>OX439422.1:0-2400000 GCA_949319885.1 Mecyna flavalis
CCTAACCTAACCTACCCTAACCTACCTAACCTCACCTAACCTAACCTAACCTAACTAACCTCACCTAACCCAACCTAACCTAACCTCACCTAACCTAACCTAACCAAACCTAACCTAACCTAACCTCCCTAACCTACCTACCTAACCTAACCTAACCTAACCTAACCTAACCTAACCTAACCTAACCTAACCTAAACCTAACCTAACCTAACCTCACCCACCCTAACCAACCTAACCTAACCTACCTAACCTAACCACAACCTACCCTAACCTAACCTAACCTAACCTAACCTAACCTATCCTACCTACCTAACCTAACCTAACACTAACCTAACCTAACCTAACCTAACCTAACCTAACCTAACCTAACCAACCCTAACCTAACCTAACCTAACCTAACCTAACCTAACCTAACCTACACCTAACCTAACCTACCTAACCTAACCTAACCTAACCTAACCTAACCTAACTAACCTAACCTAACCTAACCTAACCTAACCTAACCTAACCTAACCTAACCTAACCTAACCTAACCTAACCTAACCTAACCTAACCTAACCTAACCTAACCTAACCTAACCTAACCTAACCTAACCTAACCTAACCTAACCTAACCTAACCTAACCTAACCTAACCTAACCTAACCTAACCTAACCTAACCTAACCTAACCTAACCTAACCTAACCTAACCTAACCTAACCTAACCTAACCTAACCTAACCTAACCTAACCTAACCTAACCTAACCTAACCTAACCTAACCTAACCTAACCTAACCTAACCTAACCTAACCTAACCTAACCTAACCTAACCTAACCTAACCTAACCTAACCTAACCTAACCTAACCTAACCTAACCTAACCTAACCTAACCTAACCTAACCTAACCTAACCTAACCTAACCTAACCTAACCTAACCTAACCTAACCTAACCTAACCTAACCTAACCTAACCTAACCTAACCTAACCTAACCTAACCTAACCTAACCTAACCTAACCTAACCTAACCTAACCTAACCTAACCTAACCTAACCTAACCTAACCTAACCTAACCTAACCTAACCAACCTAACCTAACCTAACCTAACCTAACCTAACCTAACCTAACCTAACCTAACCTAACCTAACCTAACCTAACCAACCTAACCTAACCTAACCTAACCTAACCTAACCTAACCTAACCTAACCTAACCTAACCTAACCTAACCTAACCTAACCTAACCTAACCTAACCTAACCTAACCTAACCTAACCTAACCTAACCTAACCTAACCTAACCTAACCTAACCTAACCTAACCTAACCTAACCTAACCTAACCTAACCTAACCTAACCTAACCTAACCTAACCTAACCTAACCTAACCTAACCTAACCTAACCTAACCTAACCTAACCTAACCTAACCTAACCTAACCTAACCTAACCTAACCTAACCTAACCTAACCTAACCTAACCTAACCTAACCTAACCTAACCTAACCTAACCTAACCTAACCTAACCTAACCTAACCTAACCTAACCTAACCTAACCTAACCTAACCTAACCTAACCTAACCTAACCTAACCTAACCTAACCTAACCTAACCTAACCTAACCTAACCTAACCTAACCTAACCTAACCTAACCTAACCTAACCTAACCTAACCTAACCTAACCTAACCTAACCTAACCTAACCTAACCTAACCTAACCTAACCTAACCTAACCTAACCTAACCTAACCTAACCTAACCTAACCTAACCTAACCTAACCTAACCTAACCTAACCTAACCTAACCTAACCTAACCTAACCTAACCTAACCTAACCTAACCTAACCTAACCTAACCTAACCTAACCTAACCTAACCTAACCTAACCTAACCTAACCTAACCTAACCTAACCTAACCTAACCTAACCTAACCTAACCTAACCTAACCTAACCTAACCTAACCTAACCTAACCTAACCTAACCTAACCTAACCTAACCTAACCTAACCTAACCTAACCTAACTACTAACCTAACCTAACCTAACCTAACCTAACCTAACCTAACCTAACCTAACCTAACCTAACCTAACCTAACCTAACCTAACCTAACCTAACCTAACCTAACCTAACCTAACCTAACCTAACCTAACCTAACCTAACCTAACCTAACCTAACCTAACCTAACCTAACCTAACCTAACCTAACCTAACCTAACCTAACCTAACCTAACCTAACCTAACCTAACCTAACCTAACCTAACCTAACCTAACCTAACCTAACCTAACCTAACCTAACCTAACCTAACCTAACCTAACCTAACCTAACCTAACCTAACCTAACCTAACCTAACCTAACCTAACCTAACCTAACCTAACCTAACCTAACCTAACCTAACCTAACCTAACCTAACCTAACCTAACCTAACCTAACCTAACCTAACCTAACCTAACCTAACCTAACCTAACCTAACCTAACCTAACTAACCTAACCTAACCTAACCTAACCTAACCTAACCTAACCTAACCTAACCTAACCTAACCTAACCTAACCTAACCTAACCTAACCTAACCTAACCTAACCTAACCTAACCTAACCTAACCTAACCTAACCTAACCTAACCTAACCTAACCTAACCTAACCTAACCTAACCTAACCTAACCTAACCTAACCTAACCTAACCTAACCTAACCTAACCTAACCTAACCTAACCTAACCTAACCTAACCTAACCTAACCTAACCTAACCTAACCTAACCTAACCTAACCTAACCTAACCTAACCTAACCTAACCTAACCTAACCTAACCTAACCTAACCTAACCTAACCTAACCTAACCTAACCTAACCTAACCTAACCTAACCTAACCTAACCTAACCTAACCTAACCTAACCTAACCTAACCTAACCTAACCTAACCTAACCTAACCTAACCTAACCTAACCTAACCTAACCTAACCTAACCTAACCTAACCTAACCTAACCTAACCTAACCTAACCTAACCTAACCTAACCTAACCTAACCTAACCTAACCTAACCTAACCTAACCTAACCTAACCTAACCTAACCTAACCTAACCTAACCTAACTAACCTAACCTAACCTAACCTAACCTAACCTAACCTAACCTAACCTAACCTAACCTAACCTAACCTAACCTAACCTAACCTAACCTAACCTAACCTAACCTAACCTAACCTAACCTAACCTAACCTAACCTAACCTAACCTAACCTAACCTAACCTAACCTAACCTAACCTAACCTAACCTAACCTAACCTAACCTAACCTAACCTAACCTAACCTAACCTAACCTAACCTAACCTAACCTAACCTAACCTAACCTAACCTAACCTAACCTAACCTAACCTAACCTAACCTAACCTAACCTAACCTAACCTAACCTAACCTAACCTAACCTAACCTAACCTAACCTAACCTAACCTAACCTAACCTAACCTAACCTAACCTAACCTAACCTAACCTAACCTAACCTAACCTAACCTAACCTAACCTAACCTAACCTAACCTAACCTAACCTAACCTAACCTAACCTAACCTAACCTAACCTAACCTAACCTAACCTAACCTAACCTAACCTAACCTAACCTAACCTAACCTAACCTAACCTAACCTAACCTAACCTAACCTAACCTAACCTAACCTAACCTAACCTAACCTAACCTAACCTAACCTAACCTAACCTAACCTAACCTAACCTAACCTAACCTAACCTAACCTAACCTAACCTAACCTAACCTAACCTAACCTAACCTAACCTAACCTAACCTAACCTAACCTAACCTAACCTAACCTAACCTAACCTAACCTAACCTAACCTAACCTAACCTAACCTAACCTAACCTAACCTAACCTAACCTAACCTAACCTAACCTAACCTAACCTAACCTAACCTAACCTAACCTAACCTAACCTAACCTAACCTAACCTAACCTAACCTAACCTAACCTAACCTAACCTAACCTAACCTAACCTAACCTAACCTAACCTAACCTAACCTAACCTAACCTAACCTAACCTAACCTAACCTAACCTAACCTAACCTAACCTAACCTAACCTAACCTAACCTAACCTAACCTAACCTAACCTAACCTAACCTAACCTAACCTAACCTAACCTAACCTAACCTAACCTAACCTAACCTAACCTAACCTAACCTAACCTAACCTAACCTAACCTAACCTAACCTAACCTAACCTAACCTAACCTAACCTAACCTAACCTAACCTAACCTAACCTAACCTAACCTAACCTAACCTAACCTAACCTAACCTAACCTAACCTAACCTAACCTAACCTAACCTAACCTAACCTAACCTAACCTAACCTAACCTAACCTAACCTAACCTAACCTAACCTAACCTAACCTAACCTAACCTAACCTAACCTAACCTAACCTAACCTAACCTAACCTAACCTAACCTAACCTAACCTAACCTAACCTAACCTAACCTAACCTAACCTAACCTAACCTAACCTAACCTAACCTAACCTAACCTAACCTAACCTAACCTAACCTAACCTAACCTAACCTAACCTAACCTAACCTAACCTAACCTAACCTAACCTAACCTAACCTAACCTAACCTAACCTAACCTAACCTAACCTAACCTAACCTAACCTAACCTAACCTAACCTAACCTAACCTAACCTAACCTAACCTAACCTAACCTAACCTAACCTAACCTAACCTAACCTAACCTAACCTAACCTAACCTAACCTAACCTAACCTAACCTAACCTAACCTAACCTAACCTAACCTAACCTAACCTAACCTAACCTAACCTAACCTAACCTAACCTAACCTAACCTAACCTAACCTAACCTAACCTAACCTAACCTAACCTAACCTAACCTAACCTAACCTAACCTAACCTAACCTAACCTAACCTAACCTAACCTAACCTAACCTAACCTAACCTAACCTAACCTAACCTAACCTAACCTAACCTAACCTAACCTAACCTAACCTAACCTAACCTAACCTAACCTAACCTAACCTAACCTAACCTAACCTAACCTAACCTAACCTAACCTAACCTAACCTAACCTAACCTAACCTAACCTAACCTAACCTAACCTAACCTAACCTAACCTAACCTAACCTAACCTAACCTAACCTAACCTAACCTAACCTAACCTAACCTAACCTAACCTAACCTAACCTAACCTAACCTAACCTAACCTAACCTAACCTAACCTAACCTAACCTAACCTAACCTAACCTAACCTAACCTAACCTAACCTAACCTAACCTAACCTAACCTAACCTAACCTAACCTAACCTAACCTAACCTAACCTAACCTAACCTAACCTAACCTAACCTAACCTAACCTAACCTAACCTAACCTAACCTAACCTAACCTAACCTAACCTAACCTAACCTAACCTAACCTAACCTAACCTAACCTAACCTAACCTAACCTAACCTAACCTAACCTAACCTAACCTAACCTAACCTAACCTAACCTAACCTAACCTAACCTAACCTAACCTAACCTAACCTAACCTAACCTAACCTAACCTAACCTAACCTAACCTAACCTAACCTAACCTAACCTAACCTAACCTAACCTAACCTAACCTAACCTAACCTAACCTAACCTAACCTAACCTAACCTAACCTAACCTAACCTAACCTAACCTAACCTAACCTAACCTAACCTAACCTAACCTAACCTAACCTAACCTAACCTAACCTAACCTAACCTAACCTAACCTAACCTAACCTAACCTAACCTAACCTAACCTAACCTAACCTAACCTAACCTAACCTAACCTAACCTAACCTAACCTAACCTAACCTAACCTAACCTAACCTAACCTAACCTAACCTAACCTAACCTAACCTAACCTAACCTAACCTAACCTAACCTAACCTAACCTAACCTAACCTAACCTAACCTAACCTAACCTAACCTAACCTAACCTAACCTAACCTAACCTAACCTAACCTAACCTAACCTAACCTAACCTAACCTAACCTAACCTAACCTAACCTAACCTAACCTAACCTAACCTAACCTAACCTAACCTAACCTAACCTAACCTAACCTAACCTAACCTAACCTAACCTAACCTAACCTAACCTAACCTAACCTAACCTAACCTAACCTAACCTAACCTAACCTAACCTAACCTAACCTAACCTAACCTAACCTAACCTAACCTAACCTAACCTAACCTAACCTAACCTAACCTAACCTAACCTAACCTAACCTAACCTAACCTAACCTAACCTAACCTAACCTAACCTAACCTAACCTAACCTAACCTAACCTAACCTAACCTAACCTAACCTAACCTAACCTAACCTAACCTAACCTAACCTAACCTAACCTAACCTAACCTAACCTAACCTAACCTAACCTAACCTAACCTAACCTAACCTAACCTAACCTAACCTAACCTAACCTAACCTAACCTAACCTAACCTAACCTAACCTAACCTAACCTAACCTAACCTAACCTAACCTAACCTAACCTAACCTAACCTAACCTAACCTAACCTAACCTAACCTAACCTAACCTAACCTAACCTAACCTAACCTAACCTAACCTAACCTAACCTAACCTAACCTAACCTAACCTAACCTAACCTAACCTAACCTAACCTAACCTAACCTAACCTAACCTAACCTAACCTAACCTAACCTAACCTAACCTAACCTAACCTAACCTAACCTAACCTAACCTAACCTAACCTAACCTAACCTAACCTAACCTAACCTAACCTAACCTAACCTAACCTAACCTAACCTAACCTAACCTAACCTAACCTAACCTAACCTAACCTAACCTAACCTAACCTAACCTAACCTAACCTAACCTAACCTAACCTAACCTAACCTAACCTAACCTAACCTAACCTAACCTAACCTAACCTAACCTAACCTAACCTAACCTAACCTAACCTAACCTAACCTAACCTAACCTAACCTAACCTAACCTAACCTAACCTAACCTAACCTAACCTAACCTAACCTAACCTAACCTAACCTAACCTAACCTAACCTAACCTAACCTAACCTAACCTAACCTAACCTAACCTAACCTAACCTAACCTAACCTAACCTAACCTAACCTAACCTAACCTAACCTAACCTAACCTAACCTAACCTAACCTAACCTAACCTAACCTAACCTAACCTAACCTAACCTAACCTAACCTAACCTAACCTAACCTAACCTAACCTAACCTAACCTAACCTAACCTAACCTAACCTAACCTAACCTAACCTAACCTAACCTAACCTAACCTAACCTAACCTAACCTAACCTAACCTAACCTAACCTAACCTAACCTAACCTAACCTAACCTAACCTAACCTAACCTAACCTAACCTAACCTAACCTAACCTAACCTAACCTAACCTAACCTAACCTAACCTAACCTAACCTAACCTAACCTAACCTAACCTAACCTAACCTAACCTAACCTAACCTAACCTAACCTAACCTAACCTAACCTAACCTAACCTAACCTAACCTAACCTAACCTAACCTAACCTAACCTAACCTAACCTAACCTAACCTAACCTAACCTAACCTAACCTAACCTAACCTAACCTAACCTAACCTAACCTAACCTAACCTAACCTAACCTAACCTAACCTAACCTAACCTAACCTAACCTAACCTAACCTAACCTAACCTAACCTAACCTAACCTAACCTAACCTAACCTAACCTAACCTAACCTAACCTAACCTAACCTAACCTAACCTAACCTAACCTAACCTAACCTAACCTAACCTAACCTAACCTAACCTAACCTAACCTAACCTAACCTAACCTAACCTAACCTAACCTAACCTAACCTAACCTAACCTAACCTAACCTAACCTAACCTAACCTAACCTAACCTAACCTAACCTAACCTAACCTAACCTAACCTAACCTAACCTAACCTAACCTAACCTAACCTAACCTAACCTAACCTAACCTAACCTAACCTAACCTAACCTAACCTAACCTAACCTAACCTAACCTAACCTAACCTAACCTAACCTAACCTAACCTAACCTAACCTAACCTAACCTAACCTAACCTAACCTAACCTAACCTAACCTAACCTAACCTAACCTAACCTAACCTAACCTAACCTAACCTAACCTAACCTAACCTAACCTAACCTAACCTAACCTAACCTAACCTAACCTAACCTAACCTAACCTAACCTAACCTAACCTAACCTAACCTAACCTAACCTAACCTAACCTAACCTAACCTAACCTAACCTAACCTAACCTAACCTAACCTAACCTAACCTAACCTAACCTAACCTAACCTAACCTAACCTAACCTAACCTAACCTAACCTAACCTAACCTAACCTAACCTAACCTAACCTAACCTAACCTAACCTAACCTAACCTAACCTAACCTAACCTAACCTAACCTAACCTAACCTAACCTAACCTAACCTAACCTAACCTAACCTAACCTAACCTAACCTAACCTAACCTAACCTAACCTAACCTAACCTAACCTAACCTAACCTAACCTAACCTAACCTAACCTAACCTAACCTAACCTAACCTAACCTAACCTAACCTAACCTAACCTAACCTAACCTAACCTAACCTAACCTAACCTAACCTAACCTAACCTAACCTAACCTAACCTAACCTAACCTAACCTAACCTAACCTAACCTAACCTAACCTAACCTAACCTAACCTAACCTAACCTAACCTAACCTAACCTAACCTAACCTAACCTAACCTAACCTAACCTAACCTAACCTAACCTAACCTAACCTAACCTAACCTAACCTAACCTAACCTAACCTAACCTAACCTAACCTAACCTAACCTAACCTAACCTAACCTAACCTAACCTAACCTAACCTAACCTAACCTAACCTAACCTAACCTAACCTAACCTAACCTAACCTAACCTAACCTAACCTAACCTAACCTAACCTAACCTAACCTAACCTAACCTAACCTAACCTAACCTAACCTAACCTAACCTAACCTAACCTAACCTAACCTAACCTAACCTAACCTAACCTAACCTAACCTAACCTAACCTAACCTAACCTAACCTAACCTAACCTAACCTAACCTAACCTAACCTAACCTAACCTAACCTAACCTAACCTAACCTAACCTAACCTAACCTAACCTAACCTAACCTAACCTAACCTAACCTAACCTAACCTAACCTAACCTAACCTAACCTAACCTAACCTAACCTAACCTAACCTAACCTAACCTAACCTAACCTAACCTAACCTAACCTAACCTAACCTAACCTAACCTAACCTAACCTAACCTAACCTAACCTAACCTAACCTAACCTAACCTAACCTAACCTAACCTAACCTAACCTAACCTAACCTAACCTAACCTAACCTAACCTAACCTAACCTAACCTAACCTAACCTAACCTAACCTAACCTAACCTAACCTAACCTAACCTAACCTAACCTAACCTAACCTAACCTAACCTAACCTAACCTAACCTAACCTAACCTAACCTAACCTAACCTAACCTAACCTAACCTAACCTAACCTAACCTAACCTAACCTAACCTAACCTAACCTAACCTTCCGAAAGCTTATCTTCCGAAACCTAACCTTCCGGAACCTAAACTTCCGGAACCTAACCTTTCTGAACCTAACCTTCCGGAACCTAACCTTTCTGAAACTAACCTTCCGGATCCTAAACGTCTGGAACCTAACCTTCCAGAACCTAACCTTCCGGAACCTAAAGTTCCAGAACATAACCTTAAGGAACCTTACCTTTCTGAAAATAACCTTCCGGAACCTAAAGTTCCAGAACCTAACCTTCCGGAACCTAACCTTCCTTCTGGAAGGTTAGGTTCCGGAAGGTTAGATTCCGGAAGGTTTGGTTCCGGAAAGTAAGGTTCCGGAATGTTAGGTTCTGGAAGGTTAGGTTAGGTTAGGTTCCAGAAGGTTAGGTTCCAGGTTAGGTTCCGGATGGTTAGGTTCCGGATGGTTAGGTTCAGAAAGGTTAGGTTCCGGTAATTTAGGTTCTGAAAGATAGGTTCCGGAATGTTAGGTTCCGGAAAGTAAGGTCCCGGAAGGTTAGGTTCAGAAAGGTTAGGTTCCGGAAGGTTACGTTCTGGAACTTAAGGTTCCGGAAGGTTGTTCCGGAAAGTAAGGTTCCGGAATGTTAGGTTCCGGAATATAAGTTTTCGGAAAGTTAGTTTCCGGAAGATAAGCTTTCGGAAAGTTAGGTTCCGGAAGGTTAGGTTCCGGAAGGTTAGGTTCCGGAATGTTAGGTTCCGAAAGGTTAGGTTCCGGAAGGTTAGGTTCCGGAGCGTTAGGTTTCGGACAGGTAGGTTCCGGAAGGTTTTTTTTTTTTTTTCTTTTGTTGACTAATCAGCTTCCCCGATCCTAATTGTTCGGGGGGACTTAATAAATATTAATTGATTGATATTACAGTTATTTCTGGTTAGGTTCTGAAGGTCAGGTTCCGGAATGTTAGGTTCCGGAAGGTTAGGTTCCAGGTTAGGTTCTGGAGGGTTAGGTTCCGGAGGGTTAGGTTTCGGAGGGTTAGGTTTCGGACAGGTAGGTTCCGGAAGGTTAGGTTCCGGAAGTTTAGGTTCCGGAAGATAAGCTTTCGGAAGGTTAGGTTCCGGATGGTTAGGTTCAGAAAGGTTAGGTTCCGGAAAGTAAGGTTCCGGAATGTTAGTTTCTGGAAAGTAAGGTTTTGGAATGTTAGGTTCCGGAAGGTTAGGTTCCGGTAATTTAGGTTCCGGAAAGATAGGTTCCGGAATGTTAGGTTCCGGAAAGTAAGGTTCCGGAAGGTTAGGTTCAGAAAAGTTAGGTTCCGGAAGGTTACGTTCTGGAACTTTAGGTTCCGGAAGGTTAGGTTCAGAAAGTTTTGGTTCCGGAAGGTTAGGTACCGGAAGTTTAGGTTCCGGAAAGTTAGGTTCCGGAAGGTTAGGTTCCGGAAGATAAGCTTTCGGAAGATTAGGTTCCGGATGGTTAGGTTCAGAAAGGTTAGGTTCCGATAGTTTAGGTTCCGGAAAGATAGGTTCCGGAATGTTAGGTTCCGGAAAGTAAGGTTCCGAAAGGTTAGGTTCAGAAAGGTTAGGTTCCGGAAGGTTACGTTCTGGAACTTTAGGTTCCGGAAGGTTAGGTTCAGAAAGTTTTGGTTCCGAAAGGTTAGGTTCAGAAAGGTTAGGTTCCGGAAGGTTACGTTCTGGAACTTTAGGTTCCGGAAGGTTAGGTTCAGAAAGTTTTGGTTCCGGAAGGTTAGGTTCCAGAATGTTAGGTTCCGGATGTTAAGGTTCCGGAAGGTTGTTCCGGAAAGTAAGGTTCCGGAATGTTAGGTTCCGGAAGGTTAGGTTCCTGAATATAAGTTTTCGGAAGGTTAGTTTCCGGAAGATAAGCTTTCGGAAAGTTAGGTTCCGGAAGGTTAGGTTCCGGATTGTTAGTTTCCGAAAGGTTAGGTTCCGGAAGGTTAGGTTAGGTTCTGGAGGGTTAGGTTCCGGAGCGTTAGGTTTCGGACAGATAGGTTCCGGAAGGTTTTTTTTTTTTTTTCTTTTGTTGACTAATCAGCTTCCCCGATCCTAATTGTTCGGGGGGACTTAATAAATATTAATTGATTGATATTAAATATATTTCTGGTTAGGTTCTGAAGGTTAGGTTCCGGAATGTTAGGTTCCGGAATGTTAGGTTCTGGAGGGTTAGGTTCCGGAGGGTTAGGTTTCGGAGGGTTAGGTTTCGGACAGGTAGGTTCCGGAAGGTTAGGTTCCGGAAGTTTAGGTTCCGGATGGTTAGGTTCCGGAAGATAAGCTTTCGGAAGGTCAGGTTCCGGATGGTTAGGTTCAGAAAGGTTAGGTTTCGGAAAGTAAGGTTCCGGAATGTTAGTTTCCGGAAAGTAAGGTTCTGGAATGTTAGGTTACGGAAGGTTAGGTTCCGGTCATTTAGGTTCCGGAAAGATAGGTTCCGGAATGTTAGGTTCCGGAAAGTAAGGTTCCGGAAGGTTAGGTTCAGAAAAGTTAGGTTCCGGAAGGTTACGTTCTGGAACTTTAGGTTCCGGAAGGTTAGGTTCAGAAAGTTTTGGTTCCGGAATGTTAGGTTCCGGAAGGTTAGGTTCCAGAAGGTTAGGTTCCAGGTTACGTTCTGGAGGGTTAGGTTTCGGACAGGTAGGTTCCGGAAGGTTAGGTTCCGGAAGGTTTGGTTCCTGAAAGTAAGGTTCCGGAATGTTAGGTTCTGGAAGGTTAGGTTCCAGAAGGTTAGGTTCCGGAAGGTTAGGTTCCGGAAGGTTAGGTTCCGGAAGGTTAGGTTCCGGAAGGTTAGGTTCTGGAGGGTTAGGTTCCGGAGGGTTAGGTTTCGGACAGGTAGGTTCCGGAAGGTTAGGTTCCGGAAGGTTTGGTTCCGGAAAGTAAGGTTCCGGAATGTTAGGTTCTGGAAGGTTAGGTTCCAGAAGGTTAGGTTCCGGAAGGTTAGGTTCCGGAAGGTTAGGTTCCGGAAGGATAGGTTCCGGAATGTTAGGTTCCGGAATGTTATGTTCCGGAAGGTTAGGTTCCAGAAGGTTAGGTTCCAGGTTAGGTTCTGGAGGGTTAGGTTCCGGAGGGTTAGGTTTCGGAGGGTTAAGTTTCGGACAGGTAGGTTTCGGACGGTTAAGTTCTGATTGGTTAGGTTTAGTCTGTTAAAATTCGGTTTTATATACGATTAGGTTAGGTTAGGTTAGGTTAGGTTAGGTTAGGTTAGGTTAGGTTAGGTTAGGTTAGGTTCCGGAATGTTATGTTCCGGAAGGTTAGGTTCCAGAAGGTTAGGTTCCAGGTTAGGTTCTGGAGGGTTAGGTTTCGGACAGGTAGGTTCCGGAAGGTTAGGTTCCGGAAGGTTTGGTTCCTGAAAGTAAGGTTCCGGAATGTTAGGTTCTGGAAGGTTAGGTTCCAGAAGGTTAGGTTCCGGAAGGTTAGGTTCCGGAAGGTTAGGTTCCGGAAGGTTAGGTTCCGGAAGGTTAGGTTCTGGAGGGTTAGGTTCCGGAGGGTTAGGTTTCGGACAGGTAGGTTCCGGAAGGTTAGGTTCCGGAAGGTTTGGTTCCGGAAAGTAAGGTTCCGGAATGTTAGGTTCTGGAAGGTTAGGTTCCAGAAGGTTAGGTTCCGGAAGGTTAGGTTCCGGAAGGTTAGGTTCCGGAAGGATAGGTTCCGGAATGTTAGGTTCCGGAATGTTATGTTCCGGAAGGTTAGGTTCCAGAAGGTTAGGTTCCAGGTTAGGTTCTGGAGGGTTAGGTTCCGGAGGGTTAGGTTTCGGAGGGTTAAGTTTCGGACAGGTAGGTTTCGGACGGTTAAGTTCTGATTGGTTAGGTTTAGTCTGTTAAAATTCGGTTTTATATACGATTAGGTTAGGTTAGTTTTCAAACGTTAGGTTATCTTCTTTGAGCAAAAGTTTTTTTTATTTAATAAATATGTTACTTGCCTTAGTCGTTTTATTGTTATACCTCTGCATTCTTTGTAATATTCCGCGTCGATTGACACCAATTTCGATCGAATCGGAGATCGCGAAATCGAAAATTTGGCCCGCCCACCCTCCCATTTTGCACTGACCAGGTAACATGGAACGACTTTTTGAGAATTTATTTTATTTTTTTAACCTAAAAACTTTATCGTGGCGGCTTTATAATCTATCATGTCTTAATTATTTTAATCTATATTATAGATTACGAGTAATATCATTTTGTAAAGTAGAATTGGTTTTCTTTAGTTCCACTACAGACATTGTTTATAAAATAATGGCGATACAATTACTTTGTAACGTTTTTGTAACAAGCTATCTTGATATTTCCCTAACCCATGACGTCCTTTAAGCTAATATTTTAAAATAATAATGTTCTTTTGAATATTCGTTGATCAATTGATCGGTGGAACATTCGATTGAGCGATTGAACATTCAGTAAATCATTCCATTGACAGTCAATTGTGCAATTGAACATTCAGTTGAACAATCAATTGGGCATTGATAATCCGATTGAACAGTTGATCGATTGATTGACTCATGAATTGATCTGTTGATCGATTGATGAATTGATCAGTTGATCGGTTAACTGATTAATAAGTTGATCGACTTATCGCTTGATCGGTTGATCGATTGATCAGTTAAGCGATTGGTCTACTGATGAATTGATCGATTGATCGGTTCATTGATTGATGAATTGATAGATTGATCGACTTACCGCTTGAATCGTTGATCGATTGATTAGTTGATCGATTGGTCGACTGATAAATAATTGACTGATTGATCAGTAGATTGGTTGATATATTGATCGACTGATGAATCGATCGGTTGATTGATTGATCTATTCATTAATTGACCATTAGATCGATTGATTAAACAATTGAACATTCAGTTGGGCAAATAAACATTTAATTAAACAACTGAACATTCGATTGGGAGATTTAATTGAACAACTGAACATTCAATTGAACATCCGATTGAACAGTTGAACAATAAAATTAAATGATCGATTGACAGATTGACCGGGCGCTCGGTGGTGCATCTCCTTACCCCTTTTCACAAACAGCTGCTTACGTATTCGTCCGATTTCGGAGTAGCTCGTCTTGATCCGTGCGAGCTTCGTACAGACGTCCAGTCGCACGCACACAAACACCGTGCCGAAGTCTGCCGAACTGAAACGGCGTGACTCTTGAGACGATGCTCGGCCGCATCGCTGTGCCGGTCGGAGTGGGGGTGTTAAGTTTTATTTTCATTACGGAATTGCTTGATTCAGTCGCCGCGCTTAAAGCCCGCGAAAAAGCTTAAAAAACTTTATTAATCTATAGCCTTCCGCCCGGGGTTTCACTCGCGCGTAATTTCTTTTTTCAAATATTCCCCCCTTCCCCCCACAATTCCGGGATCAAAAGTACCCTATGTTCATCGGGGATAGTGTAGCTATCCAAAAGTGAAAGAATTATTCAAATCGGTTCAGTAGTTTCGGAGCCTATTCAATTCAAACAAACAAACATACAAACAAACAACCAAATCTTCCTTCTTTATAATATTAGTATAACTAGAGTATAGATTGCACTACTTAGATAGAATCATTTCCCTGGGGGAAAATAACGACTAAAAAGTCACGCGGTATGATACTGTACCGTGTTAAGAGCGCAAGTGCACGGGCAATAAAACACACATTCAAAGAGTTGTTATTTTAATCAAAGTCAGTTAACAATATGAAATACAAACAGATCGTAATGAAACGAACAATTCACCTGGAGTTACATGCGGCAGCACGAGGCTGGTCCACGCCTCTCTGACAACAGACCCACTCTGACCCCACCCCTTGAATCACATATGATTCATTGTATTTATATATATATTACTTATAAATGGTGCACAATTGCTAGGACAAATGAGAATATAATGATACATATCTCTGCTGAGTGACATGAATCATAATTATGTGAGTGACTCATGATATTAATTTATAATAATATGTAAGTATTTACAAATATGTAAGTAATGTTTAACCGTTGTCTGGCACCCATAGCACAAGCCGATGCTTAGTTTGGGGCTAGATGGCGCTGCTGTGAATAATGTCTTTTCATTCAAAAAGATTCCAACAAATAGCAAATCTTCTCGTTTCTGAAGTTATAGCGTAACGCCATCTGACTACTTGTAAATTTAACCGCAAATTGACCATCTATAACAACATAAGCGGTTGCATTTTAGTTGTGTTTGAGCCAGCGGTAGGCACATTGTCAGAAGTGCATGGTTTCACAAATAGGATTCAAAATAAGCTTAAAATACTATGCGTGGCTTGCGGAGCTTGGATACTCACTTGAACTATTAATTCCAACTATTTTTAATCAGTTATTAGTATCATCAATACCATACCAATGAAAGGAAAGAACATGTGGTGAAAATTTGTCACCCGGGGTTACAACTGGGGATAAAATTCCCACTTGTCACCCCGGGTGACAGTGCTAGAGGGGACAAATGAGAATAATTATTTTTTGTTTGTACTTCTAGCTATACATAGACTAGGGAATAGGTTCACCATTATGCTTTCACTGTATGCTATTATTTTCTTTATATAATATCTTCTCATTTGTCCACTGAAATGCCCAATGACATTATAATCAAATTGTAAGGCATAGTAGTTATGTGTGCTTAAATACACCTACTAAGACAATTATAACTATTGCTTCGTCCGAAAGCCGCAAACCACGCCTTACGCTGTGTGGAGGCTACAAAAATGAGGCACTGGACGCATTACCATGTCCTAATAAATTGAGTAGGTATTAAATTACAAAAGGTTGGTCCTATTATCAAATAACTGCTACAGCAGAGCCTTAACAGGGCTGATGGATTATCTCAACAGATGTCGCCACTTACCTCAACCGTTACATTTTAAATTATGAGCATAAACCAATTTGTTCTTTAAATACGCCAAATAAAAGACAAAATGGTTTGTGCTTAATAATATTAAACAAATTCACAAGACTCGTGGCAAAATCTGATGAAATTGAATCAAGCTTAAACCACAAGCTGAATATGCATTTCCGATAGTTTGTTTAACCCTTTCAACGCCAATGTCTGATATATCAGACAAACCATTTTCGTGCCCACCACGCCAATGTCTGATATATCAGACAAAAAAACAGGATCAAGAAACTTTGTATTTTTACTTGCCTGAATGAGTTGAGTATAACCTAATAATTTTTTGGAATTTTTTTTTTAATGGTCGTGGCGTGTGGGGCACCATTTTCGGAAAAAAGCGTGGCGGGGAAAGGGTTAAAGACGAAATTAATGATGGATACATTTTTATTTGATTACTGAATCTTAAAACCCAAGTCTCATTTATGATTGCCGATATGTAATTTGATGATATATCAAATTGACACCTGATGGTAAGGGGTCACTGCAGCCTATTCCATTAACCTTTTGAACGCCAAGCTGAGAACGCACTGTCTCGCGATGTCGTGTCCTGTAGGCAAGAGCTGGGTTATTCTTTATTGTCGAATGTAAGGAAAAAATACCAGTCATTGTTTTAAACATATTTAATTCATATTTTTAGAGGCAGAGTGTTTGTCAAGTGTAGATGTCGTTGGCGCACACATGGCCCGCAGGACCAGGTGCTTGTCAAGTAGAGACGACTTCGGCGTACAAATAAAATGCTCTAGCACCAACATGGATGAGGCCTTATTTGCATACATGTTGTGTGCCTGAACATGACAATATCTAATATGAAACGCATCGGAAGTAGGTACATATTATTCGGACGTCTGTACCATCAGCCCTCGCACAAAATTGT
Organism: Mecyna flavalis; assembly: GCA_949319885.1. Taxonomy (NCBI): domain Eukaryota; kingdom Metazoa; phylum Arthropoda; class Insecta; order Lepidoptera; family Crambidae; genus Mecyna; species Mecyna flavalis. The sequence continues at coordinate 17,220 of OX439422.1, forward strand.
AATTATACATTTAAACATCGATGCTTGGAATTCGTTTCAATGGAGAACTAGTGGCGGCCGGTGACTCCAGCGGGGAAACACGGTACTCAATATACAGTCACGAATATACAGAAAAAATATCAGTTTATTGAGCAATAACAAAGGTTGTGCGCTAGCACCGACAGCCGAGCGCAAACGCGGGGGAAATCTCCACTTAATGGTGCAAATAAGCGAACGGATGACGTGATTGAAATTTATTTGTAATAATCTCGATTGACTTTTTTACATTTTTTAATGATAATTTAGTGAGGCGAGAGAAAAACATGGCTATAATTTTTGTCAAAATATTCCTAATCTAGAATCTTTTGAAAACTTTTTTTTTCCTGAACTGTGAATTATTAAGTGTAAAAAAGGGGCAACACTTAACTGTCATTGTTTTCCGAGAGGTGATTCCCCGCGTGCCCGCGCCCGCGCAGTGCGGCTGAGAGCCGGTAACGTCTACCTACGTCTATAAGTAGTGCTCTATATTAGGTAATACAACTCTTCTCGTGCATTAACAATGGTTCAGATCGACAACTCTGCATCAAGCTTTACAAACATATTTAACTATTCATCTATTAAATTCATTTTTGGTGTTTTAACGCGATCGCGAGGAGGTAGCTTCATTATTCATAAAATTTAAATCCACAGCTTCAATTTAGTTCTATTGTCTATATTATAGTTTCTATATTTATTTGCTTTCTAGCATTCGTACGTGTGGCTCGCTACTAATACAGGCGCCGCAAAGTGTCTTAGTTTTTGATATATAAAAGGTGAAGGCCCACAACATACAGTTTTCGGACTCCTACCGTAGCTTACACACGAGGCGCTCGGCCGGGGCGGTGTTGCCAAATTAATAAATACAGCTGTCAATGTCAACCAGTGTGACCAATTTTGTAAAAAATAAACTACATAGACTTTTTAAATAGGGTAAATACGACAGTAAAATTTTAAGAATAAACCGCCTGGCCGAACTCCACTTACAATTTCACAACTTTTTCCAAAACTACCATAATACACTTTATGCGAAATAAGAACGGTCTGAAACTTTTGTATCTAGTTTAGATTAATTTGAACCGCAAGTGCCAGTTCGACCTCGTTATTTATACAAAAATGTTTTAATGCTATTGAAAACTCCGATTATGCAATTCGTAAATACTTTTAAACATATAATTACAATATAAACAGTTATTTTATTTCAAGCTCAATTTAAACATCTCTTCTTACAAAGGTACAATTAACTGACACAAATTTAGAATCTCATTTGACGGCTTCTTTTAAAATCTATTACATTAAAGAAATCGGATATAAGTAACTCGCGTGCAACAGCCCAGACTCGGGCGCGGACGCGTTTAAACTTTAATTTATATAAGTTTTAATCGTATAGAAAATTTATTGCATAGTGCGGCCACAGGCCTCGACACACATTATAATTATACACGCAATGTGCTTTACTTCCAAGTTTAGGGAACATCCTTCGCTACTACTTTACGCACACACTACAGGCTTCCACGAGGATCACACTGCGCAAACCAACATACTCTCACCAAGCAAACGAAATAGCTCGAAAAGAGATAATTAGGATCGCTGTCAGTTCGTTAGCACACGGAAAAGCGCTTAATACTGATTTCTTAAATCAAATACAGATACAGGCCCCGGCGAACTTCTTGAATATCGGGTGGGAATTGCACAGAACTCGAATTTTGACATGCCTGCACGCTATTGGTCAGAAGCATACCTCTGGCCAGGGTTCGCGCAAGTGCACATGCATTAACTTTCCCCCTCTCCGTCGTACGATGTCAAGAAGTTTGCCGATAGCAATACGAAACTGCTTAGATCAGCGCAAGGTCCTAGAAATACCAGTAGAAAAAACATAGTAAGTAAATCACACCGCTCGCTACACACATCACTATACAATAATTAGTTCATGCAAAAATACTTTTAATTTATATGTTCACTATGTTTACAGTAGGTTGATACACAGCTATGTACAGCTAGCTACGCTACTGGACTGGAGCGACGGCGCGCGTCGCGCTTAGAAGCAGTGTGACAACGCTACTCAAATAACTACCAATTTGGTACATTTTTTACACAGCTGGCAACATTCACGATGAAAACTAACGCTCGAGAATTCGAGATTCGTAGAAATACATATTTTTTACAATAATTACAACGAGAATTACATGTAAATATACAAAAGCGTTGGCAAAGTCTAATATTAAAATATGGAACACTTTTATCATTAAATTAGGGCAAGACAAATTGACAGACATAATAGATACGTTACACTCAAAATCTTAATTAAAAACTTAATTCATGTTTCACGTTATTTTAATGAATATAAACTTGTCTTATATTCTGCATTTTTAACCCGACATTTCGATGATTTTTATACGACAAAGCTGGCACTTGGTGTTTATGTTAATTCTTTTTTAGCAAAAAATATTGGTATTCGCTGGCACTCAAACATTTTTTTTTATATTAGGTCCATTGGCAGACAGGCAGGCAGCCCACCTGATAGTAAGCGGCCACTGCGGCCTATTCCATTGAGGGACGCTCCACCTGGAAGCGTCGCTCAATATGCTGCCAGACTGTAGGCTCATCTGATCTTCGAACCTCTGATTTAAGTGTACTGGCTCCCACGTTAATATAGCCGGTACACAGCCAGAGCTGATATGGCGGCAGATTTCACCTGTGGGGGTTGTAGCTAGCCAGTCGAACTCTAAAAAAGCCTTACCACCAATTATTTGTGATATTAGAGAAAATAAAGAAGAAATAATAAATAGTAACACAACCGCGGGCAGTAGCGTATAGCATGAACCTGGTTTTATTTATACTGCTTCTATACTCCAACAGTAGTAGAGGACACCACAATGCTTTCTAATGTATACTGAAAGTAAGTATAATAAAGGCTCTTTCATACGTATTTCACTCGTGGTTCAGGACGGATCAATGACAGGTATTGTGTGACAAACTTATCTGTTCCGGTGGCCAAAATTGGAACTGTAGACCGACAAACTTATCTGTTCCGGTGGCCAAAATTGGAACTATAGATCGACAAACTTATCTGTTCCGGTGGCCAAAATTGGAACTATGTGAAATGAAAATTTTTGTTGCCAGTTGTTGCTGTTACAAATAAGCCATTAATTTTATTTGGTTAATCTAAAGTGAATTGTTAATATTGAGAAACGGAATTCAACAATAAAAAATATCTTTTTATTAACATTCTACGTTTTGTCAATAACAAACAACAATCATTAAAATATCAAATTAACATATTTTTCACACTTGGACAATAAAATTATTTTTATTCCCAAAAGTGCGAAAATGATATTTAATGACAGTACTAAATCGACAGTAGCGAAGCCGCCATCGGAACAGATAAGTTTGTCGGACAATATTTCAATTGCGACTTCTTGACAGATCAATGGACATGGATGGACCGAAACAATTGTGGTTTGCAGATGAGGGTAGGGTAGGTTGAAGTGTTTTTTTCTGTTCTGTTCTTTCTATGTTCAATAATCAATAACCTCCTTAGTTACAGATTTTTCTATTCCTTCCAACTGCTTCATTGAAATGATTCAAATAACTTCTATTATTTACACCTATGGTTTTGATGTGCCTCAAAAAATAACCTTACATTAAAATATAATTAAAGCTTTGGTCGCTTTTAAGCAAATACTTTTAAATAGGAGCCCAAATAAAAACTTTATCAAAAAGGAAAAGGCAAATAAAAAAACTGAAATACAATAGCAGTGCATTTATTAAAATAAAAACGACTGAGCACAACGAGGCGGACGTGGCGCGGGCGACCCGACCCCGACTGATCGCTCGACTGGTCGCTCGACGGCCAACCGATCGCCCGACCAGTCGGGCAACGGGTCGCGCGCGGAGTGATACAATCACATGTGTGCAGCGACGCGCGGCGCCGCGAGGCGTGACGTCACGCCGCGACGCAGCGCGCGCTCTCGGCTTTGGTAAAATGGCTGGCGTTTCGGTATTACAGAGAACGTGATACCTGCCAAAACTAATCAAAACCCAATACAAATCATACAAAAATAGTTAAAATGTGAAGACATTGTGGAAAATTCATTATTTTTTAACACAATTTCATTGGGAAGTGACGTTAGAGTTTTGACAGCTGTCACGTGACTGTAGTTAAACTATTACAGATGTCATCCAGTCAATGCGGCGTGGGCACAGCACAAAATCAAACTAAAAACAACTTATAATCACTAAACAATAAACCGTTTTACATTCTACTCCATTCTTGGACCGATTAGTAAGTAAAATTAACTTTTTGATTTAAGACAATTCATTTTTGTATATTTTGTACACTAGCCTAGGTTGTAATTTCACACGATTCGATAAATGTCAATGTTAGTTAAGTTTTACTTAGGCACTGAACATGACAATAACAGGCCGTCAACTATGTCCATTTTGACGTGACAACGTCTTATAAATTGGTTTGCCGGGTGACACTTCAAGAAACTGCGTTACGCTCCGCTCACGTTATGCGCTCACAATGAGAGCGAGTGAGAGGCACGCGTCCCTTCCACTCGGGCATGGTTAGCCCGCCTAAGAGCGAGAGAGACAGACATAAAAAGTCGTTGTCACGTAAAACTTTCGCCCGTATACCGACTTTACAGGCAACCAATTTTTTAACAGTATGACGTTATGATCACAGTTTCTCGCAATCAAAATCCGGAAAAGATACGAAAATACACCCATTTCTTGTTGTGTGTGTCACTATATAAAGTCCATGAATGTCAGAGGACTCAGAGGCTGTTACCTACACTTAATAGTTACATCATACAGTTAATAAAGCTAAACTCGTAATACCTATTTGTCAAAAACTCAAAGAGCAAATTTTCTTGAGTGTTCTCTTCACCAGCGTACGTCAAAGTGACATTCGCACAAAGATGGCGGCCTGCTGTCAAGTTCAGTGGCGAAGCGAGCCGCGGCATGGCTGGGCAGCTCAATACAGGGATGGTTTGAAGTTAGAATATAAACAGTAACATAATAATTATCATGCATTGAGAAAAACATAATAAAATAATATACGGTCGCGCGACTGACAGCCCCAATAACAGGGAAATAGGTTTTTTTTATACTAGGTCAGTTGGCAGACAGGCACGCAGCCCACCTGATGGTAAGCGGCCACTGCGAACTATTCCATTGAGGTTCCACTCACTTAATGTGCTGCAAGACTGTAGACTCATCTTCGAGCCTCTGATTTCAAGTGTACTGGCTCCCACATTAATATAGCCAGAGCTGTTAAGCCAGTCGGACTCAGAAAAAGCCCTGCCACCAACCAGACCCAAGGCGGGAATCGAATCCACGACCTCCGTGTTTTTATACCTGAGCGGCTTAGCCACTGTTGGATGATCTGCCGTTTGACCTTAGAAACCCTTGACAGGGGAGCTAGAAAACTGGCCATCATTCTACATAACATGGACATATCTGTCACAGGGTATGTCAGTGGCGCGCCGCGAAACTGAACCTTAATGCTATGTAACACGGACGAATCCGGTCGGAAGACACACTATGCGCTTGCGAGCGGCGGACTACGCAAATTGTAACGAGTACTGAAGACATACAATAGAACAACATGCAAATTTGGACTTTATCTTTAATAGACAAGAAGATTTTGGCTTACGCTGAATCTCAACTAAAATTGGCGGCTAATAATTCTGGATATATTTTTTTAAACTCGAGGCATAGGCCATTAATAATAATTTGAATATTTTAAAAATTTTACAGTATTTATAAAGTAAACGTTACAATTTGCGTAAAGTAAACGGCTGCGACATATTATGCTGCTGGATTAAAAAACATAATACTTTTTTAACGTCTGTTACATAAGTCCAAGTGCCAAATATAAAAAACCCACAAATAAATTTTTCCTTTTTAAAAGCAACATTATCTTATATTTGAATTGTGATACCGTGTGGGGATCGAACCTGCGATCCTACCCTTAAATCCAGCAACGCAACGCGCTTCAACCGCGCCCGCCGCCGCAGCAGCGAAACAATTAATAAAAACCAATAACTACAGACCAAATCAAACGTTAAAATACTGGTGACAAAATAATAATAATAAAAGTTACAATAATATATAATAAGGGAAGCGCTTAAAGAAATAAAATGCGAGATATAATTATAACTACCTACCTTAACTAAAGTAAGACAACTGTCGCAGAGAGGGCGGGGGCTGCCGGCCGGTGAGCAAGGCACAGCGCCAAAATGATCTGTGCATTCAAACCTACCAAAAGTATTTGAAAATTTGACAAAATGCAATCTTAGCACAATACTTTGAGGTGTAAATATCGTTTGTTTTCACTTGTTCTCAAACAACAAATGAAAATGCACCTTTATGTCTTGGTAAGGTTGATTTTTGTCAAATGTTCTGATATTTTTGGTGGTTTTGAACGCTGAGATCATTTTGACGCTGACTGTACTTCAAGATAAAAATGGACATTGCATAATTTCGTAAAACATTCCTTACACTACAATTAAGTTAAAATCTTAAATAATTTTGATATTGATTATGATTACTGAGGCATATCTTTAAATCATGTCATACTAAGTGAAAGGAAACTGAGCCATCGCTGGTGGCGCCCCCGCGGTCGTATCAGAAAAGTATTCGCGCTAAATATAAAATTAAACACTGAAACACATGGCACGAAGCCCCGAGGCCTACACCTTAGTGACAAGACAAGAATATTGAAGATTATATAAACAAAAAGCCAAATCAACATTTGCCAGAATCGCATTACATTAAAAAAAATCCCAGAATCGAAATGCGTGATACAATTTGCCAGAATTTCATTAATTTTCACATACAATAATTTCCCAGAATCAACTTACGTAATAAAATATGCCAGGATATGACTAACATCTAATTTAAAGGCGGAAAGAGTTTCAATTCGCTATTCTAAGGCATATTCTGTCTCGGGGCCGATAGTAACAAGGCGCAGAGCAAGATACAAACTAGGTTATTGCATTATTCAACTAAGCGACGCGCGCCTTACATCACTGCAAAATAAGTCCGACATGATTCATGCCCTTGGCATTGATTCTACACTTCAAATCATGCCATTGAGTATACGAAGGAGTTTTCTATACTAATATTATAAAGAGGAAAGATTAGCTTGTTTGTATTGAATAGGTTCCGAAACTACTGAACCTATTTGGAAAATTCTTTCACTGTCTGAAAGCTACACTATCCCCGGGTGACATAGAGTACTTTTGATCCCGGAAATGTGTGGCGAAGGGGGATAATTGACAAAAGAAATTACGCGCGGTGAAACCGCGAAAGCGGCCGCTAGTAGTTGATAAAGAAGAAGCCCATGTTTATTTACACTACAATTGCCAGAAGATCAATCAGTAGAGCCCAATAGAACTTAAAATCGTCTAATCGCTTTAACGAATCATGTACCTTAAACTGATACACTTAAAATTCAAAATGCATGAACATCTTTGACACTTCAGTGAACTTATTTCGCAGCGGATCGCAGCGCATCGCTCGTGACACTTAACAAAACAAAAACAAACAAAAAGTGAGTAATCAACGATGCTAAGGAGAATGTTAGAGCTGGTAATGTTAGATCAGACGTAGGACTTGGAATGAAGTCGCGGGTCGCGGCCGTGCGGGGTCGCGCGACAGGGCGCAGACGCGGCAGACCACCTGATAACCCTTAGGCTGGTTTTAGAGTCACGCTGACGCGTGCTCGTAGCGTTATACACTGCCGGTTTTCTTTGCATTTCATATCGTCGCCATCTCCTGGCTGACCAATATTCATGAAAACTTTAATAAAATTCATGATTTATGAGTAGGTAACAAGAACGGTGATTTTATTGTTACTCTAAATATAGTGTCAGATTTATAATTCTTATTTTCTGACAGAATTCATTCATCATAGGCTAAACCAATGGAATATTGTTTTTAAAATTCAAAATTGCTTTGGAACAGTCAAAAAAAATAAATATATTGTAGTCCACACGCGTCTGCTGATAACTAACTACCCGCGGAATCGCTCTGACGTGTGTTAGTTCAGATTAAGAGAAAGTTAACCCGAAGCAGTTGACAACGCCGCGTGTGTAACCGATGCCAGCATGCGACGTTGCCACCCCGACGAACTTAAACGAAACGCTCAATGTTACAGTACACGGTATCATCAACTATGTACACGTCTCTATGAGAGACAATCTTAACCAATAAGATATGTTACACAACACGGAACCACTAACACAACAAATACGCGGGAAAACGTGAATTATTAGTCAAAACTCAAAACCTAACTTTTGCCAGAATCTAATTATTAATATATGATTTGCCAGAACGTAATTCACACAACGTATATTAAACAATAAGGCACGTAATATTTCTTTTAAATTAGTATAAAATATATTTTTTACGTCTGTAGTCATATTAAAAACATGATTAAACAGAAATAATCTAAACCGCCGAGTAATCAAGACTCTTCACACCCCAGAACCGTATTAATATCTCACACACGAGCCATAGTTGAATTAAAACGGGAAAGTTTGCCAGAATCGAAATAAACACACATAAATTTGGCAGCACAGAGAAGCGTGAAGTCAGAGCGTCCCGCGCACATAAACAAGCATCCGTGAGTCGAGCTGGTGCGAGGTGACGTGGACTCTACCGCGTTGACGTAGAGTCTATTATTGCACGGGCAGACCATGACTCGCTAGCGGTCGGCGGCGGCGAACTAAGCCGTATTATTTACATTTATAAAATCTTTATTGACCACACAAATTTGGTACAAAAGGCGGACTTAACGCTAAAAGCATTCTCTGCCAATCAACATTTGGGGGGGGGGGGGAGGAACGAAATGCTTGAATGCGGCAAAGAGCAATTACTAAGGAGAGATTCATCATCATCATCAGCCTGTGATAGTCCACTGCTGGAGATAGGCCTCTCCAAAGGAGAGATTAATTTAATTTATTGGATGACTCTGATCTCTTTTTATCCATAATTTAAATTATTCTATATAATGTACCTTGCAACTGATAAGTTATTTTGCTATTTGAAAGATAGAAAACAATATAATAATAACGCAAATATTGTAAAACATTTGGCGATTGAAAAAAACAAACATCTCGACAAAAACAGAATTCCGTAGCCGGCGGTAAAATATTATTTGACGATTTAAGTGACATTATAATAAATAACCTTTGTTTTGACATCGTGGCCTGAGTCCGCTCCGCCGGCCGCCTTCAACGCAACACAAAAAGCACTAGCAAACAGCGTGGGACGCGACGCACAGCCCGCGACAGAGGGAGCTTCTACAATACACGCCTGGGTGTTCTGAGATAAATCAACGAATGAATAAATGAATGAAAGTCTAAATCAATGATGTCCTCCTAGACGTATCTGCCAACGGCGACACTCTTTTTTATTGTTTGATGTGCCCGGATGTTACTCGCAAAACCAATTTAGTTTAAAAATTGCGGTCACAAACGCATGCAGTACAGTTCTGAGATACGACCACTATATACCAACTATTAACTGTCTATGATCGAGCGCGCTTGCTTAAAAACGGTCCCTTAATTCTGGCCTTGAAGAGGACCAAGTTATAATGGGTAATAAAGATCCAGGCAGAGTTCCACTCCCGCGCAGTCGTATATTTTTTACTAAATAAAACTTTTTATAGCCCAATTACTGTATATTGTAGAAACCCTCTCGTCCACACAACGACGGAGACTAACGCTTCGTAAAAACAATTTCCATAAATAAAAAACAAAACTCATAAAACAAATTAATTAACAAATCAACTAATATTTCGTTATTTACAACAAGCCAATGATATTTTAAACAATGGATGTGTTACGTTCAAAGTAATTTGTGAGGAGCTTAAAACTGACGGCGGGTTGCCGTGGTCGAATGGGGTGAGTACACACCTGGACCCCCAATAAAAGACCAGCACGGCAGCGAGAGAGGAAGTAGTGGGAGTTTTTAGTGGGTAGTCCCCCTTCCCTATCCCGACTTGAGCGGGAACGGAAGGAAATAGTCCCACATACCCCTGGCCCGACTATCAACGGACGGGATATGCGTAATGCATTTCCTCCCACTATAAAAAAAGGAGCTTAAAACTGAGTCATTGACATGTTCCCACGCAATAGATACAGAGGACTATAATAGGTATTTAGGTATTAATCTTTAGTCAAATATTCATCATTAGTATAAAATGACTGCAAAAACTGCTAATTGGTATAATTTAGAGTTTCAAAACAGGCGAATTGATGACATTATATAATATTTATTGTATCAAGCTCATATAATTGCAAAAAAATTAAACTAGAGAAAGAAATATTTAATTTCACTAAACAACAAAAAAAAATGTCGTTATTTTCAAAGAACAGAGTACTGCACATTTTCGTTAGATTTTAATATTTTCCGAACATAATTTCATCGGAATTTCGTTTGACCAGAGAATAAAACCCCAAAATTCGCAACATCTAACTTCTAAGCTGTATCGTACCTACTGCATCAAAACGAAAAAAAAAATCAACATTTAAAAATAGAAAAAAAAAACGTTAAAATTGCACATATTAGTTTTAGTTTAAAAATTGTCAACTAAATACGAAATGTTAGTCTCCGCAGCAGAGCCACAGCGGAACTAAACTAAAATCACGACTAAAACTAATATTACATCGCGAACTACACGTAACTTACTTTACACAAACTAATATGCATATTAAACAAACGTGAGGATCTCTCGAGGCGCGGTAACTTGCAAATATTACAAAACTATAATTAACAGGTTAAGTTTATTATTACAAAAAAAATATGATATATTTTGGCAAACGCACTCAAAGCGTCCTGGCACTTAACACTACACTATCGACCTTATTCCTTCACAGTTAGCGTTCATTTTCATTTGCGCGGAAACTTGGACTTTTCCAGTCTGACCGGCAAATCGTGTCACTATAATTATTTTAATCCCATACATTACGTCGTCTTAACGATCGTGCATACACGCGCCGGTCAGACTACTTTTTGTTCTGAATCAACACTCAAGATTTGTGATTTTTACAAACGAAATTAAACCTAATTATTAAGTCAATACAGTCCAATTGACACCAAACTAAATATGACCCGTATTTTTTTGCCAAGCTCCACTTCGTTCCTTTATCTTCTGTCTCCTTCTACGCCTTATTTACGTCACTTGCTGGTATTTTCTTAAAGTAGAATCTTCTTGTCGTCCGTCTCATTTCTCCATCTCACATTATCATATCTCGTCTCTCGCGTCAGATACGATATATCTATTTCTAATACAAATCACAAAGTTCCTTCTATTTAGCACAAGCGATACCGATCAAATTTCACCAACAATAATTCAAGATAGACTTAGCAGCAACTTCTTCTCACAGCAATTTCTCCAATAAAATGACGCAACTCCACTCCTATACCGAAGCATTTTCAGCTCACGCACGACACGCCTTGCGTGCGTGACACACCTTGCGCGTCGGATGCGTCGTCCGCGTGTGACGCACCTTGCGTGTGGTCGTCCGCGTGGGACACGCCTGGCGAGCGGGCCGCGCCGGGACACGCGGCGCGCGCGGCGAGTCACTCCGAGTTGTTGAAGTACTCCGAAGCGTTGCCGCGGCAGATCGGACACGTTCGGTTCGACTGGAATTTAATAATGAATTTAAATTGGAACATATTTTGCTAAAACAATCATTTAATAATCTATGTAGGTATTATTCTTCTCAATAGGCCATTTACTTCGAGGGCTGGTCAATAGCTAACGCTGGCACCGGCTCGTCCCAATCGGGTGTGAAGGGGAACCGGGGGAGTTAAGTGGATAGTGGACGCTTTAGTCTCGAGTCCCACACACGGCCGCAGGTTTAGCTAGCCTGCGGTTATGGTGCATAAACGCATTTTCCTCTGAAAAAAAGGCCATTAACTTCGAAGTGCTAAAGTTAGGACTTACCCTTAGCCACTTGTCGACGCACTTGGCGTGGAACTCGTGCGCGCAGGGCAGCACGCGCAGCGTCTGCCGCGCCTCGAACTCGCACATGCACACCACGCACGACGACTGCTCGCCTGTATACGACACACATCACAATTAATATTTATTTTATCAATGATACATTAATTTCTTCTTGTACTTCTTAGGGAAGTACCACATCGAACGGCGCGCGGCGGGTCGGCGCGCTACGGCGTGGATGCGCCGGCAGCCGACCGCGTCCGTTTGGTCAAAAAATTCGAAGGAATACTGCCGGCTCCGCGCGCGAGATGGATAAGCCAAATCACGTACTATCGAGGACACCCGCGCGTGATCACCTTTAAGGCTAAAATCCTGTGCAGTATTTTCACGTTTACAAGCGCCGCTCCTAAGAAGTCACGATGCGCGTGCACGGTATATTTTTCCAAAAGTGATCACGCGCGGGAGACCGCGATCGTACCTAGTGATCGTGATCTGATAACTTCCCTGTACGTAAAGGTATTTCTCCTTTGAAACACGTACACTGTAGTATATAAGCTAAAACCTACTGTTATACTCGTAGAGAGATACATATTATAGACATCACTGAAGGAGTCTAGACTATCATTTACTACTCGTACAACCCAACCTCCATCACATGGGCGCCCTGGAGGCCCAACACCATTACATAGCTACCGTGGACATTACACGCGGCATGCTCGCGCAAAATGTATTAGTTGGATGCGAATACGACCTTAAGAACTGATAATAAAATACAATTTCCTCTGTTGCTTTGCAAATGCGCTTGAATGCGCTTCGACGCGCGCCGTTCGATGTGGTACTTCCCTTAGCGTTTGATTCCAAATATTCAGCAACAGGAATTGTACAACGCGATCACATTAACTTGACGCTTGGCGTTGATGACGTCATTTTAGCGCTCAGGTACGGTGAGGTACACTTGCCGGGCGAACTAAGGGAATGCTCCTCACATTCCAGAGCAGCGTCAAGTCAATGTGACCGTGTTGTATTTTCCGTTTTAGACATGAGTATGGTTAATTTGGTCTTTGGTATGGTCATATTTTAGAATCTGGAGCATGACGTATAATAATATATTATCCCGGAAAAATAACAGATTTTATTATAAATTATTAATAGAAAATTAGTAGTGACAAACAGTTTACGACGTCTGAAGAGTCAAAACTGATGATGGCTGTCAGAATTCCGTCGACTATAGTGTTGCCCGTCACTCCGCCAGCGACAGCAGCGCCTAGTGAACACTGACCCTGGTGCGTCTGCGGCGAGTACTTGTAGCTGGGCAGCTGGTCGATCTCCTGCCGCTGCAGGCCGCGCGGCTTGGCCTCGCCCAGGCGCTCGGCCAGCGACAGCAGCGCCTAGTGAACACTGACCCTGGTGCGTCTGCGGCGAGTACTTGTAGCTGGGCAGCTGGTCGATCTCCTGCCGCTGCAGGCCGCGCGGCTTGGCCTCGCCCAGGCGCTCGGCCAGCGACAGCAGCGCCTAGTGAACACTGACCCTGGTGCGTCTGCGGCGAGTACTTGTAGCTGGGCAGCTGGTCGATCTCCTGCCGCTGCAGGCCGCGCGGCTTGGCCTCGCCCAGGCGCTCGGCCAGCGACAGCAGCGCCTCGTAGTTCTCTGTCTCCGGCGACTCGCCCGCCTCCTCGCGAGCCTCGCCGTACGGCGACACCGGGAACATCGCCAGTAGGTTCAGGAACACCTAGGGGACCAAACAGTTGTAAAACACCATCAAACAGATCAGTCTAAAAGTAAGTAGATGTATCGTTTAACTGAGTAGGATCCTGCGGTATTAAAGCGGGCCGGGAGGGATGACATGTCACGTGACAGAGTTGTCATACACATGAAAGTGAAGAAGACAACCCGAATGAAGTGTCGCGGCATTTGACGTAACAAAAATGCAATCACGGGTGTCTGGGCGTTTATTGACTCCCATTATCATCATCTCAGCGTACTCCAGATTGCATCCAGTTTGCAGCTCAGGGTCCGCTTCGACTATGATGACTTTGTCAAGCTTGGTTATTACGTTTATTACTTTTGCAGTTTTTTTTAATGATCCGTCTCGAAGGACCATAATGTGAGTGAGTGTGTGTGTGACTCACCTGGTAGGTGGGCGGAGGTGGCGGCAGCGAGAGCGGCGACGCGACGTGCAGCTGAGGCAGGGCCGCGCCGACCAGACCGCCGCCGCCCTGCGAGACAAATAACAACACATTTTAACATGAAATCAGAATAAAAAGAAGAAAAATTTTAAGAAAAACCTTCAGTTCACACTTATATACAACGTGTTAAGTTAAATGCGCAAAACCTGAAATTAGTTTGATCAGAATGACGAGTAGAATCTATTAATTCACTTTTCAATACGGGTCACATTTAAAAAAAAAACATTTAAAATGTTGCCTCGTCTATTTATTAATAGGTCAAGCCATCACGTGCGCAAACCATGCCTGCCGATTTGTTCCTCGACGAAGCGTCGTCGCAGACGCAAGAAACGATTTGAATAGGCTATTTGACTGTGTTTAAAATATGGAAAAATTTGTTGTCATCCTAATAAAATGTAATGTAAAAAGCATATTTTATTGGATGTTCTGAAAAAATAAGGTCATTTTCTGTATAAAAAACATAAATGAAATTTAAATTTTTTTGTGGTTTAATCACGTGTTTGAAAACGCTCTGTGATTGGTTGCAACTTTGATGACGTCACAAAAAATCTAAACATGTAAACATTAGTTCAGTGCATGCTTTCTGTTTTTCTTTATATTGATCGTGCGATCTACGTGCTATTTACGTTATTTCCCAACCGTCCTAGTTATTACAGTTTTGTTTATTTAAAGTTCTGTGCTTAAAATGGAGAGACATTTTGTGCGAGCTGACAGCATTTTTTAGGTTATGTTAACTCCTACATTTCTTTGGTGTCACGCACTGTTTTCACGTAACCTAAACTAACGTTACCTAAACTAACGCAACAATACAAATATTACTTACGTTAAAATGATCTTCACACATATAAACACTTGAATTAGGTCCAATGCTTTCAGGGTTTCGACGAGCTACACTCAACCACTTTTTTCGGCTCTCAGGATCTATAGGAACTGGTACAAATAGTTTTTCCGGAGTCTTTATCGATGTACTTGTACATTTGGGTACAACACACCACTTATAAACCATTATTTATGCAATAAATTTCAAAACTATTTCACAGTTTGTTGTCGAGTTTGTTGTTCATTCATCTATTTGTGACGTCATCTGTCAAAAATTGCGTTTTGGCGGGTAATTTTTTAATTCAAACTTTAACATTGATTTTCTCCGTATATACGACAGATCTCCAGGAAATATTAAAACGGTTTGCATTTTATGCAATAATAAATAATATAAAACTATTTTCCAGCAGTAGTCAAATAGCCTATTGCCAGTGAAACTAAAACAGCTTTTTTCCTTCACAATTAGGTCAATTGAATTAAAAATCATTTGGGGTTTCTGAGGTTTTGCGCATTTAACATAACACGTTGTATAGAACACTGAAATGTAGAGGGAACAAAACAGAAACGTGAATAATATTTCGTTTCACCAAGTTTTTCAATGATGTTCGCATATCGATCATTTTCGACAATAGAATGTACATACAAGTTTCATCCGGTATAAGAGGCACAGTGCTTAGACGCTGAAGAAACACCGGTGCACGTACTACTGCAGTGCAAGAGTGTGGACCATCATCGACCGCGCCGGCTTCCTAGCTCCGAGCTCTGGACCGAGCTCAGATGGTTTGAGTGACGGGTTGGTGACGCATCTCACGCACAATGGCCCATTTTAGAGGCTAAGTGCGGAAAATCCCCTGTGAACCTAAACTTAAGAGGCATAGTACTGACGTTCGTGATAAACTACATACTTTTTAGATAACTTAGATGCTGTCTCTTTTATCAGTTTTAAAAAAGGAAGACCAAAATCACAAAGAACTCATCTGTAAGTAGTAAATCAATATCCCAGAAAGTATCTCTGGACATATCTCTGGACATTATTCACACAGCGCCATCTAGCCCCAAACTAAGCATTAGCTTGTGCTATGGGTGCTAGACAACGGATAAACATTACTTATATACTTTTTTTTTTGTAAATACATACATATTATACAAAGAAACACCCAGACCGATACAAACAGACATGTTCATGCACACAAATGTTTTTATCGTGCGGGGATCGAACCCGCGACCTCTGGTGTAACAGTCGACTTCTCGACCATTACACCAAATGGCTCGTCAAATGTCAACTCCATCCAACTACGACATACCTGCGCGTGTATGTGGTGTATAGCCTGGTGCGGCCAGCGCGGCGCGTGGCGCACGTACGGCCGCGCCGCGCGAGAGCCCGACCCCACCACGCCCACGCCCACGCCGACGCCCACGCCCACGCCCACGCCCGACCCCACGCCCACGCCGACGCCCACGCCGGACCCGCTCCGCCGCTGCGAGGAGAATATTTTATATTTACAAAATTTATAGCATCTTCTTACGCTAGTATGAGAAGAAACCAGAAGATCTGTCTTTCCTTTGATTAGAACCTAGGGAGATCGGGCGGATGATGACAATAGAAATTAAAGAAGGGATTTATTTACCAAATAATAAAAGTGTTCTAATGAGTGTGCATCAACATTTTTTTTATAATTTTTAAAGCATTTTGCCAGCTTAGGAACAACGTTTATTATTAGAAGCGTACAAAGAAATAAAGTGAATCCGGAATGCACTCACATGGTGGTGGTGCGAGAAGGCGTGACGAGCGTGGTGCGGCGCCATCAGCTCCAGCGGGCTGCCGCGCGCCTGCGCACAACAAATGTGTTCACATATTGGATACTTAAACATCTATACTAATATTATAAAGAGGAAAGATTTGATTGTTTGTTTGTATTGAATAGGCTCCAAAACTACTAAACCGATTAGAATAATTCTTTCACTGTTGGTAAGCTACACTATCCCCGGTGAACATAGGGTACTTTTGATCCCGGAAATGTGAGGAGAACGGAAGAATATTTGAAAAAAGAAATTACGCGCGGGTGAAACCGCGTTGCGGAAGGCTAACAGACACACAGTGCCATCTAGTCCAAACTAGACTTAGCTTATACTATGGCTGCTAGACTACGGATAAAAAACCCACATTGATCCTAACAGACATGGCACACTAATGTCTGAACCGAGAAGGGTCTGAACCAGATCTGAACCCACACCGCTAGTGTTGTAATTGTAATCTGTAAAAATTTAAATACTAATAAGTCCAACCATAGATAGATAGATACTCTTTATTGCACAAAACACTTTAGGACAAACATGTAACATATAATAGCTGTACAATATAGGCGGATTTATCGCTAAACAGCGCACATAGGTAGATTTGACCGATTTAGGCGGCCAAAAGTCGAAATATTGAAAATCACCACACAAATAAACAATTGACACCATTATGTACCTAACATTCCAGGGCACCTACCCTGATAATTTTAAACTTTTAGCTAACGACTGTGCAAATCTACAGGTAATCGAAATCAGGTCGTCGCATGCAGTGTACGTATCGGTTCTCGGTGCCTTCAGTTTGAGTGGTGTTATAAATTGCAACAAAAAAAAATCGGCATACTTTTGTGTAGTGAATGCAATGGATTCCTATAATTCAGGTAAGAATCTATTGATTTATTAAAAAAATATGAAAAATTTAGTCAGTTTACTGTATCTAACAAGCATTTCAACGTAACACCTTTTTTCTTAGCAATTTTTTGTAAATTTTATTCTTCAAAAGACATTTTAAAATACTTCCCCGGTCTTCCCCGGTATTTTTTATATGACAATAATTTTGGCATATATTCAAAATTAAAATAACAATAACAGTTTCTGCCTAATAGCGCCTATCGCTAAATAAGAGGAAATCGAAGTTGTCAGGGTAAAAACTCTAAAAACCGTTTATTTAATTAATATTTCTTATTAGTAATTCCTTTTCTTTTTGTTACAGAGTCTGCCAATGCCTCTGGTGTTACAGTAGTGACTCGCAAATATTTATTTCAGAAGATGATGAGACAGAATTTACTAAATATAAATGTCAAATGTAATTATTTAGAAAATTATCTTATTGAGTACTAATAATTAGGTATTTGTCAGTTTTAGTTAATTTTTTTTGTGAAATGACCATATAATGTTATTTATATAATTATTATTGTAGTAAAATCATTGTGTTATTTTTTTAAGTTAATTTTTTTATGTTTTTTTCTTTTTTTTCTTTTTTGTGTTTTTTTGAAAATAATAATTATTTTTAATAAAATCCGACGTATTTTTATTATAAACACCAATTTAAAAAAAAATTGACGCTAAAATAATTTTGGCCGCCTAAATCGGTCAAATCTACCTATGTGCAGCGATCTCTTCCAGTCAACCTTAGGAAAGAGGAAAGTATAAAAATAGATTGATTGAACAGAATAGTAACTAAGTATGTGTTTTTATTTTTTAGCATCATTATTTGCAGGCCCATAATCATTTGGAGAGGCCTATGTCCAGCAGTGGACTATCACAGGCTGATGATGATGATGAATCATTACGAAACGTGTATGAGCGAGCACACGCCAAGTGTATACAAAGAAAGTAATTAGGCTTTGTTAATAAGTGCTATGCATTTTCTAATCATCATCAGCCTGTGATAGTCCACTGCTGGCCTGGACATAGGCCTTTCCAAATGCTCGCCACGCTGATCGATCCTCGGCCACTCGCATCCAGCTCCTGCCAGCCATCTTGCGCAGATCATCGCTCCACCTGGCCTGAGGGCGTCCTACACTACGTTTACCGAGACGCGGTCTCCACTCTAGAACCCGTTTACCCCAACGGTTATTTATTTATTTATTTATTTATCCAAACTTACAACTATCTTTACAGAACTTAGTCTAATGCGATAGTGTATCTAATCACTACATAGTATAAAACAAAGTCGCTTTTCTGTCCCTATGTCCCTTTGTACGCTTAAATCTTTAAAACTACGCAACGGATTTTGATGCGGTTTTTTTCATTAGATAGACTGATTCAAGAGGAAGGTTTATATGTATAATACATGCATAATATAGTAGAGAAACACTGATAATTTTAGAGGTTTTTAATTTAAGGTCGTAAATAATCGCATTTTTTTGCGCTTACATTGCAAACGCTGGCTGAACCCTACGAGATAGATCAAAATAATGTACTACACTATTGTACACCTTTAAAAGTTTTACAAAAAAGTCCGCGATGGTATATGTCTATCTCTTAGGGATAACCCACAATAACCATTTTCCTTTACTTATTACGATAAAATAATGGCTTATTTACGAAAAAGTGATTTTAAGCAATACAGTATTAATCCTTATCCAATAAAGTACCATAAATAAATTGTGCATGTAATATAGATCAATATGGCCCTTTACATCATGTAATTTAAATGAATAATTTCGAAGATATTACAGATTTAAAATGCAGGGACATAGCGGTTGCGGCGGTTACCGGCCGGGGAGCGGATGGATGAACTTTTGTTATTCTTTCACGTAAAAATTACTGAATTGATTTTAATGAAACTTTACAATAATAAAGCCTATACATAAGGATAACACATAGGCTACAATTTACAAGATATTCCCGCGGGATAACGTCCTATAGTTCACGCGGGCGAAGCCGCGGGCGGAAGGCTAGTCTAATATAAAATATTGTAACTATTAGGTATATTTGGCCTTAATTAATTTGTATTATATTTATAACTAATGTTAAATAACGCTACCCTTGCAAATTCACTCAGAGAACACGAGAATATATCAAGTTGCTCTGCCATCACGTTCATGAGCCTGAGAGCGCGCGTGAGCGGCGCCTCGGCCAGCAGCTGCGTGCGCGCGCGCGGCAGCGCCAACAAGCGCCAAGCTCCACGTATCGGTCCGGGACGCTCAACTCTATTTTCCTCAAAAACTCCGCGTTATGTACCCTCCCCTTTAAAATTTTATGGATATAGCAAACAAAAGCAAAATCCCTTCTTACCCTAAGTTCACTTAATCCTACCATTCCTAGAACAAATAAATTAGGATATCTGAGTGGATAAAAAGGGTAAACCCCATATAATTTCATATAAAGATACCTAGCGAATTTGTTCTGGACCTTTTCTAGCATAAGCTTATACAGTCGTGGTCAACTAATTAGGGACGCTATATGACTAAAACACAAGATCGTCCCTCAAGTCCGAAAAAGAAATCTCTATGAGGCTTTGAAGCTTAAAGTAATTCATAACAAGTAATTTGGTTAGTATTCCAAATATTTAAAGGCCAGGAAAGCTAATAGCTAGTTGAGATCAATATTATTTAAATAAATAAATCCTTGCCACTTACACATCATTGACTTGATGGATGGACAACTAATTAGGGACACGTAAAATTTTAACTGTAAATATAAATAAATGGCAATCATTGAAGTGTTTAGGACATAAAAAGTTTTCAATAATAAAAATAGAATACAAAACAAATCATTAAACGTATTTTTAATACCCAGTATGGTTGTTTTTGTTGGTTATAACCATTTGACATCAACGCAGTATCGATGCAATTAAATTATTTCAGGTTTCCAAAGAAATATTATTCCAAACACCTTGGAATGTGCCGTAAAGCTTATTTTTGGTGACAGTACGTTGAGCTGCACTTTCTTCTTCGCTTCATACCATAAGTGCTCTATCGGGCTTAGGTCTGTGCTGTTTGCGGGCCATTCTACTACCAACACTGACTGTTGCGCTGAGCACGATTTAACAGAGTGCGCGGTATGTTTTCGGTCGCTGTCGTGTTTAAATCGTCCAATAGACTGGTAAGACTTCTTCAGCATACTATAGCATCGTTTCCTTCAATATTCCTTTGTTTTGGAATTGATCAAGTTTACTTTCAATTATTTTTATAGGCCTCACTCCATGTCTAGAAAAACAGCCCCAAAATTGAATATTGTCGCCTCCATGTTTCACCTGCTTTTTCGTGTACTTTGGATTAATTTCGGACTTTATAAGTCATTGCACGTATTTTCTGTATCGTCAGCCAGCGAATGAAATAAGATTTATACTGGTCTCGTCAGAAAACCGCGAATTTCTCCATTGAGCAACAGTCCAATGTCCATACTCTCTTGCAAACGCCAACGGGCTGTTTTTTTGGACATGGAGTAGGATGTATAAAATAATTGAAAGTAGACTTGGTCAATTCCAATGCAAAGGAATATTGAAGGAAACGATGCTATAGTATGCTGAAGAAGTCTTACCAGTCTAATGGACGGTTTAAACACGACAACGACCGAAAACATACCGGGCACTCTGTGAAATCGTGCCTAGCGCAACAGTCAGTGACGGTACTAGATTGGCCCGCAAGCAGCCCAGACCCAAATCCGATAGAGCAATTATGGTATAAAGCGAAGAAAACAGTTGCAGCTCAACATACTGCCAGTAAAAGTCAGCTTTACGGGACTTTTAAAGGTGTTTGGAATAATATTTGTTCAGACACCTGTAATAATTTGATTGCAATGCCGCGCCGATGTCCAATGGTTATAAAGACAACCACACTGGTTATAAAAAATACGTTTAATGATATGTTTTGTATTCTATTTTTATGAATGAAGACTTTTTATATAATAAATACTTAAATAATTACCAGCTTATTCATATTTACAGTTAAAGTTATACGTGTCCCTAATTAGTTGTCCATCAATAAATTCAATTGTGTGAAAGTGGCAATGATTTTTTTTTTATTTAAAAAAAATTATTGCCACCTGCTATTTTCTTTCTTGGCCCTAAAATATTTAGAATACTAGTCAAATTAATTGTTATCAATAGGTAGAAGCTTCAAAGCCTCGTAGATAAATTTTTTTTCGCACTGAAGATACGATCTTATGTTTAAGTGATAGAGTGTCCCTAATTAGTTGACCACGACTGTATTTAGTCTCGTGGGGTGCCCATACCACAGAGTTACACTCCAGATGACTCCTTACCAGTGCGTTATAAAGCATGATAATTGCTGTTACATTATTAAAATCATGAGCCCTACGCAGTATGAATCCCAAATTACGATATGCTTTCTTGCATATATTAGTAATATGCCCATGTTATGCCATGTTATCGGTTCTTGCTGTAAGATTCCCTAAAATTGTAAAGTAAATAGAGTACATACCTCTGTGGCCAGCAGCAGCGGCGCGTGATGCAGGTCCGTGGCGGCCTGCAGCGGGGACAGCGCGCCCTCGCCGCTGCCCAACATTTCTAGTCGTCCGCCCTCGGCACGCTGTTGAAGTATTATGTTATTATGTCACGTATGGAATATGTGCAGACAATTGATATCAAGATAGGAAACTTAAATAAAAATACTAAAACTCGTTATACTCTTTTTTACGTAACTTCGAATCAAATTCTTAATTGCATGTCACAGAAAAAATTGGTGGTAAGTACATCGATATTAGTGCCTATGTTACGCCCTGCAAGGGCATAGCAACTTGCAAGAGTTGCTTACTTGCGAGAGTGGCTCTATTGGCCAGGCAACTGATGGTAGCCACTGCGGCCTATTCTATTGATACTTAACAAAAGATGCGTCATTCAATGCGCTGCTACCTTAGGCTCTACTCTTATCTTAGAGCCATTGATTTCAAGTGTACTCCCACATCAATACTGCCGAAACACAGCCAAAGCTAGTTTTCATTGTGGGGGTCGTAGCTAGCCAGTTTCGACTTTGAAAACTTTCTACAAACCTAACTCAAAGCGGGGATTGAAACCACGACCAGATTTTGTACCCTAGGCTTAGTCACGGTTTCACAGGCTGTCATAAAGACTTTTCCATCAGTTGCAGAAAATTTAGTCCTCTATCGCGAAGAGACGGGGAAGTACTAGACTATAAGAACTACAATTCATCATCAGCCTTTAGTCGTTCCCACTGCTGGGACACAGACTTCATCTCATTTGTGAGATAGTGTGGGCCATACTCCACCACGCTGGCCCAGTGCGGGTTGGTGGAGGGGTGGGTGGGGTAAACAAGGATATTTCTCCACCTCAGAAACATTCAATAACTGCTCCGCCATCTTGAAAATCGCCGCGACTTAAGTAGCGACGACTTCGGCAGGCAGGTATCGCAGGAGTGGCGCGACGCGAGTCGCGCGACGAATGTCGGCGACGCGACTAGTGTACGAGCCTCAATGGATTTGTATGGCGGTAGTCGCTTGGAGACTAAAATCGCTGAGTATCGGAGACTTGCGTAACCTTGTGTACGAAGGGCCTCTCCTAGGTACCTAATTAATGGATTACGTTCCCTACCATCTAGTTCTGCCAATTAAGGCAAGTTTAACTGGCTACCCCTACTCTACTAGTAAATAAAAAAAAACAAAATCAAGTCACCAACCAAGGACCCGATACCGATACTCACCTGCGAGTTGCCGATGTAGTGCGTGTGATGCGAGTGGTGCGCGTGATGCGCGTGGTGCGCGTGGTGCGGCGACGCGAACGGGCCGCGCGGCGCGTGAGCCGCGTGCGTCGCGTGCGTGCCGAACGAGCCGTGGTACTGCAGGCCCGCGTACACGCCGCCCATCTGCGCCACGCACGATGCGTCACTTACCAGCCCAGTGAAGCCGACCCATTGGCGATCGAGCGACATCGATTCCACTAACTTTTGTTTTAGCGTGACTACCTAATGATCGCTACTCTGATTTTCAAAGATAAAAGTGGACAAAGATTTATTGCAAATCAAATCAATATCTCTGACCCCTATAGAGTAACTTGAGATTTTTTTCTATAGCCGCTATTTTTCTGATCGCAGGCAAACAGTCCACCTGATGGAAAGCGGCCACTGAGCTGATTTTAAGAGTATTGGCTCACACATTAATATTGAAAACAGCCAGATTGCAATTAAGTATGTACTTGTAATACCTGGCAACTTTATAGGCCCAACCTTCATCATTACTCTAAGTATAATAATATAATGAGCGAATATTAGTTGCCGGTGACATACGGATATTTTTCTCTAATTAAACCAAAAGCGTTTAAAAGGAATTTTTTTTCATTTTTATTGCAAAAATAAGAATGCTTGATGATAACATTGAAATCGATGTCGCTCGATCGACCACAATAAACCCTCCTATTGAGTTTTCGGCGCGAATGTACCACGATGTGATCACAATTGTGTCAGAAATGAATTAGATGAATAAGGCTTTATTTTCCCTAAAAATAAACAAAGCACTAACTATAGTTTCGTTAACTAATTTCTCTCCCTCCTGTCCTGCTCGAAAATCATCTGACGACTTACGTTTTTGCTTTAAATTTTTATTTTTTTCTACAACGTCAGTTGGCAGACAGGCACGCCGCCTACCTGATGGTAAGCGGTCACTGCGGCCTATTCCTAGGGACACTTCACCAGGAAGCGTCGCTCAATGTGCTGCCAGACTGTAGGCTCATCTGATCTTCCGAGCCTTAGATTTCAAGTGTACTGGCTCCCACATTATTATTGCCAGAACACGGCCAAAGCCAAAAATGTAAATGTCAATAATCTATCTTTGTTACTTTTTGCAACAGGTATTTTTTGCCGACGTAATGAGAAAATTTTAATAGACATTCTCATGGTGAATTTGTCAGGATACTTTATACTGTTAACACGCCAGGCGTGTTTTACACAACTTTGATGATTATGCATTTTGTTACAAATTGTTGTAAAATCGTAATTTGTTTAAAAAAATATGTAAAAACATCAGATATATGCAATTTAAGATGGATCATATTTCTATAACTAACGGGCGCCCGCGGTTTCACCCACGTGGTTCCCGTTCCCGTGGGAATATCGAGATATCCTTTCTTAGCGGATGCCTACGTCATAACATCTACCTGCATGCCAAATTTCAGCCCGATCCGTCCAGTGGTTTGGGCTGTGCGTTGATATCTATCTATTTCAGTCAGTCAGTCACCTTTGAGTTTTATATATATAGATATCAACTTCCGTCGCTCGACAGCCTTAATTATGGTTTTAACCACTCAACGCCGAACCGGCACTCGGGTGCCGCATAACA
Organism: Mecyna flavalis; assembly: GCA_949319885.1. Taxonomy (NCBI): domain Eukaryota; kingdom Metazoa; phylum Arthropoda; class Insecta; order Lepidoptera; family Crambidae; genus Mecyna; species Mecyna flavalis. The sequence continues at coordinate 42,258 of OX439422.1, forward strand.
ATAGATTTTCTATTGTGTCTAGTAATCCGGGGCTAGAAGGATTAAAGGCAATTCACGTTGACATCAGAATATTTAGGTGCAGTACAGGAGAACTTTTTTTTTTCAAACACAATATTCGATATTCGATCGAAAATGCATTGTCCAATGCTTATCTAACATACGACGTAACAGACGTAACGGTAACACATCGTGGTACATCCGAGCCCAACACAAGTCATCATCCAGAACAGAGCTGACAAGTCATAAGCAGAAGTTCTCGTCTCGTCCTAGCGAAGGATGCCTTGGCCCGCGCTCAACGGAACATAACAAGCCTTTATATACAGGGTGGCCCTGAAAATCGTGGATCAAATGAAACAGGGAGATAAAGGGGGTTATTACCGACATAAACCCCTCAACAGTATGACCTCACATCGACTCTACAAAAAATTAAAGCTATTTTTTGTTTTGAAAAAAATAATGCCTTATTTTGTAATCAAATGGCAAAATAATGAAAACAGATTGTTTTTTCTTTCTTTTTTTTGTGTTCAATTATTGTCAAAGAAAGCATCTTTACATAAAAAGTATCTTTACCACTGTGGGGACACAAATTCGTGAGTAATGGCAACTTTCTTAAAAGAAATTAAGTTTTACGAAAAATCAATTCCAACTTCAAAACAGTACTGTGAAAAAAAAATTTATGACCGACAAGTGACCCTGCATCAAAAAAATTAGCCTGTTTTATCACCATTTAAATGAGGTATAACACTTGGCTATTTTGTAGTTAACTTATTTTACAAAACTTGTTTATTGGCGCCAAGTCTAACTTTCAATAAATTGAGCGATCAATAAAAATCGTTATTCGCGTTGATTATTTTCACTCTTATCAATCCTAGAGCTTTAACATTGGAATAAATACCCGGTATCTTTTGTCCTTTTCACACTCGGGTCGGGTACGTACCCGACTCGGGTCGTACATACGATCCATTGTTTTTTGGCTCAGGTACTTAGGTACCGCTTGCGCGTACGTTTGGCCCACCGCTCCCGCCGCGGCGGCGAATCAGTGACTCGCTACCGCTTGTTATTACGCACGTGTTCTGCCGGTTTGCTCTTCAACGTCTCCTGAACGGACTCGGATTTCTTGTCTAACTGTGATCTAAGCTTGCCATACGGACTGTGAGTCTTGCCAAACTGTGACCTAAGCTTGCCATGCGGACTCTGTGTGATTTCTTGCCAAACTGTGACCTAAGCTTTCCAATCGGACACTGATTCTTGAAGCCTTCCCTCGTCAGCGAGAGTATGCTGACATGCATTACATCTTGGGCTTTTGTAATGGCCACTGTAAGAAGAGTGGAGTACAGTCAGCTGTACTCCACTCTTCTTACAGTGGCCATCTGGCGTAGCGTAGGTCACAGTTAGGCAAGAATTAGTGTCCGATTGGAAAGCTTAGGTCAAAGTTTGGCAAGAAATCACACAGAGTCCGCATGGCAAGCTTAGGTCACAGTTTGGCAAGACTCACAGTCCGTATGGCAAGCTTAGATCACAGTTAGACAAGAAATCCGAGTCCGTTCAGGAGACGTTGAAGAGCAAACCGGCAGAACACGTGCGTAATAACAAGCGGTAGCGAGTCACTGATTCGCTGCCGCGCCGGGAGCGGTGGGCCAAACGTACGCGCAAGCGGTACCTAAGTACCTGAGCCAAAAAACAATGGATCGTATGTACGACCCGAGTCGGGTACGTTCCCGACCCGAGTGTGAAAAGGACAAAAGATACCGGGTATTTATTCCAATGTTAAAGCTCTAGGATTAATAAGAGTGAAAATAATCAACGCGAATAACGATTTTTATTGATCGCTCAATTTATTGAAAGTTACACTTGGCGCCAATAAACAAGTTTTGTAAAATAAGTTAACTACAAAATAGCCAAGTGTTATACCTCATTTAAATGGTGATAAAACAGGCAAATTTTTTTGATGCAGGGTCACTTGTCGGTCATACATTTTTTTTTTCACAGTACTGTTTTGAAGTTGGAATTGATTTTTCGTAAAACTTAATTTCTTTTAAGAAAGTTGCCATTACTCACGAATTTGTGTCCCCACAGTGGTAAAGATACTTTTTATGTAAAGATGCTTTCTTTGACAATAATTGAACACAAAAAAAAGAAAGAAAAAACAATCTGTTTTCATTATTTTGCCATTTGATTACAAAATAAGGCATTATTTTTTTCAAAACAAAAAATAGCTTTAATTTTTTGTAGAGTCGATGTGAGGTCATACTGTTGAGGGGTTTATGTCGGTAATAACCCCCTTTATCTCCCTGTTTCGTTTGATCCACGATTTTCAGGGCCACCCTGTATATATATATATAATGACAAATCAAGATATTCGACAAATTATAATGGATCATGCTTCAAATAGAACAATAGGGTAGTGAATGTTGACACTGGTTTTATTATTTTATTTATTTATTTTAGGTTATGAGAAAACGAGACGTGTTTTTGATCAGTCTATAGGCGGCTTTAAACCAAGCTTTAGTTCGAACATGATGCTCAGACATAAGCATATTTAGTCGTGCCTATAGGGCCAGTGAAAAACCGTCTCGTTAACACCCAGTTTAATAGAGAACCAAACGGGAAACGTGTTGGCAGATAAAATAGATAGTATTTAGGAAAAGTGTTTAGTTAAAAGTGTACATGATTGTCAATGAAAAAACACACGCCAGCTACAGAGCGTGTGTATCTGCAATATTTCCACAGATAAAACAATAACTTGGGTATATTTATTGTGTTTTGAAAAAAAAGGGTTTATTTTGCTAATTCATTCATAAAAATGACGATACAACCAAGGGGAACTACCCTATTGTGGTTTGGTTTATAAATGCTAAATTATATTGGAATTATATAAAATATATAACTTTATAGCTTGGATAAATAGGCAAATGATTAATAATAAGAATAATAAAATAAATTGATATATATAATAAGTTTATATACGCCACCAACGCTTCATACTAATAGGGTGCCGACCATAAAATATAGTATAAAAAAACTAGGGGCAATAATATAGTAATATAAATACAAAAAATGGTGAGTGAGACTGTATGATTACGAACACACCGAGAGAACGAGAAAAAACCTAGTGCTTCACTACTGCTAGTTAACTCATAGCCCGTGTTAATACCGCACCCGAACACTCGACAGTTGTCACATTGTCATTTTGTTATTCATTTTCACATTTAAAAGAGCATATTTTAGGAAACAGCCAAATTCTAATAATATTAAAGCGACCAGCCAAATATTTTTATCGTATCTGTTCAAATCAATCTACGTAATATCAAAGCTTGAGTTGCTAGCGGCAAAATTTCGTAAATAAACAGTGTAGCGATACCGCAGGGAAAATCGACTAGTGTGGGATGGGGCCGGGGCGCTCGCGGACAAGCGCGGGGCGCGGATTGGCCGCGAGCGCCCGCGAGCCTCGCGCTACACAAGGCGAGTTTTACTACGGCCAAAAATATACACGTAAAACACGGAACACATTCACAGGGTATCGAAGAGTGTGGAGAATCGAAGCATGCGGTACACGAAGAATAAAATATTTAAAATGTGGGGTTAGTCAAAAATATTTGGGGGGTCGCGCCGACCGGGACTAGGGGGTCCTGTACCGCGCTCCGCAGCCGTACAGGGCCCGTGGTTAATACGTCATCGCAGCAGACTAGACCAGTACACAGTACAGTATGTACAGAACCAAACAGTATGAGCTCGAGTGTCGCATGCTGCGCCGAGAGCCGGCGCGTCGCGGCTGACATCTCACAGCGCGCGACGGCGTCGTATCTACGGCGCGTTTCATTAAAAAATAGTGTAATTTTTATAAAAATAAATAAAAAAGATTCGGTCCAGAAGTGTGAGATGAATAAAACATCAACAACTGAATGGTATAGATAACTGTAAAACGCACTTCCGATGGCCGACACGACGTTTACCCGATCGGCCAATGGACAGCGTTCGTACATCCATCCCATTGGCTAATCACGGGCTCACAGCGTCGAGCCGCCAATCAGAGCACGGCTACCGGCAGACATGTAGTACCTAATGTCATCAAGCACTGTGCAGACTGAGTCTATTGTATTACATATGTTTTAGGTTACGTGGAATCAACAAATAATGCTGCTGGCTGCATCTTATTTACAGAAGAGACGATGAGCGAAGAAGCTTTGCATTAATAAAATTAAAAGCATTGTTTGAAAGCCTAATGATCAATGTTTAAAAGGCCCATGTTTAGGTTTTATTATACCCCATGTTACTAATGATTTAGCGATTCAGCCGCATCTCTTACCGCTGCGGCAACATTATTAGTGAATCCCACAGTCATATCGTGATGCACACAGTCTATGCAGCCTACCGCCACCTCGCTAGTCACACTGCGTCTAGCAGCCGCCGCGCATCCAACCTGGCTTCACTCGACCCCGACACGCGGCGCAAACAACTTTAACGTGTGATATGGGTCGCTTTTTCAGGCCTCTAACTCCTATATCAGCTAATAAGTACAATATTTAATTTAAATACAATTTATTATTGTAGCGGAACATAAACCTAAAAAAAATCTAAAATGTTTATTAAATTTAGTCTAACAGATGAAAATATATTTTTTTTTAAATATGGTTTTAAGTTACTAGTGTCGTATAAAATAGGCAGTTTGCGCCGCTGAGTCGCAACACACATGAGTCAAGCTCGCTAACATGACAGTGCGCGGGCAAAATGTGCCATATTTCAGAAGAAAAAAATGTGGCTATAGAAACGCTCCCTGAGGCAAACCATGCTTACTCGCTCCAAAAGAACCGAACCGAGGAAATTATTACTTTCTTCTATATTATTTGAAAACCTAACATCAAAACTCGTTACACGACAAAGTTTACTAATGATCATAATAATAAAATGTCACAAAACAAATAGTATCAAATGCCTTCGCAATATCCAAGTAAGATGGTCAAAATCCTAAGTGGACCATTATTTTAATCATGGAAAGTTTGCATTATTCTAATATTTGTGACATCTGTTTTACCATGAAAAATTGCATAATTAAAAAACTTGACCGTCACTGGAAGCTTTATATTGAGAGAGCACTTCCGTTTCCGTCGATTTTCTACCCAATTTTAGCACTTATGTTGACTTTGTTTCCGACTCAGTGGCGCCACCTGGTGATTTCGCGCCCTTTTTTAGTTTACTTAAAACCATGGCGCCATTTTATTCTCATTGGCGTTCTGTTCACCGTCGAAGCAACTTATTTGCAACAGTTCTATCTTTGCACCGTAAAAAGTTGTAAGTGTGAGTTTTTCGAAGAAAAAGTAAAGTGAAAGCGTAAGTTTACAAAAGTGAATTTTCTACGAAAAACTGTAAGTACTACCCAAATTTTTAAATAATTACACAGTAATTTTATTTTATTACAAATAATTATCTATTTTGCACTACGCAAAGTGAGAATAATAAAATAATATTAAAAAATTAACGGTTTTTGCCGTTCGTGTTATTTGTGATATTTTTAAAACATTGTTGATGTAAAGTTTTCGGTTCATGTGCGTAGTGAGAATAATAAAATGATTTTTAAAAATTAACGGTTTTGGCCGTTTGTGTTATTTGTGATATTTTTAAAACTGTTGATGTAAAGTTTTCGGTTCATGTAACTAGGTTTAAATCAACGCTTTTTATTTTTTGTTAAGAATGAATAATCCTGAATCCGATCCCGCCGGTGTGCCTCAGCGGCCACAACCAGAGCCCGGCCCGAGCGGGACGGCGCGCAAGCGGAGCCGCAGCTCCAGCAGCAGCAGCTCGACCAGCAGCTCTTCAAGCTCCTCATCCTCGTCCGGCAAACGAGGTAAACGACGGTCTCGCCGCCGTCACCGTAAAACAAGTAAGCGTTCACGTTACTCTAACCATAAAATGGATAAATTATTTCAAGAAATGAGTGAGATTCGCAAACAGTTAGCTCCAACAAATTATGTAGATGCTGCTGACCAAATATCAATTTATTCTGGGGTTAGTGGAGAATTATACGAACAAAATTGTACTGAGGATCAATGTTGTGAGTCTGAATACCAAAATGCAGCTCCTTTTACGTTTCAAATAGAAACTAAACTTAAGGAACCCACAGTTCCAAAAACTCCCGACCAATTTTTAAAATCTCTTATTGATATTCAGCGTTTTGGAAATAGTTCCTGGTCTGAAGTTAGATACGCGGATACTCAGAAATTATACAACCATACCCCAGGTTTCATAGACCTGGAAACAAACGAGGAGGTAAAAATGTATGACAACCTGCGTCATTTGGGACACTCTGAAAAAGCATACGCCGCTTTGACCTATTGCGTATTAAAACAAAAAGAAGCCTTACAGGAAAATATTTGTAATCTTCTCGCGTGGGCTAAAAATTCAGATATCACTTTTGATAATTTAAATGAAAAGATTGTGGACTTATTCCAAAAAGGAGATTTCCATAAAGTATCTTCCGACCTGTTACAATTAGTCTGTGGCCACCGGGCAGAGAGTATTGAAATGCGGCGAGAATCTATTACGAGCCAAGTTAGAGATCCACTAATTAAAGCCGCCCTAAACAGAGTTCCTCCTTCACATACAAACTTATTTGATTTAGAGCCGTTCACAAAAATCTTAGAAAAAGCTGGTGGTGTACGAAAAGCTTTTTGGCCTCCAAAAAGCGAAGACTCCTCTAATTCAAAAGGCAATCAATCCAATCGCCGCCCCTCGCGGGGGCATGGCGTACGCAGACCAATAGTCCCATCACGTGGGGCTCAATATTCCTTTCATGAGGCTACCTTTCCTACATATGCATATGCCTCCAATAATCCACCCTCGCGGGGCGGACATGTGCAAGGCAACTACCCTTCGCGAGGGCAGTCAAACTACACTAGAGGCTCATACAACTATAGAGGTTCGAGACCAGATTATAGAAGCAGCCGAGGACGCTCTGATGCTCCGAAAGCTACCAAAGAACATACCAAACGACAGAAACAATGACTCGCAACAGTTTCAAGCAGGTCAATTAGCACATTACCAATCACAGTGGAAGGAAATGAATGCACCCAAAATAATTCTAAAGTTGATTCAGGGATACCGCATTCCTTTTTGTCAAAAGCCACCACTTATATACCCAGATGTTGTCAAAAGCCCGTTTCAAACGCCTGTTTCGGACAACATGTCTGCAATAATTCAAAAGATGAAAATGCAGGGTGTTCTAAAAAGTGCACACCTGTCACCGAGCTTCATTTCCCCTCTATTTTTGGTGCCGAAACCCGACGGCTCGGCCAGACCTATATTCAACCTAAAAGCTCTGAACGACTATGTGCTAATCGAACCTTTTCATTTGATAAACATGCACCGCATCCCAGATTTCCTCCAGCCACAGGACTGGATGTGCAAGATCGACATTTCCCAAGCTTACTTTCATCTGAAAATAGCCAACTCCCACAGGCGCTTTCTACGCCTCATATACAACGGAGAGTTATTGGAAATGACTTGCCTTCCATTCGGTTTGGCCACAGCTCCAAAAACGTTTTCCATGTTGACAAATTGTGTGGCTCAAATCTTACGAGAAAAGTGGAATATAAGGATCCTAGTTTATTTAGACGACATTTTGATTGTACATCAAAATGCAGACGTATTACTCGAGCATGTCAACCACACAGTACAAACGTTGCAGCACCTAGGATGGCAAATAAATTTCAAAAAATCTGTACTATCCCCTCAAAAGAATATCATTTACTTGGGAATAATGTGAAAAACCTGGGTGAATCAAAAGAGCTTGCCGGTAGAAAAGGTTTTGACACTCAGAAAACAAATAAATCATATCCTCGAGCAAATGAAAATAACAGTAAAAGAATTGCAAAGGATAATAGGGTTTCTGAACTTCGCCAGTTTTGTCGTCCCAAGAGGTCGATTGAATCATCGGCACTTAATGAGGTACCTAAATTCACTGCCAGATCAGACAGCGCAGTTTTTCCCATTACCGCCAAAGGTTCTCGAAGAACTGCAATGGTGGGCCCAGAATTGCCAACTACCGACCGCGATTCACTATCCTCCCCCAATGCATTTCTTGACAACGGATGCATCGGACCAAGCATGGGGAGCGCAGCTAAACAATCTAGCGATATCAGGCACTTGGTCTCCAGAAGAGAAAGGATTGCATTGCAACATGAAAGAAATGTTGGCGATACTACACACGATTCAGGACCAGATTCACTCCCTTCACCACAGTTCAATCCTCATACAGTGCGACAGCCAGACTGCAGTAGCACATCTGCGGAAGGAAGGAGGAACGAAATCATTAGCCTTGTTAGAACTGACTTACCGAATTCTAGATCTACTGGATCGTCATCAAATACACTTCAGAATACATCATATACCAGGCAAGTACAACAGTCATGCCGACCATTTGTCACGCAATCGCAAACCACCGGAATGGCATTTACTGCGACCATGCTTGGAGATAGTGTTTGCGAAGTGGGGCTGTCCAGTGATAGATCTGTTCGCCTCGAAGACAGCACACGTAGTCAGCAATTATGTGTCGTTAGACCTGACAGACCATCAAGCTCTGTTTCACGACGCGTTCAGTGTTCCATGGAACTATCCCCTTGCATGGGTTTTTCCGCCACCATTTCTGATACCCAAGGTTTTGACCCATCTAAATCAATCAACGGGAGTTTTTCTGATGGTCGTGCCACGATGGAAAAAGGTATTTTGGCGAGCGGACCTCAAAGCCCGAGCCACCGCGGCACCATTAACCTTGAGACGTCTTCAGAAACATCTCGTCGACACGTCAACGGGCCTTCCACCACCGAGAGTCGAGGAAATAATTTTAGAGGTCTGGAGATGTGGGGGTGGTCTGACGCGGTAGAAACTTGGAACGCTGAACAGCTATCCTTGTTGAAAAATTCTTGGCGAAAATCTACATTAAAGACTTACGAGGTGACATGGAATCGTTGGTGTTCCTGGGCTACGTCTAAAAATCTTAATATAAAAAGCCCCACTGGCTCACAGTTGGCACAGTTTTTATGCGATCTATACTTAATTCATAACCTGTCCTATAATACAATATTATTACATAAATCCGTAGTTTCAACCTTGTGTAGCGCCGAAGTATCGGGACAATTGAGCAATCACGTCATAGTAAAACACATTTTAAAATCCATTGCATTAAAAAACCCGAAAGGTTCCAAACCACCAGTTTGGGATGTCAGTAAACTAATTAACTATTTGACTAATTATAAAATCGACATAAATAATATTTTTCAAACATCCCGTCATACGGCAATCTTATTGCTACTATGCTCGGGCAGACGTATACATGATCTTACCCTACTCAGAACTGATTCTGACCATTGCATTAGAACAAAGGAAAGTATAATATTTTGGCCCCAATTTGGTTCAAAAACGGACAGTAACAAGTACAGACAATCCGGTTGGAAATTACTAGTGAATGTAAATAACCGGAATCTGAATCCACCTTTCTGGATAGAAAGAACTATAATGTTATTAAATGAACGACGAAAGGCTTCAAAATCGTTTAATTTGTTCATTACAGTACGTGGAACACCGACACCTGCCTCACGCACGGTTATTGCAGGATGGGTAAAGACAATTTTTAAGGAAGCTGGTATTACAGCTACTCCAGGTAGTGTAAGATCCGCGGTAGCATCTAAGAGCTGGCTAGAAAATCATCCTCTCGACGAAATCTTAGCTCGTGGGAACTGGCAATCAGCTAACACTTTCCAGAAATTCTATCGACGTGAAATTATTAAAAATGTTGATTCAGAAATAGTAACTCAATTATTTGATCCTATAATTTGATTGTACAATAAAATATAAATGTATATTTTATAAAATATTTGTAAAAGATACATAGATACAAATAAATAAATAAATAAAAGTTTCAAAATCTTGTTTTATGTACTAAAATTAATCACATTGGCGTTTCAGACTTAGTTACCAAAGTGGCGTCACCAGGCGATAACAAACAGGTCTCAATATAAAGCTTCCAGTGACGGTCAAGTTTTTTAATAGCAGCGTTTTACCCTGAAATAAAACGCATATTAAAATACTTACCTCACTGGAAGCTTTCACTTTATTCCTGCCTGGTGAAATTCAGCCAATGAGAATAAAATGGCGCCATGGTTTTAAGTAAACTAAAAAAGGGCGCGAAATCACCAGGTGGCGCCACTGAGTCGGAAACAAAGTCAACATAAGTGCTAAAATTGGGTAGAAAATCGACGGAAACGGAAGTGCTCTCTCAATATAAAGCTTCCAGTGAGGTAAGTATTTTAATATGCGTTTTATTTCAGGGTAAAACGCTGCTATTAAATTTGAATATTATCATTACTATTTTTAAAAAAGGTTATCCCCAATAAGTAGGCCCGTTCGTAGCGATAAACAAGTCTTCCAGTGAGCGCACAGATTAGTCGAGCCCGCTTGCAGATTCGGACGCTGCCTGATCCGATCAAAAGTACAAACAAAAGCTAAGTAATTAGTGATACGATCTACTGAATGGCAAGTAGAACTATGCGACAGATCTTAGAATGGTTGCATGACATTCTTATAAATTGTGATGATGGTGGTGACCATTCTTAAAAAGGTTACTATACACATACTAGTGGAATACACAGTTATTATGCTAATTTATTGAAGACGATTGAAGATAAGGTGACACGAAAGAAGGAGTGACAATCATGATTGACAGATATTCATCAAATCATTGTTAAATCGTCGAGATATTGGTGATATTAACGTAACATAGACATTCCAGAATGATTGAAATAAGTCAAGAAATGCAAACAGTTAAACTATTACGATTAAGAATACACTTACATAGGTATATGCGTGAATTTCTTAGATTTGTAAAAGCTTCAATATTTATGCATTAATGGATGTGAATGATGACTAAACAAAACCTACATTATGGCAAATGCGAGGTGAATAATGGCTTGACAAAAACTTAATCAAATTTATATAAATTTAAATGTGAAGGAGTTTGATGAAGCAATCGCATTACAGAAGATGGATGATGAAGATGAAAACATCTACCAAGAAAGTAAAGAGTCCAAAAATGATAATGACACAAGTACACATCTCTGTTTAGAATTGGCTCTTTATCTTAGAACTGTACGTTATTTGCTTGCAAACGATGCAATAGGAGATGTATATTTGAACTAAAGATTTATTGAATACATAAAAACCGATGAAAGTAGCGAAGTAGATTCCAGCGTTACTCTCGTTTCATCACTATAACGTGCAAGCGAGAGGAAGCGATGAACTTCATTCCCATTATTAATCTACACTGGTTATGAGTGAATGGTATCGATAAGGCTGCACTTGCAGGCAAATGGAGGTTGAAGGGCCAAGTCTAGGCTAACACAGAGATCAGGCAACGTCCGGTACAATCATTATCTCAAGTCTGTAGGACTATCGTTACACTACCGCGCGACTGCCAAACCCACACGCTTCGTAAGAAAATGAAAGATAACAAAAGATACTGAATACGAAATGAAAACTTCATCAATGTTTGGCATTTTAATATCTCAACGTCTATATTTTCTAGCTGCAAGACTAGTTCCAAAAGTTTCCTCAAATTTAAGCTAATGTAACTATTTTAGCAATAAGAAATTTACACCAGCAAAAAAAAACCTTCAGCAGTAATGATTGCATCACAATAATGAAAGAAGCACGTGTGTGGGATTGCTAACCGCGCGCTACGCTTACATAATACAAGCCACATATATATCACAGTCGAGGTTAACTCTATTCCTTCCTCACCAAAACCGTTATCTGACATAAACATAGTAATCTGGGCATGCATAATATCTGTGCTTAAGTTAACATATAGTATGGAAGTCGTGTCGCACCCAACTACGTCGGAGCTAGAACAAGTCAAAGCGCGGGTGATGCCCTCGCGTGCCGTGACGCAGCAGCCTTACGTCAACTGCCGACTACCGTCAACGGAACCAAACGTCAAGTTCCATCAATGCAATTTGAACTTTGAGTAGATTCCATAAGATTCAAGATTAAAGGAATCTGACAGGGTGTATAACGTCGACGGTATCGGACAGTAGAATCATTGGTACTACCAATGCACAGCACGATTACCGAATAAAAACTTGCAATAGAACAAAACCATCGATAGAAATGTTACAGGAATTATACCAATTTTATTCGATAATTTCATACTATTGATAGCGATCTTATTTATGAAATCGATACTTTCGATTGGCGAGTATCGGATGGCAACGCTAGCCGGAAGGGGAAGCCGAAAACACGTCACAGGCTTTTGATGAAATCTAGCTTCAAAAACGCTTAATATTTTGTTGTAAAAAGGAATTATGATCAACAATATTTTTACTGTTTGATACAGAAATAGGCACCATTTAGGCGCGCACCATTTTTATTATTATTTCTTACCAACGTTGGGTTGACCAAAAAATTATAAAGAAAGATATTTTTTTTTTAATTTTACAGATACATTTTCTTTCGAGATATTGTCTGATATAATTACGAAGAAAATTACTGGTAATGGTCAAATAAAATAAACTGATATTTTCAGTCATAAAATAAAAACAAAATATTTTAATGTCAAAAACCCCTAATAAAATCAACCCTTACAAAAGCCTGACAGTCAGAAGCGTTTCTGAAGCTCGATTCGTCTATAATCTATAAAACTCATCAGTCAAAGAAAATTCTGCTCCGAAAAGTATGGAGAAAACAAATGCTATTAAATAGTTTTGATAATGTGAATTATTTGATAGTGTGGAGTGTAGCTACAACATTCAAGGCACGCCCGGAGTAGACTAGAGCCGCGGCGGCCGGTTCAGAGGCGCCTTCTACCCGTTAATATTAATACATGATATGATCACATAAGCTTTAATTGTACATGTTATAAATGAAGGAGAAATTTGGAACACGACTGTATTAAAAACAATACTGCCTATCTCTGATTCAATGTCACTTTTTAATTTATAAGTAACATATAACAATCTTAATAAAAATGTTAAAGTTGGTGACGGGTCATGTAAACTTTAACCATTACCAAACCAATTAGTGATCATCGTCATATTCGTTATTCTATCGACAACAGAACAACCATCTTATAACACATCAAGTAAAAACTTAGCAAAAAATACTCCATTTCCATTATATTACTCCCAAGGAGTAGTTTTTAACTTATGTATTTCACTTTTAAATGCTACTGTCACAAGGCTTGAGGTGTTCTGCTAAAGTTGCAAACCCTTTTGACGGAACACTATTCAATCTCTTTTCATAGGCCAAAACTAGCTTAGGGAACCCCAGTCCTATAAAGAGTACGGTTAACAAACAGTCGCATCCCAAATCACATCCTCTTCCGTTTCCACATTAATAAATCAGTGAATGTCAAGCGTGTCGTGAAGCGGGCCGCGTGAACCGACAGCCGTTTAGCACAAAACGGTATTACCAAGTATATTTAAAATACTAATTAAAAAACAGCGAGTTGTTCAGCGCAAATGTAACAATCCAACCTGGAACAGACAACCACGGGAAGAGTGTACTAAGCGGACAAACGCACCAGACCTAAAGCTGTAAGAACTAGGACCAAACCACATAACAGGGGGCGGTCGACCGCGACGCCACGTTAACCATTCATTCAATACAAAACTTTATAAAAATCAACATTAAAACTAAAAATATATACACTATAATAAGACTATCAAAATAATTTAAACATGCATTACAAAATGGAATATAAAATATAGGGGTCTCATCGCTAAAAGCGAAGTTACAACCTTCTTATATGAGTATAATTTGTAAAATTGTTCTAATGGGCCAACAGATATTGAAATTCAGTGTATTTTCTTATTTATTATTAGTAAATAAAAAAAATGTATAAACATCAACTTTTGATCAAATCCGATTCATCGGAAGTCAATGGTAGTTTTTAGTCATAATATGATAGAAGTTTATAATATCAATTGAACATAATATGTTCAATTGATATTATTATAAACTTCTATCAAATATTGCGGTCAAAATATGTACATATTATTGAAAAGACTAAAAGCTTTAAATTACATAAAATATTCTAAAATTGCATAAACAAAGATATCGAATGGTTAAATAGACGTCGCGGGCAAACGCATAGCTCGTCGACTACGGACCCGGTTACTATCAGATACAACTCGAACAAGCCACAGATCCAGCCAGTCACAAATTAATTACAAAACCTCCTGGACGAGTATTAATGTAGCGTTATGGGCTAGAAAGTGCGCCGGAGTGGTTAGATCGGGTGAGGGGCAAAATGGGATAAAAGAGGTGTTGGAACGTTATTTGGTATTTGGACGACAGTGTGCTGCTTAGAAGGGACGATATAGGATCATGCGTTAGAATGGAATGGGATCACTAAGACCTGATTTTTTTTTATAGCAAATGGCTTTCAGATTTGTACTGTGAAGTGAGGTCTTCGTTAACATTCGAATTTTAATACATCTCGTTAACGTTTTTATTTTAATATCCTTTGAAATTAAAAGAATGTATTTGCAAAGAAACGGTATAAATTTAGATTTTCAATTAAGAGATAGTGATTTTAATATTCTGCTATTGTTTTGGAAACATAAAAGTCAAAGTCAAAGACATTTTTATAATGCAAAAAGGAGTTTTATATACCACATCCATCACACATCGATGTTCACAGCGGTTCTCATTTACAAAAACATTTTTATTTCCCATAGTAATCAAATTTGAAAAAGTTAGTTGAGATTTTAGTAGTGATTTCGTTAAAGGTAGGTCGAAAAAGGGAAGACGTAGCTTTAGTTATAACGGATCTGGTGGGAAAGAGTGGGTAGGATGTGTGGTAGGGAATCTAGACAGGCAGTACCGGGGAGGTGGTGATGTAGGGCCGCGCCGGTACCTGGTAGCGCAGGTGCGGCAGCGCGGGCAGCACCGCGGCGGGCCACAGCTCGCCCCCCACCGCCGCCGCCGCCGCGCTCGCCACCTGCACCCACGCAGCTGTAGCCTGGACGGACACCTGCGGCCGTCCCGACCATCGCGCTACCTCCTTCTCGTCTCACTCCGCTCGCATCCGTCGTTCTTTTATACTTTTCGGGCGAGATCACCGGACCATAGTGTCAAGTATTTTCAATCGATACGATCTCGCGATCTTCAAAAATGATCCGGTCATCTCGCTTTTTTCTTACAATCGATTACTAACGTAACTTACGGCTAGGCTACCTTGACTTATATTAGAGGCATTACAATCGTATCGCTCGACTTACTTTCCGCCTAACTCCTGCGGTACTCAGTCATATGCTATGCCCAGATTGATGAATGCGATATTGGACTGTCCCTATTTAAGTAACAATTTTCGACACCAAATAAAACAGTACGGAATGATTTTTAATTTTATAACGTCTACAGTAAAATTAAAATAATATCATATTGATTGTGTCCTTCGATTACTATTGATGTGTGAGGGAGTGCGACATACAGATGCATGACTTGATTTGAAATTGTAAATATTAATACAGCATATGTTTCTGTTTGTCGCACTCGAACAAAGTAATTTAACTTATACGGGCTAACAGGTTTTCAATTTAATCATATAGAAAATAAAAGAAAAATACCTATTAAATAACATTGTAAAGTGTTTAACATAAGGAATCGTAAGAATTTGTCGTGTCCTTCTAATCCTATTTTTTTATAATCTGTCAAAAGTGTATTATTCCCTGTGTACGTTATACATCTTGGACAAACATTAAACTTATTGCTGTCCATTATGTATAAAAAGAAAATAAAATAACATGGTTTCAGATACCTAAAACTGAATCCTGAAATAAAATTTATTATGTAACTGCATTTTTGTATAGGAATTTAATATATAGTGGAGATATGTTACCATCAAAATTATTGTGTACTAATTTACATCAAAACGAAAATATTTTGTTTTGTCTCGATCTCAGTACAATCGTCAAAGACATAAAATAATAATAAGTCATCAAGATAAAATCCTTTTTTTTTTAATTTTGAAATGAGACATAAATTTAACTGTAACTAATGCACCCGGCGCGATTTTAAAATTTAAAAACGCGTAGTAGCAAAGAAATTATGCCGGAAATTGAAATGTACGTGTACAAATTGATACAAATTAATTTAAACTAACCTGACGAAAAGCACTGACCAGTTCTTACTTTTTTACCATTATATGCAGTTTTCAGCTGACAAGTACACATCTCCACTACAAATTAAAGTCCTGATCCACGCACGGGTGTGGCCTCTAGGGCGGCGCATACCTGTGTCCTGGTCGGGTGGTCGCGGTGCGGATGGGTGTGCGCGGGGTGCGGGTGCGGGTGGTGCGGCCACACGCCGCCGCCGCCCAGCGCGCTCAGCCGCGCGCCGCGCAACGACATCTACAGGGAGAACTGTCGTT
This sequence comes from Mecyna flavalis, assembly GCA_949319885.1. Taxonomy (NCBI): domain Eukaryota; kingdom Metazoa; phylum Arthropoda; class Insecta; order Lepidoptera; family Crambidae; genus Mecyna; species Mecyna flavalis. The sequence continues at coordinate 58,678 of OX439422.1, forward strand.
ACTTACCTGTACTATACACGACCGGCACATAATATTTAGATAGGGATCACACTCGAGTGTTTGATTCGGTTAATTACTCACCCCCTAAAAAATATTCACTTACCGAATTTGGCCTTCGTCCCCGTACACCGAATATTTATAATAATAAATTTATTAAGCTAAATTACATAAATGTTCTTGTTATTCGCAATAAATTATAAGTTAAAAAGTTGTTTATTAAAGGTGATCCGTTCACAAGTACGGAATGCACATTTATCCTAGATAAAAAAAGAGCCAAACAGTCAGCCGCTCCCTGAGAGTCCAATGTGTTATAAATGCGGACGAAGATACGGCCTTAGTCATATTTTTTTGCACCTACAGATCAGGCTCGTTTCACAAGCGTGCTACTTTGAAATATTAACTTACAACAACAAGTATGCCCTAGAGGGTCGTACTTGTTTACCACTGTTGTAACACCTGTTTTTGTTTCGCGTTCTCAGAATTACTCCAGAGAGTTGCTTAACAGTTGCTTCTCATGAAAGAGGTTCATAATCAAGTTATTTAATAACGATGCGAAATTGTTTGCTCGACGCTACGGGTGTTACCAGACCAATCGATCGACCGTCTATCGATGACGTCGATCGAGCTGCTTGATTAGCCAGAGTCTTCTGCGTTTGCGTGTCTGTAATAGGACGAACAACATCGTACTGGCCAACAACAACGCGTCCTCTTGTGAATACATTTAGAAAGAAACTTATGGAATATAGCCGGAGTTAATCTATCAACGTCGACAGGTGCCATCGACCGGCAATCGATCGATTGGTTAGTCGAACGGTATCTGTCGATGAATTAGTTACCAGACGTTGATCGATGCCGTCGATCGACGATCGGTCGATTGGTCTGGTAACACCCTAATAGACACGAGCAAGCGTGCAAGATGCAGGTACCTGGTTGATGTCGAGCAGCACGGGCGGCGCGTGCGCGTGCGGCACGTGCGGCGCGTGCGGCGCGTGCGCGGGGTGCGCCTCCAGCAGCCGCTCGTGCGCCCACACGCCGCCGCCGCCGCCGCTCACGTACCGCATCCGTCTTCTGCGAACACAAACCGTCTACTGTTCACTCTCCCTCCTAACACATAGGCTTGTGACCTCTTATAACTTGATCAGAACTTCTTCTTCACATACAGATTACAAACTGATGACCTGAAATATTTAAAAAGAGAGCGTAGTCCTTCCTTAAAGGCCGGCAGCGCATCTGTGATTCCACCTGATTTACAGTTGTCTATGGGCGACCGTTGTCGAAACATTGCGCAAGCTAAGTAATCGTCCCCCGCTAGGATATCGACACACCGTTGATGGTACATTGGACTATGGTCGCTGAGTCTCTAACTATCAGTCGATCAAGGAGAGAAAAATATTCCACTTTTAAAAATTAGATCTCCTACATTGAATTCCAGCTTGCTACTGAATTGAAGTTTTGAAGATCTAACAGTAGTAGTAACTTAAAGGTGAATATTTCCTTATTTATACCATTAATTTGATGGCCTCAAAGCTTTCAAATCAAATCAACGATCACTTACGGAGGCTGGTAATGATGTCTTGGAGTTCGCCTTTCCACGGCCGGCGCCGTCACTGATACATTGCTTTCACCTGAAAAACATTTACAAATTACTTTTATCTACATCCATACCATAATATATCTATTTTATAGTCAGGAGCGATGAGCAAACGCCCTACATTTAGATATAAGTATATGTGGCTGCATCGTAATGTTTACATTTTAGTATCGGTAACCGATACTTTAATTACGTTCAAATTTCGAACGTCTTCTTAAAAAGTAAAAATTAATGGATTCGAAGCTAACATATGTAAGCAAAACATCTTGATGTATTTTCAAAGGTACCAGGAGAGCATAACCGCAGCGTAACTATTCATTAAATCAAAGAGTTTGAAAGACGCGAGCTAGCCTAGCTTCTTGTTCTTCTCTGCTCTCCTGGTACTACGGATTATATTCCTCGTGGTTTCACATCGATCCTGACTTTAAAATAGACATTTATCGTATGAATGAAGATAAAGTTATGTATGTTTTCACTTGTGGTAGAGCCACGCTGTTAGTTGTTTAACTTCCAGCATGAATGGGCCGGCTCGTCCGGGGAAGTACCACACTCCCGCAGAAGACCGACGTTTGAGTAATAGTGTCTATTGCGCTGCGTTCGGTAAGCGTGAGCGCCGGAGGCCCAGTCCCCCCCCCCCAAGCATATGGCAGCGGCATTTAAAGAGATTGTACCCCAGGAGGGTACCAGCTCGACACGTGCTGGAGAATCCCTCCCTGAGTTTCCTAACTCGGGCTGCCCAACGTACTCTGGGGTGGGCAATATTCCGCTCGTCATATCTAATAACGCTAAGGGTAAGAGCAACAGCACTGCGGCTACCCCACCTGCCCTCCTTGTTCATTTCTGCAACATTAGGGGAATTCATTCAAACTTGAATGCCATCCACCATCACCTTGAGACTGAAAAGCCTGCATTGCTCTTTTTAACGGAGACGCAGATATCTTCTCCTGCGGATCTCTCCTACTTAAATTATCCCGGCTACAAGATTGAGCACAAATTTATGCCTCATGCCGGTGTATGCGTGTTCGTCAGGGATGATGTCTGTGTCCGCCGCCTTAGCAATCTTGAAGTTAAGGACCTCTCCACTCTTTGGTTGCGTGTAGATTGCGACGACCACCCCCGCGTCTACGCGTGCCTCTACAGGTCCCACAGTGGTGATACCGAAACTGACCGTCTCATTGAGCACCTTGAAACGGCGACTGACTATGTGCTCCAACAGATCCCTTCTGCCAAAATTGCGGTCCTTGGCGATTTTAATGCCCATCACACCGAATGGCTCGGGTCACTTAGAACAGACCACGCGGGTCGATCTGTCTACGCCTTTGCTATGGCATGTGGTCTGACGCAAATGATTCACTCGCCTACGCGAGTGCCAGATGTGGAAGGCCATAGGCCCTCTTTGTTGGATCTTCTCCTGACCGCCCATCCGGATGACTACCAGGTCGCGGTTGGAGCTCCGCTCGGCTCCTCAGACCACTGTCTGATTCGGAGCGAAGTCTCTCTTTCAAGACAACTGCGGCCTCGTTCTATGAGATGTCGTCGTGTATGGCACTTTAAGTCAGGAGATTGGGATGGGATGCGGACCTTCTTTTCGTCCTACCCATGGGGGCAAGTTTGCTTCTCGCAAATCGATCCTTGCGCCATTGCCGATTCTGTCGCTGATGTTGTGCTTCAGGGTATGGAGCTATTTGTTCCATACTCTTCAGTGCCCATTGGTGGCCGTTCCCAGCCTTGGTTTAACTCTCCTTGCAAAACAGCTGCAAAACATAAGGAGACAAAGTATAAGGCTTGGGCAGATGCAGTGACTTGTAGGGATCCACAAGCATACATTAAAAAAAGGGAATATAACTATGCCTCTAGATCCCTCAAGAAAACTATAGCTAAGGCTAAGTCCGAGCACATAGCTAGGATTGGTGAAAGGCTGGCTCGTCTCCCCTCAGGAACGCGTGCCTTCTGGTCATTGGCCAAGGCTGTTGAGGGGAACTTTTGCAAGGCCGCTTTTCCACCACTGCGCAGGGAGGATGAATCGCTGGCCCATGATCCAAAAGAGAAAGCCGACCTTCTGTGCTCTCTTTTTGCGTCCAATTCCACCTTGGACGACAGGGAAAAGGAACCGCCAACGATTCCTAATTGTGGTAATTTTATGCCAGATATAAAATTTACCCAAAGATCTGTGCGTAAGGCACTTCTCTCCCTGGACACTCACAAGTCCAGTGGGCCAGACGGGATTCCCCCCATTGTTTTAAAGATATGTGCTCCGGAGTTGGCTCCGGTATTGACGCGCCTTTTCTGCCTCTCCTACTCCACAGGTGTAGTCCCAACATCGTGGAAGACAGCATTAGTGCATCCGATCCCTAAAAAGGGCGATCGCTCTGATCCTAACAACTACAGGCCCATTGCAATTACCTCCTTGTTCTCGAAAATTATGGAGTCCATAATTAATCACCAGCTCCTGTCGTACCTGGAAGAGCACCAGCTGATTAGTGATCGCCAGTACGGCTTCCGTCAGGGAAGATCAGCTGGTGATCTTCTTGTGTACTTGACCCACAGATGGGCAAATGCAGTAGAGAGCAAGGGGGAGGCCTTAGCGGTCAGTTTGGACATTGCGAAAGCCTTCGATCGTGTTTGGCATAAAGCTCTTCTTACGAAGCTTCCATCGTACGGACTGCCCGAGAGACTTTGCGTGTGGGTAGCCAGCTTTTTATCGAACCGTAGCATTATAACAGCTGTTGACGGCTCATGCTCTGCATTGAGGTTCATAAATGCTGGTGTCCCACAAGGTTGTGTCCTATCCCCGACTTTATTTCTCTTACATATCAATGATTTGTTACAAACTAGTGACATACATTGTTATGCGGATGATAGCACGGGTGATGCTCTCTATAACGGCCATGCAAAGGATTCTCGAACACTTGACGAGAGCCGGATGAAACTTGTGTCTGACATTGAGACTACCTTAGACCATGTCTCAAATTGGGGTCACACAAACCTTGTGAAATTTAATCCCCAAAAGACTCAAGTCTGCGTCTTTTCCACAAAAAAGACCCCCTTTGCCATATCCCCTCTATTTGAGAACACTCCTCTCAATGCCAAACCGAGTATTGGGATTCTCGGCGTTAACATATCGAGTGATGTTCAATTCCGCGGTCATCTGGAAGATAAAGCCAAGTTGGCTTCACAAAAGTTAGGTGTCCTCGGTAGAGCGAGACGGTATTTCACCCCGGCTCATCGTCTTCAACTCTACAAGGCGCAAGTAAGGCCCCATATGGAATACTGTTCTCACCTTTGGGCCGGGGCACCGCAGTATCAGCTTCTTCCACTTGACCGCGTTCAACGTCGATCCGATCGAATTGTCGGCGCCGAGAGTCTTTCCGCTAAGCTCGATCCCTTGGCGTTGCGGAGAGAAGTAGCATCTCTGTGCGTTCTCTACCGCATGTACCATGGGGAGTGTTCGGAGGAATTGTTCGGACTTATACCTGCTGCAGGGTTTCATCACCGTACAACTCGTCACAAACTGAAGTTTCACTCTCATCACCTTGACGAGTGGCAATCTACTACCATACGTTTCACTCGAAACTTCATACCACGTACGACCAAACTGTGGAACCAGCTACCTGCAGCGGTATTTCCGGACCGCTATGACATGGTAATTTTCAAGAGACGAGCATATCACTTCCTTAAAGGCTGGCAACGTACTTGTGACTCCTCTGGTGTTGCGGGTATTTATGGGCGGCGGTGATTGCTTACCATCAGGTGACCCGCCTGCTCGTTGCCTCCCTCTTACATAAAAAAAAAAAAAAAAAAAAATGTGACTGTACATAATTAGGCATTAAAATACTCATGTGATCCTTTTATGAAACGAACGAACACATTCGTATTTTAATGACCCTCATTATGCAACAGTCACATAAATAACTATTTATGACTGATTCATATATCATTTAATATCGACCCTGGCAAAACGTTAGCCATGTCATAGACTCTAAAGGCTTCGTCACTTTGGGAGAGGATCGCAGCTTTAAGAAAGCCTATTACGTTCGTTTTGCTGGCCATAGTCCGTTTTGCCGCCCTAGATACGTCTAGAGTGATTTAGTAGACGCCGATCTTCGGAATCAGCATGTTTATGAAAGGCGTGCACGCACACCACTATCGGGCTAAATCATACCTTGCGTCGTTAAACCATCAGGGTAAGTATGTCACTATGTGTAACTGGTTGAATATTGGGTGCCATTTATGCCATAAGAAGTTCATATTTTTTTTTAAAGAATCAACACCTTTTTCATGCCTATTTAACACGTAGATAAACACCAACGACATTCTAAGATGTCGTGGTTGTCTTCCGAACTAATGACTGGCTCAATGGCCCGTAGTGACTCTGTCGCATCCGCTAGAGGTCGTAGATTCGGTTGATAACCTTTTGCAGGCCAGAACATACCTGAAGACAGGTGCCTGGAGATCCTCCGCCGCTTCCGGCTGGGGCTGTCGCCCGCCTTGGACGAGAGCTCGCCGTCCGACGAGCCGCCGCCGCTCACCATCGACTCCACCGAGCCTTCCAATGGGTTTGTGTCCTGGAAACACACCATAATACACATTCATAAGGCATTTTTTCTTAGAAATAATTGATAGACAGAATAATGTATCCAGCAATAATAGTCAAGGTTAATCAGTTACGGGAGTTTTTTTTTATACCACGTCAGTTGGCAGACAAGCACGCAGCCCACCTGATGGGAAGCGGTCAATGCGGCCTATTCCATTGTGGGACACTTCACCAGCGTCGCTCAATATGCTGCCAGACTGTATGCTCATCTGATCTTCAAGCCTTTTGATTTCAAGTGTGCTGGCTCCCACATTAATAAGAGGGATCATTGGGGAGTGCCTGCATACGGTCGCAGGCCTAGCTTGCCTGCAATTTTGGCGTTTTAAAGTATTCCTAAAAAGATTAGTCACCTACAGATGAAAAAACACTGATAACGAGGAGAGCATGAACCCCACGTTGGGCGCCAATCTAATATACTTTAAAACTACTTATGTATATCATAGTAAAAAATATTTGGTATCATGATCTCTTGCTTCCATCCAAATAATTCAAAAATGAAAGAAAAATTTACTACCTACATTTTCTGTAAGTTTTCGCAAATATCAAATAACCCCTTCAAAAAGACAGGCACTTTCTAGGATGTCACACAATACGCTCATCGATTCTCGGTCTAGTGTCTAGATTATGTCAAGGCTAGACCAACTAAAAGGTCTGCAATAAAGTTCTAGTATATTGTAGAGTATAGACGTAGTATTTTCAGCGATACATTATTCAGTGATTTTGATTTAGTATCTCTCTCTGATTAAGCTTTTTGACTGTTGTGAAGTAGTCGCACTTTTATGCGTCGGCTGAAGGGTACAAGGTTCGAATTTGTGATTGTGTTTTTCGGTAGTTACAGGTGTACAATACTCCGTAAATCAGAAAGCTGCTGGTATGGCTAATTAATCTCTTTTCACAAAGTTAAAGTCAGCAGCAGAAAACTCTGTTGGGACATCACGTCAGGACATCAGCGTGACTCAAAAAAAATCATAGACAAGGGTATTATGAACATATCTTTAGCAGACTGAACATAGCAATGAGAACTCACCAAGTGATGATGATGCGAGGAGTGCATCAGGTGCGGCGGCTCCACCGACGGGCCGGCGCCCGCGCCGGGGCTCACGCGCAGGTCTGCAACCAAACACCACACACGCTCAGTCAACGTACAGAACAGACGACTTCGTCTTGGCAAAATGCTGGTAGGTCTTAAAGCCCTGCCCCATTATAATAATAATGTCCTCCTAGCCGAGTTTTCGGCTACGGCGGCCAATCTTTTACAATCAGCCAAGTACGCAGGATGTACTATAGTGCACAAGTGAGTGCGCAAGCACAGGTGCACTCCCTTACCACCAACCAGCTTACCGTGCCTTCCGAAGCAGGGCATCATCATTCTTTTCAGACATTCAGGTGATTCAAGCCTGCAATGCCCTAACCAAACTGAAAACATTCACAAAGTGATGCTTCCCGCGGGAATCGAACCCACGACCGCCGGATATTAGAGCCCAATATTATAATAATAAAAATAAAAGTGTTATGCGTCGGTCACGCCTCTCACCCCCGGGCGGGGCTGGCTTACTTTCCCCTCGCACCGCTATTCTTGCGTAACGGAAACGAATCAACAGTTCCGCTCCAAAACTTAGTTCAGGGTATTTTTCTCTACATTTTTTCACTGGATATTTTGTGAAATGTCACCTTTCCACTTCCACTTCTTGAATAGTCAGCTATACTCGTTTAAGTGTTATCAATTTTACGTAATATCCCTTACTTATAATTTGTTGTTTAGTTAGAAACATGTTAATTTTTTCATTGTCTGTGTTAATTTGTTCTTGTAATTAAAACGAAAAAAAAACATATTGAATGATGTTTTATTTGTCCTTCAAGAAAAAATTCCACTACTTCTGCCTCTGCATCCGACTCCGATTCCGGTTCCGATTCCAATAAATCAGATTTAAAATTTCCTTTGGTTCCGATAAATTTACCTTCGTTACATCCCTGATATGTATCTTGAGGACTATACAAAAATCCATATTTGAAAAAATCCACAAGTTCTTCGAATTAAACGGTAGGCTTTGCCCACAAGGGCTACCGTTTAATTCGTGGGACATTAAATAGGATGGTACTTTACTTTTTATGTACATTCAAAAAAGTTGTATCATACATTGGCAGAAGCGGGCTACCTCATTGTGAAAACCAGAAAACCTACTGATTTCACGACACAAATGTCTTGTCTTAAAATGTTCGAAAATGCCCTACACTCAAATCTGCAACGTCGTGACACCGAAAAGATATCTCTGCTTTACTTTTAACCGAGTGATAAAACGCGAGCGAAAGTCGCCCGCGCGGTCGCGTGGTGGCAGCGCGAAACCTTGCAATTTTCGGCTCTTGCGCAAGCAACGCGGGGAAAGCGCGTCGGTGCGTAGGACTCGGACCCACGTGCTTGCATGTCACGTTTCATATTTTATACTACGAATTTGGTCTAGTTGTTTCACCAAGCTTTAACTTTACCTTCCCAAAACCTGGAGCACAAAAAAACTCTCATTTTATTGCTTTTAAAAAGAACGTTATAGTTTACGTAAACATTTTAAGTTGAAGAATGAAGAGAGAAGATTAATGGATGGGAGAGTGAATTCTCCAATGAGTGAAGGGTTACGCAAGAGAGAGTAAAAAATGAAAAGTGATGAATTAAGAGTTAAAGATGAATGAAGTGTAAAGACGAAAGGTTGAAAAATAAGGAGTAAAGCTTGAGGAATAAAGGTTAAAAAGTGATAGAAAAACAGTGACGGTTGACCAAGTATGACGGTACCTTATGATTGGCAGCACTGTGCACTGGGTGAAAGACGATCAGTTACTAACAGGTAAACAGGAGCTGTAAAGGAAGATAGATTTTCTCTCTTCCTTTACAGCTCTTCTTTACCTTGAATTAAAGGGTGCAGAGTGAATGGTTAACATTAGTAAAACAGGGTGACGGAAGATGGTTGGGCAATTGTGACGACACCTTATGATTGGCATTACTGATATGGGTGAAGAATGTAGAGAGAAAGGGCGAGACGAAAAGAAAAGAATGCCGGAAGACGATTTTGCAAGTGTGACGACATTTCATGATTGACAGCACTGGGTGAAGGATGATAAGCGAAGGATGAAGAGTAAGGAACGATGGGTAGGTACCTGATCGGCGGCGCTCGGAGGTGCCGGCGGCGCGGCGCTCGGCGCGGCGGGAGCCGCCGGCGCCACCTCCTGCGCAAATTCATACAGTCAGTAATACGAACACACTACCAGGCTTACCCACTTGAAATCAAAGCGGGGCCCACAATGTACCTGTAATAACGGCCGTGTACTCGGGACCACACTCTAAACTCCCCCGGTATCTTCTTTATCCCACCAAAAACATAAATGTAAAAAAGGAAAGCCAAGTTCAATACAAAAATTATGTTTGGCTGTGGGCTTCGCCGCAAAAAGAATGGAGATCTTAATGAGTGCCAAGTTCTATGATCTTAAAGTAGGTTAGATTTGTCTTGGCCAGTTTTCATTATATCAGTCATTAAAGTTATTCAACATATAATATATTAATTCTGATAAAAACTGGCCAAGTCAAATCTTACCTACTTTAAGATCATAGAACTTGGCACTCATTAAGATCTCCATTCTTTTTGCGGCGAAGCCCACAGCCAAACATAATTTTTGTATTGAACTTGGCTTTCCTTTTTTACATTTATGTTTTTGGTGGGATATCATTACTTTTTGTAAAGAAAACTAGGCAAGTATTGAGATTTAATGTGGTGCCATGCGCCGCCGACGACACGCACCATCGCGTTGGCCGGTTGTTTAGCGCGTATTACAAGTTTTTTGTATGGGGACACCACTTATTTTTTGACTTAACTTTATTTATTTATTTCTGTTATATAGAAAATATAATAATACATAACAAATTGGAATAGTTTCAATTCCAACGCTACAATAAAAAAAAATGTATGGGGCCCCAGTATTGACCGACTGACTTATAGCAGCAAAACCTAACCTACTTCCAGATGACCTAGAAAGATGAAATTTGGAATTCAGCTCGGTAATTGTGTGTAACCGTAGGGAAAAATCTAAAAATAGAAAAAAATAAAAAAAAGGGGGAAGAGGGGGGGGTTTCCCCACCAAATTTTTAACTTTTTTGTATTTTCAGATTTTTTACTACGGTTACACACAATTACCGAGCTGGATTCCAAATTTCATCCTTCTAGGTCATCTAGAAGTAGGTTAGGTTTTAGTACTGATTGACTGCTTTATAGTAGCAAAACCTAACCTACTTCCAGATGACCTAGAAAGATGAAATTTGGAATCCAGCTTGGTAATGGTGTGTAACAGTAGGAAAAAATCTAAAAATAGAAAAAAGTAAAAAAATGGGGGGGAAACCGCCCCCCCTCCCCCCTAATTTTAAACTTTTTTCTATTTTCAGATTTTTCCCTACGGTTACACACAATTACCAAGCTGGATTCCAAATTTCATTCTTCTAGGTTATCTGGAAGTAGGTTAGGTTTTAGTAGGCTTATAGTACCAAAACCTAACCTACTTCCAGATGACCTAGAAGTATGAAATTTGGAATCCAGCTCGATAATTGTGTGTAAGCGTAGGAAAAAATCTAAAAATAGAAAAAAGTTTCAAAATAGGGGGGGTGACCCCCCCTCTTCCCCCTATTCTTTAACTTTTTTCTATTTTTCGACTTTTTCCTACGGTTACATACAATTACCAAGCTGGATTCCAAATTTCATCCTTCTAGGTCATCTGGAAGTAGGTTAGGTTTTGCTACTATAAGTCAGTCAGTCAGTACTAATTTTTACGACTTTTTGACCTTCATATCTTTATGACCGTTTGAGCTAGCTTCATGAAATTTGGGCTCCTAGGTGTCCTCATGGATCTTATTAAACTCGCGTAGTTTCATGTGTTTACGTTAAATAGGTTTTGAGTTATAGAAGGGTCAAAAGTGACACCAAATGGTTCGTGTAAATATACCTTGGCGCTGGCTAGCCCGTTCCTTTGCTTGAACTTGGCTTGACACGCTGCCGCGTGTCTAGAACATCCAAGAGGGACGAGCCGGAGCTCATCTTACGGCGATTCCTTGAGCGATGTCGCCTAGGGCGGATCATCCGAAAAAGTAGGAGATCCCAAAACATGACATGGGTGACATGTGCAATACGCACGACCGCACGACCGGACTGTTCAGACGTTATCCCTCTATGTTGGTCTCCCGCAGGTCAGAGAGGACGTATAGGTAGCGATAAGAGAATCCTCCTATCGCTTTCTCTTGGCTACCTCCTTCTGCAAGATGACGGAAGGATTGCGTGTCTGCCTGGCAACTGATCTGAACCTGACCTAAATGGGGGGTACTGACCGATGCTGAGCCGTCTCTGGTCGTGGTGGTGGCGCACGTCGCGCTTGGCGGGCGCGGGCGGCGGCGACTGCGCCACGCACGCCTCCTTCGGGCTGCCCGCGCTGCTGCCATCACTGTAACAATACAGATTACATGTTACAATAAAATCACACAACATATCACTATTAAAACAAACCCATAGAACATTGTTGATCCTTCAAACCAATTTGAGACAGCGATTGTATGACAAAATTTTAGGAGGCTTGTAGGTCTCAAGTGCATTTTTTTAACCTTCATGAAATGAGGCATATGCTTCAATTATGGCGCCACTTAACCCTAATTTGGACCTTACGAAAACACGTTCTTTCGTTATCATAATAAAATAAATAAATATCTTCGATCACACCCGTTTAAGCGACCACAAGTGCAACTGCGTCACGAAGGTTACATAGTACAGACACACGACAAAGACTGCACCACAGTTCATCGGACCCAGTGCCTCGCGAAGGATTACCCAGCTCGTACAACGCACTGCGGATAGCCCTTATCACAAGGACGTTAAGCTCATTATCCGATCACAATGCGGTGAGTGACTGTACGCGTGATATTTCGAACTCGTGATAACGAACTGCTGCAGTCAAGTTAATGACAGTGAAGCGTCTCCTACTGAGTTGTTTACTTGTGACGTACGAACTAGAAAGGTCACTTATTATGACGTCAGCGAAAAAGCAAGAGGGGTCAGCGGCGCGATGTACCGACTTGATGTGTTTGTATATGCTAGCAAAGACAATAACTTAGCTAGCGCGAATCAGAATCGAATATCGGTTTGTCAGTCTCAGTGTCATGGGCGTGGCAAGACGTGAAGCCGATGTTTACGCGTACACTTATGCACGTGCTAACTTGCAATTATGCGATGTTGTTGTCAGTCTGTCGTGTCGGAGGGTTGGCCAATCATCTCGAGGCGGCCCGGCGGGATCCACATACTTTTGAGATTTGAAGAGGAAACAGGGACACAGGTTTCGCAGGTTATACGGTTACATGCTTTAAGCATTCTCTCTCTCCCTAAATTTGTTTTATTACTGGCGCTTGTGACTTCACTGTAGTTCCCCACACTACGCCAATGCCTCTCGGTGCATTGTCTCGCAATGTTGACACGCTGCGGCCTGATAGCAGCGCAAGCAATGACACACTGTACACACTCCACATACGTAGGTACGTATACTATATTAACTGCAAGTCTGCGTCAGAGGTATTGGGTTTGAATCCCCGGTCAAGCCAAAACCGTCAGTAATGGAATTTGGCAAGCAGCGTGGTAACTTAAGCACTACGCTCGCCAAATGATATTTAAAGGTCATAAATCCGCGTAATGTTTGGAAAAACTCAGCCATAGTGGTCGAGAAATCGGCTATTACACCAGAGGACGCGGGTTCGATCCCCGCACGGTACAAACATTTGTGTGCATGAACAATGTTTGTTTGTATCAGTCTGGGTGTGTTTCTTGTATGTATTTACAAAAAAATATATATGTAAGTAATGTTTATCCGTAGTCTGGCACCCATAGCGCAAGCTGATGCTTAGTTTGGGGCTAGATGGCGCTGTGTGAATAACGTCCAGACTTCCAGAGATTATATTAATTGAATAAAACCCTGACTCCAACCGAAATAAACGATGATTTTTAAGAACATAGCCCGGGAATGCAATCACACACCCATGCTATTCCTTCTATTAATTCCAGCTTGGAAAACGTTAAGCAGAAGTACAGTCAACAGATTTCGCTAAAGCAACACTAGCAACAGCGATGCGCGCGAGGTCACGCCGCACCAGGAAGAGGAAGCGCAGCCTTCGCCTTATCGCCGCTTGCGAAACTTGCCGCAATCGCTGCCGATCAAGGCAAATCAGCGCTTGACGACGTACAGTCAACAGCTCATCAGACTACCCTAATCTATCAAGAGGCGCTCGTGGCGCAGCTGTGACAGTGGTTCGTTAGCGATAACGAACGAAAGTCAAGCTACCTACGCCGCGGTCGGTTAATGGATGGGTGACCATTCTGACCATATTTAGTGACATTAATTTCGAGCGTCTCCGTGCTTCGGAAGGCACGTTAAGCTGTTGGTCCCGGCTGATATTTACTATAATGTAAATATTAGTCGTCAAGCCTAGTCAGAGGCCATTTGGCGACTTGATAACATCTGACATTAAGGTTGGTCACTTGCCTAACGCACCCCTCCACCAACCCGCACTAGGCCAGCGTGGTGGAGTATGGCCTACACTATCTCACAATTGAGATAAGGCCTGTGTCCCAGCAGTAGGAACGTATGTAGGCTGATGATGAATTTATCAAATTCCAACAACCAATTTTCAGCTTTATTCACTTCACATAGAGTTCTGTTTCAATTGAGATTTTTTGACAGATTACGGTAGGTTGATCTGCTGCCGTACGTACATCTTCACGTTGACGAGCCATTTGGTGTAATGGTCGAGAAGTCGGCTATTACACCAGAGGTCGCGGGTTCGATCCCCTCACGGTACAAACATTTGTGTGCATGTACATATCTGTCTGTATCGGTCTGGGTGTTTCTAATCTATCTATACTCTATACTATAATATTATAAAGAGGAAAGATTTGATTGTTTGTTTGTTTGTATGTATGTTTGTTTGTTTGTATTGAATAGGCTCTGAAACTACCGAACCGATTTGAATAATTCTTTCACTGTTGGAAAGCTACACTATCCCCGGTGAACAAAGGATAGTTTTAATCCCGGAAATGAAGGGGGGAAGGGGGGATATTTGAAAAAAGAAATTACGCGCGGGTGAAACCGCGGGCAGAAGGCTACGTAGGTATGATATGTACGTAGTTACAAAAAAAAACCCGCAACCTCTGGTGTCATAGCCGACTTCTCGACCATTACACCAAAATGCTGCTATCATCACACAAACTTAACACAAATAAACATTAAGTTTTCCATTATTTTAATTTTCCAACTAACGCAACAAAGCGAGCGCCCGCACAGGGCGCCATGTTGTGACGTCACGCTTGCACCACAGATGCTAATGACGCTGAAGTAGGTCTTGCGACAGCCGCCGCGAGATGGCTGGCAAGGGATCAGCGGCTGCTAAGAACTTAACATCGAATGTAATATTTAAATATTATAGTTAAGATTTAGTTGCCAGCGAGGTCTTGTCAAAAGTCACCTCATTCATCATCATCGAAATCAACAAAAAAACGTACCACACGTTGACCAGGAGAGCGAGATTACGAGACGGACGGCTCAAGAGAAAATTATGTTGTTCCTTAAAAAATGCTTTCCGCACGCAAATTCCAAAAAGTCACCTAAATGTAACCTTTTGTGTCGTGTAACCTAAAAGCAACCTAAAGGAGTCAAAAATCACCTAAAAGGTTACAAAAGTAACCTTCTAGCAACGCTGGTTCCTCCCCCTGTATGGGGCTTTTTTGTGATCACGGAAGGTTCGAATGTAATATTTAAATATTATAGTTAAGATTTAGTTGCCAGCGAGGTCTTGTCAAAAGTCACCTCATTCATCATCATCGAAATCAACAAAAAAACGTACCACACGTTGACCAGGAGAGCGAGATTACGAGACGGACGGCTCAAGAGAAAATTATGTTGTTCCTTAAAAAATGCTTTCCGCACGCAAATTCCAAAAAGTCACCTAAATGTAACCTTTTGTGTCGTGTAACCTAAAAGCAACCTAAAGGAGTCAAAAATCACCTAAAAGGTTACAAAAGTAACCTTCTAGCAACGCTGGTTCCTCCCCCTGTATGGGGCTTTTTTGTGATCACGGAAGGTTAGGTTGGAGGTCTTGAAAGGTTAAGGAGAGGACGATGAGTCAGCTTAAACTTGATGGGTTTATACATGACCTTCAAGAAAAGGGCGTATTCATTTTGTAGGGGGCGGCAGCGCATTGTTCGATGCTTCTGAATTCTGATGTTGCATCAGGTGATCCATCCTACTTCCTACTAATATTATACCTAAATGCGAAATGAATGGTTTGGATGTTTATTACTCAATCACGCCTAAACGGCTGAACGGATTTAGATAAAATATGGCACACGTATAGTTTATAACCCGGATTAGGACGTAGGCTATATGGATATGGCACTGGGACGAACCGCAGCGCGTGACGCAAGCTCGTGACGTCACCGCCTCGCTGCGCACGCGCCTCTTTTGTTTCCGCGACACGCTCGTGTTTCGCAAGCTGCCGAGACGAGTTTACGAGAACAAGCTAGCAAATGAGAAAATGGCGACACCTTTTTGAGTGTTTTAACCCGTTAACCAGTATGGCAGGTACTTGGCTGTGATTGACTTGAAAGAATGGGTGCAAAGTTGTTAACTTCCTGATAAGATAAAGCATTGTGAAACACCATCCTTTCAAAGGAGACCAATGTATTTTTTTATTGCAATGTGTAACAAGCCGAGCAGATCGTACACCTGATGGTAAGCGCCACGTCTGCCCCTAGACAGTTCAGTGCCAAACAGTAACTAAGCAGTTGCTGTCTGGCACCGCCCTGCGCCCGCTACACCGAGACGACAGGTATCAGGTCTCATATACCCAGTAATTTCACTATGAATGAATGTTAATGTAGCTGAGTGGAGAAGCGAGTTAGACTGTCTAGGTGGAATACTGGTTCAGAGAGGAGCTTAAAGACGGTGCAGGGGTCCACGGGTGTAGCGGCCAAGAGAACTCGAGTGAGTGCTTGATCGATGGGACGACTAGTGGCGGTTAAGCCCGAAGGTGGTGACGAATGGTGGCGGTTGAGCCCGAACGTGTTGACGAATGGTGGTGGTTGGGCCCGAAGGTGATGTCGTCGCGATGAGCTGGTGGCGCTGCGTGACGTCATTACGTCACAGCGTCAACAGTAATGCTATTGTGCTTCGTTTGGTGATTGGTGGGAGTGCCAGGTGCCCTAAGCCACAAGCATATTCCTTTGTCATCATCAACGCATCATGCATCACGCATCATCTAGTTGCAAATGTCCTTGGGCGGCAATAAGCACTTTCTCGCTTACTTCACTCTTGTTTTCGAATTACTGAATTATAGTTTTGAGTTTCCGAACATAAAAATCAAAGGTATTAATATTATTATAACACCGAATAAGTCACGCTTTATAATGTATGTCCAGTGGTAAGTGAGCTAAGGTGGCTAAGGTGCGCGTTGGGTCGCAATTGGGCGGCTTTCACTGCGGGCTTTCCAGTTCCCGCGCTGGAACAAGCACCGCGATTCTACTACGCAGCGAGGAAACATCGGTTAAGTTTTGAGCTGTTACGACGGTCTATGGACGCTTGCAAACACCAGAGGCATTACCGGCAAGTAATCGCGTCACCGAAAAAAACATAATGTTGGCAGCAATAAAAAGATTCTTTTCACTGCCAACATCATCCACCAAAACCAACACCTCATCGGTTCTTCATAAGGTTTTTTTGTAAGGTAGAGGTGCTTCCCCAGGTGAGTAGAAGATGCACTATGCAGTACCTAGACTCTAAAGATCTCCTGGCCGACACTGATAAGTAACATTCTTGGTACGTTATTTTCAGTTAAACTGCCCTGGTACAACTTTCATACTTTGGAGAGCACCTAAAACCCAGCAGCGCCAGGCTGACATACTCCACACTTCTTCACTGCATTCCGGTGCACTAGTGCGACCCGCGACCGCTGCAACCTCCAGACTCACCGCGACCGGCCGCCCTGCCAACCTTTCCAACCTGGCATAATTAACTCTGACCATTTTCGGACCTTGCCCTCGTGTGCTTTGTGAACGATTCGTTAATCAGAGGCTTTCTCATATATAAATAAATGTTGTTGGCAATTATTAACACTGCGGTCTCCGCAGCTTGTGCTATGGGTACTACCTATATAGACTTACTAGCGGGCGCCCGCGGTTTCACCCGCGTGGTTCCCGTTCACGTGGGAATTGATCAAAATTCTTTCTTAGCGGATGCCTACGTCATAACATCTACCTGCATGGCAAATTTCAGCCCGATCCGTCCAGTGGTTTGGGCTGTGCGTTGATAGATATCTATGTCAGTCAGTCAGTCAGTCAGTCCAGTCAGTCAGTCAGTCAGTCACCTTTGAGTTTTATATATAGATTTTTTTTTATTTTTTCGGAGGATAATGCGTTTATGCGCCATAACCTTAGACCAGGAGACTTGCGACCGTGTATGGTACTGGGGACTCAAGACGTTCGTCCCGCTGCCCACTAAACTCCTCCGGTTTCCCCTTCACACCCAAAATGGACGGCCCTGTGCCTTGTAGCCATTGACCGGCCCGAGCCTACGACATGGCTCGCAGGTCAGGGTCACCGCATTCGTTCTAACCGCGTTTATATTTTTTTATACTAGGTCAGTTGGCAGACAGGCACGCAGCCCACCTGATGGTAAGCGGCCACTGCGGCCTATTCCATTGAGGGATGCTTCACCTGAAAGCGTCCCTCAATGTGCTGCCAGACTGTAGACTCATCTGATCTTCGAGCCTCTGATTTCAAGTGTACTGGGCTCTTACATTAATATTGCTGAAACACAGCCAAAGCTGTTATGGCGGCAGATTTCACAAGTGGCTAGCCAGTCGGACGGAAAAAGTTCTACCACCAACCAGACCCATGGCGGGAATCGAACCCACGACCTCCGGGTTTTATACCCGAGCGACTTAGCCACTGTTCCACGGAGGCGGTCAAAACTAAACCTACCTACGACATGGCGTTCAGGTCAGGGTCACCGCATTCTAACCGCGTTTATTTCTTTACTAATAAGTGCCGTGTCAGTCAGTAAGTCAGTCAGTGGGGCTAGGTCACCAATCTCTTCAAGTCGCGAAGGGCGGACACAAAGACGACCTCGACCAAGCAACTCTCGCCGTTAATGCCTACGAGTCAAGGTCGTTTGTGTCGTTCAGTTGCAAATACTTTACGACTATGCTTAAGCTAAAGTAATCAGCATATTAATGTCTCTCTATACGACGAAGGCTTACGTCATAAAATCTACGCCGTCCATCAGTCTTCGTCACATTTATGGGGACCATCAAGGCGCAAATAAATATCTTTGGACATGATTCACACAGCGCCATCTAGCCCCAAACTAAGCATAAGCTTGTTCTATGAGTGCTAGACAACGGATAAACATAACTTATGTAATTTTTTTTTGTAAATACATACATATTATACATAGAAACACCCAGACCGATACAAACAGACGTGGTGATGTGCACAAATGTTTGTACCGTGCGGGGATCGAACTCGCAATTATTACACCAAATGGCTCGTCGTTCGATTCAGAGTCCGACTGGCTAGCTACCACCCACAGGTGAAATCTGCCGCCATAACAGCTCTGGCTGTGTTCCAGCACTATTAACGAGGGAGCCAGTACACTTGAAATCTAAGGCTCGAAGATCAGATGAGCCTACAGTCTGGCAACACATGGAGCGACACTTCCTGGTGAAGTGTCCCTCAATGGAATAGGCCGCAGTTACCGCTTACCACCATGTGGGCTGCGTGCCTGTCTGCCAACTGATGTGGTATAAAAAAAAGCTTTTCCTCAAGAACGCACGGCAACGCGTCTGCGACCCCAAGGGGGTCTCGGGTGCTTATGGGCGGCGGTGATCACTTATCATCAGGTGACCCACTTGCTCGTTTGCCCCCCATAAAAAAAAGAACTCTTCGTACTTGAAGTACCCTTGTTAAAAGGAGTAGCAAGCTCCGAGGGTCCTACCAGCTGCGGAGCTCGACCTCCGCGAAGGCCAGCGGAGCGGCGCCAGCAAGGTCGCGTATGTAAGCCACTGGGCCGCGGCGTGACGCAACCGCATTGTGCCTACACGACCAAAGATACTACGACTATCGGTAGCGAAGTATACGGGTATTAGGTATTTATCGCATACCACGCTCTGCTGCAGATAATATTTGTGTGTCAATCGAAATGGGAGCAACCGGGGCTGTACCATCCTCTCACAGAACGACTTGTG
Organism: Mecyna flavalis; assembly: GCA_949319885.1. NCBI lineage: Eukaryota > Metazoa > Arthropoda > Insecta > Lepidoptera > Crambidae > Mecyna > Mecyna flavalis. The sequence continues at coordinate 78,163 of OX439422.1, forward strand.
AGTAGTAGGTAGTTCTTTTTTATTGTGGGAGGAAATGCATTACGCTTATCCCGTCCGTTGATGGTCGGGCCTCGGGTATGTGGGACTATCTCCTTCAAATGTACAACTAAACTGTACAATGGATAAAGCTTGTAAAGTAAAATCCAAACTGCTTCAATTCCGTTTAATTAAGTTTTTATCAATACGCTTAGGAATAAATACCAATGTCACTTTTAAATAGGATAGACAAGAAGTTTTTAACATTACAAGAAGGAATGCACCAAATGGTTCGGTTCGCAACAAAATAGAAACATTTAGTCCCCGCACACGGGCCACACGCCACAGCCACAAAACGCCGCCACCAGCATAGTGTCTGTAGTTTTCAAGCAAAAAGCTTGAAGCGTGTGGCGGCCACCGGCGTCAACCGTGTGCGGCGAGTCCATACAAAATGTATGAAACCTGCAGGAGATATGTGGTGGCGCTTTCGTGGCGGTGGCGTGTAGCCCGTGTGCGACACTTAAAGTAGTATTCGGACCACTTAAAAAACAGTTTCTTATCCGATGCCCTAAAAATTGGCCCAAATTCCCGTCGGAGCGTAGCCAGCGGCGTGGTGATTACTGAGAATCGAACTCAAGGCCCTACCCACATCGGCGATCAGGTACAGTTAGCGCCAATCAAGGTGCTGCGTGTTTAAGAACCAGTCCGCACTCCGGCACGTACTGATACAGAGCATACACTAAGTAGAGTTACCGGAGAGTTATTTTTATAGAGAACTAGCCTTCGCCCGCGGTTTCACCCGCTCGTAATTTCTTTTTTTTAATATCCCTCCCTCCCCCCACATTTCCGGGATAATAAATACCCTATGTCACCCGGGGATAGTGTAGCTTTACAACAGTGAAAGAATTATTCAAATCGGTTCAGTAGTTTCGGAGCCTACGCACATTTACAACCAGCGTTGCCAAGTTATTTTTGTAAGCTTTTTGGTGATTTTTTGACTCCTTCAGGTTACTTTTAGGTTACACGACCCAAAAGGTTACATTTAGGTGACTTTTTGGAATTTGAAATAACAATATAATTTTCTTTTTCACACCAATGCCTAATTGAACCGTCCGTCTCGCTCGCCCGGTCAATCGGATTCGTTCGTATCCTGTCGGACGTTTTTTTTTACTTTTGACAAGGCCTTGCTGACAACACTGTTTGCAACACCCGAAGAATCGCATAATATGCGTTGCCGTCTAAGCAAGGAATTTCTAAAGATATTTATTTTTGATTGCAAGCAGGTTCGTTCGTCACTTCTCCATATATCCAAACTTGCTACCCCGCATCATCGCAGGCCCTATGCACAAGGGCCCTCCGCCCTCCGCGAGGGCCGGGGTCACCGACCCCGCTGTTTGGGGCACGTCACGCCCGCACCCCAGCAGAGTGCACATCACTTGGGATGGCTTTAAAACTACTGCCTTTATGTGAACTTCAGTCTGGCCCAATGGCGCATTTCGTAGGTTTCAATCCCACTCAGCAGGACAAACATTTATGATTTTGTGATTTACATTTCTGTTTGTTCTATGTCTGGGTTTAAGATGTTTTTATTTAGGTACATTTACTATTAATAATAACTGGACTAGTCCAGTTATTATTAATAGTAAATGTACCTAAATTGTAATTGTAATTGTAATTGTCGTCAACACAGGATTTAGCTAGCTAAATCCTGTGTTGACGACAGATATACTCGTATTCGTTATAAAAGAATAGAAAAAGTTACGTTACGTCCTACGGGAAGGACAGGGACGTGTGTCTTCAGATGCCCTAAAAAGGGGGCGTCGGGAGAAACACACGCATTGTACTATCGAGGACACCCGCGCGTGATCACCCACCCTTAAGGCTAAAATCCTGTGCAGTATTTTCACGTTTACAAGCGCCGCTCCTAAGAAGTCACGATGCGCGTGCACGGTATATTTTTCCAAAAGTGATCACGCGCGGGACACCTCGATCGTACATACTACATTGTACATAAGGGCCTCATCCTCACCTCATCGCCTTAACATGGGGGGGCCATGGGTATCAGCGAAGTTTCCCTTCAAAACATCTATAGTACGTTTTCAGCCTTCTATGTTTTTATTGCCATCTTCTAGCTCCATCAACAGGGGTCTGTTACTGTCTAACTAGGGTTAGTTACTATCTATCTTAGTAATCGTCTAGAAGAATCAAACGAGTTCCGCGTAGGGGTTGTGCTTGTGTCGTCTAACTACAGAGTTTCTATGGATTGCCACCATCCGGTTCCCATAATACGATCAGCTCTATATCGTAATAATTTTGCATCGTCGTCCTATTTACACATCATCATCATCTCCCTGCTGTTCCCAATTTATTTGGGGTCGGCGCAATATGTATTCCGCATCCATTCATCCCTGTCACTCGTCAATACATTTACTCCTTTTTCTTCCATATCATCTCTTACACAATCCATCCATCTCTTTTTTGGTCTTCCTCTCCCTCTCCTCCCTCTAACATTCAAATTCATCATTCTTTGTGTAACATCATATTTACACATGCATGCAAAATTTTAGCTCAATCGGTAACCGGGAAGTGGTTTTTTTACTTGCAAAAATTTTATTGCGGACAAACATTGAAACAGGTGAAAATATAATCAAAACTTGTCATAATAAAGAAAAATATAGTCAAAACTTTACTCCTACACAATAACTAGAATTTACGAATGTTTGTTTGCAACACACTTCGCTACTGGAGTGTTCGTAGAACGGCGTATTCGCACGAAACACTACGAGGGCCATGTCTCCTGGAACTTGCCTAGTCTTTCCACACTAGTGCTGCCATCGAGTGTATTTATTCAACTGATGAATAACTATGACATTGACAGACAGTGATAGCTAGTATACACTGGATGCAGTTCGCTTTAGATCGGCCATTGTAAAGGTTGTTGGGGGAGGCCTATCTTCAACAGTGGACCTGGACGTCCTATGGTTGATAAGATGATGATGAATGACTTGTTTTTTTAGGGTTACTGAAGAATAAAAGGATTACTCTTGTGTTGACTGTCATGTGGTGCATCCGTGTAATAGTGTTCAAGCCGCTGGGCTCACTGGGAGGTCGTGGGTTCGATTCCCATCCTGAAGGTTTTGGGTGATACGAGGTAACGTCCGGACTTTGTCCACATGGGCGATGCCACTTGCAGAAGCCTAGTAATTTATAAGAATAAATAAATTTTATAAAAATCTCCTCCCGAAAGTTGTTTCTTGAAACCAACAAAATATCTCAACATTTATCCTTTTTACTCGCGAAATGTTTAACAATGTTGGCAACATTAATACAATGTTTTTTTCCCGAAACTTTAAGACCTACAAAATTACGACTCGAAAACTCGACTTATTTACAACATTATTCAACACGCCAGTGTAAAGACCGTGCCTACTTCTTTGTGAGAAGCAAACAATAGCCCGTCTGCTTCGCACAAGCGAATACCGACTCTATTTCATGTTGCATAAACTGAGTTTTCCGACGACTGCAACTAGAAAAAACTTGAAGCAAAAAAATTAACGACGTGCCAATGTGCTTTAACACTTAAAATATAAGGTTTAAATTCCCGAAGCTCTTTTTGCTCTTACTGCGCAGTTGAAGAGATTGCGTTGACTAGCGGACCGATTTCAACGTCGCACCTCCCGCTCGCACTCGTGTGTGTAGTTCACGTGCGAGAGGGACGGGGATAGGTGTACATTTTCGTCGGATCTGGTTGTCGCGGGTTTCTTTTTTCCCGGTCTGAATTCGGTATAATCCGAGCCTTTTGTGCGACCGCGGAACCTCCCTGGTGAATACAATTCAAGTAGGTAGGTAATATAATTTTTCGCTTAGCGTTACCTCGTTAGTCTATAATAGATAGTGGATGCAAATGTTAACTAGTGGCTAATCTCGAGATAGTACCCAGAGGCCGTGGAACTTACTTTAAAATCATCTTGACACCGCACAGTTCTGACGCAAACTACGTTCATTAGTTTAGACTTTAGCGGCTATCGGAATGCGCTACATACGCCAGACTGACGACAACAACGTGCAACGCAAGATTGCAAGTCAGCGAAAAGTGCACGTGTAAACATTGGCTTCGAGACTCGTCACTGAGACAGCCAATCAGATATTCGATCCTGTGCGTCGCGATTGAACTTCTGACTTCGATCATCTACTTTTGCTGTTGACTGTACAGTCACGCACGTGCAATAAAATGTATGCACGCGTGGTCTTATGCGAATGCTAAAATACGAGTCCACATTGTCGCGACCCATCCGGATGTTGACCGGTCAGAAAGAGCTCAGCTTTTTGTGGTCATGTCAGTGAACTCTTGCCCAGTGCGAGCTGCGTCACCGGATCTCGTGTTCATGTCACGTTTTGTTGTCTATTTTTAACATAATAAGTCTTCTGAAAGCAAAAACGCCAAGTTTTTTTACACCACGAGTTTGGCGCTCAAACCTATGGTAGTAACACAAGAGGAACTCACTGTTCGCCGACCCTGCAATTTGAAGGAACAACAACGTAAGCATCAAAAAAATTAGATCATCTCATAAGTGGAAAATGTTCCATACAGAAAAGCAAACATTTCCCAAACTGCCACATGGGTTGCAAGTCAACATTTGCCAAAATGCCAAAAATGTGTCAATTTATACTTAACTAGCCTTCCGCCCGCGGTTTCACCCGCGCGTTATGTCTTTTTCAAATATCCCGCGGGAATGAGACGTTTCCCGTAGGAATTTTATAGCCTATGTCCTAATCCAGGTTATAAACTATACGTGTGCCAAATTTTATTTAAATCCGTTCAGCCGTTTAGGCGTGATTGAGTAACAAACATCCAAACATCTAAACATCCAAAAATCCAGACTTTCGCATTTATAATATTAGTAGGATGGACTGAAAATTGGTAATTCGCTAAAAAGATAGGTTTAGTGCCTCGAGTGTCTTTTAGCCAGCCGTGGAGTAAAAAAGGTCTCGTGTTTGTTTTTTACCTCCTAAAAAGCAAAAAACAAAGCTCAATGACCGTTTTATCGCGAAGAACACATGATTGTATGATTTTTCTTGTATTCTTTGTAATCAGCCAATTTCTGCTACTTATCTAAATACATACAGCAGCAGCATTTCTGCCTGCCCGCAGCAGGCAGCAAGAAAATCGTTTTTTATTTGCTACGATCCTTGCTCACAACTTTTGCTCCATCCACATTAATATGTAAGTCAATTCATACATGCCCGTCTTAATTATATAAATCGTCCGTATAATCTGCCACAACTAGAGATGGGTTTATGCCCTGGCATATTGGGCGTATTGAATAAACGCCGGATAAATGCCCGTTTACGCCGAATAAATGCCCTTGGTCAGGGCAAAAAATGTAACACAAATTTTATTTAAAAATTCATTCTGGTAGCTTTAATTATGTGCGCAGGAAAGGTAAATTCATAAAAACATTTAACTATACCTAATATATTGCAATAAACCATAAGAAAGGAGATAATTTTTTTGGGACTTTTGTGAAATTGCCGGCCAACAAAAAAAAATAGTATGTATCGATAGAACTAGCCATTTAAAGCAATAGTTAATATGGCACGAAAGTTGTAGGATCGCTCTGAACCAAGTTATTCAAGTTCTAAGATTCACTTTTTTCATACATTTTACTGATTTCTGAAAGTGCCGGCCAACAAAAACTAATTGTACATATTGTTAGAACTAGCCATTTGAAGTAATCGTTAATATAGCACGAAAGTTGTAGGATCGCTCTGAACCAAGTTATTTAAACTAGTTCGATGATTCATCATATTCATACATTTATTGACTGCTGGAAGTGCCGGCCAACAAAAAGTAATTGTACACATTGTTAAAATTTGCAATAGTTACTTGGCACGGAAGTTGTTTGATCGCTCTAAACCAAGTTATACTAAACAGGAATTGGCTTAGGGTGGAAGTGGACTGCGATAGTAGTGGGAAAGGGTTTTTTGCCCCCAACAGCGGTTCGAACTGCAAAAAGAAATCGCGGTACATATAGTGGATTACGTCAAAATAAGCCTCAGGAACCCCGTTGGATCGCAATGAAATGAAATGAAATGAAAGAAATAATTTATTCTGCAAATAGATTTTAGAAAAATACTTTTGCACGTCAATCTTTTTTCCCCTCTACCAGCACTTCGACATTAATGGCCTGTTAAGGAAAGAAGAATACACATCAGATTATCGCACGAATAACACAGTCAAAGGCCTTCTCCATGTCTAGAAATAGGAGATGTACAGGCGTATCCCTTGTTCTATATCTCTCCATGGCGATCCTTAATGCAAACACGGGATCCATGGTTTCATAGCCGGGGTTGAAGCCATATTGGCTCTCCAAGAACGAACACACCTGCCGTATGTAAGAGTCAACTATCCGTTCAAAAAGTTCATGGTGTGGGATATGACCGAAATTCCGCGGTAGCTGTCGCACTCCTGCACTGATCACTTGCCTTTGAAGACCAGGTTGATGACACTCAGCCTCGTCTGACTAGGATCCCCTCGGTAAGCATCCGGTTATAAAGGGATTCAGGGGAAGGTCAGGTAGATGTACCTTTTTGTGCTGCTTTTTCAGCGGCTCATGGTAATACGAGCGAAATCTCTCCTTCACCACGAGGTCCTCGCATTACAGAACATCGCGCCTGAATGATCTCCTTTATTTAACAGTTTAGAGTATGCTTTACTACTTGAGTGGTAACTATAACTATGTATACTTCGGTTCACCGATCGTGTCGGCCGATGACGCCGACGCGACGCGGGCGCAGGACTGTTCCGGGGGAGTAACCGCCACCGCTAGATTTATGTAATTAACGAGAGTTAAGTTTTTTTTTGAGGCGCTCGTGGCGCTGCTTGGACAGTGGTTTATTATCGATAACGAAAGTCAAGCTACCCTCGCCGCGGTCGGTTAATGGATGGGTGACCATTCTGGCCACAGTTTGTGACATTTATTTCGAGCGTCTCCGTGCTTCGGAAGGCACGTTAAGCTGTTGGTCCTGGCTAATATTTACTACTATAATGTAGGTTTTAGTCGTCAAGCCTAGTCAGAGGCCATTTGGCGGCTTGATAACATCTGACATTAAGGTTGGTCACCTGCTTACGCACCCCTCCACCAACCCGCACTAGGCCAGCGTGGTGGAGTATGGCCCACACTATCTCACAATTGAGATAAGGCCTGTGTCCCAGCAGTGGGAACGTACAGTCGTGGTCAACTAATTAGGGACACTCTATCACTTAAACAGAAGATCGTACCTTCAGTGCGAAAAAAATATTCTACGAGGCTTTGAAGCTCGTACCAATTGATAACAAGTAATTTGACTAGTATTCTAAATATTTTAGGGTCAGGAAAGAAAATAGCAGGTGCCAAACTTTTTTTTTTAATAAAAAATCATTGCCGCTTTTACACAATTGAATTAGGGATGGACAACTAATTAGGGACACGTAAAACTTTAACTGTAAATATGAATAAGCTGGTAATAAAATTATTTAAGTATTTATTACATAAAAAATCTTCATTCATAAAAATAGAATACAAAACATATCATTAAACGTATTTTTATAATCAGTATGGTTGTCTTTATTAGCTATAACCATTTGACATAAGCGCGGCATTAATGCAATCAAATTATTACAGGTGTCTAAAGAAATATTATTCCAAACACCTTGAAATGTCCCGTAAAGCTGACTTTTACTGGCAGTATGTTGAGCTGCAACTGTTTTCTTCGCTTTATACCATAAGTGCTGTATCGGGTTTGGGTCTGGGCTGCTTGCGGGCCAATCTAGTACCGTCACTGACTGTTGCGCTAGGCACGATTTCAGAGAGTGCGCGGTATGTTTTCGGTAGTTCTCGTGTTTAAACCGTCCATTAGACTGGTAAGACTTCTTCAGCATACTATAGCATCGTTTCCTTCAATATTCAATCCATTGGAATTGATCAAGTTTACTTTAAATTATTTTTATAGATCCTACTCCATGTCCAAAAAAAACAGCCCGTTGGCGTTTGCAAGAAAGTATGGACAATTGGACTGTTGCTCAATGGAGAAATTCGCGGTTTTCTGACGAGACTAATAGAAATCTTAATTCATTCGACGGCAGACAATACAGACAATACGTGCAATGACTTATAAAGTCCGAAATTAATCCTAAGTACACGAAAAAGCAGGTGAAACATGGAGGCTACAATATTCAATTCTGGGGCTGTTTTTCTAGACATAGAGTGGGGCCTATAAAAATAATTGAAAGTAAACTTGATCAATTCCAATGCAAAGGAATATTGAAGGAAACGATGCTATAGTATGCTGAAGAAGTCTTACCAGTCTATTGGACGGTTTAAACACGACAACGACCGAAAACATACCGCGCACTCTGTTAAATCGTGCCTAGCGCAACAGTTAGTGTTGGTAGTAGAATGGCCCGCAAACAGCCCAGACCTAAGCCCGATAGAGCACTTATGGTATGAAGCGAAGAAGAAAGTGCAGCTCAACGTACTAGTACTAAAAATAAGCTTTACGGGACATTTCAAGGTGTTTGGAATAATATTTCTTTGGAAACCTGTAATAATTTGATTGCATTGATGCTGCGTTGATGTCAAATGGTTATAACCAACAAAAACAACCATACTGGGTATTGAAAATATGTTTAATAATTTGTTTTATATTCTATTTTGATTATTGAAAACTTTTTATGTCCTGAACACTTAAATAATTACCATTTATTTATATTTACAGTTAAAATTTTACGTGTCCCTAATTAGTTGTCCACCCATAAAGTCAATGATGTGTAAGTGACAAGGATTTATTTATTTGAATAATATTGATCTCAACTAGCTATTAGCTTTCCTAGCCTTTAAATATTTGGAATACTAGTCAAATTACTTGTTATGAATTACTATAAGCTTCAAAGCCCCATAGAGATTTCTTTTTCGGACTTGATAGACGATCTTGTGTTTGAGTCATATAGCGTCCCTAATTAGTTGACCACGACTGTATATAGGCTGATGATGATGATGAAGATTATTTTTTATAATTGTACCTAAATAATTCGAACTTTCAACTGTGATTTTATAACAAGACTAATTATTTAATTAAAATTATTATAATTTACGAAAATACTGACACTAAGTTCCATTTAAAGTTAAGAATAAGAATAAGAATCATTTATTGTTATAACTGTGTTACAATGGTTGTTGAAATTTTTACATATTTTGGTCCAACAGTTTGCCCATTTCGGGCGTACAATAGATCAAAGTGGTAGCATATTAATAATGTTACAAATTAAATTAAATCCAATAGTCACAATTCATACATCAATTAAATACATCAATTAAATACATCAATTAAATACATCACTCATAATTTTAATTAATTAATTATAATTATAATATTCATTTAAATTATAAAAGCATTTACATATTAGCCATTCTTTAAGAATTCTTTTAAAGCGGGGGCCTTCTTCTGATTTAATGAACTCAGGTAATTTATTAAATACTATTATTCCAGTTACGTATGTGCTCTTACTATAAATATAGCTGGAGGGTTTAACTACGCAAATGTTATGCTTATATTGCGTGCGTAAGTTATTCCTTGTGTCACTCTTTTTGGTAAAATATTGGAGATGTCCTTTTATAAAAATACAAATTTCTAGTATATAGATACACGTCAAGGTTAAAATTTCATTTTGTTTAAAAACTGATCTTAAGGAGTCACATTGCTTTACATTATACATAATTCGCAGGCACTTTTTCTGCAGAATGAAGGTAGACTGGACATTCACCGAATTGCCCCAGAATATTATTCCGTATGTCAAAAGAGGATAAATATAACCGAAGTAAGCGTTTCTAACGGTTTCTATAGAAGCCAAATTGGACAGAATAGACAACGCATAGCACCTACTGGATATCTTCTTATTTATTTTTTCAATATGGGCTTTCCAATTTAAGTGAGTATCAATAGTAACTCCTAAGAAATTTGTATCAGGCACTTGCTCTATTTGTGTTTCGTCAATAACTATGTTTAAATCTAGAGAATTGGTTTTATAATTCCTAAACTGTATTAGTTTAGTCTTAGCTAGATTTACTGTAAGATTTATTGTCAGTAGCCAATCAGTGACTTTTTTTAATGTTTCAGATATTTCATTGCCAATGACATTTCCATTAGATTTTTTATCTGAGAAAAATATCGTGGCATCGTCCGCAAACATAACACATAAGTGACCTACTATCAAGGGAAGTTCATTAATGTAAATGAGAAAGAAAAGAGGCCCCAGAGTGCTACCCTGCGGAACCCCTAGAATACACCTTTCAAAATTAGACTGCACTCTTACCATGGTCTTTGTGCGTTGGTCATACGTGTCTATTACTGTTGCTTGTTGTCTATTTGTTAAGTACGACTTCATCAGTTTTTGGGCAATGCCGCGGATTCCAATATGGTCTAGTTGTTTTAGTAAGGTTTCATGTACAACAAGGTCAAACGCTTTTGATAAATCTATGAATAAGCCATAGCATATTTTTTTCATGTCTATCTCGTCCCATATTTGTTTCAATATTTTAAATATAGCCAAAGTTGTATTTTTTCCTTTTTGGAAACCATATTGATTAATGTTTAAGGTATTGTTTTTATTTATAAATGAAATAATTCGACTGTACATTATTTTTTCAAATATTTTTGAAAAGTTAGATAGTAATACTATGGGTCTGTAATTATTCATATCGTCTTTAGGACCTTTTTTATATAAAGGTTTTACTAGACCCTTTTTCAGTACATCAGGAAAAATGCCAGTCTCAAATGTCAAGTTTATAATATAAGTCAAGGGTTCAGCTATAGCATCAATGCTTGATTTAATAAGTATCATAGGAATTTTATCTTCTCCTGTACTCTTTTTATTTGCAAGTCCTTTTACTGTACTTTTTAATTCATCAATATTTACTGGTGTCAAAAAAATGCTATTCAAGTTTGGTTGCGTCACTGATTTATATGAAACTTTATTGTCCATTGGTTTATTTACACTTAAATTGATAAAATAATTATTTAATTCTGTAGCCATGTCAATTGGTTTGTCAATTTTGATGTCATCTTTTTTTATAAATTCTAATGTCTCTTTTATATTGTTTGTGTTAGATGTATTTCGTTTCACAATTTGCCACATTGCTTTGCTTTTGTTAGTACTCTGTTGTATGTATTTATTGTTCGTGTTTATTTTTGATTGTTTTATAACAGATTTCAGGATTTTGCAGTAAGATTTGTATCTTTGTTTTATACCTATGTGATTGGTTCTTCTAGCTTGTATGTATAATTTTCTTTTATGCTTGCTTGCTGACATGATTCCTCTAGTTTTCCAGTTTGCAGATCTTTTAAATGTCACTCTGATTTTTTCTTTTGGAATACAAAGATGAAATATCATGCTGAAAGTATCCATAAATTTATTAAAAGCACCATTAGGATTGTTTTCTGTATAGACGTCTGTAAAATTGACTTGTGATAAATACTTTTGAAATATCTCCAAGTACTTAACAGGGTTTCTCTTAAAAATGTACCAAGATTTTTCTGTATAACTATGATTTGTAATAATTGAAATCAATTGACAGGTATGGTCAGATAAACCAACGTCTAGTACATTAACTTGATATTGTTTTTTATTAGTAAAAATGTTGTCTATACATGTTTTGGAGTGTTTTGTAATCCTTGTGGGTGTGTTAATTGTAGGATGCAATTTGAATGACCTAAAAACATTCAGAAAAGATTCACACTTAGTGTTCCTTTCTAGCAAGTTAACATTAAAATCACCAAGTATAAATACACTTTTCATTTATGACGACGTCTTATAGTTATTTTATGGAGAAGATATTCCATGTTAGTTAGAAAAATATCTAAGTTACTATTTGGTGACCTATATCCACATACTATTAGAACACCAAGTTCTTTTATGACTATACCGCAACATTCAAAGTGACTCTCTATAGCCATTTCCGATATCCACTGTAATTCTTGGCATTCGATTGAGTTCCGAGCGTAAATTGCAACCCCACCGCACTTTTTTCGTTTACGACAGAAATGGGCAACTTTTTTATATCCACTTATTTGAAGAACATCTACTTCGTTGTCCTTCAAAAAAGTCTCACTGAAGCAGCAAATGTCTACCTTTTTTTCGTTTGTTAGAATTTCTAATTGGTCTACTTTTTGTTTTATGCTTTGAGTATTTAAATGCATTATATTAAAGTTATTATTATCATTTGTCACGAAAAAAATCAGATTCCGCCTCATTATTTGTGATCCTCTGTCGATTCGTTTTATCTTGATTACATTTCATTTTTTTAAACATAAAAGGTATTGTACATTGAATTTTTGGTGTTCTGTTTACGCTATTGTTTACATCATTTTTACCTGTCATCTTTATTTTAAAGTATTGAGTAATTACTCTTTGTATTGGGTGTTTTTTTATTATATTATTTATCGTCCCATTTCCGTTTCTTTTGGGTTTATCAAGTTTGGTTTTATAGTCAAGTGCCAGTACTTCTCTTAAAAGTACCTACGTGAAGTTTATGATTTTGTGTTAGGAAGTCAAATGTAAAAGGAACAAAAGTGCTGTTAGGGAATTGAGAGCAAGCTAAACGGAGTACTTCATTCTGCTTAAAAACATTCAAAGATTTATTATGGTAGATTTCACCAACCAGTACGTTAGTGTTTGACATTAGGGACAAATAGTAATACAAATACGATTGGAATTGAAAAGGGTTCCTGTCGTTGGATCCCGCTAAAATTATTACATAGTCTGAGTTGGTGAAATCCTTACTTACAGTATTACATGATAACAAAACTTCGCTTAAAGAAGCATTTGGTTTCACCCTGCCCGTCACTTGGAAATCATTTCCCAGAAGATTCTGTAATATGGCACTGATACTTTTACCAAATTGATCACTAAAAATAGCCACTCTTTATTTTGTTACATGAGAGTCCGGATAAATTTTATTTTCAGTTGAGTTCTGCGGCACATCGTAACTATTTTCAACATTGATTGTATCGGAGGGGGTCTCTCTCGCTATTTCACTTGGCTGCTCCTCGGTAGTCTTTATTTCAGGTTCAACATGCGCAATTTCAGGGCAATGTTCAATTTTTGTTTCATCCAGGTGTGTTAGGTCCAGTTTAGTTCCATGCAAGCCTAATTGTCCTTTTCGTTCTTTTCTGGGAGTAGTAGATCGACATATCTGAGTTAGTTTGATTGTTTTCTTTTCATAATTTATAATTTGCTTTTTTAAGAAACCATTTTCCAGTAATAAGTTTTCGATTTCTTTGTCAGCAATTTGAAGCTTATTTTCAAGATGAGTGATTTTTAATTTTAGATCATTATATTCCTCTTGCATATTAAATCCGGATTCAGGACAGCTTCTATTAAGACACGGTGAGTCTATTGTTGGGGAATCATCATTATCAGAGTCATCAGAGCTCAGCGATTTGAATGAGTTGTCGGTAGGTATGTTCACTTTATGTTTGATTCGGTTTGTTACAAAGTTCTGAGGTGTGGAAGTGTTTTGCGAGGTAAGCGAAGTTGACGATGTTGATGGTGTACATTGCTCCCGTTGTTTAATAATGCACTTCTCACATTTCCAGTCGTTGCTCTTTTTCTGTTTCATTAAATAGAATAGTTTTTCAGAAACTTTTGTACAATTTAAATGATGGGATCTTTTGCAGAGAGAACAGCGTAGGATTAGTCTGTCGGATATGACTTTATTACAGTTTGCACATTTATTGGCCATATCTGTACCTCGATTTCGGTGCTCTTTTGTATGTGACCGTTTCACTCCCGTGTCATCAGCCGTTGCCGGGCTCAGCTACTGCATACGTCCGCCTCGCTCGCGTGTCACCAGCCACCGCTCGTCGTCGCGTCGGCCGTAGCTCGTTGCGGGTGACTCACCAACAGCTCGCGCTCGCCCGTCGATGATGACGGTGACGACCGACCAAAACAAGATCGTTACGTTTTAGATTTTGAATGTTTTCTTGTTATATCTTTGTCACTGTCACGTTATTAAAAAAACTGTTTGCACATTTGTAATTCTCGGCAAGTTATCTACACTGCAGTATATGGTAGTGCTTCGAACGTTAACTTTTTACACATTTTTTTCCTTTTTTTGCACGGAGAGAACTAATACGTGTCTGCCTTTAACGTTCCTGCATAATTTCTTAGAACTTGTAGTTATTTGTTTTTATGCCCAGTAATCGGGCATTTATTTGGGCGTAAACTCATTTATGCCCAATATGCCAAGTTTATGCCCATTCTGTCCATATTTGTTTTTGCCCTCGACCCATCTCTAGCCACAACTCGAAATTAGACACGAAACCTGCCGAAACAGTAAAAATCTGCTACAAATGGTAGCCCTATAGATCGGTCTCATCAAGCGGGTTCAGGCGCAGAATGTCCCTTTCTAAAAATGTCCACTGGTAGCAAAATGACCTTTTCGCAGAATGTCTTTTTCGCAAAATTTCCTATTCGCAGAATGTCCTTTTCGCAAAATGTCCAGTTCGCAGAATGTCCCTCTTGCCAAATCTACCTTTCGCAGAATGTCCACTTGCTAGTGCAAATGTATAAACACGCGCCAAGAGTGAAGAGTTGAACATTCACTTTTGTCTCGTCCGCGCGTCTTCATGTATCCAGAAAAAAAAAAAAAAAAAAAAAAAAAGGTTACCTCACTCGCTGACTGACAACACAACTTATCCATACTAAATTAATATTATAAATGCGAAAGGAACTCTACTATATGTTGGCTTTCATGCCTAAACCCCTGAAAGACACTCAAGTTTAGTACAGACACTAGAAAAGAATGAAGACATTTATGTTTGAGAATAGCCTTCCGCCCGCGGTTTCACATTTCACACGCGCGTAATCTCTTTTTACGAATATTCATATTTCCGGGATCAAAAGTACCCTATGTCACCCGGGGATAGTGTACCTTTTCAACAGTGAAAGAAAATATTCAAATCGGTTCAGTAGTTTCGGAGCCTATTCAATACAAACAAACAATCAAATCTTTCTTCTTTATAATATTAACAGATAATAGAAATAGATAATAGTAATAGACAGTAGATAAAAGTAATAGAATTGTTTTTGTTTGTGCTTCTTTGACGTCGCAACGCAAAACGAAGCAAAGACATAAACGTTTGAGGATTCATGTGGAAGCCATACGAAATGATGACGAAGCAAAGGATCGACGTGCGTGGTGTAAGGACAATTTGGGAGCTGGAGCTGGCCGCACATTAACGCTGGTTTTAGAGTCACGCTGACAAGCATGCGAACAGCGCGCGTATCAGCAAGTATCGCTGTTCTTGTAAGATAGCGACAATTTGAACTGCAAAGAAAACCGGCAGTGTATAGTGCCGCCAGCGTTACTCTGGAACCAGACTAAAAGTAAGTATCCCTCAATGTAGGGCTGCCATCCGTCCGGTTTTTCCCGGATTTGTCCTAGTTTGAAGGGCGTCCAAGGGGCGTCCGGCAGGGGTTTATGAGTGTCAAAAATACTTTGTTTGAGGTGTCCGGAAAAAAAACATATTTTGCCCAAATGTCGGGATTTTTGCTGTGTTATCCGGCGTCGGCCACTTAGGTGATGGCAGCCCTACCTCAATGCAATGGGCCGCAGTCTCCGCTTACCATCACTGCCTTGCGTGCCAGTTTGCCAACTGTAGTGCCATAAAAAACACAGCTGAG
Organism: Mecyna flavalis; assembly: GCA_949319885.1. NCBI lineage: Eukaryota > Metazoa > Arthropoda > Insecta > Lepidoptera > Crambidae > Mecyna > Mecyna flavalis. The sequence continues at coordinate 93,860 of OX439422.1, forward strand.
GCAGCAATTTCGTGCAAAATCACGTTTCTTTTCACGCATTATCTTCGTAGAAACTCCAGATTACACATTGCGGCGAGATATGTCATCTCGACGCTCGGAGCGACGCAGTAGAAACGCGCCGCCCGCCCGTGACGGGGAAAAGTGAGTCGAAACATCGAAAGTACCCGACCCGGTCCACCACCAGCGTAAGGATGTAACGATACGATCTTTTATCGTCGACATCAACTTCTTTCTTGTGACTTGCAATACCTTTAAGCATATTTGACGAGCCATTTGGTGTAATGGTCGAGAAGTCGGCTATTACACCAGAGGTCGCGGGTTCGATCCCCGCACGGTACAAACATTTGTGTGCATAAACATGTCTGTTTGTATCGGTCTGGGTGTTTCTATGTATAATATGTATGTATTTACAAAAAAAAAGTATATAGGTAGGTAAGTAATGTTTATCCGTTGTCTAGCACCCATAGCACAAGCTAATGCTTAGTTTGGGGCTAGATGGCGCTGTGTGAATAATGTCCAGAGAGATATTTATACCTAACATCAGGCACCAGTCTCTCCTAATGATGATATCCCTTTCAGACCTGCACGAAAACTACGTAGAAATTGTCCAAAAAAAAAAAGCATTCCCTACATTAAATGACCTTCTAATTACAAATCTGAGGTCGTTTTTCCATTTTCCGGCCGCCATCTTGGAAAATTATAGCCCACACATTTGTATGAATGAGGGCCAAAGACAGCTAAGACACAATCGTGAGACCGCACAATCGTATCAAGACGGGCCTAAGCCTGTAAATTTATTTAAATGAAACAATTTTTTTTAAATAATAAAATGTTTATTAGCATTAATTTAACAATATTTTAAACTCGTATATGTAAAATCAACAAAAAGTTATAGAATATTAGGTAACAATCACCTCTTATTAGTATAAATCAGTCTTAATTAGTGCTGATTCAGTCTTCCTATAGTTGTAAATGAGATCAATCAAGTAATCAATTAATACCTTAGTTATGGAAAAAGAAGAAATTTCAGTCAAACCCGATACCAATGGTACCAGTTCCTGAGCTACACCTACACGCAGTATTAACTTCAGCACAATACTGAACGTTTAAAACGTGTAAGCTCACCCTAATGAGAAAAAATCTATCTCTTGACATAGCACTAGCAATGGGGTCAAACTTGTATCGCTGGTTCCAAAATAATTTAATTCTGGGAAAGCTAAAACAACCCATCAAACCGTGGATACCAAAAAACTTTTTGATTTCCCCAGAAGTACAAACAGGCTTCAATTGATGACCAGCCTCGGTCATGAAATATTGATTTGTAGCAAGCGCAAACTGCTCCATTAATTCCGGCTTTAAATACCGTTCGAAGTATTGTGCTGGAGGTAATACTGCGTGTAGCTCAGGAACTGGTACCATTGGTATCGGGTTGGAATAAAATTTCTTCTTTTTCCATCTCAAATTTGCCCGTGAGACGTCTTCATCACTTGATGACTCAGAGGAAGAAGAGAAGGAAATGGAATGTCTAGATGATGGTCGTCATCACTTCCGTCATCCTCAGACTTATTTAAAAAGTTGTTAGTTTGATCTTCATTTAAAAATAGCTCCTTCTTTGAAAAATCTGTGAAATAAAAAATACAAATTTTAAGTCCTAAGTTCGCTATGAGATAGCCTTCGGCCCTTCTTCATACAATTGTGTCGGAAAAGTTTAGTAACTTGTTACTGTGGCGTTACTATCGAAATTAGTGTTAAAAAACACAAAGTAACATCGCAAAAACATTAAACTTATCTTTCGTGCAATAAACCATACAAATAACTAATAAATACTCAAGTAATTCTACTTACATATGTCGAAACCGGGACCGAAAAATACCGCTGTACTCGACAGGTCGCTGCCTGTTGGTCGACTGACTGACACCCGAAATTCAATCTTATGGTCAAGGGGCGTCTCACGCGCAATCGTGTGGAGTCGAGCCCGTTCATTTAAAACAAATAGTTTTTGTAGAAAATTGAATCTAGTAAACCACACAATCGTGTAAGGCCAGTTCTGAAAGGGATATGGGTACACTAAATTCGTTATTAGCACGTTGATAGATTTGGCAAATCTAAGCGGAGCGGAGTGGAGATCATTATTGCTGGAGGCCAACTCATTTTGGGTGGCTGCGCCATCTTAGTAAGTGAGTAAATTGAAGCGAATAGCATCTGACCTCCGTAAACCTTAACAGGGTAACTAGAACGATTCGATCATCGGTTTTCTTACCATTGGTCTCCGTCAACGCGTGTAAGTGGTAAATAAAAATTACGCAATTAGAATAAATAATCCACAGATACGAGCCGATATTCGAAGGCCATAGCCTTCATTACCACGATAAAAACAATATGTTTTTGCGCATTAAATAAAAAACCCCTTTATTAAAAATTAAAAAAAAAACCTACATAAAAATATTTTTACCATCGTAGTAGGTAGGTAATTAATTGAATACAGAGTGCAATAAAACATGATTATCGCTACAAACAAAAAAAAACATAATCGACTTGCACCCGACCACAGCACTCGCATCGCAAGTATGGCGGCTTGATATCAGCTGGGCGGAGGCGGGGGACGGCGTGTTTGTAAACTGTGGGTGACGTCACCGCGCAGGCGCGCCGCGCACACACGTGCCGCGCGCACACGTGCACGACGTAAAGGCAGCTCGACGCGTTTACGTTTCACGCGACTCGCTAGGTTTCGGACGTGAGCGATTGCGGGGACGGAGGTTCGTGTTTTATCAGCGTGCGAGATGTGTTAAAGACGCAGAATTGTCTATTGTAGAATATGGAAAACTAGCAGCCCTCGCGTTTTCACATTTTCGTTACTTTTGACCCACTCATGTGCCTATACTATGTTACCTTCATGGTACAAACACGACTTTAAATGTGACTTAAACGTTACTTTTTCGATTAAGTCTTCATCATCATCATCATCAGCCAAATAACGTCCACGGCTACTACGGCTAGGCCCAGTAAAAGTCGTAGAAGTCAGTAACCCTTACGGGATCCAGCAAACAAAAAGAGGTTGGCACTTAAAGAATTATTAGCCGTAAAACGAATTCCTTTTTTTTTATCCAGATGTTGTAAAGGTGATTGTCACTTTTCTTATGAAAAAATGACTCGTTTAGCTTTCTCATGTGTCATTTAACTGTCTATCACGGGAAACATCGACTTGCAAATTAGACATATTTAAAAATTAGCAATAAGTATCTGTACAATATTTTTTACTACTCACTAAATGAGAAAGCAAAAACTCTTCGAGTTTGGTTGGGCAAGTCCAATTCAAAAGTAAGTAGGTACGTTATTTATTGAAAAGACGCTAGAAACCACCAAAAGACATCCGATAATCTACACAATTTATAGCAACTTTTGTTATGAAATGATATTCATAAACGCAACATTCAAATAGCTATCGAACAAAAGTTCTTTTACGAACTAAAACAGAAGTGACGTCACCAGAAGCCGATCGTTTTTATGGCGTATTTCGGGAAAGTCCAATTTTCTTTTAGAATTGTAGGTAATTGTAGAAAGTTTTCATAAACTTAGTGATTTTGATATCTTTTGGTAGTATCTATACTAATCCATATTAATATTATAAAGAGGAAATATTTGATTCATATTCACTGGTGGCTTGTATGTGACACGAGAGACAAGTACGTCCGGGCAATCCCTAGAGGTCGTCGCGAGAACTAGGTAGTTTAGTTGCAAGTTTGCAACCTAAAAGCAATTATCTACTTGTATGAGAAAAACGTGTTGCGGAAATAAAAAAAACTACAAACGATTTTGATAAAAACATTCACACCGATGCACGCGGTGGTAACCAGTACTTGTTTAAATAAAATAAATGTTTTTATACACGGATAAACTGACAGTTTATTTGCATTTAAATGCATCAGCCGTTACCTTCAACCAATGATATTTTAAACAATATTATTCATTTATCTTACTGAGCTTTGGTAGCCAATTGGTATGAAACGTGACTTCACATGCGTGAGGCTAATGGTGGCGCGCACCCATGGACTTTTCTGTGTGCGTATACAACTAACTTGGCGGTGAAGGAAAAAATCGTAAGGAAACATGAGGTCAATGGCTGTGTAGTCATGATCACCCATGCTGCAGCATGGGTGTCGGCAATGTCACCATAGGAGGAAAGCTCTCGACGAAGTCCACGATTTTAAATATCTGGGGACCTATATAAAAAATGACAACACTCTTGCATCCGAAATCCCATCACGAATAGCAAAAGCTGCTGCTACATTTGGACGACTCAGTGACCGTGTTTGGAAATCACATGATCTCAAAATGCAGACAAAATTGTCTGTGTGCAAGGCGTTGGTGCTCCCTATTTTGTTGTATGCATCTGAGACCTGGTGTTTATACAGAGGGGATATTAGGAAACTGGACCAGTTTCACATGCGGTGTTTGCGTTCAATTCTGTGCATCAAGTGGCAAGACTGTATTCCAAATACAGAAGTGCTTCGTCGCTCTAAGATGACAGGCATAGAAGCTATGCTCATGAGGGCTCAGCTAAGATGGTGTGGGCACGTTTGGCGAATGGATGACTGCAGACTGCCAAAATCTGTGTTCTACTCGGAACTTTCACACGGTAGACGCAAACAAGGTGGGCAGTATCTTCGTTATAAGGACGTGCTCAAACGCAACCTGATATAGATGTAACCTTCCAACGCAAACATGGGAGGAAGTTGCTGCTCAGAGACCGGAATGGCGTTTATGTGTTGCAAATGGCGTAAAATTTTCAGAAAACGCTCGTCTTTTAGATCTTGACGCAAAACGCCAGGCCCGAAAGACCCGTCCAAAGCCTTCCTACGATTACACCTATAATAACACAGGTCAGCTCTACTGTCCGACATGTGACCGAACTTTTAAAAGTAAGTTCGGATTTTCAAGCCACATACGGACACATGCTCGTATCTTGCAAGGGTCGCCCTAGCCGAATCGGTTTGGAGGACTATAGTCATAATCAAATTGGTCTGATTTCCTTGTTAAGGGTTACGAGAGTCATGCTTATGTCTCTGGGTGGTGGCGTTATGTGGCAGGTCATTAGAAGATATGGTTGTGTAAAATGATGCCTGACACATACGTCAGAACAGGTGCTATTTTTGTGCAACCCAAACCATTTTTTATAAATTTTTATTTCAACCTTTGTATCCCCGGGTGACAAGGGTACTTTAATTTTGATCTCGTAAAGGGGAAGAAGGGGGGATATTTAAAAAAAAAATATTACGCGCGGGTAAAAACGCGCAGGCGGCCGCTAGTTCACGATATAGATAACACCTCGTCGGTGGTACACGAGTCACTCTGTTTAACATTTAGAGATTTTTTTTTTCTACAGTAGATGACGCATAAAAATTTCATTCGTTGCTGACGCAAGAATGATCCATGGCCATAACTGTGAAGCCATGTCTTCGGCCCACGTCGAAAGTCATCCGTTTTATAGATCAACTTGATATGACGTCATCTGCTGCTTGCACCACAACAACCAAACGAACCCAGATGCCATCAAAATTAGGCTTCAAAGATGCCCTTGAGAAACGACAAATATCAATGTTACATAGTGAGCCTTCAACCACCGGCTTTGCTATCGAGAAGTACCGGCAAGAAACTCAAAAGTTACTTTATTCCAATCGCCATTATTTTAAGGCGCTTATAGGGACACCACTAAATGCTAATTTAGTAGTGGTAGAGCCATGCTGTTTTACAGTAGGTACGAATGGGCCGGCGAAGTACCACCCTCTCACATAAGACCAGCGTGAAGTAATAGTGACTACTATTGTGTTTCGCCTGGCTTGTGACAGTGCCGGAGGCCCACACCCCCCCTTGAAGGCCGGCAACGCATCAGCGATCCCTCTGGTGTTGCAGATGTCAATGAGCGGCAGTGATTGCTTACCATCAGGCGACCCGCTGGCTCGTTTGCCGCCTCCAGACATAAAAAAATATGCGCTAGCCCAGTCAAATTGTCACACAATGGCAAAAGCCTCAGAAGGAGGCCTAGTCTTGTAAATACATTCCCGTCTTCCCATCCCCCCTCGCAGTGCAAAGATGCAAGCCAAGCTCCGTTGCAAAACGCATCTCGAGTTGTGGGTCACGAGCCATCGATCGCGCTGCATCATGATTGCATTAAGGGCGGCGCTCTCTGATGCCAACTAATGATACTCATTCATTCTACTTAGTGGGGTACCTACATTCATTTTCACAATTTTCTTTATTATTAGTAAGCGGCTGCGGCCCAAAGTAAGTAATCACTGACACCCATGGACCTTCCATCGCAAAATCGATGCCGACCCTAAGCATTGACTGCCGAAGTTACAAGCCCTTTTTTTTTTCGGAGGAGAATGCGTTTATGCACCATAACCGCAGGCTAGCTAGCTAGACCCACGGCCGTGTGTGGGACTCGAGACTAAAAAAGCGTCCACTACCCACTAAACTCCCCCGTTTTCCCCTTCGCACCCGATTGGGACGAGCCGGTGCCAGCTTTGCTATTGACCGGCCCATCCCCGGGTACCCCGACTTGAGAGGCCTCAAGTCAGGGTGGCGCCTAGGGAGGACCACCCGAGAAACTAGGTGGCCCTCAGACTTGGCTCGAGTGACCTGTGCAATGCGGGCGTTGGGGGGCTACCCCCGCCCGCAGGTCAGAAGTTACAAGCCCTGCACAGGGTGTCTCAAAAATTACACGTCATAGTGACACTGGAGGTAGGCCAGCACAAGAGGCATCGAAAAAGCCTAACAAGACCTCAGTAAAAGTTGGTCGGTTTTTAAGATATTGTCAATTTAAACTTTTTCTACGTTCACTTTTTTAACGTGTTCAGTGCTAGCTAGCGAGGTCATGTTAGGCTTGTTCGATGCCTCTTGAGCTGGCCTACCTCCAGTTGACATATGTTATGACAAGGAACTATCATTATGATAACACACATTCAAATATACTTACCACTTCATTCACGTGCAGTGTCACACAAACTACCTACTTCTATTGTCTTTTAAGCAGCACTTACAGGTTAAAATATCTTCAACTTAGCAAAGTCCAGAACACAGTGAGTTAGAACTTTAGAAGTGACCATCGAATTATTACGCAATTAACGTATTCAGATTTTTACCATTTAAAAATGGGGTCTTTAAATGATACATTGTGTCTAATAAATCATGGGAATAGCTTTAAAAAATTAAAAAAAAAACTCTAATTGCCTATAACCTTTTAGATAAGGACAGTTGGTGGAAGGCAATTGTGTGAATCTCTACCATAGGGCCTGCGCTACCAACTCGGCGTCCGTACCGCGAACGCTCGACAGCAAGACGCCAACCGTTGCCGCACCGCGTGTTCTGTATGAAAACTAACGACCGTCCGTACGCGGTGCGGCAAACGCGCCGCAAACGTCCGACACAAACGTCTTATTTGAAAGAGCCCTAAGTGGTTTCGCGCCGAACAGTACTTCCTCCAGCGAACTCCAACCGAGACTAAAGCCGCCTTCCCGCAGTGTTAAAAGTAACTGTTTATTCTCAAAGGAAAATTGGGTAAAAAAAACGTTAAAGTTTTCTCTAAGAAATGTAGCAACATTAAAACGTGGGGTCTGTTATGACCGCGGCAGGGATCGAAACGTGATGGGTGAGGCAAATGGATTATGGATATTTTTTTTTTATTATTAGAGGGAAAAACGAGCAAATGCGACACATAATACACTTAGGTACAGGCAAAAATATGGAACCACTTCCTGTATCTTTTAACTGTTTTAGCAAATAAAATCATTTAAAAACCTGAAGGTTGAATTGGTATCATTATAAAGATTAAGTAATTATATGTAGATGCTGAAGAAAAAATGTTTAAAGAAACAGTCGTGATTCCATATTTTTGCTCGTAAGTGTAGTAAGTAATCATAACAGTATTAACAGTTCACGGACACCTGTGACTAGGTAGAAAGAGAGTAGAGATAGGTTATGAGGACGGGGAGGGAGGAAGGAGGGAAGGGTAGGTCTCGGGCCTTCGGCACTCTCATAAACCAAACGAGGCGCAATAGTAACCACTCATACGTTTACTTTTGTTAAGAGAGTGGTTTTCCAAATATCCACATATCGATGGTCGTGGTTTTTAAATATCGGATCACGATTTCATGGTCTCGACTTCAATATCCGTGTCGGGCAAATTTCCGACGAAATTATTCCATTACAGCTCGGGTCACCAATCCACATTTGGAAAGCGTGTTAACTTTTTTTTTCCGAGGAGATTGCGTTTACGCACCATAACCAGTAAGCACCGCAGGCTAGCTAGACCCGCGGCCGTGTGTGGGACTCAGACTAAAGCGTCCACTAGGGAGCGGAGGCGCCTAGGGAGAAGCACCCTAGAAACGAGGTGACCCCCAGACTTGGCTTGGGCGACCTGTGCAATGCGGGCGAGGGAGCTACAATCGCCCGCAGGTCATGGAAAGCGTGTTAACTGAACCAATGCCCATTATTGTGTCCATAAAAGTATAGTAAGTAAGTATCCATGCCATGAGTCGCAACTTTATCGTTCCTAAAAAGGCGGTATGTCTTAACCGTTTCCCTCTCAATAGAAGCAAAAAATATTTGGTAACTTATAAAGGGATTCTTAACGTTGCGTGCCTCCTCCGGCGCAGTATGGGGTCTGCAGTGAATGCAGTCACGCCATTCTCGACGCTACTGCTTCACGTTAAGGTATATTCCAGCTTGACACGCCGCGCTCTAATCACGGAACAAAATGAAAAGTGTAGTTTTGACAGAGTTAATTTCGGCGCGGTCTCCGCAAGGCGCGGAATTGCATAGTAAGCTTGGTTTTACTGAGGCACGGATGCGCCTATCGTATCTGCAGCTATTTTTCTTTTTGACGTAACAACGTCTTATAAATTGGTTTGCCGGGTGACACTTCAAGAAACTGCGTTACGCTCCGCTCACGTTATGCGCTCACAATGAGAGCGAGTGAGAGGCACGCGTCCCGCCTAAGAGCGAGAGAGACAGACATAAAAAGTCGTTGTCACGTAAAACTTTCGCCCGTATACCGACTTTACAGGCAACCAATTTTTTGAATAATGTAACTTTTTAAAAACTAGTAGTTTATTTCACTTCAGTTAGCAGCCAATAAACGGTCACTACGGATAAACGTGCCAAACTTGAAACCTAACCAAACATGAAAAAAAATAGGTTATTCGGTAGGTTTGCCTTTTAGTCAGCTGAGGAGCAAAAGGTCCACCTGAGGAGCTCTAAGACCGTTTTATCGCGAAGAATATATGCACATATTTCATGCAGCTTTTCTTGGAATCTGCCAATTTTTCATATCTTCCACGTCTTTTGTCACAACGGAAAATTAAGGGTGAAATTGTCACTCCATTTTTTGGCAGATTTTGACAAGTAACTTTTAGACGTGCCTCAGTATAACCCCGGATGTCGATTCCAATCTTGAGCGTTTATTTTTATCATTTTGTATCACCAGTACAATTTGAAAGCATAGTGTAGAGTTTTCACGACTGGCATGATTAAATTTTGCCATTTTGCCAAACAAAACAATGTCTTCGCCTCCGAAATATCGGGAAATTCCCGCAGTCGCTCGTCTGGACTCTGGAGTAAGAGTCGCAGATAAAGGCGAAAGATATCTTGCGGTGTGGTTCGGACCAAAATTACGATATCATTTTGAGATTTTTTGTTTAAAAAATATACTCAACCACTGCCCTGACTTTAAAAGCTGGAGATGTAATAGACCTTTGAGCCGAATGAGCAGCTCTTCTGGCAGTACCTTCACCTCACAGGATATCACAGAGAATGAACACTTCGTAACTGTTGTGCCATGATTCTGTTAAAACGTGATCACCATCGCTCGAAATCGAAAATACTGAGTTTACATAAATCCCAATATCAAGTTCTTCTTCTTAGCGAGTCATGGCTAAATAACAGACCAGTACTCAGCCACCCGAACAGCATTACTGTTAGCGCGCAGCAAGTCTTCCTGAACACAAATATCAAGTTAATACTGAGGTAAACAGGAGCTTAATTCTTATTATATTTCCAAAATCCGAATTGTACACTCCTTCACAAGGCATCACTGCGCCCGCGCACCATAGCATTGTACGCTCGCAGTCCCACGGAGCCGTGACTCACCCCGCAGCCTGCGGTCGAGCTAGGCTGGCTTTGTCCGGAACGGAAGAATGTGAAGCCTTTGTTACATTCCCCACCCGTAATTATCAGCGGACATTTTTCACACAGCGCCATCTAGCACCAAATTAGGTAGAACTTGTATGAGTTGAGTACGAGACGGATAAATTGTATGAGTACTAGACAACGGATATACATATTCAATGCCTACGTGCCTACCAGATACGGGTTAATACCGCAACCTCTGGTGAAGTAGATAACGTCCTAACGACATCATACGCGGTCAATATGTGTGGTGGAGTTATGCGGCTGAGAGTTACTTTACGTCAGTCGAAATTAACACACCGTACTCATACGTTAGTCTTCTGGGAGAGGCTTTGTTATAGCACATAGAGTGGTTAGAACATTGCATTGCAGTCCAGTTTGGTTAGGACATTGCAGGCTTGAATCACCTGAATGTCTGAAAATAATGATGATTCCGTGCTTCGGAAGGCACGTTAAGCCATTGGTCTTGACTATGTTTCAAGTAGGTCTGGTTTCCCTTGTAAGGGTTACGGAGTTCAGATGGCAATCGCTCCATTGTAATAACCAGACTTGTCAAATCTAGGATCAATCGAAGCGGACCCTGAGCTCCATACTAGATGCAATTGGGAATACGCTGGGATGATGTTGATAGTTGCTTAGCGAGAATGCCGGAGGCCCGAACCACGCGACCATAGGATGTGTCACATCCTAGCCAAATATCTTATCATGAAATAAGCTGCAACGGCCGAATATCTGCGTACCTACTAATTTAGCAAAAAAATATCCCAGGGATTTGATTGTATTGACTATCAGACGTACTCAGACTTGACAACAATGAACAATTCGAGACCTACAAAAAGCAGCCGCGCGACATTGGCACCAATATTCCCCGTTAGAGCTGATCGGTGACAGTAAAAACTAGACATAACTTCAATAGCCCATGTTCCTTGCGCAAGACAGCGTTCAGACAATTTTCCGAGCTGCAGAACGCTTTGTGCAGCGACGTTTTTGTGTGCGCAGAACAAGAGTCATTGTGTGCGCGCGCACAATGCGCCTCCCACGTGTCTGGCGGCCTTCACCCACTCGCCACCACCATCGCTAAGCTGTAGGGCTGTCTGTATCCACTGAGTTCTTGAAGAGACTGAAGCCGATTGAGGTTGGTAAATTTGTAGTTGCTTGGGGAAGCAGCTGAGGTTATGGCGAACTCCCTAGCTGTCTAAATAGTTTGAGCTTGAGGCGCACCTAAGGATTTTTCTTTTTTGATTCCATGTGCTTGTGCGTATTTACCACCAGCTAGGAACAGCTGTGCAACCATGATCCAATTGTTCTAGGTCGCCTGATGGTTACGGAGGTCAGATGACAGTCACTTCAATTCAAAATCAAAATATTCTTTATTAATGTAGGCCTCAGAGATGCACTTATGAATCGTCAATATCAAGGTTAGTGACTCTACCACCGGATTCGGAATTTTGTTACGTAACGAGAAGAAACTGAACTAATAACTGGACTTGCCATGCCGTGCTTGGATCATGGTGCAAGCAATAATGCTCGAAGAAAGAAGTTGACAGACAGGCATGCAGCCCTTTTGATGTTAAGCACCATTGCGGGAATCATTTCTTCATATAAAAGCGACTTTTCTACAAGCATATAACAGATGCTTTAACGGTTATTTTATTCAAAATACCTACTCTCATACAGAATAGCTCGAGAAATGCAATAGGGCTAATGCACCATGAACCAACCCAGTATAAAGCAGGGCTTACCGCCCCAATGAACAACAATGCTTTAACATAATTGCACTAAATTGGGGTCAATGAAATTGCAGGCTGAATTTTTGCAAAACCAATAGAGGTCAGGGTTAGTCGTAGCAAGCAAGACTTAGTTCAAGACTCAATTTCAGTTTGACAAAGTACCTAGTTTGATCACGAGGAGTCGAGGACTCTATCCAAGAAGTTTAACCAACAGGCAATGACGTTCAATTAAAAAACTAGACTCACAATCACGCTCAATTATTGTCCGAAGCAAAAGTCTGCCCACCCGACTATTGGGCAGAGTTTTCGTTTAGTTGTATACAATACTAAATGCCACGAGATAAGGTGTTAAATTGAACGAATGTGTTAATGTCATCAGTGTCAAAGCCACTCGGACGTTTTTTGATGAATTTTTCTTAGAGATTGGGTGTCTAGTTGTATATTGAACGTCATTGCCAACAGGATTTTTTTTCCTCGTGGTCAAATCAGTTTGACAAAATAGTTTGACCACCTGGAAGAACCGTTTGTGGATAAAGTTGTGGGCTGTACGGTGAACAATGTAATCGATTGTGTACTAATGAATTTTAACTTAATTTCGTAATATTTTATAACGATTGGCAGTGGAATTGCGCAGCGGCCACTCTCCCGCTGCCTTCACATGATCATCTTTAGAAAACACGACAAGGTAACTCTACTTAGTATTTGCTCTGTGATATTCTTCAATTCTTCAACCATTGTCGACGCAGTCACTGGTCAATTAAAAGCGGACATTCTGTTCAAATATAGGCTTTATTGCTTTGTGTTAAGAGCTGTAGGCATCAGTGTCAGCGGTTCCGCGCCGCTGCTCCCGACGCTTGACACACTGACCTTAGGCGACCAGGTTTCCACCCAATTTTAAGAAAAAGCTGCAATTTATTTCGTAATTTGGAAATGTATATAATCAGAAGGTAACCAAATAAACGGTGCCAAATTAGACGTAATGATCGGAAGACCAAAAACAGATGGTGTGGGAAAGCATTTGACGACTTTTTTTACGTGAAATCTGCCGCCATAACAGCTCTGGCTGTGTTCCAGCAATATTAATGTGGGAGCCAGTACACTTGCTATCAAAGGCTCGAAGATCAGATGATGAGACTACAGTGTAGCAACAAGTGAGCGACGATTCCTGCTGAAGTGACCATCAATGGAATAGGCCGCAGTGGCTGCTTAACATCAGGTGGACTGCGTGGTAGCCTATCTGCCAGCTGACCTAGCATAAAAAATACCGTCCGTCGTATAGTCCACACGGGCAAAGCCACGGGACGGGAGGATGGCTTATCCTACTAATATTATAAACGCGAAAGTTTGTCAGGATGTATTATGGATGGATGTTCGTTACTCTTTCACGTAAAAACTACTGAATGGTTTTTAATGAAACTTTACAATAATACCTATAGCTTATTTTTTATGTCAGAGGCGGCAAACAACCAAGTGGGTCGCCTGATGGTAAGCAAACACCGCCGCCCATGGACATCTGCAACACCAGGAGGGATCGCTGATGCGTTGCCGGCCTATAGGGGTGTGGGCCTCCGGCACTCTCACAAACCATACGAAACACAACCGTAAAACAGCATGGCTCTACCACTACAAAAATACATCAGAATACAATTTATAAAGATACTGTGTGAATTTCCGTGGGATAACGTCCCTATAGTTCACGCGAGCGAAGCCGCGGGCGGAAGGCTAGTACCTATGTATTTTATAATTTTGAGTCATGAATATATATTTACTTGTACAAAAGAGACAGGGGTGCCGCTGCCGTGACGTCGAAAGGGAGAAAGTGCAGGAAACGCTTGTATCGGCAGGAAGCCGATAGCGGCGTGAAAACAGGCGGGGCCTTACGCAACCGACCGACGAGCGACAACACATGGCGAATGGCTCTGTAACACCTTTAGGTAAGGCACGTGGCCACTCTGGCCTGTACCATTTTTTTTATGTCAGTGGCGGCAAACGAGCCGGCGAGTCGCCTGATGGTAAGCAATCACCGTCGCCCATGGTGTGCCCTTACCCAGTACGTGATCGGCTGTCGAAGTGTTAAGGGTGCCGATGCTGAAGCGTTTTTTTTTTTCACGAATAAAAATTTCCTGTACTGATTTAAAGGCCATTTTCTACACTAACAGATAACTTTGTGATAAAATTATAACACACTATTACATGTCAGTGGTTTAACTGGCATTTAAAATACGATCTCAATCATGGAACCATTACACATACGACGACAAAGTCACCTTCAAAATAATTATATACATGTACCTATAATTCATATACCTAATTGTAATATAGAACATCGTATAACCGCATCGCGGTACCATGACTGCATGGGTGTTACGAAATGTGCGTACCCGTTATCCACCAACTGGTTCCTTAATGGCGCTGGCCGCTCGGATTTCGCTTTTGGGCATTTAGCACGTTCATATTATAAATAGGTAGGTATTTATATATTTATTAATATAATAAATGCCTCCGTGGTACAGTGGTTAGAGTGTTGGGCTCTGAAACCCGGAGGTCGTGGGTTCGAATCCCGCGGGGAGCATCACTCTGTGTGATTGTTTCCAGTTTGGTTCGTACATTGCAGGCTTGAATCACCTGAATGTCTGAAAAGAATGGCACGGTAAGCCGTTGGTCCCGATTTTGTTCCAAGTAGGTCTGGTTTCCCTTGTACGAGCGGCTCATTCATTTTAACGAGCCATTTGGTGTAACGCCTCGTTGGTCTAGTGGTTTAAGTACCGGGCCGAGATCTCGGGGTCCTGGGTTCAATTCCCGGGTAGAGCTAACTTTGTGTCGGTTTTTTCGGACACAGCTCGGGTTTGTGATCACCAATCCGCATTTGGCAAGCGTGGTGATTAAGCCAATGCCCATCATTGTCGCAATAACTTGATTTCAATGATGGAGGCCTTTGCCCTGCAGTGGGAAATTAATAGGCTCATAATTTTACTTTTTACTTTATTTGGTGTAATGGTCGAGAAGTTTCTGTGTATATTATGTATGTATTTACAAAAAAAAAGTATATTTATAGTCTTTATCCGTTGTCTGGCACCCAGAGCACAAGCTAACGCTTAGGCGCTGTGTGAATAATGTCCAGAGATATTTATTAATTTATTCAAGTAGAAGATCCACTATATTCTTAACTCTGTTGAAAACTTGAAACTACCCCAGAGATTCCAAATGCGATTTCATGCAGTTCCCTCAAGGGTCTTCAAATATTCGCGAACGCAAGTCTAAGTTAACCAGCTGTACCAACATCAACCAACCCGAATCTGTCAAATTCCTACAACCAATTTTCACCTTAATGTCTGTTGCATAGAGTTCTATTTCAATTGAGACATGTTGACAGATTAGGATATGTTGATCTGCTGACAACTGTACACGGTGTCGATTGCGCGGCCACCAACAGTGGGCGAAGTGTTACAAGGCTGCGAGCCTCTGACCCACTGCCGCCGTGACATTCAAGCCTATTATAATAATAATAATAATAAATCTTTTATTTCCAATCACAATGGCTTGCTAAAACTACATAACAGTGTAATATAATGATTGTCTTACTTTTCTAATCTAATCTGAGTTATAAAGCCAAAGTGAGAGAGCGGAACCTATACTAGGATACCCTGTGTTACAGGATTCCGGCCCTCCCCCGTTCGGACCACAGTACAACAATTATTACAAAAATTTGAAATTTACATTAAAATTTACATAAAAAAAACATTGCTTTAGCAAAACTAAAACAGTAAATTTAGGAATATCCTTGCATTGTTTATTGGAGCGATAGGCGCTTTTTGGAGTGATGACTACAGGTATAATACGATTCAACTTAATTGGCGTGTCGGAAGTTAGCTGGTCGCGTCGTTTGCGCAGGTGCGGGGCGCGACTGCACCCCTCTGACACGTACATTTGCGTTCTGCGCAGGTTCTCGTACGATGTTCAGACAAGCCAATTAAGTTGAATCGTATTATACCGACAAACTTCTTGAATTTTAACGACGCTTCCTGATGAAGTGTCCCTCAATGGAATAGGCCGCAGTGACCGCTTATCATCAGGTGGGCTGCGTGTCTGTCCACCAACTGATATGGTAAAAAAAAAATATCGGGTGGGAATTGCGCAGAAAACGAGTTTTGACACGCCTGCGCGCTATTGGTCAGAAGCATACCTCTGACCAATAGCGCGCGCGGGCGTTCAGGAGATTCGCGCGCGCTATTGGTCACGCGCAAGTGCACATGCGCGAACTTTACCCCTTTCCGTCGACCGATGTTCAACAAGTTTGCCGGTACCTGTACTTGAATGGGTCCCAGGCGTTTCAGGTAGCAACCGGGACTATTTTGGTTCAGTCAATTTTATGGGCGATTTAGTATACCTAATTAATAAATAACACAACGGATAAACCAGCCCCCCTAGACAAGCGGCATCTATGACGTTCGTTATAGCTCAATTTGCGATAGCGAATGTCAAATCCCATACTTTCACCACGTGACTTTTCTATGGCATCTGTCAAATCCATACAAATTGGACTTAGCGAAATTACACGGCCGAAAGGTATGAAGCGATGTCATCTTGTCTAAGCCCCCACATCTATATTCGAAACTACTGAACCGATTTAAAAAATTCTTTCACTGTTGAAAAGCTACACTATCCCCGAATGACCTAGGGTACTTTTTATCCCAGAATGTGGGGGGGAAGGGGCATATTTGAAAAAATAAATTACACGCGGGTGAAACCGCGGGCGGAAGGCTAGTATAATATATATTTTTTTATAATAACCAGACCAAACATATTTTTTATTTTGAATATGAATATAGTTATTTATGTGACTGTTGCATAATGAGGGTCATTAAAATACGAATGTGGTTTTACAAGGATCACATGAGTATTTTAATGCCTAATTATGTACAGTCACATCAATGACGTTCAATTAAAAAACTAGACTCACAATCACGCTCAAATATTGTCCGAAGCAAAAGTCTGCCCACCCGACTATTGGGCAGAGTTTTCGTTTAGTTGTATACAATTCGCACACCCGGTAAAAAACTGTCATAACATAAAAACAGGCAAATCTGGTAGAGTCATTTTGTTACTTAATAATAATTGACGACATAATCGCACACCCGCTAAAAAGCTGTCATAACGTAGAGGCAAGCCAGGTCTCACTTTTTTCAGTAAAATAATATTTTTATAATCTCACTTTTTGCAGTAAAATAATATTTTACTGCAAGGGGTGAGATTTGCCTGTTTTTGTGTTATGACAGTTTTTTACCGGGTGTGCGAATTGACATTTAACACTAAATGCCACGAGATAAGGTGTTAATTTGAACGAATGTGTTAATGTCATCAGTGTCAAAGCCACTCGGACGTTTTTTGAAAAAAAATTTCTTAGAGATTGGGTGTCTAGTTTTATATTGAACGTCATTGAGTCACATATACATAACTTTATCTTCATTCATTGTAGGTCTATTTGAATAAAATACATTTTAAGAAGACGTTCGAAAGAACGTAATTAAGGTATCGGTTACCGATACTAAAATGTAAACATTTTAGTATCGGTTACCTGTACTAAAATGGAAACATTAAGATGCAGCCTCAGATACTCATATCTAACTAAATATAGGGCGTTTGCTCATCGATTCTGAGTATAAAACGTTCGAAATTTGCACGTAATTAAGGTATCTGTTATCGATACTAAAATGTAAACATTAAGATACAGCCACAGATACTCATATCGAAATATAGGGCGTTTGCTCATCGATCCTGACTATAAAATAGTCATATTAGGGTATGGATGTAGATAAAGATATTTTAGATTCTTTATTACCTACCGCCGTCAAGGCATTCAATAAAGTCAAAATGTTTATTTTTAACGTGATTTACACCTGCTGACGGATGCTAGTAGTACTAATAGATATGCAAATTACAAAACTAAAACTGTAGTCAAACCTACAAAATTGTTTAAAAACTAAATGGCTCACGACTTTTAGTCATATCGCTTCCTCATACGAACCACACGAAATATCAGTCGTCAACGCACTCGCTGCGTGGTTCTTATTGCTTTGAGATAAGGTCGCGTTTCGAACGGCAGCTCGTGCAGGAAGGCGGCGGCACAAGGTCGGCGACTGAGTGTTGAGTTCCGACAGGCGAGGCTAGGGTTGCCAACTTTTTTGACAACAATTAAAGTAGGTATAGATATTTAAGTAGGTCTAAAAAAATAAAAATGAACTGTGTCTTATTTTTATTTTTTTAAAGACCTATTTTAAGTGCTTTTCGCGTAATATATCAATCTAGGGTAATTTTATCAAAACTGTTATACTAAAAACAGTATTTTGTATACTTTATTTTTGTTTCACAGTAAAAAGTATAATGTATTGAAAAACAGTATAATACTGTTTTAACAGTATGGTTGGCAACCCTAGGCGATACTGACATTTGCGGTCGTATTGTCGTATCTACGCTGGTGCTTTTATGGCTTCTGCTATCTATACGTCTATTAGACGGTTACGCTTGATGGACCATAGCAAGACGACCAAATAGTAGAAGATTTACTTATGTGGCACAAAAATATTCTTTGTTTGCGCTGACAAATGGGTCGAGCATACCTACAAGCCGCGCGCACTGCGCGCAGTCCTGTGTATTTTTTTTTTTTGGCATACAGGCACGCAGCCCCTCTGATGGTAAGCGGCCCCTGCGGCCTATTCCATTGAGGGACACTTCACCAGGAAGCGTCGTTCAATGTGCTGCCAGACTGAAGGATCAACTGATCTTCAAGCCTAAGATTTTAAGTGTACTGGCTCCCATGTTAATATTGCCGAAACACAACCATAGCTGTTATTGCGGCAGATTTAACCTGGCGGTAGCTAGCCAGTCGGACTCTGACACGTCAAGATATGTAAGTACGGAAGGATAATTCTTACTACCCGTTTTTCTGTAAGAATTAAGCATTTTCCCGCGGTAAAAACTAGCCTACCTATCAGGGATAATGTCCGCTTCTAATGGCGAAAGAATTTTTCAAATCGGTCTAGTACTTTCGGAGCCTATTCAATACAAATATAAAATCAAATCGTTACTCTTTATAATATTAGTATAGAAGTATAGATGAGGCTTTCCGGATTTCATATTAAAGGTAACTTCGACATTAAAACCAAATCATTCGGCAAACTATCTACAGTCTCATCCAAATCGAGACGAGCCGCCCTGCGCCGGCGCCGGCCTGACAATCCTGTTCTTGCGTTCTTTTTGCGCTTGCTCTGGAAAAACTCGCGCACCGTTACAAGTCCGGCGACACCGGACCAACTCGACCGCAGACATTTGTTATATAGAACCAGTAGGCTGTAAGCTGTGGTAGCCGAGTTATCACGCCACTTCTCATAATGTATATCCCTTTACATCAACCTTAGGATAGCTCGTACTATCAGTGCCAGACAACGGATAAACATATTTACTTAGGTACATTCTTCTGTGAATGCATCATACAATTATTAAACATTAAAACACCCAGACCGGAAGAAAACAACATATTTAGGCAGACGATTTTTTGTGACATGGACCTGTTGAAGTAAAAGCCATGTTCACCTTAGGTCGGATAGTTGAATCTCAGCGTGCATCCATGTATTCGTTCTGAGCTCAAATCCTGAATAGAAATTGGTGTCAAACACTTTTGTGCCTCATCATCAGCACTCAGCAGCCTATATCCCACTGCTCACTGCTGTGTGTCCCACTGCTGGGACACACACAGGCCTTATCTCAATAATTCTGAGATTAGTTGTTTTGTGCTTCGGAAAGCACTATACTAGCGGCACACTATGATGGGCGTTTTGACATATTAGGTACAATACATGGTTTTTATAACGCTTTCGCACTTTTTATATGAACTATCTGCTGTGCAGCAGTTTATGTGCTGTTTTTAATTTTGGAGCCGTTTTATAAACCGTTGTTTTGGGCTTTATTGTACTAGCGGCACGCCTTAATGGCCGTTTTGAAACGGCCATCATAGCGTGCCACTATAATAGTCGTCTGTTGGTCCTGGCGCCTTATCACTCTCCGGTCTGGACAAACTGCTGTCCCACCGAGCTATGAGAGTAAAAGAATAGGGAGTGCATTTGTGCTTGCACGCTCCCTTGTGCAATGACCTACTTACATAATATATTTGAGATTTTTTTCATACTAAGTCGGTTCGGCAGACAGACATTATAGTACTTATAAGGTTTATTAATTGCTTATGTATGCTACATGCAGCCCACCTGATGGTAAGCGGTCACTGCGGTCTATTCCATTGTGGGACACTTCACCAGGAAGCGACGATGTGCTGCCAGACTGTAGGCTCATCTGATCTTCGAGCCTTTGATTTCAAGTGTACTGGCTCCCACATTAATACAGCCGGAACACAACAAGAGCTGTTATGGCGGCAGATTCACCTGTGGGGGTGGTAGCTCTAGCTAGTCGGACTCAGACGGTGGTAGAACCAACCAAAAAGTCAATCGAAATTCCTCAACGTAATATTAATATACCTACTTTTTCGTTGTAACTTCTCCACTAGCACATAATAGCAGACCCGCAAAAGGAACAAAAAATACCGAAATAAAAAATGAATCAACGCTGACCCTACAAGAATGTTTTTCTTGAATCTACGAAGGTCCTTTCCCATTAGCCCGCTCTCTCTCGCACTTAGTGGAATCAACGAGCGTGTGAAGAGGACAGCGAACGCGAGTCAGTAACGCGTCCTTGCTTGATTTCCTTCCTACGTATTGTTGGCACGAGCATTGTTCTTCGTACGTGTTTTATATTAATTCATTGGATAATGCATGTAGTGGGAAACGATAAAGTATTTCTTGATAAATACGTTTAGTAAGTACTTGTTAAAGTTTAGTCTTTATAAAACCATTTTGGGCATCTGAAGAACCGAACCACGTTTTATTTTGAAAGACACTTGATCGAGAAGCGTCGCTTAATGGTGCTGCTACACGAGTTTATGTCACAGGCGGCTAACGAGCCAGCAAGTCGCCTGATGGTAAGCAATCACCGCCGCCCGAGGACATCTGCAACACCGTAGGGATCGCTGATGCGTTGCCGGCATATGGGCGTATGGGGGGTGTTTGCCTCCGGCACTCTTACAAACCGGACGAAACACAATGGTCGTCACTATTATTATACGCTGGTGTTATGTGAGAGGTTGTTAATTCCTCCGACGGGCCCATTCGTACTATAAAACAGTAATGAAAATAAAAATTTAAGATTATACAAAAGAGAAATTAAGGTAAGTACCTAATGACAACTTTACTCTTCCATTCGTACTACAAAGTTATGCTTAGTTTGAAGCTATGTGAATAATAATGTCATTGCATCGATTTCGACGAAGGAGGCCTTTACCCCGCAGTGGGATATTAATAGTCTGGTGCTTGACGTTTTTTTAATCAAAACTTGAATGGTGGCGATGCGCCGTAAAGGTCACAGAGGCCGCTCACACTGCAATAAGTAAATAGTTATAAAATGCGTACTAGCACTCTCGCAAGTTGCTATGCCCTTGCAGGGCGTCACATAGGCACTAATCATCGATGTACTCAACACCTATGTTACCTGTGACATGCAATAAAACATTTGAATTTGAATATATACAATATACATACGAGTACATCACTGATTGCTACGAACGACATTTTATAAAGCTACCCTATGAATGCAGAACTCAATTGGGGAAGCATGCATTTTATGCACCATAACCGCAGGCTAGCTAGACCCGCGGCCGTATGTGGGACTCTAAACTAAAGGCCTGTATTCACTTTGATTAGTGCGAGTGCGAGTGATTAGTGCAAGTGATTAGTGATTAGTAGAAAATAAGTGTGGACAGCGACTGATTAGTGCGAGTGATTAGTTGGCTGCGTAGTGAAGTGTTTAGAAGCGTGTTCTATTTTTCTGCGAGTGGACTGCGAGTAGCCACGTCCCGCGCGCCCGCCCATCCCCCTCTCCCGCGGCGTGCCTGCCACACACACACACACCCTCAACTACTAATCACTCGCACTCGCCAACAATTGGACACTACTTGCACTACGCACCTGCACTATTCACCCTCAGCTACTAATCACTCGCACTCGCACTAATCAAAGTGAATACAGGCCTTTAAGCGTCCACTACCCACTAAACTCCCCCGGTTTCCCCTTCACACCCGATTGGGACGAGCCGGTGCCAGCCTTGTGGCTATTGAGCAGCCCACCCTCTGGGTACTCTCACTTGAGAGACCTCAAGACGGGGTGCGCCTAGGGAGGGCCACCCGAGAAACGAGGTAACCCCCCCGACTTGGCTCGGGCGCGACCTGATAGGCCTACATACCTACGTGGTATAAAAAAAAATACCGAAATATGGCTTCCAGAGGAGATTAAAATATGATAAAAGGTACATCGAGGGTGCCATAGAAGTGAATAATTCTTCATAATCTTCACCCTCGTGATCCCATCCCCGGTGCATCGATCGTCGGCGACAGTTTTCAGGATTCCCTGGCGAGCTGCGCCGCGGGTGAACGGCCGTGCAACTGGGCCGTCCGGCACTTAGCCCCGTTCGGTTATCGCGCTCTATCGCGGGACACTCTGTGATTAATAATAGCGGTTGTAATCGGTTTTGATGCGGCACCCGAACGGTAGTGCGTTTGCGAAGTTATTCCCCATAGTCCTTCTTGTACAGTCAGCGCCAAAATGATCTGAGCGAGCGTTCAGTCACTCTTAGCACAATACTTTTAGGTGTAAAAAAAAGTCTTGTTGTCATTTGTTCTCAAACAACAAATGAAAATGCACCTTTACGTCTTAAACGTAAGGTCGATTTTTGTCAAATGTTCAGTCTATATTTTTGGTGGTTTTGAACGCTCAGATCATTTTGACGCTGATTGTACGCAACACGCGAGTATGGACTCCCCAACAAAAAACGTAGCACAACATTAATAAAGAGCTTCTTAACTGTGGTCTTCTATAAGGTAGCCCTAAAAAACTACTGCCTGCCTCCTTCCTACATTCGATACAATCACCCGACTCGAGCATTGAACTCCAGACCCCTTAGCAACACACGAACCCCTAGATCAACAAAGAGGCTATTCCCCCGGTGGATGCGATAAAAACTTTCCCCGCATCTGTGCGCCAGGTGCAGGTTCGAATCCCGACGGCGACAGGTGCCCGCGCGGCCACCTGGGACCGCGGCCGGGAGCGGAAGGTGTCGCCGTCTTATGTAATAATAGATGTCGTAGATACTGATACCAAAATATGCGGGTCCATCTGTTTGTTTATAGTTAACCCAAGTTGAACTTAAGTCATTAACCATCTGTCTGATAACCAAGCATAAGATGGTCAAAAGAAAGAATCGCTGTTATCCGTCAGATAAATTAGCCAGATATAATAGAAGCCAATGTCTTTTCCAAAGTCTAGTCTATATCTGAACCAATTGGTTCAGTAGTTTACGCGTGGACGCGTAACAGAAAGAGTTACTAGTGGATATTCTAGAGTAACAGGCTCTATTAGGCTAACATTAATCCTATTCCTAACTGATGTAAGCTTTTAATCTTTCGAGCCCCGGATCACCAGACACAATAGAAAATCTATTGTTACGCGGCACCCGAGTGCCGGTTCGGGATTGAGTGGTTAAAGCCCAACACAGTGATTCATTTGTTAACTGCAAGAGCACCCATCGGAACTGTGACGTATTGAATAAAGAGCGAGTGGGGGGGCGTAGCGACGCAAGCGGCGGACGTGCGACAGTCGTTGTCGAGCGGCCCGCCAGTGCGGGCGGAGCTAAGTTCCCGGCTCGGTGAAATACCTGTGTTGTTTGATTTACTCCGCAAATATCAGAACACCACACGTGGCGACGAGCCCTCAGGTAAGTGGTTGAATGTGTTGTATAAGTGATAAAAAAAAAAAAAAACAACACATAAAAAAGAGGGAGGAAACGACCTCACGTACAAAAACAAAACGGTACCTACTTATTAAGGCAAAAAAGGATCGAGTGCAAAGTATATGAAGGTATTAATAAGAACAATATAAATTAAAATTATTTCTGATTTGCTTTAATTGTTCAAATGTGTATTTCTATATAGAAGATATTATTATCTTTTAATTTTGTTAACAAGGAAGAGGTGTGACGTATTGAATAAAGAGCGAGTGGGGGGGCGTAGCGACGCAAGCGGCGGACGTGCGACAGTCGTTGTCGAGCGGCCCGCCAGTGCGGGCGGAGCTAAGTTCCCGGCTCGGTGAAATACCTGTGTTGTTTGATTTACTCCGCAAATATCAGAACACCACAGGAACGTTCCATCTCTCCAGTCTCTACGCTCCTTTTTTTTGCGGAGTTGAGCATAATATCCTTAGAGTCACGAACAGACCAGCCAACCCACAAAAACGCCACCACAGTGACAACCTTATTCCGTCCACGTAGAGTCGTAATTCGCGCCTATTAACACTGGTGGCACCCTCGCAGCGGGCACTTTATCTCGTGAGGAATAAGGTCGATATTGGCGTGTTTTGATGGGTGCTCCCGCGCATCCGTGTGTATATTTAGGGCGGGAGCGTTGACCCCAAGGTCGCTACCTGCGCCCGCCCTCACCGGCCGGTGACGGTGCGAAATATTTTTGTCATAAGTTACTATTATACACATACACATAGTTCGTTCATCTTCTTTTGATAGTCGATTTGGTGAGATCCTGTGATGGTACAAGTGATTTTCACGAACACGGTTGTTTGTATTGGTCTGGGTGGTTATAGAAAAGTCACACCTATAGTACAGTTAGCGCCAAAATGGTTTGACCGTTCATCAAACCTACCAAAAATATCTGAACAAAAAATCACTCTTAGCACAATACTTTTAGGTGTAAATATCGTTTGTTGTCATTTGTTCTCAAACAACAAATGAAAATGCACCTTTACGTCAGGTAAGGTTGACTTTTGACAAATGTTCAGATATTTTTGTGGTTTGAACGCTCAGATCATTTTGTCACTGACTGTACAAGCTATACTTAGTGCTTTGGGCTTCTTCTGTTGACCCTGCAATATGCGCTAGGGGTTGTGGGTTCAAGTCCCAACCAGGGCTATCATTTATGTCCTGATAATGTTTCCTTGGTATTGCCTAAATAACGCCGCACGCCACCCCTCACATTTTTTTATAGTAGCTCAGTACATTGGCTCTACTTAGCCTGATGGTACGCAAAAAGGGTACCCAAATTACCATTACAACAGACGCAACACCGAGGCGTTCTATCCGTTGGCATCGCAGCTTGCCCGAAAACACATGATTCTAGATAGAAAACAGAATAAAGCAACTCTTCTTAAGTTCTTAGTATTTCCTCGATGCGTAGGACGCAAGACCTTGGATAGAAAGATCGCAATTTTCCTAATTTCTTATCACAACCAGATGTATACGACACTGTTTGATAATAATACGATGTTATTTTAACATGTGACAGTGTGTTGCGTGGGCGCCCGGCGGAAGCGTGGGTCATGAATATTGATACAGAACGTTTGGCTCATGCCCCTCTACTCACCACCGTGAACCATGAATTTAACATCAACATGGTCAATATGTCTATGGCAGCTTGTAACGGTTCTCCTAAATGGCGGTATGGTATAGGAATATATTGACGAGCCGTTTGGTGTAATGGGCGAGAAGTCGGCTATTACACCAGATGTCGCGGGTCGAACCCCGCACGGTACAAGCATTTTTGTGCATGAACATGTCTGTTTGTATCGGTCTGGGTGTTTCTACAAAAAAAGTATATATTAAGTACCTAGGTAATATTTATCCGTTGTCTGGCACCCATACACAAGCTAATGCTTAGTTTGGGGCTAGATAGCGCTGTGTGAATAATGTCCAGAGATATTGTTCAGAGATGTCATTCATAGACATGAAAATGATTTTTCATTACTTGGTATAATGAAATGTAGGTTTTCCTCAAATCACATACACATTTATACATTCTGCCAGTTTATTAATAATGGAGGAAAACAGATCAATATGAATTTATCTGCACAAGGTGATAAAAATGAGTATTAATATAATTTATCTCACTCATACCTTGCACATTGATATAAATTATTAACAGGCCTGACCTTGGCCATGAAAAATATATAAGAATCCTCACACATTTTTTACGTAGCACCTTCTAACCAAACATTAAGCATCGCTTGACCTGTTCAACATTAGCATGACGGATAGCCTGCTATGCAGTGGCTGCATGGACGACAAAGAAACACCGGTCCACGTACTAATGTGGACCATCAACAAGCATGCTCGCTTCCTAACCACGACACCCTGTGGGAGGTGCTCCGAGACATCACAGCAGTGCTGGACCTCTGGACCGAACTAAGATAGTTTGAGTGACAGTGTTGGTGACGTATTTCACATACAATGGCCCATCTTAGAGGCCAAGTGCAGAAAATCTCCAGTAAACCTAAACATAAATAGCACCGTCTAACCAAACATAAAGCATAGCTTGACCTATTCAACATTGGCATGATGGACAGCCCGCTATGCAGAGGCTACATGAACGACGAAGAACCACCGGTCCACGTACTAGTGTGGACCATTAACAAGCATGGTTGCTTCCAAACTGTGGCACCCTGTGGGAGGTGCTCTGAAACATTACAGCAGTGCTGGACCTCTTGGCCAAACTCAGATGGTTTGAGTGACAGTGTTGGTGAATTATTTCACGTACAGTCAAAAGCACGTCAGACTTATACACTTTGGACTTTGTACCACTCTTATGTCGGGGGCATAAGTGCTATTATCGAACTGCAAGTGTTTACCGTGATGTGCCGTTGACCGTACAATGGGCCATCCTGAAGGCTAAGAGCAGAAAAATCCCCAGAAAACCTAAAAAGCATAGCTTGTAATATATGCCTCTATCGGGACTTGGGGCTGGTAACATTCAGAGATTGACATGTAAGTACAGACAGACAACATGTAAGTAGGTATGTACATTGTATGGTTCAGAGGCCTGTTGAAAGTCATTAATAAATATTTCAATAACCCCTATTGTTTGATATTATCACATCAGAGCTCAGACTGATTACATATCAGGGCCTGTTAAGTTCCACCTACATGACATTGATATTCAATATAACTTCCACGTACAAAATGTTAGTCATGTAAGGTTTAACATTTACCTTTTTTTTATGAAATAGGGGGGCAAACGAGCAAGTGGGTCACCTGATGATAAGTGATCACCGCCGCCCATAAGCACCCGAGACCCACTTAGGGTCACAGGCGCGTTGCCCGCCTTTAAGGGCCTTTACCTTACCATTTCCAGGCTATTTTGCCTGTCTTAACAGGAGAAACTTGAAATTTTGGTAAATTATATTCTTCTACGTATGACAGTGACAAAAAAAGTACAGATATGTATTTTAAATGTAATCTTAAGTACTAAAAATTAATAAGCGTAAAAAACCCGTCTTTAGTAGCTAATTAGGGAAAAAATAGGATAGAATGACTAAGTGGCTAATAGCCATCTGAAGTTGTTATGTTATGATTTTCTTTCAGTGATAAAATAACAATAATAACAATATCTCTGACGGGTCGTGCGTGACCTGCCTCGGCCGAGATAATGTAGCAACATTATGATTCATGCGAGTAATACGAAACACGCATTATTCTCCAACAAAAAACTTGTGGGTAAAAACAAAAAAATAATCAAATAATATCAACGTAATTTCAAAAAACGTAACTCGTTATTACTAGTTTCGAAAGCGAACCTGTTAAAATTACAAAAGGCGCAAGAGGTTACGTGAAACTTCACTTTTATGCAATGAAGTGAAATCGAGGAACAACGCACATAAGATGCAAAGCGCGAGCGTCACTCCAGCGCGGTACCAACCTGTAGTTCTGCTCGTAGTCCCAATACTCCTTGTACCGGGGGTGCCACCGCGGGCCACCCCTGGAGTAGGGCCTCCTCGACCCCCCTTGGCTCATACTCGGTGCGCCATTCCCTCTGTATCGATCTGCGCACAGCTCGGCCCTCGCCCGCGACACTCACTTTCGCCACTGACAACACTGCACACTCCACTGATATCCGACACTTCCACAACACTCGAAACCTGGTTCCACCTTCTCCGAGCCCTCTGGAGCCCTACACGATGATGTTTTGTAGACTACTGCACTGACGCGAAGCTCGCGCGTACTGACTGACAACTGCTGACAACCGCACGGCGAACGCAAGCGCGGACGTCACGACGCGACTTCAGCGCGCTCTAGCGGACACTTACAACAACACATTCAAATTCCAGCGGGAAAGCGCTTCAATTAAAATTAATTTCTCATGAATCATTAATTATTGCAATTATCTGACATTATCTAAACTATTGTTGCTTATTTTAATTAGCATACTGCCGATTATCATAGCAAGAGGGGCGACATAGAGGATTACAGTCCGAAGTATTGATTTTGTATTAGCGTCGCACATAAATAGTGTGTAGGATGTTTCATTTCAGTTAAAAGCTTCAGGATTGCAGAGAACGAAGAGGGCGTGTTATCGCGCACTTAAAATGGTTCGTCACCGTTCACATAATTAATGTGAATCAGACGATAATCTCGCTTGTCGACGTTTCGCAATGCAGCACAGTTCAAACACACGACGACAGTTCAGTTTAGCACTAAAAACAGTGTTTCACGGATAAATAAAACCCAAAACAATTGAAACGGGATAAAAATTATGAAAAAACCTAAGATAATAACGTAACGCTATGCGCTCAGTCCGGACGACCGATACGTAAGCCCATAAAAAAAGTTTACACAACCAAGTTCCCCTCGCAGCCGCAGCGCTGCACCGCTTGACGCAGCGGAGGCGTGTGACCGTCGTTTTAGCATCGATTCTCATTCATTATTTGAAAGCGCTATTCCGCTTTCGTGTTCAAGGCCCCGCCTATTGTTATTATAATGCAGCCAACATGACGCACAAGTGCAGTGTGAAGTTGGTAGCGAGCTCGTCTCTTTCTAACAAATGGAGAAGAGTGAGAAAGGTAAATAATGCTTGTTTGATTATTTGGGTGGGCGCGTATGAGGAGGTTTTTGGCTGCTATTTTGCTCCTTAAATGAAGATATGTCGCGGATTTCCCTTGGCCAGGCTCGGGAGATAAGCCCGCCGGTATACGCACTCGCTAGAGACGCGCATTATTTATCTGAGTTAAATATTCACGCTACGTAATGCCTGCGCTCGGGGCCCAGATGTTCGCGAAGGGAATTATCGCCCTAACTCAGTGGGGCGCTCATGTATATTTAACTTGATACTATATTTTTAGGTTTCACATGCTATATAGTCCAGTCAACGAATAATTATACTTCAGAATTCGTCCTCAATATTAGTATAATGTACACTTGTAGTATCGCTTTTATGTGTTTCCACTTAGCACACAATTTTAGAGTATTTATATAAAAATACCATTTATTTTAAAAAATATATTAAAAATTTTATTCGTTACATACTTCCGTTCGTATTAATATTTCTGACACATCCGTTTCCCGCCAAATTACCATCGGCGCCACCTTTCCTTTGCCGCCATTTTCTATGAACCTTCATTCGCTATTTGTGCTTCGCCACAAACGCACGCAAACGTTACTCAAAATTTAAATTCTTTTCTTAAAAGTTTAAATTTGAAACTGTTAAATATGTGATACGAAGAATCCATCTACTGGTTATATTGTTCAAAATTCGCACTCAGGACTGCCAGCAGGGCTTTCCACGCGAACCCCAAAGTTTTATGCACCAGGACGCCAGCTAGTGGCTATCCGACGCTAAGACTAGAACAATCTACCGCTCAATTTTCAAATTCGCACTCAGGACTGCCAGCAGGGCTTTCCACGCGAACCCCAAAGTTTTATGCACTCAGGACGCCAGCTAGTGGCTATCCGACGCTAAGACTAGAACAATCTACCGCTCAATTTTCAAATTCGCACTCAGGACCGCCAGCAGGGCTTTCCACGCGAACCCCAAAGTTTTATGCACTCAGGACGCCAGTTTGTGACGATCCGACACAAAAACTTGAACATAGCGACGTGCCAAACGGCCGAAGGAGACATCGCCAGAGCCGTCACGCCACGCGCCGAGCCCTGCCACAGCCGCAGCCACAGCTACGATTCACGGGCGGACAGGTATGAAGTCTGAATTATTCATCATCCTCGCCTCGATCTTAATCATTAATCGATGACGAACTGGTTTCACAAATTAATGTGCAAACTTCACTACTAATTATCTAGTTCGATAGACTTATCGACTCATAGCAACACAGCAAACGAGTTGACTCGTGAAAACGACTCTCTCGAAGTTAAGAGAGAACGATGAAGTCGAAGCAAATACCCTATGGTTATAATGTCCAGTTTCGACGAGGTCCTGGCGTGTCAGCTCGACCAAACACGACCGTGGATTATTCCAACGCCCGGTGACCACGACACGGCCCCGGGCAGGACCTCCTGGAAAAACCCGCGTAAGCGGTAAGTAGATCAAAAGTGTTGACTTGACTATAATATATTGTGCAGAGTGCCGATGACTCAGTTGAGTCCCTATATTATAAACATTAGTTTTCTTATAATTTAAGCATAATGTCTGCTTAATGGTGAAATATTTCCGTGTATCGGGCGGGGATCGAATCCGCACTCCGATGTCCGTTTTCCGGGCACAACTATCCGCTCGGATATTTAGTACCTATAACCGGTTCTATACCGCTACCGACTGAGTCTCGTCAGTGACATAGCAGAGCGCTAATGATGTGTGTCCGAGCTGATTTGAAGGTATTTGTGTTTATTTTCTACGGGGTCGGGGTGGTCGGGGCCTCCGTCCTTTGAAACGAGTTATCGTTGCAATGATCGGTATTGGTTTAAACACCACGATTGTCGAATACGGATTGGTAGTCGGGAAAAAACCGACACAAAGTTATCTCAAACCGTGAATTAAACTCGGGACGCTGAAATCGCACCCCGGTGCTTAGACCATCGAGACGTTTTGTTTCAAAAATGTTGAATATTATTTTTATTTGATATCGAGGAAAGGCATATTTTATATGCCTTAATATTAAATATTTACTTTATACTCACGTAAAACACGTCGTCACATTTTCATATAAAAGTACTACGAATTCAAAGTTACGATTCGGGTTGTAAATTGCTCATTAACGAGATTTATTATAAAATTCAAACGATTGGTTTATGCATGATTCTCATATAAGAAAAAGACATTGAATTAATATGATGTTTTTTTAAGAAGAATGATTATTTCATTCGATTTTTTTAAGGATTTTAAGTACATACTAAGAACATAATCACTCCACCAACCCGCACTAGGCCGGTGTGGTGGAGTGTGGCCCCCACTATCTCACAATTGAGATAGAGGCTGCTGATGATGAAGAACATAAGAAACATTACAATAATAAATTAAATATCTCTCCAGAGAGAAATTAAATATCGAATTATAGGACGTTGTCACGTCTTGGTATTGAAAAATTAATACCGGTCCATATTGCTGTTAATACAGTAAGATACGTTCCAAGTAATTGGAAAGAATATTTTTCATTTTTATAAAAGAACACAACGATCAAAATTTTTTTTTGGTTAAATATTTTTTTAATGATAAAACTTGAATACATAATTATTGTATTGATTAAGATTCATTCATGGACACGATTGAATGTCGTTTATTGTTGAGAGAGAATATATTTATAAAAAAAAAAAAAAAAAAAAAAAAAAAAAAAAAAAAAATAAAAAAAAAAAAAAGAAAAAAAAAAAGAAAAAAAAAAAAAAACCTCTCAATAAGGGATGCCGAGTCGACAGATGGTCACATTTAGTAGTCGGAACGCATAACTACAAAATATAGGATAGTTCCTTCTTCCCCGTACATTTCGTTCCGGGCTGGTCAGGGTATACTTGCACCATGATCCAGGACTTGGTGGGTCCAGTTATTGCATTGGATTGACTTCCGTAACTGACCTTCGTGATCCTTCCTTAACAGAGGAGTGCGACCAATTGTATCAAAACTACTCAATCATTATACTCACGATGTTTTTTCCATCACCGCTGAGCTCGTGGTGAATACGTACATGGAAAAGTCCATGCGTGCCAAGATCCGAACCATCAACCTTGCGTATGTGATTGGACATTTGATACCAATCTGCTATCACAGATCTTAATAAGAATATAAAATAGTATGATTTATATTAATTTATTTTGCAAAAAATGTTTTGCAATGGTTTATGGCTGTATAAAACATAGCAACTATGTAATTCTTATTTTTTACGCCCATATTACGGGTAGAGAATGTTTTTTCGGCATTAGGCTCGCTAATTGTATGTACTTGTTTCGTGGTTACATAAGATATTTGTTTCTAAGCTGCTGAATGACACGAGTATGCGTATCGGCATGTAGAACTTCTCTCGTTATAAATAACAATAATACTTCGGGTTGCTCGAGGTTATTTGTTGGTAAGACGTGTCAACGTTAAATGTAACAATTATGCGTAATGGTTAGAGGATTATCAAAATTGGATTTATTTTACTTTATTGCTTCTCATTTTCGCACAAAAAACATTCAAAATACATCGTCAATGAAAAAGTAAAGCTTGTAGCACTGTATTCTAAAGGCAATTTCTCATATTGTACATAGCAATACCATATGAGTATAATGACTAGTAGAATTGTTATGATCATTATTGAATTCCAATATCCTTTTGGAAAATGTCATTAAAATTAAATAAAACAATTTACAATATGTATTTATTTTCAGGCAAATATATTGTTATTTGCCAGTCGCCGCGAACTTATTCGTTAGTACAAAGAAACCTGTCACTATGATTAAAAGCAACATTGTAAATAGCTATATTTTATAGAATATTGTTACGTTGAATTTGGAAGGTGCATACAAGTTATGCAGGTAATTTATATTTTATTTCTAAAATGCTTTGAAAAGCGAAAGTAGCAACTATAAATAGTTATAAAGCTGCTTCAACGTAAGTTTTACGGGCAATATAGAATATTAAGTTGATCACCAGAATTTTCGTAGAGCATTTTATACGCCCCAGCTTACAAAACTGAATTATAATATAACATGAAAGGCAGAATGTTTTTGTTTTTGTAGTTTTTTCAGGGTCATTGTATATTCTCATAAACACCTGTCATTAGAAAAATGTTCTGCTTCTATAATTTTGTTTTTGGAGACAGTTCATAGAATTCAAATGGAGACAGTTCATAGAAGTCAAATAGAGGGAGTTCAAATTCAATTAGTTTTTACATGTTTAAATAAACATTACTTTGACAAAAATAAAATTCGTGATTAAAACGATATCGTTCGGGATCAACGCAACCTTTTTATGAACTTACCCTTTGTTCTAAAGATACCTAAGATAAAATAGATTAAGCTAAAAATGCTTCAATGATACAGTGGACATAATAAAATATGTCTGTTTGTAGTAGTATGTCTGCTGTGACCTGGAATGTTGCCTGGATTTCGAGAACGAGTTAGTCAAACTCCCATACACGACCATCTTTTACGAGTGATCTATATAATATAAATATTATATCAAAAGTTGTACTAAATTTACTAGACCAGAATTTACTAGATGTAAGAGAAATAAATAAGACGTCATGATATTTCCTGACTATGCTCTAAACATCTACAAGTGTACATTATACTAATATTGAGGACGAATTCTGAAGTATAATTAATGATTAAACGAACTTACCTTAAGTGAAGTTCAATCATAATTATACGAAGAATTCGTCCGAAGATATTAGTCTCCCTCCCACCCTTATATTCATTGAATCAATAAAATCCCAGCAGGAAATATCAAACGTTGCAGTCCACTACTGGACATGCCCTCTGCCAGTACTTGCACGCTTATTTCTATTCTCAGCTTCTAGCTGAAGATATCAAACGCAACTCTAAACTAAATGAAGGTTCATAGAAAATGGCGGCAAAGGAAAGGTGGCGCCGATGGTAATTTGGCGGGAAACGGATGTGTCAGAAATATTAATACGAACGGAAGTATGTAACGAATAAAATTTTTAATATATTTTTTAAAATAAATGGTATTTTTATATAAATACTCTAAAATTGTGTGCTAAGTGGAAACACATAAAAGCGATACTACAAGTGTACATTATACTAATATCTTCGGACGAATTCTTCGTATAATTATGATTGAACTTCACTTAAGGTAAGTTCGTTTAATCATTAATTATTGTGGATGGAAAAGTCGAAAGCAGAAACTTTGACTTAGGAACTTTATTTGGACTAGCTAGGAGATAAACATACTAAAAGTCCCCATCCCTCCGGGGTGAGCTCGAGGGGGGGGGGAGCACAAAAAAGGTCCCGTTTTTTGGTTTTTTGCTTACTTCTCGAAAACGGTGCTTCGTACGAAATTTTGTTGTACTACATAATAAAAGCTAATTAAATTCTCTACAACTTTGTCTTTCACACTTTGTATCTATCTCCAATCATTGCCTAGCTATAAGCTTCTAAAAGTGGTCGATTTTCAAAAATGTACGTTCGGTTTTCCTACTATAAGTCAGTGACTCTATACTAATTTTTACTACTTTTTCACCTTCATATCTTCATAACCGTTTGAGCTAGCTTCATAAAATTTGGGCTTCTAGGTGTCCTTATGGATCTAATTAAAGTCACGTAGTTTTATGTGTTTACGTTAAATAGGTTTTAAGTTATAGAAGGGTCAAGTGTATATTTACACGAACCATATGGTGTCACTTTTGATCCTTCTATAACTTAAAACCTATTTAACGTAAACACATAAAACTACGTGACTTTAATTAGATCCATAAGGACACCTAGAAGCCCAAATTTCATGAAGCTAGCTCAAACGGTTATGAAGATATGAAGGTGAAAAAGTCGCACCGTTTTCGAGAAGTAAGCAAAAAACCAAACAACGGGACCTTCTTTGTGCCCCCCCCCCCCCCTCGAGCTCACCTCGGAGGGGTGGGGACTTTTAGTATGTTTATCTCCTAGCTAGTCCAAACAAAGTACCTAAGTCAAAGTTTCTGCTTTCGACTTTTCCATCCACACCCCCCTTTTGAGCATTCATTGACTGGACTAATAGTATTCTAAGATATGAGGCAAGGCCCAAGGGAATTTTAAAGTAGGTAATAATTATGAATTTAAATTACCTTAATTGTACGAATAGCTTAATTAATTAATGATATGAATTACACTGTTAGGTTTTGTTCATAATGCAAATAGAAGTCGGTGGGTGGCAACGAACGGGTTAACGAATTGGTCGCGGTTTATCGGTCGGATGGATGGAGGTCGCGGGTTTGTTCCCCGCATTTGTGTGCATGAATCGGTCTGGGAGTTTCAATATAAAATTAATTTGTGAATAGGTATATTTTTAAATGAGATTTCAGTTGGTAGACACTGGAGACAGGTCTACGGCTGATTGTGTCGGGCTTTTTAGACTGAGACTTTCGTACCCACTAAAAATATTATAAATAATACTCTGGACATTATTTACACAGCGCCATCTAGCCCCAAACTAAGCACTAGCTTGTGCTATGGGTGCCAGACAACGGATAAACCATAGATAATTAGATCTCCATTACCTACTTAATACATTTTTTTTTGTAAATACATATTATATATACATAGAAACACCCAGACAGATACAAACAGACATGTTCATGCACACAAATGATTGTACCGTGCGGGGATCGAACCCGCGACCTCTGGTGTAGTAATAGCCGACTTCTCGACCATTACACCAAATTGCTCTTCCGACTACCTACGCCAAACTTCTCCAGTTTACCTTATTTACATCCGAAAGCAGGGTTGGCTATTGTCAAGATAATTATTTTCTCTGATAATTATCCGATAATTATCTGATAATTATCCAACTCACATATCAAATAAAATAGTTATATAAATTAAAAGTATTTTTGTTTTTTTACCACTATTTTTAGTTTTAATGCAGTCAAAATATGACCCTATTGGATTAAGTTTTCTAGGCATACATATTTACATAATGTTTTTCTTTTTTAGTTTCGCAGCGCACAAACTTTAGTTCACGAAAAAAAAAACAGTGAAAGGGGAATTCCCCTGTAGATAAATGCCATTTGGCGTTCGTTTGGATGCATGTTTAATATTGTGACGAAAAAACATGCGTTTGGATTTGGATTTCAATTATTTTGTTTTGTTTGTAAAATAACAGTTACTCGTTATTATCAACGATAATTTTATCAAACGTAATTATCTTGATAATTATCACGATAATTATCCAGTCCAACCCTGTCCGAAAGCGACGAGCTAATGCCAACCTTGTGGAACCGGCCACAAAAAAGAAATAATTGGAAACGTCTACCAATAATTTTAATTTTAAAAATAAAACAAATCATTGAAATAAAGTCATACATTTGTATTTACAATAAGTACTATCCGGTTCAGATGCTATTAGGATAATACATTTTGGAATGGAGCGAAAAATGACGTCAACTGCGCTTGTCCATAACGTTAGCAACACAAAATAATATCTGTGTGTGTATACATCACTGATTTCCATAGACAACTGGATAGGCGATTAGTACCAAATATTTGATCCGATTTGAAAATCGCCATATTGGCGCTGAGAGCAGTAGTTAGTGTACTTGGAACTAATAATAGTGCTGACTTTCGCAGATAAACTTCGATAATGCTGTCATTGTCATTGTCAATGGCTGTCCATTTGAAGCGTAGACAGAGAAAATTGAATTAATTTTAGTTCCCAGTACACTATTGGGGGCGCTTAAAATCGACAGAAAAAATAGCTGTCATTTCAATGTCTATAGCCAATCCAGCGTAATACGCTGAGCGTATTATCATAGAGCTCAGTGGTATACATGTGTAAGTCATCACGCAGTTGAAGTAATTTTTCGTTCAATTCCAAAAGTTATTATCCCAATATCATATGAATCTGATAGTAGTTATACATGTATTTACACGACACACTACTCGTTATACACCGTATACACGGTGTCAGCGCGAGGTCAGTGACAGGTCCGGGGGCTCCCGTGTAGGTCCTGGCTATATCTCATGGTCCTTAGGGTCGTAGAGCTCAGACAGGAGTCGGTAGATGTATGATGGAGAGCTGCCGCCCCTGAGGTAATAAAACAGATTATAAATATACACGTACAACTTTAAAAATTTATCTAGACCGCTGCTGTGGAAAAGTGGGTTCAACCCGCCTTGGGTCTGGTTGGTGGTAGGGCTTTAACAGAGTCCGACTGGCTAGCTACCACCACCACAGGTGAAATCTGCCGCCATAACTGGCTGTGTTCCGGCAATATTAATGTCATCAGTACACTTGCAATCAGAGGCTCAAAAATCAGATGAGCCTACAGTCTGGCAGCACATTGAGCGACGCTTGCTGGTGAAGCGTCCCTCAATGGAATAGGCCGCAGTGGCCGCTTACCATCAGGTGGGCTGCGTGCCTGTCTGCCAACTGACCTAGTATAAAAAAATCTTTCAATGACCCAATCCTACACAGATGCTAGACTATGCCGATCCCTGTGGCACCAATAAGGCGCCTGGTGGCCGATCTGGGTAGGAGAGAGAGAGAGTCCCACATAACTCTCGGTCGGGTGTTGTCACTTACTTCTCGCTAGCACCACCCTGCTGAGGGTATGTGTATACAATAAAATGAAAATAATGATGTTTTAAAATGAAGTAAGAATTGCCAAAAGTAAGAATATTTAGACAAGATTTATATTCTTACTTTTGACAGCTCGTTTATTGTTTAAAAACGGTTATTTAAGTAATATCTTTGACTCAAGTAATACTTTAACTCGTCTAAAAATACGAGTGTAAGTTGACGATAATGGTTCATCATCATCGGTGATGAAAAAGTGTGTGGTACTCACAGGCTGGTGATGAAGAGCGTGATGTGGTCGGGCTGCACGAAGTCGTACCGCGGCGCGTACACGTGCGACGTCGCGCTCTCCGCGCCGCTACACACAGACAAAGTTCAATATGTATAGATAATAGGGAACATGCACTTTTTTTATTTTTGTCTTCATTTTAAAGAATTCCATGTAGAATAAACCACAGTTTAATTAAAAAATTAATACATTGTAATTTATCGGAAAAAATGCGGTTTTAAATTGACCGTTTTAATTTTCGCGCGAAAACGGACCTATGGTTCCGATGACATGAATGACGTCACTCAAGTCTTGTCACTGCCTCACTAGTCGAGTGGTCGTACTTCACTGTACTTGTTCGTCGCTGGCTTTCATTCTTTTGCATATTTTTTCGAGTTTTGAAATATTTTTTTGTAAAAAATTTAAAATGGACTATCTATCAACATCAGGTGATCATAACAATACCACTAATATTCCGAAAAAAACCGTGTTTTATGCCAATGTGGACATTGGCATAAAACACGAGTCAACACGGTCAACACACATCTATTTCAACAAAGTTTCCAAATTAATTGTTTTTGACAGGACCTTCTGACCCAAAACTGAGAAAAAAGTGGTTTCAAGCTGCGAAAATACAAAGTTTAACAACTATGATTTACACATACCGTAGTAATTTAGTCCCTTTCATTTCTACCCTTGAAAACTCTGCACTTTCGACAAATAAAGTTAGAACCATGTCAACACTAACTCTTGGTAAATTCCTGGAGTCTGCTTTGATGAACCCAACTTCCATATTTATTACAAAAACGCAATTAATATTCCGATAAAATAATATTTACTTTTTCAACCATATAGACCGACAAACTTATGTGTTCCGGTGGCCAAAATTGGAACTACGTGAAATGCAATGCAAAAGCGATATTTATTGACAGTTCTATACTGAAAATAACGACGCCGCCATCAGAACAAATAAGTTTGTCGGTCTAACGTCAAATAAGTTGATTGCTATTTTAAAATACGTTTCGTTTCAGTTATTTTTAATTCGTAATTACAGTTAAAAAACAACACTATGTAAAATAAAAATGTTGCAGTGACCTTTCTTTTATATTATTTTAACATTTTAGTCATAAAATTTTCATAATTATTATATATGCATCTTCCCTATTCAAACGAATGATCTTTATTATTACTGTGTGGCGAATGTGGTGAATTCGGTGAGTATGGCAAGTGTGGTAAGTGAGTGTCCTTACACACGAGCAGCAAAAGCTGTCGACGTGTTGTCGTCACTTTGCTGCTCGTGTGGAAGGACACTGAGTGGTATTTGGTATGAGTGCGGTGTAGGTTAGAATAGATATAGTGTAGCGGCTATCGGAATGCGCTACATACGACAGACCGACGACAACACAACGCAAGATTGCAAGTCAGCGAAAAGTGCACGTGTAAACATTGGCTTCGAGACTCGTCACTCAGATATTAGCCAATCAGATATTCGATCCTGCGTCGCGCTAGCAGAGTTATTCTCTCGGCTAGCATATATACAACACACCAAGACGGTACATTGGACCGCGGTCCCCGAGCACAGACACCTAGCTCGGAGGAAGATCTTCCCTTTTCGTTGACGTCATGAGACGTAATCGTCATACGTCACAATAGTAATGCGAGCGGTGGGTGTGGCGTGTGTGACGACCGTGTCGGGTAAGGTAAACATGGTGACAAGCATTTGATTAAGTGATGAATGCCTTTTGGGTGTGGTAAATGTAATATTAGGTGTGATGTGAGTGGCAAGTGTTGCGACTGTGATGAGCGTGTCGACCTTGGTGAATGTGGCGAATATGGTGAATGTAGTGATACAGAAGTAAGGCTTCATGTAGACGACGCCGGAGTCGGACCGGCGCCGGAACGGATGTTTGTGTATACGAATAAAAACCGCGCCTGAGCCGGACCGGAGCCGGACCGGCGCCGGACCGACACCGCGTGTTCTATTTTGATCCTGAGTAAGGCGGCGATTACAGTTCAGTAAAGCATTGCCAACGAAACAGTAAAGACGTCTGCATTTCATTTTAAAACTATTATATTTTACAATGTTAGCTTTAGCAAATAAAAATAAAGTGTTACTTATGTATTTAATATATAAATGGAGACGGAAACAAATTAATAACGTTCACACGGCATTGTCCTGCACGATTTTTGCAGTATACGTCTTAACGTATAAATAGTGACCATACAACGTACATATATCCATTCACACGTCGATTGTACTGCAAAAAAACGTGTACCGCTTATACGTTTAAACGCATACTCAACGGACTTGTCAAGCAAATCGAATGAACTTTGACGTATTCGGTTCGCAGTGGCACATAATATAGCTCTGTCTCGTTCACACGGCACGATGTTCATACGTTTTTACGAGACCGTTGGCGCCTACGATACCAATATAAAAGTACAACCACACGTGGATCCATCAGTGAGGTCTACTCCTGTGACAACTGTGTGAAGACTGCGGCTATTCGTCTTTTACAGGAATGATAATTTACCGTGTGAAGACCCGGATGATTGTACGTTAAAAAAACGAATACGAAAAAAACGTGCAGGACAATGCCGTGTGAACGAAGCCTAAGTGTGATGAATGTGGCAAGCGTGTCGAGGATGGCGGGCGTGGTACTGACTAGTAGGGCATGGCGGAGTGCGGCGGCGCGGCGGCGGCGGGCGCGGCGGAGAACAGCGGCGCCAGCTTGTACAGCGGCGACAGCGCGATCACCTGACACACAGACACACAAGCCTTATTAACATTTCAATTTCTTTTTCTAAACTATGCTGTAGAGTTGCCTATCAATAGTCCACTATCGCTAAACTATCGATAGTTTATCGATAGTTGACGGCATATAATTAGTATCGATAGTCAATCGATAGTGTCGATACTATCGATATTGCTGATTGGAAGCAATATTATCGATATTATCGATACTATTACATTATAATACTATCGATAGTATCGATTGTTTTAAATGAATACTATCGATACTCTCGATGCTATCGATAGTATTGTTGTATTAAATCATAAAAACTATCAATACTATCGATAGCACTATAGATATTGTAACTATTTTTCAAGGTCAACTATCGATAGCAAGACTATCGATAGTTGGGCAACTCTACTATGCTGTCCTACTGGAGAAAGGTCTACCCAAAAGTCTTCCAAATACCTTTGGCTTTAGCCAGAATCTGTCTGACGCCTAAACCTGACCTTCGGCTTTGGGAAAAATGTTACCTTCGGCCTGACAAATCCCATCACTACCCATGCCCATACAAACTTCTCGGTTATACTGGCCGAATCGCGAGAGATACGCGCGGATATTGCGAGAGCTGGGCATGCTTGCACTCCAGTCTCCACCGCGCAATTCTTGACTCTCTACTAATTTTTTTAATATTATAGGGGGGCAAACGAGCAAATGGGTCACCTGATGGTAAGTCATCACCGCCGCCCATAAGACCCCCTTGGGATCGCAGGCGCGTTGCCCGCCTTTAAGGGTAGAATACGCTCGCTTCTTAAAGGTTTTCATTTCGTATTGGTTTGGAAAAACCGCTGCGGGAAGCTGGTTCCATAGAACAGTCGTACGTAGCAGAAAATGACTGCGGAAACGTACGGTACTAGTTTTTTAATCAACGCTTTTGTGCCTATGGTGCATTTCTGGGGCTGAATTTGCTAGCGTCGGGCAGCTCGGCCGGTTCCGAGTCCTGTGCCAGCTTCGGTCGTCCGTACTCACCGGCACGCTGTAGTGCTTGGCGGCGGTGGTGACGGCCAGCGCGCCCGCCGCCGCCAGCGCCGCGCCGCCCGACAGCGCCGCCGCCACCGGCAGGATCACCTGCCACACGAGGAATCATATACACCGCCTGGCTTACCTTTAAAACTATGATTTAAACGTGGAAGATAGGCATTATCACATTTATTTATTTATGCATGAGGTTTTAAATAATATAGTAACGAAGTCTGATGCTACTGACAGAAACAAAACGTCTCTGACTGTTTTTATTGATTTTGCAAAAGCATTCGACACCGTGTCGATCACGAGATTTCTGCAAAATCTTCGATATTTTAGTGTCTAGAGTAGGTCCTAGGACTGGTTACGATTTTACCTAAGGAATCGTAGAAAGTTAACTATGGTAGGCTTGAACACGAGTGACCTTTCATCAGTGAAATTTGGCATTACACAAGGCTGTATTTTGGGTCCAATATTTTTCCTCCTTTACATTAGAGACATCGCTAACCTCCAATTAAATGGAATTCTAAAAATTACAAAAACCAATTCAGACCAAAATATTTATTTGCACAAAATGTTATTAGTGTACTTATAAATCTTGTTACAGATTTAAATTAAAGTATAAATAAAAGCAGTGTCTGACTAGTGGTTACCTTGTTGACGCGCGACATGACGCCGGCCACGCAGGCGCTGCTGATGACGGTGACGGGCACGCCGCACGCGCTCAGCCGCGCCGCCATCGCGTGGCTCTGTGGTAGAGAGCGACACACTAGTTTAAGGTATTTATTATCATAAAACTTTCATCTCGTTTCATGTATTAGAATAGAATAGAATAGAATAGAATATCATTTATTTGGTACTTAAATATAGGTATTACAATATGATTTACATTAAAACAATTTAAACTTAATATTAAAAGTACCAAAAAGGCCTCCGCTCAGCATATGTGGTGGCGACCACGACGCTGATATTCTGCGGATGCCTTCTGGTTTACTTAAAATTAAATACAAAAAATAATAATAAATAATAGTAAAATACAACGAGAAAACAAAAAGAAAAAATACATAATATTAAAAAACTTATCCACAATAACATTTACGTTCATACAAAATTAAATGTTGCTAGCACAATCATGTTCGTACTCAATACCAAAAGAACAGTTCTATGGCCAGGGTCTATTTATACATATTCGCGTGCCCTCTGTTTTTTGCAAATTTAAAATGTGCTGCTTGAGCTTACGTTTAAAGATGTGAACAGTTGGAGAGGCCCTGATTGGGGGTGGGATATTGTTCCAACATCTTGTCGCAGCATATTTAAAACTGCCGCGAAATGCAGCTGTTTTATGCGAAGGGCAGAGTAGACGGCCGCCTGTACGAGAATCGCGCTGAGCGAAATTAAGCCTATCATACAAATAGAGTGGGTCCCGATTTTTTATTATTCCAAAGAGTAGAACTGACAAATGCAAGGCGCGTCGCGATCTCATATTCAGCAGATCACCTTTATTGAGGTAAGGCGTTATGTGCGCTCTACTTGGTATGGGGAAACAGAATCTCGCGCAGGAATTTTGTACCCGCTGAATTAATTTCTTCGTGCGCGCCAGTAGACATTCACCAATTACAACATCAGCATAATTAAGTTTAGACAAGATGAGAGCTTCACACAGATAGATGCGCGTGTCTACACTCAGGTGTTCGCGCATCTTATACAAAACTCCTAACCTGAAAAAACAATTTCTTGTCACTTCTAATACATGTTTTTCAAATTTCAAGTTATTGTCCATGATGACGCCTAAATTTCTGGCTTCAGTGACCTGCTCAATTTGTGTATTCAGTATTTTAACATTAGGGGTATTGTTATTTATATGGCTGGTTTTTGTCTTTGTGCCCAGGACAATGAATTTGCTTTTGAGGGGATTTATAACAAGACCATTTGCCTCAGACCAGTCAGCTATTGACTTCAGATCTTCGTTCAGTTTATTAACAGCAATTTCAGTATCACAGAGTTTGAAACTCTGGTAGATCTGAAGGTCATCGGCGTAC
Source organism: Mecyna flavalis (assembly GCA_949319885.1). NCBI lineage: Eukaryota > Metazoa > Arthropoda > Insecta > Lepidoptera > Crambidae > Mecyna > Mecyna flavalis. Next base: position 137,422 of record OX439422.1, read on the forward strand.
AAATGGTAAAAGCTATTTGAAATACTTTTGGGTAAGTCAGCTGAGTATATTATAAAAAGTATTGGCCCCAGGATCGACCCTTGAGGAACACCCTTATTCACAGCCAAGCTGCGCGAAACACGCTTAGTGCCATCAGAACTTGCGACTTCCACTTGTTGCGACCTATCACTAAAGTAACTAGAAAACCATCTCAGCGAGGAACTGTCAAAACCGTAATATGCTAATTTGGCTATCAGTATAAGTAATCCAACGAGGTTTAACTCTCGGTTTTTTTATATTTAACTCAAAGGAGATAAAAGCATGATTGCAAAGTTCCGGCACATGATCAACTGAGAGGTTGGTAACATGTTTAGTGCTGCATACTACGTCCAACAAGGTTTCCGAATGATCAGTAAAGTGTGTAGCCTCCTCAACATATTGACCAAGACTCATAGCATCAAGGAAGTCACGTAATTTCTTCGAATTCGGTTCTGTAGATTTGAGCAGGTCAATGTTAAAATCACCCATTAGGACTAAATGATCATACGCCGAGAAAGAACTCACCGACTCCGTTATCGCATCAATGAAAGTGTCTACATTTAGCCAGGGTGGCCGGTATGCAGTGCCAATAGCGAGCCTACAGCCACCAAGTGTCACACTAAGCCACATTTGCTCAACTGTGGCCGCTTGTGGATTTTCTAAACGACGCGCATATAACCCGCGGCGCAGATAAAAGCCAACTCCACCGCCGCGCGAGCGAACATGCGCTGGGCGCGGCGTATGCCGCAAACGGTACCCGGGCACAACGGGGGCACGCGCATCTTCACCGTCCCGCAACCACGTCTCATTTATGGCTAACACATCCACCGTGTGGCGTTCCATAGCAGCTATAAGCTCGTCATGGCGAGTGCCGAGTGAACCAGGGTTCAGCAAACCAATAGATAAGTGTTTGCGAATAACGTATTGTATGACGAACGCGTGAGTAATCTGTACGTAAATGCAGTTACTTAAATTACATTTCAATGTTGTTACGTGGCGATGATCAAGATTGCCAATAGTTACCCTTTCCATATTTGTTTTACAAACAGTAATTTTAATCACAGCCTTCTGTATAGTATCAATATATAGATCGAATCGAGAGTCAAACAAATTAATAATTATATGATTATATGAGCAGCCAAAAACAGATCCCTGCAACATCCTACCTGCCGATACACAGCGATTATGACAATTAACGATACATAACATGAACGTAAAATTTAAATTTCTTAACAAATCTTTAGATGACACATCACTAATAAACACCACTCTATTTTGGACAAACGTCAGTAACACCAAAAACCCTTATAAGATCTTCATCCGAACGAAGTCGGGTGCGTGGTCCGCCTTGCTCCTTTCTTGCGTATATCCTACCATCTCGTGTCCATATGTATCGCCAACCCGAGTGTTTCGCCGCTTCTCGTGTTTTTTGAAATAGATGTCGGTTCATTTTCGTCAGGCGCTCATTGACATAGAAGGGGCGATGGGGGCCAGATGGTAGCAGCCCCTCCGTAGTGACGCCACGCCGCGTACGCGCCGCCTGCAGAAGAGCGTCGCGGGCCGCGCGACGCGCCAGGCGCACGACCAGCGGCCGCGGCCGCGGCGGCGCCGCGCCGTCCGCCACGCTCCTGGGTTCCGGTCCCACGCGCTGTGCATTCACCACATCTCGTTCCTCCAATGGGACACCTAGTTTCTTAGCAACTGTCAACAGTGTATGTGTTACATTCTCATTTTGAACTTCAGGAAAACTTACTATCTCAACATCGTTCGCCAGCAATTCCTGGTCCCGATCATGGATTTCCATTCTCAATTGGCTTATTGTATCCTGGAGAGACTTTACTTCACAGTTATCATTTTTTATATTGTTGCTTTCCAGAAAGTCAATCCTTGCTTCCAAGCCGTCCATGCGTGTGCACTGCGCATTGATTGCGTCAGTAAGATCCGCGATGCGATCGCTGAACCTACTCATTTCAGCTCTCATTGCTTTCATTTCTTGAGTAAATGCCATAAAACATGCCGCTGGGCTGAGAGGGTACTCCTCGTCATTTCTCAACTGTGTGACCACTTCCTCGCTTTCTGTTGTTACATTTGTTTTATTTCTCGTTGTCACGTTGTTCTGAGGAGAAACCGTATAATCAGCCGTGTCGTCGTTGCTGGTTGGTGAGGTACCACGTACTGGCGTGTGAATATTTCCATGCTTAGGCATTTTGCTGCGGCATTCGGGGCACCTCCAGGTACTCTTATTTTCCGTATTTGCGGCATAGAACGATCGGTAACGCTCTTTGCTCATACCCAAACAAGTCAAGTCGTAACACAAACTACACGTAGAACATCGCAGATACTCTTTTTTTAATAAGGAGCCTCTGCATCCCGCACACTGCTCTGCCTTTAACTTTGTAGGGGCCATTTCAGATAATAAATAAGTTCACGGCCGTAAAAGAAAAAATATAAAAAAAGAAAATTTTGTGGGTTTGAACTCGGGAACTTCAACGTTTCACGCTGCTAAGCCAGAGACCAAATGCACTCAGCCATCGAGTGCTCAAAGTGACGGGCGAAAGTTGCGACCAAGTATAGCGGGCATTTATGCCGTGAATAGGGTCCAAAGGTCAGTCTATTGTTTCGTTTTAGACGAGCACTTGGGACATGAGTAGATGATTCACACACTTTTAATATTTTTGCACTCGTAACCGTCACTGATTGGGTAATTATTGTGAATAAATCGCTCCAAAATGCTTTAAAATTCATTAACATTTACACAACATAATGCACTGTACTTTTCTCCACATTTTTATGTATATTTCTAGAAAATCTGTTCACTTTTTCCACACTCTCGGAATTTATTTCTTAGGAGCAACTCGTTTTACGTGCGGTTTTAGCGGTCATACCCGCACAAGTCTTTAGTATTACTTTATGTTACTTTTACAATAGTCTTCCGGCAAAAAGCTTGCAATAGTTACGGAAAGTAGTAGTTTAGGTCCTTTTTTTAGCGGTGTCGGAAACCATGATGAGGAAACCTGAACAGTCGTATGTCTGTGTAATCATAATCTAATTAGTCCGGTTCCTCTGTTTAGAGTAGCAGAGGTTAGGCCTTACCAAGACCCGAGTCATGGTGCAAGCGTAGCCTGGCTGGAGAGAGAGGTCCTGTCAGTGTGTACCTGCGTGTGGTCGGCGCCCTCGGCCAGGATGAGCCGGTAGCTGCGGTGGTGCGCGGCGGCGCGCAGGAAGCGCTCCAGCAGGCGCGAGCGGCCGCTGCTCAGGATCAGCTCGTCCGCGTGCACGTGCGAGCGCGCTTGACGGCAGATCAGCTCCGTGCTCGCTTCCAGCTCCACGCGGACCTGGCGAGTGGGAGCGTACGTGTCAAATCTGCTGACGTCACTATTCTGGCTGTGTTCATGCACTGAGTGTGTGTGTGTGTGTCACCTCGGCGATGTGGTCCCGCAGCGGCTCGCGCAGGTCGGGCTGCGCGGCGCCCAGCGTGCCGCGCCTGGCCGCCGCCGCCAGCACCAGCCGCTGCAGGCTCTCGCCCGCGCCCTCCGACCCGCCTGCCCCGCTACCACCGCCACCGTTCTGACGATTTCAAAATAAATAAATATCGACAACATCGCATCTCCCCCAAGGCCCAAAGCCCAAAGTTATCTGACCTCAAAGTAGTAGTCACCCAGTTGACGCGCGCAATTTTGACTATGTCGTCCGATCATCAACCTTACGTTCTGACTTGCGATGACACAGCACTTCACTTCTTCATCCCTACCCTGTGTCATCGTTCACCTTTGGTCATCGCCAAACGTCCGGCCCATCATCACTTAACGCCTACTATCCACAAGCACACTTTCAAAGCAGAAACTTGAGAGTATTCCGCGTGTGTACCTGGTCGGCGTGCGCGCGATGCTCGTCGCGGATGGCGCGCAGCACGCGGCGCACCATGTTGGCGGCGACCAGCGCGTGCGGCAGCGCGCCGCTCAGCAGCCGGCCCGCGCCGCGCACCGCGCCTATCAACTCGCTGCAACACAAGCACCAGCCATAATAATGTCCTCCTAGCCGATTCGGCTACGGCGGCTAATCTTTACGATCAGCCAACTACGCAGGATATACATATTATAGTGCACAAGTGAAAGCGCCAGCACAGGTGCACTCCCTATTCCCTCACTCTCATAACACGGTGGGACAGCAGTCTGACACAACCGAAGAGAGATCAGGCGCAGGACCAACGGCTTAACGTGCCTTCCGAAGCACAGAATCATCATTCTTTTCAGACATTCAGGTGATTCAAGCCTGCAATGTCCTAACCAAACTGGAAACATTCACACAAAGTGATGCTCCCCTCAGGATTCGAACCCACGACCTCGGTATTACAGCCCAACGGTCTAACCACTGTACCATGGAGGCAGTTAACTAACCATTCAGGATCAATTTAGTTCATTATCATCAGTCATATGACGGGGCATAGACGTCCTCCAAGGGTCGCCATAGATAATGATAAACAAATCATAGGCTTCCCGTGATCTTTACAAGATTGTTGATCCACTGTGTAGGGGGCCTTTTCGCAGAATGTTGTCCAGTACCTAGTCATTGCAGAATCTTCACACCCCAACGGCCATCAGACCATGAGCTAAGTTCCCTGCTGTAAGCTATGTACCACTTTAACTGAACAATTCTTTGAGCTATCTCTGTTACTTTAATTCTTTTGCAAATGTGCTCATTTCTGATTTAATAGGGGGGTTTTAAAGACTTATTTTTTTAATACTTAAGTTAAGTAGTACTTACTAAGCTGTGGCATTCTCTGAATCATTAATGATCTGCTCCAGTAGGGACAGTGTAGCCAGCGCTGTGTTGTTCGCTCCTTCTATTTTACTGAAACATACCAAGCATTTCATGGGCCTTTTGCTTCATTATTATTGAGTTTTTTTGGTCTGTTTTGTTAGTAAACATGCACACAATAGATTAGAATTGGTTGCAGTGACAGAAACACTAATACACACATATTATTATGATTTTAAGAGGATACTGCAGCTTTTAACATTGAGGGACACTCCCTCAGAAGGTTCCCTTTTTTTCGCATAAGTTTTTTTGTCCTAATTTAACATGGCATACTTTTATTTATCCTAATAATAGTTACACATTGGACTTAAATATTTGTAAGAACTGTAATATTACTGTGTTTCTAGCAAATAAAAGGATTATTATTATATTCAAAGATGATTTTCTCCATTTATAAAAATGGGCGATAATACCATATATGCGGGCCTTAGCCAAGCATAACGGTGTTAAAAGAAGAAGAGTCAGATTATTATTATTATTATTATTACGCATAATATTCTTTTGGCATAACTTTATAAGCATAATTTTTTTAGGCATACTTTCTTTAAGCATAATAATTGTTAAGCCTAATATTCCAAAGCTATAACTTTTGGAAAAAAATTTCCTTTATAAATAAACATGTTGGTGGCTTAGGGGTGGCCCAAGGGCCACCCCCGCCGCACCTTAACCTACTGTTACACAATAATAACTTGTAGACAAATAACATTATGTAAAAAAAAATTATCGAATCAAAATTAGGGCAAAAAACATTAGTCTAAATGATATTTATGCTTAATGAAACAGTATGCGAAAGGACAATTATGACAAAATATTATTATGACAAAAAAAAATATGCCAAACACGTTATGCCAAATTAAATTAGGACAAAAAAAAAAAAAAAATAATGCAAAAAAAAGGGATCCCCCCTCAGAATGGTCAATCTTCTGCTACATTGTCTCCTCTGATGTTCAAGTCTTTGAAAGAAAGTTGATAGTTTGTACTGTAAACAGTTTATGAAATAAACAATTTTTCATTTTCATCTGTGCACTATTCTATTCATCTAGCTACTCGTAGTCTAGATACTTTGAGCCAAAAGGTTTGTTTACTTGTATGCTATTACTCTTGTAATAATTTATGTTTATGATAAACTAGCTTTTCACCCGTGGTTTCAAATATCCCGCGGGAATGAGACGTCTCTCATAGGAATTTTATAGCCTATGTCCTAATCTGGGTTATAAACTATACGTGTGCCAAATTTCATCTAAATCCGTTCAGCCGTGATTGAGTAACAACATCCAAACATCCAGACTTTCGCATTTATAATATTAGTATGATTAGAAATAAAGTTTAGAATTAGGTCTTTACACATAAGGCCCACTTTATGTGTAAAGAGTTTTGGTTGATCCAATCATGATGAATGGATTGATAGACCTTCAAGACCGGAGATGAACTAATATGGTAAGTATGTTATGAAATTAAGTTTAAAAATTAAAATACCTAACAATAAACATACTGCATACATTAACATTAATGAAGTTTTCGTTAAACGGCATCATTCCTTTATTAATCAATGTATAAAAACTCAATTAGGTTTCATTAGCTTAAGTTTAATTAAAAAATAAATTCCTTACCCAGTCCTGATGTCAGAAACAAACTTTACAACTTTCTCTTCGTGTTTTTCATCCAACTCCTTCGTAGACGCTGTTATTGGCGACATGGTTTTGTATTTCAAATGAGATTAAACTTAATTTCAGCAAAGATATGATTTTATTATTCAATAACTTATGTATTAAAAACAACGTATAACTTCTAACATAACCTCAAAATTTGTGACATGAAGTATGAATGAACCAAACTGACAGTGACTGTCAAATACAGAAAAAAATATGCAAAACGGAACGGTGTATTCAACCCTTATTGATTTCAAGTTTTATGTTTATTACATTTAAATGTAATTATTTTTACACTTAATATTTTCAATGAATCAACAAGAATGATCTTTACAGGAACAAAGTTTATAAATCTTCGGTATACCAACGAAAAAATTTGATTTCAGTTGATTCCAATTGACATTTTCAGTATCGCTAGATATTGAAGTTTGAATTGCTATATTTTCGAATTTTTTCCTCTTCATGTCATTAACTGGAGACTCTTGATACGAGACTTCTCTGCGTCTTTTCGCATTTCTTGAAAATCTTCTACGTCTTTCTTCGTAAAAACTGGGCGAAGATATAGTACTAATCGAAACGGTTTTCCTCGAAATAGACATTTCCCTTACAGCTGATTGATCTTGGTCACCATTTTCCAAAGACATCTTTTTTTGGAACTCAATATCTGTGTACGTCACAGAGAGCCCAGAACTGTCAGCGTCAACAGGATCTCTAGACAGTGATCCAAGACATGGAGAAGTTTGTCTCTGTCTTCTCATTAGTTCGATACTTTTGTTGGTTGAATTTCTTTCAGAGTTTTCTATTTCAGAAGCGAGTTCAGCATCTGAAATCAATGGGAAATAAAATTATACATTTTTTCTGTATAGGTACAACAAAGTCTTTGAAGCTTACGCATGTAAGTACTAAAATAAACAAGGGTAAATTATCTTTATGTTGTATACACAGTATTGCTCTTTGTTTAGAGAGAAAAACGGGCTAGTTTACTACCAATGCAATGAATGCTTACCTGAATATTCTATTTCATCTGGCTTACTATCCTCATGCATTTCTTCAGACGTTTGTATACGTTCTGATGATTCACTTTCTTCCTCAACATTATCTGGCAGGGATAAAACGTTTTCAATATTCCTCTTGCTAGCAAGTACAGGACTAAGAACAAACGTGGCATCTTTATCTGAACTGTCTTCGACGTGACGCTGTCCGGAAATACCATGTACATCTGCCACAACAGTTACTTGTGTCGCATACAATGACTGCGTACTTGATTCAATACTCTGACTCTGAGCGTCTTGTAAACTAGATCTGTTTGAAGCAGTTGAGCTATCACTTACTCTGTCTTTCTCATCTTCCTCAGTAGTTCTCTTTTCTGAAGCACTTTCAAATTCTATTGTCGGGAGGCGATGTTCCTTATCATCGACTGATATGTCAATATTTGCATCAGTTTCAAAAGGATGAGCTTGATAATCTTCAAACTGATCAAGAATACTTGCAACTTCATTATTGCCATCATAAGTTTCGATCAAGTCTTCAACAGAGCTGCAGCTAGCACCGTAAAACAATCTTCTGTATAATTTCTTCATTTTTTGTTCTAATTCTTGATAGAACTGTTCTGGGTGATCGTGGCGGTTAGGCATCCTCTCAATGATGAGAGGTGGTAGAGGGCTATGTGGTCGTGAAGGTACGCGATCAATCGATGAATCATCTCCATACCTTGACTCTCGACCCTCAGGCACCGGTGATAGTACTAAAGAAATGAAAAATTGGTCAATTTCACTTGGTACCTATGTTGAATAAAAAGTAAAAGTGCAAAAGGTAGGTCAAATAAAAAATGTCTTAGAATACGATTGATTCAGAGAATTCTAACAAAGGGAAGTTTGCAAATAAATTTACCGGGAATATCTTGAAATAGGCTGCGAATTAAATAACTCTTCCGTCGCTCCCAGTCTTCGTCGTAATTACGCCACATTTTAAGACTTTTTAATTTGGATATACGTTTAATCTAGCACATTCAATGAAAGTTTTTACATTAGTTATATTGAAGGTACAAATACAAGATACATTTACTAAACTACCCTCAATATGTTTAATGACTCCGGCGCCAATTAATTATAAAATAAGCTCAGACTTATTTCAGAATACATTACATTTATATATTATTATAAATTAATAAATAAAATATTACATACATGTAATAAATAACTGGTTTCTTGCAGGGTTAAAATCGGATGTTCCGTTACACGTAACAGCATTTTTCACAGCTGATTGCAGATTTACCTTGATCTGTGGCCCAGTTGTAGCTGTCACTTCAGAAACTTGGTGTTTCAAATCAATATTTTATTTATTGAAAATAAAATGCGTTTTTCATAATGAAATATATTATTTACAATGTGTAAAGTATTTTAAATTGTTCATTTGTGATTGTTAAAGTGTTCTAGTATGTTTTGAGTGTGATGTCGATGTGTTTCACGAAGTTATTTGTGATCGAAATCGTCGCTCCGCTTCAGCGATTGTTACGCTCGGAAATGTATTATTTTCCGTGAATGCTGATTGGGATTGAATAAAATGGACCTTTCCCCGGATGAAGACAATTTCCAAGGCCGCATACTGCATCAGGTAACTGTTTTATGCGTTCTTGAAGTTAACAATATTTTGTTCTTTTGGTTGAGTAAAAAAAGTTGGTACGTGCGGTGATTGTGCGGCGAGCGTCGTGTGTGGATGTCGCAACGCGGGCTGGATGTCTCAAGCGGGCTATTTAAGTCCCAAATAACTTAAGTTGATGACCATTGCGAATTTTCTTGAGTCTTGGGAGAAATCGCGCTGTACCAAATTAGGCCTCTATTTTTAAATGAGAACTTGTTGTTTGTGTGAAACAATGAATGCTTCGTAGGCGTCGCAGGTGTCATAACACAGTGGGGTATTAATTATAAATTATACATTTAAAGTTTGATCTGTTACTGGAGAGAAATATTTTATAAATAGTACTTATCTTCATGCTAGTAAAGTTTGTTTAACACTTATTAACAGGGTGTCCCATAGTTTATCATAAATATTTCTTTTTTCAAATATCCCTTCCTTCCCCCCACATTTCTGGGATCAAAACCCAGGGATAGTGTAGCTTCCCAACAATGAAAAAATTTTCCAAATCGGTTCAGTAGTTTTGAAGCCTATTCAATACAAACAAACCTTTTCTTTTTATAATATTAGTATAGATTTTCTTCTGTATTAGAATCCAATAAGAATCGGTATAAATAAATATAGATTCATTTCCTTTTTGTTTCATTTTATTTTTCATTATAATCTATAAAACAAGTTCAACAGACAAATACCTATTTCAGCTAAGCAAATTGTTGTGTTAGTGACCTTCAAGGCAAGGACTTTTAACGTAATGACTAAACATTGTTCGAGTATAGTGATAGGCTTACTGAGTCTGTACTAGCAGCTGTGGGCAGGATGTGGGTGTTATCTACATCATACCTTTTCACCTGACCTAGTATTGAAGTTACTAAAAGTATTATAGGATTGGTTGGTTCAAAGGCTGTTATTTAAGTGAAAAGGAATGGTATGGAGTGTATAGAAAAGAATGTAGACGAAAGAAATAATGAAAGAAAAAGAAAGAAGATATCTGGAAGTAGGAGGTGTGGATGTGGACACAACAAAAAATCACAAATATAAGTACAATTTGTCTGTAATGTAAGTAAGTTGATATCAAAAAAGTAAGATTGTTGGGTTAACAGGTTGTCAGGAAATAAATATAGGACTGCACGCTTGTTTCCTTAATTCAGCTTGTTCCAGGATTATATCTCAGTGTCAACATTATTAATAAAATATAAAAACAATAATATATCGTTTATTTCAGGCAACAGAATTGCATGAATTACAGGCCATATTATAAATACCTACCTTACAGACTAACATACGTACAATATTAAAATAAAAAATTAATTTAGTATTGCCGCCTTAAGGCGGGTAGAGTCAGCTGGGAGCCGTCCTCGAAACCTCCGATAGACGACACCCTGCGGCCAGAAGTCCTCCTATAACAATTATTATGACGTGACAGTTAGTACACGATCCACGTTCCCCCAGGCGGCGCTATGGGACAACGTAGAACTCCTGCAAGAGCTACTGGCGGGCGGGGCGGACGTGGACGCGCGCGACGCTCGCCGCCGCACCGCGCTGCACGCCGCCGCGCTCGCTGACCGGAGCCGCTGCCTGCAGGCGCTGTGCGACGCTGGCGCTGACGTTAACGCTAAAGCCGACGCTGCGGCTGGAGGGGAGGTAGGTTTTAGGTTATCAAAGAGACCATTTCAGCGAGTCCTGGCGTCTTGGGACTGGTTGGTGGTAGGGCTTTTTCAGAGTCCGACTTGCTAGCTACACAGGTGAAATCTGACACCATAACAGCTCTGGCTGAGTTCCGGCAATATTAATCTGGGAGCCAGTACACTTAGATTCAAAGGCTTGAAGATCAGATTAGCGTACAGTCTGGCAGCACATTAAGTGAAGTGTCCCTCAATGGAATAGGCCCCAGACCGCTTACCATCAGGTGGGCTGTGTGCAGTGTGTGGGGGGCCGGTAACGGACGCGCAAGCATTTGTGTTGTTCACTGTAGGTGGTACTGTTGACACGTTGCGCAGGCGGCCCTATCAACTTAAACCTTATCGAATTCCATCCCCAGTGGTCGAGATCGAGAGCCACTTCACCAGACCACTCCGTTTTCACACCTCACCTTTTTTTTTCGGAGGAGAATGCGTGTATGCACCATAACCGCAGACTAGCTAGCCTGCGGCCGTGTATGACTCGAGACTGAAGCGTCCACAACCTACTAAACTCTCCCGGTTTCCCCTTCACACCCGATTGGGCCGAGCCGGTGCCAGCCTTGTGGCTATTGACGAGCCCATCCCCGTACCTACAAATGTTTTTTTTTAAATTGCAATGTGTAACAAGACGAGCAGATCGTACACCTGATGGTAAGCGCTACGTCTGCCCTTAGACAGTTCAGTGCCAAACAGTAACTAAGCAGTTACTGTCTGGCACCGCCCTGCGCCCGTTACACCGAGACGACAGTTATTAGGTCTCATACAGCCAGTAATTTCACTAGCTTCAGTGCCATTTCCCCGAAACACAGAAGTGCTTGACACACTTCTGTTTCACGGGAAAATGTCTGGCACTGCGGTGGTACCCACCTAGATGGCCCAGTACAGGAACCTACCACCTAGTACCATGTTAAACCCTAATGTTCGTCGGCAGACGGCGCTGCACATCGCGGCGGAGCGCGGTCACGTGGAGAACATCCGCGTGCTGCTGCGCGCTGGCGCCGACCCGGCCTGCGCCGACGCCGCCGGCGACTCGCCGCTCGCGCTCGCCGAGCGACACAGCCGCCGCCACGCTGCGCATGCGCTGCGCGAGCATAGAGGTGAGCCACGGCTGCATATTTTATTAACTGGATTAATCCTTTATGGAAACCCCAAGTGCTTGGTAGAGGAGCTAGTTATGTCATGGCTAAGTAATGTCAAAGTTGGCATCTAACAGGGATTAACGGCTAGGGTTGCCATCCGTCCGGGTTTCCCCGGATTTGTCCTAGTTTAGAGGGCATCCGGGGAGCGTCCGGGGAAGGTTTCATTTGTAGACCGAGTTTTAAAAAATAAATAAATAAAAAAAATTTGGGCCCGCGAGACACGCACTATGCCCGCACACCACGATGTTTTTTATTACATTGAATATGTTTAAAAGATTTGTTGACATGTCCGGCTTTCGGACTCTAAAATCCGGGGTTTTCACGCGTCTTGTCCTGTTTTACAAATATTACAGATGGCAACCCTTTAACCGCCTCCGTGGAACAGTGGCTAAGCCGCTCGGCTATAAAAACTCGGAGGTCGTGGGGTTCGATTCTTGCCTTGGGTCTGGTTGGTGGTAGGGCTTTTTCCGAGTCCGATTTGCTAGCGACCACCGCTACAGGTGAAATGCCGCCATAACAGCTCTGGCTGTGTTCCGGCAGTATTAATGTGGGAGCCAGTACACTTAAAACCAAAGGCTCGAAGATCAGATGAGTGTACAGTCTGGCAGCACATTGAGCGACGTTTCTTGGTGAAGTGAATGGAATTGGCCGCAGTAACCGCTTACCATCAGATGGGCTGCGTGTCTGTCTGCCAATTGAACTAAAGCAGGCTGGGGGCAGGTCGCCATAGGTAGAGGTTAACACAATTTGAAAACAAAAGCTCAGAGATCAGAGACTGGCAGCGCATTAGCCGATGCTTCCTGACCCGTTGTCCTAGGTGGGCGACGCGACGCGACGCGACGCAATGCGACTATACTTCACGCGACGTGTGTCCTATGTCCGTGTGCGACAAACGCGGCAGTAGTGTTTTAACCATGGGCAAATATACTGTTATTACTAGAAAATTCATATTTTAAATATTTAGCCCTTTTTTTTTTTTTTTTTTATTGTGGGGAATGCGTTACGCATACCCTCGGCCAGGTGGCGCTGGCGAGAAGCGACAACACCACCCGTCAGAGGGTTATGTGGGACTCTCCTACTCGAGGAGTAGGTATACCCACTAAACCCCACAGTGCCCAACAGGCGCCTTAATGGTAGTGTCACAGGAATCGGCATAGCCTTGCATCTGTGACACTACCAGCGGATCCCTCGCACCCTCCGCTTTGGAGGGTGGGGAGCAGCACTTGGCAGCTACCGCCCGACACGGGGGCCTACTGGCCCCCTGTACCTCCGCCATTCCACAACCTGCGGTGTGGCCCCGCTTGGGCCGCCGATGCGCAGGGGGGAACGGCAACGTAACACCGGTCCCCTCCAACCGGTTGCGCACCGCGGCCCCCACCTCGCGCCCGAGGGCGCGCTGAGCAGACAGTAATAGATACTGTCCGCTCCCCTCATGTCGCAGGCAGACCTGTCGGTCCGCCCACTTGGCCACTCTTAGTTCACCGGAGCCCACCCGGCTACTAAGCCCCCCCACCGCGACAAGGTGATGGCCCATCGGGGGGGAAAATACTTAGCCCTACAGAAACTTCGTAAACATAGAAGAAAAGAAAGACAACAAATATTATATATTTCCTCCTCCTCGCGTCGGTCTCCTCAATGCTGAGGGTCGTGATCACCCTGCTGACGGAGCACTTTGTTGCGAATTATTTGTCGCCATCTGCCTCTGTCCGAAGCAGAGCGTAGAGCATCATGGACGGTAGTTCCGAGGGTAGTGCGAATTTGGTCACTCCATCGCATTGGGCTCCTTCCTCTTGGTCTTTTACCCTCGATTTTCCCGGTAATGATTAGTTTCTCTAGGTTGTCAGGATCCTTTCGTGCAATGTGTCCGAAGTACTCGAGGATTCTGCGTAGGCAGACGGTAGAGAGTCTGGTTTTGACGTTAACCTGCTGTAAAATCGACACATTGGTACGGTGTGCCGTCCAAGGTATGCCCAGCATTCTCCTCCAGCACCACATTTCGAAGGCATCTATCCGGCTTCGGTCGGCTTTCTTTAAGGTCCATGTCTCTGCACCATACATGAAGATAGAGAATACTAGCGTTCGCACAAGGTTGCATTTGGTTATCATGCTGATGGTCCTGTTCCTCCATATCTTCTCAAGTTGTGACATGGCGCCTTTTGCCATACCAATCCTTCGACGAATTTCTCCTTCGCAGGAGCCGTTGTTGTGGATTTCAGAGCCCAGGTATATGAATTTGTTTACCACTTCTATGTTTAATGTCCCACTGAGCTCTAACTTTCCAGTGCGATCCACTACCATTAATTTTGTTTTAGTTTTGTTAATGGCGAGACCCAGTTCGGCGCTGACGCACTCCATTCTGCCTAACAATTCGTGCATCTCGAGCTCGTTGGCTGCCAACAGTGTTGTGTCATCGGCATAGCGTAGGTTAGTGAGCTTATGCCCACCCACGCTCACTCCCCCGTTCCAGTCGTCGCAAGTCTTTCTTACGATGTACTCGCCATACACGTTGAAAAGGATCGGCGAGAGAATGCAGCCTTGACGTACTCCCTTTTATTATATATTTAGAGCGAAATAAATCTGTCAAAAGTGTATTCATACTCCTTCCCAAAAATCCCTTTGCAAATGTCAAGTCGTCGCGCGTCGTCGCGTCTTGGTGCGCAAAAAACAAGTCCGCATTTCGTCGCGTGTCGTCGCGCACTGACTAACGCAACAACGTAGGCCACTATCATACACAACGACTATTTGACATTTTCGCGTCGCGTCGCGTCGCGTTGTCGCGTTTGTCGTTCACCTAGGACAACGGGATTAAGAGAATTTAAGTCTCACTCAACAATGGAATAGGCCGTAGTGGCGATCGTGTTTTGTCTGCTAATTGGAATGGCATAAAAAAAATGTTTTTGTTTATGTGACTTGACCACGACGCTCATTGTCCTTCATATGCACACTTTATGTGCCTTAAATGAGTGAATTTGATTGCTTATTCTATTAATGTTTTGTTTTTGCATCTTTCATCATCAGTGTTAATAATGATTAAATGAAACCAGTCCATGTAGGAACGGTCTAGAGTCTAGACGGACGGACGAAATGACATAATTACCTAATCAGGTACGAAATGGAAGGTCAATGTCAGTTCTCATCCGATCTGCAAATGTGTGGGTTATAATATATAGGTATGTATAATCAAATCAAAAAGAAATCCAACAAGTGTTGTTATAAGAAAAACCAAATCACGTAGTTAGTCACGTTGGCTAACAGATGGGAAGTTTTTTTTTCGTTATTTTTCCTGTTTTTTTTTGGATATGAAAATCAGTAGATTTATTTAACGCGTGCACAACCGAAGTATTCAATGAGAAAATCATCTACGTAAAAGTAATGAAAAAATTAATGAAAGTAATAGCTCTTCGCAAAATGTCCTGTTCGCAGAATGTCCCTTTTGCCAAATCTCCCTTTCGCGGAAAGTCCACTTGCTAATGCAAATGTATCTTAAATAAGAAAAAACTTATTGCCTCTGTCTGTAGCAGATTCCCCATTTCAAGACGGGTCACTCAGCTAACCGCATAAACCGCAGCGTGGTCAGTAAAACGCACGCCGCGGTCCGAACCACACGTAACTGCCTCGCGCATAATACTCGAGTATTCGATATACGCGCGGGATAAAAGTTTTACAAATGATACATTGTGGATGTTCATTGTGATTCTGTGTGGAATGTTTCTTTGTGAATGAGAGTCAAATAGTTTGTGTTGGTATTTTTAATGTGGTTTCTTTTTTATGGTCATTTTAATCTGATGGTAAACGTAGCTATTTGGACGGGATTTAGCGCTGTTTTATTTGTTCATTTGTATGAGGTACACATACTTATCTCTGTGAGTAAAATTAAGGCTTAGTAATTGAAATGGTCAGGTCAATTGCCACAAGACACCGGTTCGATTTAGAGTGTTTGGAGAACCCAGGGATGGGCTGGTCAATAGCCACAAGGCTGGCACCGGCTCCTCCCAATCGGGTGTGAAGGGGAACCGGGGAAGTTTAGTAGGTAGTGGACGCTTCAGTCTCGAGTCCCACACACGGCCGCGGGTCTAGCTAGCCTGGTTATGGTGCACAAACACAATCTCCTCCGAAAAAAAAGGGAATTCGTGCCAATAAAGTCTTGCCCTCCGCATACGGTTCCACCAGAGGAGTAGGTATCGCATAGAATTTAAGGCTCTATGCCTTACTACCTGGCGTCCCTCATTGGTTAGCTTTTTACGAAGCATCTCAGATGGAGAACCCCAGATGAACCACCCGGACCCGGCAGCGGGTACCTGTGCATTTGAACGCAAACAAAAAACCATAAACCAGGTGATCACTTACCATTAAGACGAGCCATTTGGTGTGATGGTCGAGAAGTCGGTTATTACACCAAAGGCCGCGGGTTCGATCCCCGCACGGTACAAACATTTGTGTGCATGAACATGTCTGTTTGTATCGGTCTGGGTGTTTCTATGTATAATATGTATGTATTTACAAAAAAAAAGGTATATAAGTAATGTTTATCCGTTGTCTGGCACCCATAGCACAAGCTAATGCTTAGTTTGGGGCTAGATGGCGTTGTGTGAATAATGTTCAGACATATTTATTATTTATTTATTAAATGACTCACTTGCTCGTTTGGCTCTAAAGTAAAAAACAAGTGTCTCTGGTTTTTACGCCATTTTTTCTTACTAGATAAAACAATTAAAAAGAAGTCGGTTTTTATAAAAATGTAAACATTAATCGCGAATTTAGTTTATTTTTAGGAGTTTTATTTTATAACTAGCGGCCGCCCGCGGTTTCACCCGCGTGGTTCACGTTCCCGTGGGAATATCGAGATATCCTTTCTTAGCGGATGCCTACGTCATAACATCTACCTGCATGCCAAATTTCAGCCCGATCCGTCCAGTGGTTTGGGCTGTGCGTTGATAGATATTTATGTCAGTCAGTCAGTCAGTTAGTCAGTCAGTCAGTCACCTTTGAGTTTTATATATATAGACTAGCGGTCGCCTCCGCGGTTTCACCCGCGCGCAATTTCTTTTGTCAATTATCATCCCCCCCCCTTCCCTCCTACATTTCCAAGATCAAAAGTACCCTATGTCACCCGGGAATAATGTAGCTTTACAACAGTAAAAGAATTTTTTAAATCGGTTAAACTAAGTAGTTTCAGAGCCTATTCAATACAAACAAAAACACAAATCTTTCCTCTTTATAATATTAGTATAGAACAAAAGGTCACTACCAACAAAGGCGCCATCAAACCAGTCCAATATTATACTTATCTTGTTTTTTTTTGCAAATCTAGACTAGATAAGATACTTAGCGAATTGCATTTATTTAAATTAAATTCAAATGTTAGTTTCACTCGCTATACGAGTCGCGATGATTACGCAATGCTTGTTGTGTTTAACATAATTAAGACACGTCACACTTTTACTGCTAAAATCCATAACAGATTTGTCTTTGAAGACTGGACGGATGGGACCGAATGCATACTTAAATATTTTTTATTGTATCTTTGGCATTAAAACAACAATAGGAAAATGTAGGCAAATTTTGGCGATGGGAAAGAGTAACTAGAGTTATTTGCAGCTTCTGCATAAATAAACAACATTAGAGTCAATTTCTCTACATTTTGATTTTGAGCCTCCAACAGCGCTTTTTCCAATCTCAGGGACGCTTTACGGTACGAATACCGCAGGCTTTAATGGGTTATATTTCACGTACAATGGCCCATTTTAGAGGCCAAGTGCGGAAAATCCCCTGACTACCTAAACCTAAACCTTAGTGGGTAAACCGCGGGGACAAGTTCCTTTTTCAGGGCGTCTGGAGGCCCGCACTTATTTTTTTGTGAAATATCGGGCAGACGACCCGTTAGTAAGGACTACCGCTGTCCATAGACATCTGCAACACTGGAGGAATCAAAATTAATGCTCTACCGGCCTTTAAGGCTGCGTCCCTAGTAGGCAAAATGTTAGCGGCAGACTGAGTTTGCGGCTTATCGATTTTAGTACGCCTCTCCATATGTATATTAGAAATAGAGTCTACAGATTGCGCGTAACGCTGCAAACTGCGTACAGTGAGCGCAAACAGTTTGCCTACTGGGGACGCAGTCTTAGGAAGGAATGCGCTTTTTTCTTGATTTTCTTGGGTGATTTGTTAGTCGTACTTATCGGTTCTCTTCTCGACCCCTATGACAGGCTGTGATGTTTCTCAATATTTATTTATTACCAAAACAAAAGCTCATGATCATTCGAGAGTATTGACCTATGACATCACTCCAGTAAACTGTGCCTCCGAACTGTCTAGCGGACAGGAGATAATGTCGTGTTTGATGCATTGTCCCTCAATTAGCGCAATTGACCGCGGGTAAGTGGTCCTGTTTACATGCAAACATGAGCTTTAAGTGGGAGGTGTGGAGTTTCTTTTCCTTTAACAGCATCTGTGGATGGATGATAGGTATCTCTGTAAAATTACTGTTGTCTTTCCTCGTACATACGAGACCTTTGAGACTTTGCCCGCGTGGACTATAGGTATCACGTTATCCCGCTACAATGCGATATTTTTTATAGGATAAAAAGAGGCTTATGATGTTTTCCACAAAATTCACGAAAATGAGGGTGAATAAAAAAATTCTTTTCGGGCTTGGAAACTGGTTATATAACGGGATGAAAAGAAGTTTAATAGTCCTTTCCACTGATTGTTTTGTTCTTTTGCCATTGTTGTATATTGCAGTGTTGGGCGTAATTAATTACTTTTGTAATTTAATTAATAATTGAACCAAAAGTAATTCAATTACTTTAATTGCAATTACATGTAATTGAAATTACTGTAATTGAATTACATAAGTAATTGGTAATTATAATTACATTAATTTGTAATTGTAATTACTCAATTACTTTCACAAATCTTTTTTTTTTTACCGGGTAACCTCTATAACCCGACCAAAATAAATGTTACTTCCCAACTATGGTTGTAAGGTCGGTTTAAAACGAATCAAACCATGCCGTATAAAACCAAAATTTTGGTTTAAAACCGTTTAAAACGGTGTTTTACGGTTTTTATGGTTAGAAACAGTGTTTTTTTAAATATGAACTCAGAATGCATTAGATTATCGAATTCGCCATGCAACGGAGTACCAAACTGTGTATTTTCATGTTTGTCAGATTTTTTACTATGATACTATTACTGATATTTAGAGATGGGTAAAGTGTTTCTGCCCGGCAGGTAAGATTGGGAAGACCCTTTGATGATACTTCCTGGAGAACACCCATGATGTTATTACCCTTAGAACACCCCCTGGTAATACTACCCGGAGAACAGCCCCTGATGTGATTACCCTGAAAACAACCCCCGATGCAACAACCCGGTGAACACCCCTTTGATGATACTCCCTGGAGAACACCCATTATGTTAATACCCTTAAAACACCCCCTGGTAATACTACCCGTAGAACACCCTCTGATGTGACTACCCTGAAAACAAACCCCGATGCAACAACCCGGTGAACACCCCGGATGTGACTACCCTGAAAACCCCCCGATGCAACAACCCGGTGAACACCCTTTGATGATATTTCCTAGAGAACACCTATGATGTTAATACCCTGAAAACACCCCCTGGTAATACTACCCGGAGAACACCCCCTGATGTGACTACCCTGAAAACAACCCCCGATGCAACAACCTGGTGAACACCCCTTTGATGATTCTTCCTGGAGAACACCCATTATGTTAATACCCTGAAAACACCCCCTGGTAATACTACCCGGAAAACATCCCCTGATAAATACCCAAGAAACACCCCCTTATGTTGGTACCCTGAACACCTCCTAAGGCTACTACCCATTAATCACCTGTTGACGATATAAAATCACCTATTACCTATTATGTACCTATTGGATAATGTATTTTGCACGTTATTTTATGCCTTTACAATTCTAAATACATAACTCTTTTTGATCTGTTTTCCGTAAATATACTTTTGATGAATTATTACCTAATTATTTTATTTATATACTACCTAAACTTAAAAAGTACCGAAAAAGTAATTGAGTAATTGCAATTACCAATTACAATTACAAATTTGTAATTGTTAATTGAATTACTTTTAACAATTACCAGTAATTTGTAATTGAAGTTTTCAATTACATTTTGTAATTGTAATTTGTAATTAGTAATTAATTACATTTTGCCCAACACTGGTATATTGCATGTCTGTTATGGTAATTCTTGATACAAAAACTATTGTACTTCATCTCATTGTAACACAGTTTTAAGAAATTAATTATTCTGATTCTGTTTCCCAAGGTCTAGTTCATGTTAGTTCGAAATCGGTTCAGTAGTTTAAGAATGAAGCTTACGGTGCGTACAGATTAAGTAACATTGTTATATAACATGTGTTTTAAAACAAAAATTTTGAACTGAAAAATGTTTTATAACATGTTATGTTACTTAATCTGTACGCACCGTTAGACATACGAATGATGCCCCAGCCCCCCTACCAAGCGGCATTTATGACGTTTGTTATACATAGCTCAATTTGCGATAGCGAATAGCATAACTCATACTTTCACCACGTGACTTTTCTATGGCATCTGTCAAATCCATACAATTTAAAGTTAGCGAATTTCGCCAGCTATGAAGCGATCTTGTCTAAGCCCCCTGGTGTGGCAAGCGTCTTTAGGCTTATCGTCAGACAGGCCATGGGTTTGAGTGCCACCCTCATGGTAAAACAAAAACAGAGTTACTATCCCATTCCTAATATTAGTGTGGCATTATATTTATTTATTAATATCATAGAACCGATGACAGTCGTCAGTAAACGGACAGTTTTTGTAGTGCAGAAGTGTTTCGGTGATAAAATAGTCGTAAACCCAGTTGGGAGATAATTGTGGGCGGCTGCGTGACCCCATGTTGTTGGTTAAGGTCGATCAAGTTGATGTAAAACTAATAAATTTTGTCAATTTTGATTGGGAAAAGTAAAAACGTATCAAGCGTATTAAATTCAATCCACTGTACAGCTAAAGTTCTCAGATGTTTCTCTGTAAGAATCATGTCACATCTTGCGTAAACTTTTTGTAAACTTACCTAGTATGAAAATTTTGCGTAAAGTTTACGCAAGATTTGCCGCCAATGATCTGACGCTACTCTAGGCCACCTAGCGCCACCCTAGGCCACCTAACGCCACGGCCTTACCTAATTTTCGCATCACTGTAATTTGAAGGTTTTAAATAACATTGGCAACAAAGATCTTCCCACTGCCAACACCATACACTTGTGTGACGTATGAAGGTCACGTATTTATTTATTTATTTATTAGGTACACCAACAACATGTCATACACAAACTTTATAAAACAGCTTTTTTAAAAATAAGACGTATCATGACGTCAACGAAAAGGGAAGATCTTCCTCCGAGCTAGGTGTCTGTGCTTGGGGACCGCGGCCAATGTACCGTCTTGGTGTGTTGTATATATGCTTGCCGAGAGAATAACTCTGCTAGCGCGACGCAGGATCGAATATCTGATAGCTGTCTCAGTGACGTGCGAGTGACGAGTCTCGAAGCCAATGTTTACACGTGCACTTTTCGCTGACTTGCAATCTAGCGTTGTTGTCGCCAGTCTGTCGTATGTAGCGCATTCCGATAGCCGCTACAGTTCCAAATAAATTGAGCTCTGTCCTTAGAATGTCGCTTTCTCACCGACAGAAACAGAACAAAACAGTTTGAAGTTCTACTTCACGTGGTCTTCTGTGAGGTAAAGGAACTTCCCCAGATGAGCGGCTTATTCGAGCGGAAGATCCACTATGCTGTACCCCTCCTATCCTGGTCGGGATAAAGACCTCATGCAGTGGAACGGTGATAAACTGATGATATAGGCATTCATAGCAAACAGATATTGATGAGCGAATGCGTATTGTTCTAAGGTTCGAAGATCAGAAGAGCCTACCCAACAAACACGCAAGCTGCTTAAATTGCTTCTGTACCACCTGAAGGTAGTATAACAGCCGTTCAAAGGGTTTATTATACTTCTTAAGTTGTACGATCGAGGTCTCCCGCGCGTGATCACTTTTGGAAAAATATACCGTGCACGCGCATCGTGACTTCTTAGGAGCGGCGCTTGTAAACGTGAAAATACTGCACAGGATTTTAGCCTTTAGGGTGATCACGCGCGGGTGACCTCGATAGTACAGTAGCGTATTTAAAAGCGCTTTAACAGACGTGCGGTACAATGGTCGTAGAGCGGTAAAATAATCCCCAAAGGAGATACAAAGTCATATTTTAGAGTTATTGTACAGGCATTAGATGTAAAGAGGAGGTATAAGTAACTTTTGTAGCGCTCTGAGATCTTGTAGAATGTTTTTGTAGTTAAAGGCGTTAGAACAGAGTTATTAACTTCTTTTGAAACGCCTTAAGTTGTATATTGTATACTTGTATAGGCTTAAGCTGTTGAGTACAGTTAATGACATCCTTTGTAATGCTGTATCTACAGCAGATACATAATACTCTATAGTAGCGCC
Source organism: Mecyna flavalis (assembly GCA_949319885.1). Classification (NCBI taxonomy): domain Eukaryota; kingdom Metazoa; phylum Arthropoda; class Insecta; order Lepidoptera; family Crambidae; genus Mecyna; species Mecyna flavalis. The sequence goes on from OX439422.1 coordinate 159,884, forward strand.
TAAGTCGCTACAATTAAGAATTGTACAGCAACTTTATGGCAAATAGCTGGATAAGGCATGGCAAACACTCCTTATACAGGTAAAAGTGTATAAATTCCACTACTATGGCCATTAAAACGGCTGAAGCCGGACTAGAGAGGGGGACTAAATAAAACATTTAATATAATTAAAAGATGTTTCATATATTTTGCAGTTCTGAATTTGGTTCCGATTCTGTCGGCACTTGAGCTCCGGCGTTGTCTGAAAGTATTATATACGTAGGTTCAGATGCTTTCCCGTAGCCCATTGCAGCTGTTGAAATATTTCCACAGTTTTCTTGTAGGACCTGAAAAACACGAATTTGATGCAAAATTCTCCAGATAATAAGTCAAGTGTAGAAGGGTTTTAAGATTCTGACCACGGACTCCTAAATAAAACGACCTCTATAATAGGGTATCAATTATCCATTGTACAGTCTTGGGTTCTTAAAAGAAGTATTAATTGCTGCTGTACACCTCATAACGTTTAATAGCACGTTAATACCACAATTGTAGAACCCAAAGGTCTAGAACGGCAAATACAAGCGCCATGAATCGGTAGAAAGGTTCTAGTAAACTCTGAAGGCTGTAGCTGAGACGCCATTTAGCTTTTATAAAATTGATTTTCAGAATACTAATTTATAATTTTTAAATCATAAATATGTACAAAAAACCGAACTCACGTAACTATTTTTCATCCATGACACTACAAAAACTACAAACAAAGCCTAAATATCTTTTACAAGCTAAATTCAGAATTCACAATCTATAATTAAATGTATTTTTTATCAAAAAACTGCATATATAGAAGGGCGCGTGAAAATATTAGCTAAAACATATGTATATATTTACAATAAACTGTTACTCGCACTTGTATTTCATACGAATAAAAGGAAAAAACAACACTTGACTTACCTGTTTATTATTTTTAATTTACTTACTGCAATTCACTGTCATATACTTTCCAAATGGCTAATCTTATTAAAATTATAGGTTATGTTTTATAAATTCCTCTGTATCGCCACTGTATATTCAATAAAGAACCGTAAACTTTAAATCGGAGATACAGACGCGGTATAATAAGGTGCGAGCGCTACAGTCGGGCTATAATAAGGTGCGAGCGCTACAGTCGTGCTATTACAACTTATTTTAGATACTCGCATACGCCACTGTAGACCCTATAGCCGTACAAAATGGGCCCTTTTGGGGGTACAGCGGTGCTTTAAGCGCTTGTACATATACTGTAGATCTTACTTAAGGAACCCATGCCTTTATTAGTAACTTCTAACCGACCAGTATACGGCTTGTTATAGAGCTTGTGTGCTAGTTGGGTACAGTCTGGCAGCACATTGAGCATCTACTATGCTGTATCTCTCTTAGCCTGGTCGGGACAAAGACCTCATGCAGTAGAACGCTGATGAACTGATGATATTGGCATTCATAGCAAACAGATATTGTCCTCGTTTTGATGAGCGAATGCGTATTGTTCTATTTGTTTATCGCATTAACAGTACTGTTGAATGGTTGATGGTATTCCTTTGTGTATGACGAGTTGACGACCTATCGGTGCAATAGTTGAGAAGTCGGCTATAATACTGGAGGTCGCGGGTTGCATTCCCGCGCGGTCCATGCATTTGTGTGCATAAACATGTCTGTTTGTATCGGTGTTATTATATATATTTCTTATTTTTTAATTATTTACATCATTTCCTTTAAAATGACGTAAACAAAGGTAAAAAATATATATAGGTGCAATTTATTAGCAAATAAATGATACAATAAAAAATCATTTGCGGATTTTTTTATAGGCAACCTGTCGCTATTCTGGTTAACTTTTTCAACATTCATTTACAAATCAGAATCAGACGGATGGATCTTAGGTAATATTTTCTAAGCGTCTCCGGTTCCCTCGTAATAATTATTCTTACCGCAACTTTGTACTTACTCGTGGATATCTGTACATTAGTAGAGCAATATTAATAGCAAATGATTCATTGTTATTTTTTTGTTATGAAAGTGGGAGGCAATATTATTGTATCTTCCTTGTTTCTGATAATGATCACAGAAGTAATTAAGCGCATGTTTTGGGAAATGTATGTATGTGATCTTGTCTTATTAATTTATTTGTCAACGTGAAGAACATAAGAAACACAAGTTCACTGCCCTGCGTTACTCCTCTCTCCTCCTCCCAATCTGGGAGGGAGGAGCTAGATGGGATCTAGCCTTACCTCCCTCGATTCTTTTCTCAAACGTGGGCGTGGAAGAAAATGCTCGAAAAGCAACTTGGCCTTTTTTTGTCTTAACCGACTTATCGACAGACCTATATCGGACTCCCGCCCTATGGGTAGGCAAAGTGTGTCGGATTCTGCGGCGAACGAAACTATTGAGACATCCACGAATTCCGCCACCCTTGGTATGGGCAGCGGGCCACTTTACCAGACTACTGCGATGTTAGCTGCAGATGTCCATAGGCGGCATAGATTACTTACCATCAGGCGTCACTCTTGCTCGTTTCTCTCCATCTTCGGTATTAAATTGTAAATGCCATCGCATCGTTGCCGATGTAAGCGTCTCGGTATCATCCGTATCGCATTACCGAGCTCAGCCGTGTCCGCTAAGTCGCCAATTTATAGCTTAACTTGCGCAACGCACTTGAGCGGCTTCGGGCGCGTGAGACGCCCAAATACACCGCAATGTGTATTAATAACTATCCCTGAACAGACATTATTCACTCAGCACCGTCCAGCCCCAAACTAGGCATACCTTGTATGTACTATGAGTGCCAGTCAACAGATAAATATTACTTACATACTTTTTTCTGTAAATACTTCTATTAGATAAACCTAGTCCGATACAAACAGACATGTTCAGTTCAGCACACCGGTTCGTACCGGGGATGGACTTCTCAACTCAACCATTACACCAAATGGCTCGTCAGTAAATGTCGCCTTTGTTTTTTTTTATTTGGTCTGCAGAGATGTCCTTTGAGTTTGGTGTGCCAAAATATCTAAGTCAAAATCAAACTTATTCATGAGTTTGCAAATTAGTATCTTATCGGAAACACGTACTTCGCTCTATTGGAAGAATTTGGGACCCATGTCTAGTCCAGTGCATGTCCTTCACTTGCGCGGTGGCTTAGAATGTGACACCAGACTGCATTCCTGCGGTTTTGAGTTTCAATCATACGTTATGTACGGTCGAGTGGCGTAACTAGTAGAATTCCCATACTTGTTACATACTAGCCTTCCGCCCGCGGTTTCACCCGCGCGTAATTTCTTTTTTCAAATATCCCCCCTTCCCCCCACATTTCTGGGATCAAAATTACCCTATGTACACCGGGGATAGTGTAGCTTTCCAACGGTAAAAGAATTATTCAAATCGGTTCAGTATTTTCAAAATTGTTATTCCCGCGGGAATGAGACATTTCCCGTAGGAATTTTATAGCCTATGTCCTAATCCGGGTTATAATCTATACGTGTGACAAATTTCATCTAAATCCGTTCAGCCGTTTAGGCGTGATTGAGTAACAAACATCCAAACATCTAAACATCTAAACATCCAAACATCCAGACTTTCGCATTTATAATATTAGTAAGATAAGATTTTTGCTATTTTTATAGCTCTACCTGCTAGACTAATCTGCTAGAGATTCTGCTTTTCTCCGAGCTTTTTTCCTTTATAGTTAGGGAACACTTGCACTATGATCTAAGATTTGGCAAATCCAGTTATTACAAGACAATTTGGTCTATGGGTACAGGTTTCCTCATGATAATTTCCGTCACCAATACTCGCTGTTTCATTTCTGTGTCTATTGTCTGTTTGTGCTTGTAAACAAGGCGATTGGTAGATTTAGAATCAACAAATTACTTTAGTTTGCGCCATGTTTGATTCGGAAATCACGGACAAATCGTTTGATGCTGATGACACATCAGCATTATACTATAACATTCTGAAATGTCGTTAACACAGAAACATTCCTTACTATAAATGTTCCGATGATGCCTTTTGGGATTAACTTACCCTCTGTACCAAAAATTTAAATGAATAGTGAATGTAGTTTATGTAGTGCTTAAAAGACAAGTGCACTGCAAGAAAGAATATGCTACGTAACTAGAGAAGAAAGTGCTCAAGACACAGACGCTAGAAACACACGCTGCGTCGCTTCGGCGGCGCGTTTTTATCCGGTGTAGTGCGACAGAGACAGTGCATCGAAAGAGACAGATGCTGCGCCGCTTCCGTGGCGCGGCGCAGGCTGCGCGCGCGCAGGCGGAGGAGTCACTCCCGCCTGACACTGCGCACGACGCAGCGCACTACTTTGCTGATGACGTTGCCGACCCTTGGAGGCAGGCAGGTGGGTGTGTCACATGGAACCGGACTGTCATCGAAGAGGCCAACTTTAAAAATATAAAAGAAGCATGGTATTGTCTACAGAGCAAAATCGCCACAAACGGGTACCAGGTCGTCCATTTCAGATGTGAAGGGTAAACCAGAATGTAATGGCATGTCTTTACTCCCACACACGGGTGCAGGCCTAACTTGTGGAGCACTTGTGCTTTCCTTTAAAAGGAGAACATAGAGCGACGCTTCCTGGTTATGTTAACCTCAATGACACGCAGCCCATCTGATAGTAAGCTGTACAACTGCGGCCTATTCCAGTGAGACACAACAGTGACAGTGACAGCCAGGAAACGTCACTCAATTTGTTGCCACACTGTATGTTCTATGATCTTCGAGCACTTGATTTCAAGTGTACTGGCTCCCACACGAGTATTGCCAGAACACAGTCAGAGCTGTTGTGGCAGCAGATTTCACCTGTGAGGGTAGCTAGCCAGTCTAACTTTGACAATGTCCTACTACCAAACCCAGACCCAACCAAGACCAACCGTGAAGACACATAAATCGTAATGAACCTTTCGATGAAAAGTGTTATTCTCTTCTCAGATGCTCTGGAGCGCGAGCGTCTGTCGCAGCACGCGGGTCTGCGGGAGCTGGTGACGCGCGGCGAGGTGCAGCAGCTGAGGAGCAGGCTGGCGGCGCTCGGGGCCAGCGCCGAGCTCGTCGTCAACATGACGCCGGGCGGCGCCAACACGCTGCTATACGTGTGAGTACATGCCGCTGAGGCCGGGAGCTGGGACCTGGTTGGCCAGCACACAAAGACAACATACCCACACACAAACAATATTTCTTTTTCCGAGAATATAATAACAGCTCGTCAATTTTCTAGTGCATCAGAGTCAGGCCTGACGTCAGCGGTAACTGCGCTGCTAGACGCGGGCGCGGACGGTCGCGCGCACCCCGTTACGCGCTACGGGCCTCTCTACGCCGCCTGCTACCACGGACACCTGGAGATCGCGCGGATCCTGCTCTCGCACTTCCCACGGGCTGTGCAGGTGAGGCTAGTGAGCGAGTGATCTGCCCCCAGTGCATCAGTTTCTGATTTCGAGTCACTATTTTATTTTTTCGAGATACTATTTCTTAATTCGAGTCACTATTTTATTTTTTTTAAGATACTATTTCTTAATTCGAGTCACAATTATATTTTTTCGAGTCACTATTTAAGTTTTTCGAGTCATTATTCCTTTATTTGAGTCACTATTTTAGTTTTCCTAGACACTATTTCTTAATTCGAGTAACTATTATATTTTTTCGAGTGACTTTTTTAGTTTTTCGACTTGTATTCCTTAATTTAGTTTTTATTTTTTCGAGTCTTCATTCCTAAATTTGATAAGCTGTTTAATTTTTTTGATTAACAATTGCTTATTTCTTCGAGTCACTGTTTCTTTATTCGAGTCACTATTTTAGTTTTTTCGAATCTCTATTCCTTTATTCAAGTCACTATTTAAATTTTTTGAGTTACTTTTCCTAAATTCGAGTCACTATTAAATTTTTTTCGAGTATTTTTTCATTAGTTACTATTTCTTAATTCAGTCATTAGTAATAATAATATGATAAATATAAATATAATCTGGTCGTTTCCAGCAAGAGACGGTGGAGAAGTGGCTGCCGCTGCACGCGGCCTGCATCGGCGGGCACGCTGCTATCGTCACTCTGCTGCTCAGCTACCCCTACCCCGAGGAGGTGCTCAACACTTATACGTAAGTCTCAACCTTCGACACGCCTGGCGCGTGCAAAATTAATATCATGCATCAACATACTAAGTGCAATAACAAAGCAAGTAATCATACGTGAGGCGCTCGTGGCGCAGCTGTGACAGTGGTTCGTTAGCGATAACGAAAGTCAAGCCACCTACGCCGCTTTCGGTTAATGGATGGGTGACCATTCTGACCATTATTTAGTGACATTAATTTCGAGCGTCTCCGTGCTTCGGAAGGCACGTTAAGCTGTTGGTCCCGGCTGATATTTACTATAATGTAAATATTAGTCGTCAAGCCTAGTCAGAGGCCATTTGGCGGCTTGATAACATCTGACATTAAGGTTGGTCACTTGCCTTACGCACCCCTCCACCAACCCGCACTAGGCCAGCGTGGTGGAGGCCCACACTATCTCACAATTGAGATAAGGCCTGTGTCCCAGCAGTGGGAACGTATATAGGCTGATGATGATGAATCATACGTCGTTCTTCTGTGAAAGGGTGGTATTTCGCCTGTCGAGCTGGCTCAAATCGATCGACAAAGGACCTGTCTACATTATGGATCTATCTACCTTATTAATATGTATTTCGATGAAAATGTAAGATGAGGAAGGCCGAGAGAGAAATGTTTGATTTGGTGAAGTATGACATGGACAATTGGACATAAAATAAATGAATGTAGAATTTGTGGCTAAAAACATGATGCACCGACCATATTTAGTGTTGAACAAGTATTTGTTTCGCTCACAGCTCGTCCCGTTTGGGTGTTTGTGTCTGAGAGAGTTTAAATGGTTGTCGGACGCTTTAGCTTTGAGTCCCATACGATCGCAGGACTCTCTCGCCTTGCATTGAAAATAAGTTTTTGCATCTTGTAAATTACCCCGGCCTTTTGTAGCTTGGTGCTTAAACCCTTTCTTTAAAAAAATGAAAGTAATAAATAAGGACAGGACAATGATGATGATGGTATGTGTTGCAGCGACGAGAGCGGGCAGTGGCAGTACAAGGCGGCGTTTGACGTGAACGCTTTAGACGCTCGTGGACAGAGCGCGCTGTATGTGGCCTGCACGCTCGGCAGCCTGGCCGTCGTCGAAGCGCTGCTGCAGCACGAGGTGCCGGCCGAGCGGCTGCCTGCGCCCGAACACGCCGCGCAGGTATGTGAGCATGTAAACCACAGCTGTCGGACAATATATCTTTATAGCAGGACTTGGAATATTGTTAAAGAGATCATGGTGGATGTACGCGACTGTACAAATATATTATGAAATTACAGTCATTTTTATTTCAGCCGAAAGACGTCTTAAATAAAAAAAAATTCTTAAAAAAATAATTTCAACAAACAACCTTAATTTAACAAATTAATAAATAATAATGCCACTTCTAAGAACATCGTGGTCATGAACATGAGGTTAGTCGATGCCCATACTTACCTTGAAGTACTATTTTGATTTGATTATTAAATTTAAATCTATTTGAATGGTGTAGACGCAGCCGCAGCCAGAGCCGGCGCAACGGCAGGACAGCGCGTCGCGCGTGCTGAGCCCGCAGCGCGGCGGCATCTCGCTCGGCATTCACGCCATCGTCAGCAAGCTCACCGGCGCCGCCGCCAACAAGGTACATCCATACAATTCATGTAACAGTAATCTGTCTTTCCGTTCGTCACAGGTCGGGTAGAACGTTTCGCGAGCGAAGAACAGAAAGGAATTTAGTTTGTAGCGGGACTTTAGTCCCGACTCATATAAAAAATTTATCAGATGAAAAGGCACTTTGTATATCTGATGATAATTTTTTTTTGCAGTTTTACATAAATGTGTTGTCTAATGTTTTATCTTTTGTGTAGTACCCATAGTACCATTACACGTAAAGAAGAAACATTACACGTGGTTTGCGAAATAATGACTAACATCAAAGGAGAACATGACCGGGATATCTCAATCTGTGATGACCTGAACATGATCTCCTTCTCTTTACTTTTCCTCTTCATGTTTTCGTTCTGGGCCCCATTCTACGGTCTGCTTAAGGATTCATCATCGAGCATCCATCGCGTGCGGCCGGTGTGCGTGGAGCGGCGCGGCGGCAGCGGCGGCGACAGCTGCGTGGCGCGCGCGGTGGTGGCGGACAACGCGCGGCTGCTGCGCCGCCTGCTCGACGCCGGCGCCAGCGCCGACGCGCCCGCGCCGCACCCGCCGCAACAGGTATTTGCTTTGTGTATGTAGAAGATATTATGTCATCTACATACGCGAAGTTCTTTGAAATTGCTGCACTAAAAATATTATGGCGCATCTTTGAAATAACCCGGCGCTGCTGATAACCCGAATAGCATAAATTTCTCTCCTACAGAATATTTTCTACTTGGAAATCAGGGTATCTGTTGGAAAATTCCAAATATTAAAATTTGTAAATAACCCGAACCAGGGTCGGTGAATTTTTCATGAATTGCAATTTTAATCAGATAAAAACGGATCCGATAACTAGTTTTCTTATTTTTATTTATTTAATAAAAATATGCAGACTTAAATAAACTGGATTAGAACCTTCGAAGATCTCGCTATTACCACTAGTAACTAAAATCCTTCTTTTAGGGCGCATGGGAGACCTCGCGGGATGGCCGACGTCGCTCGCGCAGTGCATCCGCCGCTAATACGCTGCAACGCGGCTGCAGCGCAGACAGTGAGTGCAATAAGACTTTTATGAGATCCACTTTTAAATTTTTTGTACATTTTTTGAAATTTGTGAATTGTGAAGTCTCCTTTTACGAAAGAGAAATTCGTGCATGTTGGATATATGTTATATCTATTTCTGTTAGAATGTTTATCTATGATCAATTGATCATTATCATCATCACCATCAAGCTTTCTTACTGGTTCTCTCCATTGTAAGGGGACCTGCCATGGACGGCTCTGGCAGCGGCGGCGAGAGCGAAGAACGCGCGCATGGTGGAGATGCTGGTGGAGGCGGGCGCGTCGGACCCGCACTGCCTCGCGCTGCGCGAGTGCGCGCGACACGGCCTCGCCGACCTGCTCGCCAAGTTGCTCGCCACTAAGGTACGCCACTGGGACACTGGTTTTTTCTAGTATTCAAAAGTACCAACATTTTTTTGATACTTTTGTCAATGTATAAATCTATAATTGCTAAAATATTGACTTGCAAATAATTTTGTGTGCAAACGCGCCTATAGATGGCGCATCCAGCTAGCAACATGGTTGTGGATCTGAACCGCGGTGATGAGATTTCTCTCTGATTGTATAAGGTCGGCGGAATATGATTAATAAAAAACGTTAGATTACTTAAGTTGGCTTTTATTTCGTACTCGATTAATAGTTCCATAATTGTACTGCATATAGGCCTGTGGTTTATTCAGTAAAATCATCATCATCGAATCATCGAATAAATTATAAATTTCTTGCTCTAGGCGTACCCCGACCCGGATTACAAGCTGAACAAGTCATCAGTGTCGGAGACAGTGTTCAGCAGCCGCGAGGGCGACGCGGCGCTGACGTACAGCGCGCTGTGCCCTACCACGCCCGTCATGGTCAACTGGCGGGAGCTGCGCTGCCAGCTGGCTGCGATACGGTCAGTGCGCGTGAGGCTTAGGAAATTCTAATATTAGTTATCTTGAACTTAACCCATTAAATTTTGTTGGTATTCGTAGTCAATTTATCGACATGAGAAAGGGCATTCTTCACGTCGTTAAATGTTTTTCTCTTCAATTAATTTAAAATGTTATTGATGTTTCATATGCGAATATAACTAGATCTTGCATAAAATAGAAGAGATCATATTTTGTATATATCAAAAAGAGCAACGGTCCTAATAACGAGCCCTGGGGCACTCCCGTGAACAAAGGAGCGTTGGAAGCAGTTTTACCATTTACATATATGAACTCTTTGTACTCTGTCGGATAGATCGGATTGCAATTAATTCAAGGAATTTTCTGTTATGCAATAATGCTGTAGCTTTATTAGCAGTATCTGGTGACTAACGCAGTGAAATGCTTTAGACAAGTCAAAAAAGATATGAAATGAACTACTTTGAAATGAATGGCTAATGTCTAAATAGTAATACATTTACGTCGCCTCCAAGGTGAACACATATTTATTTACGTCCAAAGAATCGAATAAAACGAAGTTTAATTTTCTTTGTATGAAACGTCTTGTACTTGTCCGCATCGTATCATCCCAATTGGAAGAATACGTTGGGCTATACAACATATGAGATGATGATATGTGTATCGTCATTGTGACGTATGAAGGCCATGTATCATGACGTCAACGAAAAGGGAAGATCTTCCTCCGAGCTAGGTGTCTCGGGGACCGCGGCCCAACGTACCGTCTTGGTATGTTGCTAGCCGAGAGAATAACTCTGCTAGTGCGACGCAGGATCGAATATCCGATTGGCTGTCTCAGTGACAAGTCTCGAAGCCAATGTTTACACGTGCACTTTTCGCTGACTTGCAATTTTGCGTTGTTGTCGTCAGTCTGTCTTATGTAGCGCATTCCGATAGCCGCTACAGTCATCATCGTAATATGTGCAGGATGTCGTGGCTGCGGCTGGCGGCGCTGAGGGTGAACGCGCGGCTCAGCAGCGAGCGCGGCGCGCTACTGGCTCTCACGCGCATCGACCTGGCCAACAACGACCTGCGCGCGCTGCCGCCGGACCTCTTCACGCTCGTCAGCTTGAGGTATGTACGGTGATCAGCCTTTGCAAATCTGTCAAATTCCTGCAACCAATTTTCAGCTTAATGTCGATTGCATAGGGCTCTATTTCAAGTAGGTACAGACCGACAAATTAATAATAATTAATAATAAAAATTCTTAATAATAATAATTCTTTCTCATTGTAAAATTCTTCTCGGTGTCTTTTACAGTCCTTCTCTAAGGGTAGACTACTTCCATACTCTGGAGAAGCTGTTAGAGGACCTGACTCCCCTTTACAGTCACACCATACTGATGGGAGATTTTAATACGTGCCTTCTGAAAAGCGATTCTCGCTCCTCTCGCCTCAATTCCATCATTGATGCTAGCAATCTTAATATTCTGCCTCTTGATGCAACGCACTTTTTTCCAAACTGTTCCCCTTCTCTATTAGACTTGATAATTGTCTCCTCCGCGAATCATGTTGCTAAGCATGGTCAATGCAATGCTGAGGCCTTTTCGTATCACGATCTACTTTATTTATCTTACAAAGTTCGACCTCCCAAATCCAAGGCGAAAATGGTTTTGCAACGCAATTTTGGTGGCATGAAAATTGATGAGTTGCGGCGGGATGCAATCGACATGGATTGGTCGAGTGTTTTTAATGCTGGTACTGTTGATGAGAAGGTTAACGTTTTTAACACATTTTTAATCCAACTCTTTGACAAGCATGCACCCGTTCGGCCTGTTAAGATTAAGCTTTCTCCAGCACCTTGGCTCACTGATGAAATTAAAGCTCTGCGAGATAAGAAACATGCTGCTAAATCTAGGTTTAAAGTGGACCCGTCCGATAAAAATCGTGAAAAGTATAAGTTGATAAGGAACCGCTGCAATAGATTGTGTAGGGATGCTCAAAGACGCCACATTCACGAATCCGTAGAAAATGAAAATCCAGCCAAAATCTGGAAATTTCTTAAGTCGCTTGGAATTGGTAAGACATCACACAATGTTTTTCCTAAAGATATTAATATCGACCAGTTAAATAAACATTTTACTTCCTCGTCTACCATTGATGGTACTTTAAAAACCAGAACGCTAAATCATCTTTCATCTCTTCCAATTCCAGACTACTCATCTTTTGTCTTTGATCAGCTAACCGATTGTGATGTTAAGAAGAACATCTTAGCTATTGCCTCAAACGCTGTCGGTAGTGACAACGTTAGCCGTAAAATGATCACTCCTCTCCTTGACATTTTGACTCCTATAATTACCCATATCCTAAATTACTCCTTGTCCTCGAGCACCTTTCCGGCAGCTTGGAAAAATGCTCAAATCATTCCACTCCCTAAGAAAGCCAATCCATCATCCTTTTCCGAGTACCGTCCTATATCTATTTTACCATTCCTATCCAAAGTGCTGGAGCGTGTTGTTCATCAACAGCTCAGCTCATTCCTAGCCAAAAATAAACTCCTGAACCCATTCCAATCTGGTTTCCGGCGTGGTCATAGCACGGTAACGGCTTTAGTTAAGATCACTGACGACATCCGCCTTGCTATGGACAGTAGACGTCTTACGGTGTTGGCTTTACTGGACTTCAGTAATGCCTTCAACGTTGTAGATTTTGACATCCTGCTTGGCCTGTTACGCTCTCTTAACATATCTCCAACGGTAGTTGATTGGTTTCATAGTTATCTACATGGGCGCCGGCAGCGTATTCGTGTTGATGACTCCTTTTCTGTTTGGAACGATATTGGTGCCGGGGTGCCTCAAGGTGGCGTCTTGTCTCCTCTACTTTTTTCAACTTTTATAAATAGTATCACCCATGGTCTCTCTTCTTCCTACCATCTATATGCGGACGACTTACAACTTTACTCTAGTGGCGATTTCGAGGAGCTCCCAGGTGTTATTGGTGTCCTGAATAGGGACTTGACACGAATTGTAGATTGGAGCAAGTCGTTTGGGCTCAAGGTAAACCCTGAAAAAACTCAGGTTATAATACTTGGTGGATCACGACAAATTGCAAGGATCGATTGTGATTCTTTACCACCTATCATGCTTGACGGTGTCCAGTTAGCCTGTAGCCGAGTGGTTAAAAACCTCGGGGTATTTATAGATTGTACTTTGACGTGGGATGTGCAAATCAAGGAGGTGAGCAGGAGAATGTTTGCTTCTGCAGGTTCGATTAATAGGCTGCGCAACTTTTTGCCTATACCCACCAAAATTGCTTTAGTGCAGGCCCTTTTACTACCATTACTTGACTACGCCGACTGCTGTTATTTAGATCTTTGTGAAGCTTCACTTAATAAGCTTGAACGACTGCAAAATTTCTGCATACGCATTATTTTTGGTCTTCGTAAGTACGATCACGTTTCTGAATACCGAGCTCAGCTTGGCTGGCTTCCGATACGACGTCGCCGTGATCTGCATGTTCTTGGCTTATTGTTTTCCATTCTTTTTAACCCTTTATCTCCTCCCTATCTTAAAGAGCGGTTTCATTTCTTGCAATCCACCAAAGGTCTCCTGCGTTCATCCCGGAAGTTACATCTAGTCTGTCCACCTCACTCCACTGAGTTCTACTCCCAATCCTTCACTGTTCAATCTATCCGTCTTTGGAATTCTCTCCCCCTTTCTATACGTGAATCTCAGACGCTTCCAATTTTCAAATCTCGTGTTAAATCCTACTTTCTTTCTCTCCCTTGACTATTGCTTGAGTGTTGTCATTTTCATGGTCTATCTTGGTTGAATGTTTTCTTTTGTGTGATATCCGTAAATCTGATATTATTCTATTGTGTTTATTTTACTTTATGCATGTGTAATATGTATATGTATGTTTATATACTTATATATATTTATATATTATGTATAATATGTATGTCTAAGTATATGTGTATTTATTAGAGGAGTCTGGAGTCAAATATATTATATATAAATATTTTCTTTCTCTGTCTTGCACTGCCCTTTATTCTGTCAATCAATCTATTTTCATACTTTCCTCTTTCCTAAGGTTGACTGGAAGAGATCGCTGTTTAGCGATAAGTCCGCCTATATTGTACAGCTATTATATGTTACATGTTTGTCCTAAAGTGTTTTGTGCAATAAAGAGTATCTATCTATCTATCTATCTACCGACAAACTTATCTGTTCCCTGATGCTTAATGAAATGAAGAAACGTTGTAATAATAGTTTTTATCGTAATAATTTATTTTAATAGAGAGTTTTAACTAACAATAAAACTTACCTATTATTTTTCCTGAGATATCCGGAATCCATATTGAGTGAAGCCTTCCGTTTTTCTTGTGTTCTTCCGGTCAAGCGAGTCCCTCTCTTACGCTAGTGGCGCCACCTTGCGTCCAATGCGACCGTTTCCGGTCGTAGGTAGCTATAGTTACCTCATGGATCGCGCCACGTCCTTTTGTCATTATACGTCGTTGGTAACAGGTAGAAATTACCTGGATTCCGGATATCTCAGGAAAAATAATAGGTAAGTTTTATTGTTAGTTAAAACTCTCTATTATTTGTTCCGTCTTCGATATCCGGAATCCATATTGAGTGAAGTGTTTGATATCTCCTGGTACTGCTTAATGATGCTATAATGTGTATGAAGTTAGGAAGTAAAGTAAGAGTTAAGGCATTACTGTACTTAATACATAAGGAAAAGCTTATGCCAAAAAACTATACGTCTGTTTCCAAAAGTATATGGTCTATAGAATACCTCTTTAACAGTTTCATGAGGAAACAGCTTAACATCCAGGTGACGCCACGGTACCTGCTTCGCGAAGTACTAATTTAACTCAACTACTTATGACGGTCGTAGTGGCGGTTTTACAGTACTTTACTAAATAACTAATAATCTTACCAGGTACCTTCTTCACGACGCGACGTTGCAGTGCAGCGATACAATCAAAAGACTAATCTATATCTTTCCGGCTGTTGTCTCCTCTACAAGCCCGACTTCCTATGATTTGTAAAGTCATTTCTATAACCCAAAACTCGTGACATAATTATTGCCTTTATATATCAAGTTTTCTGATGAGACTTGATAGGTTTAGGTTGCTAGGTTAGGGTGCCGTGCGGGAGCGGCACTAAAGAATACCAACTCCCGCCCCATCTCTTGCCCGTGGGTGTCGTAAGAGGCGACTAAGGGATTTCTACTTTAGCAGAACATCTGGTTTATGGTGCAGCTAAAATTAGAGGCCGGTGACGGGCAGCAGCGTCACCGGTGCGAGAGCTGCACCCTGCGATCGCCAACACGCCTGCCCAGCGTGGCGATTATGGGCAAAACCTACATATGGGAAGGAACTATAGGCCACGGCCCCCAGTTCCCGGCAGTCCCGCTATTCCTGGTCATGGTGGCGACCATGGTAACGGCGGGGCGGGGGGTGCTAAGAATCTCCGGGCTACGGGAGGCCACCATCAAAAACTGACCCTGGCGACGTATAACGGGCGCACGCTACGGCTTGACTCGCATCTGGCGCAACTTGAGGTAGAACTTGGGAAGATTAGGTGGCACATTCTGGGTTTATGCGAAGTCCGAAGAGAGGGGGAGGACACCGTAACCCTTGAGTCAGGCCACCTAATGTACTTCCGTGGAGGTGACCAACAATCCCAAGGTGGCGTCGGGTTTCTGGTCAATAAGTCCCTCTCCGACAACATTGTGGAGATCTCCAGTGTGTCGAACAGGGTCGCGTACCTGATCGTCAAGCTCACTGAGAGATATAGTCTCAAGGTGGTGCAAGTGTACGCGCCGACCTCGACGCACTCGGACGATGAGGTGGAGGAAATGTTTGATGATATATCAAGGGCCCTCCACCACACTACCAAGACCCACTACAGTGTTGTCATGGGGGACTTCAACGCTAAAGTGGGAGTACAAAATTGCAGCGAATCGGTAGTAGGATCCCATGGATTTGGAGCCAGGAATCATAGGGGGCAGATGCTCGTAAACTTTCTCGAACGGGAAGGGCTCTTCTTGATGAACTCTTTCTTCAAGAAGCAGCCCCAAAGGAAGTGGACGTGGCAGAGCCCCGACACTATGACGAAATACGAGATCGACTTCATCTTGGCGGACAAGCGGCACATATTCAGAGATGTCTCCGTGATCAACAGGTTTAATACCGGCAGCGATCACAGACTTGTCCGAGGCACTCTGAATATCGACTTTAGAGCCGAACGCGTCCGTTTGGTGAAGTCCAGACTCCGGCCAACCCTGCTCCAAACCTTGATAGGATCTGAAACGTTTCAGTCAAACCTGGAGAACCAATTTGCTGCCTTGGAAACCACAATTGACGTTGACCGAAACCTAGAAAATGTGGTTCGAGTCCTCAGGGAGGAAGGTAAGAGATTTTGTAACATGCGGCGCAAAGGCAGGAAGTCGAAACTTTCCGAAGGGACTTTGGGGCTAATGAGGCAACGACGTGAAGACCCACCCACCACTTCGTCCGGAAAAAGAGCTCTTAACCGGGAGATAAGTAAACGTGTGCGTCACGACCTCCGGTGCTTTAATACTCTTTCAATCGAAAGAGCTATAGAGCAAAATCGGGGATCTAAGGTGTTCGTACAATCTCTCGGAAGAAGCCACCTGACGAAGCTGACCACAGCAAGTGGAGAAGTTGTCGCCTCAAAGCCGGCAGTTCTTTCGGAGGTAGAAGACTTCTATGGCCGGTTATACGCTTCGCATGCATCTCGACCTGATCCCGGAAATGAGGACTCTAGAGCCACGTTAACTCGCCATTACACTGAAGACCTGCCAGAAGTCAGCGTTGGCGAAATCGAGATTGCTCTTGGGCAGCTTAAAAATGGAAAAGCCCCTGGAGAGGACGGCGTTACTACAGAGCTGTTAAAGGCTGGAGGTAAACCCGTACTGAGGGAGCTCCAAAAGCTTTTTAACGCTGTCCTGTTCGAAGGGAGAACTCCAAAGGCGTGGAGTAGGAGTGTGGTCGTCCTGTTCTTCAAAAAGGGTGACAAAAGCCTGTTGAAGAACTATCGACCCATTTCCCTTCTAAGCCACGTCTATAAGCTATTCTCAAGAGTGATCACGAACCGTCTTGCGCGAAGACTCGACGAGTTTCAACCACCGGAACAGGCTGGGTTTCGGAGCGGATACGGCACCATAGACCACATTCACACTGTGCGGCAGATTATACAGAAGACCGAAGAGTATAATCAACCCCTGTGTCTAGCATTCGTGGACTATGAGAAGGCCTTCGACTCGGTTGAAATCTGGTCTGTTCTGGAGTCCCTGCAGCGTTGCCAAGTAGATTGGCGATATATCCAAGTGATGAGATGTCTGTACGAAGCAGCCACCATGTCCGTCCAAGTACAAAACCAGCAGACAAATCCTATACCATTGCATCGAGGAGTGAGACAAGGGGACGTCATCTCCCCGAAATTGTTCACAAATGCAATGGAGGATATGTTTAAGACGCTGAACTGGAAAGGACGTGGCATCAACATAAATGGCGAATACATCTCTCACTTGCGATTTGCAGATGACATCGTCATAATGGCGGAGACGATGCAGGACCTACAACAGATGCTGAATGACCTGGCTGATTCTTCTTTACGCATCGGCCTACGGATGAACTTGGACAAAACCAAGGTCATGTTCAATGAACATGTTCTACCGGAACCGATTGCGATTCACGGCGCCGTCCTCGAAGTTGTTCAAAAATATGTGTACCTTGGGCAGTCATTGCAGTTGGGTCGAAACAACTTTGAGGACGAGGTAAATAGAAGAATTCAGTTGGGTTGGGCAGCGTTTGGAAAACTACGTCGAGTCTTCTCATCGCCGATTCCACAATGCCTAAAGACGAAAGTCTTCAATCAGTGCGTCCTACCCGTCATGACATACGGAGCCGAAACGTGGACACTTACGGCACGGCTAGTCCACAAGTTTAAAGTCGCTCAGCGGGCTATGGAAAGAGCTATGCTCGGCGTCTCTCTGCGGGATCGCATCCGAAATGATGTGATTCGGCAGAGAACCAAAGTCACCGACATAGCTCGCCGGATTAGCCAGCTGAAGTGGCAGTGGGCTGGCCATATCAGCCGTAGAACCGATAACCGTTGGGGTAAACGGGTTTTAGAGTGGAGACCGCGTCTCGGTAAACGTAGTGTAGGACGCCCTCAGGCCAGGTGGAGCGATGATCTGCGCAAGATGGCTGGCAGGAGCTGGATGCGAGTGGCCGAGGATCGATCAGCGTGGCGAGCATATGTAGAGGCCTATGTCCAGCAGTGGACTGTCACAGGCTGATGATGATGATGATGAGGTTTAGGTTGTGTTCGGCCAGAAGAAATCAAAAGTAAAATTGCAACACGTTTCAAAACATCATAAAAATATTCTAGATCTTAAACATTTTAGTGCTTAGTATTGTTCTCCGTTTCAATCCGTAATTTTCGCAACAGACATACATAGGTCATAAAACCTAGTAGCTTCATGCTCACTACGTCTTGGGAAAGGTAGATAAGGCCGAGTGAAAAATAAGGAACAAAAGCGATTTCAGCCTATTAATGTACCACTGCAGGCATCATGGGCACAGGCCTAATCATCACGCTTGTATAGTGCGGATAAGAGATCATAGAGAAACAGCCAGAAAATCCGAAACAAAATGCCTGATCCGGGGACAGGACCCAGGAATCCTTGATTTCCGTCAGGTACTTAAACCACTAGGACAGCGATGCGTTTTAAAAAGATTAGATTCTAGAATTGCAGATCTGATAATTGTCTAATACTCATCTACAGGTGGTTCAGCACGCTACCCGGACCCGGCCCGGAGTGTGCAAATTAGTACAATATTATACTGATCCTAGGCTGTGTTCGGGTGGATCAAAACTTGTGAGCTATATTTAGGCGGGACAGCACCTATTATGGTTGTAAAAACAAGCAATACAGACATGAGACATCTGCAAGTCAACTTTGAAAAATAAAATAAAAATGCATTGTAAGAGGTTAGTTCCTTCTAATACCCAATAAACAAGTAGCGTGAGCAGTTCTGAATGGGAACAGGCCGGTTCTGGTTTTCCCTACTGACTGGAATGTCACTAAGCTATTTAGTGTGTGATAGCGCATCTACCCTCAGGCTACATAGATCTGGAACGTACTGCGTTGCCAAATATATTTTTAGGACTTTATACGACTTCGTGCCTATTTTATAATAATGTATCTTAGGCCACGACTGTGCAATTGCCCCTGTGGAGAAAAAATGTGTATTATTCTTACCTGCCGTCGTTCGTTATGGATCACTGCTTGAACAACATACAGGTCCTTGCTTGCAGTTGATGTGCAAGGACCATTGGAAATCTGTCCATTTCTATATGTGCTCCATCAGTTGCATCGGTCGTGTGCATGTGTGATGTCGGCTGTGCGCGGCTCTGCGTGTAGCGTGAATGAGCTGCGTGCAGCCATGACCAACCAACTCTTCTCAGTCTTGTACTAGTTTTGGATCTTTGATTTGTTGGTGGAGCAGGGATCTAGACGTTTCTTGAGTTTTATATTGCGTTGATCGACAAGTAGCCTCCCTTTTATGAACGATGAACAAGGCAAAGCTGTGTCTCCCCATTAGGAGCTAGGCCTGTCTGGGGGACTAGCTGCCTAGCGAAATCTGTTTTAGAAATGCTCTGCGGAGCGTGGCATTTCGGTTCCGACAAGGGCTTTGGGTTAGTTCCAGTCTTAAGCGCAAGCGCAGCGCCAAGCCCGGTAACATTCCCAAACTCTGTCTTGTAATGAGTGGGTATGAGTTTAGGTCGGAACCAGAACAGATCGCTAAAGTCCAATAATTTTCCCGGGCATTGCAATGAAGAGATTTCAAATCTTACATTCTCCTTACGTACCTTTGAGACTGATGATAACGATCTCTGGGAATGACGAACGAGGCAACGCTAAGTCTCCCCATTAGGATCTGGGCCTGTCTGGGGGACTCACTGCATATGTTCCAAAACGAGGCAACGCTAAGTCTTCCCATTAGGATCTGGGCCTGTCTGGGGGACTCACTGCGTATGTTCCAGTAATTCTCCGAGTAATGTTACACCATTTCGGTTCCAAAAGGGACTTTGTACTGGCTTGTGTGTCCCAGGTAACGTCAAAACTCGGAACCAGAACAAAGCGCTGTGGTTCAATATTTATTTCAGGTACTGCCTTAGAGATTGCAAATCTTACCTTCTTTTACAGTTCAGAAATATAGCATTATATAGGCATTGCGGTTCTGACAGGGACTTTGTATTGACTTGTGTGTCCCAGGTAAGCCCCTTACACTCTAGGGATTGTGTCAGAGCCAGAGCCAGAGCCACTGCTGAAATTAATTGTTTAGCTCCGGCAAAATGATTACAAATTTACCTCCTCCTGAAGTTGTGATATTTATGGGAGGCCAACTCAGAGAACAACGAACGAGGCTGTCTCCCTGTTAGGAACTGGGCCTGGCTGAGGGATCTAGCGAATTCTAGAAATGGAATGGCATCCATTTGGCAAGTCTCACTTCTCCTGAAGCTCTCAATCTGAATGGGCCAAACGGGAGCCAAGGTCCACACAACCTCCGCAAAAAGGGTAGTGGAACGACTAAACAATTAATTAATATGCCATCAAAATAAGGATAGTATCAGCTGTCCCACTGCTGGGCAAAGGCCTCTACGGAAACCAGGAAATCGCCACGATGACAGATATTGGCTCAATCACCACGCCCGCCAAATGCAGACCGGCGCGGCGACCACAAAACCGTGCCCGACAGATTATAAATCGACACTAGTTTTTAGCTCAACCCGGGAATCGAACCCAGGATCCCGAGGCAATGGCCAGGCACCACAAGCACTAGACCAACGAGACCATTCAAAGAATTCATGAAAATGTTCCTTTGAAAATTGCTCTTTCTAATCCGGTTTAAGTATCAATAAAGGTAGAATTAATCTTATTATTATTTCTATTAACAATATTATTGCTTTTATAAACGAGTTATGGTTTGATGAAAAAAGCATTATGATATCTTACAAGGCTTTCAGACTATGCCTTGTATGTTGAAATTACCTTAAAAAATTTGTGTCGTTGCATGGCTGATCAAAAGATTTTAAGCTTGTAATCCATGGTAGTAAATGCACGACCCATAACAGTACCGAATGCATCTGGGTTGGTTCTGGTCATGTGTTCCAAGCTGCTACGATAGATACTTGGAATACTTATTCAAACAAATAAACAGAATTACTTAATTCAGTAATTGCTTAAGGATCAGGTCACTGCGTAAAAAAGAAAATAAAATCCGCACTTCACACCCGTGTAGGGACACGTGTAATTTGCGGTGCTTTTTAACAATGTGTCATCGTATCGTACTCATCGTCCAATGTCAAGATTTCAGAACCCTTACTATTATATTTACCTAATATTTCCAATAGAGGTTATTATTACTTGTACAAATCATTGCATTTGCAAGAGCACTACAAGAGACTTGACAACGATGTAGGTGACTTATATATTTTCATTATTAAAATTCATATATTTATGATTTTATATTTTACTATATACAGATAATTTACTTACATACATTATTTACATTCACATTCACACATCACATTCATTCGTCACGCTAACAAACATTAAAATACTTAAATATAAATATTAAATTAAATGCACAAGCAAACCCGAGTGATACCCGTAGTATGCAGCGCGATCTATTCACCGGTGCACTATAGCTACGCACGACTTGTTTACCCGCGCCCGCGCACCGGGCTCGCAGCCGGCTTGTCGCCAGTCGAGAATTGATGCTTTGACGTATGACCCGTGCTAATCATTATATCGCGCTCAATACCACGCGTAGTTGCGTAATAGATTGTTAATTGTTTGTGTCCCTATAAACTTTATTACGTCCCGTATCTCTTTTGTACCTCCTTCTGTTCTATCGTGCGTGTGTGAATAAACTGACTGTTACATCTGTGAGTTGTGTTGCTTATTGACACCTAACCACTACATTGGTAACTACCACATTGGTAACCCCTACATTGGTGACCCCGACGTGATGTGGCAGTCATTTGTCGCCATTACTGACTGCCTGGAGTGTTTCCCGTCGTCTTGAAATCGCAGGGCTTGACACATTTGTGGGCCTTAGCACCGTGTTTATGATGGTACCAACATACAGGGTGACGTCGGTAATTAGACTGGGATCGGCGTGAGGATGATCTATGTGAGGATGATCTACCGCGTTGTCTGGACTGTCGTTCTCTGCATCGTGGTATATGGTTGACACGGGTTGTGAGGGCACTTACTTGTCTCGTCAGTTCTGCCACTTGTTGTGTCAACTCGGCGATCGGTGATGACGTCATAGCCGCGACGTATTGTGACGGTGTTGCGATATCGTTAATTCGATCGGCAAGTTCAGCTAATTTTTCGAGAGGTAATGTTGTCTGAGATGCGATAATTGGTTGCATACTGGTAGGCAAACGACTCGTCCATATCGTTTTAAGGAAATCCTTAGGTATATCCGGTCCAGCAAGGTGTTGTAAGTGCCTAAGGAACTGTGTAGGCTTACGATCTCCTAGTTGCTCATGCATTAATAGTTGTTTCACTTTATTCTCTTGGGACACAGACAACCGCTTGATAAGCTCCGTTTTAAGATGATCGTAGTCAGCGGGGCCGGTGAGGATATCCTCCACTTCTGCGGCATACTGTCTGTCTAAAGCTGCCATTATGTGGTAGAATTTGATAGCGTCATCAGTGATCCGCATTATCGCAAATTGACCTTCCACCTGGGCGAACCATATTGCGGGTTTTTCGGGCCAGAATGGAGGTAGGCGAATTTGAATGGCCGGTTGGGCGGTAGCCACAGCACAACGGGTCGCCTCTTCGTTACGGACCGTAGTACCAATACCAAATTCCTCATAGACACTGGAAGTGACATTTGTGTATACCCGGTTTCTGCGCTTCGTGAACGATTGTGTAAAACGACCTATCAACTAAGTGCTGCCAATGGTTCGGTTATCGACACATTTGGCTATAAACAGTTAAATCTAGACTTTGGCTTACGTCGTAAGTTTCCGTGGCGCTTTGTAATTGCTGACGTCACAAAGCCTATAATTGGTGTTGATTTTCTTTCGTTTTACCGTCTTATTGTCGATATCAGTAAACAAAAACTAATCGATAGCCTAACCAATGTCAGTGTGGTAACATCTATATATAAACCTGATTGTCTTGTCTCGAGTGTTAAAGTCTCAACTGGCGGTAATAGTAGGTATCATCAAATTTTGTCTGAATATCCGGAAATAACACGTCCTGCTGGTACTCCGGGTATCATTAAACACAAAACTGTTCACTACACCCGCACAGTCCCAGGTCCCCCGGTATCATGCTCACCGCGACGCCTTGCTCCTGATAAACTTAAAATAGCCAAACAGGAGTTTGACGTAATGCTGGCCAATGGAACTGCTCGTCCTTCTGATAGCCCATGGGCATCGCCGCTCCACTTAGTGTCTAAAAAAGACAACGGCTGGAGACCATGTGGCGATTACAGATTACTCAATGCTCGTACTATACCGGACAAATACCCAATTCGACACATACAGGACTTTTCTCATAGTCTTTCCGGTTGTAAGGTCTTCTCCACAGTAGACCTGGTTAAGGCCTACAATCAGCTCCCTGTTTTTAAAGAGGATATCCCGAAGACGGCGATCACTACGCCCTTCGGGTTATATGAATTTCCTTTTATGACGTTTGGTTTGCGTAACGCAGGCCAAACTTTTCAAAGATTTGTTGACGAAATGACTCGAGACCTTCATTTCTGTTATCCTTATCTCGACGATTTTTTAGTCTTTAGTTCTTCAGCACAGGAGCATGAAAACCACCTTTGCCAACTGTTCACACGCATGAAAGACTACGGTGTCCTTATAAATACCTCTAAATGTGTCTTTGGTGCTTCGCAAGTGACTTTCTTAGGGTATCACATCTCTGAGCATGGCACGAAGCCTTTAAACAGCAGAGTACAAGCCATCGCTGATTTCCCAGCCCCAAAAACCGTCCGAGAACTGCGACGATTTTTGGGAATGGTAAATTTTTACAGGAGGTTCTTGAAAAATGCTGCTCAAATCCAGGCACCCTTGAACGCTCTTTTGACTGGTTCTGTTAAAGGTTCTCATCCAGTTGTCATCGAGGGTGAAGCATTACAAGCATTCGAGGAGTGCAAAAAGAGCCTATGTAATGCAGCTCTGTTGGCACACCCGGATTCCCAATCCAAACTAGGCCTTGTTACTGACGCTTCCGACACAGCGATTGGTGCAGTCCTACAACAGCGGAAGGATGGAGCCTGGCAACCTCTAGCTTTTTTCTCGCGCAAGTTGAGCCCATCACAAACTAAATATTCACCGTATGATAGAGAGCTCCTTGCAATATACGAGAGTATTAAATATTTTCGTTATATGCTTGAGTCCACCCATTTCACGATATATACTGACCATAAGCCACTGTGCTATGCGTTTCAACAACGAAAAAGTAATTGCTCACCGCGGCAATACAGACATCTCGACCTGATATCACAGTTTACAACCGATATTCAACATATATCAGGTTCGAACAATGTCGTCGCAGATACACTTTCGCGAATTTGTGAACTGCAATTACCGGTTGACTTTGACGAAATGGCCAAGCTCCAAGCTACAGATGACGAGTTGGCATCTCATTTACAAGGCGAATCTTCACTTCGTCTAGTAAAGACAAACGTTCCTGGTAGTCGCGCTGAATTGTACTGCGACGTCAGTACACCGACTCCTAGGCCGTTTGTCCCACATCAATTACGTCAGCAGGTGTTCAACTCCCTGCATTCGCTGAGCCACCCAGGCGCCAATGCGTCAGCCAAGCTTGTTGCACAGCGTTTTGTTTGGCCCTTAATGCGCAAGAACTGCCGTGAATGGTCTAAGGCGTGTTTGACCTGCCAGCGTTCGAAGGTAAACAGACATGTCGCGTCACCGTTAGGTACGCTTGCTTTACCTTCCGCGCGTTTCAAACACGTCCACATAGACCTAGTCGGCCCATTACCGCTCGCTGGTGACTATCGGTATTGCCTTACAGCCGTCGATCGATTTACGCGATGGCCAGAAGCTGTACCACTTACTGATATCACCGCCGAAACAGTGGCCAAAGCGTTTATATCCTGCTGGGTATCTAGATATGGCTGTCCAACCACCATCGTGAGTGACCGCGGTGCTCAATTCCAGTCGGCACTATTCCAGCAATTGTCCAAAACAATTGGATTTGACCACCGCAGGACGACAGCATATCACCCGCAATGTAATGGCTTGGTTGAGCGTTTTCACAGGCAATTAAAAGCGGCAATCACCTGCCACAATAATAAAAACTGGGTCGAGGCTTTACCCCTAGTACTTCTTGGCATAAGAAGTGCAGTCAAAGAGGATCTGCGATCTTCTTCAGCCGAGCTGGTCTTTGGCGAACCACTTCGACTACCTGGCGAATTTTTCGGTCACGATGTCAATGGCTATACCACCGACATAACAGACTTTTCAACTCGCATGAAGTCATTCGCTGAGAACTTACGCCCAGTACCAACGCAACACCACTCGAAGAATAAAATCTTCGTTTACAAAGATCTTGCCACTTGTAGCCACGTATTCCTAAGGGAAGACACGCTACGTGGATCATTTCTGCCTGCTTACACTGGCCCATATGAAGTGCTAGAGAGAGGTCCTAAAAACTTTAAAATTAGCGTCAAAAATAAAAGCGTCACAGTAAGTATAGACCGACTTAAACCAGCCTACTTACTGGACGCTGGCAATGCATCACAGAAAGAAAATCCATTTTTGAAGTCTTCTCAATCTGATGCATATAGTACACCAGAACCTAACGATCCTCACCCTACAGTAACACGAACATCACGCTCAGGGAGGAAAGTTCAGTTTCCAGACTATTATCGCCCTTAGCCCGGTCTCTGGAGGGGAGTGATGTAGGTGACTTATATATTTTCATTATTAAAATTCATATATTTATGATTTTATATTTTACTATATACAGATAATTTACTTACATACATTATTTACATTCACATTCACACATCACATTCATTCGTCACGCTAACAAACATTAAAATACTTAAATATAAATATTAAATTAAATGCACAAGCAAACCCGAGTGATACCCGTAGTATGCAGCGCGATCTATTCACCGGTGCACTATAGCTACGCACGACTTGTTTACCCGCGCC
This sequence comes from Mecyna flavalis, assembly GCA_949319885.1. Taxonomy (NCBI): domain Eukaryota; kingdom Metazoa; phylum Arthropoda; class Insecta; order Lepidoptera; family Crambidae; genus Mecyna; species Mecyna flavalis. The sequence continues at coordinate 185,800 of OX439422.1, forward strand.
CGCGCACCGGGCTCGCAGCCGGCTTGTCGCCAGTCGAGAATTGATGCTTTGACGTATGACCCGTGCTAATCATTATATCGCGCTCAATACCACGCGTAGTTGGGTGGATCTACGAGGGCGGTCAAATGTCATGTCCTACGTGTTTACTCAATAACCATTCAATTTATATTTCAATAAAACAGTCATTCGGTTCTTATATAAGTAATGAACAAGGTTTTTATAAATTTACGGCTATAAAGAAATAAATAAAAACGTGATTAATAAAATATGCCCAAATATTAAGATTTTTGCCATGTCCGAAAAGCACTACTGCTCGTTCAATTAATTATATTAAATCATCATAACTGTTTTGAGCACACATTTTCTAAGAAATATATATTACGTTAATAACACTACCGATTAATAAAAAACAAAAATAGTTATCGAACCATTTAGTTCTCTAAATATTGGATCAAAAAAAGTTTACAAAATTAAGTCATTGGTCAGCGCAGTTCTTGTTTTCAAGATTATCGCAACTTTGAGACATAAGGTAGAACACTTAAGTGTGTGACCAGACACCCCGCCCTGCTCCCCAGTCGATCAACGCATTTCACCGCGGAAAAACGCACGTTGTTGGCTCTGATAAGTTTTTAAAGTTCATTCTACAACAATTGACACTTCTATAGTCATTGTTATTTCTCTATCTAAATTCAATTTATATTCATGCCTACGTTCTTTTGCAACAATTTAGAATAAAGATACAAGTGTTTAATAACGTAATCATAATATTAACTAGCTGCCACGCCTTTTAGACGTGTTTCGACTTGTCCTTTTCAAATTCATCATTTGTCTGAACGTCATTGTTCTAAATCTTGATGAAGGTGACAATGACGCTGGTTGAGAATAATGACAAATGTTGTTTATGACAATGACTTGCGTTGAGAATAATGATTTTATTTCTTTTTACAGTAATATTTCCTTGATATCGCTATGAAACTAACCTATCACGTATTGCTGCTACATGCTGATAGTCACCAAACAGGCGACCTGCATCAAAAAATAAGATCCATCACCAAAACCCTTTCTTCTAAAACATGGGCTATTAGAGAACCCACAATGCGAACTACTGACTGAAATAGATGCAATATCTGAAACCTGGAAGGACCTGGACTGTCAGTCTTTGTTTGGAGATCCTCATGCTCACAACTATTTCCTGACAGAGCCCATGACGAAGAAAAAGAGCCATGTACTGAGTACATGTATTGAGGGACGAAGTTCGGGTCGCTATCAGGCGACTAAAAAGCGGAAAAGCTGCAGGAAGAGATGCCATACCAATTGAAACCATCAAAGCATCAGGGGAGTATGGTGTCGATATCTTTCATACCCTGTGTAACAAAATTTGGGAATCAGGAATCTGGCCCCGAAGTGGACTCACACAGTCTTCGTACCTCTACTTAAAAAGGGCTCCACTAAAATATGCAGTAACTACCGTCAATAGCCTTAATTTCACATGCAAGTAAAATTCTACTGCATATAAATCTAAGGAAATTTCTCCTGAACAGGCTGGTTTTGTGAAAGGGAGGGGTACTCGTGAGAAGATTCTGAATGTGCGCCAGATCATTGAAAAAGCCAGAAAGTTCAACAAGCCGACCTATATTTGCTTTGTTGACTTCTCAAAGGCGTTCAACTCAGTGAGGTGGCCAGTATTTTGGGAGACTCTCCTGGCTATGGGAACACCTAAACATCTGGTGCACCTTTTTTGGAAGCTTTATGAAGAAGGAACAGCATCGGTGAGAACGAACGACGTGTCGTCAAATCACTTTTATCCAAGTGCCGGGGTCCGTCAGGGCTGCATTTTATCACCATTGCTGTTTAACACCTACACAGAATTCATTATGAGAATAGCACTCGAGAATTGGTCAGACGGAATCACAATTGGAGGTTATAGAATTTAAAATTTGCAGTATGCAGATGACACAACCCTATTTGCAACAAGCATCGGCAATATTAAAGATAATCCCTGTTGAGTAAAATGGAGCAAGTTAGCCTTGATATCGGTCGTTTTTTTTTATATGGGAGCAGTCTGGATGACCTCACTCCACCTGATGGTAAGCGGAAGTGAGGTCCAAATAAAATAAAAATTAAGGCTGACTGGCTCAATAGAACAAAGTACCCATTGAGCCAGTCACCCTCACCCTGAAGGCCTGCTTAGATGCCGCTTCACGCCCCGCCTAAAAAGCCCTGGATTATAGGAGGAAGGAAACACATGAGCCGGAAGGGCATTCCATGACCTAATGGCACGGGGCAAAAAAGAGGAACTATACCTCTTGGTACGGGCCACCAGTGTCTGGATGGTATGGGGATGGCAACGCAGTCCGGCGCGTGTTGTTCGGGAGTGAAAAGGGGAGGACGGGATGAGTTGGAATAACTCTTCAGAGCATTCCCCATTATAGAGACGGTAGAGAACACTAAGACTAGCAACGTCTCTACGTAACTGAAGAGGTTCTAGGGTCTTAGTCACTTCTTGATTATCGACCATACGGATATCACGTCGTCAACCTGTCGAGGGCCTCCAATAAGTACTTTGCGGAACCATCCCAGAGATGAGAGCAATATTCCACACACGGGTGAACCTGTGCCTTGTATAAGAGACAAAGCTGCACCGGAGTGAAAAATCGTCTCATACTGTTCATTCCGAGTTTACGGGAAGCTGTTCTGATGATGCTCTTGATATATTATTCCCGTTGGTTCAAGTTGCTACGAACATCGATGCCAAGGATGCTTAGGCTATCCTGTATTGGTAAGGGCGTGATCTGAAGAGTGGAATGGGAAAGAAAAGGAGAAGATTTGCAGAAAACAAACACACCTGTCAGGTGTTTTCTTGGCATTGAACTCGATGAGATTGCTGGCAACCCATTTGGATATGCGGTCCAGGACCTCGTCAAGCTCGGCGACAAGAAGATTCCTGTTTTCCTCGGTTTCGGTCTGTTTAGCCGCAAGTCTTCCGAAATATCGTGCGTGGACAGTGCTGTCATCCGCATAGCAATGAATATTACCTAGTGATAACATGTCATTGATATGCAGAAGAAACAAAGTCGGCGACAGGCATTGAGGCACTCCGGAATTTATTGGGAGGAAGCGAGAAGCGCGTCCATCACGGAGGACACGAATCCTGCGACCCTCCAGAAATCCCGCAATCCAGTCGCATAATAAGCGAGTTGGCAGACTATATGCCGGAAGCTTGGAAAAAAGCGAGCGATGCCAAACACGGTCAAAAGCCTTGGCAATATCCAGACTAATAGCCATAGATTCACCATGCTTCTCCATATCCTCCCCCCAGAGGTGCGATACGTAAGCTAGAAGATCACCCGTGGACCGTTTTGGTCTGAAACTATACTGTCGGTCATGTAGTAATGATCTTCTAGTTAGCGGACAAGTTGGGAGTTGATTATCCGCTCAAACACCTTTCCAAATACAGAGGTTATGATGGCTATGGGTTTGGTACCTGCTTGGTACCTATACTATTTGGACACAGTTCCAAACCAACGATTCAATCATCCAAGAACTCGACATCAAACAGCGTCTTTCTTACATCGTCCAATGTCGTATTCTCACTTTCTTTGGACATATCATACGTCGAGAAGACATCTGTCTTCATAGATCTCTATGGAGCGACTTGTGGTGCAGGGGAGAGTCGAAGGCGCTAGAGCGCGCAGTAGATCACCGATGCGATGGACCGACCAAGTCAAGGCTACATTCAATGGTCCACTCCATGAATGCACAAGAAGAGCTACAGTACGAGATGAGTGGTGGCGGATTGTAAAGGTTGCTACCACCCCTGATGTGACGACCACTCTGCCAAGAGTGTGACGACAAAGAAGAAGAAGAATATAGATCAATGTGGCACTTTAAAGCATGTAATTTAAATGAATATTTTCGAAGATAACAGTTTTACAATGCAGGGACATAGCGGTTGAGGCAATAATATAGTATACATCAGAATAACACAGGCTATAATTTATAAAAATCCCGCGGGATAACGTCCTATAGTTCACGCGGGCGAAGCCGCGGGCGAAAGGTTAGGAAATTATATAAATTAAAAACAACAGATTGTTACTAGGTACTCATGATTAAAATCATGTTTCCTACAAAATTGGGTTTTATTCCTGATATTTCAAAAACATTTATAAGTTTGTCATTGTTATCAACACAGGTCATTGTTCTTTACAGAAATATCATTTTCCTAATACGCAGTCATTATTCTGAACGTATTTTTTTCTTCTTTTGTCAATATTTTGATTAGTATAGGTCGGATTTGTGTGCTTTTAATATACAATTGCTTAGAATCTTGAAAACTATAGATCCTATATTGTACTGAAGCTCTGCACGTGGGTGGATAAAAAATCTAAATTTTTTATCAAAAATAACATTCTACGTAGATCCACCCAGTTGCGTAATAGATTGTTAATTGTTTGTGTCCCTATAAACTTTATTACGTCCCGTATCTCTTTTGTACCTCCTTCTGTTCTATCGTGCGTGTGTGAATAAACTGACTGTTACATCTGTGAGTTGTGTTGCTTATTGACACCTAACCACTACATTGGTAACTACCACATTGGTAACCCCTACAACGATACCTTCATTTTGTAGGTACGAGGTTCAAACCTAACTCATAATTCAGTTTAAAGTTTGCTAAAGAATAAGGAGGGTACTTTAATATAGTAGAAAAATAAATTGTTTGTCGATTTTGTTCTGTACTTGTGGCGCGCCGCCAATAACACCGGGTACTATTGCAACATGCAAAAAACAAAATTGTAGACTTGACTTATATGATAAAGATCCCCAAGTGCAGGATTGTTGCTTGGGTTTTCTCGAGTTTGGGTACTTTAACTCTTTTAAAACAGGACACGTCTTGTTGCGTAGAAATAAAAAATATAAATCACTTACATGATCTGCCCGCTTAGGTCATTACTTATAATCCGTACCAGTATACGATTCCTTAGCCGAGCTTTTCTTCTCACTTTTGGAACTCGAAGTAAAGAAAATAATCCGCTTCGTCACTTGCCGACAGCGTAACTTTCTCTATATTTTTATATTCCATTGCGCAAGAGAGTTAAAACAAAATTAATTCCAAGCAATATTGTACATGTACGAACTTTTCAAAAATTTTAAAATCGAAAAATTATTATTATTATTAAAAAAAAATTAACTATTTTTAACTATTTTTATATTTTAGAAATATCATGGGATATTCTAAAATATTTGCTCGCTTCGACGTCCGAACGCTACGAAAAACGACGCTATAATGACAAAAGGACGTGGCGCGATCCATGAGGTAACTATAGCTACCTACGACCGGAAACGGTCGCATTGGACGCAAGGTGGCGCCACTAGCGTAAGAGAGGGACTCGCTTGACCGGAAGAACACAAGAAAAACGGAAGGCTTCACTCAATATGGATTCCGGATATCGAAGACGGAACAAATAATAGGAGATATGAGTCTGTGACACTCTGAAAATGCTTTTCCAAGAAGTAGCCTTAAATAGTTTGTCGGTCTATAAGACTTTTTGACAGAATTGTATTTTTTTTTAATAACAACTATGGCTGTGTTCCGGTAGTATCAATGTGGGAGCCAGTACACTTGCAATCAAAGACCAGATGAGCCGTGTGTTGGCACTTTGAGACGCTTCCCGGTAAAGTGTCTTACAATGGAATAAGCCGTAAGTTTCGCTACTTGGCTGCCTCCCAAGTAGTAATAATAATAAATCTAGTTATTGTCACAGACTACAGCCACTTCGGATTTTGTCAGTCATTCAACTGACAGCCTTGTCAAGTACATAGTCAAAGCTTCAGTCGTTGTAATATTTAAAAAAAAAGGCAAAACTGTTGAGTTTCTTGCGGCACTTCTTTCCTCAACAGGCCATTGACGTCGAAGTTCTGGTAGGGAAAAAAAGATTGACGTGCAAAAGTATTTTTTAAAAATCTATTTGCAGAATAAATGATTTCATTTCATTTCATAATTGAATCCTTCCACCAGGTATCTAAACGCGGCGCAGAACAAGCTAGAGCGTCTCCCGCGTCTCGGCGATCCCATCGAGGACGAGCCTCGCCGCGGACGCAAGAAGCGGACCAGACCCGAGGTCTACAGCGCGCCCGTGCTGCAGGACCTCTACCTACAGGTTTTTTTTATTGCAATGTGTAACAGGATGAGCAGATCGTACACCTGATGGTAAGCGCCACGTCTGCCCTTAGCAGTTACTGTCTGGCACCGCCCTGCGCCCGCTACACCGAGACGACAGTTATTAGGTCTCATATACCCAGTAATTTCACTAGCTTCAGTGTCCTTTCCCCGAAACACAGAAGTGCTTGACACACTTCTATTTCACGAGGAAATATCTGGCATTGCGGTGGTACCGACCTAGACGGCCTAGTACAGGAACCTACCACTTGGTAAAGGTCAGTCACACACGCAGACACATTCTTTTTCCAAGCCGTACTACTGCGTACTTTATCTGATACTTCCTTCTACCAGATTTAAAAGAGTTGCAAGTACCAAAGTTTCTGTTTTCCGTCTGAGATAAAGTAAAGTAAAGTTTTGATAAAAAAAAAATGTGAAGTAGGTATCCGATTCCTCGTAAGATATTTTGGCTCCTAGCTCGGGAGAGGTGAGAAATCAAACAGCCAGCGTAACGATGTATAACTAAGAGCAATGTTTATTGAATATTTACAGCTTAAATACTACTTATTGCTAATGCACACTAACGTGATTATGTGAGCGTCAGCAGGTGACCGATCTGTGTGTGTGCTCCAGATACAAAGTCTAAGCTGACGCTACAACACCGTTTGCCAATAAAACATGCTTATTGTGACCGTCAGGACAACCGACTAGAAGAACTCCCACCAGAACTATTCCGCCTCCCCTCCCTCACTACCCTGGACGTGTCCAACAACAAGCTGCGCGTCTTGCCCGCCAGCGTGTGGTGTGCGCCCGCCCTCAAGGACCTCAACGCCGCCCTGAACCACCTGCGCGACCTGCCCGCCGGCGACGAGGTGAGTGCGACACGCTGGACGTGTCCAACAACATTCTGGACGTGTCCAACAACACGCTGAATGTGTCCAACAACAAGCTTGACGTGTCCAACAACCAGCTGAATGTGTCCAACTACGAGCTGGAATGTATAACAACACGCTGCGCATGCTGTCCGCTGGCGACGAGGTGAGTGCGACACGCTGGATGCGTTCAACAACATTCTGCACGTGTCCAACAACACGCTGGACGTGACAATAACCAGCTGAATGTGTCCAACAACAAGCTGGAATGTATAACAACACGGGGCGCATGCTGCCCGCTGGCGACGAGGTGAGTGCGACACGCTGGACGCGTCCAACAACAAGCTGATCGTGTCCAATATTAAGCTGGCTTGTATTGAGCTATTGATTTCTGCACTTATTAGTTGTAAGTGACATTGCACGTGATATGTGTATCAGGTGTCCGGCGAGGGCAGTCCGGTGGTGTCGCCGTCGACGTCGTCGCCGCAGCTCAGCACCGACCAGTCCACCAGCGTCGACCAGTCGACCGACGCTGAAGCCTCGGTAAGTCACACACTAATATATCCTGTTGTATGTGCATCTAGGTCTTTACTCTGTATGTTTCTTTTTATTTATTCTCCTTTCTCGTCTTTCCGCCTTCGTACTTCATCTAATTCCATTACTACTTTATCTATTTCGATCCCTTTTCTTTTTTCTTCATCCCACTTCTTGTCCTATTTTATTTATGCTTTATTTTTCTTCTCTTTTCTTTTTCCCCTTTGCTCTTGCCTTCTTTTAAACTTATTTCTTCGTCTTTGTTTTTCTTTTTTCTTCTTCTTTTCTATTCCATGCTGATTTAGTTTTCTCTCTTCCTCTTAAACCTCAACTCTTCTTTTTTCTACTTCTTTCTCCAATCTATCTCCTTCTTTCTCAGTTTTACTCATTTCCTCCTTCTCTTCCAAACGTTTTGTCGCCACCACGTGGTTATATGTTGACGGTATGGTATTCGCAGAAGCACTCGTCGCGCAGCCCGTCCATCGAGCGCAGCGACGGGTCGCTGGAGGACGGCGACGCGCCCGTCGTCGTCTCCAACCGCGCCGGGAACGCCGTGTGAGTATGCTAGATCAAATCAAAATCAGAGGCTCGAAGATCAGATGAGCCTACAGTCTGGCAGCACATTGAGCGACGCTTCCCGGTGAAGTGTCCCTCAATGAAATAGGCCGCAGTGACCGCTTACCATCATGTGGGCTGCGAGCCTGTCTCACCTGTCTGCCAACTGAACTAGTATAAAAAAAAAGATCAGCTGGCGGACAGCCACGCTCACCTGATGGTAAGCGGCCACTGCGGCCAGGAAGCGTAATTTCGATTTGAGTCAGAAGGATTTCAACAAAAGAACTCAAGACAATAGGTAGTAAATCGAGTTGACTCAACATCACTCGGCTTCACTCTCGGCTTCACTACTTCGCGATATCCGTAGTTCCAATTGGTAAGTCTATGAGTGAGCAACGTGGGATTTAGTGTGTGCGCGTAGCTCTATTTTTAACTCCCGACGCAAAAAGAGGGGTATTTAAGTGTAGCTCTTAAATGATTTGAGTGCGTTTTTTTAAGAAATCCTTTTTAATCGCATTGGATCTCAGCGTTTTATAAAAATCGTATTAGCAGTGTCAGAGCTTCGCTTTGCCAAGAAAGATGAGGGCTCTTTTAAAAAAATAATATTATTACGATCAATTCGACAATGAATGTTATCTCGCAGTTGGTCGTCACCCCGCCGGCCGCACGCGTGGCGCGGCGACGTGGACATAGCGGAGGCGGCGCCGGCCGGCGACCCATCCGCCGGCAGCCGCCTCGCCGCGCTCAACCTGGCGCACAACCAGTTCACCTGCGTGCCAGCCGCGCTGGCCTGCCGCGCGCCGCGTCTGCACCGGCTCAACATGGCCTACAACTCGCTCAGGTAGACCGAAGCGTCGCTCAACCTGGCGCACAACCAGTTCACCTGCGTGCCGGCCGCGCTGGCCTGCCGCGCGCCGCGTCTGCACCGGCTCAACATGGCCTACAACTCGCTCAGGTAGACCGAAGCGTCGCTCAACCTGGCGCACAACCAGTTCACCTGCGTGCCGGCCGCGCTGGCCTGCCGCGCGCCGCGTCTGCACCGGCTCAACATGGCCTACAACTCGCTCAGGTAGACCGAAGCGTCGCTCAACCTGGCGCACAACCAGTTCACCTGCGTGCCGGCCGCGCTGGCCTGCCGCGCGCCGCGTCTGCACCGGCTCAACATGGCCTACAACTCGCTCAGGTAGACCGAAGCGTCGCTCAACCTGGCGCACAACCAGTTCACCTGCGTGCCGGCCGCGCTGGCCTGCCGCGCGCCGCGTCTGCACCGGCTCAACATGGCCTACAACTCGCTCAGGTAGACCGAAGCATCGCTCAACCTGGCGCACGACCACAAAACAATATTCGTCCTATAAGTTTTGATTAAGTTCGAAGTACTTCTTCTTCTTCTCTTCTTAAGGTGCCTCTTCAGTACTTATTCAGTAATTATTAGTCGAAGTACTTATTAACAGAAAAATACTAAGTTTCAAAACAGACTTCAAACATGAACAAAACTTACATGACGTTAATTAGATTCCAGATTAGAAAACTGCTTCAGGTATTACGCATCGAAATGGATACTAAGTTCCCAGACACTTATTTTCAGATATCCGCAAAATTAATGAAATGTCGAAGAGTGATGAACGCTGAAATTGCTTATCACCCGGCAGTGGTAGTGAATTAAAGGGCTGGGGGTACATGCTAATTCTTATACACTGTGTGTGCGCAGGTCGATGTCTTACGTGACGTCGTACCCCACGAGCCTGCGGCAGCTCGACCTCAGCCACAACGAGATCACCTGCTGGCCCAGCCTGCCGCAGGTAACCGATTCCATCCATCCACCGACCATAACCGACCATCAAGAAGACTCTTGAAGCCTTATGAGTATAACCATAGCAACCAAGTGTTGCTATAGCCATAGCTTAGGTGGCGCCTCCAGAGCAGGTTTTTTATTTTCTTGTTCAGACTGAGAATTTTAAAGAAAGAGCTTGTGTTTGTGGCCGCTTAATAACACATAGACTACATGCTTGTCGTCTTACCGTTGGTATATAAAGCAAACAAAATCAATACTTTCTTAAAGAATACTTTTTTATGTTATATCATTTCGATGTTGATTATAGCAGGGTCCACCAAACGCGCCATCAGGTTAGTCCTTGACCTTATTAAATATTTCTTAAAAAATATCCTTCATCCCCTAGATCGAGAGCTTCGGGTCGACCGAAGGCGACCCCCTGGCGTGCTACTGCCCCAACTCCTCAACGGTCCGCACGCGGCCGCGCTCGGGCGGCTCCGTGCGCTCGCAGCTGCTCAGCGCCGCCTGTCCTGCTCGAAGGCATCTGCGGCTCGAGGGGCTGAGAACACTGGTGAGAGAACTCTTCAGATTTGAGGAGTTGAGACATGGAACTGATGTAGGGTGGTTTAGGATGACCAGGCAGGTGGTGGCGCGGTGGAGCAATTAGGTCTGCTCTTCTCTAAGGTAGTGTTATGTTAGTAGCTAGTCAGCGCTGCCTGCCCCACGCGCAGGCATCTGAGGCTCGAGGGCCTAAGGACGCTGGTGAGGGAACTCTTCAGACTTTAGAAGCAAGAAGGTGGAACTACTGTAGTAGTACTAAGGTAGTATTATGTTAGCAGCTGCTCAGCGCCGCCTGCCCCGCCCGGAGCATTCTGCGGCCCAAGGGCCTGAGAACGCTGGTGAGGGAATTCTTCAGACTTTAAGAGTAGGAAGATGGAACAAATGCAGGGTTATTTGAGAATGTGACGGAGCATTAAGTCTGCTCTTGCCTAAGTGCCTAGTGCATTTTAGAAGTTGCTTATGTCCCTTAATTAAGAGAAGCCTCTAATATTTACAAAATTGGATGTGTGTAAAATTCGTACGTGTGTTACAGATCTTGGCAAACAACCTGCTGACGCGCATCCAGCTGACGACTGATGACGACGGGCTGGCCGCTGCCGACCCCAGACAACCCGCCTCCGACGACGAGTGGGTGAGTCTCATGGCAGATACCGCATAAAACCGTTATGTAAGAATTATTGGTCCTTCGAGCCGGATACTCTAATAATTCTCGCGCTATCCGTGATTTCTATGGTCCTTCGCATAATCATGTTTAATGTACGTTATGTTGTGTTGTCTTGGTTGTTGGAAACTTCTTGCAATGTGTAAAACCTTCTTTTCTATATCAATTTAAAAGTAACGTTTGTGAATTCCTAATCAATCAAATTTGGCAAATGGAATAAAAATAAGAAAATTTGGATTTTTCTATTTATTGGTAAATAGTACCGTTTGGTTGTACATGGTCCTTCGAGCCGGATACTCTAATAATTCTCGCGCTTAATCTGTGATTTTTATGGTCCTTCGAACAATCATGTTTAATGTAATGTTGTGTTGTCTTTGGTCCTTCGAGCCGGATACTCAAACCACTAGTGCTACATGTGATGTTGTGTTGCCAGGGGTCGGGTTCGAGCCTGAAGTCGCGGCTTCTGTTCCCGCTGCTGTCGATGCTGGACGTGTCGTGCAACCTACTGCGCGCCATCCCGCCAGCCATCCACGAGCTGACCAACCTCTCCGTGCTTAACATTAGTGGGAACAAAGGTACGTATTTAAAAAGAAAGGAAAATTGTTTTCTAGTAGGCGGCATATTTAGAGTTTTGAAGTAGATTTTTCTAATGGGTTAAGTTCCTGGATATGATGTTGGGGTATTGAGTTCAATTCCTGAGTCGGAAAAAAGGGCAAGTTTCCATTTAGTAGCTTTTTAAAGAAGTTAAACTGTCTTTTATAATTGACTAGCGGGCGCCCGCGGTTTCACCCGCGTGGTTCCCGTTCCCGTGGGAATATCGAGATATCCTTTCTTAGCGGATGCCTACGCCATAACATCTACCTGCATGCCAAATTTCAGCCCGATCCATCCTGTGGTTTGGGCTGTGCGTTGATAGATATCTATGTCAGTCAGTCAGTCAGTCACCTTTGAGTTTAATATATATAGATGATACAGGCCCCGGCAAACTTCTTGAATCGGTTGGGATTGCGCAGAACACGAATTTTGACATGCCTGCACGCTATTGGTCAGAAGCATACTTCTGACCAATAGCGCAGGCGTTCGGGAGATTCGCACGCGCTATTGGTCACGCGCAAGTGCACATGCGTGAACTTTCCCCCCCTCCGTCGACCGATGTTTAACAACTTTGCCGGTACCTGTAATTATTATTAGGATTAGTAATAATTTTATTCAACTTAAGGCTTAATGGAAAAAACAATATTTGAAGTTCGAGCATATTATAACTGTATTCAAATCCAATCGCTTCCTTAGTTCTTCTTGTGAATGTGCATCTCAACTGTGCCATATATCGTCAGACATAACCGAGCTCCCCCCCACAATGGGCCTGCTCTCCCGCCTGTGGAACCTGAGCGCGAGCGGCTGCGCGCTGGGCGAGCCGCTCCGCTCCATGCTGCGCGGCGGCCGCTACCGCAGCGCGGACGTGGTGGGCTACCTCAAGTCCGTGCTGCAGGAGGCGCGCCCGTACACCAACATGAAGCTTATGCTCGTCGGGATGCAGGTACAAGGCCAGGAACCAGGGGATGGGAAACGAAGACGACTCTATGCACGTTGTGTTATTGGCAAACAGAACTATCTCACAGAGGAACTTGGTATGATGGATAGTTTATGTAAACCATAAATAATAAAGGGCCTAATATAGAGCCTTGGGTACACCCATTCTCAGTTTACTCAGTTTAGCACGCACCAGAAGAATTAATATTGTGTATAATACCAGTGTAAAGGAATTTTCTTTTAAATATCTATTTGCAGAATAAATTATTTTATTTTTATTTATTTTTTTTAGTAACTCTTTGTACCCTGCCAGTGAAATACGATTCTATTAGTTTCATGACAGTGTTTGAGATACCGTAATGTTTCAATTTGTTAAGTAAAATTGTATGGTCACACATTCAAATGCCTTTGATAAATCGTAAATCATAACTATTCGCCATATTCACATCACAATAACAAATTGATGGACAGCGTACCTGTTTACCAACAGATAAAACATAAAAATTATTAAAAAAATAATAATATGTTATAAGTTGTTTAAATGTGGCAGGGGATCGGCAAGACGAGTCTACTGGAGTGCCTGCGTCAGGAGTCTGCTATTCAGCACCGGAGGAAACCTACCGATGTGAGTTAATTATTTCGCCCCCTAAGACTTGCTCTTAAAGATGATCAGAAAATATTGTTAAATATTTAATCGGGGTACTATGTAATGGTAAAATTTTCTTTAGCACTGGGCCAAGCGTATGGGCAACAAGTCGGGCCGGCGCGGCAACCTGTCCACCGTGGGCGTCGACATCGGCACCTGGGTGTACGAGAAGCACCGCTCCACGCGCGGGCCCGTCACCTTCCGCACCTGGGACTTCGGCGGCCAGCAGGAGTGAGTACAATTCTGGGCCCCTGAATGATCAAAACGGCGTCGAGAAATGAAGTAGTGGCAGGTATAGTGAGTAGTCCCAACTTCGTTCCCCTAGTCAAAGCGGAAGATAATTGCTCGTCGCATCCTTCCGTCCCGACCACCAAATGGTAGTAGGTACAAATTCCTACTATAAAAAAAATTTATTGACTTGTACGAGCCCCTAGACCTAAAACAGGGTTATTCTTTACATTTATTTAGCTATCTGTCCGCCATATTGTCTCTGCATAAAAAGTAGCCTTAATCCTTTTACAAGGTCTGTCCACGTCTGTAAAAAATTTCATCAAACTCAGTTTAAGCGTGAAAGCGATACTTTCGCGACAACTGACAGAGTTAATTTCACGTTTAAAATATTGAGCATGGATGTGAGATGGTCACTTGGCTTACTTTGTCGCGATGCGTGCGCAGGTACTACGCGACGCACCAGTACTTCCTGTCGCGGCGCTCGCTGTACCTGGTGCTGTGGCGCGCCGTCGACGGCCGCCGCGGCCTCGCCGCTGCGCTCGACTGGCTCAGGTAACCCACATGCCTCCACGCACCTCCAAACACTACCACGTATACCCACACACCGCCAGACACCTCCACAAGGCTCCTTACACCTTCACACACCCCATACAAATCCCCACACCCATACACATCTCCACACTCCCCCACACATCTTCACATACCTCCAAAGTTATTTACTCATCCCCACACACCCTCTAACACCTCCACACACTTCCACACTCCACCACACTCCTCCACACACCTTCAGATACTTTTACTCACCTACAGGCACCTCCACACCTCCAAACACCCCGTACAAATGTAAACACTATATGTAATAAATTGATGGTTTAATCAAAATTTCTGAATACTCAGGTCTATACAAGCCCGCGCCCCGGGCTCGCCCGTCATCATGGTCGCTACGCACTACGATCAAGTCGGCAACGTGAGTTTTATTTTCATATTTTAATGGTGTCTGCTTGGCGCGAATGATGCCTTTGGTGTATTACAAATGTCAACTGACGACGGTATCTGCTTACCATCATGCGGGTCGTAGACTCGAGCCTAGCCCTCTTAGTTTAAAACAATAATTGAATGGCCGTTCTGTCGCAGTGCAACCTGCCGGAGAGCGAGAGCCCGCAGGCGCTGCAGCGGCTGATCCGCTGCTCCATCATGGGCGCGCCCGACGCCGACAAGCGCGGCCTGCCGCGCGTGCTCGACTCGCTCGAGGTACGTGGCTGCTGTGTCTACTTCCTGCCTTAAGCTTACTGCTCCTGCCTCCTGATCATGCTTTCTGCCTCCTGCTACTGCTATTGTCTTCGGCATCGCGCTCCTGCCTCCTTCAACTGTCTTCTGCTCCTAAACTCTTCTCCTACCTCCTTTTCTTACCTCTCGCTTCTGCCTCCTTCCTCACGTCTTATGCTACTGCCTTCTGCATTGCAGATATCGTCCAAATTTTTACATTGAGATTAGTGTTCGATTGTGAGATTTTGGCCTAAGTCAAAAGTTTGGTCGACTCTAATCGGGGTCTGTAATGCGCAGGTGTCGTGCAGTACTCGTCACAACATCCGTCTGCTGGCGGACATCATCTACTCCGTAGCGTTCAGCGTGAAGCCGCCAGGAAGCAAGGAACCGCTGCTGGAGCAACTGGTGCCCGCGTCGTACCTGGCGCTGGAGGACTGCGTCACCAGCCTCGCGCACGAGCTGCGGGAGCCCGTGCTGCGACACCACGACTACAGGCGGCTGGTATGAATGATATATACTATTAGACCTAGAACCGAGCCCTGTAGCACTCCAACTGTAACGATGTAAAAACTTGACTTTCTTATTTAATTTGGAAGTAGCACTATAGGGATTAAATGCGGGAGTCTATATTTGTCTTTCACGAGCAATCACTAAGGTTAATGTAAGTCAGGTCGCAATTACCCAAAAAGCCATACATGGTCAAAAGCCTGATGCACATCCAAAAATAAGGTGTCAAATATAGCCCTCTTCGGGGAGTTTACTAATCAGTCAAATGTATAAGTAAATAGCTATTTACCAAGTTTTCATGTCATCACCTCACGTCAAAGTCGAGTTGTAAGCATGTGATGACGATGTCTGTCTGTCTGTGCAGGTGACGCAGTACATGCAGTCGAAGAACCTGCGCATGTTCCGCGACGCAGCTGAGCTGCACCAGGCCACCATGTTTTTGCACGAAAACGGTAATAATAAACCCCCTCCCCCCATAAACCATCCCCCAAAAGCGAAATAAAAAAGTTCCTTGTTCACCCGGTTTCCCCTTCACACCCCGAAGACATATTATTATATTTTGATTGACATATTATATGAATTGAACATGTGTGCGTGTTGTCTGTACGTGTGTGTATTTGTTGCAGGCGTGTTGCTTCATTACGACGACGCGACGTTGAAGGAACTGTACTTCCTGCGGCCGCAGTGGCTGTGCGACGTGCTGGCGCACGTGGTCACCGTGCGCGAGGTCAACCCCTTCGCCGCCGCCGGTGAGCTCTGTGCCTGTGTCTGTGTCCGCCGCCGGTGAGCTCTGTGCCTGTGTCTGTGTCCGCCGCCGGTGAGCTCTGTGCCTGTGTCTGTGTCCGCCGCCGGTGAGCTCTGTGCCTGTGTCTGTGTCCGCTGCGGATCCAACTGGCCGTCTACTTGTGAATGTGTTACTTGTGATGTTTTTGAACCTAATTAAATAACGATACTTTTTAGCTGTTTGTGTATCTGTGTCACATGATTGGGATAACTATTTGCCTTTTTCACCGACTTCGGAATATGAGGACTATGAGGAGGTTATCAATTCGAATATGATTTTTTCGTGTGTTACCTTATAACACACATTATGTTACATAGCTTTCACAATAAATGATTTATGATTTCAGAACTTTTTCACAGATTTTCATGATTCTTTGGTTTTCATTGTTCCCATTCAAAGGACAAGATCGGACAAGGAGTTTTGTATTTTTAATTTATCTATGTTGATAATGTTCTAATTTAAAGTCGTAATTTTTTTCAAGTGTTTTAATCAATTTAATGATTGTCCGGTGTTTGCAGGTATAATGCGCACAGAGGACCTAGCGCACGTGTTCAAGGCGTCGCCGCTGCTGGGCGGCGAGGAGGCGTGCGGGCTTGGCGCCATGCTGCTGAACAAGTTCGAACTGGCGCTCAGCTGGGACGCGCGGGTGCTGCTCGTGCCGCCGCTGCTGCCCGCGCGCGAGCCCGCCACGCCGCAGGTAGGAGACTGCTGCCGCTGAGGTAGGAGACTGCTGCCGCTGCTGGGCGGCGAGGAGGCGTGCGGGCTCGGCGCCATGCTGCTGAACAAGTTCGAACTGGCGCTCAGCTGGGACGCGCGGGTGCTGCTCGTGCCGCCGCTGCTGCCCGCGCGCGAGCCCGCCACGCCGCAGGTAGGAGACTGCTGCCGCTGAGGTAGGAGACTGCTGCCGCTGCTGGGCGGCGAGGAGGCGTGCGGGCTCGGCGCCATGCTGCTGAACAAGTTCGAACTGGCGCTCAGCTGGGACGCGCGGGTGCTGCTCGTGCCGCCGCTGCTGCCCGCGCGCGAGCCCGCCACGCCGCAGGTAGGAGACTGCTGCCGCTGAGGTAGGAGACTGCTGCCGCTGCTGGGCGGCGAGGAGGCGTGCGGGCTCGGCGCCATGCTGCTGAACAAGTTCGAACTGGCGCTCAGCTGGGACGCGCGGGTGCTGCTCGTGCCGCCGCTGCTGCCCGCGCGCGAGCCCGCCACGCCGCAGGTAGGAGACTGCTGCCGCTGAGGTAGGAGACTGCTGCCGCTGCTGGGCGGCGAGGAGGCGTGCGGGCTCGGCGCCATGCTGCTGAACAAGTTCGAACTGGCGCTCAGCTGGGACGCGCGGGTGCTGCTCGTGCCGCCGCTGCTGCCCGCGCGCGAGCCCGCCACGCCGCAGGTAGGAGACTGCTGCCGCTGAGGTAGGAGACTGCTGCCGCTGAGGTAGGAGACTGCTCGGGCTGATCAATAGCAAGACTGGCACCGGCTCGTCCCAATCGGGTATGAAAGGTTAACCGGGGGAGTTTAGTGGGAAGTGGACGCTTTAGTCTCGAGTCCCACACACTGCCGCGGGTCTAGCTAGCCGGCGGTTATGGTACATAAACGCATTCTCCTCCGAAAAAAAAAAGGTAGGAGACTGCTGCCACAGGTAGGAGACTGCTGCCGCTGCTGCCGGCCCGCCCAGATGGAAAATTCCCAGAGTGCTTACAGCCAATTCCATTTTCTTAACTCAAGGGAAAGACTTCACATACCCAACCAGTAGTAACTATACGAATCGTATTCTTAGGTTAAAAAAAGAGCGAGGCATTGCTGCTGGGGTAATGCAATCTAACATAGTTTATCAACAAAGAAAGGTAGGTGATGTAGATTAAAAACAAGAATGGGCCTAAAATAGATCCTCGAGGTACTCCTAGGGTCACTAGAAACCCAGAAGATAAGGTTTCATTTACATTAACTTTTTTGTATTCTTCAGCTAAGATATGATTTCGATAGATTTAATGGACCTCCTTGAATCCCACAATGTTGAAATCAGAGTATTAGTGTTTCATGACAACACAATCAAAAGCTTTAGACACATCACAGAAAACAGTCTATATAGGTAAAAGAAGAAGGAATAAAGGAAGTCACTGTATGTGTTGTTCTTTAGCTGGCGCTGCGGTCGCGGTCATGGGGCGCAGGGCGCGCGTGGCCGCCCGCCGCGCCGCAGCTCACGCCCATGCCCGACCAGCGCGGCGACTCACCCGCTCTCGTCGGTAAGTACTCTGCCCCCTTCACTATACGACATCAAACCTTATTCTTCGTTTAATGTAGGATGATACGCGGGACAACTGTCATTATGATCACGCCAATAAGGTACTATTTTCGATTGTCAAATGTATACAGAGAATAAAGTTCATAATGGGGGCTGCTCCTACCAATTTCGGGATGTTCAATCGTTCGCTTACACTTAATATAATTTATCGTGAAAGTGTGAAATATAAATAACATCGTTTTGTTTATTTCGTTAAACGCATTATGCTGACTTCGCGACCCGAAATGAATCTTGGCCTCCGACACGCGATTTCGCCATTTTGCTCAGCCATCTGTCGTTAGTTCGGCAGTTGTAACTTGTAGTGCCTCTGTCCGCACCTTCCTCCTTAACTTGGTCTATCCGTCTGAAGCCCACATTTATAAAAGATGTTTTTATGTGTACAGCGGAGCCAGCTCGCGGCATCTGCATCAGCGCGCGCGCAGGCTGGTCGCCGCTGCGGCGGCTGCTGCTGGTGTCGTACGTGCCGCGCGGCTTCTGGCCGCGGCTCTGCACGCGCGTGCTGGCCGACGCCGCGCTCGCCGCCGCCGCCGCGCGCCTCTACCGCCTGCCGCCCGAGGTAACACAGCCAGGTTCTGCCGTCAACCAACTGCTGCAGTGATAACAGGAACAGGCAAATACTGCCTCTCAATATGGTGGGTCAGCAGGCTGACACGACCGGAGAAAGATCAGGCGCAGGACCAAAGGCTTTACGCACTGAGGCACTAGGTCTATACACTGCCAACTTCCAAACTCTCGACTATGACTAGTGATTAGTTACTTGACTTGAACCAAGGACTTCAACATATAACCATACTAGTCACGAAAAGGTTATGTTAAGCTACCAGTTCCCGAGTAACGGGTGAAAGAGTTGGTGACTGACGAAAAGTACACTACGGTCCTCGCACCCTTTGTAGCCGTAGGTGGATCTAAATAAAATTGAGATTTAATATTAGTTTTCTGTGATCCGGTTAAAAACAATGAAACGGTCCTTTGTTTTACAAATTCTGCTCTCTCTCTAGTTGGAGGTAGATGAGGCAGTGTCAAAAGCGCTGGAGCTGAACTGGGGCTGGAAACTGTGGAAGACGGGCATGCGGCTGTGCGCGGGCGACCTCACGCTGGTCTCCCTTCGCGAGCTGCCTCCAAGGAGAGATGACCTGCTGCCGCCGCCGGCTGCTCCCGATCCTGATGATGAGGAGGAGGATCTTTACCATACTATCAAGTTAGTGTCTGGTAAATTATCAGCTTCTTAATCATAACGAACTGAATCGTACGTTTAATCAAATTAAATAGAAGTGGCATTGGCCGAATTTAGTTTGTAGTTTTATTTACATTAATACTATTTGTTTAATTGAAGTTCGATTTCGGGTTTGAAAAAGATTAGGATTATATGAGTGAATCAAATAGTGATATAATTAGCGTCGCGTTCCTTTTCCTGACATCCTACATTGATGACTTAACATTATATCCCCGAGCTCATTGGGACAAAGCGCTTGTCAATCATCAAGAGTTGCTTGCAATGTTGTGTTCTTTGTGTTTAGGTTCTCGGTCCGGTCGGAGGGCGCACTGTGGACGCTGGACCCGGCCATGTGGGCGTGTGTGGAGCTGCTGCTGCCCGCGCAGACTGCTGTCCTGCGCCACGCCGCCGACACGCCCGTCGCCGGCTGCCAGGTATGATGCGGAATAAAGTGGCCCATGCTGGACCACAGTGAACCAAGGTGTCCCATAGTGTACTCAAGAGGGCCACCGGCTGCCAGGTATGATGTAGCCTGAAGTGGACTATGGTGGACCATAGGGGACCATGGTGAACCAAATGAGCAATGGTGGACCCAAGTGGGCCATGATGGACCAAAGTGGCCCGTGGTGGACCTAAGTTGAGCACAGTGGATGGACCACATTATACCGCAGTTGACTTTAGTAGACCATGATGGACTTTAGTGGACCACAGTGGACCTGATTTTACCACAGTTCACTACAGTGAACCACATTGCACCTTCAAACAGTATAGTTACTGTAAACTGGTACAAACTTTTGAACTGTTACTAGCCTAGGTTCCGGTGGTGTTTCAGAGCATCAGCCTAGAACCGAACCCGGAGACGCTGGCGAAGGCGCTAGCGCTGGTCTCCGACCACGTCGACCTGCTGCTGGAGGACTGGTATCCTTCGTTAGGTGCGTATTTCTAAAACTGTTTGTCAAAATTTATTGTTTTTTAATTTATATAGAGTATGAATAGAATTGATCCTAAAACTTTACCCTGAGGTAGACCACCGTCACCGTTCATAATTTATAATTCAACCTTTAAATATTTTATTTTGCTGCTCCCATTTCTTATTTTAATATATTGTAACTCTCTTGCCATATTTATTGTTAATTAATAAATTTATTTAACTGTAGAAAATTTGATTGAGCTCCAAAGTCAAAAGCCTATGTGTTATCGAAAAAAATTGTGTTAACTTCCTCGTAATTTACCTGTCTTCTTTTATTAAAAACTAACAAAAGATTTAACGTCATTGTAACCTGACTAGTAAATGAAGAGGAACTAGTTTAAGTTTGAAAATCTTCTTGCATGGCAGGCACACGGTTCGTCCACACGTCCGAGGGACGTTGCCTGATCACTCGACTGGTGCCATGTCCGCTCTGCCTGCGCGACGCCGAGCAGCGCCGAAACGAGCCTGACCACGAGCATGACCATGACCGTGATGACCACGAGGCGGGACATGAACAGCAGCTGGCGCAGGTCAGTAACCATCATCAAGCGGCTAGTGCTGTCCCGCTTTTCCTGCGCGACGCCGAGCAGCGCCGCATTGAACCTGACCACGAGCATGACCATGACCGTGTTGACCACGAGGCGGGAGATGAACAGCAGCTAGCACAGGTCAATAATCATCATAATCACTCGTATCTGATCTACTAACATAGGATCTGATAACATAGGGCTCTTTCTGTGTAGAAGTTGTACACGGGTAATCCCCACTAAACGCTCCGAGCTCCTGCATCGCCGTTGGCAGCGTCTTTGGACTTGACATGACTACCACGACTTTCGAGTTTCTTACCGGTTCTTCTCGATAGGTAAACAACATCTTGGAGCTGGTGGTAGAGTCACTCTGTAACAAAGATGACTCATTTTTTGTTGCGAGATAATTATGCGTTTTAGCACCATAACTGCAGGCTAAGAAGACCTGCGGCCATGTATGGGATTTTAAAACAATATTTGTATGATCGTCTGAGTTAATATTTTAATTTTGACGATCGAGTTTGCGCAGGCGTTCCGGCGATTGGAGCTGGGCAATGTGGAGCCGCGGCTGCGGCGGCCGTCGCAGGACTCGCGCGACGACGACGGTGACAGCGGCGTCGGACCCGAGTCCAACGGTGAGCGTTGTAATACACACACACATGTACAAGTTTAAATAATACGTGTTATCGGAAGCAATGGTTCAGTGACCTGAAGTGAGTCTTGTCCTCCGGAATAAGAGTGCTGCCTATGCTATCTCTTATGATCTTACGGCAATTCTCAGCATAAAGTTACCCATAATTTGACTGGACTACATCGATCAAGTAGTATTTTGGGTGGGGACTTCTGGAAGCCAACTCTCTCTGGTTAGACCTTTCTTAAGGTTCAGTTTATGTCGATACCAAAGTAAGAAAATGTTAAAGGCACGGGATACGTTAATGATAAATGTATTTGTCGGCCAGCATCCTCCCGCGTGGGGTCAGTAGAGGGCATGGTGAATGGCGGCGGCCCGCCGGCGACGCAGGCGTGGACGGCGGCGGCGTGGGCGGTGGAGGAGTGCATCCTGGCCGCGTGCACCAGCCAGCCGCTCAGCTGCCGCCACCACGGCCCGCTGCCGCTGCGGGACATGGCGCCCGACACGGTGAGGGATTGCACTTGTTATATACTGGATGACCTCATTGTATGACCTATAAATACTTTAAATAAAAACGGTCCCATAAGAGACCCTTGAAAATTAAATGATTATATTTATTGTTACTGTCTTTAGCTTCATTTTAATTTGAAAGAATCTAATGATCAAATTTTTTTTAACTCTTAAACACCCGACCGAAAGCCGGGTGTCGCGTAAACAATAGATTTTCTATTGTGTCTGGTTTTCCGGGGCTTGATGGATTAATGGTTCGATTCAAGTCTTGCATTAAATAAGAATGTGAAAATTTGTCTAAAGCTTCAGCGTAGTCCATGTAGATAGCATAATATTGAAAGTCTTGTGATACTTCCGATATTAAGTTAGTTTCTGTGTTCAATTAACGTAATTATGTCATAGCTACGATTACTTGATGTTTTCTTTAGAAAGACGATAAAAAAGAACGCGTTTTTTTGTATTTTGTGTTACGCCGATTTTCGGAGCATTTAAAAGTTTTGAAGGAGCCGAAGACCCGACCCCTTCGCCTTTTCCTCTCCTCCATATTCTTTCTTTATCCTCTCGCTTTCATATTAAAAAAAATATTCGCCCGTTTCGCGGAAGATGCGGGGTCAAGCGCCGCTTAAAACCTAAAAAAATTTTTTTTTATAATTAAAACGTGCATTTATCGTAATCTCTGGTCTTCGCGGTAGCTGCTGCTGGACGTAGAGGAGGAGAAGCGCGCGCGCTGGGAGCACATCACGCGCGGCGGCGTGGCCGGACGCGGCGCCTTCGGGACCGTGCTGCTCGCCACGTGGCGCCGGCCGCCGCCCGCGCGCGCGCTGCCCGTCGCGCTCAAGGCGCTGCAGCCGGTGCAGCCGCCGCCTGCCAGCGACATCTCCAAGCACCACGCCTACAAGGTATGTCACGATACTGTGCAGCCAATAAAAATGAAGAAATATATTATGTAAAAATTTTTTATTGTGATTTCAAGTAAAATAATTGTTTTTTTTTTTAATTTAGAATTGCTTTGGTTTTATTTTTGTACTGTTAATATTTTCAATAATTTAGGTCACTTTTACAGTCATTTCTATGTACGTTAAATAACAACGGCCCGAGTTGAGAGCCTTGAGGAACCCCCAGGGTTACTGTTCCAAATAAAGAATAAGCTCTTTATCAATTAATACTTTCATATTCTTCTAGTATTTATCGAAGCATTTAGGGTAAGTTATCTTGTTTTCAAATGTAAATTGCAATCAAATTAAATTGAATGAAGAAATTAAATATTGTCAAACGCCTCAGAAAAGTCTATGTAGAAACCGTATTTTTAAATTCTGTTTATATTTATGTTATTTTGATTTCTGTGCTAGTAAAGTTTTAGTATATCTTTGATATGCTTGTGGTGGTCAAGTTTCATTCCTGAGCTGATAGCTTTATTGTGGGTATGTTCGTTATGGCCAGGCGGCGCTGTCGCGGTGGGAGCGGGACCCGGTGGCGGGCGCGTGTCGCGCGTACTGCGGCCTGCGCCAGGAGCTGGCCGTGCTGCAGCTGCTGCGGCACGCGCACGTGGTGCCGCTCGTGGCCATCTGCGCGCAGCCGCTCGCGCTGCTGCTCGCGCTCGCCCCGCAGGTGACGCTGCTGTCACTCCATATTGACATTGACACACGCTACCTGTGACACACAGTGCTTCTGAGCGTTGCCAGAGCGTTACTTGTCTCACATTTTAGGTTACTTTGACCCACTTATGTTACTTTTATATTACACGACTTTACTTGTGACTTCTACGTTACTTTTTTGTTCCTTCAGCAAACAAAAAAGTTTATATTTCCATGAAATTGAGACTGTTTTAGTTCTCTACCTTTACTTTGCTACCACTACGCTTGCTGTCACACAGGGAGCGCTGGACGCTGTGCTGCGTACGTACGCCGGCACGGGCGTGCGCGTGGGCGTCCGCGCGGCGCGGGCGCTGGCGCTGCAGCTCGCCAAGGCGCTCGAGTACCTGCATGCTAGCCGCGTGCTTTATAGAGACCTCAAGGTTAGTACACGATACACACACACTCAGGGGTAGGGGGTCTTTGTTTTGAAAATGTACGAAGATCAATTTCGCTACCCTATATTAACAGTTTGTAATCTTGCACACACAATTATTTATGGTTAAATTTGATTTCCACAAAAAAATGTGATTGCTTTTGCATCAGAGAAATTAACCCTATTCATCTTTTTGTAACAAACAATTAAAATTCATTGGACAATTAGAAATAGATCCTAATGAAAACCACAATCATTCATAAGACAGGTCATAAATGGGACCCCTGTGGTACTCCTAAAATCAATAAAGATAAAGGATAGATGTAACATTTTAAAGCAAACAATATTAACTTTCATTACTTAGTCCACTGACTGCAGATATCGGGACATTCCATGGTAAACACTGTAATTTGAAATTTTGCAACAAACTCAAATATGACTTTGTCGTAAGCTTTCGAGAAGTCCATATAGATGGAATTAACTAGATGGGATTAAAAGAAAATGTCTGTATGTGCGTGTGTCGGCAGAGCGAGAACGTGCTGGTGTGGGCGATGCCGAAGCCGCAGGAGGCGGCCGCCGCGGAGCTCAGCCACGCGCCCGTTGACGTGCATGTCAAGCTCGGCGACTACGGTACGTGCTCGTTGACTTAGAACTGGTTTCACTTGTGACAGATTATAATAGTTTGTGATGATTTTTCTTGCAGAGGACATGGATGGCTGTTTTCGTGACATACGGAACGGACGGAAAATTGACAAAAGACCATATACATTTATAGGATCTTATTACTAGATTAGTGACAAAGCTGACTTTATATTACTCGCTTATTTATTACATATGCCATCATAATTAGCACTTTGGAAAATAAAAACAAAAATTACAATATTAACATGAAAGAAATAATGTCGTCGTAGAATTCGTGACAGGCCAAAATAACCTTAAAAAAACCTCTTCAGCAATCACATCATACATAAATGGAGTTCGTCTGGGAAAAAATTCACCAGAAAAAAAAAAAACGTTTTTAGCAACCCGACATCTTTTTCGATACAATAATGGTCACAACAGTGGAAAGTTCCTCAACGTTGTGGTCACATCAAGCCTGTGTCGATGTATGTAAGGTCGTTATCTGTGCAGGCATCAGCCGGCTGGCGCCGCCGTCGGGCACGAAGGGCTTCGGCGGCACGGAGGGCTTCATGGCGCCCGAGATCATGCGCTACAACGGCGAGGAGGAGTACAACGAGAAGGTACCACACTGTTACAGTGTACTCAGCAGGTGTCAGCTGCGGCGGTCATCCTGCGATCAACCTTCGTAGGACATACGAGTATAAAGTGCACTCAATGTTATACTCTCAACACTGTGGGACAGCAGTGTGACACGACCGTAGAGAAATCAAGCGTAGGGCCAACGACTTTACCACTACTAACAACGGTAACAGTGCCAATTAATGTTCTTATAGTCTTTCATCATAATTTTTTTGGATTGAACTTGCAAACTGAAAACTTTCGGATTCAGTACATTTAATTTAACTGGATTTAATTTTTTGAGTGAGAGCGAGATAAATGTTTGGTCGTACAAAAAACTATCAATACAAAGAACTGTTCGTGGTTAAACGTCGCAAAAGACCTCCGAATATGGGCCAATTTTGGCCAAAGTCGAAGAAAAATGGCCGAACTCTACTTCTAACTGTAATTATGTTCTATTGGTACGTGTGTTTAGGTGGACTGCTTCTCGTTCGGCATGCTGGTGTATGAGGTGCTGTCGCTGCGGCAGCCGTTCGAGGGTCATGAGGCGGTCAAGGAGGCCGTGCTTGAGGGCGCCCGGCCTGCGCTCACCACCAGGGTACGTAGCCGTAGCGAAAAGGGACTGACACTAGCTGTAGCGCCAGGGTACTGATGCTGCCTCCGGTACCATTGGATTGTGTTTAGCTGTGGTACCAGGGACAGTTCCCTGTTAAATTAATAAAAGGAACATAAGTATGTTAATAGGGCCAGGGGTCTGACACTAGTGGGGCCAGGGGACTGATGCTAGTAGGGCCAGGGAACTAATGCTGGTTGTAGCTTCAGAGGGCTGGTTGTTTCTTTCCGTCCCCTGGTACTGTTACGTTTGAACAGCGTCCAAAGCTATATGATTCTGTTCGTTCGCCAGGAGCTGGAGTACCCGTGCAACCTGCTGGAGACGATGCGCCGCTGCTGGAGCGGCTCGCCGCAGCTGCGTCCGTCCGCCGCCGCGCTGGTGTCCGCCCTCGCCGCGCCCGAGGCCACGGCCCTCGCCGACGCCGCCGCCTGCCGCCCCGCCGCCGCCGCCGCAGCCGCGCCCTGCCTGCCCGACCCGCGCGCCGCCACAGGTGACACTGCCCAGACCATCATCATCATCATCACCGAGGCCACGGCCCTCGCCGACGCCGCCGCCTGCCGCCCCGCCGCCGCCGCCGCAGCCGCGCCCTGCCTGCCCGACCCGCGCGCCGCCACAGGTGACACTGCCCAGACCATCATCATCATCATCACCGAGGCCACGGCCCTCGCCGACGCCGCCGCCTGCCGCCCCGCCGCCGCCGCCGCAGCCGCGCCCTGCCTGCCCGACCCGCGCGCCGCCACAGGTGACACTGCCCAGACCATCATCATCATCATCACCGAGGCCACGGCCCTCGCCGACGCCGCCGCCTGCCGCCCCGCCGCCGCCGCCGCAGCCGCGCCCTGCCTGCCCGACCCGCGCGCCGCCACAGGTGACACTGCCCAGACCATCATCATCATCATCACCGAGGCCACGGCCCTCGCCGACGCCGCCGCCTGCCGCCCCGCCGCCGCCGCCGCAGCCGCGCCCTGCCTGCCCGACCCGCGCGCCGCCACAGGTGACACTGCCCAGACCATCATCATCATCATCACCGAGGCCACGGCCCTCGCCGACGCCGCCGCCTGCCGCCCCGCCGCCGCCGCCGCAGCCGCGCCCTGCCTGCCCGACCCGCGCGCCGCCACAGGTGACACTGCCCAGACCATCATCATCATCATCACCGAGGCCACGGCCCTCGCCGACGCCGCCGCCTGCCGCCCCGCCGCCGCCGCCGCAGCCGCGCCCTGCCTGCCCGACCCGCGCGCCGCCACAGGTGACACTGCCCAGACCATCATCATCATCATCACCGAGGCCACCGCCCTCGCCGACGCCGCCGCCTGCCGCCCCGCCGCCGCCGCCGCAGCCGCGCCCTGCCTGCCCGACCCGCGCGCCGCCACAGGTGACACTGCCCAGACCATCATCATCATCATCACCGAGGCCACGGCCCTCGCCGACGCCGCCGCCTGCCGCCCCGCCGCCGCCGCCGCAGCCGCGCCCTGCCTGCCCGACCCGCGCGCCGCCACAGGTGACACTGCCCAGACCATCATCATCATCATCACCGAGGCCACGGCCCTCGCCGACGCCGCCGCCTGCCGCCCCGCCGCCGCCGCCGCAGCCGCGCCCTGCCTGCCCGACCCGCGCGCCGCCACAGGTGACACTGCCCAGACCATCATCATCATCATCACCGAGGCCACGGCCCTCGCCGACGCCGCCGCCTGCCGCCCCGCCGCCGCCGCCGCAGCCGCGCCCTGCCTGCCCGACCCGCGCGCCGCCACAGGTGACACTGCCCAGACCATCATCATCATCATCACCGAGGCCACGGCCCTCGCCGACGCCGCCGCCTGCCGCCCCGCCGCCGCCGCCGCAGCCGCGCCCTGCCTGCCCGACCCGCGCGCCGCCACAGGTGACACTGCCCAGACCATCATCTTCTGCTTTAGCTACCACTCCTGTGTCGTGTCTGCCCGATCCGTATACTGGTTCGAGTGTCAAAGTTGCTCATATGACAGGTAGCTGCTGCGCTTCGTTTGGTGAGTAAGAATGCCTCTATTGGTAACGCCGTCATCGACGGTCAAAATTTTTCTATAAATCCGGCTCGAAGGACCATGAACTACGATGAACTCTTCGTAAACAAACTTGCCGGTTACGCAGATTGTCGTCGTCGGATTTCAGATAATTTCAAAAATGCCTTTTTGCAATATAATTTTTTATTATACTACTAGCCTTCCGCCCGCGGTTTCACCCGCGCTTAATCTCTTTTTACAAATATCCCCCCTTCCCCCCACATTTCCGGGATCAAAAATACCCTATGTTCACTGGGGATAATGTTGCTTTCCAACAGTGAAAGAATTATTCAAATCGGTTCAGTAGTTTCAAAATTTTTATTCCCGTAGGAATGAGACGTTTCCCGTAGGGATTTTATAGCCTATGTCCTATTACGGGTTATAAACTATACGTGTGCCAAATTTTATCTTAATCTGTTCAGCCGTTTAGGCGTGATTGAGTAACAAACATCCAGACTTTCGCATTTATAATATTAGTAAGATTAGTAAGATGTTCTCTGTCTAATTGTACATGATTGTGAGAGTAACCAGGTGGTGTGTTTAGGCGAGGAGTGCGGCGGCTGGGAGGTGTGGTACGGCGGCGAGCCGGACCGCGCGCATGCGCTGGCTGCCTCGCGCACGCGCTTCACGCACCACCACTCGCTGCGCCTGCCGCCAGGTACGTACCGACAACAAAGGTTTTACCAAGTGGTAGGTTCCTGTACTGGGCCGTCTAGATGGGTACCACCGCAATGATAAATTGTTCTTTTGATCGAACTCATCCGTAACAGTTGTCTTAGAAATGGCCAACGGCTTCGTTTTTGCAGACAAAGGCGCGCCGGCTGCGGTGACGGCGATGTGCCGCGTGGGCGGCAAGCTCTGGCTCGGCGACAGCGCCGGCCGCGTCTCCGTCTACAAGTAAGATGTATATCTTGTACGGCTTGAGAGTAACCACATTGTTTCAGTCTTAGAAGAATATATCTTAGCATCATAACCCCAGGCTAGCAAGACTGAACCAATGTGGTTACTCTCAAGCCGTACATAAGGCTTATTAGGCCGTTTGTCCATTGCCGCCGTCACCGTCACGTCCCCAAGAACGGTACATACATTTACTAGAGCCGTTTATCCACCGCACGTCCGTTACCCGAGCGCCGTCGTCCCGGACGCCGAGATTTCGAGTAGATCGGCGTGAACTCTAGAATGTGCCCAAGATTTTGACGGACCGATGTGCTGGCGCCTGGCACGTACAAACACATACAAAACACATTTCTCTTGTCAGCACACTGCCTTCGCACCGTCACGTTAGTTCGGTACTACGAGTGACAGCTGGAACAAACTAAACGCCGAGATCGGTCGCGGTGGACAAATGATCGCCGTCACGTCATCTTGAAATCGGTCAGAAATAAACTCGGTTCTCGGTGACGTGACGGTGACGGCGGCGGTGGACAAACGGCCTTAGTGTGGATCCCGTCGAGGTTTTCTTATAAGTTTTGCTAGCGTCTATTGACGAAGATAACTGCTTAGATTAGACGGAACCACACTAAAGGAATAAAGACAACATTACATAAAAGAACTCTACTTTTAATATTTGTTTTGTGGTACGCTCGCTTTGTAGTTGCGATGTAAAATATGGGGTACCACAGGGGAGTGTATTGGGACCGTTGTTATTCATCACATTATTACATACACAGTTTAATTTATGTGAATATCTTATGTCTATACAGTGCTTCTTCGATGTCGTGCGCGTGGTCCGTGCGCGTGCAGGACGCAGTGGGGGGAGGCGCGTCGGCGGTCAGCGCGCTGCTGGCGCTGCCGCTGCTGCACCGCGTCGCGCTCGCCCTGCGCTGCGGCAGGTCTAACACAAATTCTAAACAAACGAGTGTACTATTTTTTTTATATAAAACAAATACATATGTATAATCGTTTGTTATCCCAAATAAAATAAAATAAAATAAAAATAAAAATAAACAATCACATAAAGTGATGCTCCCGAAAGGGATTTGTACCCACCACCTCCGGGTTTTAGAGCCCAACGCTCTAACCACTGTACCACGGAGGCAACTTTCAACTCAAATGGGTGTGTAGCCATGATTCAACCGGTCTTCTTCCCCTGTCAAGAAGGTAAGATGGAATTCGCTCTAATGTAATAACTGGATTTGTCAGCAGATGAAATGTTCTGGGGCATAGATAAAAAGCTTAAGGCCTTTTCCTCGAATTTCGCGACAGCGGGAGCGGAAGCAGCGGCAGGCTAGTGCAGTTGTCACCGTTTGACGCGTGGTGAGCGGCAGTGTGCCTGCGTGCGTTCCCGCTCCCCCATCCGCTTCCGCTCCGTGCTGGCCCGCTCCTGCGTCCACGAAATTCGAGGCAGAGGCCGAAGTTGACTATACACTTGCGTTGGCGTCGTCAATCTGTCCTATGTAGCGTGTTCTGATAGCCACTTGTATAATGTTTGATTGTTGGTATTAGGTTATTCCTGGTGACGTCACAGCGGCCTGAGGCTGAAGGTAGCTTCGTCCTAACAGAGCTGGGAACCGCCACTGAGCTGTGCTGCCTTGCTGCCGTACCCACGCCAAACGGGTGAGGTTACACTCACATAGTTTCCTTCACAAGCAAGCAGCTCAAACTCTGATGTCACTTGCTTCCAAGTTCAGGTCACGTGACCTTGAACACTTTCAATACTATTTTACTTTTCCTGTTTTTATTTTTTGTTTGTTTCGCTTCCCACAAAGAAGACCGGCGAAATTGGGCCTGATTTTAGGTGTTCTTTACACAATTCAAAATATATTTAATATTCGTCACAAATTTTTAACTAGTTAAATACAATTTTATTATATATATTTTTTTTCCAAGGGATAAAAAAATAATCTAATAAATTAAAATACTATTTTTTTGTAGTGCATCCGGTGTGTTGTGTGCATAGTGCATAATATGTCCGGTAGAATATCGTAGAATAATAATAATGTTGCTAGATAAGATACTTAAATACTGATTTTCCGATCAGATCTCATACATTTGACAATCAAATGTCAAACAATGTCTGTCAATCATTCGTTTCTGTTTGTTTTGAATAACTTATGTGAATCCTATTTCTTTGGTGTTATTGTTCGAATGCTTGGTTTATATTTGACGTCTTTCGCTACGTTTAAAGAACGGTTTCAGCTAAAACAAACGAGCTAAGCTTTTCTCACAGCGGACCCAGAGAACTCGACAATATGAGGTTATTTTGTAGAAATCAAAATCATCCTATAACTATATTTTGATATTTTCCCATGGAGGGGGATCTATAAAATGTAGTGTATTTGAAATATTACTTTATTATCTACATTATAAGAGTAAATATGTAAGTGTAATCCATTAAAAATTTAGGCCCAACTTTCTATGGAATTTCGCCCGTCTTCTTTTCTTATATTATTCGTGTAGTGAGTGTAGTACAAATAAACGATTTGTTTATCTATCTATGACAGTGCGTAAGAGCGGTTTCGCACTACGTCCGATCCGAATCGGATCCGTGAAATGTCGGTCCGGCGCAGCCGTAGAACTATTTCTACGCACTAGATCCGTCATCCGTCATACGATGTCGGATCAGACGTAATTGAAACCGCTCTAATGGAAATTGATCCTAGGTTCGAGGTGTGGGCGGGCGGCGACGGGCTGACGGCGTACGGCGTGAGCGCGGGCGGCGTCAGCGCGGCCGACGCCGTCCTCGCCGAGCCGCGGGTCACGCTGCTCGCCGCGCATGCGCGCGAGCCTATCGTCATCGCCTACTCGCAGCCAGGTCGGTGCACTACCTTCTAGTTGATGATGTCATTAATGATGTCCTTCTAGCCGAAGATTCGGTTACGGTGGCCAATCTTTACCATCAACCAACAGTACAAGACAGAAGTGAGTGCGCAACCGCAGAGGCATTCCCCTTTCCCTCACTCTCATAGCACCGCAGGAAGCAGGCAGACACGACAGTGACAGGTGATTTCTAAGTTTGAAACTAGATTGTAAAGTGATTACTTCTGCTCATAGACACTTGCGACTGAGTCTTTGATGCGTTGTCTGCCTTTAGTAAAATATGGTAGGTGAAAGCCTATGAGAAATAGGGACGAAAGAAATAAAAAAAGGAGATTCTTGCCTCCGGCACTTTCTGTCACCAAACGGAGCTACTATAGCAAAGCTTACAAATCGATCTTCAGTGACATGATGATTCTTCCCCGATCGAGCTATAAATAATTTTGACTGGGAAATAAGACCTCTAATATACTTAAACGCAACAAAACCGCAAGCCAGCGTGACTTGTGCCCGTGCGTGGGACTCTGGGATAAAACCATCCCACGAGGGGGTAGCACTGCGTTAAAACGTGTGACATATTTATATGTATGTCTGTCTGTGTCCAGGCACGCACGTGTACCAGTACAGCGCAGCGACGCGGCAGCAGACAGCGCGGCTGGACTGCAGCAAGCTTGCGCCGTGTTCCGAGAGCCTGCACTCCATCGCCATCGACGACGCACACGCCGACCGCTGCCAGGTCAGTTGTTGCTGTCAAGTCAGTCGTGTGTACAGCGCGGCGACGCGGCAGCAGACAGCGCGCCTGGACTGCAGCAAGCTGGCGCCGAACTATCTAAGGGCAGACGTAGCGCTGGTCAGGTGTACGGTCTGCTCGTCTTGTTACAATTTGCAATAAAAAAAACTATAGCTCTCGCAATATCATGGTGTCTTCCGCAGGTGACGGCGCTCTGCGTGTTGGGCAGCTGCGTGTACGCGGGCACGGCGGCGGGCTGCATACTGGTGGCTGACGCTGCGACCCTGCGACCGCTCACCGTGTTTCGCCCGTATGAGAGCAATGTGAGTATACTCTACACATGGGGGGGGGATAAGGGAAATGTTAGGGGAACTTAAGGTGGTCAAAGGGTCAGTGAAATTGAAGGAGCTAAAGTGGTGGGGGGAATGAAATATTAGAATTTTAAGTTCGTTTCGCGCTCTCGCTTGCACTGGAACGCCGCATTGCGTCATGTTTTTTCGTGCGTGCAGCCGGCTCCAACGAATTATAAGACGTTATCACGTCAAAAATTAAGCTATTAAAATTTCTTTTCAACTTCGCTTGATGATGACGAAATCCAAGATTCCACGGCCCCGTACTTAAATTACTATAACCAATGACGCGTTTATTTATTTATTTATATTTGGAAAACCAACAATTGCCATTAATACCAGTAAAAATTAACTAAAATTATAACTAGGTACTTAGCCATTTACAGGTATTCGCATATGGAAATTATTCATGTTTATACCT
This sequence comes from Mecyna flavalis, assembly GCA_949319885.1. Taxonomy (NCBI): domain Eukaryota; kingdom Metazoa; phylum Arthropoda; class Insecta; order Lepidoptera; family Crambidae; genus Mecyna; species Mecyna flavalis. The sequence continues at coordinate 219,168 of OX439422.1, forward strand.
AAAACATAAATATTTTTATCTACATCCATACCATAATATGTCTATTTTATATTCAGGAGCGATGAGCAAACGCCCTACATTTAGATATAAGTATCTGTGGCTGCATTGAAATGTTTACATTTTAGTGTCGGTAACCAAAACTTAATTTCGTTCAAATTTCGAATGTCTTCATTAAAAGTAAAAATTAATAGGTTTTTTCGATTATCGAATTAGTCGATTTGTAATTTTATGTTCCATTCCTATACATTTAATTCGATGCTGAAATTATAACAATCGATTTGAGAATCGAAATCAACTCGAGTCTAGATTGTTTATGGATTTTAAAAACTACAAACGTCAGTCATTATGTCAGTACTAACTTTTACATACAGATTAAGTTGGTAACTAGGGCGTTTGCTCATCAATCCTGACTATAAAATAGACATATTATCGTATGAATGAAGATAAAGTTATGTATGTGACTGTACATAATTAGTTATTAAAATACCTACTCATGTGATTCTTTTATGAAACTCACTTCGTTCGTTTCATAAAACCACATTCGTATTTTAATGACCCTCATTATGCAGCAGTCACATAAATAACTATTTTAGTTTTGTACCCGATAAATATTTGTTCACTATCAATCACGTAAGCCGTCATATTATATTGCCCGTGGGTGTCCTCAGGTGACGTGCATCGTGCCACTAGTCGGGCACGAGGGTGCCCCGGGCCCGGCCATGCTGGCCACCTTCGGCGACACCTACCGCCCGCTGCTCAACCGCTTCCAGCCGCAGCTCGCGCAGGTGACCACTGATATACAACTCGTTCGATAACAAGTATTTGTATAGGTGCTGGCAAACTTCTTGACGCTCGGTCGACGGAGAGACTTGCGCTTGACCAATAGCGCGCACGAATCTTCCGTCGCCCGCGCGCACTATTGGTCAGAGGAATACTTCTGACCAGCCATGGGCTCAGGGTGGGGCTGCCATGGGCCCAGGGTAAGGCAGCCATGGGCCCAGAGTGGGGCAGACCGTTGCCCGCGCACGCTTTTGGTCAGAGGTATACTTCTGACCAGCCAAGGGGCCAGGGTGAGGCTGCCATGGGTCCAGGGTGGGGCAGCCATGGGCCCAAAGTGGGGCAGACCGTCGCCCGCGCGCGCTATTGGTCAGAGGTATACTTCTGACCAGCCATGGGCCCAGGGTGGCGCTGCCATGGGGCCGGAGTGGGGCAGCCATGGGCCTAGAGTGGGGCAGACCATCGCCCGCGCGCGCTATTGGTCAGAGGTATACTTCTGACCAGCCATGGGCCCAGGGAGGGTCTGCCAATGGGCCCAGGGTGGGGCAGCCATGGGCCCAGAGTGGGGCAGCAGTCTAAAATACTATGTAACTAGCAAACTATACTCGCGGCAAGGTGGGGAAAGTGCCCCACCCTGCTCCACCGTGGCAACGCCCATGCCGGCGTCCTCTGGTGTGATAACAGCCGACTTTTCAACTATTACCAAATACTATCTGGTTCAAATGCTATTAGGATACGACCTTTTGTAGTTGCGTGACGCGACAGTGATGACTTACACACACAGATAAATAATGCGTTGCTATTGGTTGCTAACGTTACGGACAAGCGCAGTTGACGTCTTTCGCTCAATTCCAAAATGTATTATCCTAATAGCATTTGAATCGGATAGTAGAGCGACTTATTATAATGAAGAATCACTCTATGAATATTTAATAGTTATGTACTTAATATGATGGATTATAAATAGTTTTAGAGATAAATTAAAGTCTGAAATTGAGGTAAATCATTCGGTTTTAATATGCGTGTGACAAGTGCGCCTGCTAGGAAGTGACTGGCGGCTATCAAATTAAATGTTCCCACGATCCATGTAGGTAAACATGAACCTTATAATCCAACAAGCGGGCGCCCGCGGTTTCACCCGCGTGGTTCCCGTTCCCGTGGGAATATCGTGATATCCTTTCTTAGCGGATGCCTACGTCATAACATCTACCTGCATGCCAAATTTCAGCCCGATCCGTCCAGTGGTTTGGGCTGTGCGTTGATAGGTATCTATGTCAGTCAGTCAGTCAGTCAGTCAATCAGTCAGTCAGTCAGTCACCTTTGAGTTTTATATATATATAATCCAATAATCCAATTACAAATTCTGTGTAGTTATAAATATATGTATTACTTTCAGCAAAACAACAACAGTACGACCATCACCAACGGATTCTACTGCCTGCTGTGGCGCGCGCACCACTGGCTGCCCGACTAGACGCCTCCGGACATCGAACCCACGACCACGGTCTTCCACCAAGATATGTAGACCCGTGCTTCATTAAAATGCCATGGCGACGCGCCGGCGACGAATCCAAGCAGAGAATTATTTACTTACTAAGATGGCGCAGCGACCCAAAATGAGTCTTGGCCTCCAGCAATAAGAATCTCCACTCCGGTCTATTTTGCGCCGCCTCCGTCCAATGGAGAATGTTACTAGGTATGCGAAATAGCTTGTAACTTTCTCACAGTAAAGCCTATGTGAATATAAACACATTATTTTTTGTTTAATGCCAAAATATCAATTATTTTAGATTTTATAGACATTTAAAAATCCCGTTCGCCGCGCGTCGGCCATGCTGGCGCTGCAGTACGATGACGTCACAGGTCATAGTACGTTGCGCGCTCCGGTACGGTTCACCACGAAATAACCGTACCGGAGCACGCAACGTACTGCGTGAGAGTATGTAAAGTGACGTCACCGCAACGAGCTCCGGCCGGCCAACACTCGCGCCGTTTAAAATTCAATATCTCGGGAACTAAGTGACATATCGAAATAGTTTTTATACACACTTTTTTTATTTCTTAGGGACTATAAGAAAAGTTAAAATCGAAACTAGTGAACATTCTCCATTCTCGACGTGGAGCTCGCGCCGGTCCTTATTCACCTCGTCCCCCCAGCGGTACCTGGGGCGACCGACCGGTCGTCGACCACTCGGTCGTCCCATGTAAGCTCTCTTCACCGCCCGATCCTCACCCATTCTTTCCAGCCCCCATAGACAAGCGGCATTTATGACGTTCGTTATAGCTCAATTTGCGATAGCGAATGTCAAAACCCATACTTTCATCACGTGACTTTTCTATGGCATCTGTCAAATCCATACAATTTAAAGCTAGCGAATTTCGCCAGCTATGAAGCGATGTCATCTTGTCTAAGCCCCCAGGTGGCCGAGCCAGCGAAGTCTGTGAGCTTTAACTTCTCCGATGATATTTGGCAATAATCCAAGCAGATAATAATATTAAAATATCAAGATTGGCGTCGGGAATGGGCCTGCACCGCATCTTTGGCTTTTTTTGTGATCACCAATCCGCATTTGACAAGTGTGGTGATTAAGCGAATACCTAAGCGTGGTAAGCCAGTATCAGCCTATCTTTTATGTAATGACTTATTTTCAAGGACGGAGGCCTTTGCCCTGCAGTGGGACACAGGCTGATGATTTTTTTTTATTGCAATGTGTAACAAGACGAGCAGATCGTACACCTGATGGTAAGCGCCACGTCGGCCCTTAGACAGTTCAGTGCCAAACAGTAACTAAGCAGTTACTGTCTGGCTCCGCCCTGCGCCCGCTACACCGTGACGACAGTTATTAGGTCTCATACTTATACCCAATAATTTCACTAGCTTTTTTGATGATGATTTGTAGTCATCATCATCAGGCGAGGTTTCAAAACCGTCTGCAACATGACAGGTATTACTGAATGCCTTTAACCGCATTTGATGCATAGTAAATAAGTGATATTATAATTTCGCGTTGCGTTGCGGAACACAATCTTACAATATTGGGGAGTGAACTAATCTTCTAAAATTATAGCTATCTCTTTTCGTTGTATGATGTATCGTTTCTTTTGCTCTACTCATTGTTGAAATATTATGTCAATGTACTGTACAGTAAGCAGCACATCAACCTATTTATTGGTCAAAGGATATTTGAAGAATTAGGGTAACTTGATAAGCTGCTTACTGTTCGTTAGGCTCGGATTTTGACACAAATAACTATGAATGTATAGCCTGGCCAAAAAATAAAAAACCTGCTCTGGAGACGTAGACGCCACGTTAGCTATGGTTATAGCAACACTTGGTTGCTATGGTTATACTCACTAATAACATAACTCACAATATCCAAGAAATAACAAGGCACGGCTGGCAATTGACATCACACTTCGACAGGCAGCAATAATGAATGACATTTTATTGTTTTATATTTGATTGTTGCCACTTGAAGAAATTAGTTCCAATATTTTTTCGCAATATGGCGAGGGTTTTTATTTTAATGGTCAGGTTATAACAATTAAATAAAAAGATTCAATTATAATTGATTATAAGGAAATTGTGAAGATAAGTTTCAGTATTGTAAGATTTTGTTGTGTAATCCCTATTTAAAAATATTTAATAGTCACATGACGATAGTACCTATTTGATGAAAATAATATGTTGCAAAAATTATTATAGGAATTTATGTCGCAGGTGAGCGTAATTATATAACTTAAAAAAATCTAATGATTATGTTTAACTGTTTGAAAGCTAAAATACTTCAAATCACCTTATGAAAACTATAAATTACATACATATGTATTGACATTCCATTTGAACAAAAAAGCATTTTTATGATACTCATTATTGGGCGAACTACGCATAGTTACCTACACATGTGAAATGCCACCAAAACAGTTCCGGCAGTATTAAGAGGAAAGGCAGGAGCCATTTTTCCATACAAACGCTGTCCCCTGTTTTCTCCCTGGATAATGCCATTAGTGAAATATTTTTTTTTTTCCAAAAATCTATGACCACTATTTGCATGTCCCTATGTTTTCCTTTTTTTCATAAATTAATAATTAAGAGAGATATGAACCTTCAAAAATGTAAAAAAACGGCCCGATTTTCCGCTGTGTTAAACATCCAGAAAACAAATTTAACTAGATTTAATTAAAAAAAGGAAAACATAGGAACACGGTCAAAGCCTTTCTTTAATTTTTGATGAAAAAAATAGTTAAATCGGTCTAGTTTTGGAGGAGAAATCAGGGGACTACGAAACGTTGATTTTCCGTACTTTTAATAGGTATTTTCGGTCCAAGCTGCAGTTGTCTCTATCGCGCTCTGCGGGGGAGGCTTGAGGTTGGGGAGACGCGGACTAATACGTATACTCTCTATGACGTGACGTAGTCGATAGTTATATCGATATCCTAGTGTTGTTCATCGATATCGATTTTTCCAGTTAGAATATTTTGCGTGAAGTGCATTTAGCAAATTGTTGTGATGTTTTATTGTTGGAAGGTATTATGTAACTGATAAACTTTTTCTTGACAATTTTTTATGAATTATATACTTAAACGCCTCGACTAGGCCGTCGGATTTAGACAAAAAAAGAAGCTAAATTCGCAAAGCGTGATGTAGTTCTGCATTTTAAGTATATTGTATCTGTTAGAGTAATGTGATTTCAAATTTGCAACTTCGAAAAACCTGTGGAAACTGAGAAAATCGAGAAAATCTTCGAAATTTTGGGACTTTTTTTACTATTTGCTCTTCATTGAAGCCAAGCTATGGCACTTTGAAGATGACCAATATTTCTCGTAAATAGAAAAATAGAAAATAGGTTTTACTTACTTATTTCGCAAAAAACTGGCAAAACCACTAGCCCCACGAAGATGTCTGATATCTTTTGTCACAGACCGAGCATTGAACCATGTCCTTTACCTTTGCTTGAGTGTTACATTTGCCACAAGAGAAAGCCATATAGTCCAGTCAACGAAGCTCTAACTTTGCCATTTTAGATGAAAAGCTGAAACTGGAGCCAAAATTTTTGTTAAAGACTCCGTAATAACATACTAAAATGCAGGGTCGTGAGTCACCGGGGTCATAGGAAAAAAAATGGAAAAGGGTGAAAAAATTACTTTCTCCCGAAAATCTCGAAAACTAACAAAAAAATATATAAGAAAAAGTTTCAGACAAAAAATGTTGAGAATTACTTTTTCTACAGAAAAGGTTATTATCAATTTGCGCGTATCGCGCACCGTTTCCTAGGAAATCGCGTACAAAATGCGAAAATTCGCACAATGTTTTTCGTTTCAATAGAATTTTTACAAATTTTTCAATTAAAAATTATTTTTATGCATTCTTCGATATCCCCAGACATTTCCGTCTTATTTTTATTGATTTGGTTCAACATCAATAAGTGCACTATATACTCGATTTCCTAGCAAACGGTGCGCGATAAGCGTAAATTGATAATGACCTTTTTAGGGATGGCGATCTGAGATCGATTAATCGGAAAATCGATTTTTCTAGCCGAAAATATCGATTTTTTAAATCGATATGTAGAACTGAATCGATTCAGTGAATCGATTCATCACCCTTGAAAATCGACATTCGATTTTTTCTGTTCGGTCTTGAAAAAAAAACCCAGTTCCAATCTACTGGCTTGCACATTAATATTGCTGAAACACAGCCAGAGCTGTTATGGCGGCAGATTTCACCTGTGGTAGCTAGCCACTCGGACTCTGAAAAAGTCCTACCACCAACCAGACCCAAGGCGGGAATTGAAGGAGGCGGTCAAATTTACAGTTAAATTTAAGATAATAAGCATTGACAATAAGCTAAATGTCTATTTCTATATTTATTCTTGTTTTTTTTTTTTATAAAATTCATTTATATTTTCATTGTAAATGCAAACTTGAAAAAAAGATCGATTTTTTGGAAATCGATCTTTTTTACCTCGATTTTTTTGTGAATCGATTCTTCAGGTTTCGATTTGGATCGATTTAAAAATCGATGTTTTTCGCAAAGAATCGCCATCCCTAGACCTTTTCTGTAGAAATAGTTATTTGTTATACAAGAGTGCAAAGTTGCTTTTTAACCGCGTGTTCAATTTTGATGACCGAGCAAGCGAAGGATTCTAAAATTGAATCACGAGCGCAGCGAGTGATTCAAAATTAGAATCCTGAGCGTTAGCGAGGGAATCAAAAGAGCACGAGGTGAAAAATCTTTGCACTCGAGTGCAACACGTAACTTTTCATTCCACCTCAGCGAGGAAATGACTAAATGCAAAAAAAAAAGTTTAACAAATTAAAAAAAAGTTGTATGATATATTCGGCACCATAGTACCTCTATGCAGTAAATAGGTTTAATGTTTTTTTTTAATTCACAAACTTAGTGCACACGATGTTCTAAATTCAATTTACTTTATCCTCTAGAGAATAAAAACGGCTTTTCCACTCAGATATTGAAGATTAAAAATACTCTTTCCGAGATGGTGGGATGAAAAAGTAATTTACTACATCTTTTGTCTGAAACATTTTCTCATATTTTTGTTAGTTTCCGAGATTTTTAGGAAAAAGTAATTTTTACACCCTTTTCCATTTTTTTTCCAATGACCCCGGTGACTCACGACCCTGCATTTTTAGTATGTTATTACGGAGTCTTTAACAAAAATTTTGGCACCAGTTTCAGCTTTTCATCTAAAATGGCTAAGTTAGAGCTTCGTTGACTGGACTAATATATCTTTTAAAAATATATACAAAAAAGAACTAAACATTTATAACTTTAGGTATGTACTCGTGGAAAGTTCCTATTAACAAATGCGAATAAATTCACAAAAAGCGATAGGGGTACTCGTCGGATCCGATCCACGGACCTATCAGTGACGATGCGCAGTACGTAGCCACTGTACCAGCACGATTTAATACTATCTGTCGAAATTAGTGACCTGTTTTTTCCTTTGCATTGTCCGTGAACATTTATTTTATCGTTTTTATATATAGGTAAGCAGAAATCTTTTCTTTTGTTCTATTCCTTCTTAGCTGTGTGCAGGCGGGCGCGGGGCGTGGGGGCGGCGTGGCACGCAAACATTGACAGTCTCGCTCACACATTGATAGCTCGGTTGTTCGGGCACTGCGCGACAGCAATAGATTTTACAAAAACCCAATTTTCAATTTTCTCACCCTTAGTATGTCCTCTTAATGTGGGAGCCAGTGCACTTGAAATCAAGGGCTCGAAGATCAGATGAGCCTACAGTCTGGCAGCACATTTCATACTACAAGTTATATTAATTTTGCATATTGCTTATTTCTTATTTTAAATGTACTGGTTTCCACTTCATATATTGCGGGAATTTAACCAGAACAAAAATGGCATTTTTTTACTGACATATTTTTTGTGTCCTGTATTTCATGAAAATAATGAATTTATTGTTTCAAGCATTTTAGTTTTTTGGTTGTGACGTTGATTGTGTTTTTATATAAATAAATTATTATATTTATGTCTTCAAGATCTGATTTTAATACTTAATTCTTTTACATCTCGTATTATGGTTTTCGCCTGTATTGCAATAGAATAATGTTGAATTTATGATGGCTGCTATTAATTTTAAGAGTTAAACGCCGTACGTCGATGAATAAAAAATATGTATTAGAAAATACGTAAAGCTTTCTCGCTCAAAACCGGCGGCATCTTGAGCGTACCAATAATTTTATTGGTCCCATGGTGCATATTTATTGGTCCTATGGTGCAATTTTAGTGGTCCCTTGGTGAAATTATATTGGTCCCATGGTGCAATTATAATAGTCCCATGGTGCAATTTTATTGTTCCCATGGTGCAATTTTATTGTTCCCATAGTGCAATTTTATTGGTCCCATGGTGCATTTGGTAGGTACTTGATAAAAATGATGATTTATCTTTAGTTTGTATTTAAAGCTTTTCTCTCTACCTTCCATTGTCTATTCTTATGTAGATTTCTTTTAAATAGTTAGTTTTGTTAAAATCTCTTTCAAAACGCCATCTAGAAATGTCACAACTATGAAAAGTTTGTAGTTACTATGAAAATTGCAGATTCTTCATAATTGTAATATTTTTTTAATATAAATGTTAAATATATAAACAATATTCATACAACGCCATCTGGCCCCAATCTAAGCATAGCTTGTATTATCCGATTCAAATGCTATTAGGATAATACCTTTTGGAATTGAGCGACAAATGACGTCAACTGCGCTTGTCCGTAACGTTAGTAACGCATTATTTTGTCCGCTATAGGTCAGTTGTACCATTGACTAGTACCATTGATGGTACAAGTGATACAACATTGTATCCTTAGTACCATTACAGAAAATAAAGGATGTTGCAAAATCGACATCACTTGTACAGTCAACAGCACACCACGGTATACACTTGCAGTTCGATAATAGCACTTATGCCCCCGACATAAGAGCGGTACAAAGTCCAAAGTGTTACGTCTGCCGTGCTTTTGACTGTACGTGTGTTGTTGTATCACTTGTACCATCAACGGTACTAGTCATCCTCCATAAAACGTAACATGATTAGAATGACAGCTGTCAAAGTGTTGTGGCTCTCTCGCTCGCTCTCAATAAACCTCTATCGATGTGTCTCATCTCTAAGATTTTATTTGTTTTGTAGAGTGAGACACATCGATAGAGGTTTATTGAGAGCGAGCGAGAGAGCCACAACACTTTGAGAGATGTCATTCTAATCATGTTACGTTTTATGGAGTATAATGGTACAACTGACCTATAGCGATTTTGTCAGTGTGTGTGTAAGTCATCACTGTCGCGTAACGCAACTCCAGAAGGTATTATCGTAATAGCATTTGAACCAGTAGTATTAAGGGTAGACTATTCTGTATAGTAATCACTGCGCTGAGACTTGTGTAACTAGCCTAAGTATTATCTACGAGATATTGCTGTAACGTTTATAATTCCGTACCGCGCGTGAATAAGTTGATATGTCATTTTTGCGTACTTTTCAGGGCAGCCAATTTAAAGTTTACGATCTACTGGTAAATCGAAATTAATGATGATTACTTTTTTAACTGTTGAATTAAGGTTCTTTTAGGACCTGTTTTAAGTCTACGTTACAAAATAAATGTAATATTTGTTAATGCGCTTAAAAACAGACTTATCCAGTTGTTCACCGACGACTTATCAACTTATTCACTGAAGAAAGATATAAATTCAAACTGTAATTATTGAATTAAAACAAAAACCAAATGAAGTAATAACAAAGTTTAATTGCAGAAACCAATAAAAATCCTATATTCTTTTTGAATTAATGAAATTGTACCAAATAACAAGAAAAAAAAATAGACATTTCAAAATTTCATAGTCTTCTGTATTTTCTTCTTCGTCATTGTCTGTTTTTATATTTTTATAAAATTAATGAAATGCTGGATCTTTTAGAGCCTTTATTCCCATTTGCCCCCACAAAGATTGCCACCCGAGGCAATGGGGAATGAAAATTCCCAGTTGCCTCTGGAGGCGACCGGGAAGTTATTGCCCCCACTTTAGCTTCGCTGTACAATGCTGCTGTCTTCCTCGTAAAGAATGAAAGCATGAAATAACTTATTCAAAACCTGTACCTTAGAGATGATATCATTTAGACTTAAATTATTGCATAGTTTTTTCTATGATTTCCTTTTATGAGTATATTTCGTGCTAATTGTACTAAGAAAGATGTATTATAGAAGAAAATACTAATAATATGAAAATCTTATAATATTATAAGAAACTTTTTACTCACGCATAAATCAGGCTCTCTTGTTTATAATAAACTATTCTAAAAGACTTAAAATTTTCAATAAGTTTAAATCACAGATAATCAACATTTGACATAATAAAATAGGGTTTTAGGATTTAAACTTCATAGTATTTATATAAATATATTTAAAATAAATAAAAATCAACCACCTTATTTCATCCATAATTAATATCATTCGTTCTTGTGTGAACGAAAACTGAATGCGTGATGCATCTATATATTCATGCGAAATTGGACTTTACATTGTGTCAAAGAACGCTATTTATTTTCTTACACGTTGAGTAGATAATCTGTACTGAACCATACTGAACTTTAGATTCAAGTTCAAAAGATTAATAAAGATTAGTTCTACGGAAACAACTTAATTAAGTTGGCCGATTAATCAATGATTGTACGTAACTAAATGAGACTCTGATTATATTTATAAATTTAAAGGTTTATTAGAACTTTCTTAGTACAATTAGCACTAAGAAGAATTGCTCTCAGAAAATCAAAGGGAAACCTATGTATCAATGATGTAGGTATTTAACCACTCAACGCCGAACCGGCACTCGCGTGCCGCATAACAATAGATTTTCTATTGTGTCTGGTGTTCCGGGGCTAGAAGGATTAAAAAGTTGATACAAAATGACCAGTTTCTTTTTTTATATAAACATGTTTAATCATAAGCAATAAAAATAAACTATGATATAAATGATTCTTGTATTTTTATTCTTTCGCTTAAAATTTACTTACGTACCTGTTACTTTGATAACCAACTACAATATTAGAAAATTTCTATAGCCTAAATGATATCATCTCTAAAGGGTAGGTTTTGAATAAGTTATTTCATGCTTTCATTATTTACGAGGGAGAGACAGCAGCAATGTACAGCGAAGCTAAAGTGGGGGCAATAACTTCCCGGTTGCCTCCGGAGGCAACTGGGAATTTTTATTCCCCATTGCCTCCGGCGGCAATCTTTGTGGGGGCAAATGGGAATAAAGGGTTTCTCTTCATAAAAATAGTTGTTGTAATACAAAACACTTAAGTAACGTTCTTACAATAAAACCTTCGACAACGAGATACTCAATACAGACAAGTTCCGACACGATCTTTTGAATGAACGAACCGATTTTGAGCATGTACCTACAGATCTGCAGTGACTTGTAATATGAAAGCCATTCAAGTATAAACCTGCCCTACATGTTTACAATTGAGTTAAAATTACCAAAATGATGAAATCAAATCAAATTCTTAAAACGATGAAATGATTTTATTTTTATAAAAGTTAAATTATATGCATATTTGAAAGTATTGTCAAAGATAATAAACGTAACAATTCTAATGGTTATTATATAAACAATAATGCTGTCCATTATAAAGAACTTGTTATGACTCGTGTGATTTTATTATAAAATAAAACTAGACAATTCGAAATATTCCTTAATATATCAACTTTTGATAGCGTGCTTAACTAGATAACTCGATATAATATGTGTGTGATTCGTACTCAAAGACGTTCATAACTTGATAACTGATTTTGTCATATTACACTCGCAAATCCACAAACGTATATGTTGATATATTAACTAATGCATGTTCTAACTTATGTTGATAAATCGAAATGCAATAATATAAACGCTGTCAGTTAAGTATTATTAATTTGACATGTCGTTTTATCAAATATTTATGGCCAAAATTGTAGATACCCACTTGTGTACGAAAGCAATAATTTGCTTTTGTTTGAGTATTTCGAGTTGAGTTTTTAATACCGGTAGGGTATAAGGTCACAGAAGCGTTTAAGCTAAAAAAAAAAAAAAACGACATTTCGAGTTATCAACGTATTCACGCGCGGTACGGAATTATAATAGTGTACAGTTCGCCAATACCAAAGATTGAATTTCAATAAATGACGAGAGTATTTGTGGTGTGTTTTATTTATTTATTTTATAAAAAAAATATAGGCGGCAAACGAACCACAGCGGGTCGCCTGATGGCAAGCAATCACCGCCGCCCATGGACGTTGCGTTGCCGGCCTTATAAGGGGGCACTCTCACAAACCAGACGAAACACGTGTTATGTGAGAGGGAGGATGGTACTTCCCAGGACGAGTTGGCCCATTCGTACTGTAAAACAGCATCTCTACAGCGTAGGTACAGTCAACAGCACATCAACCTATACACTTTGGACTTTGCAACGCCCTTAAGTAAGTCAGAGGTGTATAAGCGCTAATATCGAACTGCGAGTGTAAAGGTTGACTGTACAAATATTTGTACGTTGTAGAGCCATATGCTGTTTTAAATGCGTACGGAAGGCACGTTAAGCCTTTGATCCCGACTATTCATGTAGGTTTGATTTCCCTTGTAAGGGTTACGGAGGTCAGATGGCAATCGCTCCATTGTAATAACCAGGCTTGTCAAATCTAGGATCATAGTCGAAGCGGACCCTGGTCCCTGAGCTCCATTGGATGCAATCGGGAATACGCTGGGATGATGATGATGTTCATTATGGCACATAAGTACAATGTATTGGTTGTCGGCAACAAAACTTACGTGATAACAAATATTGCCTCATAAGCATGTATCACCTTTGAACCAAGTGTTGATGTATAATTTGGAAACAATAGAATACCTACTGCAGGTTTCACTCTTACAAAAGTGTCACGGTCAACCGACAAGTATAGTGTGCTAGTTATTGGTATGATTTAACCAAATTATAAAAAAGGAACTAAACATACATAACATAACATAAATATTCTTTATTGCACACAAAAACAAATAAAAAGAACAAAAATGTGAACAATATAGGCGGTCTTATCGCTTGAAGCGATCTACCAGACAACCCCCAAGTAAAGGACTACCGAAAGAATGCAATGGGTATATCAATGCAACTTGGATAAAGAGTAAGTTACTTTATTTAATTAACATATTAATGTACGGTCAACAGCACATCACGGTATACACTTGCAGTTCGATAAAAGCGCTTATGCCCCCGACATAAGAGCGGTACAAAGTCCAAAGGGTTACGTCTGACGTGCTTTTGACTGTACCTACTTATAAATAAAAATATTGGCCTAGATCTCCGTCCATGGGAAAAGTACGTAAGACACTTGCAACTTCGCTGATGGATGGCCAGGCTGATACGTTGCCCTAGGTACAGGCCAACTATAAACTTGACCTGCAGGCGAGGGTAGCTCCCTAACGCCTGCATTGCACAGGTCGCCCGAGCCAGTCACCTACTCACCTCGTTTCTAGGGTGGCCCTCCCTAGGCGCCACCCCGACTTGAGGCCATTCAAGTCGGAGTACCCGGGGATGGGCTGGTCAATAGCCACAAGGCTGGCTCCGGCTTGTCCCAATCGGGTGTGACGGGGAAACCGGGGTAGTTTGGTGGGTAGTGACTAGTGGACGCTTTAGTCTCGAGTCCCACACATAGCCGCGGGTCTAGCTAGCCTACGTGTACGTACAGTCAAAAGCACGTCAGACTATACACTTTGGACTTCGTACAACTCTTATGTCGGGGGCATAAGCGCTATTATCGAACTGCAAGTGTTTACCGTGATGTGCTGTTGACCGTACTATCGAGGACACCCGCGCGTGATCACCCTTATGGCTAAAATCCCGTGCAGTATTTTCACGTTTACAAGCGCCGCTCCTAAGAAGTCACGATGCGTGTGCACGGTATATTTTTCCAAAAGTGATCACGCGCGGGAGACCGCGATCGTAGAGACAGGGACCGGGAGACGCATTCTCCTCCGAAAAAAAAAAATTGTTATAAAGCCAACTATAAACTGTCACTGTCAGTAGGCGGAGGCGGTCAAAATGGAGATGGGTCCTCTGTTTATTGTGTAGTGTTCTTAGTGAGAAGTCGGCTATAATCTACCTACACCTGAGGTCACGGGTACAGTTCCCGCTCGGTACCTACTTACAAACATTTGTGTGCATGAAAATGTCTGTTCGTAATGTTTAACTATAGTTCAGGGCTAATGGCTGAGTGAACAATGTCCAAGGGTATTAACTTATAATTTTTTTACCTTTTTTGGTTTAACAATAGTTACTTACTTAAATTATTCTGTAAAACTACTTTTACATAGAGCTACTCTTAAGCGCTTACTTTAAGTATTTGTAGAAATTATAAAAGAAAAAAAACGTTGAGGTTGAGGACCATACAGGACACACATTACCGATTTTACATGGCCTCTTTCGCTAATTCTTATTGACGCGACCGTACAATAATCCTATTTGGTCATTCTTGCTCTATCCTTACTACGCTACTCTTCAAACCAACTTATTAATTGATTGGTGCGCATTGCACGCGTACATTGCCTTTGTATTGAGGAAAATAAAATGAAACATTGATTCACAGCTACCAATGTACGCTGACGTTAACTTAAGTCAGTTAATTTGAAATAACAAGATGGCCGCAGTACAGAGGGACCGGTTCCTCGTATCGGGACTGGCGGGAAAAATATTTGAGGAATGCAGTGATTGGTCGTCGTCTGGTCCGAATCGACTCACTTGAGTTTTAGAAAAATTTGCAAATGTTTGCGAATGATTATGAAGTCATCTTTTCTATACTTTTGGCTTAGTCTGACAATTTCTGATTTTTTTTTTGTTTTTTTTTTTCCTGACTTTCTGCTATCAGTAGGTTCACAATGAGCTGCTGAACTGTTTTGGGCTACTGCGCGTAGAGAGTTCCCTCCAGGCCCAGTCAGTAAGATACTATAATCTAAATTCATATTATTCTTATCCGTTGCGAAATTATGGCGGCGCTATGCGGAGGACTCCTCTCGTTGGAGAGATTGGCATGGTTGCCAACTGAATGAAGTAAAAGGCAGCCCGCCTCCTTGTGCAAGGAAGTATTCTTGTAGAAGGAGGCAGCAGAGGAGTGGAGAGGCCGGTCCGGAGAAAGAAGGCGTGCTACGCGCGCGAAGCACGCCTTTTCTAGCTTGAGGGCTGTCCTGCAGGCGGGTGTGGCTGCCAACCCAATGTCCACAATCACAGGTATCCCAAGCCAGGTCTGAGAGTAAACTAGTCAATCAATGGCCTATTCAAGTTCTGGCCACAAGGCTAAAACCAGCTTTTCCCAATCGGGTGAAATGAAGCAAGTGGAGGAGTTTAGTGGGTAGTGGGATGAATCTAGCCCGCGGTTTAAGGGAATCAACGCATTCTCCTCGGCTACAAAAAATAATTATAATAATTATGTTACATAATACATGTAATGAACTCATATTAAATCTTTAACAATCAGTATTGAAATCAGCTGTTGTGTGATAAACTTATTACAATTATCAGAATAAGTTTATCACACTGCTCATCAAAGAGTAGTAAAATAATACAATAATTTTATTAGCTCTAGAGAACTACCACATAATGAAAAAAAATATTGAATCAGCTCTTAATGTCCCACTGCTGGGCAAAAAGACTCCGTCATTGAAATCAAGCGTGCGTGGGTCTGTCCTAATCATAATGTTTGTCAAACGCGAATTAAAAATGACAAACCCAAGCTGGGAATAGAACCGAAAACCCCAACATCATTGCCGAGTATTTAAATCTCTACGAGTAGACCATCGAGGGGTCGCACGCACGCACCGCACCGCACATTTATAATTTCTTAAAAACTTGATCTACTTTGCCAAATTATTGTGAAAAAAAATCAGTTTCAGTAAATAAATCGGCTCAGAAATACTTTTTACTGAATAATATTTAAATAGGTTAAGTCAAATGCTTGGAATCACTGTTTTAGTCAAGGTTATAGTACATAATAAATAACAAACCACTTAATGTAGTTTCCTTGAAGATAGGATATTTATTTTATAAGAGGAAAATTATACCACTTCCCTTGATTGAACAATATTAAATTATCCTCTATTATAATTAAAAAAGGTATTTGTGTGCAAAGTTATTTTATCACTAAGTCGGCGTGTGTACGTTTCGGACGCAGCACGTATCGGACGCGTGTGTGACGTCTTAAGAAAACCGAACTGTCAAAACTCGCAACTTTCAACTTGAAACGCCGACTTGTTTTTTATTAAAAATAGTTTTTAATCAACACAAAACTGTTTACAAGTGCCTTAAAAACGTTCAGTGAAGTGTATATTACTATTTACAAGTGTTATTAGTGTAAGTTTCGTGTGTGTGTTGTTATGTTGTGGTGAAGTGTGTGTATCCAATTACACAGGATTACCTTACTTCGGCTGTTTTGGTGAACGAAGCCGACGAAGGAATTCTATAGCCCTGTCTAAGGTGAGTCGCATGCCTTTGATTTGGATTCCTAATTTGATAAATAAATAAAAAAAAACCTGGTTTATGTATGAAATTTGAAAGTGGTTTTCACCATATTTTATAGCTTAGACCGTGGTAAATTGATCTGAATGGTCTAGATTTAGCGTTTCCACGTATACTTGTGCATGTAAACCAGGTTTTAGGTTTAACATGACTTAGTAGCATAGAAAAGTGTGACCAGGCAGGTTAAACTTAAAGCAACATTAAAATATATGCAAATAACTTGATGTCTGAGGGTTATGTAAAAAGTCGAATTAATTTATAGTCTGACAAAACAGGTGTGTATTAGGTTAAGTTACTAAATGTAATAGGTAATTCTGCAACATGAGAATTTACAGGAAACTTTTTTGTTTAATACAAATTAAAGTTTCCTTCAATAATTTACCTACTTAAAGATGCCACACCAATAATAAAAAGATATGATGTTACATAAGTAGGACTGCCATCCGTCCGTATTTCCCCGGATCTGTCCTAGTTTTAAAGGTATCCGGGTGCCGTCCGTGTTTGTGCCAAACCCAAAAGTAGGTACCTAACTGCACCAGTCCTTCAGTACATAAACCTCCTCCTAATATATCCACCCTACTGTTATTTACCCTGTACTTAACATTATACTTTCGTTTCAGTCCTAAACAAACCTATCCTGTTCCTGTAACCCGTGATTGAAGCATCCCTTCCTTACATCCTGAAGCTGAGCTGCTATCTACAACATTTGTACCTGCATGGAGCTATGCAAATTGAACTTTTGAGTGCCATCTTGAGCGACGCTTCCTGATGAAGTGCCCTTCCATTGAATAGGCCGCAGAGACCACTAACCATCAGGTGGGCTGCGTGCCTGCTTGTTTTCCTGTTGTATAAAAAAAATTTGGAAAAAATAAAAGCAATTTAGTCCTGGAGTTTTTGCAAGACGAATTTTGTAAACACAATCTGTGCCAAAAGCTAACAAGCATTGTTAGACACAAGAATAACTTTAATGAAAGAGAAAAAAGTTATTCATGCTATTTTGTTTTTAACAATATGATTTTGTAAATTATGCTTCAAAATAAATACTTTAACTTATAACAAGCTATTATCATTTTAAATGTTACTTTTAACTTGGTTTTGGAATTTTTTTATATTAAAAAAAGAATATAATCTGATATTAAAGAATAAGAAGTAAATAAGGTAAGTACTTAAGGTTTATTTTTGTGGTAGAGCCATGTTGTTTTACAGTACGAATAGGCCGGCTCGTCCAGGAAAATACCACCCTCTCACGTAACACCAGTGTGAAATAATAGTGATACTATTGTGTTTCGTCTGGTTTGTGAGAGTGCCGGATGCCCACACCCCCCATACCCATAGGCCGGCAACGCATCAGCGATCCCTCTGGTGTTGCAGATGTCCATGGGTGGCGGTGATTGCTTACCATTAGGCGACCCGCTAGCACATTTGCCGCCTCTGTCAATAATCCTAATTTTTCCTCCCATATTATGACAAAATGACCTTGCGAAATAGTAATGTGTTTATCTTATGTTACAATAAATATACGCAAATTTATTCAAATTACAAGTTTGTGGGTTAGATAGTGCACTATTTTTAATGAAAGAACATTACCTAAGAACTTAAATGAAGAATTGTAAATGTGTACTCATACATTTGCATATTTAAAATATTGCTAATAAGTAATAATATGATGTTAGCGGAAAGGGATAATCATTTAACCACAAAAGACACTTTATCCTCTTTTAAACAAACGCAGCATAAGATTTAGCAATATTAATCTGTATTTTATGTTCGGTCATATGATTTTGTTAATACAAGAAGGCGCAATTTAGCAGCCATGTTTGTTTACAAACGAGTACATTTTAGATGTATTTTGCATTGTCATGTAGGTATGTCATGTTATCTTCTCAAGAGCAATGTTACATTCGTGCGGAAGCTTCGGTTTGCTTCGGGCAATAACTCTTTGTGCAAGCTATCACTCCTTGACCTCTCTTGTGAGACTAATCAGTAATGCCGACATTGGAAGTCCGTTACACATTGGATGGAGAATGCATACGCACCGTAGGGGCTTAAATGTGTGAGAGTGATCGTTTTTTTTCTGGCTATATTTGTTTCCAGCCTTCCAAGCTAAGTAAGCATGTTTAGCAGTTAGTCCCGGCTTATACAGTGACTATGATGTAGATATTAGTCGTTAAGCCTAGTCAGAGGCCATTTGGCGGCTTGATAACATCATCTGACACTAAAAAAAACCTCTTCATGCCCTACTTGAAAAATCCCATGTTATCTATCTGTTGGAAAATGACTACCGCCACCCATAGACATCTGCAAATCAGGTGAAATCTCAAATGGGCTGCTGGTCTTTTACAACCTCCTCAAGTCCTCAGTAACAAATACAGCATTAAATAAATACGTATACGTATGCCTATAAAAAAAAGTCTTACCATTAGGAGGAGCCAGAGCCTTTCAACAGTGCATTGCAAATTAAATTTATAAAACCGAAGATCTATAACTACACTGACTTGCCTCGGTACGAGAGCTCTCGTCAGATAAGCTGGCGAAAATAGGCCACATTGTCTTAAAGAAAACACTCGTTCATTACATTTTATGTCGACAAAGATTATATTGTTATAAAATAACAAGAAATAATGAATTACCACTACAACAACTTCATTATTTCGGGCTATTCCACTTATCCCACCTAGCCATCCCACCTGGGTGGGAAAAGTGGAATTTTTTTTCCACTCTTCCCTAGGAAGGGATATTACAGTGTTAAAGCACATGTACACTATTACTTTCTTCTAATAACACGGTGGGACAGCAGTCTGACACGACTGAAGAGAGATCAGGCGCAGGACCAACAGCTACGTGGTTTCCGAGGTACGGAAAATTTAACTCCAATAGGAAATTAATTTATCGGAATAAGTTGGTACAATACCTGGTTTCTGACTCAGAAAATAAAGTTATTTTCATTTTTTACGAAATAAGTGATGAGGAACCTTTCCGATCTAGAAAATGAGCAGGTAAATGCATTTTTACGTAAAAGTTATCTTACTTGTATCTTGTTTTTCTTTCTTTACTTTTATTAAATTCATTTTCCGTCGTTGGGACCACCCACTTCTCCCGCGTGGACTATGCGAGGGGCAGCGCAGACGACAGACTATCCGTGACAGACTTTTTAGTCTGCGAAAATAGAACGTATGCAATAAAAGTTTACGGGAAACCTCAACGATCGGTTGCGACGTGAAAGAAGAACTAATAAAAACACATTTTATATTGTTTCTGATGGTTTAACATTACCGAATTATTCTGCGTTGAAAGTGGCTTAAGCCTTTTCTAACGGACAATATTATTTTTTTATTGCAATGTGTAACAAGACGAGCAGATCGTACACCTGATGGTAAGCGGCACGTCTGCCCTTAGACAGTTCAGTGCCAAACAGTAACTAAGCAGTTACTGTCTGGCATCGCCCTGCGCCCGCTCCACCGAGACGACAGTTATTAGGTCTCATATATGATATATTATGTACCCAGTAATTTCATTAGCTTCAGTGCTTTTTCCCCGAAACACAGAAGAACTTATGTTTCCGATGATTTAACATTACTGAATTATCCCGCGTTGAAAGTGGCTTAAGTCCTTTCTTACGGACAATTAACTAAAAGCACCCGAACAGGTGATTAATGCAGTATGCACTGGCTTAGGTGAGCAGCGTGAAGGTCGGCGGCATTCGCGGCCGCTGACGCAGCTTGACCCGCGCGGATTGTGAGGGCGAGGTAATGCCAACAGGGGGCTTAGACAAAGTACGAGTAACATTTTCACAGCGATAGCGAGATTCGCTAACTTCAAATTGTATGGATTTGACAAGTGTCTTATTTTTTTTATTTTTTTTTAATGGACTCTATCCCGCGCCTGTTTGCGGCGCGGTGATTCTGCCAATGTCAAGTGATTATTGGGAGTTTCTCCTTGCGTTAAAACATTGGTGTTAAGATGTTTTAACGCTTCATGGAAACACTGGAGGAGACTCTCAAGGTCACGGGGGAATGGACGCCATTGCGGTAAGAGCGTCTCATCTACCGATGAGACACACTACACGCAATACCCGTCCATTCAGTCAATTTGTTTCAATTTTCTTATTTATGACACATCGTTACATTTTACTGAATGAAAAATCACACCACTTTTCAACACCAAACTGCACTAGATCACAAATAAAAAGATTTAAAACTAAAAGACGCGTGGACCCATTGCCTACCCTCCAGTGAATCGACAAGTGTCTTAGAAAAGTTGACATTCGCTATCGCATATTGAGCGATAACGAACGTCATAAATGCCGCTTGTCTAGGGCCTCAGTGCATTATTGCATTGCAGCGACTGCTCGGTCGATGACTGCGGCTCTTGAGTGAGCGTTGACTGAAATCTATTGTTTCTAGAAATCAAATCAAATCAAAATATTTACCTCAGAGAGTTAACATTATTAAGTTCAAGTTCGGTTCCACCCGCTCGTAATTTAATTTTTCAAAACTTCCCCCCATATTTCCAAGATCACAAATATCCTATGTCACTCGGGGATTGTGTTGTTTTTCAACAGTGAAAGAATAATTCAAATCGGTTCGGTAGTTTCGGAGTCTATTCGAATTCGAATTGGACCAACTGCGATTAACATGAATTGGCCCAACCGCGAATTTGACCAAATGCGCCTAAACGATTCAATACTAACAAACATACAAACAAACAATCAAATCTTTCCTCTTTATAATATTAGTATAGTACCTACCTAGATATAAACTTAACAACTAAGTACCTAACACATTTGCTAAAAGAGTTTCCCCAAAAGGTTCTTACATAAGAAGTATCTTAAAAAATAAACTGAGCAAACAAGAACAAAAATATATCTACTTAAATCCTCAAGTCGTTGTCTTATTATTTGAATTACCTAGTTACATCTCATCTATAAAATGATAGCAGATATATTTAAAACTAATATTGTGCTAAGATGACGCTATAAAAACTTCCAAGGATAATAGTCTGCCATGTAATGTGCTAACTTCAGTAGCTGAAGCGAAGTTATCGTTGAGATAAGCCACGTAACGCTATGTTCTCATGACATCAGCTTCAAGCGAGGCTATTTTTAGTCGACCGCTTAAGGACAACGATGAGCCGAGTGTAAGAGTTATTGGTTCACATAATGGATATTAAAGCTTATTAGTGACGGTTAAGATGAGCTGGGTGGTGTCCCTTAGTTCCAGTATGTTCAACTATTAGTTCAAAATCAAATCAAAATCAAAATATTCTTTATTCATGTAAACTTGTATCAAGTATTTATGAATCGTCAATTACAGTGTGACCACCGGCTTCGGAACGCAGTCATCTGCCGAGAAGAACCGGCAAGAAACTCGACAGTTACTCTTTTTAATCGCCAAAGAAATTTATACAACATTGATAATAAATCTATCTATACTAAGCCATACAGTTTTTCGTGTGAATGTAGATATAATAATAATAATAAAGAAAAAAATTATAACTGTAGGACGTAGTGTAGATATAACAACAATGACAACAGTTCAATGCCTGGCGATGATTTCGGAGCACCACGGATTAATGCAGTAAAGGAGTATCGTTAAGGGTTTTACTGGGTAAGCACCGCTCCTCTTTCTAGAGCCGAACGAGCATCCTTCTAACTAAAGGCACCGACTGAGAGTCGAACATACCACCCTTTTTTTGCCACGGGAAACACTTTTACGTGTACCGCTTAGCCGCGGCTAGACGGTTATGTGGGTCTCCTGCAGAGTGCGGACTACCCACTAACACCCGTCCTTCAAGGTTGCATTGGTAGCGCTCCCCGGAGGCGAACATACCACCCTGCCCATGACAGGCGTGACAGCTTGTATCACTCAGCGAAAACAAACAAACGAAAAAAAAGGTGGGTCACTGTTTCCGGCAGTGTCAAAGACAGAGGCTTCACCGGCTGTACTAGGGTGTCACTGCTAGGGCCGGTCAATCCTTTAGGCGCATTTGGTCCAATTCGCGGTTGGGCCAATTCATGTTATTCGCGGTTGGTCCAATTCGCAGTTAGTCCAATTCTCGGTTGGTCCAATTCGCGATTGAGCCAATTCGCGGTTGGTCCAATAAAAAGTGTATTTCCAAAATTAAACAAAATAACATTTTTTTTTGTATATAATGTAATATATATTCATCATCATATTACAAATAATCTAAGCACATATTGTAATGTTTGTGTTACCGGCCAAACCCAATTTCAGTAGTTTTGCCTAGGCTTAACTAATTTAAGACAACATAGAATATTATTATAAAAGGTTTTCAGGGTTTTAAAAAAAAATAACCACGAAGGCTAAGGCGGGAGCTCCGCTTCGCTTCGCTCCCGCCTTAGCCTTCTAACCTATATCCATCCGAGTCGATTTCCTTAGATTATGAAATTATCATAGATGATTTTAAGAAACACCTTGCAAACTAGAAAACATTACATATATTGGCCCAACTGCGAATTGGGCCAACTGCGAATTGGACCAACTGCGAATTGGCCCAACCGCGAATTGGACCAAGTGCGAATTGGACATATTTTTTAACGTTTGGCCAACTGCGAATTGGACCAAATGCGCCTAAACCCCGGTCCCTTTAGGCGCATTTAGTCCAATTCGCGGTTGGGCCAATTCATGTTATTCGCGGTTGGTCCAATTCGCAGTTAGTCCAATTCTCGGTTGGTCCAATTCGCGATTGGGCCAATTCGCGGTTGGTTCAATAAAAAGTGTATTTCCAAAATTAAACAAAATAACATTTTTTTTTTTGTATATAATGTACTATATATATTCATCATCATATTACAAATAATCTGAGCACATATTGTAATGTTTGTGTTAACGGCCAAACCCGATTT
The DNA here is from genome assembly GCA_949319885.1 of Mecyna flavalis. Taxonomy (NCBI): domain Eukaryota; kingdom Metazoa; phylum Arthropoda; class Insecta; order Lepidoptera; family Crambidae; genus Mecyna; species Mecyna flavalis. The sequence continues at coordinate 242,874 of OX439422.1, forward strand.
CAGGACAAACTAGTTTTGCCTAGGCTTAACTAATTTAAGACAACATAGAATATTATTATAAAAGGTTTTCAGGGTTTAAAAAAAAAATAACCACGAAGGCTAAGGCGGGAGCTCCGCTTCGCTTCGCTCCCGCCTTAGCCTTCTAACCTATATCCATCCGAGTCGATTTTCAGAAACACCTTGCAAACTAGAAAACATTACCTATTTTGGCCCAACTGCGAATTGGGCCAACTGCGAATTGGACCAACTGCGAATTGGCCCAACCGCGAATTGGACCAAGTGCGAATTGGTCATTTTTTTTAACGTTTGGCCAACTGCGAATTGGACCAAATGCGCCTAAACCTTTTCTATTTCTGTCTGCCCCTAGTGGGGGCAGACGGAACCTAAACTAGTTCCGTCTGCCTCCAGTAGGGGCAGACGCGACTAAAAAGTTTCGTAGGGGCAGTCGGGAATAATCCGTTTAGTGCGAAGTGAGACGTTTAGTGTGACGCCCACAGACGCCCGTAGGTCTCGCTAGGCTGCGGCGGTTAAGTGCTTCAACGCCTTTTCCTCCGACAAAAAACTCTTTTCATCATCATCATCATCATCATTTCAGTCAAACGACGTCCACTGCTGGACATAGGCCTCCCCCAATGACCTCAAAACCGATCGGTCCTGCGCCACACGCATCCAGTGGATTCCGGCGATCTTTATGAGATCATCGGTCCACCTTGTGGGAGGCCTACCACGGCTGCGTTTCCCGGTACGTGGCCACCACTCAAGGACCTTTCCGCCCCAACGGCCGTCAGTCCTCCTTGCAATGTGTCCTGCCCACTGCCACTTAAGGCTCGCAATTCTTCGAACTCTAACTCTATTATATTTTTATGTATGTAAAAACTCTTTTACATACATAAAAATATAATAATCATTTAAGTACCGTAAAAAATGGCGTCACTATAAACATGTGTGTTTGCGCGGGAATCACGTACGAGCTGCAATGGTGGACGTTGTGCATTCAGTCACGCGTGCAGATTGAGAATAAATCATAGGTGAAACTCGAGACCCTTGTGTTTACACTTTTACCTTGCTTTTCTTTATTGTGCGGCCAAAGCACTGGGTTTGAGCCAAGTAACCAATTGCAAGGTCTGTGTAGATTTGTAGGGTAAAGGACATTAGATAATGATTTACTTGTTTAAAGCGGCCGCCGTGCGCGTAATATCTTTGTTCATATATCCAGCCCTTCCCCCCACATTTCCGAGACAAAAAGTACCCTACGTCACCCGGGAATAGTGCAGCTTTCCAACAGTGAAAGAATTTTTCAAATCGATTCAGTAGTTTCGGAGCCAATAAAAACAAACAATCAAATCTTTCCTCTTTATAATATTAGTATAGAAGTATTAGCCTATTATATCTCCCACAGCAATAGAAAAGCCTCCATCTACTATAAATTAAAGTTGACTAATCAAGAATTTTTTTTCTGTTCTGTAACAAAAAATCTGCCAAAAACACAGCTCAGTCAGTGCAGCGTCGTATGTTCCTTCGTATATAGTAGCCGTAGTAGGCTTGTCGTCAAGATTAGTCGCTCGGTTAGCCACCGTTATTGTTACGAGCAAATTCTTAGACTCTGACAAATACTTCCCATTTGTATTATACTTTGATGACCAATTTAATGACATTGTATTTTTATCTGATGCTAGAAAAAACGACGCTTAGATGGCGATTGTAGATGAATGACAAACTGATGATTCAATCAACAATGATTTCATATTATTGTAGTGTAGGTTGGTTTACTTCTTCATAACACAAAAATTATATGGCTTAGTAAAAATACGTTGTAAAAATTATATTGAACGCCTAATAAATGGAAATCCGAAAGCTTTGTGTATTCCTTTTAGACTATTATAGCTTTTATTCGAAAAATCTGTTTCAGATTTTATGATTCGAATGCACGTTTGCGGCGCAAACTTTGCGCATCTAGCCTACGATAAATATTTCAAAACGAAAAAAGAAACCATATTTTAAGAATAAAAATATAATAAGCTGATACTACGTCACCGTTCCGTTTACAATGCGTTCCCTTAGCACGTAGGCCGCGATTATCTCACTTATTCGGTCAACGCCATTTTGGAATGGTGACACAATTATACAAATTATTCAGAAGATAGAAATGCAAATGTAAACTAAATAGGTTTCGTAGCGCCATTTGTAATGCCAGCTTTTTACAGTTTTGGTATATCAGCGCCATCTTGTGTTGAAAATACAGCAATAAAATTATTAAACGCTCATGTTAATATTGGGTTACTTTAGATGCCATGGCTGGCACCAGCTCGTCCCTTTGCGTGTAAACCGTGGAATGGGAAACCGGAATTGTTTAGTAGGGTAGTATGTCGCTTTACTCAGGTTTAACTTACCTGCTGCTTTGGTATTTAAACGCATTTTCCTTTGCGTTTGCAAAAATAACAAACATTGCACCATCTAGTGATGATTATAATACAAAACAAAAAATACAAAATACAAAAATCTTTATTTCAACAAACAGAATAAAAGGTTACAGAGTTGTTTATTCTTAAGTACTTATATTACTATCCTATTTGTTGGAAGCTTTATTACAATATTGATTTTCTATGGTACCTACACTAGAATGGAATCTGTGTTGTAGGTTCCAATACGATTAAACAAAAGAAATTGCCTCTTTTCAGGGATCTTAACTTTTGCTGTGATTAGAAATAAGAAATGTATACACTATTTTAAAGAAAGTATGGAAATAAATATAAATATTTATATAAAGTTGTATAATAATTATGATAAATATTCAAATATTATAATAATATATATATATGTATAAAATATTATATATTTAAAAAAATTAAGTTTTTTCATCCATAGATGGCACTAAATTCTTCGTCAACGCCATCTAGTGATGAGAAAATTAAATTGTAAAACCCCTAAAAAGCACTTACTTATTCTATTCCTCGAGAGATGGCGCTAATACCAAAATATGGCAGCGCCATCTAGTGCCTAGACAATGAAATGTAGAACTCCATAAAAGCACTTAGTTATTCTATTCCTCGAGAGATGGCGCTAGTATCAAAAATATGGCAGCGCCATCTAGTGCCTAGATAATGAAATGTAGAACTCCATAAAAGCACTTAGTTAATCTATTCCTCGACAGATGTCGCTAGTAAAAAAAATAGGTCAGCGCCATCTAGTGCACAAAAAGTGAAATTGTAAACTCCCCATTAAGCACGTAGTTCTTCTATTCGTCAACAGATGGCACTCATCAACAAAAAACCACAATCTGAATTTCAAATGTCAGTCTAGTACCTACATTCTTCTGCGTCGTCTGCCTAACGCAAAAACTATCTTAAACCCACGCTTAAACCGGCTAAAACCGTAACTATTAATAATTCCCAAACAAAAAATCAATTTTTTTTTTATTTATTTGCGTGAAAGAGTAACACACATCAATCCTTACAAACTGTCGCATAAATGATATTAGTAGGATTAGGAGAATAGTACAAATATTTAGATAACGTGACGTAACAAGACAACATTGAATCGACCAAATTAGTCAATGTAATAATTTAAACAGGTGATCAGTGATAATCGGTACGCTTGAAGCCTTGGCGTGTGGGCTCTTCAAACAATGATAAGATAAACCAAACACCAAGGCTACTTCTAATTATTAATTAGGTTGGTAATCATATACTTTCTTGGCTAAAATTTTCTAATCTATGCTTCCATGACATTTATGACCGCATCCGTGGAACAGAGGCTAAGCCGCTCGGGTATAAAACACGGAGGTCGTCACTTCGATTCCCGCCTTAGGTCTGGTTGGTGGTAGGGCTTATTCAGAGTCCGACTGGCTAGCTACACCCACAGGTAACGGCTACGATGGGGTGAATCTACCACATTAACCATTGATAGTGTATTTAAAAAAGAGGTAGATACGGCACTAGCGCTCGAAAAATGCTCCGCTCATATTGTGTTAATTGACACAAATCATTTTAGACGCATAATGTCAACGGTTGGTGAAGCACATAGATTAGTATATCTCGACGGATCAAATTCTAATCGCCGTGCGTCAAAGGATGGCATATCTACCTCTTTTTTAAATACACTATCAATGACATTAACGTATGTACAAATTTTCATTAATTACTTTTTTATTATAGGTACCTTATCAATTCAGTGTTACCAGTTTTTATTTTTACCAAGTCGGGACTTTGGTAATTTTTGAGGGAAAACAACGGGATTCTTCCGTCAAAAGCGGGACATAGTAAAAAAACGTATACCTACAATCAAAGGTTTTCAAATATTTATCTTTTTATTTGACTTAAAATTACGTTTACGTGACAATAGATAGCAGAAGTAGTAGTAGTAACGTCCAAGGATGATTATCTTCATTACACGCCTTTTTTCTCAGCACTCTGCAGTCACGTACGGTCGAGTTTTCCCCGAAAAGCGGGACTGAGCCTGTCCCGCGCGGGACATTTAATTTAATTTTGTTTTTGATTGATATGACAACATAATACCGTGTTGTATGTACAGACGGCAGCGGATCAACCTACCCTATAACCCTAATCTGTCAAAAATTCTCAATTGAAAGAGAACTTGCAAGTGTTTAAAAAAAGAGTGCATTCCTTCCTTAAAGGCCGGCAGCGCATCTGTGATTCCACATGATTTTCAGATGTCTACTATGGGCGGCGGTAGTCACTTTCCATCAGGTGTGCCGCATGCTCGTTTGCCCGCTGTACCATAAAAAAAAGAAATCTATGTGACGTTAATAAAGCTTAAAATTGGTTCTAGAAAGACAGATTAGGGTAGTCTGTTGTGCTGCCGACTGTACTGCCAAGTTAAACAACAATTTCCTGTTAATTATTAGACACGTGAGCTGAAATAATAATAAATAATTATTTTATTATTATTGTGTACTTATTTATCCTCGTCTTCAAAGAATTTATTATTCTATTTACAGAGTTAACGGATTACCTACAACGATTTAACAGGAAATGTTGTATTGTTTTACAGTTCATTATTATTATCTGGGCTGTTTTCCGCCTTTTTATAAAGATTCATACTAAATAATGAGGAAATTAATTATGTTTAGGCCATTAAGTATAGAAAGTATATAGATATTAATTAATTAAATAGAATAGATGTTTTTATCCAAATTCATATGGTATCTAGTATCTACCATAAAAAAGATTAAAATAAAATAAAATAATAATAATAAAATATCCCAGAACAGCTTTTATTATGGCTGTCAAACAACGGTTAAACATCACTTACATACTTTCTTTGTAAATACATATGTAAATATTATACATAGGAAGAAACACCCAGACCGATACAAACAGACATGTTCATGCACACAAATGTTTGTACCGAGCGGGGATCGAACCCGCGACCTCTGGTGTAATAGCCGACTTCTCGACTATTACACCAAATGGCTCGTCAACTGTCTGCTTACTTTAGCACAAATTAAAAGTCATATTTGAAGGTAAGGTTTTCCATACGATGAGATCAGCGAAGATCACACTAATTTCATTTACAAATAAGCTGATAGATTTCAACTCTATTGCCTTCATAACAAAAGCTAAATTTGAATGGCAAGTAGTAAAATTTATATGTAGTAGCGACCAAAATACGTTTACAGTTAAATCAATGAATTATAGCCTTTATGGCTTACGTATTAAGGAGTTTACTGTTACTTTTCAAATAGGCACTCATTTTACGGCTCCGTATTACACATTACTCACTACTTTTTAATTTCAACTCTATTTACATTACAATTAAGATGCAAAATTGATTGGTCATATCATATTATTGGCATGTGATGACGTAAGGTAAGGTCGAAGTTTTTGTTTCCTTTTTCAAAAATGTTCGTTTGTTCCGTTTGGTGGATTCTTTTTTGGGTGCTTTATAGGAGGGACAATGGATAACGATTTAGGTTATTTTTAGGGTCGTGTTACACAAAAGAGGTTGTAGTAATAGGCTGTATCTATTGTTTTCTTTATCTAAGCTTTTTAAAAAGTCTTTTATAAGGTGTACATGTCATGGTTTGGAATTTTCGTTGTTCAACTTGAGGTTCAACTGTACGATTCCCTACAGGAGATGGCGTAGGTACGTAACATAATCAGGATTCAAGTAGGTACATATTCATAGATAATAAAATTGTTTGGGTCAGTTTTTTCTTTTAAGAATACTGTTTAATTAAAAATCTCTGAAATGTCGTCTGAGCTACTTTGAACGAAGGTAAACTACCATTGCATAGACCAGCTCTTATTATTATCCTCATAGGCCGGCAACGCATCAGCGATCCCTCTGGTGTTGCAGATGTCCATGGGCGGCGGTGATTGCTTACCATCAGGTGACCGGCTGGCTCGTTTGACATAAAAAAAATGATTCATTTGTGGTATTCTATTATATAGCTATGGAATCATGTAAAGGCCATTTCCGTGGAAGCTGCATACTGTTGCTTCCTGCGTGACTCCACCGAGTTAGTCACGATTTCTCAGTATCATAACTATAAAGTAACAGTTGGTTCGCACGTGACTATTTTATACGTTCGAATAGTTTTGTAGTGGTAGAGCCATGCTGTTTTACAGTACGAAATTACGAATGGGCCGGCTCGTCCGGGGAAGCACCACCCACTCACATAACACCAGCGTGAAACAATAGTGACTACTATTGTGTTTCGTCTGGTTTGTGAGAGTGCCGGAGGCCCACACCCCCATAGTCCCCATACCCATAGGCCGGCAACGCATCAGCGATCCCTCTGGTGTTGCAGATCACAGATGTTAATCAAAGATGCACTTTGGATCCAGCTTCGAAATATTGCTAGCTACCGAGAACTGGGGGATTCGTCGTTTGACCCCGGTCCCGAATACACCGCGCTGTCATAGTCTTTATGCGGTTGAAATAAGGACTATGACACCGCGATGTATTCGGGACCGGTGTCAAACGACGAATCCCCCCGAGAACTCCGAGAAGAACTGTGTTTAAAATTTTTCATAAAACATATTTCTCAATGTTTATGCAGTGTTTATTACAAATGATACCAATTTAGTCACTCTCAGTTTCGATAACAAAACTGTGTCACCTGTAAATAAAATTAATCACAAAATTAAACAAAAACATTTTACCCGCCCGCCATGACGGCGTGTGAGCGAGACAGGTGATATAGATTAAATAAATACAGAAGGTGACATCCGATATTGGAATGGAAGACATGACGACTCTTGTCGCACATTACTGGTGTGTAAAACCTTGTCTCAATTCAATTCAAAAAATAAATAAAATACAGCTTGTAAAAGTCAAATCTTTCTCTGCTCAATTAATAAATGAAATGTTATTGGTGATCACAAACCCGAGCTGTGTCCGAAAAATCCGACATAAAGTGAGCTCGACTCGGGAATTGTACTCGGTTTGATACTTAAACCACTAGACCATCGAGGCGTTACATATTACATGATTAGTAAATATGTACACGACTCTGATCTGGGGGCCTAGACAAAGTAACATTTTGACAACGATAGTGAAATTCGCTAACTTCAAATTGTATGAATTGACAGGTGCCTTAGAAAAGTCACGTGGTCAATCGATATTGAAAGTACGGGTTTTGACATTCGCTATTGCAAATTGATCGATAACGAACGTCATAAGTGCCGCTTGTCTAGGGCCTCTGACTGAGCACGACACCGAATATGATCTGAGCCGCTCGACATTGAAAGCGGTCCAATGAACCGACCGACCCTTCTGTACGTTGCTTGTGTGCACAGGTGCAAGTTCAAGAGCGCAGGCGCGGCACACTTTTTAATTCCGTTGCATTGGACTTGGAATCTTAGCCCGCCATCTTTATTTTTTCGCGTTTTATTTTGCAAAGGAAATTACTTTGTCGTTAAGAGCATTAGTTATTCAATCTGCTGAGGTGGATTTGTTTCGTAATTTTTGTTATAATATTAATATTCTTGAAAAGATGTATTTGAACACACTAGAGAATAGAAGAGGGAAAATGATAGGTCACCTTATACGTCATGATATGCTTATAAAAACATTACTGGAAGGCAAAATAGAAGGAAGAAGGGGAAGAGGTAGACCAAGACGAAGTTACGTGCAGCAGTTGAAAGAAAAAGCTAATGTCATGACGTATAAGGAGCTTAAGGTGCTGGCAGAGAAAGATGGAAATTGCTCCACCGACAAGAGTAAAACTCTTAAGTTGATAATGATGATTAATATTCTTCTAGCAGAGTTCCGCTACAACCATTTACAACGGCCTTTCTATATGACTAATAAAAAGTGCACGCACGGGAGTGCGCACACTGATGCACATCATCATTTATGGCGATTTGTGTTGCCAAGTGGTGCTCTCATTGAATAAAAAATCTTATCATAATATAAATATACCTAATAATACAAAGATTAAGAAATCCTATGTTGCGTTTGTATAAAAGAGGATTTTTTACGCCTTAAGCCAAAAGATGTCCACTGCTGGACAGTTGCCTTCGCCAAGGATCTCCAGTGTCTCAATTAAATTCAAATTTAAAACTAGAAAGAAATAAAAACTAAAATGAAAATCGTTAGCATTTAATCTAGTTACCTTCTTCAGAAAATAACCCGTTAGTTTTAGTTAATAAAATCATTCATCAATCAACAATTTATTATTCTAAAGAAGCCCGAAGCAATATAATTGTAAATAATATGTTCGCTAGTAATTAATAATGCCACGAAAAAAACACGTTGGCTGTGTAAGCTTTTGATCTTCGTGTGTTTTTGAGACCGGTCATTTTACTTTTTTATTTTTAGTCCTTGATTCAAGGTCTGAAATGATCCAATGAGTCTTTTTTTATCTAACTATTATACTATATACTATAGAATAACGTCTCTTTTTTATTAATATTCTTATTGCGGACTATTTCCATTGAGGACGTTATCACGAGCAATGTATCAATCTTCAAGGATTTACAATGAACTTTGTTACACTACATTTCACAAACTATGCCTTTAGCAAAAATACGGCGATCCGTTGCGCGTAAAAAGGGCAAACAAAAACATAGAGATATTAGGAAAAAGTATAGAAATAAACTGGAAAAGTAGCTTTAAACTTAATTTTTATAATTCAGTACTTTATGTTCTAATACCAGTCATAACATAAACAAAAATTGAAACAAATTCAACAATGTCCTGTCATTTTTTTACTCAAAATAACAAATACAGTAGGCCAGGCAAAGATCTCGAAAGATTGCGCTAAACAGCCTTGTATTTTTCTTCTTTTTTTGTCATAGTCTTTTTTCTCGTTTTCTCCTGGATGTAAAGTGTAAATCCTGGTCCCCTTATAGCGATGACGGGTGGCGCGCACGTGTTGGTCGGGTGTGCACCACATGTGGCTCACGACTGTCGTTTTGAGACTTTTAAAATAACACCGCCAATTTTAGTGTTTGGGCCCGTATAATTTTAGCCTATTGGTCTCACTGCAGGGCAAAGGCCATCATTAAAGTGAGATTAAGTCATCGTCACAATGATGGGTATAGGCCGTGGGTATAGGTATCGACAAAGTTGAACATCGGTCGACGGAGAGGGGTAATGTTCGCGCATGTGCACTTACGTGTGACCAATGGCACGCGCGAATCTCCCGAACGCCCGCGCGCGCTATTGGTCAGAGGTATGCTTCTGACCAATAGCGCGCAGGCGTGTCAAAATTCGTGTTCTGCGCAATCCCCACCCGATATTCAAGAAGTTTGCCGTTTCCTTTATAAAGAGATCATCCATACGTCTGCGACAGACAGGAAGGCGGCAATCATAGCATCTACACACAATGAACAAGTCACGCGACGAATTACGACCTCTCGTTGTGAACTGAATGCACAAATAACAGTTTTCGGGAATGAAACCAGAGCGAATGACCTTTTAATTGTTAATAATGGGTCTGAGCCGCCGTCACTGTTATGTTAACAACACAGGCTTTCGCAATAAACCGAGTTTTAATTTGTCAACATCTTTTTTGATTGCTTAATATTGTAATTAAAGTTTTGGGGAAAATACTGTCTTGCCATCTGTTGTTGAAAAGACAAAACGAACTAAATCCGTTCGGTAATAGATGGCTTTAGTGAGTGATCAGTACAGTTAACCTTTTGACCACAAGATGGCGCCAGTATCAACAATTTAGAAATGTCTTACAAACTATTGCCATCTAGGGACAAGTAGGATGTGCAATCTGCTTTTGTTTGCTTTTTTCATGTGACGGTAGCTTTACTTTTAATTCTACTTCTCGATACGAGATGGCAGTGTTTTCTATTGTTCACAAAATTTTAAGTAATTTTTATTTTTTTATCAAGGCAAGTCCATTAGTTATTGACAAAATAAATACATTTCGCTGTTCTCAAAACTTTTACAATCAAACTTAAATGAAACAAGAAATCATTATTAACTTTTGTTCATTATGTTTTATCCGCCCGTATAAATTTTTGGGTTCTACGCCGCAACAGGATCCGTTGTCAGAAGTTTTACATAGACGCTAAGAAGTGTTATTATTTACTATAAAATGAGCTAAAAATAGCCAATTTCTTCTCACAATCTGTATCTGGAAGAAACTCGTGAACGACACGTGTCCAAGCATGACGCATACGGCATCCACCATTGCTCAGTGAGTTATGACTGATTTCTCAATCGATCCGCGATTATGTTCCGATCTAGATACACTGACGTCTGATCTGGCACTTTCTCTAGGAAATTGAGCGGAAAGGTACTTTCGATAGAAAATCATTTGTATCATTCATTAATGCTGTCTGTCAAAGTGCCTTGTTATTATTGGATATTGTGAGTAATTTGTCAGTATAACCATAGCAACCAAGTGTTGCTATAACCATAGCTAATGTGGCGCCTACAGAGCAGGATTTTTATTTTCTTGGTCAGGCTATAATTATTACTTTATTCTTTTCAGGATCATTCAATTCCTGGGGAAAGATTGGGGATTTCTTTTTAGTATCACAAAGAAAATATAGTGTTTTGTTGTTAGTAAACCGCTACCTGAGTTATTATCTTTGTTTAATTTATCTAATCAAGATTCTTAAGTAGTTACAGCGATTGCGTTATCTCTGAATAAGTGGAATTTACTATAGTTTTGTTTGTATTTTAATAGAATTCCACGCTTTGATAAATATACCGTAATATTACTTTGTTTTTAGATTGATTGACAAAATGGCAGCCCTCGTGTCTCAAGTTGTCAAGCGTGGAAAAGTGTAAACTTTTCTATAGACCAACAAACTTATCTGTTCCGGTGGCCAAAATTGGAACTACGTGAATTGCAATGCAAAAACTATATTTGATGACAGTATTACAACGACAGTAGCGACGCCGCCACCGGAACAGATAAGTTTGTCGGTCTGTACCCTGATGGTAAACGACCATTGCGGTCTAATCCATTGAGGGATACTTAACGTGTCAATATGCTGCCAAACTGTAGGCCCCTGGCCCCTCTGATTGAGAGCCTTTAATTTTAAGTGTAGACTTCCAAATACCATGCGTATGGTAGCTAATCAGTTGATAAAGTCTCACTACTTACTTAAATTCATAACTAGCTTAGTCATTTGCTACCACGTAATAATCAGCTAAAATGATTGTTAACGAATTTCTTTTTCGTGGAATTTCGTTGCAAAAAAAGGAAACGTCGGATTTCGCGCGCATTCCAACCATCCCTAAAACATTTGTTATCTGTGCAACCGGCGGAAACACATGTACTCGACTACTCGCCAGTCCGCGACCGACGACCGCCACGTGCCCACGTCTGTATGTTAAAAAAAGTAAACAGTCAAATTACCGGATACGCAAACTTTTTTCTAAATTTTGCACGACGAAACTGGCGAAAGTTTAAAAAAGTTTGATCACGGAATTTAATTTTTTCGGCTGTGATGTGATTTTCGCGAAAGGAAGCAGTGTGTGAAGTGTTCCTTGTGCTAATAAAAAGTGATTTGAAGTGTTGTGTTGCACTAAAGGAATTTAAAGGATGTTCTACGAAGATTGAATCGTCAAAGAGGTTTTATTAAAGTGTCTTTCTAAAATACAAAACACATTTAGACAGATGAACTCGCGATCGTTTTATAAGGATCTCCAGATCAGAGAAGCTTACAGTAAGACAGTATATTGAGCTATGCTTCCTGGCCAAGTATCCCCCAATAGAACAGGCCGCAGTGGCTTTACCATAGAGCACGCTGCATGTCTAAAAAACAAAAAAAAAAGCAATAGTGATCACGGAATTCAACGATTCTGCCTAAATGTGTTTTATTTTAAGGTCATATTTTTGTTGCATAAATAGATATCTAGTATGTGTGATACATAGCATATGTGATAGTGATACGGTGTGATAGCTGGCCAGTCTGCGCTCAGCGGCGCGTGCGCTACACATACCTACATCCGCTTTCCCCCGGTGTAAATCTCTCTATACAATGGAATTACTTACTTTCATGAGTTTTTTGTGAATATCCAACTAATACGATATGGTCCAGAGATTAATGTTTTAAAAGCATTTAATGAGAATGAATGGAAGTGGTGTAAGTGGTTTAAGCAAAAAGTACGAAAGAGATTTTAATAAAATAGCATAACTGAGCTCGATTACACACATATAGTATATGATAATACATGACATACGTAAGTTCTGGCCACCATAGAAGCATTTTATTGGTTTGGAGACAGTTTTCGAGCAGATATCTGCAGGCTAGCGCGACCTGCAACTGTGTGGGACTCAGAACTAAAGACTAAAGACATTCGTCTTAATATTTTATCAGTTTTAGATAAGTTTCTCATAATTAATCTATTAGATATCAATAACGCTGACTTCTTTTTAAAATTTAACAAAGAAGACAGCCTCTTCGATATTGTAGACATAAAATATCAGGAACTAGGTTATCTGCCGGTGGAACAAGAAAAAAGATATATATTTTAAAAGTTAGGAAACAACAATTATTTAAGTAATCCAAACTGTGTCTCAAACACGGAGTACAAACCTGTGTCTTGTCATAAGTAGACGGATTACTGCAACACAAGCCCAGAGCTAAGTGCAGTATCATTGCAAACATGAATTTACATAAGTAATTAAGTTGGTAAATAAATATTTTCATTTTATTGAAATAAAGCAATTATCGAGTTTCTTGCCGGACTCTTCTCGACAGAGAAACAGCATTTCGGGAGTAGAATCACAATATCATTACTTGACGATCTGTAAGTGCTTTTTCGTGCCCTAAAAAAAGTAGACTAGACTTGGACTTTGAAACCTGTTTATTGCATAATTAATTGCCTATATTTTCTTTGTGTCAAATTCCTGATCGCACGCTCGAACCGCTTGTTATTGACGTCGAAGATATTATCTGGTATCGGCTCTTGAATCACTGATAACACCACGGAGAGTCACTTTACCTTGTCATTGGAACGTATGTCTGAGGATCTAGGATACTCTATACTTTATTTTATAGCATTAGAAAGAACGAAATTTTATTATAGGCACCAATTTGTGTCAAGCGAAAATATAATATTAAGAATGTCAAATTATTTTATTTACACACACACTTCCGATTCTAATGAGCCATTATTGTGATCGTTTATTGAAGTGAAAACTTCTTTAGCGGCGTTGTAAACATTTTTTGTATGGGTAAAAAATTTTAAACTCGCTTCAGGATCCCGTGACCGTGAGGATAAAAAATTCGTAAGACGGACACGTGTTTTTTGTTCAATACAAAAAGTACCAATTTGCGAAATTTCCCTAGGGCACGCTAGCATGGCGAATACCAAAATATTCAAGTTTTCACTTCTGCCGGCACTCCCGGAGTGCAACCCGTCGTTTTTTATTTTCTAAAGCGTAAATTTCGTTGTTTCTAATGCTAAAATAAAATGAAGTATATGTAGACTGGCAGCATATTGATTGATTGGTTAAGTGGTGTCTTTTGTTGTCGGAGGCCAAGACTCATTTTGGGAACACTGCGCCATCTTAGTAAGTAAGTAAGTAACATAGAGATTTAGTTTCTGTTATCTATGGTAAGTAAGTGTCTCATAGGCCGCTTACGACTGGTATGTTGCATGTCTACAGACTTAACTTAATAAGAATAACCAGTATCTTTTATTTATTTATAACTGCTTATATCCAATTAACATTCAAATGGTCACGTTTGCATATTGACCTCGTAAAGCCGCAATCTTGCCCGTTATTCCGCAGAAGTAACATGATTTGCAAATTAAATAATACAAACTGTTTTTATAAAGTCATTGATATTATTTGATACAGTTTGAATTTTGAATCGGATATTTGCTGCGGAGATCAATTTTATAATCGACTATCCTCCCAGAAACAGCTTTGGAAAATTCTTTCACTGTTGGAAAGCTACATAGGGTACTTTTGATCCCGGAAATGTGGTGTCCCGAAGGTGGTTGCTAGCCTTCAATAATTGAACTCCATTATCTATCTTGCGGATTATTATATACTCCGTACCAATCTCCGTACAAAATAGCAAATGAAACAATGACGTTCAATATACAACTAGACACCCAATCTCTAAGAAAAATTCCTCCTCAAAAAACGTCCGAGTAAACGTCATTGAAATGAAAGGAGTAGGATGTCCATGCGTAGTTTCCGCTATTGCCAGCTAGATGTCACCACAGGTCAAGGGCGCGACAATGGCCGACCGTGACATTGTTGTCAAGATGCGTCCGGCAGACAGATTCAAACAATCAAATAACTATTTATTAATGATTATTTGAACAATAGATAAGTTATATCCATTGCGATTTCTGTTAAAAATGAAAACTGTGCAGGGCTAAAAACTGATGTACGGACACTTGTAACTCAATGACCATGCCATGTTATTTCTTGTTAATTGTGAGTATAACCAAAGCAACTAAGTGTTGATGTGCCGCCGCCTGAGCAGGTTTCTTATTTTCTTGGTCAGGCTTTACATTCTCCACTGCACACTGCAGTAACCATCAGTTAAAAAAAGTTATATTTAAACATAAAGATCTTTGCAATCAGCCGTTCTATAAAAACGTCAAAATTCAAATTCGTTCGGGCGCGTCGGTAACGGCTCGCCGAATGATTCCATATTTAAATTTAAATCCATACAAGGCGGTGACCTTGGGCTGAGCTAGAACGTGAGGCCGCGACCGCGTGTGAGTGATGTTTTTTTTAATAGCGGGTTGTGTACAGCACAGATAACAATAATAGTTCTTTTTTAAGAAGAAAAACGTCAGCGTTAGGTCATTTATTTAAAAGCTATTCAATACAAACAAACAAACAATTAAATCTTTCCTTTTTATAATATTAGTAAGTATACAAATGCTGGATTTAAGAGACATTAAAGAAGTGATTTCATAATAATTTGGTCGTCAATGAAGTTTGATGACCGCGGTACAATCTTATCGCCAGATATCTTTATCAAAAAGTAATAATTTATATACGTGAACATCCGTTTTGTTGTGTTTGTGCATGCTCTTTGTTTTCTGCATTCAGATAACAGATTACAAATAATAATGTACTTCGTAACTGTTTTGTTAAGTGTCTGTCGGTGCTTGCTATCAATTTTTTTATACTACTTCAGCTGGCAGACAGACGCAGCCCACCTGATGGTAAGCGGCCACTGCGGCCTATTCCATTGAGGGACACTTCACCAAGAAGCGTCGCTCAATGTGCTGCCAGACTGTAGGCTCATCTGATCTTCGAGCCTTTGATTTCAAGTGTACTGGCTCCCACATTAATATTGCCGGAACACAGCTATCTATGGCGGCAGATTTCACCAGTGAGGGTGGTAGCTAGCCAGTCGGACTCTGTATAAGCCCTGCCATTGAACTACAATGGTGATTAGGACTACAGTGAACTTAGTCAGGTTTGTTTGCGAGCCGCGGCCAGTGGGGAGTGTCCGATTGATTTCACGCCAGTCGCCACACAACCTGTAGAATTAGATGTTATCCGTTGTGCTTGTGCCTTCTAGCGCTGCGTATGATCCATAGAGCACATACTAAAAAAAGTTGGTTTGATCATGTGAAGACAGTGAAAGGAACATTGCGGGGCGTATCAATGTCAATTATTTTATTATTTAAATTAATTGCGTTGTTGTGCATTTTTTTCATAATTTGTGCAAGCTACAGCTTAACCGTTTACTTATAATTTTCTAAATGACGTTAATGAGAATTTCCTAACATTTTCATTAATTTATAAAATATTGCATGAATTTATTTTGAAATGAACAGTCCGTTAATTTAAGTCAAAGTCAAAGTCAAAGTCAAAGTATTTATTTTGCAATTTGATTTACCAAGAAATTCTTTTGCACGTCATAAACTTTTTTTCCTACCAGCACTTCGACGTGAATGAATGAATGGCCTGCTGTTGAGAAGAAGTGCCGCAAGAAACTCAACAGTTACATAATGATAGCCTTTTTTAAACCATTTTGTGTTGTACAATAAAAACTTAATAATAATATAATGTCAAATTAATAACAATATAATGTCAACTTAATAATATTATAATAAGTACAATAAATAAGCATAAGAGTAGATGTGCAGAGAAACAAATGTGTTTCATGTCCACAGAGTCTTGTCATTTAAGTAATCTTCTACTTTATAGTAACCTTTCCTCATGAGGTAATCTTTAATTATGACTTTAAATTTATTTAAAGGTAATTCTACAAGACGTTGTGGTACTTTGTTAAATAGTTTAATGCTCAGTCCAACAAATGACTTTCCTGTTTTATGAAGCCTGACATTAGGAACGGCAAGTCTGTGCTTATTCCTTGTGTTAAATTTGTGACAGTCGGATTTTTTTGGAAAATTATTGTAATTCTTCCGAACATACATTAAACAATCAAAAATGTATTGTGAAGGAACAGTTAAAATGTTAATTTGTGTAAATAGATCTCTGAGCGAGTCACGAGGTCTAAGGTTGTAGATTGCACGAAACGGTTAGGTTAGGTAAGAAATAAAATGTCAAAAGATTTAAAGGTAAAGCTGCAGTACACGGAGTGCGCTTGCTAATAGCATGTAGTTTATCTACCCCTCACTAGATGGCGTTAGATTGCTACATTATTATTGTCATCTTGCTTGCTACACTATCACCTGGTGACACTGGGTACTTTTGATCCCGGAAATATGGAGGGAAGGGGGGGGGGGGATAATTGACGTAAGAAACTGCGCGCGGGTGAGAGACCGCGACCGCCCACTTTTATGAGTATAAGTATAATCCACATATATGTACCTATAAAGACTCATTTACAATCTCTTATCATTTTATAAGGCTATTTCATCTACCGTATACTAGATGGCATTAGTGAGCAATTTTTTGTTCCGTTTAATATCTGAAACTAATTTCTAAAAAAGCTGAATATTTAGTAAACCGTATTATTGACTATGACTTGTTCACACAATGTAATGAATAATAATGAAGTGCTTAGCTCAAACAGTTATGAAATGTTTTAATTTGGAAGGCTTCTGTGATGTGGAGCATGAAGGCTGACGCTCGCTCTCAAAACGGAACGAACGCAGTGTGAATTGTTTTCATTAGACACCGAGTTAGTGCGTTACCTTTCTGACTAGGTCTCGATGGCGCACTTTGTAGTGTCACTGCCCAAGCTTAGCGAGAATAATATTGGCCCGCTTGGATACGTGCCTGTCTGTCTATCTATCTTAAAGTTTTATTTTTTATAATTTGCTCTTTGCCGCATTCAAGCATTTCGTTTTTCCCAACGGTTGACTGGTAAAGAATGCTTTTGTACCCAGTTTGTGTGGTCAATAAAGTTTTTATAAATAAATAAATATACATATTAGTTTAGAATACATATGCATACCAGAGTTCCGACAATCACAGTCTTTGGTAGGGATGTAAACATGTAAGTAGGTTGCCGTGATAACCGCCTAGGAGTGGCTATCTGCAGATAACACTCCTTGACGGACCTTTGGCGGTATAACTGATGTTTTCTATTTATTTAAATGTGGTAAAGCCAAGCCATAGTCAGTTCCCGTCAGTTAACGGTAAGGCGCCACCATCTGTTGAGTTGCTGACTGTAAGTTTCTTGCGGCACTTCTTTTCATCAGGCCATTGACGTCGAAGTGCTGGTAGGGGAAAAAAGATAGACGTACAAACTAAAAAGTATTTTTTACAAATCTATTTGCAGAATTAATTATTTTTGACCGCGTCCTTGGAACAGTGACTAAGCCGCTCGGGTATAAAACCCGGAGGTCGTGGGTTCGATTCCCGCTTTGGTCTGGTTGGTGGTAGGGCTTTTTCAGGGTTCGACTGGTTAGCTACCACCCCCACAGGTGAAATCTGCCGCCATAGCAGCTCTGGCTGTGTTCCGGCAGTATTAATGTGGGAGCCAGTACACTTGAAATCAAAGGCTCGAAGATCAGATGAGCCTACAGTCTGGCAGCACATTGAGCGACGCTTCCAGGTGAAACATCCCTCAACGGAATAGGCCGGAGTGACCGCTTACCATCAGGTGGGCTGCGTGTCTGTCTGCCAACAGTGCTAACTGACTTAGTATATAAAAAATAGTAGCCACTGGGAGGCGGTCAACCACTATCGATTCTCTTTCACACCCGATTGGGACAAGCCGGTGCCAGCTTTATGGCTATTGACCAGCCCAGGCTCCGAATCTACCTTTTCTCACAGCATCAATGAATCGCTTTGAATATTGTAAAGCGTTTTTACCTTCACAATTACGTGTCTACCGCAACCTTTGCAAGGTGACATGACGTCACGGCTGAGCCATTGCAGGAAAAATGCTTGACAGCTTACGTCATTCTGACGTCATGTATTGATCACTACATCACTACATAATAAGAAATACTTAATCTATGATTGGTAGAATACGTTAGTAATTGTTTTCGAAAATTTTGCGAGGATTAAAGGAAAATATAGTAAAGTAAATAAATATTGGACAACATCATATACATTGATCAAATCCTAATAAAGAATTAGTTTTTTGAGCACTTGTGTTATTTCATTTTATTGCAATGTGTAGCAAGACGAGCAGATCGTACACCTGATGGTAAGCGCCACGTCTGCCCTTAGACAGTTCAGTGCCAAACAGTAACTAAGCAGTTACTCCGGCACCGCCCTGCGCCCGCTACACCAAGACGACAGTTATTAGGTCTCATATACCCAGTAATTTCACTAGCTACAGTGCCCTTTCCCCGAAACCACCCGAAACACAGAAGTATGGGTATCAGAGCCATTAAAGGTGCCACAAATACTCGAAAAAAAAAACATCCAGGCATAGAGCAAAAAGAAATATTATTATTTTATTATTATAAACCTCCAATGATTTTTTTAATCTAGATTTTTTTTTTAATATTTACATATGTTAGCACATACTCCATAAATGTTGTTTAATTTATATTGTCAAGTATACATCGTTTATATTGTTTTACCGGAACGCAAACAGTCTTAAATTCTCAACACAAGGCCGACGCTCACCGTGTGACAGACAAACCTACAGTATGTTTCAATGGTTCCCAGCTCCACAATAGAGCGCAGGCCTATTTCACACGCGCTTTCCCCTGGACACACTACTTAACTACACACCTGTAGTCACAGGTCACAGAGATGCAGCCAACCTAGCCAGCTTGCATCGCGGCCTTTTTTTTTTTCGGAGGAGAATGCGTTTGTGCACCATAACCGCAGGGTAGCTAATCCTGCGGCCGTGTGTGGGACTCGAGACTAAAGCGCCCACTACCCACTAAACTACCCCGGTTCCCCTTCACACCCGATTGGGACGAGCCGGTGCCAGCGTTAGCTATTGACCAGCCCATCCCCGGGTACCCTGACTTGATGCATCTCAAGTAGGGTTGCCACCTTTTTAGGGTTCCGTAGCCAAATGGCAAAAAACGGAACCCTTATGGATTCGTCATGTCTGTCTGTCTGTCCGTCCGTATGTCACAGCCACTTTTTACCGAAACTATAAGAGCTATACTGTTGAAAATTTGTAAGTAGATGTATTCTGTGAACCGCATTAAGATTTTCATACAAAAATAGAAAAATAATAATAAATTTTGGGGGCTCTCCATACTTAGAACTGAAACTCAAAAATTTTTTTTTCATCCAATCCTTACGTGTGGGGTATCTATGGATAGGTCTTTTAAAATGATAATAAGGTTTCTTATATCATTTTTTTCTAAACTGAATAGTTTGCGCGAGAGACACTTCCAAAGTGGTAAAATGTTGGTCCCCCCCCCTGTAACTTCTAAAATAAGAGAACGATAAATCTAAAAAAAATATATGATGTACATTATTATGCAAACTTCCATTGAAAATTGGTTTGAACGAGATCAAGTAATTAGTTTATAAATTTTTGGGGCTTCCCATACTTAGAACTGAAACTCAAAAAAAATTTTTTCTTCAAACCCTTACGTGTGGGGTATCTATAGATAGGTCTTTAAAAATGATAATAAGGTTTCTTATATCATTTTTTTCTAAATGGAATAGTTTGCGCGAGAGACACTTCCAAAGTGGTAAAATGTTGGTCACCCCCCCTCTAACTTCTAAAATAAGAGAACGATAAAACTAAAAAATATATATGATGTACATTACCATGCAAACTTCCATTGAAAATTGGTTTGAACGAGATCAAGTAATTAGTTTTTTTTTAAACGTCATAAATCGTAAACCGAAATTTTCCTCTCATTCAATCAACCATAGAAAATTTTCTTTGTTCTGTGCAATCAACTCAAATATAAAAACGTCGATCAAACTTACAAAGAACTTGATACTTGCTGCTACGGAACCCTTCATGGGCGAGTCCGACTCGCACTTGGCCGGTTTTTTTCTGCATTTAAAGTACATTGGATAATAAAGGTAAGAAAAAAAAGTACACAGTATAAAAATAAAGTACCTACAATGTTTTTAGTAGTACAATATTTGAGGTTAAGTTGCGTTCAGAAATGCTTATGTGGCGCTGGCGAGTGGCGACATTGATTCAACATTAATAATTAAATTTCGTTTAACGAAAAATACTTACGACTTTAATAGAAATCAAATTTTGCAAAATAAAGTATTTTCGTGTACTTTATTATTCTTATAAAGTATAGAGTACAATAATTACCTTAAATAACGTACAATACTTTATTATAAAGTACGGTAGGCAACCCTACTCTCAAGTCGCCTAGGGTTGGGAGGGCCACCCGAGAAACAAGGTGACCCTCAGACTTGGCTAGCTTGTACTGCGGCCTATTCCATTGAGAGACACTTCTCCAGGAAGCGTCGGTCAATGTGCTGCCATTCTAAGCCCCTCTAATTTCACAGCCTTTGATTTCAAGTGCATAAATACTGCTGAAACACTACCAGGGGGCCTAGACAAATTAACATTTTGAAATCGATGGCGAAATTCTCTAACTTCAAATTGTATGGATGCCTTAGAAAGTCACGTGGTTAATCGATATTGAAAGTACGGGTTTTTGACATTCGCTATCGCAAATTAAGCTATAAAGAACGTCATAAATGCCGTGTCTAGGGCCTCTGGTTTGAGAATTCAGAGCTGTTGTGGTGGCAGGTTTCACCTGTGGGGGTGGTAGCTAGCCAGCCTGACTCTGAATAAGTCCTGCCACCAACCAGACCTAAGTTATGCGCACACATACACTTCTGCAATTTATTTATTTATTTTACTTTTCACCAACAGTAAATACAACAACCATATTTTATGTCTGACTACTATCTAGTCAATGACATATTAACATTACCATTGATAGTGTATTTAAAAAAGAGGTAGATATGCCATCCTTTGACGCACGGCGATTAGAATTTGATCCGTCGAGATATATATAGGTACTACACCAACCGTTGACATTATGCGTCTAAAATGATTTGTGTCAATTAACACAATATGAGCGGAGCATTTTTCGAGCGCTAGTGCCGTATCTACCTCTTTTTTAAATACACTATCAATGAACATTACACTAACTTAGAACATTCACTTATAAGTAGGTAACCATTGGGTAGACAGATCACAAAAAGGTGCGGTAAAACCTCTTCAGTAAGCACTTGTGTGTGAAACATGTGAAATTGTGAACGTCTGACTAATACGCAAACATTGGCTGACCAACATTGATAATGAAATGAGTAGCTTTTGCATTGCACTTTATAAGCTAACCAACTGGACTGTATTTAAGTATTTTCATGACTGACAAAATAAACTTTTCGTCCGTAGAATTTAAATCGTGAACTCGAACATTCGTGGTCACAAAGTGCGACGTGCTAGCCACTGTAAAAACTGAGGCAATCTTTTGCTAAAGGTGCGAAACTTTCAAAGTTTCGTTGGCACTTACATGTAAAACATGTTAACGTTTGGCCAACAAGCAAATATTGGCTTATATCAACATTGGCTAGCGGTCATTGACCTGTCTGTTTGGTCACCAGTGCTGTGATAGATCATTTGAAATTCAAATTGATACTTGAAAAAAGTTGACGCGCGATTTTGTGTTGAAAAGTAGGCTGGTTGTATTAAAAGGGCTCTTCCCAAGACCCAATCCCATTGGGTAAACCTCAAACTGTACCTACTAAAATGTACGAAACGGGTCGTAGGCCAGTCATTAAAGCCTCAAACCCGGAAGAAATTAGTAACACGGTGAAATTTTTGAGGGGTTTTTAAGGAAGGTGAAATAACATACCGTGTGATTTTGCAGCGCTCTGGGGTGTACGGAAAGGGGTGAAAAGAGTTTTTTGCTAATAACATTGTCAAAAAAAATTGTAACACTCTGCAGAATTAGGTTGTTCTTACCGTTTTGTAACGTGTATTAAATTTGCAGCGTTTTGCGATGTACGGAACATTGTTTATTATTAAAAAACATTAAGTTAATAAGGAGGCCAAGACCACCAAGACCCATTTCGGATCGCTGAGCCAGCGTATTAGTCGTAGTAAACAAAACGCAACTTTTTAGTAAAGGTACAGTTTGAGGTTAACCAAATTTTAAAGGCAAGTAGCCATTAAAAGACTTGTTGTTGTTGCCCTTTTATAGTCTAAGTAGTCTAAGTAAGTAATTTGCATGTAAGTAAATCCTTTTAATGCTATCAAACGGTCCCGACTATGTTCCAACTAGGTCTGGTTTCCCTTGTACGGGTTACGGCGGTCAGATGGCAATCGCTGCATTGTAATAACCAGGCTTGTCGAATCAAGGACATAGACTAGGCGGACCCTGAGCTCCATACTGAATGCAAACAGGAATACGCTGAGATGATGATGCTTGCAAGCGTTTGGCCTATGTCCAGCAGTGGACTGCGACATGATGATTATGAGCCAAAACTCGGCTAAGAGGACAATAATAATAATAATGTCCTCCTAGCCGAGTTTTCGGCTACGGCGGCCAATCTTTTACGATCAGCCAACTGCGCAGGATATATTATAGTGCATAAGTGAGTGCGCAAGCACAGGTGCACTCCCTATTCCCTCACTCTCATAACACGGTGGGACAGCAGTCTGTCACGACCGAAGAGAGATCAGGCGCAGGACCAAAGGCTTAACGTGCCTTCCGAAGCACGGAATCATCATTCTTTTTAGACATTCAGGTGATTCAAGCCTGCAATGAAGTAAAGAGGACAATATTAGTATTTGCTACAATCGCCCAGAACTGTCCGGTGTCGGACTGCGCACGCGCAGTGAACTATGCGCGGGTCGCTACTCGCTCTTGCGTAATAAATTAATAGCACCGGTACCGTTAACTAGGGCTGATACATAATAACCTTCTTAAATAAAACCAACTTATTATGAAAATGCTGTTTATAAAAAAATTGCATTTTGAAAACTTAAGTCTAAATTTTTTTAAAGGCGGGCCACGCAAGTGTCGTGCAGTGTCTATGGGACGAGGTGATCACTTGCCATCAGATGAACCACCCACAAGCCCGTTTGCCTCATTCTAACATTTTAAAAAATCGCCAATCTTTCTCTTTTTTCTTAGCGTTTGTAGCTCTTTGTCAGGGTAAATTTGTTCAGTAGAATTATAAGTTAGCAGGAATTGCGAACGTATGTGAAACTCGAGACTAAAGACGATAATCCCACTACCCAGTAAATCCCTAATTCTCCTCATCCAAAAGTTACGATGATATTCTGACGATCAAATTGTAAAATAAAATTAACAAGTTTACGTCAGGGTACCAATATTATTTTTACCATAATATATCTGTCCTAGCCCAAATAGTCCAGTAGTTTAGTACCAGGCCATAACCTTAAGGTCCTGGATTTAATACCTAATCCTATCAGTCTTTCGAAAACGATGACTTGATAACAATGGTGGATGCGTTTGCCCTGCATTGGGACCATAATAGGCTGATTTTTTTCTCCTGCAAAATCATATAAATCTTATCAATTAGTTAATCGTTAATTAAACGGCTTGTGGCAGCCCGTGGGGTCACCACCGGTGCGTAATAACCGGGTAATTATTCGCGATGTACCGCTGCGGCACGCGTGCGCGCGCGCATTGCCGCGTTTTACAACTGACTGCCCGCGTTTTTGTTAAATTATGTTTATGCTATGCTTTTATAAGAGCCCTTTGTTTTGATCTTGATTGGCTCAAAGCCAGGGGTCGTGGGTTTCTTTCGTGGCTGTCCAGGGATATGGAGTCCCACGATTCCCACGGCATCAATTCAATTCAATTCAATTCATTTATTCAGGAACAATATACATTGTGTCGAATATAATATTTTCATAAATAAAATAGCAATGAAATTAATAAAATAATACAGTCTCATACCAAATCAAAATAAATTTAATACCAATGTCAATGTTAAACTTACCTAATACTAATTTATAACGTCAAAACCATGCACAACACAATTTAATTACTAACACATAATTATAATTTTAACACGTTCCGGCGCGGTGGTCTACTCCAGAATGACAGTGAAATCTTCATACATTTTTTTGGTCCCTTAAAAATCGTCACTGACTTGCCCGTCCTAGTAACGTTCATACAAAACCAACGGCCACCACCGTACTGTCAATTTATATGATAGTACGGTGGTGGCCGTAATAATGCTTAAACGCTCTACTGTACACGTATTTTTGACACTAGAAACATAAGCCTCCTTTACAGAATGACAGTAAGACTGCTTTCTATGAAACTCTAATGTAAATTGGACGGCGGTCACCGTAGTGGTTTTTAGATTGATTTTTGTGAAAACGGCGGTACCCGTACTGTCATTTTGTGAATTCTACTTTTACGGCTTATGCCGCTACCGCGCCGGAACGTGTTAAAAATATATTACAACAAGATTAAATAAATTATATATGATTTTTTTCTCTCAATGAATTCCTCCACGGAGTAAAAGCAATTTTCCAACAAAAAAGACTAGTTTTTTCTTAAAACTACTATGGTGAATGAGACCTTTAAGATTGATAGGTAGCTCGTTGAACAACTGAATCACCACATTATGTCTGGTATAGGTAATGCGTAATGCGTTTCTTTCCACGAAAATTAAAAAACCGTGGTGGCACCACAACAAAGCTTTCGATCACACATCCGTTGTCTGTGAGTGGCTGATGCTACCCCGGTGGCTCTACTGCACACATAGGGAGGATATGACCAACTCATGTGGGAGCTCGAAGATCAGATGAGCTTACAGTCTGGCATCACAAGCGACGCTTCCTGATAAAGTGTCCTTCAATTGAAAAGGCCGCAGTGACCGCTCCCCATCAGGTGAGCTGCGTGTCTGTCAGCCAACTGAAGTGGTATAAAAAAAGAAAAAAATATGGCAATCCCACTAAATATTCTAGTCTCGTCAGAGCCTGCTTTCGCTTTCCCTTATTCAGCAAGCGCTCAGACTTTTACTTGATTGCAGCCAGTTATTCTAGGCATGTGTAACATCATGATTGAGGAGTGTATAAGTCAAAATTTGTCATTTGTATGCAGTTTGGACTTAAAGAATTTCGGCTTTTATCAATGAGAAAGTTTGTTGAAGTTTGGTCCAGTAAAACAGTACATATTCAATCAAAATAAAGATATTTTGGTAGTCATAGAGCCATGCTGTTTTACAGTACGAATGGACCTACTCGTCCGGGGTAGTACCACCCTCTCACATAACGCCAGCGTGAAATAATAGTGCCTACTATCGTGTTTCGTCTGGTTTGTAATGAATTTTTGCACCCATTAAGTTTAAGCCAATGCATTCTGAAGTTTGCTAAGAAAATTATAGCGGGCAAAAATACTCAGTTAAAAATAATGTGTACGGTCAACAGCACATCACGGTCATGGAATTAATATTAGTTAGTTATATTACGTTTATGATCACGGTAAACACTTGCAGTTCGATAATAGCACTTATGCCCCCGACATAAGAGCGGTGCAAAGTCCAAAGTGTTACGTCTGACGTGCTTTTGACTGTACATACTAATAACATTTCTTAAACCAGTACCATATAAAAAGAAAAATTGAATAAATCATCATCGAGGAAATGCAAATGTTCAGTTCAAGAACACAATAATCACGTATATATAAATAATTAATATTCCAATAGTATGATCTAATGCGAATATCGCGAGGCGTCACTCATGCGTGGTATGACCGAAACGTTAGATAAAAACTAATTAATTCATAATTTATACTAAAGTGTGCAACGTGTAAGTTATGTAGGAAATAATTACAGGCACGGAAAATGGACATTTTCTGGTGCACACAGAAATTGTTTTTAGCATTGATAGTGTATTTAAAAAAGAGGTAGATACGGCACTAGCGCTCGAAAAATGCTCCGCTCATATTGTGTTAATTGACACAAATTATTTTAGACGCATAATGTCAACGGTTGGTGAAGCACATAGATTTAGTATATCTCGACGGATCAAATTCTAATCGCCGTGCGTCAAAGGATGGCATATCTACCTCTTTTTTAAATACACTATCAATGGTTTTTAGATAGATCATATTTCAATTAATGATTTAAGGCGACTGGTGTCGTCAAAGTGGCTTCCTCATTAAATAAAAAATCATATTATGCTATAAATAAAAAAAATAAAAAAATAAAAATAAAAGTCGTTTATTTCGGACTGGGTCCATATAGTGTTAGTAACAATAATCATACAAGCTATGTTAACTTAGTACACAAAATGATACCTATATATTAATACAAATATTAAGGATTATAATTTGTAACCCGGGCGAAGCCGCGGGCGAAAGTTAGTATTATATAATAATCAGTCATCTTTATACTACATCAGTACATGTGCACTAAAATGTGCAACTAGTTGTGCATGACTCTCTGTGTGTGTGTAAAAGAGAGATCTCTTTTTGAACGAGAGAGTGAGAGAGCATTTTCAGTATTGTCATATTTTTATCTGCTGTCTAAAAGCTTAAAAATATGAGATTGCCAGAAAATTAATAATTTTTCTAACAGGATAGTTCATTATTTATGTATCACACATACTTATCCATGAATTCTATCCTAGCATACGTAAAACACTCGTAACATAGTGATAGCAACCAAAGATTAGTATAACGAAGTGAAACGGAGTGGAGTGAAGTGGGCTAAATGAAGTGAAGTGGAGTGGGCGCGGAGTGAAATGCAGCGGCAACTTAGCAACGTGAGCTTCCACTCGTACCAGGAATATCAGCCCGCTAGGCGATATGGTAGGTCTACGCGAAGTGTTGACGAATAATCGATGTTATAAATAAATAATAATAAATAAATATCTCTGGACATTATCCACACAGCGCCATCTAGCCCCAAAGTAAGCATTAGCTTGTGCTATGGGTGCCAGACAACGGATAAACATTACTTATATACTTTTTTTTTGTAAATACATACATATTATACATAGAAACACCCAGACCGTTACAAACAGACATGTTCATGCACACAAATGTTTGTACCGTGCGGGGATCGAACCCGCGACCTCTGGTGTAATAGCCGACTTCTCGACCATTACACCAAATGGCTCGTCATGTTAAATAATGTCTATGGATTTTAAGTAAAAGTGAATATTATGTTCTATGTAGAACTCGTGTAGCGTGGGTGTCTCCATGATTTCAAAAGATGGTTTCATGATTTTTTAAATGTAATATTATTGCGATTTCTGTTATCTTTGTTATATTATGAATCTTTTTCTTCCGCATTATTTGTATTAAGAAAATTAAATTGAAATAAACGCCATCTATTGGAGAGTAATCGTACTTGAAATAACCTCGCTGCCATTTGTTACTGCTGCTCGACAACAGATGGAAAGAGTGTTCAATTATCATTTTGATGGCGCTAGTTCTGATAATTTGATATTACACATTCAGAATTTTACAATTTAGATGGCCAATTGAATCCGCCTTAACTTAGCTGGCATATCATCGGTTATAATGCCGCGGCAGCGCTGGTATTCTGGCGGAACCAGTTATTAGGCCTACACCCATTAGTTTCTCGTGTCTTAAACAAGTAGACAGACACTTTTTGTATCAACTTACAAACATGTAATGGTGTTTCGAGTCCGCAATCTAAAGTATCTACGTCTGCGCAACACCTTAAAGGTTATGAAATCAGTCCACTCTGCACATAGTGGATACTTTTTGTGTCTACTTACTTTCATAAAAATGATACCCTTGTGTGCCAAGCAGCCTAATGTGTCTACATCTTCGGTTCTCTCTTTTAGCATTATTACATTTTCCTATGGAAAGTCTACGTCGGCGCAGCGCTTTAAAGTTTATCTGTGTTACTCATCGTATCTTCTTTCCCCAGAGCCGCAGTATGAGCCGGGCGGGTACGCCAGCGCAGTGCAGCAGCGTACCAACATGACGCAGCGCGAAGATGCGCTCAAGTTCGAGCAGGGCCGCATCCGCGCGCTGCAGGAGGAGCGCCTGCACATCCAGAAGAAGACCTTCACCAAATGGATCAACTCCTTCCTGCAGAAGGTCAGTGAAACTAGTTCTTTTAGAAAAGAGAAGCAAACAACTAGTGACAATGCCACAGTGGAGAGAAGCGTATGTTTATTAGTTCTGCTACTCACCGCAGTGTGGCGCTACTAAAAATCCCATATTAATCTTGACCAATAGCGCGCGCGAATCTCCCGATGACCGATCGCGCTATTGGTCAGAAATTCGTGTTCTGCGCAAACCCCACCCGATTTGTTGACCTGCTCCTATTAAAATTGTAATCAAAGTTAAACCGGAAACTACAATCTGTGGTCACAACAGTAGCTCCGCCAGGCTGAGCAAAAAGCAAACACTGCCTTAACATCCTTTTCTGGAACATGATACTTGGCCGTTGACTTGGATGTGGCAACAAATGATTGAGCATAAACAATGTTATAAGGCCGGTCACAAAAAATTGAACTCTTAATCGGGGTTAGTTCCGCTATGGTACTGTACCGGTATGGCACCCTCGCAAAATACCTACCAAAAAGTCCCGCTATGGTACCCTTCAGTTTTTGGGACTGGTGAGAAGAAAAGTTATACAGTGTTTTATAAAACTGACTAACTCGTTAAATTGGGAATGGAAGATAAAAAAAAAAATAACCACGAAGGCAAAGGCGGGAGCGAAGCTCCCGCCTTAGCCTTCTAACCTATATTCATCCGAATCGATTTCCGCCTCAGATCGTTCTTTTTTTCTTTTGTTTCTTAACCAAAGTCATTTTTTTGGGACAAAATAGTTAGTCGCCAGTTAATTTGTTTATCGCCCGATAAATTAAGCCATAATATATCTTTAATAAAATCATATTATCAGTTGCACTTTTCGTTTCAAGGATACCTTATATTGTTTGATGTAGATTTAAAGGATAGGTACCATAGCGGGACTTTTTGGTAGGTATTTCGCGAGGGTGCCATACCGGTACAGTACCATAACGGAACTAACCCCTTAATCGAACTATATTCATGAAGAAATCGCAGTAAAGAACCTTAGAGCTTACGCTTAATGTGGGAGCCAGTACACTTAGAATGGCTAATGGCTTGAAGATCAGATAAGCTTACAGTCTGGCAGCACATTGAGTGACGCTTCCTGATGAAGTGTCCCTCAATGGAATAGGCCGCAGTGGCCGCTTACCATCAGGTGGCCTGCGTGTCTGTCTGCCAACTGATGTAGTATAAAAATAAAAAAAAAGTTATTTATTAGGTCATCTCTCAATATTTCGATATGTTTGTCCTTCATTGTAATCGTTACGAGTAAGCATTCTGTTTGTGATGATCTCAGTCTCACGCCGATGACACGGTCACCGCGCAATCAAACATGACTCAGATATTAACACGTTCTGTACCTAAGTACTGGTCGAATACCTACTTTTTCTCTAATTTCCTGTTATGGAGTAGTATTCAGATGTTTCATTAGTTGAAGAGCTTAAAATTTATAGTCCGAATTCATCCCTCCTTATTATTATTTTTTTAAAGTCAGACAACACTATGATGGTGAGATGGCCCTCTGGCATAAAAAAAAAACACAGAACAAGAACAAAAATAATATTTGTCCCATCGTCGTACCCATGATCCATGGCATGGCAAGGCCTTGCCCAGAACGCTAACAAACACGCCATCCGGCCAGTTTATAAAAAAGAAATTACTAGCCTTCCGCCCGCGGTTTCACCCGCGCGTAATCTCTTTTTTAAATATCCCCCGATCAGACTTCATATTTCGTACTGCAAATACACTCGCTCAACCATAAAAGCCACCGACCTCGCCAAGTTAATGATGCAATTCAACATTAGTGATAACCTCTGTATATTTTCATACAATAATTCGTACTCAATCAAAGGCGAAGCGCCTCGTAATTAAATGTAATCATTCAATAAAGGCAATTATTCTAATAATAGTCTTATCGGTGAGTCAAGCGACAATTACTATCGAGCTCGCATCTCTCATGGAAATATATTTCGCTCTCACTGTAATTAATTTTATCTACATCCATACCATATTAAGTCTATTTTATAGTCAGGAGCGATGAGCAAACGCCCTACATTTAGATATAAGTATCTGTGGCTGCATCGTAATGTTTACATTTTAGTATCGGTAACCGATACTTTAATTACGTTCAAATTTCGAACGTCTTCTTAAAAAGTAAAAATTAATGGATTTGAAGCTAACATAATGTAAGCAAAACATCTTGATGTATTTTCAAAGGTACCAGGAGAGCATAACCGCAGCGTAACTATTAATTAAATCAAAGAGTTTGAAAGACGCGAGCTAGCCTAGCTTCTTGTTCTTCTCTGCTCTCCTGGTACTACGTATTATATTTCACGCGGTTTCACATCGATCCTGACTTTAAAATAGACATTTATCGTATGAATGAAGATAAAGTTATGTATGTGACTGTACATAATTAGGCATTAAAATACTCATGTAATCCTTTTATGAAACTCACTTCGTTCGTTTCATAAAACCACATTCGTATTTTAATGACCCTCATTATGCAACAGTCACATAAATAACTATTCGCTCTCACTGTAATTAATTTTAAAGTATCAGCCTATTAATGTTCCCCACTAATGGGCAAAGACCTCTATCATTGACGTTTCCAAATGCATTTTGTATTAAACCTTTTTTTGACCGCCTCCGTGGGACAGTGGCTAAGCTGCTCGGGTATAAAACCTGGAGGTCGTGGATTTGATTTCCGCCTTGGGTCTGGTTGGTGGTAGGGCTTTTCAGAGTCCGACTGGCTAGGTGCCACCCCCACAGGCGAAATCTGCTATAACAGCTTTGGCTGTGCTCCGGCAATATTAATGTGGGAACCAACTTGAAATCGAAGGCTCGAAGATCAGATGAGCCTACAGTCTGGCAGCACATTGAGCGAAGCTTCCTGGTGAAGTGTCCCTCAATGGAATAGGCCGCAGTAACCGCTTACCATCAGGTGGGCTGCGTGTCTGTTTACCAACTGATGTGGTATAAAAGAAATTTAGAGTAAATAGAGTTTCACCACCTACCAGAAGACCACACACTTGGTAACTATTATAAAAGGACATGGTGTTAGCAGTGGTAAGAACCTTTTATTTTTGTTACCACCGTTATGTTTTTCCTGCAATTTATATAGTAGATGTTAACAAGCGACCTTAGGCGACATTTACTTCTTACCATCATGAGGGATGTAGGCAAGACCGCCACCCTCGTGATATAGTAAATAATAATAATAATGAGGAGAATATCCATGGATTAATATTTATTTATTTTCTCCCCAGGCCCGCATGGAGGTCGACGACCTCTTCGTCGACCTGGCGGACGGCCGGCGCCTGCTCAAGCTGCTCGAGATCATCAGCGGAGAACGCCTGCCGCGGCCCAATACCGGCCGCATGCGCGTACACAAGATAGAGAACGTCAACAAGAGTCTTAGCTTCCTCCATACTAAGGTAAGTGCCATCTAGCGATGAGAAGTCGTAATAAGTAATAACTACTCAGGTTTAAAAGCTGAATAAATAAATATCTCTGGACATTATTCACACAGCGCCATCTAGCCCCAAACTAAGCATTAGCTTGTGCTATGGGTGCTAGACAACGGATAAACATTACTTATATAGTTTTTTTTTGTAAATAAATACATATTATACATAGAAACACCCAGACCAATACAAACAGACATGTTCATGCACACAAATGTTTGTACCGTGCGGGGATCGAACCCGCGACCTCTGGTGTAATAGCCGACTTCTCGACCATTACACCAAATGGCTCGTCAATAAAGCTTCAGCGTTTTTAAAAATTACGTGAGAGTGCCATCTAGCGATGAGTAGACGTATTAACTAGTCAGGTTTGAAAGCAGCTGCTTCAGCTTTCTTCACAATAACGTGGAAGTGCCATCTAGCGGTGAGCAGAAGTATTAATTACTTTAAACTGACATCAGTCATTTTTTTTATTTTTTTTAATGGCCTCTGTCCCGCGCCTTTTTGCGGCGCGGTGATTCTGCCAATGTCGAGTGTGAATATGGGAGTTTCTCCTTGCGTTAAAACATTGGTGTTAGATGTTTTAAACGCTTCATGGAAACACTGGAGGATACTCTCAAGGTCACGGGGGAATGGACGCCATTGCGGTAAGAGCGTCTCATCTACTGATGAGACACACTACACGCAATACCCGTCCATTCAGTCAATTTGTTTCAATTTTCTTATTTATGACACTTCGTTACACTTTACTGAATGAAAATCACACCACTTTTCAACACCAAACTGCACTAGGACATCAGTCATGTAAGAGAATGTAAACAAGAGACTAAGTTTGCTCCTCGTTAAAGTGAGAGCGCCATCTAGACAGATATAGATGTATTAAAGAATGAGAACAAGAGTCATCGTTGCGTTTAATGTCTTTTGTGAAACAGTGACTAAGTCCTCCATTATGAAAGTTGTTCCACATTTAGAAAAGATTGAAGACCTCACGGCCGTTTCCTAGTTACATAAGATCGCGAAGGCAAGGCCGCTTAGATTATCAGTGATAACAGCTATCAGGCGGTAATTACACCGTCTACGTCAAGCAAACATGACTTCATTGCACCAGAATATGCCCGACAAAACAAATAAATAACAATAAACATCTCAGGCCTTTACTTACACTGCACCGTATTTTTTTATACCGGATCACTGTGGCCTACTCTATTCACATCATCATCGTCAGCCTATATACGTTCCCACTGCTGGGTCACAGGCCTTATCTCAATTGTGAGATAGTATGGGCCATACTCCACCACGCTGGCCTAGTGCGGGTTGGTGGAGTAAGGTGGGGTGCGTAAGGCAAGTGACCAACCTTAATGTCAGATGTTATCAAGCCGCCAAATGGCCTCTGACTAGGCTTGACGACTAATATTTACATTATAGTAAATATCAGCCGGGACCAACAGCTTAACGTGCCTTCCGAAGCACGGAGACGCTCGAAATTAATGTCACTAAATATATGGTCAGAATGGTCACCCATCCATTAACCGACCGCGGCGTAGGTAGCTTGACTTTCGTTATCGCTACCCACTGTCACAGCAGCGCCACGAGCGCCTCCCACTTTAAATTAAAGGATCAGATAAGTCTACCTACAGTCTGGCAGCACATTGAGCGACGCTTCCTGGTAAAGTGTCCCTCAATGGAATAGACCGCTAACCATATGAGGCCCTAGACAAGCGGCATTTATGACGTTCGTTATCGTTTAATTTTCGATAGAGAATGTCAAAACCCGTACTTTTAATTTTGAGTGACTTTTTTAGGACACCTGTTAAATCCATACAATTTGAAGTTAGCGAATCTCGCTATCGCTGTCAAACACTGATCTCTATGACACTGGATGGGCGATTGTCACCAAATGTTTGATCTGATTTGAAAATCGCCATGTTGGCGCTGAGGGCAGTAGTTAGTGTACTTGGAACTAATAATAGTACTAAATTTGGCAGATAAACTTTGATAATGCTGTCATTGTCAATGTCAATGGCTGTCCATTTGAAGTGTAGACAGAGAAAATTGAAGTCATTTTAGTTCCCAGTACACTAATGGGGGGCGCTTCAAATCGACATAAAAATAGCTGTCATTTCAATGTCTATAGCCACTCCAGCGTAATACGCCGCGCGTATTATAATTGACCTCAGTGCTGTCAAAATGTTACTTTGTCTAGGCCCCCAGGTGGGCTGTGTGCCTGTCTGCCGATTGACCTAGTATAAAAAAAGGTTACTACTTATTAGCTATAGATCGTTGATATTAACTTTATTTGTATTTATGTTAATTCATTTGACCGAGTTCAGTTCGCGTACTCCCGGAAACCCCGCAAGTGACGGATAGCATTGGACAGGCTTCGTCTGATAATGCAACATGTTTCATCACTAGGGTATTAGAACATAGACCTAAATCCATACTAACATTGTAAATAATACGGAAGTGTCTCACTGTTTGTTCAGAGGAGAATGCGTTTAATGTCGAGTCTATTTAATAGGTCACATTTGACAGTTCATCTATGCAAAGAAAAATATTCCATACGCTAAAGGAATAAAACTCAAGAAAACAACGTCAGTTCTTTTATTACAATTATTCATTTAGAAAATTAGACTCTACTCCTGATGACATAAGAAGCACTTTTCTTTGCATAAATTAACTGTCAAATGTGGCCTATTAAAATGACTCGAGTGTAGGCACCTTAATCGCAAACTAGCTAGACCTGCAGCCGAGTGTGAGACTCAAGATTAAAGTGTCCGACTACCTACTAAACTCCCCTGGTTTCTCCTTCCCACCCGATCGGGACGAGCCGGTGCCAGCCTCGTGGCTATTGACCAGCCCACCCGGGTACCCCGGCTTGATTTGGAAGGCAGGAGTGGCGCCTAGGGAGGGCCACCTGAGAACTTCATCTAACGTAACTCTTTTTTTTATTGCAACGGTAACAAGGCGAGCAGAACGTACACCTGATGGTAAGCGCCACGTCTGCCCTTAGATAGTTCAGTGCCAAACAGTAACTAAGCAGTTACTGTCTGGCACCGCCCTGCGCCCGCTACACCGAGACGACAGTTATTAGGTCTCATATACCCAGTATTTTCACTACTCCAGATATTAACAAGTTGTTTCGTCGTCGACAGGTCCGCCTGGAGTCCATAGGAGCGGAGGACATCGTGGACGGCAACCCGCGGCTGATCCTCGGCCTCATCTGGACCATCATCCTGCGCTTCCAGATCCAGGAGATCGAGATCGACGTGGTACGTATGTTTAGACCTATACAGCGACTAAGTTTAATAATACAGGAACTCTCACTATGTAGTCGAGATACCGCGCGTACGGACTAAGCGATTTGCTTCATCTTTTCTGATACGGACTACGCGGGTCTTTCTTCCTGGGTCAGTCTTTCCTATCCACTAACTTGGGGCTCTTCATGAGCAGATTTAACAAGCTTTTTCCAAACAAGCGCGCTCCATCGTAGGCAGCATTGTTTTTTAACATCTGGAAACTTTGTGGTCATTATTTTAAAAATGTATTTTTAAAAAAAAGTAGCTCCCTTGTTGGAGAAAATCATATCATATTATTGAGTTAAGTCATCATTTCCCTGCCCTTATCCCACGCTAGGTAGGGTCGGCGCAACATGTTTTTTCCTTCCACACACTCCTATTAGCCGTCAATTCTACATTCACTCCTTTCATTTTCATATCATACTTCACGCAATCCATCCATCTCTTTTTCGGCCTTCCTCTGCTTAAATCTCCGTCTACACACATATCTATCATTCTTTTGGCGACATGTGTGTCTTCTCTCCTCATCACATGTCCATACCATGCTAACCTTGCACTCCTAATCTTATCCACTACCGGTGCCACTTTCAAACTTCCTCTTATATTTATTATTGAGTTAAGTAAGGTAGAGATTTTTTTATTGTGATTATAGCGGCTTAATGTTTCCAAAGTCGTTGACCAATTCTGATTATTCTGATGTACAGTGAATACCACTTGGATTAATTTCTCTTCAAGCTCTGACTCTTTTATAATAATAATAATAATTGAAATAATTCCTCTATTTCAGACAAGATCCATAGTGTTAGTAACAATTTTCCTTATAAAATATGTTAGTTTATAAAAAGACAGTAACAAAACAATTTTAACATAAAAATACAAAAAAACGTAACAAAAATATAATAAATAAAATCCTAATTACAATTATAATTTGGTACCTAAGGCTGCTGGGGATAGATGAGTTACCACCCAGTGCCTTAGCATGTGACTTTCCTCTCTCGCCGCAACGGTATTCAGCCCCCCTAGAAAAGATGCATTTATGACGTTCGTTATCGCTCAATTTGCCATAGCGAATGTCAAATCCCATACATTTCAATATCGATTTACCACGTGACTTTTCTAAGGCACCTGTCAAATCCTTACAAATTGGACTTAGCGAAATTCGCCAGCTATGAAGCGATGTCATTTTGTCTAAGCCCCCTGGACGCTGTTGTCGCTGCCGCGCACCCGTCGCAACAGAGAGGCAATTCTTTTGCGCACTATGGCGGAGAAGCTGTCCATCCTGGCTTCAGCAAACATACCTGACGCGCTGCAGTATCGCGGCAGCCCCAAGAAAGTATCTTTATGAAGAGTAGTAGGTATTTTCTTGGGCGGAAATGTATTTAGCCTCGTCTGGTTGTAGTATCTTCTTCCCCAGAATTAGGCTACGCTTCTGCATAGTCTATAAGTATTTTTGTAGAGGTGTTTTGTCACAAAGCCATGCTGCGGATCATAACAACAGTTGGGAATATCCAACAAATCATTTGTTTCTGATTCACAACTGATTTAGCTGTTTACTCTGGGGTCAGATCAATGTTTGTTCTTGTAATATTCTTCCAGGACGAAGAGAATGAATCCTCAGAGAAGAAGTCAGCCAAGGACGCGTTGCTGCTGTGGTGCCAGCGCAAGACGAGCGGCTACCACGGCGTGCACATCCACAACTTCACGGACTCCTGGCGCTCCGGGCTTGGGTTCAACGCCCTCATCCATGCGCACAGGTCAGTCATCCGTCCTAAGCTTCTGTCAGAGGCAGCTTATTGAGTTCATGCTGCAGTTCCAATCTGTCAGCCGAACTAAACCAATTTGACCAGAGAAGTAACATCATCTGATTAAAGACTTGCGGACACTTCTTTTGTGGAAGAACCACGCTATAGTTTCTTCGAGTAATCTGGCTCGAGCGAGAAAGCCTCACTCTATCACAGAAAACTCGTCCCAAGAACCTTCTGCCACAGCGGTTTGTCGACACTTCTTGTTTAGGAAAACCAGACTACAGATAGTTCCTATCTGTTAATAGACAAAGGCCATAGTTGAAGTTCCACCTTCTTATTGGCACTCGTAAAGAAATGAGTGCTAGAGAACAGCACTACCTATGTAAGTAAAATAACATAGCGATTTTTCTGTAAGGCGGGCACCAGCTTGTCCCCGTTTTGGGTTTTCGGGAAAACCGAGGTGTTTTGTGGGTAGTGGGACAAATGTCTTTAATCCCAAGTCACACACAGCCGCAAGGGTAGCTAGCTAGTCAAAACGTAACTTTCTCCGTCGCCGAAAGAGTATAATACTTGAAATCAGATTCTCGAAGATCAAATGAGCCTACAGTCTGGCAGCACATTGAGCGACGCTTCCAGGCGAAGTGTCCCTCAGTGGAATAGGCCGCAGTGGCCGCTTACCATAAGGTGAGCTGCGTGTCTGTCTAGTCATTAATGACAATATTGTCCACAGACCCGACCTCTTCCGATGGAACGAGCTGCCAGTGACGGACCACGTGGAGACGCTCAACCACGCCTTCGACGTGGCGCACAAGAACCTCGGCATCCCAAAACTGCTCGACGCTGAAGGTAACATCAACGACAAGATAAATAAATAAATAAATATCTCTGGACATTATTCACACAGCGCCATCTAGCCCCAAACTAAGCATTAGCTTGTGCTATGGGTGCTAGTCAACGGATAAACATTACTTGTATACTTTTTGTTTTGTAAATACATACATATTATACATAGAAACACCCAGACCGATACAAACAGACATGTTCATGCACACAAATGTTAAAATGTTGTTAAATTACTTACCTACTCTTTCTCTGAGCGTTTTGTTGCGATAATATTAGAAAAAAAAAACCACGGGTGTGTTGCTAAAGCTGATGGTTTGCAATACCGAAGGAAAAAATTAGTTCCAATATTTCTCCGCAATATGGCGAGGTTTTTTATTAACTCAAAGGTGACTGACTGACTGACTGACTGAAATAGATGTCTATCAACGTACAGCCCAAACCACTGGATGGATCGGGTTTAAATTTGGCATGCAGGTAGATGTTATGACGTATGCATCTGTTAAGAAAGGATTTTGATCAATTCCCACGGGAACGGGAACCACGCGGGTGAAACCGCGGGCGGCCGCTATCCGAATAAATAAATGTTTACCCTATACGCCAGCGGCGTGCCGCGAAATTTTTTGTATGCCGAAGAATGACGTTGGCAATTCTTTATCCCGCATAAATATAACATTCTCAGGGATAACGTCAAACGTAGTCCACGCTGGCGGGATACTAGTCACACGAAATTTCAGCCTAGGTGCTGTCGTCGCTGTTAGTGGGACCTACTTGCAACTGCGCCAAACAGGCTTCCCTTAAGTTTGTCTTAACGATGTCTTCTACTTCCAGACGTGGACACGACCCGGCCGGACGAG
Source organism: Mecyna flavalis (assembly GCA_949319885.1). Taxonomy (NCBI): domain Eukaryota; kingdom Metazoa; phylum Arthropoda; class Insecta; order Lepidoptera; family Crambidae; genus Mecyna; species Mecyna flavalis. The sequence continues at coordinate 281,879 of OX439422.1, forward strand.
AAGTCGGTGATGACGTACGTGGCCAGCTACTACCACACCTTCGCGCGCATGAAGAACGAGCAGAAAAGCGGACGCAGGATTGCTAATGTAAGCATTATAGTCAAATAATTGAGTGAATGAATGGAATGGATGAATGAATGAAATGAATGTAGGGAATGAATAAATGAAATGAATTCATGGAATGAATAAATGAAATGAATTCATGGAATGAATGCATGGAATGAATGAATTAATGAATGGAATAACGGAAATAATGAATAAGTGGAATTGATGAAGTCCCCGAAATAAACGAAACGACGAAAGACGATAACATGAACTATGTGAATGAATGAAATTAATTATGGCACCAATTAATGGAACGAATGAATGGAAATAATAAAATGAATGAATGCATGTATTAAACGAATGGAATAAATTAATGGAGTCATCATTATCCCAGCGTATTCCCGATTGCATCCAACATGGAGCTCAGGGTCCGCTTCGACTATGATCCTAGATTTGACAAGCCTGGTTATTACAATGGAGATTGCCATCTGAACTACATAACTCTTACCAGGGGATACCAGACCTACTTGGAACATACAATAAATGAATGTAGTGAATGAGTGTAATTAATGAATGAAATAAATACATGGAATGAATCAATGTGTTTGTATATATATAAAAGACTAATTTCTAACAAATAGAAAGTAGGCCTCTATTTTGACCACACAATCCCTCCCCCAGATAATCGGCCAGCTGATGGACTGCGACGGACGCAAGGCGGAGTACGGGCGGCTGGTGGCGGCGCTGCTGGACTGGATCCGGCAGAAGATCCTCGAGCTGAACGATCGCGCGCTGCCCAACTCGCTGGACGGCATCCAGCGGCTGCTGCTCGCGTTCAAGCAGTATAGGACTGTGGAGAAGCCGCCCAAGTAAGTCAATCTGCTGGACTGGATCCGGCAGAAGATCCTCGAGCTGAACGACCGCGCGCTGCCCAACTCGCTGGACGGCATCCAGCGGCTGCTGCTCGCGTTCAAGCAGTATAGGACTGTGGAGAAGCCGCCCAAGTAAGTCAATCTGCTGGACTGGATCCGGCAGAAGATCCTCGAGCTGAACGACCGCGCGCTGCCCAACTCGCTGGACGGCATCCAGCGGCTGCTGCTCGCGTTCAAGCAGTATAGGACTGTGGAGAAGCCGCCCAAGTAAGTCAATCTGCTGGACTGGATCCGGCAGAAGATCCTCGAGCTGAACGACCGCGCGCTGCCCAACTCGCTGGACGGCATCCAGCGGCTGCTGCTCGCGTTCAAGCAGTATAGGACTGTGGAGAAGCCGCCCAAGTAAGTCAATCTGCTGGACTGGATCCGGCAGAAGATCCTCGAGCTGAACGACCGCGCGCTGCCCAACTCGCTGGACGGCATCCAGCGGCTGCTGCTCGCGTTCAAGCAGTATAGGACTGTGGAGAAGCCGCCCAAGTAAGTCAATCTGCTGGACTGGATCCGGCAGAAGATCCTCGAGCTGAACGACCGCGCGCTGCCCAACTCGCTGGACGGCATCCAGCGGCTGCTGCTCGCGTTCAAGCAGTATAGGACTGTGGAGAAGCCGCCCAAGTAAGTCAATCTGCTGGACTGGATCCGGCAGAAGATCCTCGAGCTGAACGACCGCGCGCTGCCCAACTCGCTGGACGGCATCCAGCGGCTGCTGCTCGCGTTCAAGCAGTATAGGACTGTGGAGAAGCCGCCCAAGTAAGTCAATCTGCTGGACTGGATCCGGCAGAAGATCCTCGAGCTGAACGACCGCGCGCTGCCCAACTCGCTGGACGGCATCCAGCGGCTGCTGCTCGCGTTCAAGCAGTATAGGACTGTGGAGAAGCCGCCCAAGTAAGTTAACGTAAACTTTTCAAGGGTTTTGGCGCATTTTTACGGTCATGCGACTTTTTCTTTTGACGCCGGGCCGAAACGTGTTTTGTGCCGGCACTCTACCGACTGAAAGGGCGCTCTGTGGAACTCTTAGCGCTTTAAAAAGAGCGCTGCGTTAGTACACAGGGCGGGGTTTATCCATTAGGTGTTCTATCTGACTTGATTATTTTGGGTAAAATATTGTTAAAAATCAAAAATACAAGTACCCAATTCGGACATTCTGTCTAAATTTCAAGTTTGTTCTAGATACAAGGAGCGTTCGGAGATCGAGGCGCTATTCTTCCACATCAACACGATGCAGAAGAGTCTGGTGGGCGAGACCTGGGCGCCGCTGGAGGGGCACCTGCCGCAGGACCTGGAGCGCGCCTGGCAGCAGCTCGAGCAGGTGAGGCCACATCAACACGATGCAGCAGAGCCTGGTGGGCGAGACCTGGGCGCCGCTGGAGGGGCACCTGCCGCAGGACCTGGAGCGCGCCTGGCAGCAGCTCGAGCAGGTGAGGCCACATCAACACGATGCAGCAGAGCCTGGTGGGCGAGACCTGGGCGCCGCTGGAGGGGCACCTGCCGCAGGACCTGGAGCGCGCCTGGCAGCAGCTCGAGCAGGTGAGGCCACATCAACACGATGCAGCAGAGCCTGGTGGGCGAGACCTGGGCGCCGCTGGAGGGGCACCTGCCGCAGGACCTGGAGCGCGCCTGGCAGCAGCTCGAGCAGGTGAGGCCACATCAACACGATGCAGCAGAGCCTGGTGGGCGAGACCTGGGCGCCGCTGGAGGGGCACCTGCCGCAGGACCTGGAGCGCGCCTGGCAGCAGCTCGAGCAGGTGAGGCCACATCAACACGATGCAGCAGAGCCTGGTGGGCGAGACCTGGGCGCCGCTGGAGGGGCACCTGCCGCAGGACCTGGAGCGCGCCTGGCGGCAGCTCGAGCAGGTGAGGCCACATCAACACGATGCAGCAGAGCCTGGTGGGCGAGACCTGGGCGCCGCTGGAGGGGCACCTGCCGCAGGACCTGGAGCGCGCCTGGCAGCAGCTCGAGCAGGTGAGGCCACATCAACACGATGCAGCAGAGCCTGGTGGGCGAGACCTGGGCGCCGCTGGAGGGGCACCTGCCGCAGGACCTGGAGCGCGCCTGGCAGCAGCTCGAGCAGGTGAGGCCACATCAACACGATGCAGCAGAGCCTGGTGGGCGAGACCTGGGCGCCGCTGGAGGGGCACCTGCCGCAGGACCTGGAGCGCGCCTGGCAGCAGCTCGAGCAGGTGAGGCCACATCAACACGATGCAGCAGAGCCTGGTGGGCGAGACCTGGGCGCCGCTGGAGGGGCACCTGCCGCAGGACCTGGAGCGCGCCTGGCAGCAGCTCGAGCAGGTGAGGCCACATCAACACGATGCAGCAGAGCCTGGTGGGCGAGACCTGGGCGCCGCTGGAGGGGCACCTGCCGCAGGACCTGGAGCGCGCCTGGCAGCAGCTCGAGCAGGTGAGGCCACATCAACACGATGCAGCAGAGCCTGGTGGGCGAGACCTGGGCGCCGCTGGAGGGGCACCTGCCGCAGGACCTGGAGCGCGCCTGGCAGCAGCTCGAGCAGGTGAGGCCACATCAACACGATGCAGCAGAGCCTGGTGGGCGAGACCTGGGCGCCGCTGGAGGGGCACCTGCCGCAGGACCTGGAGCGCGCCTGGCAGCAGCTCGAGCAGGTATGGATACACGTCACAGGTGGAAATCTACAAAGTTACATTATCCATAACCATTTAACTTCCCCCTTCTTCCATATTCCTTAAGGGCGGGGGCTATTCATCATATACCTAGTCGCAAGTGTCTCTGGGCGGAAGTGGTAACTTACCATCAGCTGGCTCTAAGGGTTCGGACAAGAAGTCAGCGGGCGCGGGGCATAGATTGTGTGATCCTCTGTGGCCGGACCACAATTTAGTACTCAGATGCTATAGTTGGAAATAATAGCTACCTAAAGTCTACTTTCATCGGAATATATCTATTTTTTTAGTACCTCAATAGATAACTTTTTATTGAACAATTTATGTGGTCCGGCCGCAGAGCAGTACTCTCTGGCCGCGCCACTTCAAAATTGAATAAAGTAAAATGAACTATTAAGAAATTAATATACCGAAAAAATCTACCTAAATAGTACCTTGCATACGACAACTTTGATCCAATTAAACCCTTTAGTTAAGGACTTATCGGTCATAGAATGTGGTCCGGCTGGAGAGCATACTCTGCAGCCAGTCAATTTCGCAATATGGCTTGACCACCTCAGATGCTATAGTTCGAAATAATAGCTACCTAAAGTCTACTTTCATCGGAATATATATATTTTTTTAGTACCTCAACAGATACCTTTTTATTGAACAATTTATGTGGTCCGGCCGCAGAGCAGTACTCTCTGTCCGCGCCACTTCAAAATTAAATAAAATTTAATGAACTATTAAGAAATTAATATACCGAAAAAATCTACCTAAATAGTACCTTGCATATTACAACTATGGTCCAATTAAACCCTCTAGTTATGGAGTTATCGGTCGTAGAATGTGGTCCGGCTGGAGAGCATACTCTGCAGCCAGTCAATTTCGCAATATGGCCGGACCACAATTCAGTACTCCGATGCGATAGTTGAAAATAATAGCTACCTAAAGTCTACTTTCATTGGAATATATCTATTTTTTTAGTACCTCAACAGATAACTTTTTATTGAACAATTTATGTGGTCCGGCCGCAGAGCAGTACTCGGTGGCCGCGCCACTTCAAAATTAAATAAAGTAAAATGAACTATTAAGAAATTAATATACCGAAAAAATCTACCTAAATAGTACCTTGCATACGACAACTTTGATCCAATTAAATCCTTTATTTAAGGAGTTATTGGTATTATAATAATTTCGGCACATTCTGCTAACATAGTAACGATAATTCTACTTATAATACGAATTGCTAACAAAATATTGGAAGGCGTTAAAATTGTGAATTTTTATTAGTGATATTATTATTATAAATAAATATATTTTCATAATAATGAGATCATTATGAAAATATATTTGATTTTCGTTGAGGTATTATGGTTGAGGTAGAGGCAGAGGTGATTCAGAGAAACATAGTTTACTCTTTGATGTCCGTTTATTGAATGACAAAAGAATTAATTTATTATAAAAATCACTTATTACTAATATAGCTAAGTTGCAAATTGGCTATTGACGTTATTTGCATCATGACCTAATTACACTTCCGTTGGTATCTGTATCTACATACTACAGCTCCCCTGAAAAAGTCCTTATCTCCCTCCCCTTTTAAAGGAAAAAAAAAATATTAAAAATATCTAAGTCTCAAAACAATTAGTTTAATTCATTAGGTCATGAAGCATTACAAACAAAAACTTAAATTAACAAAAATAGAAATCATTTCTTATATTAAAAAAAAAAACTAACTGTAATACATTTTTGTATTATTTTTATGAATAAGGTATTCCTTACCATCTCGTAAAATTTTAACATTTGGCGAGGTTTCCTCAATAACTTCAAAAGGACCATTATAAATATTTTGTAGTTTATCTCCAGTTTGATTTTTTATTAAAATAAGGTCTCCTTTTTTATAAGTTACAGGATGAGTGTTTTTATCATATAAAATTTTTCTATTTAACTTGCTAGAAATTAAATTATTTTTAGCTTCATACTGAGCTTTTTGTAAGCGATATTTCATCTCTTTTGGATAATCATTATAATTATACCATGGTTCAATTGACATACCTAAACCTGAAGGCAATTTACAAAGTTTACCGAACACTAGTTCGAATGGTGTGTATTTAGTTTGTGTGTGCACTGTCGTATTGTATGAGAATGTCCAAAAAGGTAGCCAATCACTCCAATCAATGAAATTTCTATCACATTGAATTCGAAGATATGCTCCTAACGATTTGTGAGAATTTTCCAATGAACCTATTGTTTCATGATGGTATGCTGTGGAGTTTAAACGTTCTATTTGTAAAATTTTGCAGATATCTGACATAATATGAGACATGAATTCTGTACCTCTATCTGTAATAATTTCCTTAGGAACCCCATACCTTAAAATAAAGTTCGACACAAACACTCGCGCTACAGATTCAGAATCTTTACTTTGCAAGGGATAGGCTTCTACAAACTTAGATAAGTCACATTGCAAAGTTAAAATGTATTTATAATTGTTTCTGTCAACTGGCAATGGACCCATTATATCTAAAGCTATCCTTTCAAATGCAGAGCTTGCAGTATTTGTAATTACCATTGGCTCTTTTATTGTATGATTAGAGAATTTATTAAATTGACATTGCTTACATTTTTTAACGTATTCAATGACGTCATTAGTAACTCCTGGCCAGTAATAATATTGTTTTAAATTATTTAACATTCTGTTTACCCCTGCATGTCCGCTAGTGGGCAATAGATGAAAATCGTTTAAGATTATTTTCTTATCTTCATGGCTACTAATTCGTATAACGTCTCTTGTAATTAATATCTTAGGTACCCTTTGATGCAACTTTTTCATATGACTTGCAAGTATTTTTATATTTGTTGCATTTTCATTATTTTTTATAATTAATATTTCATTAATATTTTCCTTTTCACAAAGTGATCCTAAGTCTCTCGCTAACTCCTGCGGGGTAGATAACGATCGAGAATCTAGGTAAATAGCACAATGTGTGGGTACATAAACACAATTTTTCTTATCAGAATAAATACAAACCGAGTTTTTAACATTTATTTCAGTACTGAAAATTAATTCTATCACATCCTTTGGTTTTTTTAGAATCTCTACAGTATCAGGTTGATCAGGCCTGCTAATAGAAGATTCCTTACTCACGTCCGAGTGCTTTAATTCTAGCTTTTTAGTTTGTGCTCGAGTTAATACTGACACAACTTGTTCTCCAATTGATTTTAAATCTTTGCTTGTCATCGATAATGGGACCAGGAGTCGACTTAATGCGTCTGCAGCTACATTAGTTCGACCCGGGATGTATACGATTTCGAAATCATATTCCTCCAAGTAAAGCCTAAACTTAGTTAATCTACTGGAGGGATCTTTTAAACTAAATAAATATACTAATGGTTTATGATCAGTATAGATTTTAAACCTTTTGCCGTAGAGATACGGTCTAAAATGTCTTACGGCCCATACTATTGCAAGGAGTTCTAAATCTATTATAGGATATCTACTTTCTGCGGGTGATAAGTTACGGCTCGCGTATGCGACTACATGACCATTTGAATTTGATAAAACGGCACCTAAACCTGTTTTACATGCATCGGTTCTAAGTTCAAAAGTATTTGTTTCTGAAAAATCGGGATACTCTAATACGGGTGGGGACATTAAAGCTGATTTCAAACCCTGAAATGATTTTTCACATTCCGATGTCCATTCAAATTGTGCATTCTTTTTACATAATTTGTTTAATGGATACGATATTTGTGCAAAGTTAGGTATGAACCTTCTATAATAATTAGCGAAGGCTAAGTATCGTTTTACGTCGTCCGCGTTCGATGGAACCGGATACTTGCGCAATGAGTCAATTTTACTGTCGTCAGGAAGAATACCTTGCGATGTTATTTTGTGACCCAAATAAACAATTTCGGTGCGTAAAAATTCACATTTTATCGGATTTAATTTTAAATTAACTTGGCGTAAACGTTCCAACACAGTGACGAGGTTTTTATTATGATTTTCTATTGATCTTCCGATTACAATGCAATCGTCTAAATAAATAAATGCTTGTTTATAGTTAATTCCAGACATAGCTATTGTCATTAATCTCGAAAAAACGCTGGGAGATGTTTTGAGTCCCATTGGTGAACGTTTCATCTGATACATTTTATCAGTTGTAAAAGCTGTGTATTTTCGTGATTCTGGGTCTAATTCAAGTTGGTACATTTTATCTACACTAAATGCGGTATATTTTCTCGAATTTTCATCTAAAGATAATTGATAATAACTTTGTGAAAGATCTAATTTCGAAAAATATATACTACCAGATAGTGAGTCTAATATATCTGTTATATTAGGTAACGGAAATTTATCGTCTTTAATCCTGTTATTAAGTTGTCTATAATCGATAACTAATCTCCATTTCTTTTCATTTGACCTGTCTGCTTTTTTGGGCACTAATAAAACTGGACTGGACCATTCTGAGATGGTTTCTTCTATTATATCGTTTGCTAACATGTCGTCAATCTGTTTCTGAACTTCCTGCTTTAAATAATGAGGTATTCTGTATGGCTTAGTATAACAAGGTGAAACATTGTCTTTTAGGGATATAGTGTGTGTCATAACGCTTGTTGTCGATAGTTTATCACCTGGAAGATGAAAAACATCAGCGTATTTGGCACAAATATGCTCAATACTTCGTCTTTCCTCTTGATTTGTGTTAGATAAATTTAATAACTCAAATAAAGTTTTCACTCTATCAACACTATTTTGTTCTTGTGACAGACAACATAACTCAAAATAATTTAAATCATAAATTGTTATGTTTTGAAAATCATAATCAATTTCATTACATGTAGTATTTAATATTCTCAAGGGTATGCGACCGTTATTTGGTTTCGCAATTAACCCAGCAACAAAAACTCCTGGCTGAACCTCTTTTGATAAAACTACGCAATCGCTTGTCGATGTTGTAGGAATAAACCTTATTACTTCGCACCGGGGCGGTATCGAATGTCTATACCTAGCGTTATACGATATTGGAATAGAAACGTTTAAATCGTTGTTAGTTAAATGTAATATGCTATCTTTATAATCTATTATAGCCTGGTATTGTTTTAAGAAATTGTCTCCCAAAATACCATTTGATGTACACGACATATTTTTAAACACGTAAAACTTCTCTCTAAATTCTACATTATTGTAGACTAAATTTAAAAAAATATAACCTTCTGACTCTAACCTACCGCTTACTCCTTTTATTGCTATTCTATCATAACATAATTGCTGTAACAATTGAGGATATTTACTAAGCCACTCGTATTTCAATACGCAAAGGCTTGCTCCGCTATCAACTAAAAGATTAATTACTACGTTGTTTACATATAAGGACACGGTACTACTGTTGTTAAAATTAAGAATAAAATTATCAGAATTAACGAAAAAAATCACTTAATGTGTCGTTCCTTGTATTCTGGCTATTATTAGTGGATTGCACTTCGTTATTTACTGGTGCTGTCTCCTGAACAGTGTGACGTATTGGTACAGCTGGCCTACGTGACCTTGAGCTGTAAAATCCACGGCCACGGCCTTGGTGATACGATCCACCGCGCGATGAACTGTACTGACCACGTGAACTATTCGACGAGGGTGTCGTATTGCGTTGGTTAAACTGATTACCAGATGACCTGACATTATTGTAATAATAACTGTTAGTTCCGCGGGAAGAATTGTTTCTATAATTACGACCACGATAATTATTATTGTTTTGACGCCTTAAATTCATGACCTCGAAAGATGAAGACATGGATTGCTCATCCATAGCTGTTCTAATGGCATTCGGCAATGATTCGAACTGCCTAGCTGCTATTATCGTGCTAAGCCTGCGGTCAGATAAACCGTCTGCGAAACGTTTCATAGCGATTCTTTCGTTTATAGGCTTTAAATATTCGTAAGCCTTAGAATTTCCATTTGATTGAGCTATTGTTAGGTTAACAAACAGATCTTCTAATTCAGAACCAAATGATTGGATTGATCGATTGCCTTGTCGACATTGATGTAATTTGGACTGCAAAGCAACTTCGGATTTTTTTTGGATCAGATGTTGACGCATGTCAGATAAAAGGTCATTTATAGTGTCGTATGTCGGCTTTAAACGTAACTGTGCACTTTGTGAGAGTCGAGTTTTAATTACAAACTCAATTAATTGCAATTTAGATATCTCAGAAATCATTTTACTGTACAATTCTATGCTGTTAATAAGAGAATTAGTTACAGATTCTTGTCCATTCATGACTGGTAATAAAGCAATAGCTGTTTTTAAATCAAATTCACTTTCAGTACCCATTTTCGGGATTTTAATTTTTTCCTGTTCAGTTAAAATAGATAACTCTGTAATTTTACTAAAAATGTTCTGTACTTCATTAATTATTTTATGAATAGAAGTAATATCACTAGTGCTTATTTCTCCCGATTCAATTTGAGTGTGCAACACAGACAAAATACTCTCTAATTTCGAGTACAAGCTTTTAGCTTCTGTTACTTTTTTAATTCCTAAATCCTGTTGCCTTCTCACAGGTCCTAATTTTACTAAATACTCTTTAATATAGCTTAACGATTTACGTAGCTCATGTAACTCTAATATTACTGACATATTCTTACTACTTTAATCATTATTTTAATATTATTTAAAAGTTACTAGTTTATTTATATATTATTATGAAACTAAAAAAAAATTAAATACGATTACACGCAATAATTCTAAATACCAGAAAAGTCGGTTGAGTGGGACGCACGCTGAGAGGGGCTGGCGCCGCGGAGGGGCTGGCGGGTTGCGAGGGCTGCAGCGGGCACGTTGCGCTGGAGCTGGAGGCGCACGATGACATCTCAGGCTGTTGGCGACGGACGAGTGGGCCGGGAATTCCCTGGACTCCTCTTGATTATCCTTCTTAGACTGCAGTGGTGGTGAGATCGGCGCGTGATATAGTGGCAATGTTGTTTCTGTTCAGCTCTCGTTGTATGGTACGAACGAACTGTTTATTGCATTTCTTCAAAATGTAATAGACTGCTGCAACTGCCAATATTGCGACGGCTGCGACGATCAGTGTGACCATGAGGTCCAATTTTTCATTGTGCTGTTGCGACGTGGCTGCTGAAGCGGCTCCGTTGGCGTTCTGGGCGATCACAACTTGTTCCTTGGATGCTGATTTTCCCATGACTTTTCTTTAATTTTTGTTTTCTGTCTTGAGTTTCTTCGTTGTTCTTGATCTTCTATCTTCTTTATTAATAATAAGTCTTCTTTCTTGATAATGGTCTTGATTTTTCTTTTGTGTTAAGTTAGTCTTCCATAGTGGTTCGAATGGCAAGGGTCGCCATGAGGTATTATGGTTGAGGTAGAGGCAGAGGTGATTCAGAGAAACATAGTTTACTCTTTGATGTCCGTTTATTGAATGACAAAAGAATTAATTTATTATAAAAATCACTTATTACTAATATAGCTAAGTTGCAAATTGGCTATTGACGTTATTTGCATCATGACCTAATTACACTTCCGTTGGTATCTGTATCTACATACTACATCGTATACGTACTTTTTAATCCAAAATTTTTACTTACTTCGTCAAATTATCTAAGTACTTATTCTTAGGTAAGTAGGTAACCAGCAAGTGAACCTTTTTGAAAATCATTATTAGTAATAAAAATATTTTTTTTTAGATAAAATCCAGTTCATTTTATAAAGTACTTATTATGTATTTTTGGTTGTCATAAAGAAATAAACAATACTTCTTTAGATTTGCTGAAAGTAATACTCCCTAGCCGCGCCACATACTATAATGTATAATTAATCAAAATGAATATATTCTTGATAGCAAAAAGCATCAACGAAGGGTAGAGAAAAGGTACTATTATTTGAATGTATTTATGGATAGTAAATATTAAATATTGCGAAATTGACTCGCTGCAGAGTATGCTCTCCAGCCGGACCACATTCTATGACCGATAACTTCTTTACTAAAGGGTTATAATTGAACCAGAGTTGTTGTATGCAAGGTACTCTTTAGGTAGCTATTATTTCGAACTATAGCATCTGAGGTGGTCCGGCCATAATGCGAAATTGACTGGCTGCAGAGTATGCTCTCCAGCCGGACCACATTCTATGACCGATAAGTCCTTAACTAAAGGGTTTAATTGGATCAAAGTTGTCGTATGCAAGGTACTATTTAGGTAGATTTTTTCGGTATATTAATTTCTTAATAGTTCATTTTACTTTATTCAATTTTGAAGTGGCGCGGCCAGAGAGTACTGCTCTGCGGCCGGACCACATAAATTGTTCAATAAAAAGTTATCTATTGAGGTACTAAAAAAATAGATATATTCCGATGAAAGTAGACTTTAGGTAGCTATTATTTCCAACTATAGCATCTGAGTACTAAATTGTGGTCCGGCCACAGAGGATCACACGCATAGAGTGTGATTTTAGTATATTTTTTGGCGCGGGGCGGCGGCGACGGCGGTGGGGGGAGCAGCACGTGTCAATTATAAATCAGACAAAAAGGTTTAAAGAATGTGGATATTTCATTATAAAGAATAGATATAAACTTGTATGTTTCGTTTGCAGGCTGAACACGCGCGTGAGATTGCGTTACGCACTGAGCTGTTGAGGCAACAGCGCTTGGAACAACTCAACTACAAATTCAATACAAAGGTAAGTTATGACCGAACTTCTTATGTTATAGACAATACGAATTAAAGTAGACTCAGTTCTGTGGCGATCTAACCACCACTAAAAGTTCTATAAACTCATGACAAAAGGTGATACATTTCATTTTATTGTGGTTCATTGTTATAGAATCCTGCTTTAATGTATACTGCCAGTAATGACGTACGAAATAGAAACGGCCGCTTTCGAACAGGCGAAAATTCTTATCTTTTGTCCTAACCCCCTAACCCAGAAAACTGAACAACTAAGTAATGGTATTCAAATGGAGATATTCAATCTTCATTTTATAAATGTAAAAATGGCGATTGAAAAGAGTTTTTTTGTCTAATCTTTATAGATAACAACGGGATATTTTTAAGTGTACGTCAAAAAAATACTGAAATGTACATCAAAATAACTAATCGCACACCAAAGGTTAGGTTAGGTTAGCAATTCAGTATTATTTGATGCACAAACAGTATTTTTTGATGTGCAGTTAAATACAACCCGACAACAACTTTCCGAAGCCAATGGTTAAGTCAGTCTTTAACACATTGATGAAAAAGATTCAATATTGCACCGTTGTCTACATCAATGAAAGATATTTCGATATGATTTATATTTATCTCTCTCCCCAGTCGGTGCTCCGCAAGGGCTACCTGAAGGAGATGATCCAGGTGCTCTCGGACCCTCGCTACGGCTCCAACCTGGCGCAGGTGGACGCCACCGTCAAGAAGCACGAGGCCATCTCCGCTGACATCCTCGCCAGGTACGTCCACATTTATTTATTTATACATACAACATAATATTCATCATCGTTTTCATGCCCTTATTACACAACATAATATTATTGTTTTTATTTTTCATTAATTAACGCCTCGGTGGTATAGATCTCAGGGCGGGTTCAATGAGAATGTTTCGAAAAAAAATAACTGCCAGATGGCTAGCCACAGGGTTTGACCCATAAACGTAATATAACCATAGAGTAAGGCGTTTTTATTACTCTATGTAATGTAATATAACTAACAACGTTAATATTAATTCCATGGTTTGACCCTGTTTGACCTGGTTCGACTAAACTGTCATTGGTTCATTTTGACATTTATGATGTCGGTTTGACGTCTTTTGTCAAAATAAACCAAACACGTTTTAGTGGTTTTAGTTTAGCCCGTCGCCCGGTCGCACCATCTAGCGGATTTTTTATTTTACCCCTCATTCCCGGGACTTAATCTATGTTCCCGGGTCGAGCTAACTTTGTATCGTTTTTTTCGGACACAGCTCGGGTTTGTGATCACCAATCTGCATTTGGCTAGCGTGGTGATTAGGCCAATACCCATCATTGTAACGAAAACTTGTTTTTGAGAATGAAGGCCTTTGTCCTGCAGTGGGATATTAATATCTAAATAAATCAGGAATCACTCAAAATAAATCTTGAAATCGGGTGAGGATTGCGTAGAATGCGAATTAAGGGGCGGGAGGTATGAGGGCGTCAGTAGATGCGCGAGCTATTGGTCAAGCGCAAGTGCACATGTGCGAACTATCCCCCACTCAGTCGAACGAGTGTCAAGATGTTTGCCGGACTCTGTTCTTTATACGTTAGTCAACTTTCTTGCTTCTTCCCAGAACCGAACGTTTCGAAGACCTCTCAGCAATGGCGGCAGAACTGGTACGCGAGAAGTATCACGGCGCCGAAGCGGTCTCCCGCACGGAGCAAGCTGTCCTCGCGCGCTGGAGGGAACTCCTGGAGCTGCTGGAGCGGCACCGCGCCTCGCTGGCCAAGCTGGCGCACCTCATGGCTCTGCTGCGGGAGGCTGACACCATCGGACAGACGCTGCAGGAGATGAAGGTACGCACGGAGCAAGCTGTCCTCGCGCGCTGGAGGGAACTCCTGGAGCTGCTGGAGCGGCACCGCGCCTCGCTGGCCAAGCTGGCGCACCTCATGGCTCTGCTGCGGGAGGCTGACACCATCGGACAGACGCTGCAGGAGATGAAGGTACGCACGGAGCAAGCTGTCCTCGCGCGCTGGAGGGAACTCCTGGAGCTGCTGGAGCGGCACCGCGCCTCGCTGGCCAAGCTGGCGCACCTCATGGCTCTGCTGCGGGAGGCTGACACCATCGGACAGACGCTGCAGGAGATGAAGGTACGCACGGAGCAAGCTGTCCTCGCGCGCTGGAGGGAACTCCTGGAGCTGCTGGAGCGGCACCGCGCCTCGCTGGCCAAGCTGGCGCACCTCATGGCTCTGCTGCGGGAGGCTGACACCATCGGACAGACGCTGCAGGAGATGAAGGTACGCACGGAGCAAGCTGTCCTCGCGCGCTGGAGGGAACTCCTGGAGCTGCTGGAGCGGCACCGCGCCTCGCTGGCCAAGCTGGCGCACCTCATGGCTCTGCTGCGGGAGGCTGACACCATCGGACAGACGCTGCAGGAGATGAAGGTACGCACGGAGCAAGCTGTCCTCGCGCGCTGGAGGGAACTCCTGGAGCTGCTGGAGCGGCACCGCGCCTCGCTGGCCAAGCTGGCGCACCTCATGGCTCTGCTGCGGGAGGCTGACACCATCGGACAGACGCTGCAGGAGATGAAGGTACGCACGGAGCAAGCTGTCCTCGCGCGCTGGAGGGAACTCCTGGAGCTGCTGGAGCGGCACCGCGCCTCGCTGGCCAAGCTGGCGCACCTCATGGCTCTGCTGCGGGAGGCTGACACCATCGGACAGACGCTGCAGGAGATGAAGGTGAGTGGAAGTACACCTACTTAAAGGTTTTTGATTTTTATTATAAAGAACGAGTGAACGGTGGACTCAGTGAATGAGTAATTGACCGAGTGAATGAATGAACGATTGAGTGAGTGAATGTATGCATGCATAGACGAGTAATTGGTGGCAGAGGTATCGAGGCGGTGTCCCGCACGGAGCAGGCGGTGCTTGCGCGCTGGCGGGATCCGAGATACGAGCCTCGAGTCCTTCGCTGGCTAAACTGGCACACCGTGGGTTTGTATCTCCTCCAGGACATTTTTTATTATTATTTACGTTCAACGTACTGCATCGTGTGCAACATTAAGTACAATGATATGTACTCTATGGTTTTTTTTCTAAATTTTAAGGGGAAGGCAACACTTGTCGTTGCCCGCCTCTAAGGAAATAATACACTCGTTGTTAAGATCTCTTATACTATCTTTGGATCCAGATCAATCTACGTAACGATGTCACATTATTTGAATACCAATTCCCACTTATTCTCCAGGCTCAGTTCCAATCCGAGGAGGTCGGGCGTCACCTGGTGGACGTGGAGCGGTTACTGCAGGCGCATGCGCTGCAGGAGCTGCAGCTGGGCGCGGTGGACGAGAGCATCCGGCGCCTGGTGCGGCAGGGCGCGGCGGCGGACGGCCCGCAGCAGCCCACGAGCCAGCTGGCGCAGCAGCTCGCGCAGCTGGAGGACGCCTACGACAGGTGAGCTGGACGTGCAGCTGTTACTGCAGGAGCTGCAGCTGGGCGCGGTGGACGAGAGCATCCGGCGCCTGGTGCGGCAGGGCGCGGCGGCGGACGGCCCGCAGCAGCCCACGAGCCAGCTGGCGCAGCAGCTCGCGCAGCTGGAGGACGCCTACGACAGGTGAGCTGGACGTGCAGCTGTTACTGCAGGAGCTGCAGCTGGGCGCGGTGGACGAGAGCATCCGGCGCCTGGTGCGGCAGGGCGCGGCGGCGGACGGCCCGCAGCAGCCCACGAGCCAGCTGGCGCAGCAGCTCGCGCAGCTGGAGGACGCCTACGACAGGTGAGCTGGACGTGCAGCTGTTACTGCAGGAGCTGCAGCTGGGCGCGGTGGACGAGAGCATCCGGCGCCTGGTGCGGCAGGGCGCGGCGGCGGACGGCCCGCAGCAGCCCACGAGCCAGCTGGCGCAGCAGCTCGCGCAGCTGGAGGACGCCTACGACAGGTGAGCTGGACGTGCAGCTGTTACTGCAGGAGCTGCAGCTGGGCGCGGTGGACGAGAGCATCCGGCGCCTGGTGCGGCAGGGCGCGGCGGCGGACGGCCCGCAGCAGCCCACGAGCCAGCTGGCGCAGCAGCTCGCGCAGCTGGAGGACGCCTACGACAGGTGAGCTGGACGTGCAGCTGTTACTGCAGGAGCTGCAGCTGGGCGCGGTGGACGAGAGCATCCGGCGCCTGGTGCGGCAGGGCGCGGCGGCGGACGGCCCGCAGCAGCCCACGAGCCAGCTGGCGCAGCAGCTCGCGCAGCTGGAGGACGCCTACGACAGGTGAGCTGGACGTGCAGCTGTTACTGCAGGAGCTGCAGCTGGGCGCGGTGGACGAGAGCATCCGGCGTCTGGTGCGGCAGGGAGGAATAGCTGCACATCATCATCAGCATCAGCTTATCACAGTCCACTGCTGGGCATAAGCTTCTACAACTTTGCTCCATACCCAACTTACACCAATGGTTATCGGTTCTACGGCTGATTGACACCTAAGGTACCTGGGAGTTGTAGTAGATGAAAATCTCAACTTTAAACAGCACATAGCCGTAATGTCGGGACGTGTAAGAAAAGTCATACATGTCATGAGAAATCTTCGAGACTCAGCAGACGGAAAAACGTTAAAAATGGTCTACTTGACACTGTGCCAATCGCTAATCAATTACTGTGTCCTTGCTTGGGGAGGAACGTCTCGAATATCTCTTATCCTGTTGGAACGAGCACAAAGAGCGGTTTTGAAGGTAGCCCTCTTCAAACCAATGCTGTATCCTACCACGTCCCTATATGAAGAGGCTGAAGTGCTCAGTGTCAGAAAATTATTTCTAGTACGAGCAATAGAACATACTCACAAAGCAGTCATTACATCTAGGGACTACAAAAAGATGCTGAAGGGAAGGGTTTTTAAAATCCCAACCCTACCCACAAAGACGTCCTTTTCCCATCGTTTCAGTCGATTCTTGTTCCCCTATGTTTACAATAAGATGGCCAAACTTTTCGATTTCAAAAATCTGTCTGTTCGGGACACAAAAAACCTAATAACTAAGATGATTTTGAAATGGACATATAATGAAACAGAAGAATTCTTTAAAGTGATTAACTAACATTCATTTAACCACGCACTCACACACGCAGGTATACCAACACACACTCACATTCATCCACACGCTCTACAATACACACACACTTACACATCACTTTACACACACAAAACCCCTATCTTATAATCAATAGTTATTTCTTGCTTCATAAATATTATTGTTATTAGTTATTAATTGTTAATATTATTTCCTACTTGTCATCATAATCATACGTGTTAGTTTTTGCTGTACTTGTGCCGAAATTTCATAACTGTAAACCGTAAATTATCCTCACAGGACAGGCTTAGCCTAGTGTGAGGACCCGTAAAAATGTAATTTTAGGAAATGTTTTTTTATGGAAATAAATATATTATTATTATTATTATTATTAAATGGGCTGGCCAGCCCACTGCCACTTCAGCTTGCTAATCCGGTGAGCTATGTCGTTTACTTTGGTTTTTAGTCGGATCACTTCTTTTCGGATTCGATCTCGAAAATAGTATTTTCTAAATCGAAAAAAATATTAAATGGAGGGACAAAATATAATGTTAAGATGTGCATCTTATGTGGGGGTTACATAAAAGTTGTAGGAAACAAAGATTATTTCCTCCAAAACCTACAGTTGTTTTAACTAATGTGTTCGACGTTGTTACAGCCTGGTAGCAGCGGCCAAAGACCGCAAAGCGAGACTGGAGGACGCTCGCAACCTCTACCAGTTCCTGGAAGACCACGACGAAGAGGAAGGTGAGTGGAAGATGAAAATAAAACCGATATGCAATGTGCAGGCTTGGGAGTCAAATCAAAGAGATGTTTTGAGCGCAACGTCCGTATAATGACTACTTCATAGATGCATGCAGATCGAATATTAGGGAGGTGTGATATACACTAAGATGTATAACTTCTTAGGGTGCAAACAGACGAGCGACCGCTCGCTCGCAACCGTTTGCAACTGTGGTGAGCGGCTGTTGCCGGCGGTCGGCGGCAGTCGCAGAATCATAGGTTGAGCGTACTATGGGTGAGTCGCAGACGGTCGCAGGCGCGCTACGCGACTGTCGCCGACTGTTGCTGGGGCCCCGCGCGACCGTCGCCGACGCGCTGCGACCATCTCCGATATGAAACCTAGCACAGATAACCTAGACAGTCGCCGACCGCCGGCGACAGCCGCTCACCACAGTTGCAAACGGTCGCGAACGAGCGGTCGCTCGTCTATTTGCACCCTTATGGATTAAATGGTTTCATTCATTTCATTCTATTCCATTGAATGACACCTAAAAAGCGTTACTGACACATACTCATTTGATCTTCGAGCGATTTAGGTAGTAATGTGCGTTAAAATTGTGTGTCCAGGATGGGTGACCGAGAAGCAACGCATCTGCCGTGCAGACGTCGCCGCGAAGGACCTGCGCGGAGTCCTAGCGCTCCGCCACCGGCACACCGCGCTGCTGCACGACCTGAGGGCGAGGGACCACGTGTGCCAGAGACACCGGGCTAAGGGGCAGAGGTCAGTGTGTGCGCAGGATGGGTGACCGGCGAAGGACCTGCGCGGAGTCCTAGCGCTCCGCCACCGGCACACCGCGCTGCTGCACGACCTGAGGGCGAGGGACCACGTGTGCCAGAGACACCGGGCTAAGGGGCAGAGGTCAGTGTGTGCGCAGGATGGGTGACCGGCGAAGGACCTGCGCGGAGTCCTAGCGCTCCGCCACCGGCACACCGCGCTGCTGCACGACCTGAGGGCGAGGGACCACGTGTGCCAGAGACACCGGGCTAAGGGGCAGAGGTCAGTGTGTGCGCAGGATGGGTGACCGGCGAAGGACCTGCGCGGAGTCCTAGCGCTCCGCCACCGGCACACCGCGCTGCTGCACGACCTGAGGGCGAGGGACCACGTGTGCCAGAGACACCGGGCTAAGGGGCAGAGGTCAGTGTGTGCGCAGGATGGGTGACCGGCGAAGGACCTGCGCGGAGTCCTAGCGCTCCGCCACCGGCACACCGCGCTGCTGCACGACCTGAGGGCGAGGGACCACGTGTGCCAGAGACACCGGGCTAAGGGGCAGAGGTCAGTGTGTGCGCAGGATGGGTGACCGGCGAAGGACCTGCGCGGAGTCCTAGCGCTCCGCCACCGGCACACCGCGCTGCTGCACGACCTGAGGGCGAGGGACCACGTGTGCCAGAGACACCGGGCTAAGGGGCAGAGGTCAGTGTGTGCGCAGGATGGGTGACCGGCGAAGGACCTGCGCGGAGTCCTAGCGCTCCGCCACCGGCACACCGCGCTGCTGCACGACCTGAGGGCGAGGGACCACGTGTGCCAGAGACACCGGGCTAAGGGGCAGAGGTCAGTGTGTGCGCAGGATGGGTGACCGGCGAAGGAGCTGCGCGGAGTCCTAGCGCTCCGCCACCGGCACACCGCACTGCTGCACGACCTGAGGGCGAGGGACCACGTGTGCCAGAGACACCGGGCTAAGGGGCAGAGGTCAGTGTGTGCGCAGGATGGGTGACCGAGCGCTCGCGGCGAAGGACAGCTGCTATGTGGCGTTCCGCCACTTTAAATTTGTGGCACACTATCAATGATATTATAATAAAAAAACATAGGTAGAAAGGTTACTTGAGCTAAAAAAGTGGCACCCAAAAACTGAGCTAATTAGCATACCTGAGCTGTCTCACGAAAGCATTGACAGTTTGATAGGTAGACTGACCAACTTATCTGCTCCGGTGGCCAAAATTAGAACTACGTGAAATGTCCGTTTTTGCAATGCAAAACCATGCAAAACCAATATTTAATGACAGTACTAAAAAGTCAGTAGCGACGCCGCCACCGGAACAGATAAGTTTGTCGGTCTATACGTACGCCGTGGACAATTTTTGACTTCACTTCAGTACTGACATAACCTATCTACCTCTTTTTTATTATAATATCATTGCTCACTATAATGATATGTACCAAAAATTTATGTGTTTGTCCGTGTGTGCAGCCTGATCGACGCGAAGCACCCGAAGAGCGCAGACATCGAGCGGCGACTTGCGACGCTGGCCCAGCAGTGGGACGCGCTGCGCGAGCTCGCTGACGCCAGGGAGAAGCAGCTAGCTGATGCTGCTGAGGCGCACCAGGTACGGTCAATAAGGTCGAAAATCGCTTGCACCTGTTTTTTTTAACTTCAAATCAATAGACAATGTTTTCCCGACATTCATTTGTTTTCCCGACATTCATTTGTTTTTCCGACATTAATTTGTTTTCCGAAATTTTGGGTTAGGGGGCAACTCGTCCCAGTCCAAAACTGGGCCCGAAGCCAACATGACGTTGGGACGAAAAAACCCCTAAAGAAAATTCAGGGGTCAACTGGTCCCAACACCAGAATTAAGATGGGACCAGTTGACCACTATCAAATTAGAAAGGGTGCAACTGGTCCCCGGGCCCAGTTTCGGACTGGGACGAGTTGCCCCCTAACCCCGAGTAACACACTGTTCTACTCTCAAATCAATAAAGTCTGACAGCTTGGGCTTCTGTCGAAGTTCGCTTTGGCACCTTTGGTTTCGGCCATTTTCGGCGAAAGCATTGTCGCCAGAGAGAAGCAGCTAGGTGCCGAGGTGCACGTAACTACTGTTCCATCTAATCAGAACAGTCTGACAGCTTGAGCTTTGAAAAAATTCTCTAAAACATTTGACGGAGGTTTTCGAGTTCAGACATTTAGTTAGGATAAGGTCGGAGGAGAAAAATCACACCTTTTGAAGTCCTTCTGGCGTTTAAATACGCGGAAAAAAGTCGTCTATCTATTATAGTTATTAAGATAAATCGATGTCTCTGGAAATGTTCATGTGACACATGTCGCAGGTATTATCCTAGATTTTCCAAACTATAGAATGTCTTCATGACAGCTAGCTGTTATACGTATTGAGCTATTTTGGGAATACTATTGGATTATTTTGTTGGAATCGTTTTAGACAAATCAGTTGACGATATATTTCAATTCTGATACATAACTGCTATTTTCAGTTCTACGGCGACGCGAACGAAGCTGAGTCCTGGATGAAGGAGAAGCGCGCGCTGGTCGCGACGGAGGACTGCGGGCGGTCGGCGCCGGAAGCCGCAGCGCTGCTGCAGCGGCAGCGCGCGCTGCACCAGGAGCTGCGCGCGCACGAGGCCGAGCTGCACGCGCTGGCCGAACGCGCCGACCGCCTCGCCGCTAGCGGCATACACGCGTTGCAGGTACCTTGTCTATACTGCTGCAGCGGCAGCGCGCGCTGCACCAGGAGCTGCGCGCGCACGAGGCCGAGCTGCACGCGCTGGCCGAACGCGCCGACCGCCTCGCCGCTAGCGGCATACACGCGTTGCAGGTACCTTGTCTATACTGCTGCAGCGGCAGCGCGCGCTGCACCAGGAGCTGCGCGCGCACGAGGCCGAGCTGCACGCGCTGGCCGAACGCGCCGACCGCCTCGCCGCTAGCGGCATACACGCGTTGCAGGTACCTTGTCTATACTGCTGCAGCGGCAGCGCGCGCTGCACCAGGAGCTGCGCGCGCACGAGGCCGAGCTGCACGCGCTGGCCGAACGCGCCGACCGCCTCGCCGCTAGCGGCATACACGCGTTGCAGGTACCTTGTCTATACTGCTGCAGCGGCAGCGCGCGCTGCACCAGGAGCTGCGCGCGCACGAGGCCGAGCTGCACGCGCTGGCCGAACGCGCCGACCGCCTCGCCGCTAGCGGCATACACGCGTTGCAGGTACCTTGTCTATACTGCTGCAGCGGCAGCGCGCGCTGCACCAGGAGCTGCGCGCGCACGAGGCCGAGCTGCACGCGCTGGCCGAACGCGCCGACCGCCTCGCCGCTAGCGGCATACACGCGTTGCAGGTACCTTGTCTATACTGCTGCAGCGGCAGCGCGCGCTGCACCAGGAGCTGCGCGCGCACGAGGCCGAGCTGCACGCGCTGGCCGAACGCGCCGACCGCCTCGCCGCTAGCGGCATACACGCGTTGCAGGTACCTTGTCTATACTGCTGCAGCGGCAGCGCGCGCTGCACCAGGAGCTGCGCGCGCACGAGGCCGAGCTGCACGCGCTGGCCGAACGCGCCGACCGCCTCGCCGCTAGCGGCATACACGCGTTGCAGGTACCTTGTCTATACTGCTGCAGCGGCAGCGCGCGCTGCACCAGGAGCTGCGCGCGCACGAGGCCGAGCTGCACGCGCTGGCCGAACGCGCCGACCGCCTCGCCGCTAGCGGCATACACGCGTTGCAGGTACCTTGTCTATACTGCTGCAGCGGCAGCGCGCGCTGCACCAGGAGCTGCGCGCGCACGAGGCCGAGCTGCACGCGCTGGCCGAACGCGCCGACCGCCTCGCCGCTAGCGGCATACACGCGTTGCAGGTACCTTGTCTATACTGCTGCAGCGGCAGCGCGCGCTGCACCAGGAGCTGCGCGCGCACGAGGCCGAGCTGCACGCGCTGGCCGAACGCGCCGACCGCCTCGCCGCTAGCGGCATACACGCGTTGCAGGTACCTTGTCTATACTGCTGCAGCGGCAGCGCGCGCTGCACCAGGAGCTGCGCGCGCACGAGGCCGAGCTGCACGCGCTGGCCGAACGCGCCGACCGCCTCGCCGCTAGCGGCATACACGCGTTGCAGGTACCTTGTCTATACTGCTGCAGCGGCAGCGCGCGCTGCACCAGGAGCTGCGCGCGCACGAGGCCGAGCTGCACGCGCTGGCCGAACGCGCCGACCGCCTCGCCGCTAGCGGCATACACGCGTTGCAGGTACCTTGTCTATACTGCTGCAGCGGCAGCGCGCGCTGCACCAGGAGCTGCGCGCGCACGAGGCCGAGCTGCACGCGCTGGCCGAACGCGCCGACCGCCTCGCCGCTAGCGGCATACACGCGTTGCAGGTACCTTGTCTATACTGCTGCAGCGGCAGCGCGCGCTGCACCAGGAGCTGCGCGCGCACGAGGCCGAGCTGCACGCGCTGGCCGAACGCGCCGACCGCCTCGCCGCTAGCGGCATACACGCGTTGCAGGTACCTTGTCTATACTGCTGCAGCGGCAGCGCGCGCTGCACCAGGAGCTGCGCGCGCACGAGGCCGAGCTGCACGCGCTGGCCGAACGCGCCGACCGCCTCGCCGCTAGCGGCATACACGCGTTGCAGGTACCTTGTCTATACTGCTGCAGCGGCAGCGCGCGCTGCACCAGGAGCTGCGCGCGCACGAGGCCGAGCTGCACGCGCTGGCCGAACGCGCCGACCGCCTCGCCGCTAGCGGCATACACGCGTTGCAGGTACCTTGTCTATACTGCTGCAGCGGCAGCGCGCGCTGCACCAGGAGCTGCGCGCGCACGAGGCCGAGCTGCACGCGCTGGCCGAACGCGCCGACCGCCTCGCCGCTAGCGGCATACACGCGTTGCAGGTACCTTGTCTATACTGCTGCAGCGGCAGCGCGCGCTGCACCAGGAGCTGCGCGCGCACGAGGCCGAGCTGCACGCGCTGGCCGAACGCGCCGACCGCCTCGCCGCTAGCGGCATACACGCGTTGCAGGTACCTTGTCTATACTGCTGCAGCGGCAGCGCGCGCTGCACCAGGAGCTGCGCGCGCACGAGGCCGAGCTGCACGCGCTGGCCGAACGCGCCGACCGCCTCGCCGCTAGCGGCATACACGCGTTGCAGGTACCTTGTCTATACTGCTGCAGCGGCAGCGCGCGCTGCACCAGGAGCTGCGCGCGCACGAGGCCGAGCTGCACGCGCTGGCCGAACGCGCCGACCGCCTCGCCGCTAGCGGCATACACGCGTTGCAGGTACCTTGTCTATACTGCTGCAGCGGCAGCGCGCGCTGCACCAGGAGCTGCGCGCGCACGAGGCCGAGCTGCACGCGCTGGCCGAACGCGCCGACCGCCTCGCCGCTAGCGGCATACACGCGTTGCAGGTACCTTGTCTATACTGCTGCAGCGGCAGCGCGCGCTGCACCAGGAGCTGCGCGCGCACGAGGCCGAGCTGCACGCGCTGGCCGAACGCGCCGACCGCCTCGCCGCTAGCGGCATACACGCGTTGCAGGTACCTTGTCTATACTGCTGCAGCGGCAGCGCGCGCTGCACCAGGAGCTGCGCGCGCACGAGGCCGAGCTGCACGCGCTGGCCGAACGCGCCGACCGCCTCGCCGCTAGCGGCATACACGCGTTGCAGGTACCTTGTCTATACTGCTGCAGCGGCAGCGCGCGCTGCACCAGGAGCTGCGCGCGCACGAGGCCGAGCTGCACGCGCTGGCCGAACGCGCCGACCGCCTCGCCGCTAGCGGCATACACGCGTTGCAGGTACCTTGTCTATACTGCTGCAGCGGCAGCGCGCGCTGCACCAGGAGCTGCGCGCGCACGAGGCCGAGCTGCACGCGCTGGCCGAACGCGCCGACCGCCTCGCCGCTAGCGGCATACACGCGTTGCAGGTACTATATCTATACTTCTATAGTAAAATTATAAAGAGTAAGACAATAGCTCCTTTGATTTTTCGATATCTTCGCTTGTAAAAGCATATGTATACATATTCGAATTAACGTATCTTCATCTATCACCGATATTTTGTTTTGAATATACGATAACAGTTCATCGATTACGATATTGCAAGACACACAGTTTATTACACTCGACATATTTTATTTTATTAATTTTTTTTCACTTTTCCTTTCTCGTAATTTCGTTCGCTAGACACACGCGCGCACAGGGGGATGCGCGGAAATGTGGGGGAAGGGGGGTATAGTTGGAAAAAGAGATTACATTAATATCTATAGATATTTTTTCTTGGTATATGTTTTGTAAGTTGTTCTATATAAATAATTGACATATTTCATTTGTCCTGTGTTGGCAGCTGCCGACGGAGGTGGACAGCGCGCCTGGCGAGGAGGAGGAGTGGGTGAAGGAGTCGCGGCTGGTGCCCACCGAGGTGTGGGAGGAGGAGCCCGTCGAGCGGCTCGAGCACCGCACCGTCACCGAGGAGCGCAGCGTGCCGCAAGTCAGTATCAGTAGTTACAGCAGTAGCCTGCAGCTGCCGCGGCAGGAGAGTGGGTGAAGGAGTCGCGGCTGGTGCCCACCGAGTCACCGAGGAGCGCAGCGTGCCGCAAGTCAGTATCAGTAGTTACAGCAGTAGCCTGCAGCTGCCGCGGCAGGAGAGTGGGTGAAGGAGTCGCGGCTGGTGCCCACCGAGGTGTGGGAGGAGGAGCCCGTCGAGCGGCTCGAGCACCGCACCGTCACCGAGGAGCGCAGCGTGCCGCAAGTCAGTATCAGTAGTTACAGCAGTAGCCTGCAGCTGCCGCGGCAGGAGAGTGGGTGAAGGAGTCGCGGCTGGTGCCCACCGAGGTGTGGGAGGAGGAGCCCGTCGAGCGGCTCGAGCACCGCACCGTCACCGAGGAGCGCAGCGTGCCGCAAGTCAGTATCAGTAGTTACAGCAGTAGCCTGCAGCTGCCGCGGCAGGAGAGTGGGTGAAGGAGTCGCGGCTGGTGCCCACCGAGGTGTGGGAGGAGGAGCCCGTCGAGCGGCTCGAGCACCGCACCGTCACCGAGGAGCGCAGCGTGCCGCAAGTCAGTATCAGTAGTTACAGCAGTAGCCTGCAGCTGCCGCGGCAGGAGAGTGGGTGAAGGAGTCGCGGCTGGTGCCCACCGAGTCACCGAGGAGCGCAGCGTGCCGCAAGTCAGTATCAGTAGTTACAGCAGTAGCCTGCAGCTGCCGCGGCAGGAGAGTGGGTGAAGGAGTCGCGGCTGGTGCCCACCGAGGTGTGGGAGGAGGAGCCCGTCGAGCGGCTCGAGCACCGCACCGTCACCGAGGAGCGCAGCGTGCCGCAAGTCAGTATCAGTAGTTACAGCAGTAGCCTGCAGCTGCCGCGGCAGGAGAGTGGGTGAAGGAGTCGCGGCTGGTGCCCACCGAGGTGTGGGAGGAGGAGCCCGTCGAGCGGCTCGAGCACCGCACCGTCACCGAGGAGCGCAGCGTGCCGCAAGTCAGTATCAGTAGTTACAGCAGTAGCCTGCAGCTGCCGCGGCAGGAGAGTGGGTGAAGGAGTCGCGGCTGGTGCCCACCGAGGTGTGGGAGGAGGAGCCCGTCGAGCGGCTCGAGCACCGCACCGTCACCGAGGAGCGCAGCGTGCCGCAAGTCAGTATCAGTAGTTACAGCAGTAGCCTGCAGCTGCCGCGGCAGGAGAGTGGGTGAAGGAGTCGCGGCTGGTGCCCACCGAGGTGTGGGAGGAGGAGCCCGTCGAGCGGCTCGAGCACCGCACCGTCACCGAGGAGCGCAGCGTGCCGCAAGTCAGTATCAGTAGTTACAGCAGTAGCCTGCAGCTGCCGCGGCAGGAGAGTGGGTGAAGGAGTCGCGGCTGGTGCCCACCGAGGTGTGGGAGGAGGAGCCCGTCGAGCGGCTCGAGCACCGCACCGTCACCGAGGAGCGCAGCGTGCCGCAAGTCAGTATCAGTAGTTACAGCAGTAGCCTGCAGCTGCCGCGGCAGGAGAGTGGGTGAAGGAGTCGCGGCTGGTGCCCACCGAGGTGACAGCAACTGTCGTCAAATAATTGTCTTCGGCACATGCCCATCATGGCCTTGCTAGAATAAAAAAAAAATTCAATTCAGGGCATGAATGTCAGTGTTGTTCAAATGGAACGCTCGCTACTCTGTACTCTGGCTAATCTGTAATAATATGAATTTTGCGAAAGCCGCTTGAGGCGGGATGTCACAAGCGGTGCGCTCCCGCTTCCACAAAATTCGAGGCAGAGGCCTAATTCATAACCACGTAGTGTTTTTCCTTTTATTATTACAACATATAAATACCTAAATCTATTAATGTCAAAAATGGAAAATAAGTTTTCTTAAAAATTATGTTGTTAATTTATCAAAGTTATTTCACATTTATTTATATCACAGGTGAAAGCGCTGTACGCGTTCACGGGGCAAGGCATATCGATGCAGAAGGGCGAGGTGATGTTCCTGATCAACAAGACAAACCCGGACTGGTGGTCCGTGCGCAAGGCCGACCGCACCGACGGGTTCGTGCCCGCCAACTACGTGCGAGAGATTGAACCGCGAGTTGTACCCGTGAGTATAAAAGGGCTTCTGTAGGGGTGAATAAATAAAGTTTTCGCCATCATTTATGGTGACTCCTAGACAAAAAAATAAAGAAACGGAACAAAGATAAAGCTTTCAAGGCGCTTGGCAGGCTCACTTTATATAATATTGTATTGTACAAGTATTTGTAAGTGGACACAAAAGTGTGCACTCCCGCGCAGTGAGGAATGATTCACAAGACACAAAAGTGTCGTCAAAGCTCATTACTATTATAAATATGCCGATCGTTAGCATATGTTTTTTGACGATTTGCAAATTTTTCTTTCTTGTGTGCGTCCGAGAGTCATATTTGCAATTCGGAATTGCTGTTTTCACAATAGGCTATTTGACTACTGCTGGAAAATAGTTTTATATTATTTATTATTGCATAAAATGCAAACCGTTTTAATATTTCCTGGAGATCTGTCGTATATACGGAGAAAATCAATGTTAAAGTTTGAATTAAAAAATTACCCGCCAAAACGCAATTTTTGACAGATGACGTCACAAAAAGATAAACAACAAACTCAACAACAAACTGTGAAATAGTTTTGAAAGGACTCGGGCGAACATCCATAGAACGTTGGGCCTTGATTTTTTATGAATTACACTTACCAATTTACTATTATTATGTAGAAAATGAAGTAATATTCCAAATACACTACAATTTATAAATCCACTCCCTGGGAAAAAATAGTTATAGGATGATTTTGATTTCTACAAAAATAACCCCAATTGTCGAGTTCACTGGATCCGTTGTAAGAAAAGCTTAGGTCGTTTGTTTTAGCTGAAACCGTCATTTAAACGTAGCGAAAGTCGTCAAATATTAAACCAAGCATTCCAACAATAACGACAAAACAAAATAATTCACATAAGTTATTCAAAACAAACAGAAACGAATGATTGACAGACGTTGTATGACATTTGATTTTTTTTTTACTTTTCTGTTGCCATAATTTTTTCAGAAAGTTATCGTGCCTCTATTCTAAGCTGTCATTTGTATGGGATCTGATCGGAAAATCAGTATTTAAGTATCTTAACTAGCAACATTATTATTATTCTACCGGACGTACTATGCACTATGCACATAACACACCGGATGCACTACAAAACCAATAGTATTTTCATTTATTAGATTATATTTTTATCCCGGGGTAAAATTATTAATTAAAATTGAATTTAAATATTAAAAATCTTGTAACGAATATTAATTATATTTTGAATAGTGGAACGAACGCTTAAGATCGAGCCCATTTCTGCCGATGTTCTTTATTGCATAAATAATGGTTTATAAGTGGTGTGTTGTACCCAAATGTACAAGTACATCGATAAAGACTCCGGAAAAACTATTTGCACCAGTTCCTATAGATCCTGAGAGCCGAAAAAAGTGGTTGAGTGTAGCTCGTCGAAACCCTGAAAGCATTGGACCTAATTCAAGTGTTTATATGTGTGAAGATCATTTTAACGTAAGTAATATTTGTATTGTTGCGTTAGTTAAGGTTACGTTAGTTTAGGTTACGTGAAAACAGTGCGTGACCCCAAAGAAATGTAGGAGTTAAAATAACCTAAAAAATGCTGTCAGCTCGCACAAAATGTCTCTCCATTTTATGCACAGAACTTTAAATAAACAAAACTGTAATAACTAGGACGGTTGGGAAATAACGTAAATAACACGTAGATCGCACGATCAATATAAAGAAAAACAGAAAGCATGCACTGAACTAATGTTTACATTTTTTGTGACGTCATCAAAGTTGCAACCAATCACAGATCGTTTTCAAACACGTGATTAAACCACAAAAAAATTTAAATTTCATTTATGTTTTTTATACAGAAAATGACCTTATTTTTTCAGAACATCCAATAAAATATGCTTTTTACATTACATTTTATTAGGATGACAACAAATTGTTCCATATTTTAAACACAGTCAAATAGCCTATTTTAACATATTTTTTTTGTCAAACTACTCCAGTGACAATTTGGGACTGGTACTAGTAATAAGTCAAGTCGCGCGCCCGTTTATATGTTCACTAGCGGCCGCCCGCGGTTTCACCCGCGTGGTTCCCGTTCCCGTGGGAATTGATCAAAATCCTTTCTTAGCGGATGCCTACATCATAACATCTACCTGCATGCCAAATTTCAGCCCGATCCGTCCAGTGGTTCAGGCTGTGCGTTGATAGATATCTATGTCAGTCAGTCAGTCAGTCAGTCACCTTTGAGTTTTTTATATGTATATATAGATACTGCCGCTCTATTGCTTGCTTTGGCTGATACTTTACTTTGAATGTACCTTAGGTGCAAGTCCGCCGTCCAGAGAAAGTGCGAACAGTCCAGCGCGTGAAAAAGACAGTGCTGGTGAAGCAAGTGGTGCCGGTGCGTCGCGCACGACCAGCGGCCAGGAGACCCTCGCGCGCGGCCACGCAGGCGCAGCAGCCGGCCGTCACCGAGCGCGTGCAGCAGATCCGGCACGACTACGGTGAGTGCAGACGCTGTGCAGCAGTGATGGTGTGTTGCACGACCAGCGGCCAGGAGACCCTCGCGCGCGGCCACGCAGGCGCAGCAGCCGGCCGTCACCGAGCGCGTGCAGCAGATCCGGCACGACTACGGTGAGTGCAGACGCTGTGCAGCAGTGATGGTGTGTTGCACGACCAGCGGCCAGGAGACCCTCGCGCGCGGCCACGCAGGCGCAGCAGCCGGCCGTCACCGAGCGCGTGCAGCAGATCCGGCACGACTACGGTGAGTGCAGACGCTGTGCAGCAGTGATGGTGTGTTGCACGACCAGCGGCCAGGAGACCCTCGCGCGCGGCCACGCAGGCGCAGCAGCCGGCCGTCACCGAGCGCGTGCAGCAGATCCGGCACGACTACGGTGAGTGCAGACGCTGTGCAGCAGTGATGGTGTGTTGCACGACCAGCGGCCAGGAGACCCTCGCGCGCGGCCACGCAGGCGCAGCAGCCGGCCGTCACCGAGCGCGTGCAGCAGATCCGGCACGACTACGGTGAGTGCAGACGCTGTGCAGCAGTGATGGTGTGTTGCACGACCAGCGGCCAGGAGACCCTCGCGC
This sequence comes from Mecyna flavalis, assembly GCA_949319885.1. Lineage (NCBI taxonomy): Eukaryota > Metazoa > Arthropoda > Insecta > Lepidoptera > Crambidae > Mecyna > Mecyna flavalis. Next base: position 312,283 of record OX439422.1, read on the forward strand.
GCGGCCACGCAGGCGCAGCAGCCGGCCGTCACCGAGCGCGTGCAGCAGATCCGGCACGACTACGGTGAGTGCAGACGCTGTGCAGCAGTGATGGTGTGTTGCACGACCAGCGGCCAGGAGACCCTCGCGCGCGGCCACGCAGGCGCAGCAGCCGGCCGTCACCGAGCGCGTGCAGCAGATCCGGCACGACTACGGTGAGTGCAGACGCTGTGCAGCAGTGATGGTGTGTTGCACGACCAGCGGCCAGGAGACCCTCGCGCGCGGCCACGCAGGCGCAGCAGCCGGCCGTCACCGAGCGCGTGCAGCAGATCCGGCACGACTACGGTGAGTGCAGACGCTGTGCAGCAGTGATGGTGTGTTGCACGACCAGCGGCCAGGAGACCCTCGCGCGCGGCCACGCAGGCGCAGCAGCCGGCCGTCACCGAGCGCGTGCAGCAGATCCGGCACGACTACGGTGAGTGCAGACGCTGTGCAGCAGTGATGGTGTGTTGCACGACCAGCGGCCAGGAGACCCTCGCGCGCGGCCACGCAGGCGCAGCAGCCGGCCGTCACCGAGCGCGTGCAGCAGATCCGGCACGACTACGGTGAGTGCAGACGCTGTGCAGCAGTGATGGTGTGTTGCACGACCAGCGGCCAGGAGACCCTCGCGCGCGGCCACGCAGGCGCAGCAGCCGGCCGTCACCGAGCGCGTGCAGCAGATCCGGCACGACTACGGTGAGTGCAGACGCTGTGCAGCAGTGATGGTGTGTTGCACGACCAGCGGCCAGGAGACCCTCGCGCGCGGCCACGCAGGCGCAGCAGCCGGCCGTCACCGAGCGCGTGCAGCAGATCCGGCACGACTACGGTGAGTGCAGACGCTGTGCAGCAGTGATGGTGTGTTGCACGACCAGCGGCCAGGAGACCCTCGCGCGCGGCCACGCAGGCGCAGCAGCCGGCCGTCACCGAGCGCGTGCAGCAGATCCGGCACGACTACGGTGAGTGCAGACGCTGTGCAGCAGTGATGGTGTGTTGCACGACCAGCGGCCAGGAGACCCTCGCGCGCGGCCACGCAGGCGCAGCAGCCGGCCGTCACCGAGCGCGTGCAGCAGATCCGGCACGACTACGGTGAGTGCAGACGCTGTGCAGCAGTGATGGTGTGTTGCACGACCAGCGGCCAGGAGACCCTCGCGCGCGGCCACGCAGGCGCAGCAGCCGGCCGTCACCGAGCGCGTGCAGCAGATCCGGCACGACTACGGTGAGTGCAGACGCTGTGCAGCAGTGATGGTGTGTTGCACGACCAGCGGCCAGGAGACTGAGAAGCCAGCACTACACCACAAAGTTGCCTGAGGTTAAACAAGTATGCGGTTGACGATCGAGCGCACTTTCTAAGGGAACTACCACATCTAACGGCGCGTGGCGAGTTGGCGCGCATTGGCGCGGATGCGCCGGCAGCCGACCGCGTCCGCTCGCCGTGCGCCGTTTGATTTGTATCTTACCTAAGAAAAAGCTCGTTAAGTAATTCTGGCCTTAAAGAGCCTTAAGTAAGCCCTGTACCTCGGCACGCACCTCAAGCCGTTGATCCTGCGCCTGATCTCTCTTCAGTCGTGACAAACTGCTGCCCCACCGTGTGATAAAAGTGAAAAAATAGAGAGAGCACCAGTGCTTGCGCACTCACTATAGCACTATAATACACCCTGCGTAGTTGGTTGATCGTAAAGATTCGTCTTCATAGCCAACACTTGTCATTATTCATCATCATTATCATCATCAGCCTATATACGTTCCCACTGCTGGGACACAGGCCTTATCTCAATTGTGAGATAGTGTGGGCCATAGCCCACCACGCTCGCCTAGTGCGGGTTGGTGGAGGGATGCGTAAGGCAAGTGACCAGCTGGGACCAAACGCTCGAAATAAATGTCACTAAATGTGGTCAGTATTTTTTATTTATTTTTTTTTATTTTATTTTATTTGGGATAAAAAACAATTGTACAATTCCATTTGTATATCAAGTAGTAGGTACATAATAATAATGTTATTGTACAACCAACACCATTATCCACAGGTTAATTATAAAAAATATGAACATTAACATAAATCCAAAGTATGGACTTTTATATGGTACAAAGAGGTGTCAGATCGCCCAGCAATTAGAATAAATAGATAAATAATTAGCTGATAGATGTCTAAGTGTGAACTGCTGAGCAATCCCACTACCCAGACCAGAAAGCAAGAGAAAAAAAAAATATTGAAAAATGATAAGTAATCCATAACCATTAAGTGGTTTTACACTCAAGGGCTTGAGTGACGTGTTTTTTATACAAAGATGATGTATAATTAAAGATATCAATGTTGTAAAGATCTGTGTTATATATTTCTAGCAGTCTATATAAAGGAGATCGTTCCCCAGCATTAGTCTTACACCGAGGGAGTGAGAACAAACGATGATGATAATTTTGTTGTATTCTTTTGGATCCACTGGGTATTCGATAATGTATCTTATCAATTATATTAATGCAATCAAAACTGTCGTGACATATGTTATACAGGAACATGGAACTCAGAAGTGATCTTCTGTTTTGTAGTGAGGTAAGTGTAAATTTATCCAACAGTTCCCTGTAAGAAGTCTTTGAACGGTAAAATTTAAAATTTATATGTCTAAGAAACTTTCGCTGAACTGACTCAAGCTGTTTGTGGTATTTGTCATAGAGCGGGTTCCAAACAATGACTCCGTATTCCATCTGTGATCTAATTAACGATTTGAAAAGATATATAAATGTACTAGGACGCTTAAAATCGGAGCAGGACCGTGTGACAAAGCCAAAAAGTTTGTATGCTTTACTAGTGATGTGATCTATGTGAAAATTTAAGTGTAGTTTTGAATCTAAGAGGATTCCTAGATCACGAATTAGTGAGACACTTTCGAGGGGGGTATTATTTAAATGATATGTGTGTTTTATATAATTCTTCTTTTTAGTAAAAGTTATTGATTTACATTTTGTCAGACTTAGGTACAATTTATTGCTATTACAGTAATGTGACAAACGATCTAAATCCTCTTGAAGCTTCAAGCAATCATTTAAGCAATCTATAGTACGGTATACCTTCAAGTCGTCAGCATATAAGAGGAAGTTACTGTTGATAAAACACTGCGATATGTCGTTGATAAATAAAATGAAAAATAATGGGCCTAATATTGAGCCTTGTGCCACACCGGATGTTACATTAATAGTTGAGGAGGCAAAACCGTTTAGTACTACCTTTTGTGTCCTGTTTGTTATGTATGACTGAAACCATCGGAAGAGATTACCCCGGATTCCATTATAAGCGATTTTACGCAACAGCAGAGCATGATCAACCTTGTCGAAGGCCTTGCAGAAGTCGGTATACACGGAATCCACTTGCTTACGATCATCCATGGATTCGAACAAGAAAGTGGAGTACAAGAACAGATTAGTGTTAGTTGAACGCTTCTTTACAAACCCATGTTGTTCCGGTATAATTTTAGAATGAAGACTTGGGTAGATGGCATTGTGTACAAGTCTCTCAAGCACCTTCGACAAGGTTGACAGCAGAGAAATAGGTCGATAGTTTTCTACATCATGTTTGGATCCGCTTTTGTGAACAGGAACTACATTTGCAGTTTTCCAGGCCGAAGGTAGCGATCCCTCACGTATGCTTTGATTAAAGAGTATAAATAAAGGTACACATATGGTATGCGCTGTCAATTTGAAAAAGAGAGGGGGAATGCCGTCTGGGCCGGCACCCTTGGTGACATCCAGTTGTTTAAGTGCTTTGGTTACTGCGTCAATTGTGAAATAAATATCAGAAATAGAAGTATCAGAGTTATTGTCATTAAGAGAGGATGTGTCACCGAGGTTACTCAGATCAGAAGGTTCGTACACGGAACTAAAGAATTTGGAAAACAATTCACATGCTACCCCTGGATCATCAGTTTGAGAACTTTTATATTGAATTTCATTTGGTATACCATTTTTTGATTTACGGTTCTTAACGTAAGACCAAAATACACGAATATCGTCACGCATACCATCCTCCACTGAGTTTATGTAGGTATTTAAACATGTCTGGCACATAGTTTTAAATCTTTTACGGTACATTGCAAATACTTCATAGTCCGATTGATTGTTAAATTTTTTCCATTTTATCCACGCACGGTTTTTGTCTTTAAAAATATGTATAAGGGGCTTGGTGAACCAATTAGGAAACTCATTGCTTTTGAATGGGCGCGCGGGTACATGTTCTTTTATCATTCTATATATATATTCGTAAAAGATATTTACTGCTTCATCAATAGATCGGTTTTGTAAAATTTTGTGCCAGTTAGTGGAGGATATGTCATTGTTTATCAAGGTATAATCAGCTTCAATATATCTATAACGAGGTGTGGAGTTCCGTAACATAGGTTTGGTATTAAAATTATGCGAAATACTAATCAACATTGCGGGGTGTGAAGGATCTTCTGGTACTAAAGAAAGACTAGGTGAGTCACAAGTGCTAGTCGGGTTACCGGTAATAAATAGGTCCAAGATACGATTTTTATTATTTTTTAAATGATTAAATTGGTATGCATTTAGATAACTTAAGAAATTTACAATATATTTGTCTATATTTCCAGCGTCCTTTGACAAACACGGGTTTAGCGAGTTGGTATTACTAGGAACCCAATCCAGGGTTGGAATGTTAAAATCTCCTATTAGATAAAAATCGCTAATATCACTCGACATAAACATGCTCTGTACAATGTCAAGAAAGGTTTTATAAGTACTATATTGTTGATTCGGTGGTATATAAGTTGCACAGAGTATTTGTCGAACATGTTTTTGCGGAGAGAACTCAACAATAACGTAGTCAATGAGAGAATCGACTCGAGGATCACAGTCAGTTCGTAAGGAGTGCGGCGCACCGGCACCGGGAGACGCATGCCGCGGCAGCGAGCATCGAGACGCAGCGAGGCTACGCCTTACCGCCACGAGCGTCCCACCACCATCCTTTCTTCCCGTGGCCACTCGATCACGGTCACATCTAAATACAGTATAGCGAGAGTCAATAAATAAACTATCCGGTATGTCCGGCACCAGCCATGTCTCAGTGAGAATTATTACGTCATAACATTCTGAAAGTATATTCATATACAAAGTATTTAGCTTTGTTCTTATGCCACGACAGTTCTGATAATAAACAGTATGGTAACCCATCCATTAACCGACCGTGGCGTGGGTAGCTTGACTGTCGTTATCTCTAACGAACCACTGTCACAGATGCGCCCAGAGCGCCTCATTGTGTAATAATTTTTTTTATTGCATAGTGTAACAAGACGGTCAGATCGTACACCTGATGGTAAACGCCACGTCTGCCCTTAGACAGTTCAGTGCCAAACAGTAACTAAGCAGTTACTGTCTGGCACCGCCCTGCGCCCGCTACACCGAGACGACAGTGATTAGGTCTTAGTTACCCAGTAGTTACGTGAGTCTAATGTTTATTATTCCTAAAAAATACTGATTGTGCATCAAAAAATACTGAATTGCTAACCTAACCTAACCTTTGGTGTGCAATCAGTTATTTTGATGTACATTTCAGTATTTTTTTTTATGTACATCAACAACTCAATCAACAACAACTGATACACTCAAAAATAACCCTTATTCCTTTCCCTCAGACGAGCTGCTCAAGCTATCCGAAGCTCGCCGAGCGCAGCTTGAAGACGCTATCAAGCTGTACAGCCTGTTCGCGGAGTGCGACGACTTCGACAAGTGGATGAGGGAGAAGGAAAAAATGCTGAGGGACGATGAGCAGGATAGTGTCGATACTGCTAAGAGGAAGTACGAGGTAAGAGCAATAGAATAAGTTTTAGAAAAAGAGAGTTTTTTTATGAAAAATATTCTTAGTCCCTGTTCACACAAGACTTAGACAAATAGGGAGCTTAACGTGCTGTCAGGTTCCAGAGAGAAATGGAAATTACTTCACCAGCAAGAGCGATAAATAAATAAATTAATAAATACATATCTTGGGACATTATTCACACAGCAGCGCCATCTAGCCCCAAACTAAGCATTAGCTTGTGCAATGGGTGCCAGACAACGGATAAACATTACTTATATACTTTTTATTTTGTAAATACATACATATTATACATAGAAACATCCAGACCGATACAAACAGACATGTTCATGCACACAAATGTTTGTACCGTGCGGGGATCGAACCCGCGACCTTTGGTGTAATAGCCGACGTCTCGACCATTACACCAAATGGCTCGTCAAAATCGCTCGATGTGATAAATATTCACACAACGCATAGTGAAGTGAAGTGTCTCTTAATAAAATAGGTCGTAGTGGCCGCTTACCATCAGGTGGGCTGCGTGCCTATCTGTACCTGATCTTACGCGCTCTTTTAGAGCGCCAGCCCCAAAGCTTGTAAGTACTATGGGCATGGTATGGCAGACAACGGATTTCGAAGTCAGTTTCTGTGTCATTCGAGTGGGACGGAGTTGTTTCTTGGAGGTTGATCCTGTGCTCCGCAGACGAATTAGGGGTCTAGTGAGGCTGGTTTGTGTTCACTATTGAACATGTCAAGAGATATTTATTTTTTACTGGCCTTCCGCCCGCGGTTTCACCCGCGCGTAATCCTTTTTTCAAATATCCCCCCTTCCCCCCATTTCCGGGATATAAGTACCCTATGTTTACCGGGGATAGTGTAGCTTTTTAACAGTGAAATAATTATTCAAATCGGTTCAGTAGTTTCAAAATTGTTATTCCCGTGGGAATAAGACGTTTCCCGTAGGAATTTTATAGCCTATGTCCTAATCCGGGTTATAAACTATACGTGTGCTAAATTTCATCTAAATCTGTTAAGCCGTTTAGGCGTGATTGAGGAACAAACAAACATCCAAACAAACATCCAGACTTTCTCATTTATAATATTAGTAGGATTACATCCCCTACAATACCTAATCCTTCTCTTCCAGAAATTCGTGACGGACCTATCATCAGCGTCGAAGCGCTTGGAGCACATCGACACTGCCGCCGAAGAGCTGGTGGCCGCCAAGCACGGGCAGGCGGGCAAGGCCACCGCGCGCCGCCTGCAGCTGCGCCAGCAGTGGGACCGCCTGCTGCGGCTCAAGCATCAGAAGGAGAAGAGCCTGGAGGGAGCGTCCAGGTAATGACCCTGGGTTATTGACGCTGCTGCTGCAGAGCTGGTGGCCGCCAAGCACGGGCAGGCGGGCAAGGCCACCGCGCGCCGCCTGCAGCTGCGCCAGCAGTGGGACCGCCTGCTGCGGCTCAAGCATCAGAAGGAGAAGAGCCTGGAGGGAGCGTCCAGGTAATGACCCTGGGTTATTGACGCTGCTGCTGCAGAGCTGGTGGCCGCCAAGCACGGGCAGGCGGGCAAGGCCACCGCGCGCCGCCTGCAGCTGCGCCAGCAGTGGGACCGCCTGCTGCGGCTCAAGCATCAGAAGGAGAAGAGCCTGGAGGGAGCGTCCAGGTATGATGATGACCTTTTATTTCGGAAGAGACCAGATTTCCTCAGTTTCCTTTTACAACCGAAGAGGGATAAGCCGGTGACCACCTTGTGGCAATCGTCTGACCCATCTGTTCAGAGGTGCTGATGACCTTGGATTATTGAGGAGTTTCGTGGTCGTTTTTGGACGAGTACCTGTATTGTTAATTTGTTTGTGTCTAGAGAGTGAAGCAAGTGGGTCTGTGTCGATAATAACCCTGGAATTCTGAGGAGCTTAGAAACCATTTAAGGATTAATAGATTTATAATTACTTCACAGATTTAAAGACTATGACGGCTTACCATCCAAAGTTATCCCAATTTTTCGGGGGATCCTCTCTAGGCACCAACCCGGCTTACGCTTCAGGCCGGTAACGGGCGTCATTTCCGGGTGGGTGGAAAAGCAAACTGGGGGAGTTTAGTAGGTAGTGGGATGAACGTCCTTTAGTCCCGAGTCTCACACACAGCCGCATTTCTTGATAGCCTGTGGTTATGATGTAAAAAAAGGGTTAACACAATTATTACAACTTCGCTAACTTTTAATTCCCTTACAGCGTGGAGCTATTCGGGCGCACATGCGACGAAGCCCTAGACTGGATGGCGGAGAAGGAGCAGCAGCTGGCCGCCAGCGGAGCGCCCGCGGCCGACCTGCGCACCGTCCAGGCGCTGCAGAGACGCCACGCGCAGCTGGAGAGAGAACTCGAGCCGCTGCGGGAGAAAGTGCAGACCGTTAACCTGCTGGCTGAAGAGTAAGTACTGATCTCTCTATCTGGCCGCGGCCGACCTGCGCACCGTCCAGGCGCTGCAGAGACGCCACGCGCAGCTGGAGAGAGAACTCGAGCCGCTGCGGGAGAAAGTGCAGACCGTTAACCTGCTGGCTGAAGAGTAAGTACTGATCTCTCTATCTGGCCGCGGCCGACCTGCGCACCGTCCAGGCGCTGCAGAGACGCCACGCGCAGCTGGAGAGAGAACTCGAGCCGCTGCGGGAGAAAGTGCAGACCGTTAACCTGCTGGCTGAAGAGTGAGTACTGATCTCTCTATCTGGCCGCGGCCGACCTGCGCACCGTCCAGGCGCTGCAGAGACGCCACGCGCAGCTGGAGAGAGAACTCGAGCCGCTGCGGGAGAAAGTGCAGACCGTTAACCTGCTGGCTGAAGAGTGAGTACTGATCTCTCTATCTGGCCGCGGCCGACCTGCGCACCGTCCAGGCGCTGCAGAGACGCCACGCGCAGCTGGAGAGAGAACTCGAGCCGCTGCGGGAGAAAGTGCAGACCGTTAACCTGCTGGCTGAAGAGTGAGTACTGATCTCTCTATCTGGCCGCGGCCGACCTGCGCACCGTCCAGGCGCTGCAGAGACGCCACGCGCAGCTGGAGAGAGAACTCGAGCCGCTGCGGGAGAAAGTGCAGACCGTTAACCTGCTGGCTGAAGAGTGAGTACTGATCTCTCTATCTGGCCGCGGCCGACCTGCGCACCGTCCAGGCGCTGCAGAGACGCCACGCGCAGCTGGAGAGAGAACTCGAGCCGCTGCGGGAGAAAGTGCAGACCGACCTGCTGGCTGAAGAGTGAGTACTGGTCTCTCTATCTGGCCGACCTGCGCACCGTCCAGGCGCTGCAGAGACGCCACGCGCAGATGGAGAGAGAACTCGAGCCGCTGCGGGAGACGGTGTAGACCGTCAACCTCTGGCTGAGAGAGCAAAAGTGTATCCCACACATAGGCAAAATTATATTGTGACGAAATGTGTAGGAATTCATGATATTTTTAAATGTTGTTTTTTGCATGCAGCCTCTTGATGTGGTATTCAAGACATAGGTACAGATATCTGTATAACCCCTAAAGAGCTCCCGCTTGGTAATTCTTAACTATTATTTTTCGAGGTATTCCGTTTATTTTTATGCTTGTTCTATTATCTGCACTAAAATTATTTGGTTTTAGTTGAGGGTAACTATTTCTTTCTTTCTTCTTGTAGACTTTGTACCACTCTTATGTCTGGGGCATAAGTGCTATTATCGAACTGCAAGTGTTTACCGTGATGTGCTGTTGAGCGCAATCAAATGTAATGTCATAGAGCGCAAATTTTGGATTTTCTTAAGGCTTTGCACTTTAAGGCGTTTACACGTGTTTTTGGTGCCTAATAAACACTTTTCTTTCTCTTTATAAACGAAGACCTTATCTTCCAGCGTGAAGAACCAGTACCCGAACGAACGCGCCAACGTTGAAGGTCGCCAGCAGGAGATCAGGGCCATGTGGCAGCGCTGCCAGGCGCAGGCGGCCGAGCGCCGCTCCCGCCTGGAGAGCGCTGTGGGCCACCAGATCTTCGGCAGCAGCAGCAAGATGCTGCAGGACTGGCTCCAGGTGAGGACAGGTCGCAGCAGGAGACCAGGGCCATGTGGCAGCGCTGCCAGGCGCAGGCGGCCGAGCGCCGCTCCCGCCTGGAGAGCGCTGTGGGCCACCAGATCTTCGGCAGCAGCAGCAAGATGCTGCAGGACTGGCTCCAGGTGAGGACAGGTCGCAGCAGAAGATCAGGGCCATGTGGCAGCGCTGCCAGGCGCAGGCGGCCGAGCGCCGCTCCCGCCTGGAGAGCGCTGTGGGCCACCAGATCTTCGGCAGCAGCAGCAAGATGCTGCAGGACTGGCTCCAGGTGAGGACAGGTCGCAGCAGGAGATCAGGGCCATGTGGCAGCGCTGCCAGGCGCAGGCGGCCGAGCGCCGCTCCCGCCTGGAGAGCGCTGTGGGCCACCAGATCTTCGGCAGCAGCAGCAAGATGCTGCAGGACTGGCTCCAGGTGAGGACAGGTCGCAGCAGGAGACCAGGGCCATGTGGCAGCGCTGCCAGGCGCAGGCGGCCGAGCGCCGCTCCCGCCTGGAGAGCGCTGTGGGCCACCAGATCTTCGGCAGCAGCAGCAAGATGCTGCAGGACTGGCTCCAGGTGAGGACAGGTCGCAGCAGGAGGTCAGGGCCATGTGGCAGCGCTGCCAGGCGCAGGCGGCCGAGCGCCGCTCCCGCCTGGAGAGCGCTGTGGGCCACCAGATCTTCGGCAGCAGCAGCAAGATGCTGCAGGACTGGCTCCAGGTGAGGACAGGTCGCAGCAGGAGGTCAGGGCCATGTGGCAGCGCTGCCAGGCGCAGGCGGCCGAGCGCCGCTCCCGCCTGGAGAGCGCTGTGGGCCACCAGATCTTCGGCAGCAGCAGCAAGATGCTGCAGGACTGGCTCCAGGTGAGGACAGGTCGCATGCGCTTGTGCTATGGGTCTAGCACCCATAGCACAAGCGCATGCTTAGTTTGCGGCTAGATGGCACAGCGCCATCAGTGGATAATGTCCAGGGATTTATTTCAATTGACGTTGAGAAGGCAGGACCTTCGACCCCAAAAAAGACCGCCAACGTCAGGCGAAGCATTGACGAGTTTTTTTTTTTTTATAAAGAGGCAGTCAGGATGACCTCACTCCACCTGATGGTAAGCGGAAGTGAGGTCCAAATATAAGGTTGACTGGCTCAATAGATCATAGTACCCATTGAGCCAGTCACCCTCACCCTGAAGGCCTGCTTAGATGCCGCTTCACGCCCCGCCTGAAAAGCCCAGGATTATAGGAGGAAGGAAACACGTGAGCCGGAAGGGCATTCCATGCCCTAATGGCAAGGGGCAAAAAGAGAGATAGAGGATGTTTAAAGCATGGACCGTATGAATAAGCGACGAACTTATTATACAACCACATACGTCCTAACTCGTACCTATGTTCTGTACCCCAGGGCGTGCACGACCAGCTGTCGCAGGAGGCGGCGGCGAAGGACGTGGCCACGGCGGAGGAGCTGCACAAGCAGCACCAGGAGCTGGCTGATGACATCAAGGCGCACGAGGATGAGTCAGTACACTACTATTACACCCACTTGATTAGAATAAATGTGTATGAATGATATTTGGTTTACTCAGAGGAATGTTGAATTTTAGTCGACATTTTTAACCAGCAACAGCCTAAGTCAAATAAGTAAAACAAAATTTCATTTTACACAATATTGTGGTAGCCGGTACATTTGAAATCAAAGGCTCGAAGATCAGATGAGTCTAGTCTGGCAGCACATTGAGCGACGCTTCCTGGTGAAGTGTCCCTCAATGGAATAGGCCGCAGTGACCGCTTACCATCAGGTGGGTGCCAACTGATGTGGTATAAAAAAATTAAATATTAAATTAATCTTATATACAAGTCATTTTATTCAGGCCCAAGTCCATACAGCATTTGTTAAAGACTTATTTCAATTAGATTAAAGAATCACACATCATTGGGCACTGAACACTGTGGAGTTCCAGTGCTTACATAAAGCCTATAGAAGGCACTTGTATCGTTTCTGGAAGAATTTTATGACGAGGACGTTGTAATAGCGTCCGTACTGTGGTTCGTACTCATCGTATAAATAATATATTATGTAAAATATACGCCTTCGCATTTATATCAATATTTTGCAATGGTTTCTTATTCTACTTCCTTCGTGCAGGTTCGAGGAGGTGATCGGTCTGGGCAAGCAGCTGGTGGGCAACAACCCAGCGCTGGGCGACGTGGCGGATAAGATCAAAGTCTTGCAAGAGGAGCAGACTGCTGTCAAGAAGAGTGAGTTATTTTACTCTGTTTGACGACCGATGTGATGAAATAGTATTTTTTTTATACTTAGCCCGGCAAATGACCCCACTCCACCTGATGTTAAGTGGAAATGAAATCCAGACGCGACAACTGGTGCAACGTAGGAGACGTAGCATCAGTCACACTCACTCTGCCGGCCCACAAAGTAAAACATTGGTTGCTTATTGACGTGACAACGTCTTATAAATTGGTTTGCCGGGTGACACTTCAAGAAACTGCGTTACGCTCCGCTCACGTTATGCGCTCACAATGAGAGCGAGTGAAAGGCACGCGTCCCGCCTAAGAGCGAGAGAGACAGACATAAAAAGTCGTTGTCACGTAAAACTTTCGCCCGTATACCGACTTTACAGGCAACCAATTTTTTTTTAAAATGTGATACTTTATGGGTTTATTGTTATATTTGTATTGATTAAAAAAAATATTCAAAATGTTGGACCAGTAGGAAGGCCAAAATCTTCATTGCCCTTGTTTTTAATCATTAGTAGAAGTGCGGCCTCCAGGTATGTTTTAAGCTTCTTGGATGTAATCCATACTCATGTTTGACGAGCCATTTGGTGTAATGGTCGAGAAGTCAGCTATTACACCAGAGGTCGCGGGTTCGATCCCCGCACGGTACAAACATTTATGTGCATGAACATGTCTGTTTGTATCGGTCTGGGTGTTTCTATGTATATGTATGTATTTACAAAAAAAAAGTATATAAGTAATGTTTATCCGTGGTCTGGCACTCATAGCACAAGCTTATGCTTAGTTTGGGGCTAGATGGCGCTGTGTAATTAGTGTCCAGACTCCAGAGATTATTTATTTATTTACCTATATCCACAGAGTGGGAGGAGAAGGACGCCTACCTGAAGCAGTTGGTGCAGCTGGCGAGCTTCAACCGTGAGGCTGACCGCATCGACGCCTCCAGTGGTGCCCACGAGGCTTACCTGGAATACGACCAGTGCGGGGTGAGACTAACTTATTATTTACTTATTTGGGCCATCACTAATGTATCACTGAAGTGGCACACCTGAGTCACATTTTTGTTGCGTACGGCTAAGGAATAATATTTACTGTATGTTGAAGTGTTCTTGAACACAACCGTTTAGGCTTTTTAGGTGTGTAAATAAGTTGTTATTGGCCAGATATATGGTCCACTTTTCGTTGCATTATCACTTTTGGTCTATTCCCAGTCATCACCACTTCTCATCACACATCTAGTGACATTGCGGCCTAAATTGCAGTTTCGCATTAAATAGCGAACGACTAGTAACTCCGTTTATTCCGCCTAGTCCGATTAGTAGTTCGATCGTCGAACTGTTCGGACATTTTTTTTCCAAATAGTTCGACTGGAGGAAAGTCTTTTAAAATAAGTACATGAACATGAAAAAGGCGTGTCTGGCCATTCTTATAAAAGAAAATCTTTATTGTTATTGTGAAGACAAACGGCAAATATGGTAGACGTCAGATTCTATTTGCAGCGTGACTTTACCACACAAAACTAAATACTAATACTGTGATTCGTCTCTCAGTCATCGGTGGACGAAGCCGAAGCGCTGCTCAAGCGTCATGAGGAGCTGGAAGCCCGGCTCGGCGCGCAGGACGAGCGCCTCGCCGCGTTCAGGGCCCGCGCGCAACAACTGAGGCAGAACGGACACCATGCTGCTGAACAGTGAGTTTACTTGTTCAGTCGTTCAGTTCACTCGTTCAGAGGTTTTTTGATGATCCTGCGTTACCATTTGTGGTGTTTATTTTGTTCTACGCGGAAATAAGCCCGATAGTAAGTGGTTACTGCATTTGGACGCACGTTCTTGTGATTTATTTATTTTAAGGAAATAAAACTAATTTTTTATAAAAGAGTAAAATTTAAAATGTGGGAGGAAGGATAAGTGAACGGCAATAGGGAATTGAGAAAGAAAGAGAAAAAAGAAAGTGTTCGGGTCTCTGACACTCATTTTCCAAACGCAATATAAAACTTCTCCCTGCCGCCAACAATAATATCATCAACTTTAGAGACCTTATCGACAGAAACATAGCACAACAATAACTCGGTACTATTTTACTGTGGTCTTCCATAATGTGCAAGTAAAGGGTTTTTCAATAAGGACGGGTAGATTTTGGCGGCCTGTGGCGACCATCCTGTCCCTATACTTCCTCAGGCAACAATAGTGTCAGTTCCACTATACTCTACCTGTCTTGTCCCCGCAGCATCCAGGCGCGCTTGGAAGCCGTGGTGTCGCGGCGGGACGGCGTCCGGCGCGCCGCTGCCGACAGACGCCGCGCGCTCATGGCTAGCTTAGCACATCAGCAGGTGAGAATTGATCTATAGCCAACACAAAGTCAAGTACCGAAGATTTTGACGACTGCTACCAACAGACAATCCAAAAGCTAATTCTTGGTTAACCGTACTTACAAAAAAAGTTGTTGCGTTTTACAAATATACTACACTATAATATCCTACTTCCTACTAATATTATAAATGCGAAAGTCTGGATGTTTGGATGTTTGTTTCTCAATCACGCCTAAACGGCTGAACGGATTTAGATGAAATTTGGCACACGTATAGTTTATAACCCGGATTAGGACATGCGGCTGAGGCTATAAAATTCCTTCGGGAAACGTTGGGAAAACGTCTCATTCCCGCGGGAATAACAAGTTTGAAACTACTGAAGCGATTTGAATAATTCTTTCACTGTTTAAAAGTTACACAATCCCCGGTGAACATAGGGTATTTTTGATCCCGGAAATATGGAGGGAAGGGGGGGTATTTGAAAAAAGATATTACACGCGGGTGAAACCGCGGGCGGAAGGCTAGTATCAAATATATTTAATAGATCTTGGAAAATATCGTGGCATTTACTTCTAGTTCATCGCGGCTGCAGAGGAGTTGCAAGCATGGATCCAAGACAAGACCAGAACAGCCAAGGACCAGAGTTACAGGTAATCCTACTTGTTATATTAATTTGTGCGGAAAAAATATATATTTCTATTGATTGCGTGGTCGTCCCTCTGAGGCAAAGTCTGTTGGACCAACGGAAGTAAACCACTTATATTGTCAACAGAGACCTGGCGAACTTGGAGCGCAAGCTTCAGAAGCACGAAGCTTTCGAGAGAGAGCTGCAGGCGAACGAGAAACAACTGAGAAACGTTGAGAGCGTGAGTATATTTTATTTATGGATTTTATTTTATAACACAAAAAGAAATCTCGAACTCAATGACACTTGCCGTTTGTGTAGACCAATCAGTGATTTTTTCAATGATTTATTTTGTTAACAGAGAAAGTTTTTTGTGAATCTGGTTACACCTTAGGTTACACATAAATTTTTATTAAGAGCAGCATCATAGTACGTAAAAATGAAAATGTTTCATGGAAAAAAGACAAAATACGGAAAATTAATTTCTTTGAATTACTATTTTATTAATTACGAAAATGTAATTAAAAACCTTACAACTACATTTAATATAATTATAGGAACGAACACTTTTTTTCAGTGTGTAATTGGCGAAAAATGCCTCATCAATTCACCTTTCAAAATGCTATCCGATGTTTTTTAATAAATCAATCTTAGCATTGACTGTGCCGTCAGCCAACTGTCTTCAAATACAACCAGAATACAATCGGTTTCGAAATATTGTTATCTATCTCTCACAGATCGGCCAGTCACTCCAAAAGTCGGACGCAGGCCGAGCAGAAGCTGTCTCGACACGTCTAGATGACCTGCGAGCGGCCTGGGCCGAGCTGGTGGCCGCGTCCCGCGACAAGGGCAGCAAGCTACGCCAGGCCGCGCTGCAGAGGAAGCACCGCAGGTAAACCATAGACAAGCCAGGCACAGGCCGGGCGGAAGCTGTCTCGACACGTCTAGACGACCTGCGAGCGGCCTGGGCCGAGCTGGTGGCCGCGTCCCGCGACAAGGGCAGCAAGCTACGCCAGGCCGCGCTGCAGAGGAAGCACCGCAGGTAAACCATAGACAAGCCAGGCACAGGCCGGGCGGAAGCTGTCTCGACACGTCTAGACGACCTGCGAGCGGCCTGGGCCGAGCTGGTGGCCGCGTCCCGCGACAAGGGCAGCAAGCTACGCCAGGCCGCGCTGCAGAGGAAGCACCGCAGGTAAACCATAGACAAGCCAGGCACAGGCCGGGCGGAAGCTGTCTCGACACGTCTAGACGACCTGCGAGCGGCCTGGGCCGAGCTGGTGGCCGCGTCCCGCGACAAGGGCAGCAAGCTACGCCAAGCCGCGCTGCAGAGGAAGCACCGCAGGTAAACCATAGACAAGCCAGGCACAGGCCGAGCGGAAGCTGTCTCGACACGTCTAGACGACCTGCGAGCGGCCTGGGCCGAGCTGGTGGCCGCGTCCCGCGACAAGGGCAGCAAGCTACGCCAGGCCGCGCTGCAGAGGAAGCACCGCAGGTAAACCATAGACAAGCCAGGCACAGGCCGGGCGGAAGCTGTCTCGACACGTCTAGACGACCTGCGAGCGGCCTGGGCCGAGCTGGTGGCCGCGTCCCGCGACAAGGGCAGCAAGCTACGCCAGGCCGCGCTGCAGAGGAAGCACCGCAGGTAAACCATAGACAAGCCAGGCACAGGCCGGGCGGAAGCTGTCTCGACACGTCTAGACGACCTGCGAGCGGCCTGGGCCGAGCTGGTGGCCGCGTCCCGCGACAAGGGCAGCAAGCTACGCCAGGCCGCGCTGCAGAGGAAGCACCGCAGGTAAACCATAGACAAGCCAGGCACAGGCCGGGCGGAAGCTGTCCCGACACGTCTAGATGACTTGCGAGCGGCCTGGGCCGAGCTGGTGGCCGCGTCCCGCGACAAGGGCAGCAAGCTACGCCAGGCCGCGCTGCAGAGGAAGCACCGCAGGTAAACCATAGACAAGCCAGGCACAGGCCGAGCGGAGGCTGTCTCGACACGTCTAGACGACCTGCGAGCGGCCTGGGCCGAGCTGGTGGCCGCGTCCCGCGACAAGGGCAGCAAGCTACGCCAGGCCGCGCTGCAGAGGAAGCACCGCAGGTAAACCATAGACAAGCCAGGCACAGGCCGAGCGGAGGCTGTCTCGACACGTCTAGACGACCTGCGAGCGGCCTGGGCCGAGCTGGTGGCCGCGTCCCGCGACAAGGGCAGCAAGCTACGCCAGGCCGCGCTGCAGAGGAAGCACCGCAGGTAAACCATAGACAAGCCAGGCACAGGCCGGGCGGAAGCTGTCTCGACACGTCTAGACGACCTGCGAGCGGCCTGGGCCGAGCTGGTGGCCGCGTCCCGCGACAAGGGCAGCAAGCTACGCCAAGCCGCGCTGCAGAGGAAGCACCGCAGGTAAACCATAGACAAGCCAGGCACAGGCCGAGCGGAAGCTGTCTCGACACGTCTAGACGACCTGCGAGCGGCCTGGGCCGAGCTGGTGGCCGCGTCCCGCGACAAGGGCAGCAAGCTACGCCAGGCCGCGCTGCAGAGGAAGCACCGCAGGTAAACCATAGACAAGCCAGGCACAGGCCGAGCGGAGGCTGTCTCGACACGTCTAGACGACCTGCGAGCGGCCTGGGCCGAGCTGGTGGCCGCGTCCCGCGACAAGGGCAGCAAGCTACGCCAGGCCGCGCTGCAGAGGAAGCACCGCAGGTAAACCATAGACAAGCCAGGCACAGGCCGAGCGGAGGCTGTCTCGACACGTCTAGACGACCTGCGAGCGGCCTGGGCCGAGCTGGTGGCCGCGTCCCGCGACAAGGGCAGCAAGCTACGCCAGGCCGCGCTGCAGAGGAAGCACCGCAGGTATACCATAGACAAGCCAGGCACAGGCCGGGCAGAAGCTGTCTCGACACGTCTAGACGACCTGCGAGCGGCCTGGGCCGAGCTGGTGGCCGCGTCCCGCGACAAGGGCAGCAAGCTACGCCAGGCCGCGCTGCAGAGGAAGCACCGCAGGTAAACCATAGACAAGCCAGGCACAGGCCGGGCGGAAGCTGTCTCGACACGTCTAGACGACCTGCGAGCGGCCTGGGCCGAGCTGGTGGCCGCGTCCCGCGACAAGGGCAGCAAGCTACGCCAGGCCGCGCTGCAGAGGAAGCACCGCAGGTATACCATAGACAAGCCAGGCACAGGCCGGGCGGAAGCTGTCTCGACACGTCTAGACGACCTGCGAGCGGCCTGGGCCGAGCTGGTGGCCGCGTCCCGCGACAAGGGCAGCAAGCTACGCCAGGCCGCGCTGCAGAGGAAGCACCGCAGGTAAACCATAGACAAGCCAGGCACAGGCCGGGCGGAAGCTGTCTCGACACGTCTAGACGACCTGCGAGCGGCCTGGGCCGAGCTGGTGGCCGCGTCCCGCGACAAGGGCAGCAAGCTACGCCAGGCCGCGCTGCAGAGGAAGCACCGCAGGTATACCACCAGCTCGAAACATACTTTGGGCACTGGTCTTCCAGGGCTCACGGATTTTTCTCGATTATAGTCTCATTCTTATACTTTATGCTGTATGGCTTGGTATTCTAAAACTAATCAGTAATTGTAACAAACAAATTGTAAACAAACATGGCGATGAAAAAGAGTAACTGTCGAGTTTCTTGCCGGTTCTTCTCGGCAGATGACTGCATTCCGATACCGGTGGTAGAGTCACTCTGTAATTGACGATTCATAAATACTTGATACAAGTTTACATGAATAAAGAATATTTTGATTTTGATTTGATTTTGATATCTGACGACTATCGGCCGCCCGCGGTTTCACCCGCGTGGTTCCCGTTCCCGTGGGAATTAATCAAAATCCTTTCTTAGCGAATGCCTACGACATAACATCTACCTGCATGCCAAATTTCAGCCCGATCCGTCCAGTGGTTTGGGCAGTGCGTTGATAGATATCTATGTCAGTCAGTCAGTCAGTCACCTTTGAGTTTTATATATATAGATAGTCTGGTTTCAGAGCAACGCTGGCGGCACGCGCGTAGCGTTATACACTGCCGGTTTTCTTTGCAGTTCAAATCGACGCTATTTACAAGAACAGCGATACTTGCTGATACGCGCGCTGTTCGCATGCTTGTCAGCGTGATTCTAAAACCAGCCTAAGACCACATCCGTGGAACAGTGGCTAAGCCGCTCGGGTTAAAACCCAGAGGCTGTGGGTTGGGTGGATTGGTGATAAGGACATTTTCAGAGTCCGACTAGCTAGCTACCATCCCCACAGGTGATATCTGCCGCCATAACAGCTCTGGCTGTGTTCCGGCAGTATTTATGTGGGAGCCAGTTAACTTAAAATCAAAGACTCAGTTGAACCTACAGTCTGGCAGCACATTGAGTGACGCTTCCTAGTGAAGTGTCCTTTAATAAAATAGGCCGCAGTGGCTACTCACCACCAGCCCCCCTAGACAAGCGGCATTTATGACATTCTTTATAGCTCAATTTGCGATAGCGAATGTCAAAACCGACTTCAAAAAAAAAAACAAAAAAAAACTACCTAAAAACACTGAAAAGCAAAAAATAATTTTAATAAGACATTCATCAAATGCGCTTATTGTCTAAGCCTATTAATAACATTAAATTGTATTTACGTGCTAGGTAGGTACCTACTAATCTGTTTGAAGTCGGTGCCAAGCCAAATAGTAGGTACCCAGACTACGTACCTACGTCCGCGGATTATTTGTAACTCTGTATAATACATAAATTATTAGGTATGTATCATTTTTCATTACTTTTGGCTTGGCACCGACTTCAAACAGATTAGTAGGTACCTACCTAGCACGTAAATACAATTTAATGTTATTAATAGGCTTAGACAATAAGCGCATTTGATGAATGTCTTATTAAAATTATTTTTTGCTTTTCAGTGTTTTTAGGTAGTTTTTTTTTGTTTTTTTTTTTGAAGTCGGTTTAATTTTTTTTTTTTAAAGTTTGTTTATTTTTCTATTTTTAGTGTGAATAATACGTAGGAGTGAGTAAAACTCTCTCATAATATTGATAACGAAAATACGAGTAAAATAGTAGAATTGTATTATTTGACAATATTAGGTATTCATTAAGTGTTCAGCACCATTCAGTAGACCAACTAAAGATGCAGCCCGCAAGAGGGACATATGAATTAAGAAGTCGTACCCTTTAGCTTCCATCATCATAGTTGTACCTTCCATCATCAGCTTAGCTCCAAAAGTACATGAAATACAACTAACGGTCCACATATTCCTACAACACTGAAATAATTATCCCCTAACTCCTAACCGTTAAGGAGTTGTACCTTCCATCATCAGCTTAGCTGCAAAAGTACATGAAATACAACTAACGGTCCACATATTTCTACAGCACTGAAATAATTATCCCCTAACTCCTAACCGTTAAGGAGTTGTACCTTCCATCATCAGCTTAGCTGCAAAAGTACATGAAATACAAATAACGGTCCACATATTCTTACAATACTGAAAGAATTATCCCCTAACTCCTAACCGTTAAGGAGTTGTACCTTCCATCATCAGCTCATCAACATAAAGTGATGTCTATAGGACGCAAAAACTTAAATGGCTTCAGAAAAAACAAGTAACGCGTAGTGTGCGCCTATAAAATTTGAGGTTTGCCCTTGATTTTCCCGGGATCCCATCATCAGATCCTGACATGGTGACAATGGGACCACCTCGGAACTATGCACTTTCAAATAAAAAAAGAATTATTTAAATCGGTCCACAATTGACGGAGAAATCGACGGACATACATAAAAAAAAAAAAAAAAAAAAAAAAATACATACAGTCGAACATAGAACCTCCTCCTTTTTTGAAGTCGGTTAAAAACCCATACTTTCACCACTTAATTTTTTTATGGCATCTGACAAATCCATACAATTTAAAGTTAGCGAATTTCGCCAGCTATGAAGCGATTTCATCTTGTCTAAGCCCCCAGGTCTGCTCACGAATCTACCACTATACAATCTTTTTCTCTGCCATAATCAAACTCTATGTATGGCCCACACTATCTCCCAATTGAGATAAGGTCTGTGTCCCAGCAGTGGGAACGTATATAGGCTAATAATGATGATGATGATTCAAACTCTAACGCTATATGATCACATCCAGGGCGGTGGAGGACGCAAAGGCCAGGCTAGTGGACCTGGAGCGCGCGCTGAAGAGCGAGGAGGTCGGTACTGACCTCAGGAGTTGCAAGCGGCTGCTCAACCAGCACCAGGTAAGAAATAGGGTCTGGGAACGGATCGTTTTAATTATAACACGTAAGAATATTTCTAGAGGTGTTGCTTCCCACCCTGAACAGCAAGGAGGGCTCAAAGGAACCGCTGGTAGTATCATAGATGCAGGGCTATGCCGATTTCAATCATACGACAACTAAGCGTCTGAGTACTGTGGGGTTTTGTGGGTAACCTTCCCCCTTGGGAGAGGGACGAGGAGTATCAGATAACCCTCTGTCGGGTGGTGTAGCATTTCCACTGGACAAGTCTGCGATAAGTCCTTAGGATTGGCCCTTGATAACTCCCATCGCATAATTCCGTGGGATTTAATTCTTCGAACAAACCCTTAAGAAAATGCCATGGAATAAATCATAGGTATTATATTTGCCACAAGTCTGGAATATAGTGGACATACTCAAAAAGACTCAATGAACGACGGACGGAATTAAGCAAATTTTTAAGTATTTCAATCTCAAGATTTTTTCTGTAGAAAAAATTTATACATAACACCTCTCCCCAGGCTTTAGAGCAAGAACTAACCCAATGGGAGGCAAAGGCAGCCGCTCTGGCCGCGCAGGGCGAGGACCTGGTCTCCGACGGACACTTCGACGCCGGCGCCATCCAGCGCGAGTCAGCCGCGCTCACTGCAGCGCTGCAGCAGCTGCAGCCCGCTGCACAAGCTAGACGACAAGCGCTTAATACAAGCCTGGAGTAAGTACGCTTGCGCTTTACGCTTTAGTCGACGCATTCTGGTGGAGCGTCTCTCAATTTTCTTGTCCGACCTGGGATGAAGTGGGTATCAGAACTGACGCAAAGAACTCTTGATTGCGTCAGTCCGAATTCCCAAAGGACATTACAATAAAAAAAAAACACTTTTAGTTGCAACTTCATCGAAAACGAATATGTAAATATCAATGTCTTAATAATCTTATCTCATGTACTTTTATTTTATGTTCTTTGAACATGAAGTTTGTTGCTCATTATTTATCTTCAAGTACTGATTCTCATAACGTGTTAATAGGTGTACAACATCAATTATATGTATAGAATGTATCTGACAGTGGTGTGTCCCTTTCCAGGCTCCACAAGTTCGCAGCCGAAGTATCCGGCGAGCTAGACTGGGTCCGCGAGCGCGCCGGCGCAGCGTCCTCGGAAGCCATGCCGGGAGACCTGCACGCCGCGCAGTCAGCGCTGAAGAAGCACGCCAAGCTGGCCGGCGAGCTGGCCGGCCGCCGGCCCGTGGTGGCCCGCTGCCTGGAGCAGGGCCGCGCGCTGCAGCAGCGGCAGCACCCGCGCCGGCAGAAGGTACGGTGGAACATCAGACACGCCGGCTGCCAAGCCGAAGGGTACTGGGTACCGTCAGTCTAAACTAAAAGTTGGCCGGCCATAAAAACTCGGTAGTGTAACGACACAAACCCATCAAGTTTGGGCTCGTTTAATCCGTCTTGCATGTCTGATGATTGACCGAGAAAATTACCATAAAAAACATTTTTTAGTTTTTCTTAATAAATTTTTCTGATTGATAAAATGTGTACTTCAAAACGATTTTGTAACTTTGGTATTATAAATGCAATATAAATTCATCAAACTGTAACTTTTTCCCCAGATTGAATCCCTCTGCGAGTCTCTGGAAGCGGCCTACGACGAAGTCTGCGCCGCCGCGGAAGCGCGAGGAGCCCGCCTGGAGGCCGCCGCGCGCGCGCAGCAGTTCGTGCACGACGCGGCCGAGCTGGAGGCCTGGGTGGGCGACAAGGCCGCGGCCCTCGCCGACGCGGACGTCGGCCGCGACCGGCACAGGGCGACGCAGCTGCTCACCAGGCATAAGGTACCTCACCTCGTATGACGCAGTTCGTGCACGACGCGGCCGAGCTGGAGGCCTGGGTGGGCGACAAGGCCGCGGCCCTCGCCGACGCGGACGTCGGCCGCGACCGGCACAGGGCGACGCAGCTGCTCACCAGGCATAAGGTCGGTCACCCATCACACTTTAGAACAAACCAAATATCGATTATAATTACAATTGTTAACGATAAAAATAATTTAAAAGCGATGGGGTGATTACATATTAAAACCTTTTTACATCTAAAAATTATAGGATTTTGGTTATTCTGGATATGTAATTATTTATTGATTGAGCCAAATTTTCCTAGCTGCTATGTTTTCATTGCGATGATGGCTAAATTTACTCTTCAGTGAGACATCAATATGCTAACACTATACTTTATTACCCTCCAGGCCGTGGAACTGGAACTAGACACCTACGCAGCGATAGTAGCAGAGATGGGCCACGTGGCGACGTCGATGGCCAACGGCGGTCACCCCGAGGGCGAAGCCCTAGTGGCCAGGCACGCGCTGCTGACGGACAGCCTGCAGCGCCTGGCGCGGCTGGCGGCGCAGCGGCAGCACGCGCTGGTCGAGAGCGTCTGCAGGTACGGCACCCGGGGGCGAAGCCCTAGTGGCCAGGCACGCGCTGCTGACGGACAGCCTGCAGCGCCTGGCGCGGCTGGCGGCGCAGCGGCAGCACGCGCTGGTCGAGAGCGTCTGCAGGTACGGCACCTGGGGGCGAAGCCCTAGTGGCCAGGCACGCGCTGCTGACAGTCGCTTAATCGATGTTAAAAACCCTTTCCCACTCGATTATTAAGTGTAAGTGAATGATGATAGCAAAGAACATCCTGAAGTGGCCAGACCAGCCAATCAAGAACTACAATTCTCTGCATATATTTTGACAAATTTAGAATTGTGAATTTTCATAATATTGTGAGTAGTTCGGGACATAAAGCTCGGAGAAAGATTCTTTGCTAATAAATTGTTATCCCTGTAGACACGAGTACCTGGCGGAGAGCGCGGAGCTGGAGGGCTGGATCCAGGAGCAGTACGCCGCCGCCTCCAGCGAAGACCTGGGACAGGACTACGAGCACCTGCTGGTGAGACGTTACACCACTTCCCATCATCAGCAGTTCACTTTTCGGTTACTTACGCCTATTTTGCATGAGAATTGGTTTGGATACTACGAGTATAGGCTCGAGATCCCAATCTTTCCCATTTTTTTCCAAGTTTTTAATTCATAATGTTTCGAATTTCTTAAACACAATTAAAGTTTTTGATCACCAATCCGCATTTGACAAAGTGGTAAATTAAATCAGTAACCGTCATTGTGTGACGATCACTTTTTCAGTGATGGAGATGTGCCCTGCAGTGGGTCAATAAAATTTTACTAGATAATCGCCCAATCGACTTTTCCCCACTCATTATTCTCTTCTACACCGTAGATCCTCCGGTCGAAGTTCGAGGAGCTCCGCCTGCGCGTGGAGAGCGGAGCGGAACGGTTCAGCCAGTGCGAGGAGCTCGCCAAGAAGCTACTCGCCACCGACAGCCCATACATCGCAGATATCGAGAAGAGACAGGAGGCGCTTGGGTGAGTAATTTCTAAAGCAAATCATTTTTATATTTAAAGTTTATTTTAGTAGTAGTAATAGTAAAGTATTTTATCGAGTCTTGTGCAAAATTTCACTTTGAATTTCTTTTTCTGTATCCTTCCTATTAAATTGCTTTATTCGTTATTGTGGTCAGTAAACTTTTCAGTAAAAAACAAAATATCATCGATATAATTAACAGAAAATCTGTCAATTAGTGTTTCCGCATTATGCTGCTTAATATTCTCTGAAAGATTGTAGGAGAATTTTTTTAACCAAACGGCTAATAAGTCCACTGATAGTGCCCTTCTTGGAAATTAAATATTGATTTGTGCCAGCTTGAATTTTTTATTGCAGGAGCCTAAAATGCAGTATTTACATCCAGGGATGCAAGCTTCATATATATTTCCTCGTTTTTTTAATATACAACGTGTAACGTTTAAATGCATAAAACCTCAGAATAGTCTGCTCAAAAGAGCAGAATCTATTAAACCGCGTGCACAAACCACGCCTAACGACTTCTTCTTCGCCAAAGCGTCGTCGCAGACCCCAAAAATTATTAAAATTGCCAGTAAAACTTAAATAGCACATAAATCGTTTAATTTTTTTTTCTTAAGGTATTAGGGTAATTGAATTAAAAGCATTTGGGGGTGTCTGACGTTTTTCGCGTTTAACATTACATGTTGAATGTAAATAAAGAATTGTTGTAAATAAATAAAGAATATTTGACTCAAACACTTCTTTATTGTCCCCCAGCGAGTCCTGGCAACGTCTAGTCGAGCAGATCCAGTCCCGCGGCGCGCGGCTCCACGCGGCGGGCGAGATCCACCGCTTCCACCGCGACGTGGCCGAGCTGCTGGCAAGAGCGCACGACAAGCGCGCGCAGCTCGCGCGAGCGCTGCCCGCAACCGCGCGCGTGCGCGACCAGAGCGACAACGACCTGGTCGCTATTGATGCGCAGATGCAGGTGAGAGCATCATCATCATCTATCATCATTCCCGATTGCATCCAGTAATAGCTCAGGGTCCGCTTCGACTATGATCCGAGATTTGACAAGCCTGGTTATAACAATGGAGCGATTGTCTTTTTACCTCTGTAACCCTCACAAGGGAAACCAGCCCTACTTGGAACATAGTCGGGACCAAAGGCTTAACGTGCCGTAAGGAAGTAGCGAGTTGAGCTATAGAAAGTAGAAACGAGTTGGCGAGCCGCGAGGAGCGAGTGCTTAGTTCCGATAGTTGTGTAGCTCGGCTAATAAGTGTACTCTGTGGTTCTGATTGAGTATCGCTGAGCGAGTGTTATCTTTCATAGCTCTTGTCGCTCAGAGACAAACTAGTGAAGCGAATCCTCGCCGGGCAGTGTGAACAGTTAGCAATCAACTATTTATATTTGCATCTCTTTTATTTACACGGAATGTATATCTTTGTACGTTTCTTGAGCGAGAAAATAGCCGATAGTTAGTCGTTATCGCCGGCGGTGGGACAACTGCCTAAATAGCGTAAGCACTTGTATTATGGGTGTCAGAGACAACGGAGGTCGAAGCTACGGGTGTTTATAATTACGTCGCTTTCGCTGTCGAAGCCTCAGACAAAACACTACTCTAAAAATGTTTTAACCCTCAGTCTTCATATCTCACAGGTCCTGCAAGAAGAAGGCTCTCGTCTCCAGAAGCTGTACCCCGGCAGCAACGTGCAGCAGATCGAGCTGCAGCAGCGCGCGCTGGCGGACGCCTGGGCGACGCTCACCGCGGCCGCCGCCGAGAGGCGCAAGCAGCTGCGGCAGCACGCCGACCTGCGCCAGTTCCTTACGCAGGTGACTCCACTGTCCTCTCAACCAGGCCCTGCAGCTGGACCCTAGCAGATCGCACTTCATTCTGCAAATAGATTCATCAAAATACTTTTATACTACAATTTTTATTCCCCCTATTTTCTAACACCATATGCGACGTAACTGAGGGTTGTTGTAAGCAATAG
This sequence comes from Mecyna flavalis, assembly GCA_949319885.1. Taxonomy (NCBI): domain Eukaryota; kingdom Metazoa; phylum Arthropoda; class Insecta; order Lepidoptera; family Crambidae; genus Mecyna; species Mecyna flavalis. The sequence goes on from OX439422.1 coordinate 338,902, forward strand.
TAGTGTTATTCGGACCCCATTGCCATTAAGTATAGATTTTTACTTCTATCTCACAAAATCTTTTGTTTAGTTTGGCTGTTCATTTATATAGAGCAGGAAAAGTACTGGCCCCAAAATTGATCATTGGGGTACTCCCAAAAGTAGGGGAGCGCCGGAGCAAACTATATTTACTTTTTGAATCCTGTCTGATAGACATGATTCTATAGAGCTCAGTGAATTGACTGAAATGTCATAATGCCGCAGTTTCATTAGTAACGTTTGGTGTTCATCACACAATCGAAGGCTTTAGGTAAATCACAAAATATAGATGTGATAGGAATTTCCCATTTGCACACTTATTAAAAACGCTGCGCCTATGGGAACGCAGCGTTTTTAATAAGTGTGCACACACAAATCGAAATCAAAAAACAACTTCGTTTCGGTGGTGATGAAAATGGCTGGAAACATCCTACTATTTCCATCCGACTGCGTCAGGGATTTGCGCAATGCAGTTGGAACTGAACCATATTTAATCCCCTTATCTGTCCCAAGGTCCGCGACCTGACCTCCTGGTGCAACGGGGTGGTGAGCAGCCTGCAGTCGCGCGGTCCCAACGCGTCCGGCGTGCGCGACGCGGCAAGCGCGCAGGCCGCGCGCGCTGACCACGAGGCCCTGCGCGCTGAGCTCGACGCGCGGGACGACTCCTTCCGAGCCGCGTTGGAGCACGGCCAGAGGCTCGTGCAGGAACACCCGGCTGCTCAGGTAGATCGATAGATAGATATATTCTTTATGCTACGGCCACATTGTCGCGATAAAATCTTCGCGTTCGATCTACGAAGAAGTGCTGGGCCACATCAAATACGAGTAAAACTTCGCTACGTCGCGATAATTTAAATAACAATAGTATTTCTCACTCAACAGGAAGTGGAAGAAAAATGCGCAGCCCTGGTACAAGCCCGGACCGTGGTGCACCAAGCCTGGGCAGCTCGCCAGGTGGCGCTGGACCAGCTCATCGACCTGCACTGCTTCCTGCGCGACCAGGCGCAGCTGCAGGACCTCTGCCAGGCGCAGGAGCACGCGCTAGGTTAGACACAGTCCAGTAGGCGCACGGCAGGTGGCACTACCCTACTACCCACTACCCTACTAACCACTACCCTACTACCCGACTACCCACTACCCTACTACCCGCTACACTACTACCCACTACCCTACTACCCGCTACCCTACTACCTGCTACCCTATTACCCGCTACCCTACTAGCCACTACCTTACTACCCACTACCCCACTACCCGAAAACCCACTTCCCTACTGCCACTACCCTACTGCCCACTCCCCTACTGTCACTACCCTACTGCCACTATCCTACTGCCCACTACCCTACTGCCACTACCCTACTGCCCACTACTACCAACTGCCCTACAACCTACTAAGCTCCTACTGTTTTCCTTCACATCAAGGGATGAGTCGGTGCATGTCCTTTTGTACACTGCTGATGGTAAGTAAACACTGGCCTTTTCCATTGAGACACACTTCACCAGGCAGCAGATTTTACGAGTGCCAGTGGCAAAAATACTTACCACCAACAAAGCACTCCTTAAGTGGTGGAATACCAATTCTGTAAAGTGGACGTACTTTCACGATGTTTTAGAATGAAAAGTGACCACATAAAGATGAGACTTATCTTTCTATTTCTGTCACCAGCCGTGGAGATATCCCCCGACTGCAGCGTGGAGGAAGTGGAGAATCAGCTGAAGAAGCACGAAGCCTTCGAGAAGCTGATCGCGACGCAGGACGAGAAGCTGGCCACGCTGAACAGCCACGGCGCGAAGCTGCTGCAGCAGAACCACGTGGAGAGCCAGCGGATAGCGGACGAGCTGGCCAGCATCAACGAGAGGAGACGCAAGGTCAGTTTCTGACAGAGCCAACGGATCGGCAACGACAGTTACCTCAAACATTAGTGTGGAAAACCTTCATGGTCCATTTGTGTAATGGTATTTACCGGGCCGTGATATAATTTGTTATGGTCTTCTTCTTCTTAGCGAGTCTTACCAGACCAGTACTCCGCCACCCGAACCTGACCCAAACAGCATTACTGTTAGCGCGCAGCAAGTCTTCCTGAACACATGTGTCAGGGCACGCGGGACAAGAAAGCAGATGAGCAATGCTTTGCGGGGAGGCACCACATTGACATATTATGTTTTTGGCTGGTTCTATGTATCCGCAGTTCGTCAGGTTTTCCTTGCAACGGCCGACTTGAGTCCTCAATCTGTTTAGGGTCTTCCAAGTTTACCATTTGTCATGGTTATGGAGCCTAAAGGCATTCGCGTCCGAAAAAAAAAGGGTCCTAGTCACACTGCGTAGGTTGTACGGTGGAGGCTATTAAGCAATGTTTATCTGCAGAGCTCACTATAAGATTAGTTTAAGGGCTTAGTTAGGGGCTGATGTGATGTGTGAATAATGTCCAAGAATTTGTATTTATTTTTATAATAATATCTTTGTTTTGTCGTAAAGGTCCGAGAAGCGTGCGCCAAGCGTCGCGAGAAGCTAGTCCGGCAGCGAGCGCGCGCGCAGTTCGCAAGGGACGCCGCAGATACCCGCGCCTGGCTCGCCGACAAGCTCGCCAAACTCAACGCTGACCACCAGCAAGGTAGCACACACACAGGAACACACTCTGTCACACACACATAAATATATTTGAAACCCCCTTTACAGTTGTAGAAAGACGCCATAATACACTGAGACGACAACTTTTATCAAAACAGAATAATTAAGTCGAGAGCAAAACCATAATACATACGTAACAAATATTGTGTTAATCAAAATATTATTGTGTTAATCACAATATTTTTGGCTTTTTGCTTTTGACTTTGTCCGCATAGCATGGATGACCTGTGTCACTCTTTAGCTTCCAAACCATCCATGTTCCTAAAATTACTTCAATTAGTTGCGAAGAAAGAGACCAGCAATTTATTCCAAAGGGATTGAGAATTTAGCACGGGAAAAAAGGGGCCTTTGCCCATTTTCCAAGATTTCAATTGTGTTAATAAAATGTAGCATAAATAAAGACGAGGGTTACATTCGCATTTAGAATATAGTTTTGTCCCAGTTCCTATAACTATGGGTTGTAATCAAAATTAAAAGTTCCATCTCCCCCAGGCGAAGTGACCAGCCTCGAAGACAAGATAAAGAAACTGCAGAAGCACCAGGCCTTCACGGCGGAGCTGGCCGCGAACAAGGCGCGCCTGCAGGAAGTAGGCGCGCTGGCCGAGCAGCTGAGGCCTGATGCCGAGGTGGAACGCCAGCTGGCGGCGCTGACCGAGGACTGGCGGCGGCTCGAGGAGGCCACGGAGCAGAAAGGTGAGGCTTTTGAAACAGAGTTGAGCAATTTTTTTTATACTAAGTCAGTTGGCAGACAGACACACTTCCCACCTGATGGTAATCGGCCACTGCGGCCTATTCCATTGAGGGACACTTCGCCAGGAAGCGTCGCTCAATTTGCTACCAGACTGTAGACTCATCTGATCTTCGAGCCTTTGATTTCAAGTGTACTGGCTCCCACATTAATACTGCCGGAACACAGCCAAAGCTATTATGGCGGCCAATTTCACCTGTTGGGGTGGTAGCTAGCCAGTCGGACTCTAAAAAAAGCCCTACCACCAACCAGACCCTAGGTGGCAATCGAACCCACGACCTCCGGGTTTTATACCTGAGCGGCTTAGCTACTGAACCACGGAGGCGGTCAAAAATGGGACTTATGGGGCTATGCTTTGGGTCTCTTATTTTTAACGTTAATTATCATCAGCCTATATACGTTCCCACCGCTGGGACACAGGCCTTATCTCAATTGTGAGATAGTGTGGGCCATACTCCACCACGCTGGCCTAGTGCGGGTTGGTGGAGGGGTGCGTAAGGCAAGTGACCAGCCTTAATGTCATATGTTATCAAGCCGCCAAATGGACTCCGACTAGGCTTGACGACTAATATCTACATATAGTAAATATCAGCCGGGACCAACAGCTTAACGTGCCTTCCGAAGCATGGAGACGCTCGAAATAAATGTCACTAAATGTGGTCAGAACGGTCACCCATCCATTAACCGACCGCGGCGTGGGTAGCTTGACTTTCGTTATCTCTAACGAACCACTGTCACAGCTGCGCTCTATCGCCCCTATTTTTAACGTTATTTAACAATAATATAGGTAAGTATGCATTGATCCAATTGCCGGTAAAATATTGTAACAGCATCATTATATAAAAAAATAGTCCTTTTTACTTTATGAAAATAACTTTATTGGGGATGCATTGTTAGAAGTTATGCGCATTTTAGCTGTTAGTCTTCCTACTAAATGGTTTTGTTAATTCTAGGACGTGGGCTGGAAGAGGCGCAGGATATCCTGGAGTTCAACCAACACCTGGACAAGATCGAAGCCTGGATCCGAGACAAAGAGATGATGGTAAGGATGTTAGCTTCGTATAATTACTAAATAACTGAGAGATTATTATCATTTACATCAATTTTCAAAACAGAATGTGAACATGAATCGGACTAATAGTTGTAGTAGTAGCCTCTTAACTTTCTCTCTCTCTCTCTCTCTCTACTTAAACAAGGTTATATTCCCCACAGGTGCAAGCCCACGAACTCGGCCGCGACTACGAACACTGCAGCGCACTCCTGCGCAAGCTGGACGACCTGGACAGCGACATGCAGGTGGACGACAAGCACGTGCGCAGCATCTGCGCGCTCGCCGACAAGCTGCTGCAGCAGGTGAGGCGCACAGACAGACAGACAGACTGCTGGACGACCTGGACAGCGACATGCAGGTGGACGACAAGCACGTGCGCAGCATCTGCGCGCTCGCCGACAAGCTGCTGCAGCAGGTGAGGCGCACAGACAGACAGACAGACTGCTGGACGACCTGGACAGCGACATGCAGGTGGACGACAAGCACGTGCGCAGCATCTGCGCGCTCGCCGACAAGCTGCTGCAGCAGGTGAGGCGCACAGACAGACAGACAGACTGCTGGACGACCTGGACAGCGACATGCAGGTGGACGACAAGCACGTGCGCAGCATCTGCGCGCTCGCCGACAAGCTGCTGCAGCAGGTGAGGCGCACAGACAGACAGACAGACTGCTGGACGACCTGGACAGCGACATGCAGGTGGACGACAAGCACGTGCGCAGCATCTGCGCGCTCGCCGACAAGCTGCTGCAGCAGGTGAGGCGCACAGACAGACAGACAGACTGCTGGACGACCTGGACAGCGACATGCAGGTGGACGACAAGCACGTGCGCAGCATCTGCGCGCTCGCCGACAAGCTGCTGCAGCAGGTGAGGCGCACAGACAGACAGACAGACTGCTGGACGACCTGGACAGCGACATGCAGGTGGACGACAAGCACGTGCGCAGCATCTGCGCGCTCGCCGACAAGCTGCTGCAGCAGGTGAGGCGCACAGACAGACAGACAGACTGCTGGACGACCTGGACAGCGACATGCAGGTGGACGACAAGCACGTGCGCAGCATCTGCGCGCTCGCCGACAAGCTGCTGCAGCAGGTGAGGCGCACAGACAGACAGACAGACTGCTGGACGACCTGGACAGCGACATGCAGGTGGACGACAAGCACGTGCGCAGCATCTGCGCGCTCGCCGACAAGCTGCTGCAGCAGGTGAGGCGCACAGACAGACAGACAGACTGCTGGACGACCTGGACAGCGACATGCAGGTGGACGACAAGCACGTGCGCAGCATCTGCGCGCTCGCCGACAAGCTGCTGCAGCAGGTGAGGCGCACAGACAGACAGACAGACTGCTGGACGACCTGGACAGCGACATGCAGGTGGACGACAAGCACGTGCGCAGCATCTGCGCGCTCGCCGACAAGCTGCTGCAGCAGGTGAGGCGCACAGACAGACAGACAGACTGCTGGACGACCTGGACAGCGACATGCAGGTGGACGACAAGCACGTGCGCAGCATCTGCGCGCTCGCCGACAAGCTGCTGCAGCAGGTGAGGCGCACAGACAGACAGACAGACTGCTGGACGACCTGGACAGCGACATGCAGGTGGACGACAAGCACGTGCGCAGCATCTGCGCGCTCGCCGACAAGCTGCTGCAGCAGGTGAGGCGCACAGACAGACAGACAGACTGCTGGACGACCTGGACAGCGACATGCAGGTGGACGACAAGCACGTGCGCAGCATCTGCGCGCTCGCCGACAAGCTGCTGCAGCAGGTGAGGCGCACAGACAGACAGACAGACTGCTGGACGACCTGGACAGCGACATGCAGGTGGACGACAAGCACGTGCGCAGCATCTGCGCGCTCGCCGACAAGCTGCTGCAGCAGGTGAGGCGCACAGACAGACAGACAGACTGCTGGACGACCTGGACAGCGACATGCAGGTGGACGACAAGCACGTGCGCAGCATCTGCGCGCTCGCCGACAAGCTGCTGCAGCAGGTGAGGCGCACAGACAGACAGACAGACTGCTGGACGACCTGGACAGCGACATGCAGGTGGACGACAAGCACGTGCGCAGCATCTGCGCGCTCGCCGACAAGCTGCTGCAGCAGGTGAGGCGCACAGACAGACAGACAGACTGCTGGACGACCTGGACAGCGACATGCTGCGACAGCTGTAGCTACTGTTGCTCATACTATTTTTAACGCCAAAGCTATAGTAGTAAACTATCTTGCCCTGATTGTGGCGTCTTGGGTTATGAGCACATGTCTAATTGTTTAATAAATAGCTCGAATTTGAAAACACATTTGGCAAGCGTGGTGTTTAAGTTATCGTTGTAGCGTTGACTTGACCCACAGAACAAGAAAATTTTCTCTCTGACTTGACCCCAATAATGGAGGCCTTTACTGCCTTTACCTTCAAGTGGGGCATTGAACGACTGATTAATATTAGTTACTTAATGAATAACTAATTCGTGTCGTCCTATACTTGTATGTCTAACACTAGTTATGTCATATCCAGGGCGAGACGCAGCAAGCAGAGGGCGTGGCGGCGCGACGCGATGCGTTCCTGGCCAAGTGGCGAGCCCTTAGCGGAGCCCTGCAGAAGTACCGCGACAACCTCAACGCCGCGCTCGAGATACACTCCTTCAACAGGTATACCAATTGTACTTTAATTGACGACGTGTCCACGTTAGACAACAAATATGTCCCACAGATCAACTGAGTTGAGCAATAAATAGTTGAGCTATAGAGCATAAAATATTCTGTAATACAAACTATGTCCTAATGCTCAACTGCTCAACCAGTTGAGCAATCGAGTTGAGCAATGGGGCAGACACGTCTAGAAGACTCATACGCTGGACCGACCAGATTATTATGTGACCTCGCAATTTCTGACATGGCACGGGTGCTTTAACAAGCGCGAGGACAAGCATTATAACTTGTGCCACTGCTCGATTAACTAAAATGAAAACCAATAAAATAAAAAACCTGCTCTGAAGGTGCCACATTAGCTATGGTTATAGCAACACTTGGTTGCTATGGTTATACTCACAAATAACTCACAATATTCCATAGTAACAAGGCACGGTTGACAATTGACATTACTATTTGACAGACGGCAATAATGAATGACATCTTGATGTTTTTTATTTGATTGTTGCCACTTGAAGAAATTAGTTTCAATATTTTTCCGCAATATGGCGAGGTTTTTTATTTTAATGGTCGGGCTATAAAATAACTTTTGACATTTAACTATTTTTAATTGAAACGCACCATTTACCACATTATCCCTACAACTCACATAATTTTTTTCCCCAGGGATGTGGAAGATACAGCTGAGCGCATAGCGAAGAAGGCAGCACTATTTAGCAGCACAGAGCGAGGCCGGGAACTAAGTGCGGCCTACGAGCTGCAGCGACGACACGCGGCCAGAGCGGCTGAGGCCGGCGCCGTCCACGACAAGATACAGGCCTTGCAGGCGGAGGCCAGGCAGCTGGCCAGCAAGTGAGTACTGACATAGGCCTAGCAGGGAGCTGCGGCGACGACACGCGGCCAGAGCGGCTGAGGCCGGCGCCGTCCACGACAAGATACAGGCCTTGCAGGCGGAGGCCAGGCAGCTGGCCAGCAAGTGAGTACTGACATAGGCCTAGCAGGGAGCTGCGGCGACGACACGCGGCCAGAGCGGCTGAGGCCGGCGCCGTCCACGACAAGATACAGGCCTTGCAGGCGGAGGCCAGGCAGCTGGCCAGCAAGTGAGTACTGACATAGGCCTAGCAGGGAGCTGCGGCGACGACACGCGGCCAGAGCGGCTGAGGCCGGCGCCGTCCACGACAAGATACAGGCCTTGCAGGCGGAGGCCAGGCAGCTGGCCAGCAAGTGAGTACTGACATAGGCCTAGCAGGGAGCTGCGGCGACGACACGCGGCCAGAGCGGCTGAGGCCGGCGCCGTCCACGACAAGATACAGGCCTTGCAGGCGGAGGCCAGGCAGCTGGCCAGCAAGTGAGTACTGACATAGGCCTAGCAGGGAGCTGCGGCGACGACACGCGGCCAGAGCGGCTGAGGCCGGCGCCGTCCACGACAAGATACAGGCCTTGCAGGCGGAGGCCAGGCAGCTGGCCAGCAAGTGAGTACTGACATAGGCCTAGCAGGGAGCTGCGGCGACGACACGCGGCCAGAGCGGCTGAGGCCGGCGCCGTCCACGACAAGATACAGGCCTTGCAGGCGGAGGCCAGGCAGCTGGCCAGCAAGTGAGTACTGACATAGGCCTAGCAGGGAGCTGCGGCGACGACACGCGGCCAGAGCGGCTGAGGCCGGCGCCGTCCACGACAAGATACAGGCCTTGCAGGCGGAGGCCAGGCAGCTGGCCAGCAAGTGAGTACTGACATAGGCCTAGCAGGGAGCTGCGGCGACGACACGCGGCCAGAGCGGCTGAGGCCGGCGCCGTCCACGACAAGATACAGGCCTTGCAGGCGGAGGCCAGGCAGCTGGCCAGCAAGTGAGTACTGACATAGGCCTAGCAGGGAGCTGCGGCGACGACACGCGGCCAGAGCGGCTGAGGCCGGCGCCGTCCACGACAAGATACAGGCCTTGCAGGCGGAGGCCAGGCAGCTGGCCAGCAAGTGAGTACTGACATAGGCCTAGCAGGGAGCTGCGGCGACGACACGCGGCCAGAGCGGCTGAGGCCGGCGCCGTCCACGACAAGATACAGGCCTTGCAGGCGGAGGCCAGGCAGCTGGCCAGCAAGTGAGTACTGACATAGGCCTAGCAGGGAGCTGCGGCGACGACACGCGGCCAGAGCGGCTGAGGCCGGCGCCGTCCACGACAAGATACAGGCCTTGCAGGCGGAGGCCAGGCAGCTGGCCAGCAAGTGAGTACTGACATAGGCCTAGCAGGGAGCTGCGGCGACGACACGCGGCCAGAGCGGCTGAGGCCGGCGCCGTCCACGACAAGATACAGGCCTTGCAGGCGGAGGCCAGGCAGCTGGCCAGCAAGTGAGTACTGACATAGGCCTAGCAGGGAGCTGCGGCGACGACACGCGGCCAGAGCGGCTGAGGCCGGCGCCGTCCACGACAAGATACAGGCCTTGCAGGCGGAGGCCAGGCAGCTGGCCAGCAAGTGAGTACTGACATAGGCCTAGCAGGGAGCTGCGGCGACGACACGCGGCCAGAGCGGCTGAGGCCGGCGCCGTCCACGACAAGATACAGGCCTTGCAGGCGGAGGCCAGGCAGCTGGCCAGCAAGTGAGTACTGACATAGGCCTAGCAGGGAGCTGCGGCGACGACACGCGGCCAGAGCGGCTGAGGCCGGCGCCGTCCACGACAAGATACAGGCCTTGCAGGCGGAGGCCAGGCAGCTGGCCAGCAAGTGAGTACTGACATAGGCCTAGCAGGGAGCTGCGGCGACGACACGCGGCCAGAGCGGCTGAGGCCGGCGCCGTCCACGACAAGATACAGGCCTTGCAGGCGGAGGCCAGGCAGCTGGCCAGCAAGTGAGTACTGACATAGGCCTAGCAGGGAGCTGCGGCGACGACACGCGGCCAGAGCGGCTGAGGCCGGCGCCGTCCACGACAAGATACAGGCCTTGCAGGCGGAGGCCAGGCAGCTGGCCAGCAAGTGAGTACTGACATAGGCCTAGCAGGGAGCTGCGGCGACGACACGCGGCCAGAGCGGCTGAGGCCGGCGCCGTCCACGACAAGATACAGGCCTTGCAGGCGGAGGCCAGGCAGCTGGCCAGCAAGTGAGTACTGACATAGGCCTAGCAGGGAGCTGCGGCGACGACACGCGGCCAGAGCGGCTGAGGCCGGCGCCGTCCACGACAAGATACAGGCCTTGCAGGCGGAGGCCAGGCAGCTGGCCAGCAAGTGAGTACTGACATAGGCCTAGCAGGGAGCTGCGGCGACGACACGCGGCCAGAGCGGCTGAGGCCGGCGCCGTCCACGACAAGATACAGGCCTTGCAGGCGGAGGCCAGGCAGCTGGCCAGCAAGTGAGTACTGACATAGGCCTAGCAGGGAGCTGCGGCGACGACACGCGGCCAGAGCGGCTGAGGCCGGCGCCGTCCACGACAAGATACAGGCCTTGCAGGCGGAGGCCAGGCAGCTGGCCAGCAAGTGAGTACTGACATAGGCCTAGCAGGGAGCTGCGGCGACGACACGCGGCCAGAGCGGCTGAGGCCGGCGCCGTCCACGACAAGATACAGGCCTTGCAGGCGGAGGCCAGGCAGCTGGCCAGCAAGTGAGTACTGACATAGGCCTAGCAGGGAGCTGCGGCGACGACACGCGGCCAGAGCGGCTGAGGCCGGCGCCGTCCACGACAAGATACAGGCCTTGCAGGCGGAGGCCAGGCAGCTGGCCAGCAAGTGAGTACTGACATAGGCCTAGCAGGGAGCTGCGGCGACGACACGCGGCCAGAGCGGCTGAGGCCGGCGCCGTCCACGACAAGATACAGGCCTTGCAGGCGGAGGCCAGGCAGCTGGCCAGCAAGTGAGTACTGACATAGCGCTTGTTCACGTTGAACGCGCGGGCGCGGTCGCGAAATATCTTACTAACTAGCAACCGGCCGCGGTTTCACCTGCGTGGTTCCCGTTCCCGTGGGAATTGATCAAATCCTTTCTTAGCGGATGCCTACGTCATAACATCTACCTGCATGCCAAATTTCAGCCCGATTCGTCCAGTGGTTTGGGCTGTGCGTTGATAGCTATCTATGTCAGTCAGTCAGTCATCTTTGAGTTTTATATACAATAGATATTATAAAGGCGAAAGTTGTGTGTATGTATGGATGTATGTTTGTTACTCTTTCACGTAAAAACTACTGGATGGATTTTAATGAAACTTTACAATATTATAGCTCATACATCAGAATAACACATAGGCTACAATTGACAAAGATATTCTCGCGGGATAACGTCCTTTAGTTCACGCGGGCGAAGCCACGGGCGGAAGGCTAGTCAAACATAATTATGGCGTAGTATGCAAGTGTTCACGTGAACAAGCGCATAGGCCAAGCAGTAGTAAAAAAAACACAGTTTTCTGGGCCAATTTCACGGTCAGCAGTTCTTGAGATTATCGTGTATATTTGCATTTCTTATTTTACTTTTTTGTGTATACTTTTATGAAGTCACTGTAATGGCGGCTACATTTTTGGCGTAATTTTATCGGTTTAATTTTTCAAAAAACTTACGATAAAGAAGAGTTAATGTAGATAAAAACAATAGATATAACGTTTATAAAAGATTCACAATAGAAAAGAAAACAGCATCAACAGAAAAAAAATAAAAAGACTAACTAACGCCCGGTTCACACATGCTCCGTTTTACTGTTCCGTTTTATCGTTTTCGTCGATGGCGTATGTATTACTGTATACAGACTGCCATGTGTGAAGTCGCTCATACAACTACATACGCCGTCGATGAAAAAACGTACACGATAAAACCGAACAGTAAAACGGAGCATGTGTGAACCGGGCGTTACTTTGCATTTAACAAAGAGTGTGTGTGTCGTAGTAATGCAAAAGGGCCGTCACTCAGCGACCGGTTAATGTTATATTATAGCATTTTGCTTATTGTCTAGAATTTAAGATACTTTATCACATACCTAGACCGCCTCCGTGGAGCAGTGGCTAAGCCGCTCGGGTATAAAAACACGGTGGTCGTGGGTTCGATTCCCGCCTTGGGTCTGGTTGGTGGTAGGGCTTTTTCAGAGTCTGACTGGCTAGCTACCACCACAGGTGAAATCTGCCGCCATAACAGCTTTGGCTGTGTTCCGGCAATATTAATGTGGGGGCCAGTACACTTGAAATCTGAGGCTCGAAGATCAGATGAGTATACAGTCTGGCAGCACATTGAGAGACGTTTCCAGGTGAAGCGTCCCTCAATGGAATAGGTCGCAGTGGCCGCTTACCATCAGGTGGGCTGCGTGTCTGTCTGCCAACTGACCTAGTATAAAAAAAAAACATATTAACTAACCATCTAACGTCCCCAGGCACCCCGACCGCGCGTCAGAGATCGAAGCGAGCCTGCGCAGCCTGCAGGACGGCTGGGCGGCGCTGCAGCAGCTGGCCGCGCGCCGGACCGCGCTGCTGGACGCGGCCATCGCCGACCACAAGTTCGACGAGAGCCTCAAGGAGCTGGACGCCTGGGTCCAGGAGGCCGTCAAGAGGATGGACAGCACCGACCCGCCCGAGAGCGTGGCTGATGCTGAGGCGCAGCTGGAGCTGCATCATGAGCGGAAGGTACGGCCATCTTTTTAACATCACTTCGGCTACAATGGACAGTACGGTCACACTTAAGGAAATTCCGAATTACTACACTTGGACACCTACAACTAGAGTCTCAGATGCGTTTCTTGCCTTTAAGCCGCAAATGTAGAGATACCTAATAGTAAATAAGTACAATGAGATATGCAATGGTTAGTACTATTATTCGGTTCAGTAACAAAGTACCTAACTGGTGTTGTTTGGCTAAAACTAAAAACAAGTGGACGGAGCGTTCTCTTCTTTATCCCCATTCTTCTTTACACCCTTCACCCTCCTTAAGTATTCTTTTAAGGGCGGGCAACGCACCGTAGACTCAGTCCTAGGTGTCCATTGACATTAGTGATCACTTACCATCAGCTTCCACACTAACTTTTTTGCCTCCCTCAAAAACATTATAAGCGCATTTTATAACCCTCAAATCCAGGCGGAGATCGACGGGCGGCAAAAGGCCATCCAAAGCCTGCTGAAGGAGGTGGAACACGTCCCGGAGAAGCATCAGAAGGTGGAGCAGCTGTCCAAGACCCTGGACCAGGCCTGGCACGAGAAGAAGCAGTACCACACCCAAGTAAGTGCCAATATTAACCTTGTCTGTTTTCCCAATTTTGTCAGTCCCATTTATAGAGGTAAACATCGAATACCTCCTAGAAATCAAATCTCATTTAACCAGGGGGCTTAGACAAGATGACATCGCTTCATAGCTGGCGAATTTCGCTAAGTCCAATTTGTATGGATTTGATAGATGCCATAGAAAAGTCACGTGTTGAAAGTATGGGATTTGACATTCGCTATCGCAAATTGAGCTATAACGAACGTCATAAATGCCGCTTGTCTAGGTTCGAAAAGTCTTAATAACAAATGTACAGGTACCGGCAAACTTCTTGAATATCGGGTGGGGATTGCGCAGAACACGAATTTTGACACGCCTGCGCGCTATTGGTATAGAAGTATACCTCTGACCAAACGCGCTATTGGTTTCGGGAGTTTCGCGCGCGCTATTGGTCACGCGCAAGAGCACATGCGCGAACTTTCCCCCTCTATTATTTTAGTTTCACTGTATTTATCCTACTAATACTACTAATATTATTAATGCGAAAGTCTGGATGTTTGGATGTTTCGATGTTTGGATGTTTGTTCCTCAATCACGCCTAAACGGCTGAACGGATTTAGATGAAATTTGACACACGTGTAGTTTATAACCCGGAATAGGACATAGGCTATAAAATTCCTACGGGAAACGTCTCATTCCCGCGGGAATATCAATCTTGAAACTACTGAACCGATTTGAATAATTCTTTCACTGTTGGAAAGCTACACTATCCCCGGTGAACATAGGGTACTTTGATCCTGGAAATGTGGGGGGAAGGGGGGATATTTGAAAAAAGAGATTATGCGCGGGTGAAACTGCGGGCGGAAGGCTAGTAAAACATATTCATAAGAAAAGTTTGTGATATCTGAAGTGACAGCTGTCAAAATTCACATCGGTGATGTCTCCTCAGGCGCACCAACTGCAACTACTCAAGGAGCAGGCGCGGCAGACTGAAGACTGGCTGGCAGCCAAAGAGGCCTTCCTTAACAACGACGACCTCGGCGAGAACATTGACGGTGAGTCACCACTATTGCGTGTTTTGCGGGAGTTGGGGGTTAGATGGGTTAAATAAAGACAGTAGTGGATTGTAAACTTGGGATTTGAAACGTTGTACAATTTTACAAAATGGTGAATGCTTGTTAGTGATGTTTGAATGAGAGTGCTCGCGCGAAAAATCAAAACATTAAAAATCAACGGTTTTGACGCGAAACGTCACAAGCTTTATATCATAACAAAATGATAACAAAATAAATAAATAAGATTCTGTTCTCCATACCCAACACAGAGTACATTGTAATACCCAATGATGCAACATTTTTGTCTGACTTTACGAACACAACTCTGATTTTTAAATAGTGACTTGAAATAGTGAAACAACATACTTACCTCGGTCTTGTTATTGATGAGAATTTTAACTGGAAACCGCATATAGATCATGTATGTACTAAATTAAGAGCTATTCTTGCAAAGCTTCGTATCCTAAAATATAAGTTACCATACAACATCTTAAGACTGTTATATATGTCTATGGCGGACTCGATAATTAACTACGGTCTAATGTGCTATGGAAATACCTACAAAACTTACCTCCAAAGTATTTATAAACTTCAAATAAGATTGTTAAAAACGATTGTACCATTAAAAATAAAATACAAACATAGAGGAAATTATGATAATTTATTCCGTTATTGTAAAATCATAAATGTTTTCGACAAAGTTAAATACAGCATTATATGTGATAACTTTGATCATATCGCTAAATTGAAAAGAAAAACTAGACCAAATAATTTGCGCAACGGATTAAATATGCCATTATTTGTAATACCAAAATCTGTAAATGTGTACGGCAGAAGGGTCTGGCGGTGCATTTTGCCCCAAGTAATAAACAGCTTACCTAAATCTCTGTTCGAAGGAATTAACGATAGAACATTAAAAAGCCTTAAAAACACTTTAAAAACATACTTCGTCAAAGACAAATACATGGAGCAGAATGTGGACTTAGCTGAACCCTGATGCAATATTGAAAATAAAAATTTTGTTTTTGTTACCTACCTACTTTATTATGTATTAAGTATATCTAATGAGCTTGGGCAACTGTAAAAATACTAAACTATTAATATGATTGTTTTGTAATAATTGACGGGAGGCTGTACAATCTTTAATATAAGATTTTAGTCTCTGTACTGTTTAAACTTAATGATGTATCTTTTTTCTTGTAATAAACAGTTTAAATTTTAAATTTTTTTTTTTTTTAATCATCAATCATCATTCGGCAAACGTAGTAATGAAGCCATCTTATAATTTTGCACTGTGTAATCAAATAGGTTGACATTTTATTTATTCACAGCCATAGAAACGTTGATTAAAAAACACGCCGAGTTCGCGAAGCTACTGGACTCTCAACTAGGACGAGTGGACGAACTGGAGAAGTTCGCGCGGAGCATGCTTCAGGACGGGCACCACGCGCAGGAGTACATCGAGCGGAGGCTGGCGGAGATCCTCGCGCGGAGGGACCGGCTCCAGGTGAGGATCAGGTGGCGGCCTCCGGTGGCAAACGAAACATCGTGAATACAGGCAGCAGCAGATTTTACTATCAACTCTATGCTATGGACATTAAGCTGCAAATTGGTTGCAGAAATTTGACAGGATAAGGTAGATTGATGTGCTGCTGACTCCACATCTAGAGATCTTCCCGTGGAGGGATCAGCTCAAGGGGAAGCGGTCTCTGACAGCGCCTTTGTATGAAATAATGGCTCCATAGTGTAATTTTTTTTAATACCACGGGGGCGTTGTTAACGTATACGGCCCCTCTGATGGCAAGTGGATACCACCATCACATTGCATTGCATGAACATGTCTGTTTGTATCGGTCTGGGTGTTTCTATGTATAATATGTATTTATTTACAAAAAAAAGTATATAAGTAATGTTTATCCGTTGTCTGGCACCCATAGCACAAGCTAATGCTTAGTTTGGGGCTAGATGGCGCTGTGTGAATGAAAAAAAATACACACAGTATTTTTTTATATACCACATATATAAAAAAATACTGTGTGTATTTTTTTTATATACCACATCAGCTGGCAGTCAGACACGCAGCCCACATGCTGGTAAGCGGTCACTGCGGCCTATTCCATTGAGGGACACTACAGCTATATATTTTAACTCAACCATTGTATGTACCACGGAGACAATTCAAACATGACTGTTTCTGACTATATGTTGTTGCATCGGCAGGAGTCGTGTGCTGCGCGCGGCGTGAAGCTGCAACAGAGCCGGCAGCTGCACCAGTTCACGCGCGACCTGCTGCACGAGACCGAGTGGATCGCGCTCAAGATGCAGTCCGCCACCGAGCAGAACTACAGGTACTCCCTCGATGCTGTGTCTGATATACGCAGCGCGGCGTGAAGCTGCAGCAGAGCCGGCAGCTGCACCAGTTCACGCGCGACCTGCTGCACGAGACCGAGTGGATCGCGCTCAAGATGCAGTCCGCCACCGAGCAGAACTACAGGTACTCCCTCGATGCTGTGTCTGATATACGCAGCGCGGCGTGAAGCTGCAGCAGAGCCGGCAGCTGCACCAGTTCACGCGCGACCTGCTGCACGAGACCGAGTGGATCGCGCTCAAGATGCAGTCCGCCACCGAGCAGAACTACAGGTACTCCCTCGATGCTGTGTCTGATATACGCAGCGCGGCGTGAAGCTGCAGCAGAGCCGGCAGCTGCACCAGTTCACGCGCGACCTGCTGCACGAGACCGAGTGGATCGCGCTCAAGATGCAGTCCGCCACCGAGCAGAACTACAGGTACTCTATGATATCATTAGTATGATCTGTCTGTTTGATCTTAGACGACGTTGATGTGACGTACGTCACGAGCGTTAGTGTTAGAGTTAGCGCAAGAGTGCCCAGCACACGCAATCTCCGCTATCTCAAAATTAAGCCAGAACCGAGAGGTCAGTATGACCATAGATGATAGTGGACGTCACGAGTGTTGACCAATCACAAATGGTATTCCATCACATTGCGGTTTTTGAATTTGTGTGTCAAAATTTTATTGAAGTTAGAATGAAGAGACTGCTTCCATGGTTATTTCGTTCACCATTTTCATTCATTCACCTCTTTTTCTATTATTTGTTTTTCAACATCAGCCGCAGTGCACCGTGAACATAGACCTCTCTAAATGTCCGCCACATTTCTCGATCCTCGGCTAGTCGCATCTAGCTCCTGCCAGTCATCCTCCCAAAGACTTCATAGGGCCTGCGGGCGACCTAACTCCTACACTACGTTTACCCAGACGCGGTCTCCACTCCAGAACTCGTTAACCCCAACCATTGTCGATTTTAAAGCTAAAATTCTGAATCCGACGACTCATAATTCCGTCTTTGAAACATAGAATGAATAATATATTGACCAAATTTTTTCATTTTATCATTTTTTCCCAGGGACCTGTCTAATCTGCAAAGCAAGATACAGAAGCAAGCGGCGTTCGAGTCCGAGCTGGCCGCGAACAAGGGCCGCATTGACGACGTCGCCAACCACGGGGAGGAGCTGATCGGTAAGCGAATGTAGCTTTTAATGCTAGAAACGTTAGGTTGATATCGTTACTGCAGTTGGAAGACGATTGGAGGGAGATAGTTGCCAACCATAGGCAGGAGCTGCTCGGTTAGCGAATGTAGCCTTTGTTTCTAGGGACGTAGAATTGATATTGCTACTAAAGTTGGTAGATGATTGTAGGGGGGCGATGCACCGTTGCAGTACCCCAGTAAAGGTGACGTTATGTTTGAGAAATATGGAAGAAGCTAAAATTGTAAGTTCGTTCGTAAGATCGTTGCAAATGGAAGGATTTGATCTCTTGCCTCTGCCTTTTTTTTATATTAAAGGGGGGCAAACGAGCAAGTGGGTCACCTGATGGTAAGTGATCACCGCCGCCCATAAGCACCCGAGACTCCCGTGGGGTCGCAGGCGCGTTGCCCGCCTTTAAAGGGATTTGGGCCTCCAGCTATCTCACTCACCAGACGAAACACAATAGCGAGGCCGTCGCTATAACGCCGGACTTCTGTGAGACTGTGGTACTTCCCCGGTCGAGCCGGCCCATTCATGTTGCAGGCAAACTGTCTGCAACGTGGCTCTACCACATACAAAATGCTTAGAGATGTAGGGTTAATATTACTATTGTAGTTCTCGATGTCGATGTACTGTTGTCCCTCTCTGCACGCAAACTTTTAAAGCAGGGCAATCAGTTTTTGGCGTGATGGTATAGTTAGGAACTAACTTTGCTCTTCCAGGCCTCTTTCATTGCACGATGTCTCAGTTGAGTGAAGATGTGGTGCTTCCAGCCATTTCCAGCCTAATGAAAATTAATATGAAAATGAAATTTATTTGCATAAGACAGGTTACATGAGATGGTCAAATACAAAATTAGGTGTCCTTGTTTAGCTATAAATATCACAACATGCAAACATTGTCAGAAAAATTAATTTGTTAATTATGTATGTATTTAAATAGTCATCTATCTTATAAAAAACATGCTTATTCAGCATGTTTTTTATAAGTAGCCAGGCATGTAAGACCTATTTAAATTTTATAATTGGCAAACAAAGCCTACACTTTTGCCGATGGTTTTATGTATGTAAAGGTTCCGTCTCTCATAACTTTACTTTGTCCCAGAATCCCAGCACTACGCATCAGCGGAGATAGCCCAGCACGTGTCACAACTAGAAGAACGCTGGCGAGCTCTCCACGCGGCCGCGAAGCTGCGCCGCGAGCGCTTGACGCAGGCGTACCAGGCGCGCGTGTACTTGCGCGGACTCGACGACTTCACGGCCTGGCTGGACGACGTCGAGGCGCAGCTGCTCAGCGAGGACCACGGTACGCACAGACAGACAGACATGCAGACGGACATAATCAAACAGAGGAAAGAGTGGCTAACGCAGGAGTACCAGCGGCCATCTGCGAGGACGTATTTGAAGCGTGGGAAAAGAAGCAATACGCCAAGGCTATATTTTGTAATCTCTCTAAAGCTTTGGATTGTGTCACTCACCGGAAACTGCTGATGAAGCTTCGGTACTATGATATTACGGTTAACTGGCTGAGCTTTATAGAATCATATTATACCCTACAGAATCCAAAAATTAGTACAAATGCAATATATTCCTTTCGTGTTTCTTTAACTATGGGTGTGCCCCAAGGATCGATATTAGGACCATTCCTGTTTTTGATATACATAAACGATTTAACATTATATTCAAACAACTTAAATAAGATGATGCTATTATTAACTGGTCGTTTTCATGGTTATTTTCAAAAACACCCTTTCAAAACGAGTTTTTTTTAGTTTCTTGACATTTTTTCGGAAGCATCCGAATGTTTCATTTGTTCTTATTAGGAATGGTTATCTTTATTTACTTATTTTAACTGCTTCTCTCCACAGGCAAGGACCTAGCGTCAGTGACGGCGCTGCTGAAGCGCCACACGCGGCTGGAGCAGCAGGTGGCCGGCAAGAGCGAGGCGGCCGCCGCGCTGGCCGACACGGCGCGCCAGCTCGCCGACAGCGGACACTTCATGGCCGACGAGATACTGGACAAGGCCGACGCTGCGGTCAAGAGGTCTGTTGTTTAAACCAAGGAACCTTTTAAGCTTCTTTGTAGGAGCGAGTGCGGGGCAGCACCAACACACTCCTGAGGGTGATTGCAGAAAGGCTAGCTAGACGGTCCTATCCTCGCGCACTGGTCGTCCGTACACGTGCGGTCTAATTCTAACTTTAGGTTCTATTAGTAGATCTTGAGGTTGGGATTAGACTAAACTACGTAGTTTATTTTTAAATTTTAAATTTTTATTATTTATAGATAACATAATTATGGAAACTATGTTACCCCATCTGTTTCTGAAATAAACAATTTCATTTCATTTTCATTTTACGAAATACTAGGTGTGAGGTTGGGGCGACGCTACGAAGCGTACCCTTAGACAGCGAACTTCTTGGCCAGGTATTCTTAAGAGAGTATAGCGTGGGGTTTTTCAAGAAGGCCGTAAAAAGGTTTTTACTGGATTGGCGACGTTGGTGTACCTTTGATGGTGCAAGGGTCATTGGTAATGGTCCGTGGAATTTACTTGATAAATAGCGGAGAGGTTATTGAAGAAGAAAAAAGCGCATAAGAAAAGCTACTATACACAAGTTTGTCTTCTCTAAGAATGTGCCACAAAAGATTGATCCATAACTAACTATGCTACAGGCGAAGGTCTTAACAAAGTCGTTTCCTGCGGTATTGTAGCGTACAAATGTAAACTTTATTATAATTTGCATAAGACCTCTTATTTGTACATTTCATTGCACGCGACTGAATTTGACTTTGTCTGAATAAACATAGATAAATGTATATTTTTTCTAACAGATACCGTCAACTACAAGAGCCGATGCAGATCCGTCGAGACAACTTGGAAGACGCCGCACTGCTGCACCGCTGGGAGAGGGACGCCGACGAAGAACTCAGATGGTGAGATACCATGGACATTTATTTACCTTTTTTTATACTGGGAGAATGCGTTTACACATCAGTTCACATTACTACCCACTCCGTTGGTGGTTGGGGTGGGGATATGTGTGACTCTCCGTCTCTCCCGCTGCCCCATCCAGCCATAGGTTGGATGAGGCACCGGCAGGGGAACTATCCACTAAACTCCCAGTACTTCCTCACCGTCGCCACGAGATCATGGGGGGGCATGGTGTTATTCACCCCAATTGACTGTGGCTATCCGCCTTGACGTGTTCAGTGCTTTTATACCCAGAGCGGCTTAGCCACTGTTCCACGGAGACGCGGAGGCGGTTTATAAGAGAATACTATCTCTTTTCATTATAGGTTGAAAGAGCGAGAGACAGCCGTGCACTCGGAAGAATACGGATCTACACTGCCAGAGGCGCAGGCGCTTCTGAAGAAACATCTCGCCGTGGAAGCTGAAATTATATCCAGGTTAGTGTCATGACCAATAGCGCTCGTGCCTGTTCATTGAAATGCGCCTCCGAGGCCGCTAACTTCGAGACCGAGGCCTATTTACTGTTATACTTTCTTTTATTTATTATTATTTATAACCGCGTTATTGACCAGCCCATCTCCTGTCTTCTTAGCGAGTCGATGGCTAAATGGCTATCTCCTGTTATACTGTATTATCGGTTGATTCTTCCAGAGAGGCATCAGTGAAAACCGTGTGCAACCGCGCGACGCAGCTGGCCCGCCGCGGTCACTTCGCCGCAGCGGAACTGGAGGCCGGCGCGCGGTCGCTGCTGGGAGCCCTGCACGCCGCCCATCACGCCGCCGCCGCGCGTACTCAGCGTCTGCGCGACCGCTGCGATCTGCTGCAGGTCAGACACATGGTTATACCACGCGGTGCCACGCGGTGTGTGTGTGGTGAACGTTTCAGCTCATAATGTCAACTTCTCATAATGTCAACTGGACAAAAAATTCACATTTCTTATAACGTCAACTTCTTAGAATGTCAACTTCACAAAAAGGCAACTTCTCGAAATGTCCACTTCTCACAATGACAACTTCGCATTTGGTCAACTTCGCATAATGTCAACTTGTGTTTGAATGGGTAGAATTCCAGCTCGCCAGCCGCCGGACATTTCGAGAAGTTGCCTTTTTGCGAAGTTGACATTCTAAGAAGTTGACGTTATAAGAAATGTGGATTTTTTGTCCGGTTGACATTATGAGCTGAAACCGTGGTGAAGCGTGCGTAAGCCGGTCGGACGCCCAAAGTACCTATTCGAGTTGCGGGGGCCTGTAAATTTGCAAGAGGTTGCACAAGACAGGAAGCAGTGGCGTCATCTCATGTTGGAGGCCAAGATCCACTTCGGCCTTGAGCCTGCGCAGTAAGTAAGTTAGTAAGTCACTCCGCAGTGACTGTCGCGGTCACTTCGCCGTAGCCGCGCGGACGCAGCGTCTGCGAGACCGCTGCGATCTGCTGCAGGTCAGACACATGGTTATACCACGCGGTCACTGCGCAGTGATCGCCGCGGTCACTTCACTTCAGCCGAACTGGAGGCCGTTACAAGAACGACTCACCCGCGTTCGTGAGATACGAGAAAACGTCTATACTTACTAGAATAAAAAAAAATATTTAAAATATCTAGGAGTTTAAGTTTGGTTTGAGAATGCCGACCCATCATCTTTCGACCTTCATGAAGGAGTCTCCTAGCGACAAATTTGAAATTTACAGATTCTGCCTTTAAAGATGCCAACCTGGCCGAACTTCGACCGAAACCAAAAGTTTGGTCAGACTCTATTCGCACTCTAAATTGACGGCCGCTTCATTGTTCCGGACCAAAAAGACCTGACATACAAAATCTGAAAGACATGTCCGATAAAAATGTTATTTAGCGTGACTAATAATTTTCTCCTTCCGCAGCTAACCACAGAAATCTCGGAAGCAGAGGCCTGGCTGTCGGAGCGTCGCTCAGCCCTGGTGTCCGGCGACGTGGGCCGCGACGAGGAGTCGGTCCTGGCGCTGGTGCGGCGGCTGGACGCGCTGCAGAGGGAGCTGCAGGCGTTCGAGGCCACGCCGGCTAAGCTGGAGCGAGCCGCCGTTCAGTTACAGGTAAAGGGGGGATATTTACTAACACAAACATTTGACTCAGTTTTAACATCATCATCATCATTCATCAGCCTATATACGTTCCCACTGCTGGAACACAGGCCTTATCTCAATTGTGAGATAGTGTGGGCCATACTCCACCACGCTGGCCTAGTGCGGGTTGGTGGAGGGGTGCGTAAGGCAAGTGACCAACCTTAATGTCAGATGTTATCAAGCCGCCAAATGGCCTCTGACTAGGCTTGACGACTAATATTTACATTATAGTAAATATCAGCCGGGACCAACAGCTTAACGTGCCTTCCGAAGCACAGAGACGCTCGAAATTAATGTCACTAAATATGGTGAGAATGGTCACCCATCCATTAACCGACCGCGGCGTAGGTTGCTTGACTTTCGTTATCGCTAACGAACCACTGTCACAACTGCGCCACGAGGCGCTCGTGGCGCAGTTTTAACAATATTTTGAAACTTCAACAACAGAACCTCGTGACAAGCCCGTACTTTCCACACGGAGATGTGTAGGACAATCGTAGGAGAACGTGCCCCTATGACAAGATTGCTGAAAATCTTCAATAACAGCTTTAATCATTTGGATATTTTTTTCCTAACCGTCATAAATTCAAAAACTCTGTTCAAGACTTACTCCAGCCCCATCGCAATACATGTTAGATCCTGATTTTATTAATATGATTGAGATTTATAATTTTTTTGTCATAAAGAAAGTAATGCAAATTCTTGCAACCCGCTTTAGCAGTATGTGAGTATAGCAACCAAATTTTGTTATAACCATAGCTAATTTGGCGCCTCCAAAATAGGTTTTTTTTATTTTCTTGGTCAGGCTTTATATAGCAAGATTTGTTTGTTGCAGACCCGCGAGCCAGCAGACCGTGAGCTGGTGGAGAAGCGCCTAGGCGAGGTGAAGGCGGCCTACGAGGAGGCCACGCTGCTCTCCGCCAGGCGGCAGCAGCGCCTGCAGCAGAGCCTCAAGTACTTCAAGTGAGTACAGGCGTGAGCTGGTGGAGAGGCTTAGGCGCGGTCAAGGCGGCCTATAACAACTGACAAATTCTCTAGAACATATTTATCAATTTGTATGTGTTGCTATCCAACAGTTATTTATTTAGTTTATTGTGTTACCAGGTTTGTCCAAGAATGCGAAGAAGTCCAAGAATGGATCAGCGAGCAGATGTCAGCCGCAGCCAGCGAGGAGTACGGGCTGGACGTGGAACACGTGGAGACGCTGCAGCAGGCCTTCGACAACTTCCTGGCGCAGCTGCATGGTGAGTAGCCCGAGAAGACCGGAGTAGACCAAGGTAGTTCTGAGTAGACTTGATTACAAACATGCTTATTGACTTGAAGAGACCAAGATAGACACTAGTAGACCATACTAGACCGAGTAGTTCGCAGTAGACGAAGGTATCTCTGAGTAGACTAAAGTACATGTATGTATATAGACTGAGGTAGGAAAGGGTAGATGCCAGTAGACCGAGTAGACCAGAGTAACAACGAGTATGGGCTAACGTGGAGCACGTGGAGACGCTGCAGCAGGCCTTAGACAATTTCCTGGTGCAGCTGCACGGTGAGAAGACCGAGTAGACCGGAGTAGACCAAGGCAGATTTGATGAACTTGTATATGCTTATTGACTTAACGTGAACAAGATAGACATAAGTAGACATTAGTAGACCATAGTAGACCGAGTAGACTGGAGTAGACCAAGGTAGATGTGAGTAGATTTAGGTACATACATGCATATAGATTTAAGTAGACAGTCCATAGTAGGACTGATTAGACCGTAGTAGACGCGAGTAGATATGAGTAGGCTTAATACATAATATGCATATAGATTTAAGTAGATAATAGACCAAAGTGAATCTGATAGAGGCTTGCAGTAGGACATTTAAAAGGCCGAAACTAATATACTTATACCCTCTTATTACAGAACGTGGTTTAAAAATTAAACCGAGCTTAGTCCTGACTAAACTCCTGACTAAAGTCAAAGGCTATTACAAAACGAAGTTTTACTTCATTTCGAGTACTAAAGTTAGACCCAAGAAAGTCCGCCGATGCCCCTAGTTTTACTATGGACTAACTTTCAAACGTCAAAAGGATAACACTTTTAAAATTCCGCTCCGTTCTACGTATAGAAAGACAATTTTTGAAAAGAATCACTTAAATTTGTGAACAGAAAATTAAAAATATATGTTACTTTTTCTTACATTACTAAAACATATTTATAAATAAAGAATTATTATTTTTACTATCATATTTAAAGATTTTAAAACATGTCATAAAACAAAGTCTTGTAAAATGAAACGCACTGAACGAGTTAGTACCAGTAAATTATTCTTATGTTGGTATTTGTTTTGTAATAAGGAAAGTTTTAAAAAATAGTCCGGACCTAAACCTGTACTAACTAGTACAGTTTTAAACCTGTTTTAGCGAGGTTTTTTGTAATAAGAGGGATATTGTTTAGCGAACGAGGGCCGCATCGAGGCGATCTGCGAGAGCGGTCACGCGCTGTTAGAAGAGAACGCGCCCGAGGCGGATCGCGTGAGGCAGCGCGTGGAGGACACCCGCGGCCTGTGGGACGACCTGAAGGAGCTCGCCGCCGCCAGGCAGGAGGTGGGTGACCACTGACAGACACCCGGGCAGGTGCCGAGGAAAACGACGAGTGTCGAAGCCAATGTTCACACGTGGACTTTTCGCTGACTTGCAATCTTGCGTTGTCGTCAGTCTGTCGTATGTAGCGCATTCTGATTGCCGCTACACAATTATTCGTTCTCGTTTCAGGAGGAAAGGGGAAATCCCGTGAGTTTAACGGGAGTACGTGTTTAGTTCCACACATGGTTATAGGTCTCTTTAGGGTGTCACTAGACCAATCGACCGATCGTCGATCAACGGCATCGATCAACGTCGATCGAAGTTGATCGACTGGTCTGGTAACTTTAATAATTGATCGTCAGATACCGTTCGACTAACCAATCGATCGATTGCCGGTCGATGGCACCGGTCAAAGTTGATAGATTAACTCCGGCTATATTCCATCAGTTTCTTTTAAAATGTATTCACAAGAGGACGCGTTGTTGTTGTTCCAGTACGATGTTGCTCGTCCTATTATTACGGAGACGCAAACGCAGAAGACTCTGGCTGATCAAGCAGCTCGATCGATGACGTCGATCGACGGTCGATCGATTGGTCTGGTAACACTCTTAGACTGCGGTTACTGTGCCCAAAAAAAAGGCTATTTGTGAGTGATAGCTAATCAGTTCTTGATAACGAATTTACAACTTGCATTTGAATGGTTATTAAAACACTAAGTATTATTTAGGCTCTAGCGGGCGCGCGCCAAGTGCACGAGTTCGACCGGTCGGCGGACGAGACGGCGGCGTGGGTGAGCGAGAAGGAGTCCGCCTTAGCCGCGCACGCCGACGCGCTGAGCCCGCGCGAGCTGCACGCCGCGCGCCGCCGCCTGGACGCGCTGCTGGCCGACCTGGACGCCGTGAGGGCGGCGCACGCCAAGCTGGCCGAGGAGGCTGACAGGTGGGTGACAACATAAGTATAGCTACAGTGGCGACCTCTAACTTGATCAACAGACATCAAGCAACTCGCCACCGACAGTCCTACCAACTGATGATAGAAGGCGCTAACTTACGAACACGAGTTAGTATGGGATCCTGCATCGCGCTGGCATAGTTATTAGCCGCCGCTAGCATATATACAACAAACGTAAGACGGTATATTGGGCCGCGGTCCCCGAGCACAGACACCTAGCTCGGAGGAAGATCTTCCACTTTTAAGGAAGCATTAGATCTCCTACACTATCTAGTCTAGGCTAGCCTCGCCCAATCTATCGCTGGCCGCGCACGCCGACGCGCTGTCGCCGCGCGAGCTGCACGCCGCGCGCCGCCGCCTGGACGCGCTGCTGGCGGACTTGGACGCCGTGAGGGCTGCGCATGCTAAGCTGGCTGAGGAGGCTGACAGGCAAGTGTCAAGAGACTTAATACCTAGGTTACTGGACTGGTTCTAGCTAGGTTTCACAAAGACGACGAGAAAACGCATGCTCCCTTCACCGAAGAAACCAATGAGTAAGTGCTATTTCTTTTCAGGTTTAGCTAAGTTGGTTTAAAAGTCGTACAATTTGCCACAGTTGTACGATGAATTAACAAGCTCTTTCAGCAAAATTATTATTACTATTATTCCGAAATAAAACTTAACCTGTGTGAACTGTGTCTCTAGCTACCAAACTTATCTCATACCAAAAATAATTTCGATGCCCCGTAGCGTCTCGACTCTCGAGTAACCTAACTAGATCAAAACGCAAAACATTTAAACAATAATAATTAATGATTAAACGAACTTACCTTAAGTGAAGTTCAATCATAATTATACGAAGAATTCGTCCGAAGATATTAGTATAATGTACACTTGTAGTATCGCTTTAAATGTGTTACCCTTTAGCACACAATTTTAGAGTATTTATATAAAAATACCATATTTTAAAAAATATATTACAAAATTTAATCGTTACTTCCGGTCGTATTAATTTGTCGGACACATCCGATTCCCGCCAATTTACAAGTGGCGCCACCTTTCCTTTGCCGCCATGCCCGCCATGTTCTATAAACCTTCATTTAGTTTAGAGTTGCGTTTGATATCTTCAGCTAGAAGCCGAGGATAGAAATAAGCGTAGGAGCATTGGCAGAGGGCATGTCCAGCAGTGGACTGCGACGTTTGATATTTCCTGCTGGGATTTTATTGATGAAATAAATATGTACTAGGGTGGGAGGGAGACTAATATCTTCGGACGAATTCTTCGTATAATTATGATTGAACTTCACTTAAGGTAAGTTCGTTTAATCATTAATTATACTTCAGAATTCGTCCTCAATATTAGTATAATGTACACTTGTAGATGTTTAGAGCATAGTCAGGAAATATCATGACGTCTTATTTAATTCTCTTACATCTAGTAAATTCAAGTCTAGTAAATTCAGTACAACCTTTGAAATTATAGATCACTCGTAAAAGATTGTTGTCGATGGGAGTTTGACTAACTCGTTCTCGAAATCCAGGCAACATTCCAGGTCACAGACATACTACTACACACAGACATTTCTAATCATTAAAGCATTAGCTAAATATATTTTATCTTAGGTAGGTTGCCTTGAAACCGAACGATATCGTTCTAATCACGAATGTCATTTTTGTCAAAATAATGTTTATTTAAACATGTACAAACTAATTGAATTCTATGAACTCTCTCTATTTGACTTCTATGAACCGCTCTATTTGAATTCTATTGAACTGTCTCTATTTGAATTCTATGAACTGTCTCCAAAACAAAATTAAAGGAGTAGAAAATTTTTCTAATGGCAGGTGTTTTTGAGAATATACAATGATCCTGAAAAAACAACAACAAACATTCTGACTTTCATGATATACTTATTATAATTTTATTCAGTTTTGTAGGCTGGAGCGTATAAAACGCCTATAAAATTTCTAGTGATAAAATTAATATTCTGTAATTGCCCGTAAAATATAGCTATTTACAATGTTGCTTTTAATCAAAGCAACAGGTTTCTTTGCACTAACGAATAAGTTCGCGGCGTCTGGCAAATTAAAATATATTTGCTATAAAATAATTATTGTTTTATTTAATTTTAATGATATTTTCCAAAAAGATATCATAACAATTCTACTAGTCAATATAGTCATATTGTATTGTAATGTTCAATACGAATTGTGTTTAGAAGACAGTGCTACAAGCTCCATTATTACTTTTTTATTGACGATGTATTTGAATGTTTTTTGTGCGAAAATTAGAAGCAATAAGGTAACATAAATCCAATTTCAATAATTCTCTAACCCTTATGTATCGTGAACATAGGATATCAAAGTTGATGCAATCAATAAGCTTTTTGCTTTTAATATGCCAACGACAGATGAGAAAGCATATACATAAGAATAAATTGTTTCCAATTTTCCGTAAATGCATAATATGCCTGTCGTTATTATGTAATATAATATCTCATATTATAAAAAAAACAAAGTGTCGGAATTTAATTGCAGCAATGCATAATAGCTGCATTAAGGCTTTGTACACATTAAGCTTTTTACAACGCGCGTTTTGCTAACGCGCGTTTCGAGAACTAGGAGTTATATTGAAGTGTATACATGCAAGCGCGCGTTTTTGGTCAAGCAACGCGCGCTCAACGCAACGCCGAGTGCCCAATGTGTACCCGCTTTAATCGTTAATACGGCTTACCAAAAATAAATATTTAAGTATAAAAAACAACGCATCTAGATGTAATCGTCAAGACGCATAATTAATTGTTACACTTAACGTGGACACGCCTCACCAACAAATATACCTCGAGCAACCCGAAGTATTATTATTGTTATTTATAACGAGAAAGGTTCTACATGCCAATACGCATATTTGTTTCATTTAGCCGTTTACAAACAAATATCTTAAGTAACCTGAAGTTAAAAACTTTTTTATGTACGATGTTTTAAACATAATTTATTTCATGTTTATCCTCTATCTAGTTACTTACAACCCACGCCCTGTACCGTTTGTGGCATGATGGCACTGCATGAATAATGTCAAAGGATATTTTAAATTTACTTATGCATTATCAGGGCAATCAAGGTTACTCTCTGTCTACCGTAACAATGAAAAAACGGACTATAAAGTTCATTCTGTGATAAAATTAATTAATTTATCCATTTATACTTTATTGCACGAAACAAGTACAATTATTAGCGAACTTAATGCAGAAAAACATTCTCTACCAGTAATATGGGCGTAAGAATTAATTGCTTTGCTCCATACAGTCATAAACCATTTTTTTTTTTTTTTGTAAATTATTAAAAAACGACATGACTTGTTGTTAGCAACTATTTATATTCTTATTAAGATCTGTGATAGCCGATTGGTATCAAATGTCCAATCACATGCGCGAGGTTGATTGTTCGGATCTTGGCGCGCATGGACTTTACCATGTGCGTATTCACCTCGAGCTCGGCGGTGATGGGCAACTCCGACCACTAAACGTGTCGACTCGGCATCCCATTTTTGAGAGGCTTTAAAAATATATATTATATTCTCTCACAACAATAAAGGATATTCAATCGTGTTCATGAATGAATTTCAATCAATACAATTATGTATTTTTAATATTATCATTAAATATATATATATCAAAAAGGTTTTTTAATCGTTGTGTTCTTTTATAAAAATCAAAAATATTCTTTCCAATTTTTTGACACGTATCCAACTGTATTACAGCAAAATGAACCGATATTCATTTTTCTAAACAGAAATCTCTTAATTTAATTTCTTATTGTAATATTTATTATGTTCTTACATAAAGTCATTATCAAAATCGAATGAAATAATCATTCTTCTTAAAAGGAAATCACATTAATTCAATGTCTTTTTCCTATATGAGCATCATGCATAAACCAATCTTTTGAATTTTATAATAAATCTCGTTTAATGAGCAATTAACAAACCGAACCGTAACCACAGAATATATACTCCGTAACTTTGAATTCGGAGTATTTAATGTGACGTGTTTTACGTGAATATAGGGTAAATATTCATTATTAAGGCATAAAAGCTGTGCAGTGCGATGCGCGCTCAGCAATGGTCGCGTTCGCAAGTCACTGACCCGAATTAATTTCTATTATTTCGCGAATTGCGCGGCTTAGCCGCTGCCCGATATCGCTATGGGTTCCGAGCAACTCATAGCTAACGAGTTGTTGGCGTTCATCCAGCACGCCATCGACACGATGGACGAGGTCAGCATCATGCAGATCTGCAAAACCAACTTTTCGGAGAAGGAGATTTGCAGTAGCAAGGTGCTGCTCTACCAGACGCTCGGCCGAGCCGATAGAATGCCGTCTCGCAGGAGAGACGAAAAAGGCGAGAAGAGTCTCCAGGACATCATCACGCTGTTGAAGGAGACTGACCCGGACGACGTGCCTGCGTTTGTGGCGAGGGACCTGCACAAGCTGCCCCCCGTCACCTTCGACCACGTCGACGTCACCAGGCTGCTGAAGGACATCACAACCCTGAAAGCGAGCCTGGCTGCGATGCAGCTGAAAATCGAGGCTTCGGACTCAACCATCGCCGATTTGCGTGTCGAGTTATTATCGTTACGTAATAGCTCGGTAAGTAGGTCGCCCGAGGCCTCGAACATCAACACTCGTCGTGGGGCGCAAAATGCATCCGTCGGCAGTTTGGACATATGTCTCGACTCGCCGCCACGTGATGTCCCCCGCCCCGCTGCCCGCCCCGCCGCCTGCCCCGCTGAGGGCTTCGCTGCGGAGCCGATACCTCGTGCTGGTGCGGAACCCCCGATCCGTGCCTACGCTGCCGCCGCTGCTGCTCCTGCCAGACCATCTCGGCAGACAAAGACATCGGGAGATGAACAGAAGTTGACGAATAAACGTCAACCGAAGAACAAGTGCGATGAGGAGGGC
Organism: Mecyna flavalis; assembly: GCA_949319885.1. Classification (NCBI taxonomy): domain Eukaryota; kingdom Metazoa; phylum Arthropoda; class Insecta; order Lepidoptera; family Crambidae; genus Mecyna; species Mecyna flavalis. The sequence goes on from OX439422.1 coordinate 370,257, forward strand.
TTCATCATGGTCGAGAGGAAGAAGAGGAAGCCCGCCGCCCGCAACCACCGCGGCACCGCACCGACTCGCCCGGATGACCCGCTGCGTCCTGAGATACGTGCGACGCAGCTGTACGTGTCTAGACTGCATTGGTCTACGAAGGTCGAGGATCTCGTAGACTACATCCGAAAGAAGTCCAAATTCACTCTAAGGGTTGAGCGATTGGATTCTCGCCATAAAGTCAACTTCGGTTCATTTGTGGTGAGAGTGCCGTCCCATCACCTGGAGACTTTTATGAAGGAGGACTTCTGGCCGCAGGGTGTCGTCTATCGGAGGTTTCGAGGACGGCTCCCAGCTGACTCAAGCCGCCTTAAGGCGGCAATATTAAATTAATTTTTATTTTATATTTATATTGTATGTATGTTAGTCTGTAAGGTATTTATAATATGGGCCTGTAATTCATATTGTAATTCTGTTGCCTGAAATAAACGATATTATTATTATTATTATTATAAAAAATATGTCTTTCCTCGATATCAATTAGAAAAATAATATTCATCATTTTTAAAAACAAAAAATGTCTCGATTGTCTATGCACCGGGCCGCGATTTCAGCGTCCCGAGTTTAATTCCCGGATTGAGATAACTTTGTGTCTGTTTTTTCCCGACTCGGGAAACCAATCCGTATCCGGTAATCGTAGTGTTTAAGCCAGTACCGATCATTGCAACGATAACACGATAACTCGTTTTCAAGGACGGCGGCCACAAGAAATAATTTTTAAACACATAAATACAAATCGACTCGGACACGCATCATTAGCGCTCTGCTATGTCACTGACGACACTCAGTCGGTGGCGGTATAAAACCGGTCATACGTACTAAATATCCGAGCGAATAGTTGTGCCCGTAAAGCGGTGCGGGTTCGATCCCTGCCCGATACCCGGAAATATTTCACCATTAAGCAGGCATTATGCTTAAATTATAAGAAAACTAGTGTTTATAATATGGGGACTCAACTGATTCATTGGCACTCTGAACAACATTCTATAGTCAAGTCAACACCTGATCTACTTTCCGCTCGCGGGTTTTTCTAGGAGGTCCTGCCCGAGGCCGTGTCGTGGTCACCGGGCGTTGGAATAATCCAGGACCTCGTCGAAACGGTTTATAGGTATATAACCATAGGGCATCTGCTTCGACTTCATCGCTCTGTTATCTTCAAGAGAGCCGTTTTCACTTCGGTTCGTTCGCCGAGTTGCTATGAATCGATAAATCTATCGAACTTAATAATTGGTTGGAGGTTTGCACATTAATTTGTGAAACCAATTGGTCATCGATACCCACATGGGTTCAATTAATGATAAAAATCGAGCCGAAGATGATGAATAAATCAGGGTTCATACCTGTTCGCTCGTAAATGTACCTGTGAATCGTAGCTGCGGCTGCGGCGGTCGGCGGTGGTCGGCGGCTGCGACGGGGCTCGGCGCGCGGCGTGACGGCTCCAGCGATGTCTTCTTCGGTCGCTTGGCTCTTCGCTATGTTCAGTTTTTGCGTCGGATAATCATTTTGGTATCCAGAGTGCATAAAACTTTCTCGTCATTCGCGGTGGAGCATTATACAAAGCCTGACGGCCGTCCAAGTGCGGATTAAAACGGAACAGCCCCAGGCAGTCCGAGTGTGAATTTGAACCAGTTGATGGATTCTTCGTATATCGCCATGTTCAATTCGAGCTGGGTCTGCAAGCAGACACACAGTTCGTTAGTCTTTGCGTGGGATCACCCTATAGATGTCCCTGCGTGCATAAGACCTTGAGTTTCGCTTTAAATCGCGAAATTGAACAAAAAGCGACCCATGGGACTGCCCACGGGTATTGTATTTTCCTAAAAAAAAAATTTTTTAAAATATAACGAATCTTCACTGTAACGTTATAACACAGTTTCAAATTTCATCGTATATCGCCATGTTCAATTCGAGCTGGGTCTGCAAGCAGACACACAGTTCGTTAGTCTTTGCGTGGGATCACCCTATAGATGTCCCTGCGTGCATAAGACCTTGGGTTTCGCTTTAGACACGAAATTGAACAAAAAGCGACCCATGGAACTCTGCCCATGGGTATTGTATTTTCCTAAAAAATAAAATTTAAAATCTAACGTTTTAACACTTTCGTCTTTTACTAACGGAATTTAGAATTTGAGTAACGTTTGCGTGCGTTTGGGCGAAGCACAAATAGCGAATGAAGGTTTATAGAACATGGCGGGCATGGCGGCAAAGGAAAGGTGGCGCCACTTGTAAATTGGCGGGAATCGGATGTGTCCGACAAATTAATACGACCGGAAGTAACGATTAAATTTTGAAATATATTTTTTAAAATATGGTATTTTTATATAAATACTCTAAAATTTTGTGCTAAAGGGTAACACATTTAAAGCGATACTACAAGTGTACATTATACTAATATTGAGGACGAATTCTGAAGTATAATAGCGCCATCTATTTAATATTACTGGACCCTAATGTTTTAACATTAACCAGACAAATGATTAGTATATTAATCGTACCATGTTTGTTCCAGACTAGGCACAGCGTTCCCCGACGCGAAGGAACACGTGTCATCCAAGCTGGAGGACGTGACGGAAGCGCTGCAGGCGCTGAGCGCGCGCGCCGAGCAGAGCTCGCTGCAGCTGGAGCTGGCGGGACAGCTGCAGGCGTACTTCGCCACCTCCCAGGAACTGCTGTGAGTCCCTCCCTGGCCAGTGTCCTAGCCCGTCGCCTTGTCGTCACAGCTGGAGGACGTGACGGAAGCGCTGCAGGCGCTGAGCGCGCGCGCCGAGCAGAGCTCGCTGCAGCTGGAGCTGGCGGGACAGCTGCAGGCGTACTTCGCCACCTCCCAGGAACTGCTGTGAGTCCCTCCCTGGCCAGTGTCCTAGCCCGTCGCCTTGTCGTCACAGCTGGAGGACGTGACGGAAGCGCTGCAGGCGCTGAGCGCGCGCGCCGAGCAGAGCTCGCTGCAGCTGGAGCTGGCGGGACAGCTGCAGGCGTACTTCGCCACCTCCCAGGAACTGCTGTGAGTCCCTCCCTGGCCAGTGTCCTAGCCCGTCGCCTTGTCGTCACAGCTGGAGGACGTGACGGAAGCGCTGCAGGCGCTGACGGTAGTTAGCTAGACGACATGTGCTTACACAAGACAAAAACATTTACGTTTGTTGATTACTTCTGTTGAAGGGGCGTATTTGACATTAAATTATCATTTTAATTGCCAGCTTTTCAAATAAGTTTGTGACTTTTTGCTAGATAATTTAGATGACAAAAACGAAGCATCCTTGTTATTTGAGGAAAAAATTACGAATTCATTTTTGAGGTTTGAAACTGGAGATACATAGGCACATTCGACAGAACGACGGTGGTATATGTTTGAGTCGTTTATTGCCCGTGTTACTACCATTCTTACTACCAGTAGTAATACCGGTAAAGTGTTTACCCGTCTTACTACTGTAGTTGAAAGTTGTAAGAACAGCAATGTTCTGGTCCCTCTCGGGTGTGTGAAGGAACCGGGGGAATTTCGTGGTAGTGGGCCATCCCACTAACCACCCCTCCCCCCCCCCCCCGCCCCCCGTTTCTTTTTGGTTATCGGGACCAGATATGTTGGTTCGCCACCTCCACACACAAAAAAAAAACTTCTGTGATTTTTTACACATTTTTATTATACCGTAGAGCATGGACAAACGAGATGCTGGCGCGCGTGACGGCGGCGGAGCTGTCGCGCGACGTGGCGGGCGCCGAGCGGCTCGTCGCGCGACACCGCGACATGCGCGTCGAGATTGACGCCAAGGATGACGACTTCCGGAACCATTATGAACACGGTGAGTTGACGAATTACTGTATATCCTTTGTTAAATCTGTGCTATCAAAGTAACTTCTCTTTTCAAAAAAGGCGTCAGTGCGAAACTGTCATTACTTGAGTTTTAAAATCATTAAAATCCTGGATTTTCAAACCAAAAAATACCAAAAAATAGCAACGTTATTGATGTTTGGTCATACAATTGTCAATGAATAATAAACACGTTAAATATTACATCATATTTTATATTTATCAGTTTTGTATTTAATCTGGGTGATTCTATGTATAATAATATTTTTTTTATTTGATTTCGCAGGCGAGAAACTGATCCGCGAAGGCCACTTCATGTCAGCGGAAGTGGAAGAACGCATGCGCACACTGCGCGCGCGACGCGCCGCGCTGGAAGCAGCGTGGACTGCGCGCGAGCAGATCTACGCGCAGCACCTGGACGCGCTGGTCTTCAAGCGAGACGCCGACGCGCTCGACAGCTGGATCGGCAGCAGGTAGATTAAGGTTTCCTTAACAGGCCAAATCCCATCAACCACCCATGACTATACTAACCTCTCAGCTTAACTGGCCGAAACGTGAAAAAAGCGAGCGACAGAAAGGTTGCAGGTTGTTTTTGACTGACATAAATCTACAAGTCGCTTTTGATTTTTACGAAAAATAACTACACATAACGCAACTTGGTGGTAATCGCGCGTTCGTCGAAAAAATAAATACACGTGATAATAATTTGTCAACGGCACAATCTGGCCTTTCGACCGAGCAGTAAACAAGGTTGCCAAGATTAACTGAGCAAACCGATCTTGAGGAATTCTTTATTGCTTGGAGCTAGTCCATATTGTGATGTGTTTCCATTAAAATGTTAACAAGGTCATTTTTTATCGATTTAAATGTGTTTTTTAATGGTGGAATTTTTTGTGTCCCCAGGGTGCCTCTGGTCCGCGACGGCAAGTTTGGCGACAGCGTGGCTCAGACTGAGGAGCTGCTGAGCCGCCACCGAGACCTCGAGGAGACCATCGAGGCGCAGCGGGATAAGTTCCAGGCGCTCAAGAGGATCACGCTGGTCAGTATACTCCCCTTTTTTTATACCACGTCAGTTGACAGACAGGCACATAGCCCACCTGATGGTAAGCGGTCACTGCGGCCTATTCCATTGAGGGACACTTTACCAGGAAGCGTCGCTCAATGTGCTGCCAGAATGTAGGCTCATCTGATCTTCGAGCCTTTGATTTTAAGTGTAATGTACTACCTGTGGGGGTGGGAGCTAGCCAGTCGGACTCTGAAAAAGCCCTACCACCAAACAAAACCCCCTGGGACGAGCTTTTTAATCATCACAAAACTGGTACGAGCTCACGACTTTGTTCGCGTGGAGTTTTAATCATGCCAAACCTCACACACATAGTTGAGGAATGTCCTCTTCGTCGTTTCCCCGGCGGCATGCGTGAGCTTCATAACCTCACTCCGGCTGCAGTGGACTGGTTGCACCAACTTGACATTGACATCTGAGGATTCATGAAGAAGCCATACGCAATGATGATGATGCCAAACCTGATAGATGATTTCAAGTTCTCATTAGTGTGGCTCGAATTTAGAGTTTCACAACAGATGTACTAGATCTTGTATTTTATTATCTCAACAGAAAATGCTAATTAGACACAACAATTTTTGTTTGTGCGCCATTTTTATAACTCTTATAGTATATCAAGTTTGTTGTGGTTCTGTACCAGGAGTTTTTTTTTATGTAAGAGGGAGGCAACGTGAAAGCGGGTTATCTGATGGTAAGCAATCACCGCCGCCCATAAATACCCGCAACACCAGAGTTCCCGTTATCATTATTACTTATTATTCATTTCAATACTCATTGTACAGGTGGAGCAAGCCTTCGCAGCGCAACGTGACGAAGAGGAAGCATCCCGTCGCCAGGCGGCCGAGAGAGCGGAGCAGGACCGCCTGCAGCAGCTGCGCAAGCGCGAGCTGCAGCGCATCGCCGAGGAGCGACGCCGCGACAGCCACGCTAGAGAGGTAACTAACTACGGTAGAGAGGTGACTCGCTACGTAAGAGAGGTGACTCACTACGCTAAAGAGGTAACTTGCTACTCTAGAGAGATAACTTACTACGCTAGATGGCTAACTTACTTCGCTAGAGGGGTAACTTGCTACAGTAGAGAGGTAACTCACTACGCTATATAGGTAACTCATTACACAAAAGGTGACTTAGCACTCACTACATTGGAGAAGTTACCTACTCTGCGTGAGTACGAGACTAACTAGAGTAGGAATTCATTTCCTCAGTCGTGACTCGTCACCACCCCAGACAAAAAATTACTTTATTATTTGTTCCGTCTTCGATATCCGGAATCCATATTGAGTGAAGCCTTCCGTTTTTCTTGTGTTCTTCCGGTCAAGCGAGTCCCTCTCTTACGCTAGTGGCGCCACCTTGCGTCCAATGCGACCGTTTCCGGTCGTAGGTAGCTATAGTTACCTCATGGATCGCGCCACCTCCTTTTGTCATTATAGCGTCGTTTTTCGTAGCGTTCGGACGTCGAAGCGAGCAAATATTTTAGAATATCCCATGATATTTCTAAAATAGTTAAAAATAGTTAAATTTTTCTTTATTTTAATAATAATATTAATTTGTCGATTTTAAAATTTTTGAAAAGTTCGTACATGTACATTGCTTGGAATTAATTTTATTTTAACTCTCTTGCGCAATGGAATATAAAAATATAGAGAAAGTTACGCTGTCGGCAAGTGACGAAGCGGATTATTTTCTTTACTTCGAGTTCCAAAAGTGAGAAGAAAAGCTCGGCTAAGGAATCGTATACTGGTATGGATTATAAGTAATGACCTAAGCGGGCAGATCATCAAACTTTAAACTGAATTATGAGTTAGGTTTTGAACCTCGTACCTACAAAATGAAGGTATCGTTGTCAAGTCTCTTGTAGTGCTCTTGCAAATGCAATGATTATACAAGTAATAATTAATGATTAAACGAACTTACCTTAAGTGAAGTTCAATCATAATTATACGAAGAATTCGTCCGAAGATATTAGTATAATGTACACTTGTAGTATCGCTTTAAATGTGTTACCCTTTAGCACACAATTTTAGAGTATTTATATAAAAATACCATATTTTAAAAAATATATTACAAAATTTAATCGTTACTTCCGGTCGTATTAATTTGTCGGACACATCCGATTCCCGCCAATTTACAAGTGGCGCCACCTTTCCTTTGCCGCCATGCCCGCCATGTTCTATAAACCTTCATTTAGTTTAGAGTTGCGTTTGATATCTTCAGCTAGAAGCCGAGGATAGAAATAAGCGTAGGAGCATTGGCAGAGGGCATGTCCAGCAGTGGACTGCGACGTTTGATATTTCCTGCTGGGATTTTATTGATGAAATAAATATGTACTAGGGTGGGAGGGAGACTAATATCTTCGGACGAATTCTTCGTATAATTATGATTGAACTTCACTTAAGGTAAGTTCGTTTAATCATTAATTATACTTCAGAATTCGTCCTCAATATTAGTATAATGTACACTTGTAGATGTTTAGAGCATAGTCAGGAAATATCATGACGTCTTATTTAATTCTCTTACATCTAGTAAATTCAAGTCTAGTAAATTCAGTACAACCTTTGAAATTATAGATCACTCGTAAAAGATTGTTGTCGATGGGAGTTTGACTAACTCGTTCTCGAAATCCAGGCAACATTCCAGGTCACAGACATACTACTACACACAGACATTTCTAATCATTAAAGCATTAGCTAAATATATTTTATCTTAGGTAGGTTGCCTTGAAACCGAACGATATCGTTTTAATCACGAATGTCATTTTTGTCAAAATAATGTTTATTTAAACATGTACAAACTAATTGAATTCTATGAACTCTCTCTATTTGACTTCTATGAACCGCTCTATTTGAATTCTATTGAACTGTCTCTATTTGAATTCTATGAACTGTCTCCAAAACAAAATTAAAGGAGTAGAAAATTTTTCTAATGGCAGGTGTTTTTGAGAATATACAATGATCCTGAAAAAACAACAACAAACATTCTGACTTTCATGATATACTTATTATAATTTTATTCAGTCTTGTAGGCTGGAGCGTATAAAACGCCTATAAAATTTCTAGTGATAAAATTAATATTCTGTAATTGCCCGTAAAATATAGCTATTTACAATGTTGCTTTTAATCAAAGCAACAGGTTTCTTTGCACTAACGAATAAGTTCGCGGCGTCTGGCAAATTAAAATATATTTGCTATAAAATAATTATTGTTTTATTTAATTTTAATGATATTTTCCAAAAAGATATCATAACAATTCTACTAGTCAATATAGTCATATTGTATTGTAATGTTCAATACGAATTGTGTTTAGAAGACAGTGCTACAAGCTCCATTATTACTTTTTTATTGACGATGTATTTGAATGTTTTTTGTGCGAAAATTAGAAGCAATAAGGTAACATAAATCCAATTTCAATAATTCTCTAACCCTTATGTATCGTGAACATAGGATATCAAAGTTGATGCAATCAATAAGCTTTTTGCTTTTAATATGCCAACGAGAGATGAGAAAGCATATACATAAGAATAAATTGTTTCCAATTTTCCGTAAATGCATAATATGCCTGTCGTTATTATGTAATATAATATCTCATATTATAAAAAAAAAAAAAAAAAAAAAAAAAAAAAAAAAAAAAAAAAAAAAACAAAGTGTCGGAATTTAATTGCAGCAATGCATAATAGCTGCATTGAGGCTTTGTACAACATTAAGCTTTTTACAACGCGCGTTTTGCTAACGCGCGTTGCGAGAAACTAGGAGTTATATTGAAGTGTATACATGCAAGCGCGCGTTTTTGGTCAAGCAACGCGCGCTCAACGCAACGCCGAGTGCCCAATGTGTACCCGCTCTAATCGTTAATACGGCTTACCAAAAATAAATATTTAATAAATATTTAAGTATAAAAAACAACGCATCTAGATGTAATCGTCAAGACGCATAATTAATTGTTACACTTAACGTGGACACGCCTCACCAACAAATATACCTCGAGCAACCCGAAGTATTATTATTGTTATTTATAACGAGAAAGGTTCTACATGCCAATACGCATATTCGTTTCATTTAGCCGTTTACAAACAAATATCTTAAGTAACCTGAAGTTAAAAACTTTTTTATGTACGATGTTTTAAACATAATTTATTTCATGTTTATCCTCTATCTAGTTACTTACAACCCACGCCCTGTACCGTTTGTGGCATGATGGCGCTGCATGAATAATGTCAAAGGATATTTTAAATTTACTTATGCATTATCAGGGCGATCAAGGTTACTCTCTGTCTACCGTAACAATGAAAAAACAGACTATAAAGTTCATTCTGTGATAAAATTAATTAATTTATCCATTTATACTTTATTGCACGAAACAAGTACAATTATTAGCGAACTTAATGCAGAAAAACATTCTCTACCAGTAATATGGGCGTAAAAAGTAAGAATTAATTGGTATGCTCCATACAGTCATAAACCATTGTAATTTTTTTTTTTTTTTTTAAAAACGACATGACTTGTTATTAGCAACTATTTATATTCTTATTAAGATCTGTGATAGCCGATTGGTATCAAATGTCCAATCACATGCGCGAGGTTGATTGTTCGGATCTTGGCGCGCATGGACTTTACCATGTGCGTATTCACCTCGAGCTCGGCGGTGATGGGCAACTTCGCAAGTAGAATGGTTGTGTAGTTTTGATACAATCAGTCCCACTCCTCTGTTAAGAAAGGACCACGAAGGCCAGTTACGGAAGTCAATCCAATGCAATAACTAGACCCGCGAAATGCACGGAAAAGAAGGAACTATTCCATATATTAGGTAGGTAGGTAGGAGAAAAAAAAAAAAAAAAAAAAAAAAAAAAAAAAAAAAAATGTTTATGACGTGCAAAAGAATTTCTTGGTAAATCAAATTGCAAAATAAATACTTTGACTTTGACTTTTACTGTAGTAATGCGTTCCGACCACTAAACGTGTCGACTCGGCATCCCATTTTTGAGAGGCTTTAAAAATATATATTATATTCTCTCACAACAATAAAGGATATTCAATCGTGTTCATGAATGAATTTCAATCAATACAATTATGTATTTTTAATATTATCATTAAATATATATATATCAAAAAGGTTTTTTAATCGTTGTGTTCTTTTATAAAAATCAAAAATATTCTTTCCAATTTTTTGACACGTATCCAACTGTATTACAGCAAAATGAACCGATATTCATTTTTCTAAACAGAAAACTCTTAATTTAATTTCTTATTGTAATATTTATTATGTTCTTACATAAAGTCATTATCAAAATCGAATGAAATAATCATTCTTCTTAAAAGGAAATCACATTAATTCAATGTCTCTTTCCTATATGAGCATCATGCATAAACCAATCTTTTGAATTTTATAATAAATCTCGTTTAATGAGCAATTACAGTCTGTTTCAAACACGATGATATGCCTGACACATCCATAGAACGTAAATGTTTGCGTTTAGGAAAATGTTGACTTCGATATAAATACAAATTTGAATAATAAAGAAATAGATCAACACTAAATACTGTACATTAATAACGATTTAATAAGAGTCATGGTGTTTTTTTTCGGTTTAGAGAAGTTTTATGTACATTTTTCTATAAAATATAAAAATTATATGAGACGTACTAGGTTACGTTCTATGGTCTTTTAAACCAGAGATGTGACTTAGGTTTTATTATTAATCGATAAAAATCGTGAATAATCGAAACTATAATTTAAGGGAAAGAATAGTGGAATATTCGTAAAAAAATATTGTATTATGTAAAATAATACCGTCAATTTAAAATCGATGTTTACAATGTACAAAACTAACACGTTACTATTTATTGACCGAGTGAGCGAAGCGAGCGAGGGGTACAATGGTACAAATCATTTTTGTATGTACATATAAAGGTATGTATGTTTGTTCCGCGAAAATTCTCGAACGGGTGATCTGATTTAGACGAAAATGTAGGAATAGTTAATAGAATTTTTAATTTTGTTGACCATCGGTTTAGTAGTTTTTGTAATATTCGCGTTTTTGTAAGAAAATAAATAATTGTATTTTAATTCTCTGGGTCTGGGGAAACTAACTGTACAGTTAGTATTAATTCAGATTTAGCTTTCCTGTCCGCTGCCTTCCAGGCTGCTATGTGCGTATCGGCATCATTTGGTCTTGGCCTTTCTCCACTTAAATACTCCCAGTAGTCGCTTCGTACAAGTAATGCCTCTATCTGTACCTTCCAACTATCATAGTTATCTTTTGTTAATAATTCAATACTTAAGGTGGGTCTATGCTTACGAGCCGAGCACGAGCCGAATGCTCGAAGCGCGCTCGTTCGAGGCTCGAAATCGGTCCACAGTACACGAATTTTGGATCGGCTCGTGCTCCGCTCGTGCGCGGCTCGTGCTCGGCTCGTAAGCATAGCACCTTTACATACATTCGCAGACATGATTCGGTCGTACCCTTTTTCAAATAATTTTCGATGACTCCTTTCTTAGTTACATGTACCTACTCACTCTTTATTTTCGCTGGTCCTGGGCCCATAACCTTTGTAGGGGTAAATATCAGATAACACAGTTTTAAAGAGAAATATTTATTGTACATAAATAAGAAAAAAAAAATATCAGCCTATTTAATATCCCAATGCAGGGCAAAGGCCTCCATCCTTGAAATCAAGTTATCGCTACAATGATGGGTATTGGCTTAATCACCACGCTTGCCAAATGCGGATTGGTGATCACCAACCCGAGCTGTGTCCGAAAAAACCGACACAAAGTTAGCTCGACCCGGGAATTGAACCCAGGACCCCGAGATCTCGGCCCTGTACCTAAACCACTAGACCATTGAGGCGTTTGTACATAAATAATAACTGGAAAATATTTGTTTTATTGTCTTTACACTCTCACAAATATTTTCCAGTTATTATTTATGTACAATAAATATTTCTCTTTATAACTGTGTTATCTGATATTAACCTCTACACTAGCTAATATCAAAGTAGAAAAAATTAAATGAAATGAAATGAAATGAAAATGTTTATTTCAGAAACAGATGCAGTTACATAGTTTCCATATGTTATCTTTAAATAATAAAAATTGAAAAATTAAAAATATAAACTACGTAGTTCAGTCTAATCCCAACCTCAAGATCTACTAATAGAACTTAAAGTTAGGATTAGACCGCACGTGTACGGACGACCAGTGCGCGAGGACAGGACCGTCTATCCTCTCTGCAATCACCTTCAGGAGTGTGTTGGTGCTGCCCCGCACTCGCTCCCACAAAGAAGCTACTCGCTTGCGAATAACGGCTTGGAAACCGTCGGTGTTCGCCGCAGCGAACATTCCCGAGGCGCTGCAGCGCCAGGGCAGCCCCAACAACCCCCTGAAGGCATTATTATACTGGACGCGCAGAGCACTGTAGGCCTTTTTGGTGTAGTTGCTCCAAAGGTTGCACGTGTATAAAGTTTGACAATAAGTTTTAAAGAGTGTGATTTTCACCTCTCGAGAACAACGTGCAAACCTCCGTGATAGCATATTACCCCTCACCGACAGTGCCCTGCGCTCCCTCTCCATATCGACGTCGTCTTTAAGGTTCTCCTCGACCCAGTGACCCAAATATTTAAACTTTTTAACTACTTTCAGAGGAGACCCGTCCAGAGTAACTGTTATTGGCGAAAGAGGATATGTTTTAGTGCCAGATTTAAAGACCAGTATCTCACTCTTTTTGACATTATATTTGAGCCCATGGGCCGAAGCATACCCCTCACAAATAGACAACAACTTCTTTAATGCATTGATTGAGGGGCTAAGCAGCACCATATCGTCAGCATAGCTAATATTGTTGACAAATTTGCCATCCAGTGAACAGCCTACTCCCGCACTGCTTAGCTCCTCAATCAACTCATTTACATAGATATTGAAAAGTGTAGGTGAGGACAACCCCCCCTGTCTCACTCCGCACTTCATCCTATAAGCATTCGAGCACTGCCCCGCCCACCGCACCACATTGGTTTGGTTGCCGTACCAGTACTCGAATATTTCAACCAACTCATCAGGCAAATTCGTGTTGCTGTGCAGTTTTTTCCACAGTAGATCATATGACACTAGGTCAAATGCCTTTGACAGATCCAAAAAACATGCGTATACTGGCGTATTTCTTTCCGTGTAGTATCGAACAGTGTGCTTAAGGCATAGTACTGCTGACTCAGTAGATAATCCAGAGCGAAAGCCAAACTGGGCGTCATGCAGATTTACATTGTTAGTTAAATGCTTGTTAAGCACACTATCCAACACCTTTGCGAGAATAGTGGCCAGCGAAATTGGCCTGTAATTGTTTCTGTCAGAGGCATCCCCCGTCTTGTTTTTGATTATGGGTACCACTACGGTCTTCATGAGGTCATCTGGTAAATAGCTATGACGAATGCAGAATGTATAAAACATGGCAAGCACTCTAGGCAGGTGGACCCCCGCATGCTGCAGGTGCTCGATGCTGAGGCCATCGTGCCCTGGAGACTTACCTCTGGTCATTTGTCGAACTACCTTCGCAATTTCAGTTGACGTTATTTTTACGAGGCTATCACTTTTCCGATTTCCAGCATCGAGCACCGGCCCAGCTGCGTCCACCTCCATAGGTTCCACTTTAAAATGGGCCATAAAAAGATTGGCTATTTCGCTGGGTTCACTAACATTTTCAACACTTACTGGTGGGCACACCCTAGGATTTAGTTTGCTAGTTGATTTCCAAAACTGTGAAAAATTTTTAGCCTTATGATGTGAGGCAATTACGTCCATTTTAATCTGGTCTTTATTATTTTGACAGAATTTAAGTTTAGCTTTAAAGACTTTTCTAGAACAGCACATTTCCTCGTAAACCTGTCCTGTTCTAGGCTTTCCTTGCAAACGCCATTCCTGAAAGCAAAGCCTTGCCCTCCGGTGTGCCTCCCTTACATGTTTATTCCATCCCGCGACATAGCCAGTCCCTCTGCGCTGCCCTCCACCACAACTAGCAACAGAAGCCTCCCTTAGTATTCTAACAATAGAATTATACATATTATCAATGGTTTCTCTATGGCTGGTATCGTTACATATTTTATCACAACAAAAACGAAATTTCTCTGGAAAATCAATTTTTTTAAATTCACTATTACACATATTACAATATTTTATTATCTGCGACTTTTCTCGTTCTCCCCAAATAACCCCCTTTAGAAGCGCATCATTACTGCCACCATTGTTTTTAGCGATAAGTTTAGGTGTAGTCTTGGTTAAGTTACATACTATCTCTATAGGTACATGATCTGACCAAAAAACATCATAGTGTATTTTAGCACTTACAACCGTTTGTCTCGCCGCTACCGAGGTGACACAGTGGTCGAGCCACCGCGTACAGCCATGACTGTCGCTAATGTAGGTAAACGAGTCAGCTGGTAACATCTCTACGTCAACTATACATAATTGTTGTTCAATACAAAAATTCTTTAGTTCATTGTAAAAAGGCATTTCGGGGTGAGCATTGAAATCACCTAGCAAGTATACTAAATCCACATTTTCATTTTCAATAATAGCATACATTTCGCCTAGACACTCCGTAAATTCGTTTAACTTTTCACGCGCATCATTAGGCATATACACTGAAAAAACTATCATATGAATATTATTCATAAAAATCTTAATAGCTATAAGTCGAACACTTTTACACTGTATAATAGAAACGCACGGTAACCGGTCCTTTCGCCACAGTAAAGCGACACCCCCGTACGGACGGCCACGCAAAACCCCCGTAGACAGGTCCACAGCTGTGTTGCCGGTGTACGCAAAGTTAGAATCAATGGTTCCCAATAATGGTATATCAGGCTGCAGTAACCACGTTTCTTGGAGTGCAACGATATCCGCAGATTTACACAGTGTCCTTACGCACTCCACTGAACGTGAAATGCCTTTACAGTTGTAACTCAGTAGTGTAAGATTATTTGTTTTATTTTCACCTCCCATTAGTTTGTTTATCAGGTTCATAACTTTTCACCTTCGAGAAATTCACAAAACGCCGAAAAAGCACTCCCTCCGGCCAAAAACTTTCACCAAGAAAGACGTCCAACTTTCTTTTTGGTACTAATACTTTAAAAGCGTTGTAACCTCTATCAATTTTAAGATTCAACTTTTGCAGTGTTATATTCAATTGTGTCTTACTGTACACATGCGCAGTTATATCGCTTTCAGTCGTAGACTTGTCAACATTGTAAATAAATAGTGGTATGTCGATGTCAGCTGCTTTAAATTTTCCATTAGGGTCTTCGGTATTCCCTGTTCCTTTTTTTCCAACAATTCTATTACGTAACCTCTTCCGCTGCACTAATTTCCACTCCTCAGTATGGTTTTCAGGTTTCCATTGGCCCGGAGCCTTAAGTTTATCTGCTATACTTATAACAGACGTTTGAGATTCCAGCGGACACATTCGCGAATCCACATGCGCATCGTCGCGGCAGTCGCGGTCCAAGGGTAACGTAGGTGTTTTTGCACGCTCAAAAGTGCACTGCGACATAGGTTGCTTTGTTTGCACATTACCCGACACGGGAGTTTCGTCTTTGTTTGTTTGTGTTATTACGCCTGACATTTGCCGTCTTGAAGTCGCACTCGAGTTGTTTACGTCAACTTGTTCGTTAATTTCACCCGCGTTTGCAGTTGATATTACTCGATATGAACTCGCAAACATTTCAACTGGCTGTTCTGGACTATTTAATGATGTGTCACTGTTTTTGGGGCTATATCCTGAGATGTGATGTAGACCCATAGGCCCACTTTCGTAGTTGCAGTCTCGACGAAGATAATTCCCTCTTCTTTTATTTACATTGTAGTGGTCGCCGAAGTTTACAATAGACGAATTTTTCAGATCATCGACCTCATTTTTCAAAGCTTGAAAGGTATCCACTGTGACGTAATGGGTTTCAGCAAATCTTTGTGCCTCCTTTAACACCAGAATATCCTTGAGTAGACGTGTTACATCAACATGGTCGAATGTAACCGGGGGTAGTTTCTGAAGATCTCGGGCCACAAAAACTGGCACAACGTCTGGATCCGTCCGTTTGAAGAGTCCGATTATGTCGTCGATATCTCGTTGCGCCTTTTTGTCGCCTTTTCGTGTTTTACTTCGTTTATCCGTCGGCACGGAGTCGTACAACAATTTTTTCGCACTTTGTATTTCCTCAGGCGTGAACGCCGTTACACAAATCCGACATAGACTGTCCTCGTCCATGACGTCGAGTTTATTTTTCACGAAAGCCAATATTTCACTGATTACTATATTGCAACCGGTACATTTAATAACGTTAGACGCCATTATCAACAATGTTTAGCGACACAGATACGCTGCACACAGTCTAACACGCCCGGCACCGGAGATGCGCGCGCGGCGACGAAAATTTATCATACATTATAAATCTATACTTTGAATCGATTGTCATAAGCACTAAGATATAATCGATAATCGATTGGTTATGCAGGTTGACACATGAGGTCACGTCTCTTTAATTGTCAAAGATGAGGTGTCACCCATATCATCGTGTTTGAAACAGACTGTAACAAACCGAACCGTAACCACAGAATATATACTCCGTAACTTTGAATTCGGAGTATTTAATGTGACGTGTTTTACATGAATATAGGGTAAATATTCATTATTAAGGCATAAAAAATGTCTTTCCTCGATATCAATTGGAAAAATAATATTCATCATTTTTAAAAACAAAAAATGTCTCGATTGTCTATGCACCGGGCCGCGATTTCAGCGTCCCGAGTTTAATTCCCGGATTGAGATAACTTTGTGTCTGTTTTTTCCCGACTCGGGAAACCAATCCGTATCCGGTAATCGTAGTGTTTAAGCCAGTACCGATCATTGCAACGATAACACGATAACTCGTTTTCAAGGACGGAGGCCACAAGAAATAATTTTTAAACACATAAATACAAATCGACTCGGACACGCATCATTAGCGCTCTGCTATGTCACTGACGACACTCAGTCGGTGGCGGTATAAAACCGGTCATACGTACTAAATATCCGAGCGAATAGTTGTGCCCGTAAAGTGGTGCGGGTTCGATCCCTGCCCGATACCCGGAAATATTTCACCATTAAGCAGGCATTATGCTTAAATTATAAGAAAACTAGTGTTTATAATATGGGGACTCAACTGATTCATTGGCACTCTGAACAACATTCTATAGTCAAGTCAACACCTGATCTACTTACCGCTCGCGGGTTTTTCTAGGAGGTCCTGCCCGAGGCCGTGTCGTGGTCACCGGGCGTTGGAATAATCCACGGTCGTGTTTGGTCGAGCTGACACGCCAGGACCTCGTCGAAAACGGTTTATAACCATAGGGCATCTGCTTCGACTTCATCGCTCTGTTATCTTCAAGAGAGCCGTTTTCACTTCGGTTCGTTCGCCGAGTTGCTATGAATCGATAAATCTATCGAACTTAATAATTGGTTGGAGGTTTGCACATTAATTTGTGAAACCAATTGGTCATCGATACCCACATGGGTTCAATTAATGATAAAAATCGAGCCGAAGATGATGAATAAATCAGGGTTTATACCTGTTCGCTCGTAAATGTACCCGTGAATCGTAGCTGCGGCTGCGGCGGTCGGCGGTGGTCGGCGGCTGCGACGCGATGTCTTCTTCGGTCGCTTGGTTCTTCGCTATGTTTAGTTTTTGCGTCGGATAATCATTTTGGTATCCAGAGTGCTTAAAACTTTCTCGTCATTCGCGGTGGAGCATTATACAAAGCCTGACGGCCGTCCAAGTGCGGATTAAAACGGAACAGCCCCAGGCAGTCCGAGTGTGAATTTGAACCAGTTGATGGATTCTTCGTATATCGCCATGTTCAATTCGAGCTGGGTCTGCAAGCAGACACACAGTTCGTTAGTCTTTGCGTGGGATCACCCTATAGATGTCCCTGCGTGCATAAGACCTTGGAGTTTCGCTTTAAATCGCGAAATTGAACAAAAAGCGACCCATGGGACTGCCCACGGGTATTGTATTTTCCTAAAAAAAAAATTTTTAAAATATAACGAATCTTCACTGTAACGTTATAACACAGTTTCAAATTTCATCGTATATCGCCATGTTCAATTCGAGCTGGGTCTGCAAGCAGACACACAGTTCGTTAGTCTTTGCGTGGGATCACCCTATAGATGTCCCTGCGTGCATAAGACCTTGGGTTTCGCTTTAGACACGAAATTGAACAAAAAGCGACCCATGGAACTCTGCCCATGGGTATTGTATTTTCCTAAAAAATAAAATTTAAAATCTAACGTTTTAACACTTTCATCTTTTACTAACGGAATTTAGAATTTGAGTAACGTTTGCGTGCGTTTGGGCGAAGCACAAATAGCGAATGAAGGTTTATAGAACATGGCGGGCATGGCGGCAAAGGAAAGGTGGCGCCACTTGTAAATTGGCGGGAATCGGATGTGTCAGACAAATTAATACGACCGGAAGTAACGATTAAATTTTGTAATATATTTTTTAAAATATGGTATTTTTATATAAATACTCTAAAATTGTGTGCTAAAGGGTAACACATTTAAAGCGATACTACAAGTGTACATTATATTAATATTGAGGACGAATTCTGAAGTATAATAGTAGTATTAACCTCTATTGAAAATATTAGGTAAATATAATAGTAAGGGTTCTGAAATCTTGACATTGGACGAAGAGTACGATACGATGACACATTTAAATAGTTTGCCAATGGATATTAGACACGAGGAAAATTATAAATGTTTTAAGATTAAGCTAAAAAAATATCTCCACACAATAAGCTGAGTAAGCAGAGTGAGTGGAGATACATATATTATATTCTTAGACGTAATAGTAAATTAGTATTAAAAGAGACTGGATCCTACAGTCAAACCATTTAAATGGTTTTGTAGGACATATGTTTGTACCCACTTTTATGATTTTCTAAAATAAATAAATAAATAAATAAATTGTTAAAAAGCACCGCCAAATTACACGTGTAGGGGTGCGGATTTTATTTTCTTTTTTACGCAGTGACCTGATCCTTAAGCAATTACTGAATTAAGTAATTCTGTTTATTTGTTTGAATAAGTATTCCAAGTATCTATCGTAGCAGCTTGGAACACATGACCAGACCCAACCCAGATGCATTCGGTACTGTTATGGGTCGTGCATTTACTACCATGGATTACAAGCTTAAAATCTTTTGAGCAGCCATGCCACGACACAAATTTTACGGCAGCTGTTTAAGGTAATTTCAACATACAAGGCATAGTCTGAAAGCCTTGTAAGATATCATATTGCTTTTTTCATCAAACCGTAACTCGTTTATAAAAGCAATAATATTGTTAATAGCAATAATAATAAGATTAATTCTACCTTTATTGATACTTAAACCGGATTAGAAAGAGCAATTTTCAAAGGAACATTTTCATGAATTTTTTGAATGGTCTCGTTGGTCTAGTGCTTGTGGTGCCTGGCCATTGCCTCGGGATCCTGGGTTAGATTCCCGGGTTGAGCTAAAAACTAGTGTCGATTTATAATTTGTCGGGCACGGGTTTGTGGTCGCCGCGCCGGTCCGCATTTGGCGGGCGTGGTGATTGAGCCAATATCTGTCATTGTGGCGATTTCCTGGTTTCCGTAGAGGCCTTTGCCCAGCAGTGGGACATTAATTAGCTGATACTATCCTTATATTGATGGCATATTATTTAATTGTTTAATCGTTCCACTACCCTTTTTGCTGTGGTTGTGTGGACCTTGGCTCCCGTTTTGCCCATTCAGATTGAGAGCTTCAGGAGAAGTGAGACTTGCTAAATGGATGCCATTCCATTTCTAGAATAGATTTCGCTAGATCCCTCAGCCAGGCCCAGTTCCTAACAGGGAGACAGCCTCGTTCGTTGTTCTCTGAGTTGGCCTCCCATAAATATCACAACTTCAGGAGGAGGTAAATTTGTAATCACTTTGCCTGGGCTAAACAATTAATTTCAGCAGTGGCTCTGGCTCTGGCTCTGACACAATCCCTAGAGTGTAAGGGGTTTACCTGGGACACACAAGTCAATACAAAGTCCCTGTCAGAACCGCAATGCCTATGCTATATTTCTGAAACTCTCTGAGCTGTAAAAGAAGGTAAGATTTGCAATCTCTTTAGGCAGTACCTGAAATAAATATTAAACCACAGCGCTTTGTTCTGGTTCCGAGTTTTGACGTTACCTGGGACACACAAGCCAGTACAAAGTCCCTTTTGGAACCGAAATGACCTAACATTATTTGGAGAATTACTGGAACATACGCAGTGAGTCCCCCAGACAGGCCCAGATCCTAATGGGGAGACTTAGCGTTGCCTCGTTTTGGAACATATGCAGTGAGTCCCCCAGACAGGCCCAGATCCTAATGGGGAGACTTAGCGTTGCCTCGTTCGTCATTCCCAGAGATCGTTATCATCAGTCTCAAAGGTACGTAAGGAGAATGTTAGATTTGAAATCTCTTCATTGCAGTGCCAGGAAAAATTTATTGGACTTTAGCGATCTGTTCTGGTTCCGACCTAAACTCATACCCCACTCATTACAAGACATAGTTTGGGAATGTTACCGGGCTTGGCGCTGCGCTTGCGCTTAGGACTGGAACTAACCCAAAGCCCTTGTCGGAACCGAAATGCCACGCTCCGCAGAGCATTTCTAAAACAGATTTCGCTAGGCAGCTAGTCCCCCAGACAGGCCTAGCTCTTAATGGGGAGACGCAGCTTTGCCTTGTTCATCGTTCATAAAAGGAAGGCTACTTGTCGATCAACGCAATATAAAACTCAAGAAATGCCTAGATCCATGCTCCACCAACAAATCAAAGATCCAAAACTAGTACAAGTCTGAGAAGAGTTGGTTGGTCATGGCTGCACGCAGCTCATTCACGCTACACGCAGAGCCGCGCACAGCCGACATCACACATGCACACGATCGATGCAACTGATGGAGCACATATAGAAATGGACAGATTTCCAATGGTCCTTGCACATCAACTGCAAGCAAGGACCTGTATGTTGTTCAAGCAGTGATCCATAATGAACGACGGCAGGTAAGAATAATACACATTTTTTCTCCACAGGGGCAATTGCACAGTCGTGGCCTAAGATACATTATTATAAAATAGGCACGAAGTCGTATAAAGTCCTAAAAATATATTTGGCAACGCAGTACGTTCCAGATCTATGTAGCCTGAGGGTAGATGCGCTATCACACACTAAATAGTTTAGTGACATTCCAGTCAGTAGGGAAAACCAGAACCGGCCTGTTCCCATTCAGAACTGCTCACGCTACTTGTTTATTGGGTATAAGAAGGAACTAACCTCTTACAATGCATTTTTATTTTATTTTTCAAAGTTGACTTGCAGATGTCTCATGTCTGTATTGCTTGTTTTCACAACCATAATAGGTGCTGTCCCGCCTAAATATAGCTCACAAATTTTGATCCACCCGAACACAGCCTAGGATCAGTATAATATTGAACTAATTTGCACACTCCGGGCCGGGTCCGGGTAGCGTGATGAACCACCTGTAGATGAGTATTAGACAATTATCAGATCTGCAATTCTAGAATCTAATCTTTTTAAAACGCATCGCTGTCCTAGTGGTTTAAGTACTTGACAGAAATCAAGGATTCCTGGGTCCTGTCCCCGGATCAGGCATATTGTTTCGGATTTTCTGGCTGTTTCTCTATGATCTCTTATCCGCACTATACAAGCGTGATGATTAGGCCTGTGCCCATGATGCCTGCAGTGGTACATTAATAAGCTGAAATCGCTTTTGTTCCTTATTTTTTCACTCGGCCTTATCTACCTTTCCCAAGACGTAGTGAACATGAAGCTACTAGGTTTTATGACCTATGTATGTCTGTTGCGAAAATTACGGATTGAAACGGAGAACAATACTAAGCACTAAAATGTTTAAGATCTAGAATATTTTTATGATGTTTTGAAACGTGTTGCAATTTTACTTTTGATTTCTTCTGGCCGAACACAACCTAAACCTATCAAGTCTCATCAGAAAACTTGATATATAAAGGCAATAATTATGTCACGAGTTTTGGGTTATAGAAATGACTACAAATCATAGGAAGTCGGGCTTGTAGAGGAGACAACAGCCGGAAAGATATAGATTAGTCTTTTTGATTGTATCGCCGCACTGCAACGTCGCGTCGTGAAGAAGGTACCTGGTAAGATTATTAGTTATTTAGTAAAGTACTGTAAAACCGCTACTACGACCGTCATAAGTAGTTAGGTTAAATTAGTACTTCGCGAAGCAGGTACCGTGGCGTCACCTGGATGTTAAGCTGTTTCCTCATGAAACTGTTAAAGAGGTATTCTATAGACCATATACTTTTGGAAACAGACGTATAGTTTTTTAGCATAAGCTTTTCCTTATGTATTAAGTACAGTAATGCCTTAACTCTTACTTTACTTCCTAACTTCATACACATTATAGCATCAATAAGCAGTACCAGGAGATATCAAATACTTCACTCAATATGGATTTCGGATATCGAAGACGGAACAAATAATAGAGAGTTTTAACTAACAATAAAACTTACCTATTATTTTTCCTGAGATATCCGGAATCCAGGTAATTTCTACCTGTTACCAACGACGTATAATGACAAAAGGAGGTGGCGCGATCCATGAGGTAACTATAGCTACCTACGACCGGAAACGGTCGCATTGGACGCAAGGTGGCGCCACTAGCGTAAGAGAGGGACTCGCTTGACCGGAAGAACACAAGAAAAACGGAAGGCTTCACTCAATATGGATTCCGGATATCTCAGGAAAAATAATAGGTAAGTTTTATTGTTAGTTAAAACTCTCTATTAGTTAGTGGCGGGTCTTTTCAACACTAGTGTTTGAAGGACCTATCATGAAGACAAACTATGTCGACCCTTGAGACGTCCACTGCTGGCCCCAGGCCAACCGCAGGGATCTCGAAACCGTCATTATTAACTTTTATGTGATTGTGACAGACGGAGCGGCCGGTGGGGTCCGCGGAACCAACCGAGACGCAAGAGGAGACTATTTCGCCCGCGCCTCAGTTCGAGCGGTTGCCGCGCGGAGAAGCGCCCGTCAAGCGAGCAGAGAGCATGAGCGTGAGTAATACCTATGTTTTGTTTTAATAATAGAACAAACAAACAAACGGATCACGTAATGGTTAGTCCTACTGTCGCCTATCTATATACAGCGTGTTAAGTAACCCGAGGGACATATTTAAGGAGAGTGTTCAGAATCCGATTTAGAGTCCAAATCGCTATAAAAAATGTATCCTTAATTTTTTTCATAATTATCCAAATAATTTATGTATGCATGAACTACCTAAAATCCCGTGTGCTGAGCGGCCGGTTACGCCCCAAACTCAAATTGTACGCGAGTACAATTTGAGTCGTACTTGAACGAGTGCACGAAATAGGTACTGTGAAGGGAAGAGTGCCCGCACGTTACGCGGATTTTCAGGTTTCGACTAAGGTTATTGACAGATATTTACCAGAGTTTTTATTGATTTATACTTATTTTGTTATATGGAAGCATGAACTATTTGGGGTTTAAATATGTCCCTCGCATTTCCTATCATACTGTATATAAAACAACAAGGTGACTGACTGACATAGATAGATATCAACGCACAGCCCAAACCACTGGACGGATCGGACTGAAATTTGGCATGCAGGTAGATGTTATGACGTAGGCATCCGCTAAGAAAGGATATCTCTATATTCCCACGGGAACGGGAATGGACTATAATGTCATAAGAAATGCCTTAGAAGTAGTGCGTATGAAGGAATACGAGTACGCTCCTTACTTCTCGATAATTAGCAAAAATCGGAATCCCGGTAAAGTCAATCTATAACATTAATGTTGACAATTAAGAAGTGCATCTTCAAAACCTTCATTATAAAGAATACTAGCCTTCCGCCCGCGGTTTCACCCGCGCGTAATCTCTTTTTTCAAGTATCCCCCCTTCCCCTCACATTTCCGGGATCAAAAGTATAGTGTAGCTTTCCAACGGTTAAAGAATTATTCAAATCGGTTCAGTATTTTCAAAATTGTTATTCCCGCGGGAATGAGACGTTTCCCGTAGGAATTTTATAGCCTATGTCCTAATCCGGGTTATAAACTATACGTGTGCCAAATTTCATCTAAATCCGTTCAGCCGTTTAGGCGTGATTGAGGAACAAACATCCAAACATCCAGACTTTCGCATTTATAATATTAGTAAGATAAGATTAGTAAGATTTAGATTTTTTGATATTGTCCAAACGGACAAGCCGAAGGTCGGCATGTGGCCTCCAGCTCCCATAAGCTCGTAAGTGTAACGTACAACGTCTGTGTGCGCAGGTGGTGAAGACGCCGAAGCGCACGCCGTCGTTCACGACGCGTAGACGCACGCAAAGCTTCCGCCGCCACCGCCGCCCAGACGCCGACCTGCCGCCCGTCGAGATCGAAGGTAGACTAACTCATCATCATCATCATTTCAGTCAAAAGACATCCACCATTGGGGTATCATAGGCTCGAAGATCACAGAGGCCGTCGTGTGGCAGACGATTGAGCGAAGCTTGGTGAAGTCTCTCGATGAAATATGACGCAGTGGTCGAATGTCATCTTCAGACAAAACCTACTAATTGGTAGATTTTCAAGTTACAAAATAGGTGAAATGCTAACGTAAATTCCTATAAATGTGCCATTATAGATAAAGGCATCATTAAATTAGGTTATCATCCCTACAATACACTTGAAATCAGAGGCTCGAAGATCAGATGAGCCTACAGTCTGGCAGCACATTGAGCGACGCCTCCAGGCGAAGTATCCCTCAATGGAACAGGCCGCAGTGGCCGCTTACCATCAGGTGGGCTGCGCCCCTGTCTGCCAACTGAAATAGTATGAAAAAAATATATTCACAAACCCGAGCTTTGTTTGCAAACACTTACACATTTTTCTTCTCGACTCGATCCTAGAACCCTAATTCTCAATATCTACCATTGGCAGGTTTCCTGGAGCGCAAGCAGGAGGCCGGGTGCGGCGGCAAGCGCGCGACCGTCCGCTCCTGGCGCTCGTACTACTCCGTGCTGTGCGGCCAGCTGCTGTGCTTCTTCCGGGACGAGATGGACTTCGCCAGCGCGAAGGCTGCTGCCCCACCCGTCGCTATACTGAATGTGAGTGTGAGCTCTCGGACTATGTGGAACATTTTTATTGTTGGCTCTTGGACTATGTTGGAAGTTTTCATTTTTGGCTCTTGGTCTGTGATGGCAATGTTTTAGATACGGCTCTTGGACTATATGGATGAATTTTTCTCATGGCTTTTGAACTATGATTAGAATTTTTACTCCGTTCTTTTTGCCTCCGTCCACTTGGCTCCCATGCTTCGCTCCCATGGGATCCAAAAATAATTTTTTGCCACAATTCCAGGAAAATTTGAGTTAAAATTCCAGGAAAATTTGAATTAAAATCTGCAAATAATACAATACTAATAAATCATGAAAGATATTTTATATTAGTTAAACAGCTATCAAAATGGCTATCTCTCAGCGGTCTTACTCTATTACTACATTTATATTAAATAGCTTTTGCTTTAATTCCAATCGTTCTTCTACTAAAATATTTAAACACTCATTTTTTTCCAGGCGCGATGCGAGCCAGCAGGCGACTACACGAAACGCGCCAACGTCTTCCGTCTCGCTTGCGCGGACGGCGCTGAATACCTTTTCGCGTGTTCCACCCGCGAGCTGATGCGCGAGTGGGTGGCCAAGCTGTCGTTCCACGCGCAGCTGCCGCCCGAGCTGCAGCTCACGCCGTACTCGCAGGCCGCCGCCGACGAGCCGCCCGCGGAGTCGCCCACTGCTGAACTGAGGAGGCGGTTGCAAGAGTAAGCAAGTCTCCTGGACTAAATTGTGTTAAAAAAACAGCTCCTGAACTATAGTTGGAAAAATAATGTCTAGCTCCGGGACTATATTGTGTAGAAAAAATGTCTAGCTCCTGGACTATAGTTGGAAAAATAATGTCTAGCTCCTGGACTATATTGTGTAGAAAAAATATCCAGCTCCAGGACTATAGTCGGAAAAAATGTTTACCTCCTAAACTCGCTTTGGAAAAACTGGCTCCTGACAACGTCTGACTTAAACTTCAAATACACCACTACTTTGAGAACCTTAGTCAACTACCATAGCCTGAATCCCACCTCTGAACTCCTACTTTAGTCTACTAAAATACTCTGACCCAAACTCCAAATACCCCACTAACGTTAAGAACCCGAGTCAACTAACGTACTCTGAATCCCACACCTGGACTCCTAGATTTCTCAAAAAAAAATCCTCTGACCCAAATTTCAACCACCCCACTAGTTTAACAACCCTGGTCAACTACCACAGCCTGAATCCTATCCCTGAACTTCATTTGTTAACAAAAATCTTTTGACCCAAACTCAAAACACCCCACTAGTTCAACAACCCTGGTCAACCACCACAACCTGACGGTTGCCCCTGAACTCCTGCTTTCTTTAAACAAAAATAGTCTGACCCAAACTTCAATTACCCCACTAGTATAAAAACCCTGGACAACGACCACATCCTTAGCCACAACCTTCAACTCCTAGTTTAGTCCACAAAAATCGCCTGACCCAAACTCCAAACACCCCACCACTTCAACAACCCTGGTCAACTCCCACAGCCTGAGTCTCACCCCCCAACTCCTCAGGAACGCAGCGTCCTCGTCATCATCAGCGGCGTCGTCGCCCGAGCCGCAGCGCAGGCCGCGCACGCAGGCCGAGATCCTGCAGGCGCACCGGAACAGCCAGCAGAGCCAGGCGCAGAGAGCCTCGGCTACTCCGGAGAGGAATATAGGTGAGATTTCATTCCCTTAGGACCAGTGTCGTTGGAAAGTAAGTACGGTCAACAGCACATCACGGTAAACACTTGCAGTTCGATAATAGCGCTTATGCCCTCGACATAAGAGCGGTACAAAGTCTAAAGTTACGTCTGACGTGCTTTTGACTGTACTTGATAATTTATCTCACAGATATATTTTATATAGTTGTCTTTTTTGAAAACTGTCAAAAGAGAGTGTAAATGATACCAGACAGAAAAATTATCAGACACTTATGTGACAGTTGTGAATATGTCACATAAATGCTTGTTATCACCTTGCTACATATATGACAGAATTAGTGAAGCCAGAAAAAATTCAAATGTTTTCCCTTTCTTTTACAATACTGGCTTCGCAAAAACTTTGCAATATCAAAAATAAAAATATTCGTTACTAGATATAAAAGTGTGATAATTTTTTAATTTACCTGTACCAAAATTCTCATCGATCCATTGCTGCTTTGCGACATGTAAGAAGAACAGAAATATTTGGCTTATTGAGTAGCAATCGCATAAATATTGGAAACCACTTCACCACTTGACGTCCTTAACGTAAATGAAATAAATACAAATTGTCTTCTTTTTCAGAATCAACAGTGCTTCCGTCGCAACCGCCGCGGCAGCCGCCCTCACAGGACGACAACACAGATGTTGTACTCAGGTAAGGTTTATTTTCATACAAACAGGTAGGCGCTTAGGCCTACGGCTCGCCCACAAAGCAATCAATTTGTAAGTAAGTTTCTTGTTTGTGGAAATTAAAATAAATTAGTAAGAAAACAGATGAAAATATAACTTTTGTGTTAACAGGAACTCGGAACAGCCTGTGAGCGCGTGGGGCCGCTCGCGGTTCTCCAACGGACGCGACATCAACGCTGAGTTCATCAAGTCACAGCGCGAAGGTAAGTTTCACATATCGAATCAAACGAGGCGGAGGCGTTTTTATTACTCTATGAATCAAACACATAATAAATCAAACTACCTAAATAATTTAAAAATTAGAACTCCTGTTAAGTTTGACTTCTTTTAAAAAATGGTGTCTAACTTAAGATCTGGTCTATACAAAATAAATTAGAAGCAATGAAAATCCCCTTTTTGCATTTTCTAAAATGATCAAAGTATAACGGCGGCTTGGATGGCACCACGTGGTGTGTTACAAAATATTCAACACACCAACTTGACACAATGAATTGGGTTGTCGCAAATGCGCGGCGCAGACAGCAAAGAAATGTCTAAATCAAAAAAATATTTGAGATACCTAGTTACATTAGTGTGAAGTTAAAAATTAGAAATACATATTTAGTCCTTTGCAAACTTAACCTTTGAACATGAAATCATCATTCATTTATTTATATTACCATAAAACCATTAAAGTCATAAAAAACATTTTTGCACAAATGAAACAAGTAGGTAATAAAGTTTGGTTCAGTACACTAAATTGCGTTTTTCATGTTGTTATGTGCATGCATTTGTATTCGTCCAACCTACTTTGGTGCATTGTGTTCGTATAGCGCATAATTTTGATCCTGAGTTTATTTTAAATCATTGTTTTTGAAACATAATTGTACCGAGTGCGTGTTTTTTATTCATTGTAACATTTTTGAGACTTGGACAACGTTTTGTAAACAATACTTATTTGGGACATAGTTTGTAAAAAGTTTAGGCGCTGCTCAGACGCAGACACTGTGTCTACTTATATACAATGGTGTACCGTATCAGTAACAAAAACTGTCTATGTCTGTACAGCGCCTAAACATTTTTTTAAACTATTCAGTATTTAAATTCGTAGTATCTATAAAACTCTGAATAAAAAACCCGCACACCCACACCAATAGCCGAAGGAGCACCGCCCCTCCCGCTCTCGGGGCCTCCGGACCGTCCCCCCGTGCCGGACCGGGCCCCCGCCCTGCCAGACAGAGGCCCCACCCTGCCAGAGAGAGGCCCCGCCCTCCCAGACCGCGCGCCAGCCGTCCCAGATAGAAACGCCCCTCAACAGTCCGTCCACGCGCTGGTGAACAGCTACCAGCAGAGGATGACTGGCTTCCAGGCAAGGGACCAGGGGGCCAGAGACCAGGGGGACAGAAGGGACAGAAACACGTGGTCGCTGGAACGGCAGAACAACAACTGGCAGAGCGTGGAGACCACGTCGCACTTCTACACGGCCAGCGAGCTCGGTCAGTCGTAGTGGAGTGTAGATGTAGATTAACCATAGACAATGGAGTGAGGTTGGATTTGAATGTACAGACCTACAAACTTATCTGTTCCGGTGGCCAAAATTGGAACTACGTGAAATGCAATGCAAAAACGATATTTAATGACAGTTCTAAATAGACAGTAGCGACGCCGCCACCGGAACAGATTAGTTTGTCGGTCTATAACGGTTATTGGTAGTGATATTTTCTTACTTATTTTTTTTATTTATTTTTATATTTAGACCACCCACAAGGTTACCCTAACAATACACTGGGTAATGTGTAATCTGAATATGAAGACTGCATGCACTAAAGATGCAACATTATTTTTTATAATAAATAATTATTAAAATACCAATTTTACCAACAAACAAGGTGATTAGGCTTGTCCATCTCGTGAAAGTTTGATGTAACATTTGTATTTTCAGGAGTAAAGGACATGGCCAGATTTTGCCCTCAAATGTACAGTAATGTACAGTAATTATTTACATGTGAAAATTACTTTAGTTTTTTATAAAAATTAATCGCAACAATTACACTTTATAAAAACATGCGACAAAAAAATGCCTAAAAATATGTGAGTTAATTCATTTTCAGCCATTTCCGCCCCATCCTAGAATGATTTTGACATTTCGCGTCAACTTGTAATTGGCTTGTCTGAACATCGTGCAAAAACCTGCGCAGAACACCACTAGACCGACAAACTTATCTGTTCCGGTGGCCAAAATTGGAACTACGTGAAATGCAATGCAAAAACGATATTTAATGACAGTACTAAAGCGACAGTTGCGACGCCGCCACCGAAACAGATAAGTTTGTCGGTCTGTAGTCAAGTTGACGCAGTCTATAATGTCTTTTCGTTGTCTAATTATATGGATATTCTAATTATTATTCTGCTGTGCATATTGGACTTGTTTGCGATTGATTGGTTTTTACGATGATAAGGTGCCTGAATTGCACTGTGGCCATTAACCGAATGGGGAGGCATAATATTGTAACAACTCTAGCACCACTTGAGCACCACATTTACAAAATACATTGACTACATGGTTATCTATACAGGAGGTACGTACCCAAGTTGTTATTATTTTTGTATGTTTTATCAATGTTATTATGTGTGTTTTTTAGTGCGAGCGAGTAGTACAATGTAACTTGCACGTATTATTTTACTGAAAACATTATTATATTTTTTCAGCTTCCTGCAGAAAGAGTGATTTGCAATGCATGTTTTGTATTGTTAAATCAAAGCTCGGAAGACGGTATACATAACAGGGTACTGGGCAACCCAATGGTCTGTATTGGTTGTGGTCGCTCTGTTACGGGTAGGCGTTACCCAGTGCGACACCACATGCTCTCAAAACGAACCACGGAAGACCAAGCGTCAGGTGTCTGGGACATCCTACACATGCTGAGAAGGATACCTTTTAAGTGTCAAATATTGGCTAAAGATGGTGATATATATCTAACATGTTTGTAACATACTTTACCAATGTAATTATTTGTCACTAAATAAAAGATTTTATTAATATAATAAATGTCATTACTTACCAGTGTTTCATTTCGTAATCGTAACCAATTGTATATTAAGTATTTGCATTTAATATAAGACTTTCTCTAGGCCGCAATAATTGTTTTTTCTCTATCATGGTCTGCCTACAAGATAGATGGATGGATCGTACAAAGTGGAGATCCATCGTCTCTGACTACCCCCGTGTAGAGACTATGGCGTGAGCGTGTATGTATGGTCAGCCTATGCCACACGCAGATGTTACGTTTTGCAATCGGTTGACTGTTTACAATCTCGAAAATAAGAACAAAATAGAAAAAGAGATAATCTAAGGCCGAGGCTGGCGGCGCGGCGGCGGAGGTGGCGGGTGAGGGGGTAGCGATCGGCCGACCGCTCAAGTCCAAAGATCGCGGCGGGCGGCCAGCGTGCACGCGGCGTTCCCGATGTAGACACGCCGCGCGCCGCATGCTGGTTAACCGAACACGTCGGGAGCCCGCTCCACAACCGCGCCCGCTAAATGTGGGGTCAGCATAATGCTGTTTACAATATTTCACTGTGACATAATAATCTAGTACATAGGTACTTCTCGCATTGATATGGCAATAACTCTTCTAAGCACCTTTGCTATTAAAAACGGTAAGGCGTTTTCGTTTTTTTAAACCTAATTATTGAATCTCTCGCATGTTTTCTGAAAATAAAATTTTAATTATTGCAAAGACATGCATGTCAGCTTTGATTTGACGTACTGCACATTAATGTACATGCATATTTTTTTTAGGGCACAGCTCCATACAAAATCTGGCCATGTCATTTTAAACATTAATATATTGAGAGCGAAGGGCGCGGGTTCGAGTCCGGCCTGATACCTGGACAAGTTGAATTTTTCTAATATTTATATCGCCATTAAGCAAGCAAAATGCTAAAATTTTTAAAAATTAGTGAGCATGGGAGCTTTTAAAAAATGAATTTTTGATAGCAATTCTTCAAATTCCGCAAAAAATTAAAATTTCTTCAAATTTTTGACCGCCTCTGTGGAACAGTGGCTAAGCTTAAATATTTTCAACTTTTAGCGAACATATCTGTCCGTGGTGAAATCAGATGAAATGTAGGTATTTAAAATTAAGAAAATGTCACACCAATAATAAATATTAACCCATTTTGTTGTCTTCTAGAATTTCGGCAAAACTAACGTAATTTTAAAGTGGTTTCTAATTTTTGTAGTTAGTTTTTTCCTTGTTACCTCACGCAATTTCGATTAAGTTTATAAAATGTATCATAGATTTCTTGATAGCTTATACTTATATAAAAACTGTTTTCTTCAATTTCTTTGTATAAAAAAAACTTTTTCAAAAATTTTCTTTTCTTTCTTCGTTATTGTAAAATATGGGCTTATGTTTATTTGTTATACATTATAAATTACTTATAACTTTAGTAAGTCTGTAATTCTTCTAATTGGCTGTAATAAAACTATAAAAATGTATAAAAAATGCACAATTAGTAAAATAACTATGACAATATAAACCCTACGAAAATATTGGTAATCTTTGCGTCGCCGCACAAGCAAAATCTCTTGTAGAAACGGGTCGAGATACTGTTTGTGTGTGCGTGTGGTGACGCATAGATAGGTATAGACCGACAAACTTATCTGTTCCAGTGGCGGCGTCGCTACTGTCTATTTAGAACTGTCATTAAATATCGTTTTTGCATTGCATTTCACGTAGTTCCAATTTTGGCCACCGGAACAGATAAGCTTGTAGGTCTGTACTATGGCGCACACATACAGTCAGCGCCAAAATTATCTGCGTTCAAAGCTACCAAAAATATCTGATCATTTGACAAAAACCACTCTTAGCACAATACCTTTAGGTGTAAATATCGTTTGTTGTAACTTGTTCTCAAACAACAAATGAAAATGCACCTTTACGTCTTAACGTAAGGTTGATTTTTGTCAAATGTTTAAATATTTTTGGTGGTTTTGAACGCTCATATCATTTTGACGCTGAATGTACAAACCGCAGTGCGAAGTATGAAGATAACGTAGATACAGAGTCCGGCAAACATCTTGACGCTTGTTCGACGGAGTGGGGGAAAATTCGCGCATGTGCATTTGCGCATGACCAATGACGCTCGCGCATCTCCTGTGGCCCGCATACCGCTGACCAATAGCGCGCTTGCATCCCAAAATTCGCGTTTTGCGCAATCCCCACCTGATTTCAAGATATTTGCCGGGAACTGTACTGTGTACTCTTTCAAATAATGTGTAAAGTTTATGGTTATTTTACTAAGAGTGTGTGACAGTTATATTTATAATCTTTGTATTCCGCACGCAACAGGATCGAGCCATCTTCTATATGTGCTTCACCGGGTGAAATGTTTGTGCTTTTATATGTATATGTTGTATGCTATACGATACTGTGTTGTCTGTATGTATGTATTCCGTAGTGCTTTGTTTTACTGTGTTTTCTGTTTTATTTAATTTTTTATCGTTATTATTATTATCAATATTGTCGTTATTTCGGCATCACTACTAGTGCGAGTCATAAGTTAATTTACAGTCAGCTCCAATTATTCTAATCACTCAATATACATATTTAAAATAACTTGGAATTTAATGATAACTTTATCAAGTAAAACATGATTTTAATCATTGACAATGCCAGTCAAATTTGTCTTATAACCTGGTACTTATAAAGTTAATTTTGCCATGATATTATTTTGGAGCGATTGGATATGTATAGCCCGACCAATAAAATAAAAGACCTCGCCATATTGCGGAAATATATTGGAACTAATTTCTTCAAGTAACAACAATGAAATAAAAAAACAATAAGATGTCATTCATTATTACTGTCTGTCAAAGTGTGATGTCAATTGTCAACCGTGCGTTGTTACTATTGGATATTGTGAGTTATTTGTTAGTATAACCATAGCAACCAAGTGTTGCTATAACCTTAGCTAATGTGGCGCCTCCAGAGCAGGTTTTCTATTTTCCTGGTCAGGCTATAATTGGAGTTGCCTGTACCGCAGACTTCTTTGGCAGAGCAATTTAAACGCCTTTGCCACACTTCAATAAAATGCTCTTGATTGTCTATGCTATTTATTTATTTTTGGGTGCTTGGGTTTTACGGCTTTGCAATCGATAATATTTTGTAAGGAGACTAATATTAAAGATATATTTCATATTTATTCTAGTACATGTAAAAATAATAAGTTTAAAGGGTGTCTACAAAGTGGCAGCACATTGAGGGATGCTCACTGCTAGGTCCATTATAATACGCGCGGCGTATTACGCTGGAGTGGCTATAGACATTGAAATGACAGCTATTTTTATGTCGATTTGAAGCGCCCCCCATTAGTGTACTGGGAACTAAAATGACTTCAAATGGCTCAGAACATGAGTCAAATGGACAGCCATTGACATTGACAATGACAGCATTATCGAAGTTTATCTGCGAAAGTCAGCACTATTATTAGTTCCAAGTACACTAACTACTGGTCTCAGCGCCAACATGGCGATTTCCAAATCGGATCAAACATTTGGTGACAATCGCCCATCCAGGTCATAGAGATCAGTGGGGATGCTTTATTGTGAAGGGTCCTTCAATGGAGTGAGCCACTTATTATTCTTAGGGCCTGTTTCGACGCTTTTAGATTTCAGATTTTTTTATCTGTGAGATGAAAATAAAGCTGTGTTCTTTTTCAAAAATAATTGAGGTTGTTGTCCAGTAAAACTCAATTAAGTTTGTAATCATTTATCAGTCAGTCTTTTGTCCATAAAAAAAAACAAGACAACACCATTGGTATCTGATAAAGAAAATTATCGAACCCTCGCGAATTCAACAGCGATGAAACTAGCCCTTAAAGTGTTGTACAGAGTCCGGCAAACATCTTGACGCTCGTTCGACGGAGTGGGAGAAAGTTCGCGCATGTGCACTTGCGCATGACCAGTAGCGCGCGCGTATCTCCTATCGCCCGCATATCTCTGACCAATAGCGCGCGCGCATCTCAAAATTCGTGTTTTGCGCAATTCCCACACGATTTCAAGATGTTTGACGGCCCTATATCCTGTCGGTACAATAACTATCGGAGATCCTGTAAGTTGACCAGCAGTGATAGAACTCTGACGTTGTGTTTTCAGCGTACGGCGGCAACAGCGGCGGCAGACCAGCCTCCGTCGCCGGCAGCGGAGGATCTCCTGCCCTCGATCAGCGACCTGCTTCTAGGTGAGTTGTCAAACTGACAGTAGACTGCTACTCTTCTGCATTTTGATTATAAAGGAATTGCAGGATGGCGGACTGTTAAAGGAACATTGTTTTAATCGATTTACACATCACTATGGTCACTGTGTGACGTGTCACGCACTCTCTGGGAGGGATTTTGACAGATGGAATTACCGCGTTTTCGGTCTACAATGTAATATAAAAAATAATAACTATTGGAAAAGTGTATTAAAATTATAAGGCAAATGTATTAACAACAAAATTCAGTGTAGCTGGCAACGCACTCTTTTTTATGAATTAAAAACTGTAGAAAGCAACAATAAAAGTAAATCATTTTAGGATTTTTAGGTGATATTGAAAAAACGTAAAAACATAATTGTATGGCCTGGTTGGGATACGAACCCACGACCTTTAGCGCCTATAGCAGGATTAATAAATTGCGCAATCGAGCCAGTCGAAATAATATATATTATAATATAATAGTCGGTTCATGATTTTACTAACGATAAATCAATTTTGCCACCAGGTCGTCAGGAGAATCAGAGCTGTCAGTAAGCGGAGTGACAAAGGAGAAGAAAGACAAGAAGGGAGTGTTCGGCGGCCTGTTCAGCAGGAAGAAGCGGCCTCAGAGCCATATGTAGACTCGGGAGGCCTACAGATACGTCTGACACAGTACCAGGGGGTTATAGAATTAATTAGCAGAAAATGTGGCAAAAAGCAGTTCTTTAGCTTCAAGTTATTGTAAAAACTAATACAAAATGTGGTTTTATGGCGCAAAAAAATAAAAAAATATGCGCTAGAGAAATAATGCTTATGATAAAAACTATTATGCCAAATCAGATAATTTCTCAATATAAAATAAATCCATTATTCAAGTGTTTCACGACTATTTTTAATTCTTAAAATTGTTTGTCTACAAAATCAAATTTTCCATTTTCAAATCTATATCTGCCAGTTAAAATATTAATTAAATTCAGGAATTATTTGACAAGATATTAGGTGCATTGTTATAAATATTCATATAAATAATGTAACTCTCCCGTGCTTATAACATTAAAAAAAGTCGTAGGATAATTTAATAACGAAGATTAAAATAAATAATATTTTTAAATTGATATTCTTCTGGTACTGTGTTAAAATAGTTTGTATATAATATCTTATTGGTATGATATACGCAAGAACTAGTTAAGAGACCTTTTTGGTCAGTAAGTTGTTGAAAATAGTGCCTTTTGCTTATTAATAATAAAGTTTATTATGGAATGTAGTCAGATAGTTAATGGTATAAAGTGAAGTATAAAGTGCTTCCATGTTTACAAAAGTCAAAGTGAATTGCACTGAATGCATTTTCGTGCAGTGTTGCTGTACTTACTTATTTGATTTTATTTTATAAAAATGGTGTTTTGGTAAATAAATATGTCAAACAATACGTCTTTTGAACAATACAACAGTATTGTGTCTCGTGTTAACCGCCACACAAAATTCCATGCAAAAATGGTGACTAGGTGAACTTTTAAATCTTGAAAAAAAAAAACAATATTTGCATTAATATAAAGAATAGTTTTCTTTGTATCCAAAAATGAAACATTAAAAAAAATATCTAATTCCTACTACATTCCATACATTTTTTATTGTTGTATTTTATAATTCAATATTTTGTACCATATTTGGTACACCTATGTAATGTTTTTTCGTAGTTATATAGAGAAATGTTTTTGGAGAGCGTTGTGGAAAAATAAAATGTTTTTTTTGTGTTTTTCGAATAATATTTACACCGAATCTCGAAAAATATGAAAAATAATGAAACATTCCCTCTGAAATTAACGCGGTCACAAATAAAAGATGAAATTGAACATTGGGACCAATTTATACATTCGTTGTATTTATTTATTTTGGAATAAATGTTTGGGTAATTTG
Organism: Mecyna flavalis; assembly: GCA_949319885.1. NCBI lineage: Eukaryota > Metazoa > Arthropoda > Insecta > Lepidoptera > Crambidae > Mecyna > Mecyna flavalis. The sequence continues at coordinate 406,887 of OX439422.1, forward strand.
GATAATCGTATGCCTTAATTACATCTCGCGTGATGTGGTGCTGATATTAATATTTTATTGCAAACTTAAAATAATAACCTCAAAATAACGGAAACCTTTTTGCTGTCATATTTTCATTTTTTGTTTGTATAAAGTTTAAATTGTAATCGTCTTACCGCCAAAATTACAAAAAAACATTTTCGTAATAGAGCAAAAAGGTTTGTATTGCGTTTTAAAATCGTTAGAAAGAGTAATGAAGCATTCCTTATTAACATTCTGTTACTAATTCATATAATAAAGTAGAAAATGATGAAAATATTACATTTAATTCTGTTAAAAATATTGTCTGTGACAGAAGAAAACATTTTAATGAAATACATAATATCAAAAATAATAGAAGTATTAAAAGCAATAATATAATATTGGCGCGGACAATAAAAATGTGTTAAATCTAGTTTTTTTTAGAAAATAAGTCTTACTATTTGATATTTAATCTTTTCTGTAATGTCGGTTTGAGATTGCAATATGGCGGAAAATTAAAAACTCAAGCGATAATGATAAGTAATGTCAATCTCTTTTTTTTACGTAATTTTTGTGTCGATTTAAGTACCTAAAGTTTAACCCATTCGATGCCGCCTTGAAAAGTGACGACATTATGCAGATGCCGCCATACTGTAATATGCAGCCCGCCCATCGGCGGGCTCGGCATTACGATTAAGTAATCTTGCCCGCCCATGGGCGTTTTCGGCATGCAGCTATAGATTGAGATTGGAATCGTATAATATGTTCAGTTTACAAGTACTGTACGGTCTGTAAAGCGTGTATGTGCAGTGCATAGAAACGGAACACACGTCTGATTACTACGAACAGTAAAACAGAAGTGACTAAAAAAACGTAAGCAATGAAATGAGTCGGTGCATCTTAATGTTATATTTCATAGTTTTATCTATAACTCGTGCCAAGGAAGTGCGAACTCAGTCATAAATCATCATTTGCGGCATTGTCAAAGGAATGTGGCAATGACAATGCCGCGCAACTCGTTATCGGTAAAGGGATGCTCGGGTTCAGGTAGACAGTTTTTAATATTTTTATACCTCTGTATATTATGACTCAATACGCATGTCAAAGTTGTTTACTAGTCCGGTCGGCACTTTTTAAGATTTGTTTACTGGTCGGCGGCCGGCCGGTACGTTTTGCAATACGACATTTGGGACGTTTCAGGCAAATAAAAACCCTATGTCGAAGGCAAAGGACGTTCTATCAATCAACCAAATCTGTTTTACAAATTGTGTTCCTGAGTAATTTTCCACATTTGCAATTCGAACCGTTAAACAAGGAATCGTTTCAAACAACATTAACGAATACCTTGCCTTATAAAGAACACCACTTTTACACGCTTTTATTTAATTTGTTACGAAACTATGTACGGCACATATAATAACATACGGCATTCATTGAACATCATTTAACTGTGCCTACTTTCAGGGAAACAATCCATGACAACGACCAAGTTAGATTTTGATAATAATACATTAACCCTGTAGAGGACGTCTATTATGATTAATTAAATTAAATCAATGCCGCAATGGCATACATATTTTATGACATACATCGTTTGAAAGTGTATTTATAAAATGTTTACACCTAATATAAATCAACGCAAAAGAGGTAGCGAGCATGTCCAAACTAAATGTTACTAAAGCTTACAAAAGGTTTGTGATTTCTGAGGTTTGTGTTTTCTCTTGCCCGCCCATGGGCGGGCTCGGCATGACAGTTTAGAATCGGCAATTTTTCAAAACTTCAAATATCAGCAGGCCATTTGAGTTGCCAATATAATTTAATAAAACAAATCATTACACAAGATTTCATAATTTTCTGACGTTATTTCGTAAAGTTATTGCAGTTTAAAATTGACCCGCCCATGGGCGGGCTCGGCATGAGAGTTAAAATAAATTGCCCGCCGATGGGCGGGCTCGGCACTGAATGGGTTAATAATACCTATGCTAATGTATTTCAATCATTAATATGTTGTCATTTAATCAATGAATAATATAAATAGGTACCTATTATTACTAAAAAAAAATCTGAATCAATAAAACAATATTTCTAAATAATAGAAATAAAATAAGAGTCAAATTGCAATTCCAAACCCGATAAATATATGCATAATTTTAAGTTGTAATTTTTTCGTTTGCTGTAAGAAAAATATTGGCCATTTTAAAAGCGTTCTTTTACTATTATTAATTACTTGCTTATGGTCGCGTCACTGATTTCATTTTGTTACAACGTTTGATCGATTCGTGATTTTATCGCTGCTCGATTTTATAAATATACTTATAAAAGTTTCAGTACTTATCACTACGGTAACAAATAAACGAATTTACTTATAGCTATCACCATGTTAACAAAACACTGGGTTAACATAAGGCACCGTTCTTGTTACCAATGCAACATACTTATTGCCATGGTAACATACTTATCACCTAGGTAACGTCCTTATTACCGAGGTAACAAACATTAGAAAAGTAACATACTTATAACAAAAGTAACAAATCAAGCAGTGATAAAAAGTCAGGTCGTTAACCCCGCCCCACGCTCTTAAGTACAACTATCCACCTTATACAACTGTAGTCGTTGATTTTATTGAGTTTTATCTTTGTTATTACTGTTCGGGAACCAGTGGCGCCATCTTGAGTGCTTGTAAGCAATAGATACACTCAAAGCATAAATCAGACGCGTTTAACACAAAAACACGATCAATACGTGAATGTGACTGTACAGACAGTATTAGGAAGAGCTGAACATCTGTAATGCAAAAATGTTAATCCTTCTAGCCCCGGATTACTAGACACAATAGAAAATCTATTGTTATGCGGCACCCGAGTGCCGGTTCGGCGTTGAGTGGTTAAAGACCGACGAACTTATCTGTTCCGGTGGCCAAAATTGGAACTACGTGAAATGTCAGTTTTTGCAATGCAAAAACGATACATAACGACTATACTAAAACGACAGTAGCGACGCCACCACCGGAACAGATAAGTTTGTCGGTCTTTAATAAAATACTGTAAAGACTGCTGCTGACCGGGAGTCGGGACCGTACACAGTTGGCAAATGTCACAGTGACATTTTCTTTTTTAAACATTGACATTGGACTATTAGTCTTTAGTAGACGGAATTAATCTGTTTGTTTTGTGCTTTGTCTGTATCTACTTGCGTGGTTAAGATTTTGGTCGTATTAAATATATTCTGCATTTTTTCAATGTTTTTGATAGTTAAAACAAATATTGCAAATTAATTAAATTAAAATATCTGATATATTAAAATATATAATTGTTAGTTTTCCTGCCAATCTCCGAAACGGCTGGACCGATTTTGACTGGATTTTTACTGGCCGAAGAAGCGTCAAAAGCAAAACGTAACATTACATATAAAAAAAACATGAATATAAATTAAATACTTAATAATATAACTAAGTTAATACGACCAATAAAATCTTAAAACCAGTAATTTCGTAATGTACGAGTTTTTCTCACGTAATAAAATGTATTGAAAGTTAATTTCCACGAATCATGTTATTTTAGTTAGTACCGCTTCTTAATATAATATTGAAATATATTTTTGTGTAACTATTTTCTTGTTTTATTGGTTCTAGACCGTTTGTCATTTATACTAGCGGCAGCTATGATGGTCGTTACAATAAGCGCTAAGACATTGCAAAAAGTTCGATACATAGAGGTTTTAATACCTTAAGTTTAGTACAATGAAGGTTTGAGTCTACAACTTATGTATATGCTATAATAAATTATCTTTTACGAAATCAGACAACACCAAAGTAACACGCTATGATTGCCGATATGAAACGGCCACCATAGCGTGGGGGGAAGGGGGGATACATAATTGACAAAAGAAATTACGCGAGGGTGAAACAGCGTTCGGAAGGCTAGCCATAAAATAATAGTAAGAAAAAAGCTAAACATGAAACTATAAGTAAAAAAATCGGCCGATCCAACTAAAATATAAGGTACAGCAGGACGAGCAATCATAAAATATATTATAACAATATTAAATATCGAAAGACCTCAACGTCCCGAAATAGAAAGGTGCGACCACAAGCGGATTATAATTACTGCCATATTTATGTACTACATTAATATTCCCTCTTTGGAAGACAGCTTCTAAGGACGCTCGAAGAAGCGCGGCTTGAGCCAAATCTCTCCTGAAATTAGTCCCCGGCTTATATTTAGAATAATAACTTATGTCTTTCTGCGGGTCTTCGGAAACTCTTGGTTTACCAACACCTTCATATTCAATGGAGCGTTTAGGCCTAAATATCTTTCTTAACGTCTCAATTTTTTTCTGTATCTGAACTTTTTTTGTATGAAGATGATGGATTGCAGCTTTAAGTTTCTCACCAGGCTCTTCTTTGTGTAAATTGTCGTAATGAAAATCTGCTTTTATGTTCTTTGTGACGTGTTCTAAATGGCCGTGGTGACCTATATGTTCTAAGGGGTGGTGACCATGTTCTAAGTGGTGGTGACCATGGTGGACTGGTATATGACTTAGTGCAACCGGAATATGATGTATTGCCGCTTTTATTTTATCAGTCAAATCTTTAGGAATGTCGTAATGTATGTCTGTGTTGGTTTTTATAGTTTCTCTAACGTGTTCTATGGGGACGTTGCGTTTGTATCGAAGAATTTTTGATAACCTCTTCATTTTGTGACTCGGTACAAGTTTTTTAGCGCGAAGGCTGTGTAAGGCAGCTTTTAAACGATCAGCAGCGGTTTTGCTAGATATATAATGTATGGAAGTCTTGCTTTTTATGTATTTGCTCAAATCTTGCATGGGATCTTCGGGTATTTTATTAATTTTAGACAAAGAAGCGACGGAACGTCTGTGAATAGCATGGAGACTATTTTTAACATCAAAGGATTCTATAGTCTGAACAGCTTCTTCTGAATTTTCACTAATAGGATTAGAGTTGGACCAAACTTTATGCTTTGCGTAATATTTCAAAACTTTCACCAATGGGTTTACAGAATCTGTAACAGAACGTTTCTGAACGGATTTGATATTGACAGCTGAATTTGGCGGGAAGTTTTTGTTGTCTGTGGCGATGAGTATTTCCGGTTCTAGAGATGCGGAGGTGCCGTCACTTGATCGCTGTGAAATATCGTCACTCGATTGTCGTGATACGCGTGTTGGTAGCGGCACGTCGAAGCGGAAGGTGCTCTCTGGAAGGTAATAATAAATAAATATCAGACCCAGGACAAACATTCATTTGATGAAGTTCTTTTTCTTGTGTCCAAATTCTTGTTTCTTATTGACTAAATTCTGTATTTTTACGCCACTTCAGTTATGTTAAATGATTTGCGATATTTAACTAAAAACATTAAAAATAGTTTCTATAAAATTGTTTGTCTGAGTAGTTCTCAAATTCTCAACTTTTTACATGCCTAGGGTTTTTTTTGTGTCTATTTACGACTAGCTCGGTGGTGACAGAAAACATTATGAAACCTGGACCATGGTGCAAACTGCTAGCGTACCCTATGTCCCGGACAGAAACGCTGAGAGAACATCATCAATATCTTATACAACGTGTTAAGTTAAATGCGCAAAACCTCAGACACCCCAAATGATTTTTAATACAATTGACCTAATTGTGAAGAAAAAAACAACATAAAAAATAATTAATTTAAGTCTTGAAATATTCGTGGAAGTCTAGGGAAGGTTTAAAAGATGTGTAAATATGGAAAAATTGCGAGGAAAATACTAAAGTAAGTGATACGAAGTTCACCGGGTCAGCTATTAAGTAGTACAAGTATACACACCGCTAAAGTTGAACCGCCTCACGATCTGCCGGAGCGCGGTCTGCGGCACGCGGTACGCGCAGCGCTCTGTGGCCGGCGCGGACGAGTTGTCGCGGAGGCAGCGCAGGATGGCGGCTATCGTCTCCGGAGACACCTCGGGGAGGAAGGGGATAGCGGGTGATGGGTCTGCTTGTTCTAATAAAAAAAAAGTTTATTTCGGACAAATCAATTTAACTTATATTTTATTAGTCCTTTACTAACTTTACGGGGATGGGCTGGTCAATAGCTAACGCTGGCACCGGCTCGTCCCAATCGGGTGTGAAGGGGCACCGGAGGAGTTTAGTGGGTAGTGGACGCTACTGCCTCGAGTCCCACACACGGCCGCAGGTTTAGCTAGCCTGCGGTTATGGTGCATAAACGCATTCTCCTCCGAAAAAAAAAAAGTCCTTTACTAACTTTGCTAAAGTTAGTAAACAAATTGACTTCTAGAGTGGTGATGTCAGACAATCTGCTAATGTCTTCAGGATGGAAGCTTTTGAAAGGAAGAAAGGAAAAACATTTTAACCCTGGAGCATATCCATACAAAATACAAAAAATTTTAAAAAGAAAACAAAAAAAATATAACAATATCTACAAACAACAACGCTGTACCCGTTAGACAGAACTTAATTTTTAGGATATGCAACCAAAATGGTTGCCACTCAGCACACAGCATGCCAAGGCTTAAGAAGCCTTGACGCTGATTTTCAGTAGAATTTCTCTTAAACCTGCTGATTAAGAGGCAGTCTTTTTGCGACGGTTAAAGATCGCTGATACTTCACCTGCAGGCTTGGCGGTGATGGTATGCGCGTGAGGCTCAGGGTCATAGCCGGTGAGATGCGCCAGCTTGTCCAGGTACCACGCCAGCCGGAGCAGCAGCTCGTTCTCTTCTAAGCTGTCGTCCTGCAAAATGCTGAGCAGCTTATATCAAGAAGCTTCTATACCGACCAATTAAGAAGACCAACAGAGAAGTTAACATATGCATTAGGCCTGCATGCCAATGTGTTAACCTTGCTATAAGTATTAATATATCTTGCCGTGTTTAGGTGACCTAAGGCATGACGCCTGTCACTGGTTGGGTGCTGGGTAACCTGAGGAATAAGTAATTGTATCAAAATAGAAAGGCTTCTCTTACATTATTCGGTGATATACAAATATTCTTTTTCTAAAAATAAGGCTTACATGACGTGTCTTTCAACTGTCGCTCAGGTTCAAACGTTCTTCAGCCTTTTAGTGGTGGAACAATTTGTTTATGCTCATTCAGTTAACAGACAGGCACGCAGCCCACTTGATGGTAAGCGGCCACTGCGGGCTTTTCCATTGAGGGACAATTCACCAGGACATCTCTGACCTTGTTATACTTGGAAGAGTAAGCCACATCCTGCAGCCGGCGCGTCGTGTGCAGCGCCAGCTCGGCCAGCCGGCGCACGCGCTCGCTCGCCTCGGTGGCTTCGCGGCAAGTCGTGGTAAAGCCGCGGACGCCGGAGAACGACCCGATGGAGAGGGGGGATGTCAGCTCGGGTGGGAGGTCCTAGGGATGGAATTAAAGCTTTAATTGTATTTTGATGAAAAAGGGAGCCTAAAAAGCTGGTTTGACAATTGATGGTAAGAGCCCTGCCGTATTAGGATGCCATGACGACGTCGCCGGCTGTCGTATCCCGTTAAATAGTATGAAAATGTCTTAATTTACGTTGCCAAACCTCCCCCAAGTGAGTCAAGTCCCATATATATTGCAATAATAACTGCTTGAATTCGATAGCCGGCGCAACCTTGGCGTCCTAATAAAGCAGGTCTCTAAATTATCACTACCGCCCATACCTGCAACTACTTAGTTCTAAGGTGCATTGCCCGCACTTAAAGGAATATTGAAGAGGGACAAGGGGGCGCCGGGCGTCGGGACTCGGGCAAGCAATCTCATTAACGAAATTAAGAGCAATAGCAAAAAAAAATTACGAAAGTGCTGCTCAGGCCTACGGTTCGCCAGATGGTAAGCAATTCATCGCCTGTCAAATAATCTGTTTTTGCAGTCAACGTTGCAGTGGCTTAGCGTGGGCGCCCGGGTCGGAAAGACAATTCTGTCGACCTTTTTTTTTTTTGCTCCTCCAATTGGCAAAGCAGCCCTTTTTTACAATCCTCCGCCCCTTTTTTTCTTTTTTTTTTTTTGCTACTCCAAGAAATTTTGCCGCCCCCTAAAAAGTGCCGCCCGGGACGGACCGCCCCCCCCCCCCTCGCCCCCCCATCGCTACGCTACTGCAACGTTGTGCCTTCCTTAGCAATCGCTTACAATCTGGCAGACCGTAGACTTGACCGTCACCCTTGTCTTGTAAAAGCTTACCGAAGTATAGTTGAGCCGGGAGCAGTTCTCCAGGACCTGGATGTAGCGCTCGATGGAGCGCCGCAGCCCGTCCAGGTACGCCGTGCCATTGTGCAGCGCCTCTTGCACCTGCAGCACCAGGGAAAAGTAAGTTATACTTACACTAGGCTAGAAGCCTGATTATAAGAATGAAATTGTTTTAGACTTGGCTCCAATTTAACCGCTGTTGGATAACAATGATGCTAAACAACAACAACATTAGCCTATCACAGTCCACTGCTGGACATAGGCCTCTATAAACCAAACGCTCTCGCCACAGTAGTGGTTATCACGAACCCGAAGTGTGTGTTACAAAAATTCTTCATAAAGTTTGCTCGACCCGGGGTTTGAACTCTGGACCCCGAAATCATAGACAGGTACTTAAACCACTAGGCCACAGAGGCGTCATAATATGATGTAAAAATTATACTTTTTGAGACGTTGAGTTAAAAAACTGTTTTTATTTTTGGGATGTTTTGATAAAAAAATTACAATAATAAACTTGGGGACTCAATCCTTTAAAGCGTGTGTATGGGGCCAGAGCCAGCTTTTTGGTTTCTCCAAAATGGATGGATAATAGGTAAATAGAATCTACCCAAAGACGAAACCTGGTTGGTTTCACTAATATCTACATTTAAAAAAAAGGAATTAATGATAAACTCACCTTCCTTTTCATGTAAGACTCGTAGTTTTTGTAGGAATCCGCGTAGACATTGTAATCAATTTTTTCATTGCCATGATTCTTGTGCAAGTTATAATAATAATTTTCTTCATTTTTATTATGAGGACTATCCGCATTTATATTGTCAAAGCGTCGACCATCTTTTTCTTCGTCTTCTGTAGTAATTTTAGCGTCATCTGGACCATGAGAAAACCTTTCAAAGTAATATTTCCTTACTTCCGGTAGATCAATAGTCCAACCAGTCACTCGATTTAAAATCGCAGTGAAAAATATCACATAGCACACCACTCGACCCACTGTCATTTTCCCGCCTAATTTTGACAGCCCGATTTCAAAAATGGCGCCCTTGACATAAATATGGCGGAATTATAAAATCAAAATATACGTTGTTATTTCGGCGCGCCGCGAGTATAACTGTTGGGAAATTAACGAACTATAGGATGCGCGATTTTTTGCTTAATTATTCGTTTCCCGCGCCTATTGTTAGTCATGTACTTGGGCCGATAATGTTTCCTATAAATGCTGGAAATAATCGAACCAATATCTAAATACACACTATATTATGCAATAGATTTTACAACTACCTACTTTAGGTGTACTTGGCATGCTTTAATGCCTTTTACCTGCTTTGCGATGCATCGTCACCGTCAACTGCGCCGAAAGCATGGAATCATTCTGTGGCCGGAAGTCACGGAATTAATGGGCAAAAAGAATTAGTTAAATTGGACTAATCTCATTCTTAATTCACAAAATTTAATATAGTAGGTACGGAGTCTGAATGGTCTGGCGTATGTAATCGATGTACTGGCTCCCACATTAATACTGCCGGAACACAGCCAGAGCTGTTATGGTGGCAAATTTCACCTGTAGCCGGTAGCTAGCCAGTCGGACTCTGAAAAAGGCCTACCACCAACCAGACCCAAGGCGGGAATCGAACCCACGACCTCCGGGTTTTATACCTGAGTGGCTTAGCCACTGTTCCACGGAGGCGGTCAATAACGGCGGATATTAACATAAAATCAAACTGTTAAACTTAGTACGAAGTTAAAGATATAGAAAAGCGTTCAAGTGAAATCTCAATCGTTAGAACGAGGCCACTTAAAAAAATTACATAAGTGCTCTATCTAATCATTAGATGCCTAATACACTTGCAGGCAAGAACATTGGTCTAGTTTTTTATTTTCGTCCTTTCAGGACGCAAACGAGCACTTTTAACGCGACTAGGGTCGCTTAAGAAAATAATAAGAAGGGGGAAGGGATATTGTCATATTGGGTATGTGCTAGGGTACAAGCATCCGGCACTCTCTCTTTAAATGAAGCGCACTAATTAAACGAAGTATTAATTCACAAGTCGTTCTTCTGCGAGAGGGTGGTCGAACTGGCCAATTTCGAATGACAGATAGACATGAACTCTCTGCGATATGGCTCTTCCACCAAAGGTGCTTAGATATTCGAAAATTTCGATATTTATTTGTTTTCGAGTGGAAATTAAGTTTTATCTTTATTAAATAACTTTTTTGTATTGTTTTCTATGCCCATTAAATCTTTAAAACTGGTGTGGCGCTGGGGGCACGGACACAACATTTTAGTCCGGCGGTCAAAGGGTTAAGAGTTGAAGCATCGCACAAAATTCTTTGATCAAGTCGCGCCCGATGTAACATCCTAATCGTTCGTCAAATATACTTTATACAAATTAGTCAAATTACTTGCTACCAAGTGTATTTCACGTTTCGTGATGGCGCTAATAGACCATATTAGAACTGTTATCTTGGCGATCTATCTCCTGCTACTGATTTCTATTCCTTCAGTTAACCTTTGAAATTAATTTATAATTAATTGTCGAAACGTAATACGTTTTATACGACATAGTACCTATGTCCACGCCTAACTTTAGAACAACTGCAGATTTTTTTTCTGTGCTTGCCATAGGTTAATTAAAACATTAAATTAAACCAAATCTAAATAAAAAACAATTTTATTTACATAATAAATACTCAATTTGAACAATATGAACACAATCATTGCAAAATTCAAATGGCCACAAGCTGAGATACTCTAAAACTATGTTACAACACAAATATTATAATATGTTTATTATTTAGTAAACTAATTTAAAAGTCCTCATTTCGTAAACTATTAAAAGTTTACTAGATAACTGAATAATGTGTAAGATAGGTCCTGGGTCAAATCTTGTTTTATTCCCGTTCGCCCCACCAAGCTTCGTCCCACCAGTGGGACGAACGGAAATTGAATAAAATATTTAATTTTTATTTTCGTTCCTCCCACCACCAAGTTCAGTTGGACGAACGGGAAGTAAAAATAAAAATTCCCGTTCGTCCCACTAGTGGAACCCTTCCATTTTGTGTGTGTGTTCTATATTTATCAGTTAAAACTTAGCATATAAATAATACATAAAAAGTCAACTTTATTATGTACTCACTTAAAATACTTAAAAAATGCAAAAACAAAATTACAAAATCTATGCTAATGTGTACTCCTACAAGAGATTCTTAAAAATAATTAGTTTGACTCGGGTCTTTTTGGTCTTCTTGGTCTTCTGTCGGTCTTCTCGAGTTATATTTAGTCTACTTAAGTAGACATTAAATTCAGACATTAATATGTGTCGGTCTTCTGTGCACTAATGTTTTGCGGTCTTCTTACGGTCTTCTCGAGTTACATTTGGTATATTTAACGTCTGAAGTCGTTCTACCTACTCTACTATAGTGTGTACTAGTGTTAATCAGTCTAGACTCTAGTACCTCCATGATGGTCTGTCTCGGCAAAGGGAATTTCATTTATCACTTTATTTTTTTTGTCACTTGTGCCAACCATGCTTCTACTAACATTATTTTTAAGTTTTTTTCTTTGTGTCACTAACATATACAACATTATTTTTTGTTTATACGAAAATCGAAACACGGGTCAAATATTTTAATTTAAGGAATCAGTTTAAAAAATTAGAATAATATCTTGAAAACTCACGAAGTTACAAGCTTTTTGTGGTGTCCCGTTGTCCTCGTGCGAACGTGGTCACAAACAGCGCTGCGCTGTGACCTTGCGCCCTCTCGCATCCACGTGACAAGCTATGCGCGCGGCCGGCGCATAGTGAATTTGTTTTTTGTAGGGTGTACTTTATTTGAGATATTGTAAATATTATTTGGTCAAAATGTAACAAGGTATAGCCTGACCAGGAATATAAAAAACCTCGCCATATTGCGGAAAAATATTGAAACTAATTTCTTCAAGTGGCAACAATCAAATAATAAAAAAATAAGATGTCATTCATTGGTATTCTGTCAAAGTGCCTTGTTACTATTGGATATTGTGAGTTGTTTGTGAGAGTAACCATAGCAACCCAGTGTTGCTATAACCATAGTGTATGTGGCGCCTCCAGAGCAGGTTTTTTATATTCCTGGTCAGGCTTTATAAAAAATATTGAAATCGATTCTATTACTGATTCTGAGCAAACAGTTTTCAGGTTTCGTATAAACAAAAAATAATGTTGTATATGGATTCTAATTATCTGAAATAAACTATTTTTATTTTCTTTTATTTGATTAGTGCAGTCTACTCGTCTTTCTTGGAGGTCTTCGCGGCCGCGAGCCGCTGCTTGCATTGTTCGTACATGCCGTCGAGGTCGAAGGCTGCTTTCATGTTGTCTTTAGAGAATAGGAACCTGTAAAATCATAATGTTATTATTATTTAACTAGCTAGACGTGATATACCCTTACCCTCCCTCTTCCTTAAAAAAATGCTTTATTCTAGAGTTGCCCATCGATAGTCCACTATCGCTAAACTATCGATAGTCTATCGATAGTTGACGTCATATCAATAGTATCGATAGTCTATCGATACTATCGATAAGCCAAATCCAGTTGCTCGATAGTAAAAAGACGATCGATAGTATCGATACTATCGAGCAACAATACTATCGATAGTATCGATACTACCGATACTTTTTTAACTATCGATCAACAATACTATCGATAGCATTGCTTACCCACGATAGTATTGCCTGGATTGGGCTATCGATAGTATCGATACTATCGATACTATCGATAGCACTATCGATATTGTTACTATTTTTCAAGGTCAACTATCGATAGCGAAACTATCGATAGTTGGACAACTCTACTTTATTCTTCGCAAAAACTTAATCAGATTACAGGAATAGACTTAGATTAAATACATATCGAATGAGTGAACTGGAGCCTAAACTAGGGCGACCCTGTATTTCAGGCGTCCAGGTCCCACCCGAAAATCGTAAAGTTCTTAGCTAAAGCAGTTTCTTTTCGCCCTCCATCCATTTTTTTTTATCTGTTTGGCTGTCTCTAGGGGGGGCAACTGCCCTGCATCAAATGTAGCTAGCCGTAAAGCCGGTAACGCTTCATGCCCTCTGCGTCGATATTTTTTCTCCTAAATAATATTGCCCCATTGCCCCCCCCCCCTTAATCATAAGCTGGCGACGCCCTTGAATGTTTATCCATTGTCTAGCACCCAAAGCACAAGCTAATGCTTAGTTTGGGGCTAGATGATGTCCAGAGATATTTATTTATTTATTATAAGCCCGAGCAACTTATACAGCCACCATTTCACGTTGCTAGTCAAATATTTTTAACTAGCTTGTCTTAAAAGGCTGAAAGAAGCTCACTTCTGCAGCTTCCCGCTGTGGTCGGCCTGCGGTCTGCGCGTGGTCTCCTCGCCGCCACTGAACACCATCACGGTGGGCAGCTGCCGGCTGGTGGGGCCGTCTTGCACTCTGTACTTGGCTGCTGCGTCTGGGTACCTGAGCCAAGGTTATTTTTATTATCTAATCTATATCTATCTATTAGACTAATCTATCCCCCCTTCCCACCACATTTCCAAGATCAAAAGTACCCTATGTTCACCGGGGATAGTGTAGCTTTCCAACAGTGAAAGAAGGTTCAGTAGTTTCGGAGCCTTTTCAATACAAACAAACAAACAATCAAATCTTTCCTCTTTATAATATTAGTAAACTTCGAATTCAATTGAATAAAAAAATCGTTGGTTAGTGTAAGCGTCTGGTTGCATGGGTACGAAAGAAATGGCGAGAAATCTCCGCCTCACATGAAATGGTGGTACCAGGTAGTAGCTTAGGTTCCTGGGCCGTCTAGGTGGGTACCACCGCAGTGCCAGATATTTTCCCGTGAAAAAGAAGTGTGTCAAGCACTTGTGTTTCAGGAAAAGGGCACTAAGCTAGTGAAATTACTGGGTATATGAGACCTAACAACTGTCGTCTCGGTGTAGCGGGCGCAGGGCGGTGCCAGACAGTAACTGCTTAGTTACTGTTTGGCACTGAACTGTCTAAGGGCAGACGTAGCGCTTACCATCAGGTGTACGATCTGCTTTTCTTGTTACACATAGCAATAAAAAAAATGGGGTATTACCTGCCAACATCAAGTTTGCCAAACTTAAGATTCTGAAGACTGTACGATGCAGACAGCTCGGCGAAGACCGGCGCGAAGTTCACGCAGGCGGGGTGCCACGCTGCGTATAGGCAGATCATCCATGTTGTGCTCTGAAGATAAACAAAATATATAATTTTTTTTAATTACGCAGATCTGCAATCTTCTCGTCCGTCGTCTACTTCCTGCCTCATAAAAAGAGGTTATTTATGGTCGCCTATGAACGCATAGACAATTTCACATGTAGGTGATAACAGCATGCAAAGCCACATTAACAGTAGTGTAGAACACAAATTAAAAATAGTACCATACATATACACATAAAGCAAACAAAAAAGATAATGAACAAATCACATAAGTATTTATTGTGTGTGTTAAGAAAAAAACCTTTTTCACGTTTGCATGCCATGGCAATCCATTAATATAATAAAATGTTAAGAATTTGTTTTTATTTGAGGAAAACGTTTCTGACGTGTATGCTTTATTGGTTGCCCTAAATATAAAAAAATGTAAACGGTATACCTTATTTCTCTTCAGTTCTACATCAAGGCTCTGAGGTCCACGGAAGTATGTAATGTGCTCGGGTCCGAGGTATGTAGGCTCGGGAAGCAGGAGGGCTGTTAGGATGATGATGGCACCATATGGTAGACCATATCTGGGAAATAGCAATATCATTACTACAAGTTTCTGGCTTGACAAAGCCTCCCCGTAGGATCTTTAATACATGTTTATTACAATTAAATGTGTTTTTTATACTACATCAGTTGGCAGACAGGCACGCAGCCCACCTGATGGTAAGCGGCTACTGCGGCCTATTCCATTGAGGGACACTTCCAGGTGAAGCGTCGCTCAATGTGCTGTTATACTGTAGGCTCAAAATGTGATGTTTATTTATTGTAAATAATGTTTAAAGATCTTTACTTAATTATTAAAAACTTAAAAAGACTTAAATGCAGAATTAGATTGTTTATAGAAACTTAGAAAGTATGTTTGCAAAGAAATTTCAAGTTGCTTAAACCAAGCTTAAACACAATTAATTTTTTCTTAACAAAAACCAAATGACTGTGGACAACAAACCAAACATACCTATTTAATTGCTATTATCTAAATGTTGAGTATTTTTTTATATCATAATTTCCTACACCGCTCACTGATAAATAAAAAAAAATAACAGATAACAACCAGAAATGCATCTCACCTTATATCCGCGTAAAACCATAGAATGAGGTTCGCAATCTTCGTATACACGAAAGAGGACGACAAGTAATTGACCATTGTCACACTACCGGCCTTCCTAGTCCGGAGCATGACCACAATAATTAGGAAAAATAGAATTTCCGTTTCTCGACTATCCAGCTCACAGTCTATATCAGGGAACAAAAAGTTGCAAATTATTCCGGTACGCTTGCAAGTAACGTAGGACATGCTTAGCAGAATGTTGACCCAGTAGTAGGGCTTCAATAATTGCCGCAAATCGGCTTTGAAAGCCATTGTTTTAATTTATTTTAGGCGATAATTGGAATAGGAACTCAAATGGCCTCAGGTCCAGCGAAAGATGGATTTGGAACTGTCAGTTTGACGCAGGGCTGCCAGATGAAAAAAAGGCATGATCGTACGTCAACTACAAAAGAATCGTATTCCAGGGAAATTTTGAAATGAAAAGATCGTACAACTTAGAATAGAAGTTCAAAGTTTTTATTAAATATGACAATAATTCGTTCAGAATTAGAAAAATAATGAATACCAGGCCCTAGCCAGTCCATAAACAAATCCAATTTTTCCCAATCGGGAAGATATTTCTGTGATCTGTGTTTTTCCCTCTCTGATGCAGAAAGCTCTCCTCTTTTAGCTAATTTCTTTTTTGGAGTACCTGGCGCAGGTCGCTCTTCTTCACTTTCACTATCCATTCTTAAAAATAGCACGCAAAACTATATGAAGATAAAAGAGGATTTAATCACTAAGTACAGCTCGATATCAACGAGAAAAACAGGTTCTTGACAAGTCCAACACAACTCGTTACAAGAGAAAAATAATAAGTTTCGTAACAATGCACACAAATACAGACTTTTTAGCATTGTAAAAAGGTCTTCTTTCAAGTAAAAGATCTAGGCATAAGTAACGTTGATAGGGGATTCCCCGAACATAAACCTGCCGGAGGAACACTTTCGTTTCATTATGAAATGTTGCCAGGTGCAGAAAAATCGTACACTTTCCGTACGATCGTGGTCTAGCGATCGTACATGAGTAGAAATGCCAAAAAATCGTAGGAGTACGATTTAAATCGTACATCTGGCAGCCCTGGTTTGACGTTAAATTTTTGACAGTTTCGTTCGGAAAGGAGAAGTCCATTTCATTTATTGTATTAAGTTTTAAAACTGTATTGAATTAATAATTATAATAATCATAACTATTAAATATTATTAATTTATTGTGAACACGTTTACCTACATACATCGAGCTTGGGACTTAGATAATTTGGTATAGTAAAGTTAGTAGCAATAAGTTGTTACTGTTTTTATTTGCACTTACGGTGCATGTTCATGTTTATTACCCCTACAGAAAAGATACAGAGCTCAACATTGCGACCATGCATGTTTTATAAATAAGGCATGACCTTATATTTTTATAGCTGGCCAGTAGGTACTAGGTCTACTGATAAAGTTGTACCATTCGGGAAATCGGGAATCGAACCGATGTGTCATGTGCACGATCACGAGATTTAAGTCAACGACTATCGAATGTAAGATTTATGCAATGATGACGCTTACTTATTCGACCTACGACCATTGTGTGACTGCCCCACCGCCCATACCCCCAGTGTACCGGTGGGTCTAAAACCGTACCAGGCACTGAACAAACAGGGTTGTGGGAAGTGGGAACTAACAACTCTGACAAGGAGCATATTTTTTTAAATATTATTTGAAAGTTTTTTTTAACCTTACCTAACACCTACCAGGTTTTATTATAATTTTGTACGTCTACTTTCAGCCATGGGAAAATGAATAGGAGGAGCGGATGGGAGGCGTCCAAAATAGTGTAGTACTCCGACCTAGATTCGTTTTTGAAAGAGTACGCATAGCTTTGAATCACGGGACGCCAGGCCCAGGCCCTTCCCCTAGAAAATATCGGTGGATAAGCCTATGTTTAAATTCTTAAAATAATTTAAAAATAACTTTAGGGTCCTTTATAAATAAAACACATTATGTCAATCAACATTATATTATATTTATTTATACAAACTTATTAATTTAATAAAACGAAACTATTAAACGTTATATACCTACAGCTACATAACTCATTAAATTATAATTTATTAAAAATCAAACTGAGAACTAAGGACCAATTTATGTTATAGCCTGACCAGCAAAATAAAAAACCTGCTCTGGAGGCGCCACATTAGCTATGGTTATAGCAACACTTGGTTGCTATTGCTATGGTTATACTCACAAATAACTCACAATATCCATAATAACAAGGCACGGTTGACAATTGACTTGACATCACACTTTGACAGAATAATAATGAATAACATCTTATTGTTTTTTGTTTGATCGTTGCCACTTAAAGAAATTAGATCCAATATTTTTCCGCAATATTATGGCGAGGTTTTTTATTTTATTGGTCGGGCACACGGGACATTGTAACGAATTACAACAAAGGAAACATAAGTATAACAAATTGAGCACGTTATAAAAAATTCATTTCAGTCGTGCGTGCGGCCAAATTCCTTCTCGCTTCTCCGCCCCCGAAAATATTTTATTTACGACTTTTCTCATTACACCGAAGCGTCGTCGTTTTTGACACAGATTTTCTCTGAAATTGCCATAGAATAAGTATTATTACTTATTCTATGGAAACTGCACTGAAAAACGTATCGAGATATTGTTATGGGATACACTCGTTTGAGTGAGCTTGCGGATAGATACTATGGCGCTCACATACATGCCGCGCGCGGTACGGTTGGTCAAGTGATGAGAGTGACTATAAGCACATCAAAAAACAACTGCCCCCCTAGACAAGCGGCATTTATGACGTTCGTTATAGCTCAGTTTGCGATAGCGAATGTCAAATCCCATACTTTCAACACGTGACTTTTCTATCTGGCATCTGTCAAATCCATACAAATTGGACTTAGCGAAATTCGCCAGCTATGAAGCGATGTCATCTTGTCTAAGCCCCGGTCGTTACTCGAATGGACTATGGTGATAATATAGGCTTAACTGAAATGTACAATCTTTAAATTATAAATAAATAAATGCACAACATCCATTTCATATTATATCTATGGAAACAATCTTTTTTTTATCATTAATTCCCTGTAGTGTGTCTGAACACATTTCAGAATTAGTTAAAAAGATTCATCTTTTTCAATGTAAGGCTTATTATTTACAAAAGGTTTTTAATTTATGTGTTGTCTATTTTTATATCTATACTAAGTGCATTTGTGATGGTTCAGTTTACATTATTTGCCATCAAACTTTGTTTGAAAGATAAAATTATTTTCATCACAGAAACTTAATGTCAACATGTCTTATTTTCGCTTATTGCTTTTGCTCTTCAAGTCTTTTAAGCTTTTAACATCTCTTACGAGTCATGCTGAATCTTATTCCAGGAACTCAAACTTTAGATTACTACATAGGTCTTACAATAACAGGGTCTCCTTGCCCTAGCCCACTAGGCTTCCACTCCACTTCGACAAACGACTTCATGTCTTCACCACTTGTCTCGTATTTCTCCTCCAGCTCTTCAAGCGCTGGAACCCGCCTGGTCTTTGGTGGAGAATATTTAGTATCATTCACCGGCATTTCATATTCAGACTTCACTCTATGCGACTTCTCGATATGCTTCTTCAATTCGTATGTCCTAGGAAACATGGCTGGACACTGCTGGCATTGAACTAAAGGACCTTTGCCATGTCTTCTTTTAGCGTGCTCCGACCTTCTAGAAGAAGATAGAAACTTCTCTCCACAATCCTCGCAAGTGTACGGTTTCTCTCCCGTATGCCTCCTCTTGTGGTACACCATAGCCATTCGGGAGACTAATTTCGCTCCGCAAATATCGCATTCGAAGTTGCGTACTCTCGTATGGACTACTGTGTGCTCTGCCAGACGCGCTGGAGTGTAGAACCGTTTTCCACACCACTGGCATTGATGCGGACGTACGTCCATATGAATCCATATTATATGGTTCTTCAACTGCGGTCGGGAGAGGTAAGTCTTTCCGCAGTAGTCACATGTATATGTCGCTGGATCGCGTATGTTCGATCGTTTGTTTCTAGGCAAAGACTGAGTGTTAGGACGAGCATCGGGCTCGCATTTCGACCTGTGTTCTCTATAGCACACTCTATTCGTGAACTGCCTTCCACAGGCCCTGCAAGTCCTGACAGCATGCATTTGAGAATGAGCTTCAAACGTCGCTCGTCTAGGAAAACTCCGCCCACAATCCGAACAAGTCATCGACCCTGCTCGATGAGCCTTCTTAACGTGCTTCTCCAATCTCAATTCACTCGTAAACAGTAAAGGACACTTATCGCAACATATAACCGTCTCCCCGTGCACTCGAGACAGGTGTTCCTTCATCTCTTTCCCTCTTATGACAACTAAACCACAAGTAGCGCAAGCTTCCTTCTGCCCGCTGTTGCTGAGATGCTGGCACAGATAATACGGGCTGTAGAAAGTCTTGCCGCAATCTGGACAGTCGCAGGACGGCCCTGAGCGAGTCGATCTCGGCTTTTTATCCAGACTAGGTTTCTTCTTCGTAAGTCTATTTTTCAGCCTACTCATGACAGTTTTCGTGTCGCCGCCTGTGAAATCTTTGACGACATGCATAGCTAAGTTGTCTGGCTTAATGAAAGCGCAGAGTGATTTCACTCCGGCGGCGGAGGAGAAGGGAATCTCCCATAGGGCGTGGATGACTTTCCTCCAAGCTTTTTGCGAGTTTTGCGTAAAAACCCTGAATTGTTGCGCAGCTAGAGCGCTGGAGACGCAGGCAGCGCACGCGCCTGTCGGTATGTGCGTGTCCTCTTCGATCTGGAATGTTAGAAAATTTCTTTGATAACTTAAATGCAATACGATTTGTTTTGTTTGGCTTGTTTTTTGTTTTGACTAACGTAACGCATGTGTGACACCTTTTTAATACTAGATCAGTTGGTTTGGCAGACACCGACCACCTGATAGCAAGCTCTTGCTCGCTGTGTTCGCTATGTGCTACACTATAAGGCATAAGCTCATCTGATCTTCAAGTCTTTGATTTTAAGTGTACCGGCTCCCATCTACTGCTGGAAGAACACAGTCAGAGCTGTTATAGCGGCAGATTTCACCTGTGGGGGTGGTAGCTAGTCAGTCGGACTCTGATAAAGTACTACCAGCCAGAACATTGGTGAGAACTAAACCCACGAACAGGTTTTAGGCATGTTCATACCAAACGTATTGTCGGTCGCTGACTGTGAGCGCGTTACGTAGTTTATCGCTTTTCCATATAAATAATTATTATTTAAATATGTATTTAACTTGTCGTTCACACCGAACCGACTATACGCTTCCATACTGACCTGACACTGAGTATACTCACAGTCGGCGGCGGACAATACGTTTGGAGTGAACGATGCCCTAGATCCAAGCGGAACTAATGAGAATGAACAGTATCACTAGTTCCGCCGGGACTAAGTGTCAAAATTGACAAGGAACTAATGAGAATAAACGGTATCACTAGTTCCGCCGGGACTTAGTGTCAAAGTGACAAGGAACTAATAAGAAAAAAAAAGTATCACTAGTTCCGGCGGAACTTTTTTGACCGGAACTAGTGAGAATGATCCGGTTTCAGAGTAACGCTGGCAGCACGCGCGTAGCCCGTTATACACTGCCGGTTTTCTTTGCAGTTCAAATCATTTTCATTATCAGCCTTTATACGTTCCCACTGCTGGGACACAGGCCTTATCTCAATTGTGAGATAGTGTGGGCCATACTCCACCACGCTGACCTAGTGCGGGTTGGTGGAGGGGTGCGTAAGGCAAGTGACCAACCTTAATGTCAGATGTTATCAAGCCGCCAAATGGCCTCTGACTAGGCTTGACGACTAATATCTACATATAGTAAATATCAGCCGGGACCAACAGCTTAACGTGCCTTCCGAAGCACGGAGACGCTCGAAATTAATGTCACTAAATATGGTCAGAATGGTCACCCATCCATTAACCGACCGCGGCGTAGGTAGCTTGACTTTCGTTATCGCTAACGAACCACTGTCAGCGCCACGAGCGCCTCTGGCACCCTGGCGTAGGAATCGAACCTACATCCCTGAGATGCAGTTCAAATCGTCGCTATCTTACAAGAACAGCGATACTTGCTGATACGCGCGCTGTTCGCATTCTTGTCAGCGTCTCTGAAACCAGCCTTTGTGACTTGTTCCACGAAGGCAGTATCCGTTTTTGTTAGCGCTTATGGTCTAGTGGTTTATGAACCGGTTCTGGCATTTTTTCTGATTACAAATCCAAACTACTCGGTTCACACTTGGTGTGAGGAATTGAACCCGCGTTCACACTTGGTGTGAAGTGCGACCAACCAGCCTCACGGAGGTCGTGGGTTCGATTCCCACCTTGGGTCTGGTTGGTCGTCGGGCTTTTTCAGAGTCCGACTGGCTAGCTACCTCCACAGGTGAAATCTGCCGCCATTACAGCTCTGGCTGTGTTCCGGCAAAATTAATGTGGGAGCCAGTACACTTGAAATCAGAGGTTCGAAGATCAGATGAGCCTACAGTCTGGCAGCAGTGGCAGCACATTGAGCGATGCTTCCAGGTGAAGCGTCCCTCAATGGAATAGGCCGCAGTGGCCGCTTACTATCAGGTGGCTTGCGTGCCTGTCTGCCAAATGACCTAGTATAAAAAAAAGCTTCTACGCTACAGCAGTCTGGACAGTGGCAGGGTATGAGCTGTTAATAAATAAGACCTGAATAAAATTAATGACAAAATTTATTGAAAATGAAAAAAAAGGTTCTTACAAAATAATTTAAACAAATCTGTGCTTCTCAGGCAATTAATTACAAATTAAAAAATATTGTGCGACAAATTATCTGTTCCGGTGGCGGTGTCGCTAATGTCGTTTTAGTATTGCCATTTAATATGATTTTCGCACATAAGGCAGTAAAAATAATTTTATTGTCAAAGTGAGCAAAAAGTGATCAAAATGTTAATTTTAATAATTGTTGTTGTTAACAAAAATGTAGAATATTATTTAAAATACATTTTTTATTGTTGAATTTCATTTCTCAATAATAACAATTCACTTTGGATTAACCAAATAAAATTAATGGCTTATTTATTTGTAACAGCAACAACTTCCAACACTATCCTGTAGCAGTTTTTAAAATTGCCAATGTCAATGTAGTTCCAATTTTGACCACCGGAACAGATAAGTTTGACGTTCTGTATCATGCTTCTGTCGAAAACAAATTATAATGCATATTCGGTTTTATCAATATAATAATCAATCGTCAGTTAGCATAATATTCAAGTTTGCTTTATTTAGCAACCGATTCGCGTAAATATGAGCAAACATTAATGGTACAGTTTATTTTATAAAATATTTTTAAATTTTATAAGATATTTTTAAATATATTCACATATTATACACCAATATTAACAATAACCAACGTAATTTATTGTAATGAACTATACAAAGTTTACACCTCTTTTCGTTACCTAAACATAATACTATAGTTTGTAAACTCTAGGATGATACTTGGGACAGTGTCAGTGATATTCCTAGGGACGTCGTTGTATTATCGATCGATCTTCGAATCGATTCTTCTATTGATCTACACTGCAAGATTGAAAGTATTTGTAAATCATTATTGATGTGATCCCGATGACTGCTTTCCCGCGTATCATCCTACATTTTACGAACTATAGTATCGATATCTGTTTCCATCTTATAAAAACACACAGTGCCAAGACGTTTTACTGATGAGTAGAGCGAAAGATACAAGACGCAAAAGAAAGAGATGGCTGTCATTTTTATGATTGGTCAAATGTCTTCTTGAGCGTACTAAGACTTTAGAAAACGAAATGGCTCTACCGTTGTTCTGAACAGACCAGAAAGCTAAAAGAATTAATGAAGAGAGAGTGTAATAATTATAGCCCGACCATTAAAATAAAACTCCTCGCCATATTGCGGAAAAATATTGGAACTAATTTCTTCAAGTGGCAACAATAAAAAAAAGATGTCATTCATTTTTGTTGTCTGTCAAAGTGTGATGTCAATTGTCAACCGTGCCTTGTTACTATTGGACATTGTAAGTTATTTGTGAGTATAACCATAGCAACCAACTGTTGCTATAACCGTAGCCAATGTGGCGCCTTCAGAGCAGGTTTTTTATTTTCCTGACCAGGCTATAACAAAAATACCGCTTCACTTATCATTTCCCGTTTTGACTCGTGATCAAATGTCTCTAAACCTGATATTTCTCAGTAAATACTTTTAAAGTCCGGTAATGACATTCGAATGTACAGACATATAATGCTTCTTCAACTCAAAAGGCCTGACGAATCTCGCCGGGCACTCTTTACAACCATGGGCCATGTCTTTTGTGCTTCTGTGCCTTCTCTTAATATGATCCAGCCTTCTAGACGCAGATAGAAACTTATCTCCACACTCGTCACACTCGTAGGGTTTTTCTCCGGAATGTATCCTCATATGGAGCTGGTAACCTAACGATGTTCTCATCTTCGCTCCACAGTAGCACTGAAAAGTCTTCCTTTCCAGCAAATGAACTTTTTCATGGGACCTCAAATGTGCTATCGTTGACGTACGCTTCCCACACGTTTCACACACGTATGGAAGAACGTTCAAGTGCTTCTGTATTATATGGATCCGAAGGGACGGCTTTTTAGTGTAAGAATTCCCGCAATGGTCACAAATGTACTCGGTCATGGTTTTGGTGACTTTAACAGTGCGCTTACACTGCTTCTGGTGATGAAAGTAGCATTTCCTATTTTCAAAACAAATCCCGCAGTGATTACAGTGAAATAAAGAATGGCCGTAATTGTGAGCGTCCAAGGCCCTTTCGCTGCTGAAACCCATTCCACACACCTTGCAATGATGAGCCGAATCCTTATGCATACCTTGGAAGTGCGAATCAAACTTCTGTGGCTCCTCGAAAACTTCTTTACAATGTTCACACTCGTACACCAGTTTCCCATGTTCCGTGCACAAATGCTGCGCCAACTTCGTCTTACTTATAACAAGCCCGCACTCCTCACACGCCCTTTTCAACGTTGTCTTCAAATGGAAGTTCAGGTAATGCGGCAATGAGAATTTCTTCCCGCAATCCGGACAATTCCAAGATGTGTGCAGATTTTTCTGAATCATCCTTCTAGCTGTCTTCTCTGCCTTAGTTACCTTTATGTCCTTTACGTCTTCTACATCATCCTGAAATCCAGTGTTTAATCTTTTTATAGCTTTATCTGTATTATTAGCCCCGACTGACTGATCACCAATGATAGTCCTGTCTTGTAAGTTATAGAATATGTAGTAAGCTTTGTCGTTGTCGTGCGGCGGTATTATGTTGGAGAGGAAGGCGGTTGCCTGATTCCACTGGTCGAGCGATTCCTTGCAAGACTGTCTGAAGTTTATTGCGGCCAGGGCGCCCTGAGAACAGTCGCGGCAGACTCCTCGAGGCAGGGCGCAGTCTTCCTCCACCTGAAACGACGTCTTTATCAGTCTGTTCCTCTTGACGACTTCTTATCATAACGTGCACTTAGTTAACTATGTAGACTGTCTATAATTTTAAGTCAGAGACGGTAAACGAGCCAGCGGGTCGCCTGATGGTAGGCAATCACAGCCGCCCATGGACATCTGAGACACCAGAGGGATCGCTCATGCGTTGCCGGCCTATGGGTATGGGGGTGTGGGCCTCCGGCACTCTCACAAACCAGACGAAACGCAATAGTAGTCACTATTATTTCACGCTGGTGTTATGTGGGTGGAGTATATCTCTTATATCTTTGTCTTCGGATCTAACTATCAGTATATCTTGCTTGGCTTATTAATATTCATAAGTGTACATTCTGTGGTACACTTTTAAAAGATATTTTGTTACAGAATGTAGAAGGTGTTAACTTTTTACAAAATGTATGAATCAGTCTTTCGAAGACTAAGGTTGATTGATTGTTAGCACAGACGTTATTAATATAGTTAACAAAGCATTTGGTTTGAGACACGCACGCCTGATAAAATAACGTTAAAATATGTAACTACAAACTTTCTTTTTTACAATATGTTTATTATAAAATATATATCCATAATTGTTTTAGTATAGAAACGTAGGATTTTTGATGCACTAACAATAATTAAAAATCTACATTTTGTTCATTGGTATAATTACCGCTTGAGTAATGTCAAATTCTAATAAGGTCATATACTTTTTCTCCTAACTTAGATCATTATTCGAACAAACCCCATCTACCATAATTATCACAACTACCACTTTGACCAATCTATAGTGCTTCCATAGGTTCTAGCTCTAGCCATATCTGTTGAGCCCTCTTCCTTCTCGGTTCTTCGTCGATTAAGACGCCACTCAAATCAAAATGGCGTTTATAATGCCTCTGATATCCTCTCCTTGTGCTATATTTCAACCCACAGACGCTGCAAATGAATCTATCTTCAATTCTATTATGTGTGTTATCATGTTCTTCTAAATGTGCTCGGCTCGAAAACTTTTTACCGCACTGTTCACATTGATACTGCCGCCCCGTCAAATGCGTGAAGCGGATGTGCAGTTTCAAAGTATTCTTTTGCTTATACTCTCTCGAACAGTAATCGCAAATATATGATCCTTTGAGAAGCTTCGACCCGGCGCAGTTTTTCAAATGATTCTTGAAGCATAGCCTGTTAAACTTCTCATTGCAAGACGAGCAGATCTTAGGGGTGTGATTGAAAGCGACATGTGAAACCAAATTGTGCTCTGAAGGGAAGCACTTTTTACACTCTGTGCAGACGTGACTGCCTTTGTATTTGCATATCCTCTTATGTTTGACGAACATTTTTTTACTTTGAAAAATAGTATTGCAACTTTTGCAAAGATAAACATCCATTTCATGTTTCCGAGCGTGTCTTCCGAATGAGTCAGTAGCGACTACTTCTTTACATGTACAACACATTATCTTCTTCAAATCTTTTAAATGAGCATTCAGTGATGTGATAGTCGTAAACCTTTTACCGCACGCAGGACACTTCGCGTCACACCGAAGCTTCGATTTCCTCGTTCTAGATCTCTTTACTTTCAAAATATTTAACGCTTGCTTCTCACTCTTACAGCTTTTCGTATCTTTTACAGTGAACATTTTCTCGTCGCCAATGAATATGTACGCTGTTTTCTCATTTGCAAAGTCAACTTCGTCTATTTGCGTTATATATTCCGTTATTTCATGCCACTTAGCATCTGAGGCGTGGCAAAGGAGGACGAATGGAGCGGCGGCGATGGCGCTCTTTACGCAGGCTTTGCAGGCGTGCACCGGCAGGGACAGCGTGAGGTCCACCTGCAACAACGCTTAGAATTATCATTGTTACAATACGTAACTCCTTCCATGGTAAGTCTAGTCCTTTGAGAATTTAATTGTAACCTTGCCATTTAAATCTGAACCATCACTTCTCATCCCATCCCAATATATTATGCTTAGATTTGAGATGACTCATAAAGTTTTTCTTGTAAACAGTCGAGAAACTGCATACAACGCACGTTAACAATTTGTTGAAAGTTCTCTTTTTCTTCTGCACCGCTTCGTCTTTATCAAGCAACTTGCCTTCAGAATTGAAATGGCGTTTGTAATGTCTCTGATATCCTCTCCTTGTGCTGAATTTAGTACCACATATACTACAGATGTATCTATCATCGATTCTATTGTGTGTGTTGCTGTGTTCCTCTAAGTGAGCAGGGTTGGAAAACTGTTTCCCGCACTGGTCGCATTGGCAACTCCATTGATGCAAATGAGTAAAACGTATGTGAAGACTCAAGGCGTGCTTGGCCTTGTACTGTTTTAAACAGTAGTCGCACGTGAAAGGCCCTCCGAGTGCCTTCGATCCGACACACGATTTAGAATGGTGCTTAAAGCAGAGCCGACTAAATTTCATCCCGCAAGACGTACATATTTTCAGAGTATGCTTCGTTGCTACATGTATGACCAAATTGGTCTCTGTAGGGAAACACTTTTTGCACTCTGGACATATAAGGCTGCCTCTGTACTTGCACACTTCCTTGTGTTTGTAATACACTTCTTTTCGATGGAAAATTGTATCGCACGCTTTACAAATATAGGCATCCGTATTGTGTTTCCCCATATGGCTAACGAATGAACTAAGCGGCATAATTTTTTTGCATTTATGGCATATTACTTTATTCAAATCTTTCAAATGGAAGTTCATTGAGGCGGCGTTCGCGAATTTCTTCCCGCATTCTGGACATTTAGCGTCGATAAGCAACCTCCTGTTTTTCAGTTTGCTTGTCGCAGACAAAGCATTCAATGCTTGCTTTACACTCTTACAAGGCTTACTGCTCGTCGTATTGACGATACTTTCGTCGCGAATAAAGATAAAAGTAGTATTGTCGCTAACTTCTTCCATTTGGTTAAAGTAATCTGTGAGCTCATGCCACTTGTTGTTGGATTCTTGGCAGAGCCGCACGAAAGGCGCAGCGAACATCGCGCTCGTTGCGCATTTTTGGCAGACGAGCGTGGGGAGAGACGGCTCGATATCAACCTGTAACAACGGTCTTCACTCAACAGGTCTGAATATATCACTTTACCAAAAATATTACACCAACTCTCCGCGCACACTGGCCTCTCTTGTAAATCAATTATTATCTCATTAATAGAGTTTAATTTCTGTGCGCTTTGTCCAGATCTAATCAGTAACGCAGTATGCAGTAAACTGAAACTTAGCACGTCTTTTTTTACACTAGGTCAGCTGGCTGACAGGCACGCCGCCCAACAGTGGTAAGCGGCCACTGCGGCCTATTCCATTGAGGGATTTTAACCAGTAAGAGTAGCTTGACGTCTTAAGTTTGAACCATATTACTCATATTTCAACCATGATAGTAATTTCTTAGCGAGAGTTAATATACAAGTAATTGAAAAATACTTTAGAATGCTATATTTGACAAAATAAAAGACTGCTTGTCTTTTTTTTTAATAAATCATAATTTATTGTTTACAAAAGGAATCAATTTGTAACATTGTAACAGTTCTTGTAAGTACGGTCAACAGCACATAAAGGTATACACTTGCAGTTCGATAATAGCACTTATGCCCCCGACATAAGAGCGGTACAAAGTCCAAAATGTTACGTCTGACGTGCTTTTGACTGTACTATCTCCTTAAAGATATACAAAAATAAACAAAGCGACCTAATTATACTTCCTTAACTTATTAGTAAATAATAATAAATAAATAAATATCTCTGGACATTATTCACACAGCGCCATCTAGCCCCAAACTAAGCATTAGCTTGTGCTATGGGTGCCAGACAACGGATAAACATTACTTATATATATTTTTTTTGTAAATACATACATATTATACATAGAAACACCCAGACCGATACAAATAGACATGTTCATGCACACAAATGTTTGTGGGGATCGAACCCGCGACCTCTGGTGTAATAACCGACTTCTCGACCATTACACCAAATGGCTCGTCAATGTCGTATTAGTATACAATTAAACATTTTTTTACTGTTTCAAACATAAATACAAGTCATAATTAAACATAATCTTAAATGCATTGGGCCCGCCTGAAACTATGTATGTAAACATGTTTAATAATACATAAAATATTTCAATATCATGGGCGTTGCCGGTTGGGCGCATTATGTCCAATTCGCAAAAGGTCCAGCGCGCTCAAAATGTCCAATTCTCATAACGTCCAAATCTTAAATTGTCCAATTAGCAATTTGTCCAATTCGCACTTAGTCCAAATCTCAAATTGTCCAATTAGCAAATGGTCCAATTCTCAAAATGACCAATTCAAATAACAGTTGTTTAAATGTTTGTTATAGATGTTTTATTACAAGTACCAGAATAAAGTGATTCCAACTTAGTAGTAAAACTGAAAAATGACGTTTTTCTTAGTCAAATCAAAAGTTTTACGATTATAGACAAAACTCGAATCAATGGTACTAGCTGCGTCGCGGACGGTCATCGGCCGGGATCATTGACCCTTTGCGCTTATAAAAAAATGATAATGCACTATTTACTATTATTTGATTTTCATTTTCCCGCCAAACTTTATAAAAAAAAGTTGAAAAAAAATTCTTGCAAAAATCGATAGTACTACTAAAGGTGATCGATTAAGAAGAGAGACTAAAGGTGAAGCGTTCTGTTGCGGGAAAACAACGACTAAACAAACACCAGTATAATATGCTTTTCACTCTCAAGTTGGGTGTTACCAAAACATCAACCACCCTTACAATATGGATCACCCCTAATTGCGAACTTAACCAATCGCGAACTGGACCAGGTGCGAACTGGACCAATTGCGAACTGGACCAATTGCGAACTGGACCAATAGCGAACTGGACCAGTCGCGAACTGGACCAATTGAGAATTTGACAGTTGGACATTTTGCGAATTGGACATAATGCGCCCAAACGGGCGTTGCTATGCACTTGCCCCACCGGGGGTTTCGTCGTTTGACCCCGGTCCCTGAATACACCGCGCTGTCATAGTCTTTATGCGGTTGAAATAAGGACTATGACACTGCGGTGTATTCAGGGACCGGGGCCAAACGACGAAACCCCCGCCCCACCGTGCTGTGAGTATAGTTTCCCAGTTTACATGTTATTCAAGAATGCTGCCTCACCCTAAGCCCATGGCTGCCCCACACTGATATGATGATAATTTAAAATAAAATAAAATATCCAGATAGAATAAAAAATAGGCTAGAGTGCCATACTCGTGCGAGACATTCTTGTCAAGCCATTTAAAAGATTAGGAATTTAAGTAGTACAGTCAGCGCCAAAATGATCTGAGCGTTCAAATCTACCAAAAATATCTGAACATTTGACAAAAATCACTCTTAGCACACTACTTTTAGTTGTAAATATCGTTTTAATGTCATTTGTTCTCAAACAAATGAAAATGCACCTTTACTTAACGTAAGGTTGATTTTTGTCAAATGTTTAGATATTTTTGGTGATTTTGAAAGCTCAGATCATTTTGACGCTGAATGTACTATTTATATTCTATATTAATACACAAACGGAGCCTAATCTGCCTCCGTATCTTCAATATCAACACTTGAATAAGAGAAATCCCTATCATCTGTTTGGTCATCAAACATTTTCAGCGACCCTGGATAGACGACCCTACGCAACGGTTTCCTCACTATCCCCTTCTGATGCTTTCTGCTGTGGTGTATCAGTCCTCTGCAGCTGCTGAACTTCTCGTGACATTCCGGACACTCGAACAAAATATTCTTCTGGGCTTCCTCACTGTGTACACTGGCCATATGCTTCCTCAATCGAAAAGGCAACGCAAAACGCGCTGGACACAGCTCACACGCATGTTTCATTATATCATCCGTGCTGTGCACTCTACGAATGTGCTGCGATCTTCTCGACGACGCGGAAAACGTCTCCCCGCAGTGCTTACACTCGTACGGACGCTCGCCAGTATGCAACCGAAGATGTTGACTATAACCAAGCTTTGTCTTCAACACGAGATTACAATGACCGCATTTGAAAACAGGTGCACAACTATCGTGCGTTTTAATATGCGTCGTCATATGAGCGGCGGCGAGAAGTTTCCCGCAGTACGGACACGGGGTGTGTGTATTCTTCATGTGAACTATTTGTATATGCGCTGCAACGAACTTTTTACCAGCAAACTTCTTCTTGCAATAATCGCATATGCACTCATACTGAGCACTCCCTCTCAGTCCTACTCGAGTTCTCTTCTCGCTTACTTTATTCTTAACTTCAATGAGGACTCTGTGTTTTGTTTTATACATGTCTTCACGATTCCGGTCCAAATCGCAGCAGACTTTAACGTGGTAGACATAGCAAGTCCTATTACGGAATAACTCGTTACATCCTGGGCATATGTTCGCCGCGTGAACGGATTGATGAGCGTGGTAAGCCTGCTCTGATTGGAAGCTACAACCGCACTCCCCACAAGTGCATACACCTTTAGCGTGCTTCGCAGACATGTGCAGCGATAACTTTGACTCACATGAAAATAATGCTGGGCATTTCTTACAAGCAAACGGTGTCACCCCATGAACTAAATGCAAATGATCTATCAATTCCTCCCTGTTCATAATCACAGCGCACACACTACACGCTCTGCTATAGTCAGGAGAATCTTTTAAATGCTGAGAAAGGTGTTCTGCATACTTAAATTTTTTGCCACAAAAAGGACATTGACAGTGCAAGACTTTAAACCTTTTTCGCACTTTCTTTTTCTCAGACAGCTCTTTGATGGGAGACGGTGTCCTACTATTGGCCAAATCATCTTTTATTGGGACATCTGTCTTCATATCAGTGGTTATTGTCATCTCATCGCCTTGTAAGAACCCATATAGAGTCATCCCTGCCTCCGGAACAACCTCAGCAAGATTCTCTAACAGTTTAACAGTCATGTTCCATCTGGCATCTGCTTTCCGGCAGAGTATAGAGAAGTTAGCGGCATCGATGGCCGATCCGGAGCATAACGAGCACAGTCCGCTTGGCAGGTCTGCAGCCTCCAGTACCTGCAAGCACCGGATCGGTCAACGGTCCACGATAAAATGTGCCAACTTCTTCTTGACGTATAAAATTTATTTCTAATGGTGTGAGCTTAACTGTAACTAATATATTAATTTTATTGTATACCTTGACAATTTAAGCATTATTGTGCTTTGAAACTGATTTCCGGCCAATACACACATTTGTACAATATTGCTTACAAAAAATTTACTTGTCTTGCTATACTTTGTTAAAATTTATGCATAGAACAATCTTATTTCAATGGTAAGTCATTCTTCCTGGGATCTTACTAAAATAGCCAGCCTTTTCTTAGTTCTTAAATCTTGAAGCTCTTTTAGTGTGAAAAACCAAATATGCATTTTACTTCATTGATATGATAAACATAATAAATAATAATACCTAAATAAATAAATTATTTATTTCAGGTACATAGGTTATCAATACATTCCAACAAATTTAACAGAAATGTATATGTAATAAATAACTTAAAACTACATTTCAGGTTATAAAATGCAGAATCATATGAAAATAAATGTAAATATAATTTAATTCTTTTTTTATCAATGGCGTCGGCCATTTTGCTTTTCGCGGCGGGAACGACCGACGCGTTCCGTTCCTCGCAGATAACGAACCTGTCATATGATTGTGCACAAAACAAAAATTAAATTATATCCTCACCTCAACTCCTGTGATCACTTCTAGCAGCTCAGCGAGGGTCACTGGCCGCTCCCCGTCCATCATTACGGTGTCTCCGAGATACACCTGGCCCTCTGATGTGTCCCCCATACAAATTCTGCATTTGTCGGCCCCATCTCCTCGTACCAAGTGTGATACGAGGGCTTTAACGTCTATTTCTCTACTCATTATAAAAATTGATTAGTTACTATCCAATAATAACTAAATACATGAACAAAATTCGTGAAATAGGGACGCACTCCAAATCAGCTTCGCTATCGGCGGCCTTTTGACATTTCTAGGGAAGTCCCACTCTACCGAAAAAAACAATTGAAATAACTGTGATTCGATTTCAATTGAAAGATCAAAACTGATAGATAATATCTAATATATATTATATAATATAAATATTATAATGAACTTATTGTATGATTTGACA
The DNA here is from genome assembly GCA_949319885.1 of Mecyna flavalis. Lineage (NCBI taxonomy): Eukaryota > Metazoa > Arthropoda > Insecta > Lepidoptera > Crambidae > Mecyna > Mecyna flavalis. The sequence continues at coordinate 440,027 of OX439422.1, forward strand.
ACAATACCTCCTGCCTGATCTATTTCCAAAATGAATTTCAAGACTCAAAGCAAAACAAGAACATCAAAATTTTATTTTTTACGTTATCCATAACTTGAAAGGATATTTTTAAAGATTATTTGATGTAATTTAAAAAAAAAACTCTTTAATTACGCATGTAAAACTGTTCTGGTGATTACATATTGTGAAATAAGAGCAAACTTCTGTATTGAACAATGTATCGTTCGTATTCTATTTTATTGACTAAAGAATTGGGATTGGGATCTATATAGAGGCCAGTCAAGTTTTATGTTAACAGGTTTAATTAAATCTCAAGAAATGATTTAACAATTTTTTATGAACCGCCTACAATAATATTATCATTTTAGCAAGTACCAATAAGTAGTATTAATGCTTGTTTGTACTATTGTACTGGATTTGGTTGGATTGTTGGTTTAAAGTTAAACAGTTATTATATAACACAGAACAATAGATTTAAATTTAAGATTCTATTGTTGGTGAAAAAATGGACGTCGAGACTCTATTAGCGCTCCACGCTGCTCTTCTGATTTTTAATATTTATTTATTATCTAACACAGACAGTTTTCAAATTTTCAATTAACTATCGGTTCAAATAATTAAATTGAGTGTATCATTTACCGCAGCACTTTGTTGAAATGACAATTTAACAGCCAATTAAAAGCAAGAATAAAAGTTGCCAGAATAATCTATAAAATTACCGTGTTATATTAGTGTGTGTGATAATGTGAATAATATTGTGATTCATAGCTGGAAAAATATTATGTGCTTTTATGATAACTAGGCTAGGCATGATGGTATATTGTCTCAAATCACATTTTTATTTTACAGTGTTATTACATCTGATTTAAAAGTAGTCTTAATGTGGAAATTATGATATTTTTATTAACTACAATGCACTAAAACATTAACTTAACAGTTCTAGCAATAATACATACATATACCTCATGACTATATTTTATTTAATATTAACGAACAAACATTTTTGTACTCATTAGGTAGGAATGGATCAACATTTACACCCCTTTCACACGGGCAGTCCAGTTATTTGCAGGATCCCGTTTTCTGCAGGATCCCGTTTGATGGCGAATGTGTTTATATGGTAGCGTTCACACGAGCATCCCGCATGCGGGATACTGCAAAAACCCGATCCGGCATTCGGTTTTGTCACTAGAAACTGGATCCGTCTTCCAGTAAAAAGCGGGATTCCGTTTAGTCGCACAAATATTTATATAGCAGTGTTCACACGCGTCCCGCGTGCGGTTTTTTGCGGGACACTGTTTTTTGCGGGATAGTGAAGTGGTGGCGGCCCCCGCCCCGCGCCCGTGTTCACACGGCAGTCCAGTTTTGCAGGACCGGCTTTTTACTGGATCCCACAAAACTGAACTGCCATGTGAACACACCGTCCAGTTTTGCAGGATACAGTAAAAAGCCGGTCCCGCAAAACTGGATGCCGTGTGAAAGGGGCCTTAATGACAAAAATATTAAGAATGGGGCCTCTTTGATTCCAATTTGCCCACTATTACTGGAAAACTGAATACGATTGCAACATCGACTTCAACTGTCACTGTCAGGTGACTGTCAGTGTCATATTCTTCGAAATTCGTATTGTTTTGTGAGTGATTCAGAAAAAGCAAAATGGTAATTCAATTTAGATTTTATATCGAAATCCTGTATCAAATTGTTAATTAAGAATATTTTTTGCATTTTAGTGGTGATAAATTACTTTCTAATTCATATATTTATTGTGTATCTAACGTATTTGTCGGTGAAAAAGTGATGTAAAATGATAGGTTAAGATTCGAGAATTAGTTTATTTTCGGCTATTTTTTATGTTAAAAGAAAAGGGAATTACTGAAAATATGTTTATCGGTAATATTAAGACTTATTCTGGCCGTTTTATAGCGTTGTCTTATTTATTGTTTTTGATAATTTTTCGTTTAATGTTCGGTCTTAGTGCGGCAGTCTTTTGTTGTAATATTCTGACCAACTGCTCACATGATCGGCAAAATTTAACTTAAAATTGCGTCACGTGATTTTAATGTTACATTATTTTGGTTTATTAACTCGAAATACATTGTTTCTTATGGATTTTACATAAAGTTCATTTATTGAAATTAGTAAATATTGCTGTAAAACGAATCCACATAATTCCTCTTAGGAATATTTTGGTTTCTTTTAATTAATTAAATTAAATAGTTAGTAAATGAGCAACTTGAGATTGTACTCAAACTGTTGGAACTACATGCAGAACACAAATAAACAAATTGAAAATAATTTTTCATTTTATATTTAAAGTTAGTAAAATGTGGTACTGTCTGCGTCAACATAATTGGCTTGTCTGAAACTTTAGCTAAATAGCTGCAAGCGTCGTTTATGCAGGTGCGGGTGCGCCCTGACGCCTACATTGTGTTCTGTGCAGGTTCGCGCATGATGTTCAGACAAGCCAATTAAGTTGACACATATTACATCTCATACTGTATTATTTCTCCCTAGCAACCACAAATATTAGTCCTGAAGGAGGGGACGGACCAGTCCCAGGGCAAGCCGCAGCTCATCTCCAACATAAATGCGTGCCAGCTCGTCGTAGATGCGGTGAGTTACTACAATACTGATTACAACTGCCTTCCAAACATAAAACTCATTGCCAATTGACGTAGTATAAAAAATATATTGATTAGCATGATTTTAGCATATTTTATTGTTTTAATTATGCATGAATCGTAAAGTTAACATATTTGTTCCACTTTTGTAACAAAGTGTGTCATAATATCTTCTGTCTAATTTTATAACAAATAACTTATAAACCACTAGCCTTCCGCCCGAGGTTTCAGCTACGCGCATTTCCTTTTTTCAAATATCCCTCCCCTGGCCCCTACATTTCCGGGATCAAAATAACCCTATGTCACCCGGGGATAATGTAGTTTTCCAACAGTGAAGGAATTATTCAAATCAGTTCTGTAGTTTTGGAGCCTTCTCAAAACAAACAAACAAACAATCAAAACTTTCTTCTTTATAATATTAGTATAGATAACATTGTATTGCATCTTGTTAGGATATCAGGTGTTAACTTTACTGTCAACTATTGAATGTAGTAGTAAAGTGCTCATATTTTTCAGGTCCGCACAACCCTGGGTCCCCGTGGGATGGACAAGCTGATCGTAGACCACCAGGGGAAGGCTGTCATCTCCAACGATGGAGCCACCATCATGAAGGTATGCCGAGAACACTTTTATTAATAGTGGTTTAACCTTTTGAACGCCAAATTATAAAAGTACTGTGTCGTGTCCTGTACGCCAGAGCTGGGTCACTTGTTTACGACTGATACCTGGACAAATTGAATTTTTTCTAATATTTTAGATTAATATCACCAGTAAGCAGACAAAATGCTTTAAAAATTATAAAAATAATATCATTTTTTTTTGTTTTATTTCAGTTGCTGGACATCATTCATCCCGCTGCTATGACGCTGGTCAACATAGCAAAGTCTCAGGATGCTGAGGTAAATATCTATCATCATCATCATCAGCGTGTAACAGTCCACTGCAGGACATAGGCTTCTTCAAATGCTCGCCACGCCGATCGGTCCTCGGCCACTCGCATCCAGCTCCTGCCAGCCATCTTGCGCAGATCATCGCTCCACCTGGCCTGAGGGCGTCCTACACTACGTTTACCGAGACGCGGTCTCCACTCTAGAACGAGTTTACCCCAACGGTTATCGGGTTTACGGCTGATATGGCCAGCCCACTGCCACTTCAGCTGGCTTATCCAGCGAGCTATGTCGGTGACTTTGGTTCTCTGCCGAATCACCACATTTCGGATACGATCCCGCAGAGAAACGAGACCCAAGGTGGGTATCGAACCCACGACCTCCGTGTTTTTTACCTGAGTGGCTTAGCCACTGTTCCACGGATGCAGTCTAATGTACTTTAAATGATTATAAAAAACGGATCCAATTTCCGATATATTTGAAGAAATCACATTTTATATGATATTTTATATAAATACTCTAATATCACTGCAACTAGAGTCTTATTTCTAAGCGATAAGGTTTTTTTCAGGTTGGCGATGGAACCACCTCTGTAGTCATTCTGGCTGGGGAGCTGTTGAAGAGATTGAAGCCTTTCGTTGAAGAGGGTGAGTTACTAATTTAGCCTATTAACCTTTTGGACGCCAAAATCTATATTTGACAAGCACCTGTGGGCCCTGTGTGCCAACGAGGTCTATATTTGACAAAAACCCTCTAAAAATCTATACTAATAACATTATAAAGAGGAAAGATTTAATTGTTTGTTTGTATTGAATGGGCTCCGAAACTACTGAACCGATTTGAATAATTCTTTCACTGTTGGAAAGCTACACTATCTCCGGTGAACATAGGGTACTTTTGATCCCGAAAATGTGGGAGAAAGGGGGGGATATTTGGAAAGAAATTAGTATTAGTATTAGTATGAAATAAATATGTTTAAAACGATTACTGGTATTTTTTCCTTACATTCGACAATAAAGAATAACCCAGCTCTGGCGTACAGGACACGACAGTGCGTTCATAGCTTGGCGTTCAAAAAGTTTATGTCCCAATTTTTGGAAAATTTAGAAAAAGGGAATGGTGTCGAACACAAAGCCGATGATTATAAACAGACGGATCCAATTACTGAAATGGTTGTGTGGATTACGATAGTAGACATGAGGCTTTGATACTACGAGCCATTTGGTGTAATGGTCGAGAAGTCGGCTATTACACCAGAGGTCGCGGGTTCGATTCCCGCACGGTACAAACATTTGTGTGCATGAAAATGTCTGTTTGTATCAGTCTGGGTGTTTATTATTATAGGCAGGCAGACAGTTGCGCCAACTGATAATGCCCGCATCTTATTTCACAACTCAAGCTGTTTCAGTACAACTAGCTAAATATTTATCCAATTTGTTCTTAAACTGGTTGACATTTGATGCTGAGACTACATCTTCTGGCAGTCTATTCCACATTTTCACCACCCTGTTCGTCGGAAAGTGCTTGTTCGGATTGTTATGCGTGGACTAGACTAGAAGTTTGGTTTCTATGTATATTATGTAAATATTTACAAAAAAAAAGTATATATGTAATATTTATCCATTGTCTGGCACCCATGGCACAAGCTAATGCTTAGTTTGGGGCTAGATGGCGCTGTGTGAATAATGACTGGATTTAATATTATTTATTTATTTATCTGCCGGCAGGAGTGCACCCGCGCATCATCGCGCGCGCAGTGCGTACAGCTGCGCGGCTGTGCGTGGCGCGCGTGGGGGAACTGGCTGTGAAGATCGACAACTCCTCGCTCGAGGACCAGAGGTGAGGCTTCATACGTAGATGTTCTCCTGCATAGGGCTTGGAAACTGTTTTACGAAAGTCTACCCCTATCGCCTGTAACACACTGCAGCGAATGTGAAACGTTAGCGTAAGGCAGTTGTCCCACCGATGGCGAGAGAACAACTAACTATCGACTATTTTCTCGCTCAAGAAACGAATATTAAATATACATTCCGTGTAAACAAAAGAGATGCAAATATAAATAGTTGATAGCTGGCTGTTTACACTGACCGGAGAGGACTCGCTCCACTAATAGTATTAATAATAATAATAATATTCTTTATTGCTATAAACTGTGTACAAAAAGGTGGAGATACAAGATTATGTTTCAACAGTTACCCATAACGGGCATGCAATATTAATAATTTTATATTTATAATAATGCTAATGCTTGGAATCAAAATATTCTGTTAAATTATAAAAGACATTATTAATTAACCAACGTTTAAGTTCACATTTAAAACTAGGTAAGTTCAATGACTTAATGTGATTTGGTAAATGGTTAAATATTTTGGTACCTGCCAGTGGCGAAGAGTGAATAATTTCAGTAGGGAAGCCGGTATAAAATCTACTTACCAAAATGCTCAGCACTCAATCCATCCCTACGTTTATAATTATTAATGGTCATATTTGGAGTGGCGCGGCCTAATGGTATAACATGTTTTTTTGTTTTCAAAACTTAGTTTTGAGAACGAAGTTTCCTTCGACAGCAAAATATAATCTGTAAGACAACAGTCTATCTGAATAAATGCCATTTCTAACGAACGAATGACTAAGATGACGTCAGCACAACACAGAATACAAATTAATCGAATTCACAACACTAGAACACCAAAACAAATGAAATTCGACAAAACAAAACAAACAACAAGTTGTTTACAATTCGCACTGTCCGTCCGCCATAAACTAAAAAGCCAGGTAAATTAAAATGTATTACTCGCCTGTCATGATTTAATACCGCTACAGTCATTCTTAATTTAGTCTTATTACAAAATAATCCTGCTAAATAAAATGTATTACGCGCCAGCAAAAGTTTTATGCCGCTACATTCATTCTTAATTCGGAATCATTACAATTTTACTTCATGAGTGATCTTTCTCGCTTGCACCTGAGCGTTGCTAATAAACCTTTCTCTATAACAAGCCGGCAGGCATCGAGTTATTTTCAAGTAAATTTGCGCGTGCTAAAACGAGACGGAACATAACGATCAGTTCACGAAAATAAAAAGGACAGATGCTCAGTATGAGATATTGTAGTATGAAGAAGTAACTCGGCATTTATCGGCTTGCATTATTTGCATTGCTTATCAAATTTTGTAGGCGTTTAGTCAATTCAAACTATTTCAAGTAAATGAACAATTTAACAGATAAAAAATGTAGTTGGCCCATAGATTCGATTTTTCGTAAGGGAAGCCGACGGGAATCGGGTTATATGGACTCTTCGCCACTGGTACCTGCATAGCTAGAACTCTTATAAAAAATGTGGTTGTTCGGCCTAGGTAACAGTACATTATTTTTATATTTGCTGCGTAAATTTGATTGTAAAGATGATTTACTCTGAAAGCAATCACTATTTTGCTTAATGAATGAACATATTTCTAATATATAAATATTTGTTAACGTTAAATAATTTTTTTCCTTAAAAACATTTCTAAGAGTTTCATCAGCATACATGTTGTAAATAATGCGTAGACATCTTTTTTGTAAAATAAAAGTTGACTGGACATTTGTTGAGTTACCCCAGAAAATAATCCCATAAGTTAACTAGTTCGTCGCTAAGTGACAAGAGCTATCAAAGCTCTGACCTTCGTAGTGAAACGCTAAATAGAAGTTGTCCAGAACCAAACATTTGCAACAAATATGAGATAGATCAATTGAAAACCGAAATACAAAATCTCCGAATAAATCTCGAGAGTGCCAATAATCAAATTGACAACTTGCTTTTGGAAAACAGTGAGTTAAAAAGATCCCTGACAGACTACGCGTCTCAAGTTAAGCAACTTCAAAGTATTTGCAGAACAACACCAAAATCTACGCCAAAACCAAACAGAAAAAGGGAAAGTTTAAATAGAAGTAAGGTGACAAAAGGGAAGACTCAGCTGGAAAAAGCTAAAGAAACTTTTAATACAAGTACTCCGAAACATATAAAAGAACCAAGGCAAACCACACCGGTCCGAGTTGAAACATCGAACATCAAAAGTAACGGCGCAACATCCAACCGGGAGAAACCCAAAACCATACATATCGTAGGTGGAGAACAATGCCGAGGAATAGGCTCTGCCTTATACTGGTCAAGGGATGACACAAAATATGAAAAATATAAAATACAATCAAATATCAAGCCCCACGCACCATGCAATGAATTACTCAAATGTATTGAAACTTCTAATGTTGATTCTAGCGATGTAATCATTATTAATATTGGTGAATGTGACACTAATCCAACTAAATTAATTACAGAGTTATGTTATTTTCTTAAACTTCATGATCATCAAACTATTATTGTATTAGGTATTAAAAATAATCTATACTTAAATGAAATGTATCTAAATAATACTTTAAAGACATACTGTAAAAATTTCAATAACTGTACATTTTTGGACCTAGATCAAATCGATTATTATGACAAAAACTTTTTGACTGAAATGTGTACTAAAATTAACTTTGTACTTGACTCTATGTTTTATGACAGAAAGTTTCTAGGCTATAAAAGTAGCACACATGTAAATAGGATGACCAATGTAATTCCGAATCAGACCATCAAAATTAATCCAAATAATAAACGGACTATTCCTGATTACTTCAAGCCATTGAGTGGAAGCGCAGTTAACACCAACCATAAGAAGTTAAATAAAATCACAGTGCAGAAATTAATACCACATTACTTCTCAAAAGAAAATGTAAGGTCAGATGGGGAAAACAAGTTTTTTCGTACAAAATAATTCATTCTCCATTTTTCATCAAAATATCGCTGGCTTGCTTGGGAAAAAGGAGATGATTGAATTGACATTACATGAATTATTCAAAACTAACAAGCTTTTCGACATATTATGCTTTAGCGAAACGTTCGTTAAGGCAGGCAGCGAGGGAAACATAAATATTTCAAATTATCGTTTAACAGCATCATATTCCAGAGCATTTCAAAAAAGAGGTGGTGTCTGCATACTGACAAATAAGGATATCCAAGCACAAGAAATAACATGGATAAATGAGTTCTCTCAGGATTTTGTTTTCGAGTGTTGCGGCGTCGACATTGCCGCGATAAAATGCATTGTTGTATGCGTCTATAGAACACCGATATCCAACGTAACTGTTTTCTTTCAGAAACTTGATCAACTTTTAACTAAGTTAAAGCGTAAAACTAAATATAAAGTTGTAATTGCAGGTGATCTAAATATTGACATACTAAAAGATAACAATGATGTAAATGAACTTAAGACAATCGTCGCAAATAATAACTTTAAATTTCACATATTATGTCCTACACGTAAAGAATCATGCCTAGATCAAATCCTCAGTAACGTGCCAGAAGCAAAAGGGGACACCCTTAAGCTAGGTCTATCTGACCACGACACTGCTCAAACTGTCACATTCGATTTGGTAGATCCAATTAAATTGCCTAAACACTGGTACTACAAAAAACGCGACTATAATCCTGAAAATTGTTCCAAATTTCATGAATGCTTAAGTAGTATCACGTGTATCACCTTTTAATCCCAGATTCGGTTTTTCATAGATGTGTAACTACTCGTATTATCAATTATGTATTATACTAACAATTAATTATTATGAATTTACTTTTGACATTATATAATAATATGACATTAAATTAGACTATTATCATCATCACTATTATTATCAGACTAATATCAATCATGTAATTTAATTTAATTTAATTTAATTAGTGTAAGCAGAACTTTTGCATGCCAGGTTCTGGCGAATTGTGCGATCAATATTTATAAATCTGACATCTGTTATACCACTTTTCATGCTAATAAATGAATTTGAATTTGAATTGAATTTGAAAAAGAAAATCCTCGCTTAGCGATACTCGCTCGGCGATCAGATTTCGCGCCAAGAGAGCAACCAGCGGTCATTTCTGTTCAATGTGAGCGAGTGGCGCGAGTAACCTCCCGCCTCACGCGTCCACTCGCTCATAGCCCAGCGATAAAACTATTGAAGCTTCACACTGGCTGTCCACTGCTCGCTAACTCGTTTTATAGTTCTAGCTCTACTCACTACTCGTTCATCGTTGGCGGTAAAACAACTGCCTAACACAAGCAATAAAGGCTTATCGGTTTTGCCGGCTAACAGTTTTGGTGAATCAACACAATATTTTCTTGAAAAAAATACTGTAAATACTTTTGCTAAGTATGGATTACGAGAAACCTAATTTAAAAGCCAATGATTATAAACACGGATCCAATTACTGATTTTATCGTGAGGATCACATGAAATATGAGGCTTCTATCAATAGTATTATTGAAACTATTTAGGGTGTCCCAAAAATGGCACGTCACAGTGACACTGGAGGTAGGCCAGCACAAGAGGCATCGAACAAGCCTAACATGACCTCAGTAAAAGTTGCTCGGTTTTCAAGATATTGCCAATTTAAACTTTTTCTAAACGTTTTCTAACGTGTTTTTTTAATTAAGTTGAATTAGTCGTCAAGCCTAGTCAGAGGCCATTTGGCGGCTTGATAACATCTGACATTAAGGTTGGTCACTTGCCTTACGCACCCCTCCACTTACCCGCATTAAGCCAGCGTGGTGAAGTATGGCCCACACTATCTCAAAATTGAGATGAGGCCTGTGTCCCAGCAGTGGGAACGTATATAGGCTGATGATGATGATTGTCTTCCAGAGAGCTTCTCCGCAAATGCGCCGCCACAGCCATGTCTTCGAAGCTGATCCACCAGCAGAAGGACCACTTCTCCAAGATGGTGGTAGACGCTGTCCTGTCACTGGACGCACCCCTACTGCCGTTGGATATGATCGGTAAGTTATTACTGTTTTACAGCAATTTGTTATAACAATTACATACTAGCCTTCCGCCCGCGGCTTCGCCCGCGTGAGCTATAAGACGTCATCCCGCGGGAATATCTTTATAAATTGTAGCCTATGTGTTATTCTGATGTATAGCCCCGACCATTAAAATAAAAAACCTTGCCATATTGCGGAAAAAGATTGGAACCAATTTCTTCAAGTGGCAACAATCAAGTAAAAAAACAATAAGATGACATTCATTATTGCTGTCTTTCAAAGTGGGATGTCAATTGTCAACCATGCCTTGTTACTATTGGATAATGTGAGTTATTTGTGAGTATAACCATAGCAACCAAATGTTACTATAACCATAGCTAATGTGGCGCCTCCAGAGCAGGTTTTTTTAGGCAAGTCCATTACAGACGCTGGAGTTGCGCTCATCAAGCATGTATTTGATGCATGGGACAATAAACAAGATGCTATTGGCATATTCTGTGATCTTTCGAAAGCTCTCGATTGCGTTGATCACCATACATTGCTGATTTAACTGCGGCATTATTGTATTTCAGCCAACCCACTGAGCCTAATAGAGTCATATATAACAAATAGAATTCAAAGAGTATGGATTAGACACCTCCGGCGCGCGGTGCCCCCCTTATTATAGGAGTACTCCAAGGATCAATTTGGGGCCACTGCTATTCCTAATCTATATAAATGATCTCTCATACTTTACTAAAGACATTGTCTACGAGTATACTAATATTATAAAGAGATTGATTGTTTGTTAGTTTGTTTGTATTGAATAGGCTCCGAAACTACTGAACCGATTTCACTGTTGGAAAGCTATACTGTCCCCGGGTGAATTAGGTTACTTTTGATCCCGGAAATGGGGGGAGGGGCGGGGGGTAATTAAAAAAAGAAATTACACGCGCGGGTGAAACCGTGGAGGCGACCGCTAGTATTATAGTAAAATGCCTGGTTCAATTCCCAGGTCGGGCTAATTTTATCGAACGTAGCGCGGGTTTGTGATCGCACATAGACGCATGTGGCAAACTTGGTGAATAAGTAATGTGTTTGCGAGCTTGCAAGTATTTAATTACATTCATTTGACACATTAGGAATAAAGAAGGTGTCAGGCGGAGCCCTGGAGGAGTCGTTCCTGGTGGCGGGCGTGGCGTTCAAGAAGACGTTCTCGTACGCCGGCTTCGAGATGCAGCCGAAGAGCTACGACCACTGCAGCATCGCGCTGCTCAACATCGAGCTCGAGCTCAAGGCGGAGAGGGACAACGCCGAGGTACGTGCCTAGTGTAATCTAGATTCAGGTTGTCTGGGAGTTTTCTAGGTTGACGCAGAGGCGAGTTGGCGAGAAGTGATCGATAAGTCACTATTAGTAGGTATCGATAGGCTTGATAATCTACTATCGATTGTATCAAGAACAATATCGATGAGACTGACAAAAGAATCGATTATAATATCGATTGTTATTGATAAGAATCTCGATGACATCGATAAGTATCGATAAGACTGTCAATAGTATCGATAAGAGTATCAATTGTTATCGATAAGAATATCGATTGTATCGATAATAATATCGATTGTTATCGATAAGAACATCGATGACATCGTTAAGACTGTCAATAGTATCGATAAGAATATCGATTGTATCGATAATAGTGATGTCAGTATCGATAAGACTGCCGATAGTGTCGATAAGAATATCGATTGTATCGATAAGACTGTCAATATTATCGATATTAATATCGATTGTATCGATAAAACTCGGCATCAGTATAACGATGGGCGTCAAGCTATAGTAGCCAATGCGACACGAGGTGAGTGGCATACATAAGGAATAAAGAAGGTGTCAGGCGGAGCCCTGGAGGAGTCGTTCCTGGTGGCGGGCGTGGCGTTCAAGAAGACGTTCTCGTACGCCGGCTTCGAGATGCAGCCGAAGAGCTACGACCACTGCAGCATCGCGCTGCTCAACATCGAGCTCGAGCTCAAGGCCGAGAGGGACAACGCCGAGGTATGTGCCTAGTGTAGTCTAGATTCAGGTTGTCTGGGAGTTTTCTAGGTTGACGCAGAGGCGAGTTGGCGAGAAGTGATCGATAAGTCACTATTAGTAGGTATCGATAGGCTTGATAATCTACTATCGATTGTATCAAGAACAATATCGATGAGACTGACAAAAGAATCGATAATAATATCGATTGTTATTGATTAGAAACTCGATGACATCGATAAGTATCGATAAGACTGTCAATAGTATCGATAAGAGTATCAATTGTTATCGATAAGAATATCGATTGTATCGATAATAATATCGATTGTTATCGATAAGAACATCGATGACATCGTTAAGACTGTCAATAGTATCGATAAGAATATCGATTGTATCGATAATAGTGATGTCAGTATCGATAAGACTGCCGATAGTGTCGATAAGAATATCGATTGTATCGATAAGACTGTCAATATTATCGATATTAATATCGATTGTATCGATAAAACTCGGCATCAGTATAACGATGGGCGTCAAGCTATAGTAGCCAATGCGACACGAGGTGAGTGGCATACATAAGGAATAAAGAAGGTGTCAGGCGGAGCCCTGGAGGAGTCGTTCCTGGTGGCGGGCGTGGCGTTCAAGAAGACGTTCTCGTACGCCGGCTTCGAGATGCAGCCGAAGAGCTACGACCACTGCAGCATCGCGCTGCTCAACATCGAGCTCGAGCTCAAGGCGGAGAGGGACAACGCCGAGGTACGTGCCTAGTGTAGTCTAGATTCAGGTTTACTGGGAGTTTTCTAGGTTGACGCAGAGGCGAGTTGGCGAGAAGTGATGGATAAGTCACTATTAGTAGGTATCGATAGGCTTTGATAATCGACTATCGATTGTATCAAGAAGAATATCGATGTGACTGACGAAAGTATCGATCATAATATCGGTTGTATCGATATGAATCTCGATGGTTGTCGATAAGTATCGATAAGACTGTCAATAGTATCGATAAGAATATCAATTGTTATCGATAAAAATATCGATTGTATCGATAATAATATCGATTGTTATCGATGAGAACCTCAATGACATCGATAAGACTGTCAATAGTATCGATAAGAATATCGATTGTATCGATAATAGTGATGTTAGTATCGATAAGACTGCCGATAGTGTCGATAAGAATATCGATTGTATCGATAAGAATATCTCGCTGAGGTGGCTAGAATGCTGGTCTAGGTTTAGGCTGAGGCCCGGCACTAATGCGACGCTCTGGAAGTGATCGATAAGTCATTATCAAGCGGTTTCGATTGACTTTGAAAATCGATTATCGATAGTATCAACAAGACTAACGCTAGTTTAAAATAACTAACAATAGTATCGATATGAGTATCGATAAGAAGACTGATGTATCAATGTATACTGGTGTATCGATATGACTGCCAATAGTATTGATGAGAATATCGATTAGAATATTGATTTTATCGATCAGGATGTCGATAGTATCGATAAGACTCGATAGAAGACGTTCTCGTACGCTGGCTTTGAGATGCAGCCGAAGAGCTATGACGTACGACGTCTTATGCGTTAAAACTGGCCGATGATTATAAACAAACGGATCCAATTACTGAAATGGTTGTGTGGATCACGATAGTAGACATGAGGCCAACAATTGACCTGCAAATGATTTTTAAAAACAATTTTTTTAGAAATAATTATTTTATTTTAACTTTACTTAGTATTTAAAGGGAATAGGCTTGTTTCCACTAAGAATGAATCGGATGGCTTAGAGTTTCTAATGATTAATCATGCTATGTAGTAAACAAAAAAACAACTTTTTTACTAAAATAATAGAAGATTACAAATATTTTTGGAAATTAAAATCGGCAAAATTACTTATTTAATCACGTGACATTAAACAACAATCAGAGAAGCGTGACGTCAGTCCTCGCAAAACACCGGTTGCAGCTGTATAATGATCTCGTCGACTGACATCAACAAACTCGATTGTTTCGCGAGGATAGACGTCATTCAAGACGCCATGACAGTCTTGGCCTTTCCAAAGTTAATTTTAAGTTTATTTCTAAAAAAGCAAAATACTTATGAAAAAGGCCTATTTTTCTAAAAATAATATATATTTGGGGTTAAATAGATACTAAACTATAGTTTTAAACGAATTTCCAAATTTTGTCAACTAGCTTATTAAAGCTTTGAATCTTTCGTCAGGTGCGAGTGGACAACGTGCGTGAATACCAACGCGTAGTGGACGCGGAGTGGCAGATCCTGTACGAGAAGCTGGCGGCTCTCCACGCCAGCGGAGCCAACGTGGTGCTGAGCAAGCTGCCCATCGGCGACGTGGCCACGCAGTACTTCGCAGACAGGTCAGTTATCACCTGTCATCATAGTATTAATAATAAATAAATATCTCTGGACATTACACACACAGCGCCATCTAGCCCCAAACTAAGCATTAGCTTGTGCTATGGGTGACAGACAACGGATAAATATTACTTATATACTTAATTTTGTAAATACATACATATTATACACTAGCCTTCCGCACGCGGTTTCACCCGCGCCAACATTTTTTTTAAATATTCCCCCCTTTTCCCCTACATTTCCGGGATTAAAAGTACCCTATGTTCACCGGAGATAGTGTAGCTATCCAACAGTGAAAGAATTATTCAAATCGGTTCAGTAATTTCGGAGCCTATTCGATTCAAACAAACAAACAAACAATCAAATCTTTCCTCTTTATAATATTAGTATAGATAGAAACACCCACACAAATGTTTGTACGGAGCGGGGATTAAATCCGCGGCCTCTCAGTGTAAAAGTGAACTTCTTAACCGTAACTTGTACCTACAGAGACATGTTCTGCGCGGGCCGAGTCCCCGAGGAAGACATGCGTCGCACGCAGCGCGCCTGCGGCGGAGCGGTGCTGACGTCGGTGCGGGACCTGAAGCCCGAGGCCCTGGGCCGCTGCGAGCACTTCACCGAGCGGCAGGTCGGCGGCGAGCGGTACAACATATTCACTGGTGAGTGTTTTTTTTTATTGCAATCAATCAATCAAATCATTTATTTGCAAATATGGGTTTACAAACGTCTTAGGTTAGTACATAGTTTCTCCATATTTAGCTCTTCAGCCTGCAAAAATTTTTTTTGTTTTAAAATTATTGTGAGCCTCGCGTTATGTAGGTAATTACAATTAATTCTTATAGGTACATTGCAATGTGTAACAAGGCGAGCAGATGGTAGTTCGGTGCCAAACAGTAACTAAGCAGTTACTGTCTGGCACTGCCCTGCGCCCGCTACACCGAGACGACAGTTATTAGGTCTCATATACCCAGTAATTTCACCAGCTACAGTGCCCTTTCCCCAAACATGCGAGGGACAATACACTTAAAACTTGTAAAAAAGAAAGTAGATTCAATTCCCCCTTAGCCCATAATCCCTTTCCTATAACCCATATGTCCTTAAATACCTAATATCATCCTTGTTTTATCTTTCCCAGCGTATGAAAAAGCAATAGCTCCTAAAGGTGAGCTCAAAAGTATTCTAAATTGTATGTAGAGTTGGAATACTCTGACAGTACATGTAATATGTTAAATAGTTTATAATATATTATGTATGGTCTAGTTTATAATAACTTGGTACGCGTGGATTAAGGTAAATAAATAAATATCTCTGGACATTATTCACACAGCGCCATCTAGCCAGACAACGGAAAAACATTACTTTAGAATTTGCCTTAATATATCTTTAGGCTGCGTCCCCAGTAAGCAAACTGTTAGCGGCCGAATTGAAATTTCAAATTCAGAACAATTTTTGCACAGATGTCATCGTATTGACAGCATTAATGTTTCACAATTTTTGACTGTCAAAATGTATGCAGAGAAATAGCGTTCATTATTGCCGGCGCCGCCAACTTAGAGATGTTCATTGCTGTCATCTTTCGCTTAAAATTATTATCGATTGTAACCGAGTAAAATTTCGAAAACATTGTTTCGTTTTTCACTTTAAACGTAAAATCATATTATAAAAAATCAATCAATTTAATTAAAAGTATAACGCCTTAGATAAAAAATCTAAATGTGAATGCGATTCGAAAATAAGAATACTTTCTTATAGTTACTCAATCTTGCAGTATAAATAGACGTCTCTAGAAATGTTACTGTAACACATGTTGCAGGTATCATCCTAGATTTTACAAACTATAGAATCATATTTGATAGACAATAGGAAAAAAACAATTTTTACGATCCAAAATCGGTGTTCGTACAATAGGGAACATGCACTATTTTTATTTTTGTCTTCATTTTAAAGAATTCCATGTAGAATAAACCACAGTTAAATTAAAAAATTAATACATTGTAATTTATCGGAAAAAATGCGGTTTTAAATTGACCGTTTTAATTTTCGCGCGAAAACGGACCTATGGTTCCGATGACATGAATGACGTCACTCAAGTGTTGTCACTGCCTCACTAGTCGAGTGGTCGTACTTCACTGTACTTGTTCGTCGCTGGCTTTCATACTTTTGCATATTTTTTCGAGTTTTGGAATATTTTTTTGTAAAAAATTTAAAATGGACTATCTATCAACATCAGGTGATCATAACAATACCACTAATATTCCGAAAAAAACCGTGTTTTATGCCAATGTGGACATTGGCATAAAACACGAGTCAACACGGTCAACACACATCTATTTCAACAAAGTTTCCAAATTAATTGTTTTTGACAGGACCTTCTGACCCAAAACTGAGAAAAAAGTGGTTTCAAGCTGCGAAAATACAAAGTTTAACAACTATGATTTATACATACCGTAGTAATTTAGTCCCTTTCATTTCTACCCTTGAAAACTCTGCACTTTCGACAAATAAAGTTAGAACCATGTCAACACTAACTCTTGGTAAATTCCTGGAGTCTGCTTTGATGAACCCAACTTCCTTATTTATTACAAAAACGCAATTAATATTCCGATAAAATAATATTTACTTTTTCAACCATATAGACCGACAAACTTATGTGTTCCGGTGGCCAAAATTGGAACTACGTGAAATGCAATGCAAAAGCGATATTTATTGACAGTTCTATACTGACAATAGCGACGCCGCCATTAGAACAAATAAGTTTGTATGTCTAACGTCAAATAAGTTGATTGCTGTTTTAAAATACGTTTCGTTTCAGTTATTTTTAATTCGTAATTACAGTTAAAAAACAACATTATGTAAAATAAAAATGTTGCAGTGACCTTTCTTTTATATTATTTTAACATTTTAGTCATAAAATTTTTATAATTATTATATATGCATCTTCCCTATTGCGAATCGACTGCACCTCATAACTAGTGA
Source organism: Mecyna flavalis (assembly GCA_949319885.1). Taxonomy (NCBI): domain Eukaryota; kingdom Metazoa; phylum Arthropoda; class Insecta; order Lepidoptera; family Crambidae; genus Mecyna; species Mecyna flavalis. Next base: position 457,727 of record OX439422.1, read on the forward strand.
CAGCTGTCATTTTGAAGGGACTCGGCCGCTCTACAGTGAGCGCAAAACGAGCAAACTGTGGACACTCCATTTGTAATATATGGAAAGGCGTACTAAATCGATAAGCCGCAAACTGTCAACTGTTAGTTTGCCGCTCACAGTTTGCCTACTGGGGACGTAGCCTTATAGTAAAAATAATATAGAGGCCATTTCGTTGTCTATGTTATATATTTTATGAAGTATAATACGAAATAATATTATTTTATTGTAGTAAAATATTATTTTAATAAGTACTTTTGTAACGTTTTAATTCTATCTTAATTGTATTAATTCTTAATTTTGGTGGAAACTGCTGATTTCGCGACCGATGGGTCGACCAATGTTGTCCATTGATAACACTAGTATCTCTGTCCCAGGTTGCCCTGCCGCTAAGACCTGCACGCTGATCCTCCGCGGAGGAGCGGAGCAGTTCCTGGAGGAGACGGAGAGGTCCCTCCACGACGCCATCATGATCGTGCGGAGGACGATCAAGAACGACGCAGTGGTCGCTGGTGAGTTTTTATATCATACCACAACAGATGGTAGACAGGCTTAACTGCCTCCCTGGTACAGTGGTAAGAGCGTTGGGCTCTAATACCCGGAGGTCGTGGGTTCGAATCCCGCGGGAGCATCACTTTGTGTGAATGTTTCCAGTTTGGTTAGGACATTGCAGGCTTAAATCGCCTGAATGTCTGAAAAGAATGATGATTCCGTGCTTCGGAAGGCATGTTAAGCCGTTGGTCCCGACTATGTTCCAAGTAGGTCTGGTTTTCCTTGTAAGGGTTACGGAGGTCAGATGGCAATCGCTCCATTGTAATAACCAGGCTTGTCAAATCTAGGATCATAGTCGAAGCAGACCCTGAGCTCCATACTGGATGCAATCGGGGATACGCTGGGATGAAGAAGAACAGTTGGTAGACAGGCACGCAGCCCACCTGATGGTAAGCGGTCACTGCGGCCTTTTCCATTCTACGCTTTACAGGAAATTTGACCGCCTCCGTGGAACAGTGGCTGAGCCGCTCAGGTATAAAAACATGGAGGTCGTAGGTTCAATTCCCGCCTTGGGTCCAGTGGCGTAGCGTGTCAGCTACGGGGCGGAAGACAATTCAGCCGCCTTTTTTTTGTTCCTCCAGTTGGCAAAGCAGCCCACCTGATGTAAGTGGTCACTGCGGCCTATTCCATTATGGGACACTTCAACTTTATTGTGAAATGTTGCAGCCCCCTAAAAAGTGCCGCCCGGGGCGGGGCAGTAAAATAGATTAGTGTTTTTTGTCAAATCAAAAGTTTTACGATTATGATAGACGAAACTCGAACCAATCCCAAGTAACACCAAACAACATTATAAGAAGCGTACAACAGCATGGACTTACGCGCAAAGCAGTATATGAGCAGCATATGTAGCACTATATCAGCCGTATATAAGTTTATAAGTGTCTTATAAGCTTAATTTGGGCCCCAAATAATACAGCTATGAGCATTATTAAATATTATTAGTGCTGCTAACCAGCGCTTATAGTGTTATTGAAGACAGACATTAGTAAAGTTGTTAGACAGCATATTCTAATGTAAAAAGCATTTTTTTAGACGTTAGTACAGCTGTTAAACAGCTTTTTGAATTACAATGCCATAGTTAAGTTTTACTCTAAGGCTGAACGTTTTATTTTCTTTGTATTTGAAACTTAAGTCCGATTTGATTATTTCGTTTAGTGTATTGCAGTGCAGGTGTTGTGCGAAGATGTTATAATGTGTCTTCATTGAAAATAATTTATCATAAGGTAAGTCAATCATCAATTTTATTTTGTTTTGAATGCAAATGAGCTGGGGGTATTAGTCTTATGTGAAAATATATGTATGTTTGTGGCTTATAATTCACGCGCCCTCACAGAAATGCTTTTTTAATAAAAATAGGAACAAATTTAGAATCGACATCTGACACCTTTTGTAAAAAAAATTAACGATTTGATTAATTTTAACTTATAAAATTGCTTCTATCGATACTCCGTTTATAAGAAAAACGTAATAAGTAGTATTTCATTCATATGTTTGTTATAATTTTATTTTTTATGTTTGAGAAATCAGAAAGCAAATGGCGTCATATAATATTAATGTTTTAAACTTTCAACTAGTGTCTTATAATGCTGTCAGTCTTATTATAGTATAAAAAAATAGCTTAAGTCATTCAACCTACATATAAAATATCTAAGTGATATCTTTAGCATTATTGTAACACTTTTTAGGCATGTTATAATGTTCATTACCCTTAAATGTCATAAAAATAGATTGCTATAGTGTTAATCAGGGTACCGAAATAATAATTTAGAATCCCTTAATCACCAGAATTCACATGATACCCCACTTCACGTGTTTCATATTTTATTTGTCTCCAGTTTGACTTTATTAGCCGTTGTTATTAGCTAACATGAATTTGACGCTGACTGTACTATAACATTCTAAATATTTGGTACTGATTTTTATACAGTCCGTATGTCGAATGAAATACTTACACAAAAACTTTAAATAAAATTAAAAATGTTTACGACAAATCAGTTCTTTTTTGGCACTTATATTGATAGATGACACGAGGGCGACAGACAATCGCTTTAAAAATCAACTGAAATTTAAAAAATAAATGTATCAAACCGCTCTTTCTTTGTTTTCAGATAATTTCACATCCAAATTCATCCGCTGTAACACAACTTCAGCAGCAGCCAATAGCATAAGATACTGTTTGGCATATAGGAGACCCAAATGAAATAGCAGCAAATTCAGAGCCAGTCATTCCACCAGCCTGACACACACAAATTGAATACAATAAATGGAAAACCAAAACAAAATCATGGATTTGCAAAATATATTAGTTGGTTACGCAAATACGTTGGTTTTATTTTTTTATAAAACTTTTTTTATTTCACTCTAGGTGTGTCTATAATATTTGAAGAGTTCCCTTGATTTCTCCAGGATCCCATCATCGGATCCTGGCCTGGTGACAATGGGACTAACGAGAAAGTACCTACACCCTTTCAAAGATAAAATGAATTTGTGAAATCTGTCAAGCCGTCTTCGAGTAATCGAGTAACGTACAATAAAAAAATGATTCAGACGAATTGAGAACCTCCTCCTTTTTAAATAACTGATTATTTTATTTTATATATTATTATAAATAATTAGTTATTTTATTTATATTTATAGATAGTAGTACCTTCTAATAACACTTCTGCAAAATAATTTTCATTTTCAAATCTTGAATGTACTACGGAACCACTTGATGGAACTTCTTGACTAGTGCTTAGCTCGTACACAACTCCTGATTGTTCTGTATTTTGTGTATCAAATGAAAATAATCAAACTTCTCATTGTTTTATGGCCAAATTATGACCTATAGTAATAAAACTACATTTTTATTTATCTATACAGTGCAGAAAGCTTTAAAGTAACACTAAAATAAGAAGATAACAGAGCTAAAACTTTAGTAAATGTTTGGCTAATGCTTAGCTGTAAATAAGCATAAGAAAAGATCATTAAAATGCGTTTAATCTTGAAAAATGTGTTAATAAGTCTAAGTTCACTATAAAATATTTCGACAACGTTTATTTAATGTATTAGGTTTTCTTATTTACTTATATAGGGTCTTAACCTTTATGTTAGTGTAAATGCTGTTTAAGGTGCAGTATATTAAAAGTAATTCATGCTTTAGTACGATTATAAGCCAATTAACTTATTTTTTTAGACCATACAATAGCTTTATGCATTATAAATTTTACCACATTCTACTCAAAAGCATTTAAACTAAGTCAAAACTGATTTAAAGTGATAGTCTGACTTTAAAACGTAAATCAGTCTTTACTTCAGTGAATATACAGATTACGTGTTACTTGGGATAGTACTAGCTGCGTCGCGGACGAACACCGGCCGGGGTCATTGCCCTTCGCGTTTATAAAAAAAAATATCATTTACTATTTACTAACATTTGGTTTCCATTTTCCCATCAACATTTAAAAAAAAATTACTTGCATAATACTGAAGGTTAAGCGTTCTGCTGCGGGAAAACAACGACTAAAAAAACACGCGGTATAAAAAAATTAAATCATTTCTCCCCAGGTGGCGGCGCAATCGACATGGAACTATCCAAGCACCTCCGCGAGTACTCCAAAAGCATCGCCGGCAAAGAACAACTGCTGCTCGCGGCCATCGCGCGCGCCTTCGAAGCCATACCGCGACAGCTGTGCGACAACGCCGGCTTCGACGCGACCAACCTGCTCAACAAGCTGCGGCAGAAGCACCACCAGGGTGAGTGGCGAGAGAGACGGCGCTAGCTGGCGGGAGAGAGAGAGGCGATCCCGCGACAGCTGTGCGACAACGCCGGCTTCGACGCGACCAACCTGCTCAACAAGCTGCGGCAGAAGCACCACCAGGGTGAGTGGCGAGAGAGACGGCGCTAGCCGGCGGGAGAGAGAGAGGCGATCCCGCGACAGCTGTGCGACAACGCCGGCTTCGACGCGACCAACCTGCTCAACAAGCTGCGGCAGAAGCACCACCAGGGTGAGTGGCGAGAGAGACGGCGCTAGCTGGCGGGAGAGAGAGAGGCGATCCCGCGACAGCTGTGCGACAACGCCGGCTTCGACGCGACCAACCTGCTCAACAAGCTGCGGCAGAAGCACCACCAGGGTGAGTGGCGAGAGAGACGGCGCTAGCTGGCGGGAGAGAGAGAGGCGATCCCGCGACAGCTGTGTGATGTTGCACCCTTGCGGGACTTGGAATACGCTTTCCTGCTTTTACGCTTCCGATTCGAACGTTCTAATAAAATGGATCCCAGACTTTTTTTTCTCATGGACCACTTTCAAAATTTTGCTTGTTTCGGTAGACCCCGTCAAAATGAAATTTTTACGTTATTTCCAAAATTCGACAAAAATTGACACTCCAACGTGGACCTCTACCGAATTCCCCTTAGAGCCTCATGGGGGTCTTGGACAACTTTGGGAACTAAGGGAACTATGTTACCCCCCCTCCCCCTGTGGTGAGCTCATTGTCCAAATGTCATCTGCCACGATTTCACAACCTATATTTATTAGAATTATGTGTATTTATCAATGACGTTCAATTAAAAACTAGACTCCCAATCACGCTCAAATATTGTCCGAAGCAAAAGTTTTCGTTTAGTTGTATACAATTGACATTAAACTCTAACTGCCACGAGATAAGGTGTTAATTTGAACGAATGTGTTAATGTCATCTGTGTCAACGCCGCTCGGACGTTTTTTGAGGAATTTTTCTTAGAGATTGGGTCTAGTTGTATATTGAACGTCATTGGTATTTATGTAAGTATTTTGTTCGTTCAGGAGCTGTGTGGTTCGGCGTGGACATCCAGAAGGAGGACATCTCGGACAATTTCGAAGCGTGCGTGTGGGAGCCCGCCATCGTCAAGACCAACGCCATCATCGCCGCCTGCGAGGCCGCTGCTCAGGTACCGATAGCACCAGTCTAGTTAGCCCCTTCGTACACAAGGCGACGCAAGTCTCCGATACTCGGCGACTTGCGTCGCCTTGCGACTACCGCCATACAAATCCATTGAGGCTCGTACACCAGTCGACGCGACTCGCGTCGCGCCACTCCTACGATACCTGCCTGCCGAAGTCGTCGCTACTTAAGTCGCGGCGATTTTCAAGATGGCGGAGCAGTTATTGAATATTAAATTTGTTTCTGAGGTGGAGAAATATCCTTGTTTATATAACTATACTGAACTAGCTTACCCAGTGAACTTCGTATCACATACCTCTTAATATAAAACATATTAACTTAAACCCTATCTTTTTTCCATATTTTCTCATCGTTTAAACCTTCCCTGGACTTCCACGAATATTTCAAGACTAAAATTACTCAAATCGGTTCAGCCGTTCTCGAGTTTTAGCGAGACTAAAAAACAGCAATTCATTTATAAATATATAGATAGGCAATTCACGTCGCCGTGTGTACGGACCGTGCGCTACTCGATACTAAAGTAGTAACAACATTAGTATCGGAGACTTGCGTAGCGTTGTGTACGAAGGGCCTTAGACTTAGAGTCTTCTTACAGACCGACAAACTTATCTGTTCCGGTGGCGGCGTCGCTACTGTCTATTTAGAACTGTCATGTATCGTTTTTGCATTGCATTTCACGTAGTTCCAATTTTGGCCACCGGAACAGATAAGTTTGTCGGTGTATATTGTTCTTTTATTTGATTGTTGCCACTTGAAGAAATTAGTTTCAATATTTTTCCGCAATTTATGGCGATGTTCTTTATTTTAATGGTCGGGTTTTATCTATCATTGTAGCGATGGCTTGATTTCACAGAGAGGTTCTAGTGGAACATACATTAACAGTTAATACTGTACTTATTTTCCAGATCCTGTCAGTGGACGAGACGATAAAGAACGCGAAGGGCGGGGGCGAAGCGCCGCAGATGGGCCGCGGCATGGGCCGCCCGCGCATGGGATAACCACTGACTCGAGAAGGCACATTCAACACAATATGCATAATGCGATTCAACTTAATTGGCTTGCCCTCAGTTAGCTGGTCGCGTCGTTAGCGCAGGTCGGGGTGTGGCAACGTCTCTCTGACACCTACATTTGTGTTCTGCGCAGATTCGCGCACGATGTTCAGACAAGCCAATTAAGTTAATCGTATTATAACCACGTACGAACACGAAAAGTTTTAAAATTCGAAGAAAAAAAACTGTATGAGATTTACGGTACCAAACTTATTTTTTGATCGGAGACACGGTCGTCAGTTCGATTCCCGCGTTGGGTCTGCCAACTAAAATTAATCCTACAACAGGAGCTGTATAAGGTCGCTAGAAGTGCGTGGTTATAATATTGATTCAATGTTACACACTTATATTAATACTATTTGCCTCCCTTGCGAATCGCTAGTTTGTCTTGCATTTATTTATTACTATCAACATTTATTAATTATCGGTGCTAGTACATTTCATTTCAATATCCCACACAAGTGGTGAAGACGACATGAAACATCTAAATGTCGGCATCAAACAAGTAAATGTCAGTAAAAACGAGCGAATGTTGAGATAAAACATGTGAATGTCGACATAAAACAGGTGAATGTCTGGAAAGACAAGTGAATGTCAAAAAACTAAGGGCTTGTTGTTTGCTTGTAAAAAAAACATGTTTTAACACGTTCAGTGCCACCGACTCACCCGGTGAGTTCACGTAAATCATATTCCAGTGCCGGCGACTCGCCTGGCGAGTCTACCGTAAAATGTAGGCCATCGAGATAACATCATGAAAATCGTACTGGTAATGGACGTGTAAATCATATTACCAAATGGGTATAATATGTGTGAGGGTGAATTATATTTCGTTGCTTCATACATTTTGTCTGTGGTCAGTCCGCAACACAACCGTCCGTCGTCTGTAGCAGTGTTGCCGTTTGTACGGCAATTGCTGTATCGTACGGCAATCCGTCTCTTTTTAGACGAATTGTACGGCATACGTACGCCAGATTGGTCATTGTCTTACGCTAAAATACGGTAATCAGACAATTATACTTTTCATATAAACATTATAATGTACGGCAATTTTTGGTAATGTTTGGTTAAATACGGCAATTTGATCCTTTGTGTACGGTAATGCTGGCCATACACCATCAAGCCTATCGTCAAATCGACTTGACAACTCGAGTTATCAAGCCAATCCACGCCCACACACGGTCAAATTGGTTTGATCCAATCGATCGCTTCAAGCCGATTTGACGATAGGCTTGATGGTGTATGGCCAGCATAATCCTACAAATGACCAGTGGCAACACTGGTCTGTAGTTTGTCATTTTTTTTCGTGCGAGGCAGAGCGCGTACACGTCAAAAGTCAAAAGATAAAAAGTCCGTTAATTTCGACTAAAAATATGGCAAAAAGAAAGTACAGCGAAAGAATCGAACGTTACCACAACTACGTAGACGCAGTCGTATCGTAGGTTCGCGCAAAATATGGAGGTTCCCGAAAACATCGTCCAAGACGAAAGTACGGAAAATCTAAACTGTGAGGTCCCAATCAATAATTTGGAGGCTGGTCCTAGTCAAGAACCGGAAATATATTTGTAGAAAGCATTTTCGACCTCAGGATTTTAAAAAGAAAAAGACACAACTTAGAAAAAATATTTGTGATAAGGGGCCGTTCAAATATTACGTAAGCAGATTTATTGCAATTATTTACCCCCCACCCCCCTTGTCAGCAAAAGTAAGCAAAGCTCTTACCCCCTCCCCCTATGCTTACGTAAACATTTTTCAATTATATTTTTTTTTATACTAAAATTATAATGTTATAATTATAATTTTATAAATAAGAAAATAGATTTAGGATAGAGATTAGATTTTACTGATACAGTATTCAACATAGAGTTAGGGACAAAAATATTATAATCTTACGAACATAAGTAACAAACTTATTTTAAAGTTTTGGTACACACATCATCATCATCATCATCATCAACCTGTGATAGTCCACTGCTGGACCTAGGCCTCTCCAAATGCTCGCCACGCTGATCGATCCTCGGCCACTCGCATCCAGCTCCTGCCAGCCATCTTGCGCAGATCATCGCTCCACCTGGCCTGAGGGCGTCCTACACTACGTTTACCGAGACGCGGTCTCCACTCTAGAACCCGTTTACCCCAACGGCTATCGGTTCTGCGGCTGATATGGCCAGCCTACTGTCACTTCTATAGACGTGGCTTAGAAGGGAAATGGGTCGATAGTTCTTCAACAGGCTTTTGTCACCCTTTTTAAAGAACAGGACGACCACGCTCCTACTCCACGCCTTTGTAGTTCTCCCTTCGAACAGGACAGCGATAAAAAGCTTTTGGAGCTCCCTCAGTACGGGTTTACCTCCAGCCATTAGCAGCTCTGTAGTAACGCCGTCCTCTCCAGGGGCTTTTCCATTTTTAAGCTGCCCAAGAGCAATCTCGATTTTGCCAACGCTCACTTCTGGCAGGTCGTCAGTGTAATGGCGATTTAACGTGGCTCTAGAGTCCTCATTTTTGGGATCAGATCAACATGCATGCGAAGCGTATAACCGGCCATAGAAGTCCTCTATCTCCGAACGGACTGCCGGCTTTGAGGCAACAACTTCTCCACTTGCTGTGGTCAGCTTCGTCAGGTGGCTTCTTCCGAGAGATTGTAAGAACACCTTAGACCCCCGATTTTGCTCTATAGCTCTTTCGATCGAAAGAGTATTAAAGCACCGGACGGACACATATTAAACATTGGTACCACAGAAATCGGAATAATTATTCAGATTTCTGTGATTGGTACACATATTAAATTAAAATTAACAGTCTTCACTCCATGAAACCCGAATCCATGATTCTAAGTTTTCGATGACATTGGATTGCTTAGATTGCTGCTTAGTGTTATGAGTCTGCTAACTTTCATCCGATTTTGGAATTTCTACGTCTTCTCACATCATGGTGCTCTAACTAAAATGTAAACTTGCTTTGCTATGCTTACAATACGTCTACTCGCTATAGTATCCAAACGAAACAATACACTGATAGAAGAAATTTAGACAACTGAGTAGCGCACGGTAATTCCCCTAATCGGTTCTAAAGCGAGTGCCTAAACGTATGCATTATTTGCCGGAATCCCCGAAAATGAGTTTCGTTTTCAAGCATAGCCAATGTGAGGGTTGCCATTGGTGTAAAAAAGTAAATAATTACCGATGACGTAATCATCATCTAGACCCCCCTGCCCCCCATGTCATCCAAAATAAGCAAAACAAAGACCCCCCCACCCCCCCCATAGTGCTTACGTAATACTTGAACGGCCCCTAAAATCAGTTGATATTGATGATAGAAATATTTTTTGGTTACAAACAATGATATTATATACAAACAAAAGCAGATATGTTATAAGCGCTCGCGTTTTGAAGATTTAAAAAACACCCAATTGTGAGGTTTTTTAACAGTTTGCGTCATACGTCAAATTATACCTATCTCTTTCATTTGCGTGCTATTTCGTATCTTTTGTCTTACTTATCAGTTATATTTGTCAATGTGTGCAATGGAACAGATTTTAATCGTAATTACTATGAACGTAACATATCTATAGCATAAAACATCATTGGTTACAAATATTATCTCTGTAATTTTAATTGCAATACTTTTGACGAAAACACGTTTATTTAAATATTGTTTTTAAATGAATAAATTTTAGTAGTTATTACAATCACATAATTTAATTAGAATGATATTATATTATTATATAAAAAGTCTAAACATTTTTTTTAACCTAAATTATACAAAGTCTAACCGTGAGTCGTTAGATCGTAATTAAAAACAGTCTGTTTAAAGCTTTCAAAAACAACGCCCTATATCCGAGTTAAGCTCGGATGTCCTGGCTGCTTTAGATACTCTTGAAGATACGCCTAAGTTTGGTAAAAATATACATGAGCTTGGCCCTTTTGTGGACACCTTTATTGACGAAGGGATTAGATAAGGATAATAGGGATAAGCTTATTAAAGAAAACCCAATACCCGAAAATTGTCCTCTATTACAAGCTCCGAAGTTGAACCCCGAAATATTAGCAGCAGTCTCCGACTTCATTAGAGTTCGAGACATAAGAGTCGAGAGCGTTCAGCAGCAATCAATTAGGAGCGGGCATTTGCTCTCAATAAAGGCTTGGAACACTGAGCTCTATGATAATACGCTCAGCGTATTATATTACGCTGGAGTGGCTATAGACATTGAAATGACAGCTATTTTTTGTCGATTTGAAGCGCCTCCAATAGTGTACTGGGAACTAAAATGACTTCAATTTTCTCTGTCTACGCTTCAAATGGACAGCCATTGACATTGACAATGACAGCATTATCGAAGTTTATCTGCGAAAGTCAGCACTATTGTTCGTTCTAAGTACACTAACTACTGCTCTCAGCGCCAATATGGCGATTTTCAAATCGGATTATAATTTGGTACTAATCACCTATCCAGTTGCCTATGGAAATCAGTGGCTTTAAAATAACTGCTTGAAGATGACAGCAGCAGACTGCAAGCAGTGAAGCACCTTAGCGATTGCTGCAGGCTTTTATGCGACATCCATCACATCGAATCAGAGGCTAGAAAAAAGTTCGTAACTCCGAGCTTAGATAAATCATTTACTAATATAATACAAGCAGTAGATCAAAAGTTCCGGGATCAAAAGTACCCTATGTTCACCGGGGATAGTGTAGCTTTCCAACAGTGAAAGAATTATTCAAATCCGTTCAGTAGTATCAAAATTGCTATTCCCGCGGGAATGAGACGTTTCCCGTGGGAATTTTATAGCCTATGTCCTAATCCGGGTTATAAACTATACGTGTGCCAAATTTCATCTAAATCCGTTCAGCCGTATAGACGTGATTGAGGAACAAACAAACATCCAAACATCTAAACATCCAGACTTTCGCATTTATAATATTATTAGTAAGATTATCCACTCATACGTCCGCGCGCGTTTCGCTAGGTTGCCAGGACAGTCCGTGGGTCACGTGATACGCGCAAAATAAAATCGGTAGGAAACGTATACTAAAAAAATAAAAAAACATATAAAAATACTATCTAAAAAACCTATCTAGATAATAAATTTAAGCAGTGTCCATGGCACGCTTTTGAGGTGTACCAAGGGTCATATAACTTTCAAAGTAGCAATAGACCACCTCTCGGTTGTACTACGGATAATAAAATTTATAGTTTTACCCTTAGTACACCTAAGAGGTGTACTATGGGTCAGAACAAGTGCCCGTAGTCCACCCAGGTGAACTTGCTAGGTGTACTACGGAGCAGGAACGATGCTTATTACTCAGTTCATATACTATGTATATTATTATTACTCTAAAGAAATGACAAACTACAGACGACGGACGGTTGTGTCGGGCGGACTGACCACAGACAAAATGTATCGATAAAATATCGGCGTGCGATTATGCCTAGTAGGATAAAAGGACTACCTGGTTAATTATATCTGAAGAATGAAGCAACGAAATATAATTTTTATCGAACTTCACTTTGAGAAGTTCGTTTGATCATCAATTATTTTTTTTAGAGTATTTAAATCTCCACTGAGTTTTGTCGCAAGGGAGGCCGCCTCTCGCCTCACAAACGCTAGAATAAGACACTTAGGTATTATTATAATGTAATAATTATATAATAAATTACTTACACTGCTATTTTGTTGTATTATTTTATTATAAAACCGAATTTCCGCACATAAAACGAAAATCATATCTTTGGACATTTTTCAGTCAGACCTGTCTAACTTACACATAGACGCCCCCCACCCCCAGACCGAGAGATCGATAGAGATATTTATAACTTAATTTCCAAAAAATACAAATGTGAGTGGTTGACCAAAAAGGGACCCTCGAGGGAAAATAATTTATTTCGAGTAAATCGCGTTTGAAGTTTCGTGTTTTGTTCGAGGATGTATTACGCCCTCAGAATAAGGATTACGCCACCGTTCACAAAAAAATCATTAAAAAAAACTACGGCGCCTAAGTTCCACGGGTCATAAACTAATCTAAACAAAGCTAAAAGACCACAGATTAAAAAAAAACGGTTTCCAATCCCTCCAGGCATAGATGTAGTATATTTTTTGCCTCCATCTCCCTTTTTGGTCAACGATCAACCACACACCACAAAAATAACTAAAAGTAAAAATAAAAAAAAAAAACATTAACACATTAAAAAAATAAGGCAACGAAATCAAGTTGTTGTGAGTGTTTGTATCAATACAAAAAGGCCATAGCTCAGACTGTATTACAGTTCATGCACATAATTGTGCCTGGACGGCGATTGAACCCGCGACCCTCTTTGGTGTTATAGACGACTTCACTTCTCAATGGTAGTCAATGGCATATTTTATTTCACTTAGGGGGATTCTATACCATACTAAGTATAAAATCAGAAAAACACATAATAATATAAAACATCTTTATTGACTAGATAATAAATAAACTTAACATTTAACTAATTTTAATAATTTCACTACCCCTGAAAACATCAGAGTTATTCTTATTATCAAATCAGACTAAGTACCATACTTTGATGCCATAAAATCTCTTTAACCTTTTCCACGCCAATGTCTGATATATCAGACAAACCATTTTCGTGCCCACCACGCCAATGTCTGATATATCAGACAAAAAAACATGATCAAGAAACGTTGTATTTTTACTTGCCTGAATGAGTTGAGTATAACCTTATAATTTTTTGGAATTTTTTTTTTAATGGTCGTGGCGTGTGGGGCACCATTTTCGGAAAAAAGCGTGGCGGGGAAAGGGTTAAACTTGCCGTGAGTGTCAGAACCAACACAGCTCGTGTTCAAGGGCGTCGCCCGGCATATGATTAACCTTTTCAACGCCAATGTCTGATATATCAGACAAACCATTTTCGTGCCCACCACGCCAATGTCTGATATATCAGACAAAAAAACATGATCAAGAAACGTTGTATTTTTACTTGCCTGAATGAGTTGAGTATAACCTAATAATTTTTTGGAATTTTTTTTTTAATGGTCGTGGCTTGTGGGGCACCATTTTCGGAAAAAAGCGTGGCGGGGAAAGTGTTAAGGGGGGGCAATTATGATTAAGGGGGGGGGGGCAATGGGGCAATATTATTTAGTAGAAAAAATATGAACGCCGAGAGCATGAAGCGTTACCGCTTTGCGGCTTGCGACATTTGATCTGCCCCCTCTTGGCGACGCCCTTGCTCGAGTTTGTTATCAACATTCCATATTTGGTAACCGTGAATAAGCTACTACCTGTCAACGTTTTTACGTATTGCGCAGAATTCCGCAGGATGTTCAACGGCGCCATATATACTTTATTCTGTAAATAAATACATAGTGAAATTACTGGGTATATGAGACCTAATAACTGTCGTCTCGGTGTAGCGGGCGCAGGGCGGTGCCAGACAGTAACTGCTTAGTTACTGTTTGGCACTGAACTGTCTAAGGGCAGACGTGGCGCTTACCATCAGGTTTACGACCTGCTCGTCTTGTTACACATTGCAATAAAAAAAAAAACAGAAATGCTCAGACACACACAAACAGACATGTTCTTGTTCATGCACATGTTTTTAACCTGCGACCTCTGATAGCCAATTCCTCAACCATTAAATTACATTTGTTATCAATATTATAATTTTTATTATTACAATAATAATCTGTTATTGTTTGTCATATAATATAATAACAATGTTATTGTATACCATTAGTAATTATAGGACAAACTAAATAAAAAATATTCCTGGACAAAACAGCGCCATCTAGCCCCAAACTAAGCATTAGCTTGTACTATGGGTGCTAGACATCGGATAAACATTACATAGGTATAGCCTATAGATTTAGGTATAGGCCGACCATTAAAATTAAAAACTTCGCCATATTGTGGAAAAATATTGGAACTAATTTCTTCAAGTGGCAACAAATATTTGATGTCAATTGTCAACCGTGGCTTGTTACTATTGGATATTGTGAGTTGTTTGTGAGTATAACCATAGGAATCAAGTGTTGCTATAACCATAGCTAATGTGGCGCCTCCAGAGCAGGTTTTTTATTTTCTTGGTCAGGCTTGTTGTTACAATAGTCATTTGTTAGTTTGTTAAATAATATTGCGATAAACGAACTAAACAAAATATTTCTGGACAGTAATCACATAGCGCCATCTAGCAACAAACTTATACATACTACTTACATAACTTATTTTACAAATACATTTATGTATTTGTAAAATAAGTTATGTATTTTATTTATAAAATACATAGAAACTCCCAAAACGACACAAATTAACCACATTCGTTAAAATTATAATTATTGTTAATAAAATATTAATTTCTTGTCATCTTTGTCAAATAAAAATTATAAACCATTGTAATTAACATACAAACTAAATAAATAAAAGCTGTCTTTTTTCATGCCACTTGGCTGAGAGGCCACCTGATGGTAAGCGGCCACTGCGGCCTATTCCATTGAGGGACACTGCACCAGGAAGCGTCGCTCAATGTAGGCTCATCTGATCGTCGAGCCTATGATTTCACTTGTACTGGCTCCCACATTAATATTGCCGGGGCTATAATCATCTCAAAATAGCATGATCCCTATGACAGATGTCATCGTTTTGACAGCATTAATGTTTCACAATTTTTGACTGTCAAAATGTATGCAGTGAAACAGCGTTCATAATCGCCGGCGCCGCCAACTAAGAGATGTTCATTGCTGTCATCTTTCGCTTACAATTTATCTATTGTAACCGAGTAAAATTTCAAAAAAAAAATTTCGTTTTTCACTTTGTATAATCGGGTATCGACTGCACCGCATCACTAGTGCACTTTGCATGACAGCTGTCATACGTATCAAACTATTTTGGGAATGCTATAATTAGCAACTTAATAAGTATTACAAGACAAACATTTCGAATATCATGTCTAGTATGCTGAGCAGTTTGAGGAAGCGCGGTTTGCTGTCGTCTTCTGTCTTGCGAGCTGCCGGCTTCTCCTTACTTCTTCTTTCCATTTCTGAAAGAAATAATAATAATTTATTTATTTGCAAATACACGGTATAAAATGATGTTACAAAATAAATAAGAACACCATGTTTAACCAAAATGCGATAGCATGCAAATATTTATCAAAACTTTACATTTAAAATTTTCTTAACAGTACTAACTTGTTTGTTTGTTTGTATTGAATAGGCTCCGAAACTACTGAACCGATTTGAATGATTCTTTCACTGTTGGAAAGCTACACTATCCCCGATGAACATAGGGTACTTTTGATCCCGGAAATGTGGGGGGAAGGGGGGATATTTGAAAAAAGAGATTACGCGCGGGTAAAACCGCGGGCGGAAGGCTAGTTAATTATAATACAAAAAGAGTCATTTGAACTTAGCATGGCCTCATCAAAGCTAACACGTTTTTTTTTATGGTATAGCGGGCAGGCGAGCATGCGGCACACCTGATGGAAAGTGACAACCGCCGCCCATAGACAACTGCAAATCATGTGGAATCACAGATGCGCTTCTGGCCTTTAAGGAAGGAATACACTCTTTTTTTAAATAATTGCAAGTCGTATCGGATCGGAAACACCGCTGATGATAAAGAATTCCATATCTTGGTCGTGCGAGGCAGAAAATTGCGAGACGTAGAATCTTTATCATTACGAATATGGTCGTGACCTGGTCTCTCCGGCGCGGCGTGGTGCGCGCGCTCGACGGCCAGCAGCTGCTCCTCGCTGAGCGCCGCCGACGTGTCCAGGAACACCTGGATGCTGTACTGCGACAGGTAGTGCGACCAGTGCCCGAACACTCCTATGCCTGCGACAGATAACAAATATACAGGGTGTCCTAAAAAGAGCGTGCCAAACTTAAGGAAATTATAGACTAATGGATATGGAGTAAAAGATACGATTTTTTTTTCATGTTTATTTTAAAATCCCCTTTGAATCCCTACCTCTTGTTGCTGTGTACAAATGAGCAGATATTTTTCTTATTCTTCTCGTCAAATATTCTCGAAGAATTAATCTTTATCAGAAAAATTAAATTTTCTTAATTATTTTATGGGAAACTTGAGAAAAAAAAATTACTTCATTTAATTTTTATGACAAAATAGAATTCTTCAACTTTGGCCTTCAGTGGTGAAAAAAAAATGTACTGGCCTGCTGCTGCACATTACAGTAAATAAATGACATGCTTAATAGAGATTTCCTTAGGAGCCTTAGAAGCCTTGTAGAATGGATGTCTCACCAATGGGCCTCGGGAAGTCAGCGGGTATGTTCACTATATCAACACCACACGTCACAGAACTGAAGTTATTCTTGTCCACCTCGTAACTAGGCCTGAAACATTACAAGACACATTATAGAACTTTGTTTGCACATAGTTTGCTATTAAAATCTGAAGAGGCTACTCAGTCCTCAAGTGTAAGAAATATACAGGGTTATTGGTAATGTGTCTTGATCCTTTTAAGGGCATGTAGAGGAGGTCCCCAGTTAGCAATTAACCCATTACAATGCAGGTCAAAAGTGAACCAATAATGAGATTTTTTTTTTTTAATATTTTTTCGGAAAATTAGGGAATCACAACTTTAAAAATTTATTAAAAAAAAACTGCAACATATTTTAATGTAATTATTTATGATTAAGTTAGAGCTTAGTCTAGTACATAATAAAACACACTAGGATAACTAAAAGTTTTGTTAATTTTGAAATAAGAGATCTAAAACTAGATTTTTTTTACGACGCTTATAATTTTGTTTACATACAATAAAGTATCATTTTCTTCAAAAAATCACCTAAGTACTTGGACGGCAGAACATTTCAAAAACATCTGCATATCAATGGCTATCCAACAAGATACAATGTGCACTTAAAAAATTGATAACAACTGTAAAAACAACTAACGAGCATAAAAGGGTATTAAATCTCTGTACAATTTTTTTCGCTATATCGGTGTATTTTTCAACCAGATGACAATCAATAGACAAACGACACTTGGTTAAACCATGAATGGATGAAAGAGACCGGTCAAGAGATGACTCATAAATAAAAAAATCCGGGAATTAATTTTATATCCGCTTTTGTTATGTCAAAACGTTTTACTCCAATGATGTCTTAAGGACTCCAATGATGTCTTACTCACTTGAAATATTGCAATGCACTTACAGAAGGTTCATTCCCGCCTGACCCCTCCAATTCTACCTTCAGTGGGGGCAGTCGAAACTTTTTAGTTTTGCCTGCACCCCCATCCTAGGGGCAGACGAAACAAAAAAAACCGAACCTAAATTAGTAGTTAGTTTTTACTAAAAAGTTTCGACTGCCCCCACTGGTACAAACTTAAATTTTTCAATGCACTTAAAGAAGGTTCATTCCCACCTGACCCCACCAATTCTGCCACCAGTGGGGGCAGTTGAAACTTTTAGTTTAAACCAACTACTAATTTCGGTTCCTTCTTTTTAGTTTTGTCTGCCCCCTAGTGGGGGGGGGGGGGGCAGGCAAAACTAAAAAGTTTCGACTGCCCCCACTGAAGGCAGAATTGGTGGGGTCAGGCGGGAAGAAACCTTCTTTAAGTGCATTGCAAAATTTCAAGTGAGTGTCCTTAAGACATCATTGGAATAAAACGTTTTGACATAACAAAAGCAGATATGAAACTAATTCCCGGATTTTTTTTGATGATGAGTCATCTCTTGACCGGTCTCTTTCATCCATTCATGGTTTAATCAAGTGTCGTTTTTCTATTATTGTCATCTGGTTAAAAAATACACCGATATAGCGAAAAAATGTGTATAGAGATTTATTACCCTTTTATGCTCGTTAGTTGTTTTTACAGTTGTTATCAATTTTTTAAGTATACATTGTATCTTGTTGGATAGCCATTGATATGAAGATGTTTTTGAAATATTCTGCCGTCCAAGTAATAAGGTGATTTTTTGAAGAAAATTATACTTTATTGTAAACAAAATTATAAGCGTCGTAAAAAAATTCTAGTTTTTGATCTCTTATTTCAAAATTAATAAAACTTTCAGTTATCCTAGTATGTTTTATTATGTACTAGACTAAGCTCTAACTTAATCATAAATAATTACATTAAAATATGTTGTAGTTTTTTTTTAATAAATTTTTAAAGTTGTGAATCCCTAATTTTCCGAAAAAATATTATAAAAAAATTATCTCATTATTGGTTCACTTTTGACCTGCACTTTAATGGGTCAATTGCTAGCTGGGGACCTCCTCTACATGCCCTTAAAAGGATCAAGACACATTACCAATAACCCTGTATACTAATATTATAAAGAGGAGAGAAAGAGAGAAGGATTTGATTGTTTGTTTGTTTGTAATACAAACTTTGTATTGAATAGGCTCCGAAACTACTGAACCGCTTTCAATAATTCTTTCACTGTTAGAAAGCTACACTATCCCCGGTGAACATAGGATACTTTTGATCCCGGAAATGTGGGGGGAAGGGGGGATATTTGAAAAAAGAGATTACGCGCTGGTGATGGCGGAAGGCTAGTATTATATTTTTAGAGGCAGGTATTTTGTCAAGTATACATTGTTAGGGCACAGGGCCCGCAGGTGCTTGTCAAGTATAGACGACTTTGGCGTCCAAAAGGTCAAACAGTGTGTCAGACAGCGATGCCCCTATAGTGCTCCATGTATCAACAGAGTTCCAGAACATTAGAAAGTTGACAAAAATGTATTGTTATAATATCACAAGAATGTTGGTCAAGCCTGGATGTAATTACTAATAATTAACTAAAGACTGGGCCTTATTAGTACTATTAACAACCGATTTTTGTATTCGTCCTACTTCAAAACAAGATTTTGTAATGTTTTCATACGTCAAAAATGCCTTCACAAACATGATCATTTTTGTTACTTAAAAAGGAATTTAAGGTACAAACCTGACTGTATCGGATACGTAAAGGTCTGCATCACCGGTTATCGAAGTCAAGCCGACCAGGAGAGGACCGGTATGCCCTAATTGCCAGTAAGAAAAGTTGCCTGCTCCCACTGCCCCTACTACCGTATCTAAAAGCACTTTATCTGTCTCTATTTGCACATATCCCGATAGTAAAGACGATAACGTCGAAATACATATTATCCCTAATAGGATTAAAATGAATTCTCTTCGCATTTCTATCAAATTTCAACAAAAAACGTAAAAACTTATTTCGATTACGGAAGACAGAGAAATATTTTTATTTTGACGTCTGGTTACGTGACACTGACATTATACTTTTTAACAATTTTCTAAATGAGACGTAAGAAACACAATATACAGTCCAAAATGTCAAGCAAGATGTTGCTTAATTTTTTCGATAGATGACACTAGTGTTGACTTTTGTGAAAAACATCATGTGATGTGTTCACTCAATAGATTGCGCTAGTTGAAATTAATATCTTGTTTTTGCAACAATGAAATAAGGAAAAACACTTTTCAAGGAGTTTCAAGGTGATTAGTCCAAGGAAGTAGCATCAGGCTGTTGTTCTCTTTCCTTGACTCTTCAAAAATCGAATAAATATTACAACGCACTTTTTACTTCAATCGATGTAGGTACGAGCTATACCTACATTACCTACCTAGATTACCTAGGTTATATTCAAAGAGGGTAAGACAGATACCTATTCAGTATGATCACAGAATGCCTAGGTATTAGTAGTGTGATGAAAATTTTGAGATCAATAGGTAATTCGTGGTTGTAGTAGATACACACTATAGAACATTAGTGATCGATGGAGAGCATGGGCGTACCGAGGGGGGGGCAGGGGGGGGCAGCTGCCCCCCCCTGGAAATCTCGCAGAACATGTATGAACTCGCCTAATTACTACTAATCAAAGTGTAATCGGGGCCTTATGCTCCATCTTTTAAATTTTGTTTGCTCAGTGTACAATATAATACTGAACTGAACTGTTTAAAAAACTTTTTATGGGCGATTCTTTCACGGACGACCTTATGAACCGTTTTCTAGAAGATCCTCGAAAATTAATTTTGATTAACAAGCGATTTAAGGCCTTACCCAGAGCAAATGACTTTGAGCATTTCACCTTCACTTACCCCCACCTCACCTCACCCCATACTTCGTAACCATCGGTAATAATATGAGCGCCATCTAGTTAACTAGCGCCAAACTATTACTAACATTATAAAGCCACTATTAGCAGACTGAATATTATTTGTCATAGAAAAAAAAGTATCTTGTAGATACACACATCATATAAGTAGAATCGAAATGTTTTTCAGTACGATAAAATACAACAAGATTAATTTTAATTTTTTTGTTCTCTGTTTGAAAATACAAATTTGAACATGAAAGATTTTCAATACAAAAGAAGAATTCGATTCAAACGGTTTTTTCGATATTTTCAACGGATATCTAGATTGAAAAAAAACTCTTAGAGGATTATCAGAAGTTTTACGAGTAAAAATTACAGCAGGTATAGTCACATCAGGAGGTGTTCTCCGGGTAGTATTACCAGGGTGTGTTTTCAGGGTATTAACATCATAGGTGTTCTCCAGGAGAAGTATCATCAAAGGGTGTTCACCGGGTTGTTGCTTCAGAGGGGTGTTTTCAGGGTAGTCACATCAGGGGGTGTTCTCCGGGTACTATTACCAGTGTGGTGTTTTCAGGGTATTAACATCATTCAACGTGCAACGTGGTCACGACCCTGAGGATTGGGATACGGAAACTGCGTGCTATTTCTCTCGTAGAATATCTACTCCAGTCAACGAAGCTCTAACTTTGCCATTTTAGCTGAAAAGATGAATCAAAGGACAATGCTAAAAAAAAACCGTTTCGCATGCTTCTGGACTAGATCCCGAAAATGAGGGCTCTAAAGATCAGCACTTTAGCTCGCCATTCCACCAAAGACCTGCCAGAAGTCAGCGTTGACTTAATTGAGAATCCGCTTGCTTAAAATGCAAATGGCCCTGGTGAAGATGGCGTAAACCTGAACTAAAGAAGCTCCAAAAGCTATTTTACGCTATTCTATTTGAAGGGAGAACTCCAAAGGCACTAAGTGGGAGTGTAGTCGTCCAGATCTTAAAAAAGGACGACAAAGGCCGAAAAAGCCTGGTGAAGAACTATCGACCAATTTCCTTTCTTAGCCACGTCTATAAACTATTCTCAAGAGTGATCACAAACCGTCTCTCGACGAGTTTCAACCACCAAAACAGGCTGGATTTCGGAGCGGATACGGCACCATAGACCACATTCACACTGTGTGGCAGGCACATGTATAATCTATACAGAAAACCGAAGAGTACAAGCGTGGAGTGGGATGGCTGGCTGGAGTTGCATGTCAGTGGCTGAGGATGGATCAGTGTGGCAAGCGTTTAGAGAGGTCTATGTCCAGCAGTAGACTGTAATAGGCTAATGACGAGGGTATTTTTTTTAATTAACCATACAAAGTCTTAATTTCATTAATAAAGTGGTTTTCTATAAATCAAAAACAATCATTGACATCACTTGTTTATGATGTATGCTGTAGGTACTTTTTTATTTTTATGAATAGTCTTTCGTCAAAATCGAATAGTCGATATTTGGGTCTTGTACCTTATTTTGTATAATAAAATTATGTTTGAAAACTTTTAGACTCAATATTTTGTGTCCAAATATTTGTTTAATTCATTTAAAATCTATCGAATTTTAAAAAAACTTTATTTTACGTACATACATAGTACAAAACAATTGTAAAAAATTTATAGTACAAAACAATAATGTCCTAATTACGTAATTTTCATGTACATAGTACAATCGCGATATACATTTAATTCGATTAATAGTATTAAATATAATATAAAACGATTTTAATTGACTAGGAATACTTCCTTTAATACGTATCTACCTAATAGTGCATAATGAACGTTAGTTTAGTATTCCATGCAGGAGCTATGATTTTTCAAAACTTTGAACCTCAATATCTCAAAACTAGGGTGAGTGGAGTTGGTACAGACCAATAATCATGGAGCGAACTGATACTTTATGTGACCCCAGAAAAATCTGAATAGCAATTTCACACATACCACCATTGATTTCGATGATGCCCCCTATGGAATATTTAATTACATATTATTACCAATAATTTGATTCCAACCTAGCTTCTTTTTGAGCATTGTCCTTTTAGCGTCAGTTTCAGCTTTACAACTAAAATGGCAAAGTTAGAATTTCGTTGACTGGAGTAGATATTCTACGAGAGAAATAGCACGCAGTTTCCGTATCCCAATCCTCAGGGTCGTGACTGACCACGTTGCACGTTGAATGATGATAATACCCTGAAAACACCCCACTGGTAATAGTACCCGGAGAACACCCCCTGATGTGACTACCCTGAAAACACCCCTCTGATGCAACAACCCGGTGAACACCCTTTGATGATACTTCCCGGAGAACACCCCCTGATGAATACACTAGCGATTGGGAGGGTCCGCAACGTTTCACCAAAGTACACGTACTAAAATTGCTCCGTTTAAATATTATTCTAATAAGTGTAAAAAGTAAACAGTTTTTAGTAAATGTTGTATAAAAATGTGCGGCAAGAAATAGCGCATGACGCATCCTGTGGTGTAAATTTTAAATCGTTTAGTTGACATTTTGGATGTTTTTTAACAAAATTAAACCAACTGTGACGGTTACGAGTGCAATATTGGATAAAGCATGTAAAAATAATATTGTAAAGTGACTCATGTTCCAACGGACCTCTGCGAGCAAACAATACTGATCTTTGGACCCTATTCACGTCTGTTGGTGCGCGCCATACTTCATCGCTTATTTCATCCTGTCTATACAACGCTCGGTGGCCGAGTGCAAATACGCTGACGTAATTAGTGAACATTAGTTCAAATCCCAAGTAGTCCAAAAAAACTTTTTGAACATTTTTTTTGGTTTGAGATTGTTTAGTTATTCTTTTTTTATTATTCACTTTTTTTAACTATCATTCGTTGGTGTATTACATTGGATAATGTAATACACCAACTCAAGACTCATGACTCGGTCTTGGTTTGTATTGAATAGGCTGCGAAACTCCTGAACCGATTTGGAAAATTCATTCACTTTTGGAAAGTCACCCGGGTACTATTCCCGGCCCGGGTGACATACGACAGGATTATAGGATAATTATTGACAAAAGAAATTACGCGCGGGTGAAGTGAAACCGAGGAGGCGGCCTAGTGTAGTCAGTGAAATTTACCGTCGTAGGTACCTACTGATCGATTTGTAAAATTCATTCACTTTTGGAAAGTTATCGCGATTTTGGCGAGCCATTTGGTGTAATGGTCGAGAAGTCGGCTATTACACCAGAGGTCGCGGGTTCGATCCCCGCACGGTACAAACATTTGTGTGCATGAACATGTTTGTTTGTATCGGTCTGGGTTTTTCTATTTATAATAATGTATGTATTTACAAAAAAAAAGTATATTAGTAATGTTTATCCGTTGTCTAGCACCCATAGCACAACTAATGCTTAGTGCTGCACAAGCTAATGCTTAGTTTGGGGCTAGATGGTGCTGTGTGAATAATGTCCAGAGATATTTATATTTATATTAAATCGAGCGTGTAGCATTCGCCATTGATAGTTTTACTACACTACTATTATTAAACAAGATAATTAAATCGTCCTTTCGCATTTAATACAAGACACACCTCAGCCTCACAATATAAATCGTCCTTGCGTAAACAAAGCAAGCAAACATCAGTGCTTGTTTGTGTCGCTAGGTGTCGCTGTCTCACCGATCTGTCACGTGTGTGAGCGAGCGACACGGGTTCCCCGTAGCACAGCTAGCGACCGACTGCCGCCCGCTACCCGTTGTGGGCGCGTGAGAGAAATGGCCGTCCGAAATTATGAATAATAATCCGTAAAAATCAAGAAAATGATGATTTCCAAATTTTTTGCAGCCAATTTATAGTTTTTTTGATTGTCTATCGATGGGCGCAAGCCAAATTTAAAAAACACGTTTAAATTAGGAGGAGTGCATGAAATAATATTATTTTAGACGTATTTTCAAAGTCAGTTTTGGTAGTGATAAATAAAGATAAACACAAACTTTAAACGTGGAATTTTAAGATAAAACTACAAAGATTATTTACGTATTTTTTAAACTGTTGTTTAAGCATTAAATAAGGAGTTGAGAGCCGTTAAAAACAAGACTTTTGGTCTGGGTGACGCCTTAAATAAAATTAAAATGCATGTATAGTTAAATCCCTTTTTTTTTGTTACTGTTAATCATTTATTAACCGTGTAACCTTTGAGGGCTTAATTCAGCGTGTCTAAATAACAATTTCGTACGATTTTTTATTTTAACTTCAAATTGGGACAATCCGCTGCCAAGATAGCTCGCCATATAAACCAAGTGTGGGGCAATAATAGCGTTGAAGAAAGCACCATTCGACAATGAAATTTCGTTTCGGAGGTATCAGCGTTGAAATTGCACTTCGTAGTGGTCGACCTAGAGTACTTCAGGACGACGAATTGAGGACCTTGGTGGAAGGTGACCCATCGCAAACGGCTCAAGGGATTGCACAAGAACAATGAGTCAGTCACCATGCGATCTTAGATGGTTCAAAACGCATTGGAAAGGTGAGAGACCTGAAAATGTGGTTGCCCCACGATTTGAACAATCGACAGAAATTATCACGTTTTGAGGTGTGTTTTTCTTTGAGTCTGTAAAATCAAAACGACCTTTTTTGGATTTTTCGGATCGAATCATGGCGTTCGATGAAAAATGGATTATTTACGATAACCGGAAACGTTCATGACAGTGGTTAAACGACGACGAGCCTCCCAGGCACTTTCCAAAGGCAGAAAACCCACCAAAAAACGACTTTTGTTTAGACAATCACCGCAACTTACATCAAAAGCAGCCGGCACTGATCAACAGAAGAGATCTGATCCTCATCATCATCATCATTATCAGCCCGTAATAGTCCACTGCTGGACAAAGGCCTCTCCAACAGCCATCTTGCGCAGATCATAGCTCTACCTGGCCTGAGGGCGTCCTACACTACGTTTACCGAGACGCGGTCTCCACTCTAGAACCCGGTTACCCCAGCGGTTTTCGGTTCTACGGCTAATATGGACAGCCCACTGCCACTTCAGCTAGCTAATCAGTCGAGCTATGTCGTTTACTTTGGTTCTCTGCCGGATCACCTCATTTCATTTCATAGCCCGCTGAGCGACTTTAAAATTCTGGACCAGCCATGCCGTAAGAGTCCACTTTTCGGCTCCGTATCTCATGACGGGTAGGACGCCCTGATTGAAGACGTTCGTCTTTAGGCATTGTGGAATCGGCGATGAGAAGAATCGACGTAGTTTTCCAAACGCTGCCCTGCTCCACAACAACGCCGAAATCCGAAAATTAACCGAATTGAGCGTAGAAGTTTTACCTCACCCACCATACCTACTCTTCAGACCTCTCGTCAACCGCCTACCACCTTTGCAAGCACTTAATATGACTAATAAAAGTGACATTAATTAGCTAACGTTATTAATGGAGAGCTTTTACAAGTTGGAATGTTTAGAAAAAAACATCATAAAAAATTGCAATGACATAGTGCATTTAAAACTGATTCTGCATTCCGCGGACGACGGGCTCAAACCCCCCCCGGCTCGTCCCGGTCGAGTGTCAAGGGGCCCTTGCCCCCCCCTAGGCCAGAAGCTGGGTACGCCCATGATGGAGAGGGTGATACTTCCCCGGACGAGCCGGCCCATTCGTACTGTAAAACAGCATGGCTCTACCAGTACCACTATTAAAGTGTGAATAGTGTTAAGGAATCCTATTTATATTTTGTTACTAGATGTTCTGCATAGCAATAACTTGTTTCACCTTTCTCCTGATAACAGAAAAACTAACGTAAGTGCGATAAATCATACGTAGGTTATTGACACTAAGTACTTAGTGTCAATAACATATTACATATTACGAAAACTAATAATATTAATATGAAAGTAACAATCTGTGGAAAACCTGTGACGTGTCCGATTAAAAAGATATTATCATTTCATTATGTAAGAAAAACAATTGATAATATTTTTAAGTGTCATTTCCTTTGAAATAATAATAAACAACATCTTTCTTTGTTATGGTGTGACGCGTGTTGTTAGTGATAAGAGTTTTACATAACTCAAGTTTGTTGAACTAATAAAATCATATCGGTTTACGTCGTTTTAACTTTTAGCCAAGTATATACATTTGTCGTCTTATTGGTGTACCCAATGTTTGAGAAGTTAGCTATTATTACATACGAGTTTGGGAGTTCAATCCCCGCACGGTGTAGGTACCATTTGTGTAAAGGACAATGAAAAAGACTGGGCCCAAAAAAAATGTTGTGCAGATTAATTGGGACATAGCCTACGAAGTAGATGTAATTAACACCTTCAACTTTTATTATGGCGTCGACAAAGTGTGTAAAGTAAAGGACAATGCAAAAGACTGGGCCCAAAAAAAAATGTGCAGATTTGGGACATAGCCTACGAAGTAGATCTAATTAACACCTTCAACTTTTATTATGGCGTCGGCAAAATTGGTCCTAGTGAAAAAAAAAATGTTTATGTTCATATAAAAATAATAAATTATTAAGGACGATAACTTTTTTCCCCTGGGGCCGATTATGGTGTCATCATAATAAAAGTTGATGGTGTGTGGTGTGTGTGTTCTTTCACATAGAATAATACATCTCATCTCTGCACATTAACTTAAATTTTTTGGGCCCATTGTTCTTAGCAACTTTTGCATTCTCTTTTTTATCTGCATCGGTCTGAATGGGTGGGTGTGTATTTTGAGAAAAACATGAAAAAAGTTTTGGCAAAAAAATAGACACGCTTTGCATTTATCAAAAAATTAAGCAAAAATGCTTCCAATTAGAAATTATATAAATAAATAAGATGAATAAGAATCTTTCCCAGAGCAATATGAATACTAGATTGTATCCACAAAAACGCCCCAGCTGACAGCATCCTGCCACGTCACGTAGGCCCCACATTCCAAAACGTAAACAACACGCATCCCTTGTCTACCCTCGGACCTCTCTCTTACACCACTCGCAACGAAAGAGACGGTTGATATTGTAAAAACTTGTAGTACCAGACGAAGACATCAGCTGTTAAACAGCCACGTTTTTTTGATTCACATAACTGGACAGGTTTCGAGACAGCTGATACCTTTTTACTTTTTTTGAGTCCTTTTACGAAAGAGTATTTTCTCAAGGGCTTTTTGTTTTGTTTTACCTCTACTTTTAAACCATTTTAACATGCCTTTCACAGTCAGATTGTAAAAACTTTTCCCCTGGGTTACGTTAGTAACTATTTAATAAATCTGTGCCCTGGGTATCTTCGATATAAGGAAAACGGTAGTAAACTAGACTTTCTCAAACCTGGTTCTTTGTTTAGTCACCTAAGCTGACTTTGTAGGGACTAAGTGAAAAAAAAAGTATTATTACCTACTTAATTTTAATATGTAACGGACAAAGCCATGTGCAAATAGACATCTGTTTGGAAAGGTGTGTTTTAATGAGATATACTCTCACACGCACTCGATTTTATTAACGAATAACGTGTGGCCGAGTTTCTTTGTTCGATAGAATTTTTGATGGATTTAATTTACTTTATATCAAACTAGCGGTCGCTCTCGTGTTTTCACCCGCGCGTAATTTCCTTTTTCAACTATCCCCCCCCTCTTCCCTCATCAAAGTAGCCTATGTCCGTCTCCTGGTTCGAAGCTACCTCTCCACCAATTTTCAGCCAAAATTGTTCATTCGTTCTTGAGTTATAAACTAGTAGTGTAACTAACACCACTTTCTTTATAATATTTATATTTGGTCATAATAATAAAGTGTCAATTTGTGGAAATACAATAATAATTAATAATAATGATAAGTATTTTCAGACCTTATTCACACAGCGCCTTTTGTCCCCAAACCACCCAAACTTGCCGGTGCCAGACATCGGTTAATAATACCGCCTTGGGTCTGGTTGGTGGTAGGGCTTTTACAGAGTCCGACTGGCTAGCTACCTCCCCCACAGGTGAAATCTGCCGTCATAACAGCTCTGGCTGTGTTCCGGCAATATTAATATGTGAGCCAGTACACTTGAAATCAAAGGCTCGAAGATCAGATGAGCCTACGTATGGCAGCACATTGAGCGACGCTTCCTGGACCAGGTCTTATGTGGAAGTAGGCAGGGCACATTGCAAGAAGGACTGACGGCCGTTGGGGCGGAGAGGTCCTCGAATGGTGGCCACGTACTGGGAAACGCAGTGGTAGGCCTCCCACAAGGTTGACCGATAAATTTTATAAAGGTCGCCGGAATCCACGGGATGCGGGTTGCGCAGGACCGATCGGTTTGGAGATCCTTGGGGTAGGCCTATGTCCAGCAGTGGACGTCTTTCGGCTGAAATGATGATGATGAGTTGTAGCTGGTTAAGAATCTGAAAATCTTCAACTAAATACAGTCCACTACAGACTTAATTACCTTTGCATTAATATTAACTATTAGTAGAGATACGTAGGTATAAGATTGTGTTATCTGTCTGTATATCACGTTATTTTGAGCAACGTTGAGATAATGAAATGTTGACGTAAGTCTGTCAACAATTAGTGATAGTGAGTTTATAACACGGATGTCGGGATAATAATTTGTTAGTAAACAAGTTTTGAGTTACTTAGATCTTACATAATTAAAGTTGTTTTTTAACAACCACTATAAACATATTATCACTAAAATTATTATAAAAAGAGGTAACCTATTTTTTTAAAGACAGAGGTGGCAAACGAGCCAGCGGGTCACCTTGGTGGTAAGCAATCACTGCCGCCCACATGGACATCTACGACACCAAAAAGATCGCTGATGCGTTGCCGGATTGTTGCCGGCCTATGAGGGTATGGGGGTGTGGGCCTCCTGCACTCTCACAAACCAGACGAAACACAATAGTAGGTAGGTAGTCACTATTACTTCACGCTGTTGTTAAGTGAGAGGGTGGTACTTCCCCGGACGAGCCGGCTCATTCGTACTGTAAAACAGCATGGCTCTACCACTACTATATTATTTAAGTATGACCCTTGCCCATTTGATGACCCAGTAGGGCGGGGAAAAAGGCAGCCATCTTTAAAATTAAGTCATACAATAAGAAGGGTCCGTCCGCCACACACACACCAGAGGGTATATATAATCTGCTGAACTTTAAACGAAGCAAACAAAAAAAGAAGCTAGTGATTTGTTAGGTAGACGCATCGACAATAATAAAAACGAAAAACGGATAGTTTTGAGCTTTAAAGCCATCTGAGGGGCAAAAAAAGACTGCCTTATCCTAATGAGGGGCAAAAAAGGCCCAAAAACAAAATTTCATAATTATTTTATTAGTTTTTAGTGCAGTCTTTTTGGTCTTTTTATAGGTATTATTTTTGGAGTACACTACAATGAGTGATCATTCTAGAAATTACCTACATACAATACAATACCAAATATGATAAAGGTAATTAAAAGTTTTGGCAGTAAGTACCTACTTATATATTTTTTTTTTTTTTTTGTTAGCCTGTTATTTATCCCACTGCTGAGCAAAGGCCTCCCCCAACTTCCTCCAATTCTTTCTCTGCATGGCTACACTTTGCCAATCCCTACAGTGGCGGTCTAAATCATCCCGCCACCGTTTTCTGGGCCTGCCTCGCAATCGTCGCCCATCTACTGGCTGCCATTCGGTTATTTTCTTAGCCCATCTTTCCGGGTGCATCCGGCAAACGTGTCCAGCCCAATCCCACTTGAGCTTTGCGGCTTTTTCGCCTACGTCCACGATGCCAGTTTTTGAGCGTATGGTGGTATTTCTTATTCTATCGCTTCGTTTTATGCGTAGAATACTCCGCTCCATCGCTCTTTGGCAAATCCCGAGCTTGGACTTTTGACTTTCGGTCAAAGACCATGTCTGAGCCCCGTAGGATAGAATGGGCAGAATGCATACGTCGATGAGTTTGCGTTTTAGTGACAGAGAAAGGTCTCCCTTCATGTACGCTTTCATGGACCAGAAGCTCTTCCAGGCATTATCGACGCGGCGATCTATTTCTCTATGTTGCCTGTTTTCGAAGGAAACTACCTGGCCCAAGTAAATGTACTCATTGACGTATTCTATTCTCTGCCCATCTATAGCTATACTACGTTCCAGGCTATTAGTCATTGATGACCTTAGTCTTTGACCTATTCATCTTCAGCCCTACGCCAAGACTTGCAGTGCTTAGGTCTTCAAGCATTGTCTCTAGCTCCGTGGACGTATTAGCAAACAGCACGATGTCATCGGCGAAACGGAGATTCGTCAGTTTTTTATCTCCTATATCAATGCCTTTTGCTGTCCATTGAACTGCCAAGCCTCTAAAAACCTCTTCAAGCGTGCTGGTAAACAGTATAGGAGAAAGGGGATCTCCCTGCTTGACTCCCTTGAGGACTTATATAATAACAAAATAAAATAAAATATGTTTATTTCGAACCAGTAATATAGTGTTACTTGTTAGCAACGAACGAGTGTTAGTAACAATTATAGCTTAAAACTATGTTAGTACAATTCAAATACATACAACAATTTATTAGTAAATAATATCCAAAATCAAAATTATAATCATATTAAAATTAAAATCAAAATTAACATTAAAATCAAAATCAAAATTCAAATTTAACTAATAAATGAATAACAAATGTATATCAAAAACAAAATTCAATTCAAAATTAACATTATCATTAAAATCAAAATTAAAATCAGTCTAAAAGTAAAATAATAAAAAAACACGTTATAGGTAGGTACCCAACTTTCGTCTTTCATTTATGCACGCATTACCGCCCCTCGTCGAAGGGTCATTCACCCCGGTCGAGTTGACGCTTTGCCTCGACGAGAAGCCCACGAGAAGCCCTTGACGACTAGCGCCGGCCGCCGCCACAGTCACATGCGGGTGAATAGGGAAACTTCTATGAAAGGGGTAAAACGTTTTAAAAGATCTGTGTGTGAGTATGAGTATCCCACATCGAAGTGCCCTAAGCTTATACAAGTGACAAAAATAATTGCCACCTTGGGAGACTGGTCGACTGGGACCTAATATATTCTTCAAATGATTATAAAATTTAACCTAACACAAAGACTTAGTAATAATAGTATTCAAATAAAGATTGTATTCTTAAAT
Source organism: Mecyna flavalis (assembly GCA_949319885.1). NCBI lineage: Eukaryota > Metazoa > Arthropoda > Insecta > Lepidoptera > Crambidae > Mecyna > Mecyna flavalis. Next base: position 489,403 of record OX439422.1, read on the forward strand.
AAAATACCTATATTTTTGTATTTGGCGAATAAAAAGAGCAACTGTCGAATTTCTTGCCGGTTTTTCTCGACAGACAATTTCGAATCCGGTGGTAGAGTCAGATGACGATTTATAAGTTCTTCTTGGAAGCCTACGTAAATAAAGTATATTTTGATTTTGATTTTTGTTTGTTAAAAAAACCTGGTTACAGCATGGAAAAATCTATTATTATACCTAATATAATAATTATTTCTCGCGAGAGAAACTCGCTTGCCCATGCGCAGAAGACATTTTGTGCAGGTCATGGATGTAATATTATTAATACGCAAGCCGCGTCCGTAGGGACGGGCAATAATCTATTTTAGGACTCGGCTGACGTAAGAAGAAAGCTAGGTATTAACTAAGTAGCTACAATGTACGAATGCTTCGCTAGCATAAGTAGGTAGTGCATTTTAAGCCATGTTAAAATTAGGTACATATTTGGTCGCTGCAAAGACGTGGTCCACAAGTTTAAAGTCGCTCAGCGGACTATGGAAAGAGCTGCTCGGTGTTTCTCTGCGAGATCGTAATCCGAAATGAGGTGATCCGGCAGAGAACCAAAGTCACTGACATAGCTCGCCGGATTAGCCAGCTGAAGTGGCAGTGGGCTGGCCATATCAGCCGTAGAACCGATAACCGTTGGGGTAAAAAACAGGTTCTAGAGTGGAGATCGCGTCTCGGTAACGTAGTGTAGGACGCCCTCGGGCCAGGTGGAGCGATGATCTGTAATGTCGCAGAAGGAGGCAGCGGAGCGGGAGCTTAAGTAATTGAACTCCTTGCTTGCAGAGGTATTTCCAGACCACTATGACTTGGGAATCTTAAAGTCCAGAGCAAATAGGCTATATTTTGGTAATGCATGTACCACCGTAGGCCGCATCACACTTACCATCAGGTGAGATCGTGGCCAAATGCTTACCCTTTTGCATATAAAAAAAGCGTACACCAACACTTTTGACGTCTGCCTAATGCTGGCCATACACAATCAAGCCTATCGTCAAATCGGCTTGATCCAATCGATTGGATCAAGCCGATTTGACGATAGGCTTGATGGTGTATGGCCAGCATAAGTGACAGACACATAGGTAGATTTGGGTCGGGAGGCTTTTGGGACCGGGACCGCGGTCCCGAAAGCCCCTTTTTGATTTTAACATATTTTTGCAGGGTCATTCGGGACCGCGACAGTGGTCCCGAAAGCCACCTTATATTTAATAATTATTTTGAGTGGTAAGTTGGGACCACAAACATTGGCCATAGTTCGAAAGCCAAAGCCTCCGTGGAACAGTGGCTAAGCCGCTCGGGTATAAAACCCGGAGTTGGTTCGATTCCCACCTAGGGTCTGGTTGGTGGTAGGGCCTTTTCAGAGTCCGACTGGCTAGCTACCACTCCCACAGGTGAAATCTGCCGCCATAATAGTTCTGGCTGTGTTCCGGCAGTATTAATGTGGGAACCAGTAGGTACACTTGAAATCAAGGCTCGAAGATCAGATGAGTCTACAGTCTGGCAGCACATTGAGCGACGCTTCCTGGTGAAGTGTCCTTCAACGGAATAGGCCGCAGTGGCCGCTTACCGTCAGGTGGGCTGCGTGTCTGTCTGCCAACTGACTTAGTATAAAAAAAAGTTTCTTTTATTTATTTTCTATCAGGATAATACAAACAAAGAAAAAAACAGCTGTAGTAATTTAAAAATATCACTTTTATTTGAATAATCACAGCTTTTAATTAAAGTTAAACCTTATTAAGAAAACATCATGATTTACATTATTATAACGATTTACATAAATGATTAGAGAACCAAAATAAAAAAAATAAGTTTTTATGATTTTTACAAATTAAAACACAAATGTATAATTATTGCACACAAAATATTTTTTTTAATCTAAAAGTACAGCATTTAGTTAAACCCAATGATAATATCATTGGGTTTTGTTTGTGTATATTATTATTATATACAAACAAAAGGTTAAACCTAATCAATAAAGTATTTCTTTTCCTTTCATAACTTATTCCTACAAAACTGAAAGAATTACCCCTCTAGCCAAATTCGATGAAGAATGTTTAATAACAAAGCGTCGCTTAGCAACCACTGACAGGCATAAATTAATAACCTTTTTCTATCAGAAAACAATCGAAATTAATGTCACTAAATATGGTCAGAATGGTCACCCATCCATTAACCGACCGCGGCGTAGGTAGCTTGACTTTCGTTATCGCTAACGAACCACTGTCACAGCTGCGCCACGAGCGCCTTCATAAATAAATAATCCATAAATAAAAATGATAGAAAATAAATAAAAGAAACTTTTTTTTATACTAAGTCAGTTGGCAGACAGACACGCAGCCCACCTGACGGTAAGCGGCCACTGCGGCCTATTCCGTTGAAGGACACTTCACCAGGAAGCGTCGCTTAATGTGCTGCCAGACTGTAGACTCATCTGATCTTCGAGCCTTGATTTCAAGTGTACCTACTGGTTCCCACATTAATACTGCCGGAACACAGCCAGAACTATTATGGCGGCAGATTTCACCTGTGGGAGTGGTAGCTAGCCAGTCGGACTCTGAAAAGGCCCTACCACCAACCAGACCCTAGGTGGGAATCGAACCAACTCCGGGTTTTATACCCGAGCGGCTTAGCCACTGTTCCACAGAGGCTTTGGCTTTCGAACTATGGCCAATGTTTGTGGTCCCAACTTACCACTCAAAATAATTATTAAATATAAGGTGGCTTTCGGGACCACTGTCGCGGTCCCGAATGACCCTGCAAAAATATGTTAAAATCAAAAAGGGGCTTTCGGGACCGCGGTCCCGGTCCCAAAAGCCTCCCGACCCGTAGATTTGACCGATTTAGGCGGCCAAAATTATTTTAGCGTCTAATTTTTTTTAAATTGGAGTTTATAATAAAAATACGTCGGATTTTATTGAAAATAATTATTATTTTCAAAAATACACAAAAAAGAAAAAAAAAGAAAAACATAAAAAAATGTAACTTAAAAAAATAACACAATGATTTAACTACAATAATAATTATATAAATAACATAATATGGTCATTTCACAAAAAAAAATAACTAAAACTGACAAATATTATTATTAGTACTCAATAAGATAATTTTCTAAATAATTACATTTGACATTTATATTTGGTAAATTCTGTCTCATCATCTTCTGAAATAAATATTTGCGAGTCACTACTGTAACACCAGAGGCATTGGCAGACTCTGTAACAAAAAGAAAAGGAATTACTAATAAGAAATATAATTAAATAAACGGTTTTTAGAGTTTTTACCCTGACAACTTCGATTTACTCTTATTTAGCGATAGGCGCTTTTAGGCAGAAACTGTTATTGTTATTTTAATTTTGAATATATGCCAAAATTATTGTGATATAAAGAATGCCGGGGAAGACCGGGGAAGTATTTCAAAATGTCTTTTGAAGAATAAAATTTACAAAAAATTGCTAAGAAAAAAGGTGTTACGTTGAAATGCTTGTTAGATACAGTAAACTGACTAAATTTTTCATATTTTTTTAATTTATCAATAGATTCTTACCTGAATTATAGGAATCCATTGCATTCACTACACAAAAGTACGCCGAATTTTTTTTGTTGCAATTTATAACACCACTTAAACTGAAGGCACCGAGAACCGATACGTACACTGCATGCGACGACCTGATTTCGATTACCTGTAGATTTGCACAGTCGTTAGCTAAAAGTTTAAAATTATCAGGGTAGGTGCCCTGGAATGTTAGGTACATAATGGTGTCAATTGTTTATTGGTGTGGTGATTTTCAATATTTCGACTTTTGGCCGCCTAAATCGGTCAAATCTACCTATGTGAGACGTTTTAACACGCACCACGTGAGATAAGTGGAGAAAATAAACCATGACGTTTCTAACACGCTTGGCAACCGGTTGTCACGTATACAATCGTGTTCTGTGTGCTATAGGTACGATCGAGGTCTCCCGCGCGTGATCACTCTTGGAAAAATATACCGTGCACGCGCATCGTGACTTCTTAGGAGCGGCGCTTGTAAACGTGAAAATACTGCACAGGATTTTAGCCTTTAGGGTGATCACGCGCGGGTGACCTCGATAGTATTACACTATCTACAAAATCCCACAGTTAAAGTATTCCTTTCGGATGTTGTAAGTAGTAATTACTGCAACATTGAAGAGATGGCGCTGCCGTAGCGTAAATCAATACTAGAAGAAATTCAACGGGTCCACTAAGGTCTCGGTAGCATAGTTGGTAGTGCACTCGCCCGGACAGCGAGGGACGTGGGTTCGAGTCCCGCCTGATACCTGGACAAGTTGAATTTTTTCTAATATATTTGTATTAATATCGCCATTAAGCAGGCAATATGCTTTAAAAAAATTATAAAAATATTATTCATTGTACCTAATATTTACCAAACTAAAGAATAAACTTAAGATTTCCGATTTATTTACAAAGTAACCTTCTTAATGGATTTGATTTTTATAGATTTTACAAACATAAGCAAACAATCAAGAAGTAGGTACCTACCCATTGAGTTACAGTACTAGTAAGTAATTGTAGTTCAATGGAAGTACCTAGATTCCATAAAAGCACCTAAATTGTAATTAAAATTGGTTCCTTTTAGCATTTCAGGTATGATTCGACAAAATGTAAACATTAGTTGCGTAAACTAAATTTGCATATAATTTGTATATTTAAACTTTTAAAGCCACATTTACTATGCCTAATAATAATGCAAAGAAGAAGGAAGATTACTACAATACCTAATACTTTGTTTACAGTCAAATGGCCTGCTTGTACAAATGCCTACCATGACGTAGCAGAGCTATAGGTAGTTACCCACTTAACCATGCAATTGCGCAGTTCACGAACCGTTGAAGCGATACCAACATGATTAATATAATAAACGACATTATATTAGCATTGATAACTGCAAAGTGAGCTGAATAAAAACAAACAAGTCATTATCTAAAACCAAAATAACGCAAAGCATTCATTTTTACGTACAACGCAACTTAGTTAAGAAGACATTAGTAACGTAGATAAAATCTTTGTATACGCGTGCTATCAAACTTGGTTGGGTATGAATCAACCTCCTTGTTTTCGTATAAGTTTTTTTATTCAATGTTGCCTAGCCGATCGCGCGACGAGCTCCATTCAATGTAAAGCTCGCTACGCATGGAATCAAAATGGAGTCACGTATTTTTTAAGCTAGCTTTGCTACCGCGATTTTACTTATTTTTATTGTATAAATGCTTAAAGATACATTTTTGTGTCGTTACCATGGATAATAATTAACGAATGTTATATAATTCGTGCAAATGAGTATGTACGTGATGTTAAAAGGATTTATTTTTACTTGAGATAATAATTTTAACTATGTATCTGTTGTACATTTTTAGTATCTCTATGTATTTAATTAATTATATTTTAATTGGTTTTTCAATATAAAAGGACACAGTAGAGATCAATACCTAAAAAGAAGCGATTAATTATTACTATTTTTCCTTTTCAAATCAGATATAACAATAATAATAATGCAGATAGACATTCTTTTTTTAACATTATTTCACGAAATACCAAAATAATTTTCATAGTATTTAAAACCTATAAAAAATAACACATGCTTGGCAATACGTCCTAACAAAATAAACCATTTTAAATACTCCATTCATTAGGGACTTTGTCATTGTCAGTAATAGATGTGAGAAGAGTAATAGCGTCATTATCATGTCGTGAATCGATCCTAGGTTTCCGGCAGGTAATTGCTAACCATCGGGTGATTAACAAAGAAGTCTTTATAGCTATTTCTGAACTTTTTAAAATAGGTTCTAAGAAATATGAATCATTTTAACATTAGCAGTCTGGGATCGGATAGTATGTACCATGATGAATGGACATAATATTACGCTTGTAACACGTGTAAATTTCCATATGACAGTCGCCATGTTCTGCGTGTTCTTTTTTGTATTTACTTTTCATAATCGACTCGGACATGCATGCTTAAGCCTTGTATATAAATTTATAGTTTATTTAAACAAAGAATTGAAAATTTAATAAAACATTCAATCATTTAATTTCAGTAATGACTAGTCTTTTTCATTAAATGAGACAAAATACATTAAGACATCACTAAGTTTTTACTATACTTAAACTTAGTACATTTATTTTACTATCTTCTAATCGAGAATTAAAGTAATGAAAACATTTAATTAGTGTTATGTTAATTACGATAATGTACCATTTTTATAACTTCGTTAAATTATAATAAGTCAAACTTTACTAAAGATGACGATCATTAGCGTGGTTAACCGATTTTTATGACCAGGTTTTATATACCAATCAATTATCATTTACCAATGCATTAAAACCAATGTACGATTCACGAGTATTATTTTTTAGCTATTACTCTCCCTTTTCTTTAATGAAAGGTGGACTTCTAAGCAATATTGATCATGATTATGGAATGCATAGAGAAGAATACGTAACCAATCTTGTGTTTATGCTACTTTCGTTTAAGAGAATGTCCTGTTTTTTAGCCCAATGATGCTTTATTTATTTATTTATTGCATTTTAAAATTTTAGACAGAGATGTTAGGTAGAAGTTTCTTAGAACTAAACGTACATTTGGAACCCTGACGGGCACAGCAAATTAGAAGCAAAGAAGACCCTAATCAGTGATTTCAACCATTCTATTAATAAATGCCCCTCTCTCATATTAACATTAAATAGATGTATTATAATCTTCATTCTCATAATGATAACTCCACCACTGTTAAGTGGAAATTGGAAATTTATTCAAACTTTTGCTATTATTAAAATACATTAAAAGGAACTTATTGTTTTATATTGTTTATTAGGAAAATACCACACAAAATGTGCCTATTTCACTTGCAAAAAATAATCTTTATGTACCGAGTCCTGCCATTGTTAAATAATTTTCTACAATATTTGCCTTTGAACAATAAGATTACGACAGGTAGTTTCTTAATGATTAGGTAGTTAATGAAAGGGTGACTAACAAAGAATATTATTAAGATATTTACGTGTAATTTTACTTCTTAATGGTAATTTGAAATCTAAGAAATTTGACTTACTAAAATACCACGGTAATCAAACCGTGTTATTATTTTTATTAAGAATTTTCGAGTTGCTAAGAAGAAGAAGAATTTTAATATAATGAAATCCCTTTAAATTTTTATTATTTTTAACAATATAAATGATTTTACATGATAATATAAATATAAAATTATCGTAAAGTTTTTTAACGTGCCCCAGTTTTTTTTATATACCCATTTGAAAATACCTTAAGAAAATATATTAATTACAACGTTTTATTTTTATCAAGACAATCTTTAAGTTAAACTCTCTATTTAAAAAATTCAATACACTATTATAGTATACAATATTTTAATTGATTAAATCTGTCTATTGAATAGTTAACAGTTACTTTATATAAAAAACTATTTATATTTTATAAAAGTTCAATAGCAGTTTTACTATCTGCTCATAATAAATTTAAAAGAAAAAAAAAACGTATGTAACAAAATACAACAGTATTTAATAACAATATAATAATTATTTATTTGTTACATGCATAACCAGCTTTACATCCCCACTGCGCAGCTCGCCGCGCAGCCGCCATTACCGTATAAATACACCGAGCGCCGCCGACGTCACGTAGTCGAAATCGAGAGGTGAAGGAATAATGGAGAGGTGGCGTCCGTATTACGTTCTTAAAATCGATTATCACCGGAGCTAGCAGTGCGACCGCCGACTCGAAGTCGTGAAAGTGAAGCAGTGGTGTGTTTCGACGTGTCATCCGTAGATCGACAACAGGTCGAGGCCGAGATACGGCGGTTTTCCAATTACAACCAACATCGTTTCCGCAACCGAGGCGTCCATTTTGTGATCAGTATTGTGCGCTCTGCTCCGTCGCCGCGCTACCGCTAAAGTGATAAGTGAACTGTGAACCGGCGCGAGAAGAATGAACAGCCAGGGCCAGCCGCCCAGAGGCAGACGCCGCACCGCCCGGACGCCGCTGCCGGCGCTGGGCGCGCGGCGGGAGCGGGAGCGGCGCGAGGAGCGCTACGCCGGCTCCAAGTGGGGCGCAGCGCCCGCCGCGGCCGCGCTGCCGCCGCCGCCCACGCACTGGCGCCGCGACGGCCGCTGCCGGCCGGAGCCCGACCGCGCGCACTCGCTCAAGCTGGTCCTCAACGTGACGGTGTAGGCCGCCGCCCCCCGTACGGACTCTAGTGTTAGTGCCGCGAGGACGCAGCCCGATGTTCGGGCTGCGCCCCCGTTCTCTATCGTGCTAAGTTTTTTATTTCGTAACGCGATGCGCGTCAAGTCCCCCGCCGGCGGCGACGCCGCGGGCCGCCGGGCGAGAGCCCGCGTCCGCGACGGCGCTCCGGTGGCGACCAAATTCCGGCGTTAGTAGGTATTATTTTGTGAAAATTTTAGTAGTTAAGAGCAGACTGCCGCGGCCCGCCGTCGCCCGGCCGGGGACCTCCGTTTTAAAAATGAGAAAAACACAAAAAAATAGCGGAGTCCCGGCCGGCGGCGGCGGACGGCGGCTTCGCCCGGCGCGGCGCCCCTCGCTCTTGCGGCGGCAGGCGGCGGCGCAGTACGCGCGCTCCACGGCCGCACTCTCGGAACGAGAATGTTTAAGTTGAAATTCGACTGATGTATCTCTACTTAAGTTAATTATTGTAAGCGGCCGTGGGGCGAGCGAAGCGCCACCAGTCCTATATTGTTGTTGGTTGCCAGCCTTGCTGCTGCAAGTCGCACGACGTTGCATTTCTTTTATAAATGAAGCGTTATTATTATATTTTGTATTAGTGTAGAGCGCGAGGCTCGCCGGGCCGGGCCGGGCTGCGGCCCGCTAGTCGTATCGTTTATTTATCGAGACCAATGTATTTTATTTGTAAACGCCAGCCCCGCCTCGGCGAGAGGGACTTAAAAGACTCATACCCAGAGCCGCTACCTCGCCGGCGACAGAGCTTTAAAAAAATAAATTTGTATAATGGCGGAGGCTCGGCGTTCCTAATTCTAGTTGATAGACTAAAATCTAACGATACGGTTATGACTAAAGCCGACTGTTAAAGATTGAAGATTATATACGTTTGTACAGAGAGTCTATTGATCTCAGCTGCGGTCAGAACTGGTGGAACTTCTGTGATGTACAAAAAAAAAACGAGAAAATACGAGAATTTACAAGTTTTTTATAATTAGTTTGTATAGATTACTTTTAAGTGAAGATGGTGCGGCGGCGGCCCGTCGCCGCCCGTGGACTGTCCGCAGCGTCCCTGTCCCACCCTGTCCCATCCTTCTATCCCGCCCCATCCCAGGCCTCTTCGGAGGCCGACAAATGGTTCAATGTTTCTTATGACAAAAAGTCTATGCTCGTACTCTTCACGAGGGAGCAAAATTTTTTTTTTAGCACAAGAAAGAAGTTACAAGCATTTGGAGCAAATAGAATGCTTATGCAAGAAGAAATTGAAGTAAGAAGTATTCTACCAAGTAAGAAGAGTTTGAAGAAACAAGTCTAACAAGAATTAAATTGATCAAGAAATGACTGAAGAATGTCCAGTAAGGTCAGGTGAGTTGCATTATTTTTTAATAATAAATAAAATGGTTATTACCTTTATTTATCCCACTTCAATTAAACAATGGCTGTTTAGTTATACAAATATCCCATAATATTTTTCACATATCCCTCGCTTCAAACCATGTGTTGTAAATAGTTTAGAAAGTAGACTCGAGGTTCACCATGTTCAGAGAAGTTCCTTTAGTCAGTAGGTAATTTATTTATTTACAAACAATTGGTTACAATGTGGTATCAAAACGCTAACTATCTTAAATAATTTGATAAAAACACTCATACATAAGTAACACAATGAAATGAATCATTCATCTCCTTTAATTTAAAGATATTTGACAGGGTGAGTCTGGCCCTAAATATACCGTTTATTCCGACTAGTCCGATTCGTAGTTCGATCGTCGAACTGTTCGGACATTTTTTGTCCGAATAGTCCGACTGGAGGAAAGGCGGGCTATTCCACTTATCCCACCTAGCCATCCCACCTGGGTGGGAAAATAGATTTTTTTTTACTTTTCCACTTTTCCCACCCGGGTGGGATAAGTGGAAAAGTCGCATGAACTTATATTCCACTTTTCCTACCCGGGTGGGAAGAGTGGAAAAAAAATTCCACTTTTCCCACCCAGGTGGGATAAGTGGAATAGCCCACAAAGGCCTCGCTATTTTATGAAATCCTGACAACAATATATTTTATGACATTACTTTTTAATAGAAAGAATTATATGAATAGAAATTTCTTATAAAATTTGGGGGTTATTCCACAAATCCCCATCGGAAATCGCCCCTATTCCAAAAATTATATACATTAGTATTTAGTCCACTAGGAAAAAATGTTCAAGTTCACATCATCTTGAAATCAGAGGCTTGTGGACCCTACAGTCTAGCAGCACATTATGCGACGCTTCCAGTACTCAGTGCAATAGGCCGCGTCGCCGCTTACCATTAGGTGGGCAGTGGGCTGTGTCAGTCTGCTAACTGACCTACTATAAAAAAAATAGTAAGTCAGGGATTTTTTTTTTGGACTAGATCAATCATTTTGAAATCATCACGCAGTAGTGACTCATATTTTGTGTCAGTATATTAATACATGTTTATTGCTCTCACATCTTCAGAAATACTTGAAATTATTTATCATAGACTTTGGTTATCAGTATCACATAAATATATCAAAACTTAGTACAGTCGCCAGCACATCAGACTTCCCTAATCTGTTAAATTTCTACAACCAATTTTCAGCTTTATATACTTCACATAGAGTTCTCTTTCAATTGAGCTTATTGACAAATTAGGGTAGCTTGATCTGCTGCCGTCCGTACATACTTCAAGATAAAAGGATTATTCCCGACTGTCCCTACCAAATCTGCCCCCAGTAGGGGCAGTCGAAACTTTTTAGTCGCATCTGCCCCTACTGGGGGCAGATTTGGTAGGGGCAGTCGGGAAAATCCGCTGCCCTCCACTCACAGAACAGAACCCATGGTGTGCCTGTCTCTTCTTCCTCCTGCCCTGTTCCCAGTGTTTATTTGGAGTCGGCGCAATAATATGTTCTTCTCTTCCATTCATCCCTGTCACTCGTCAGCGAGGCATCCACTCCTTTTTCACTCATATCATGTTTCACGCAATCCATCCACCTCTTTTTCGGACGTCCTCTTCATTTCCATCTTTGACGGGCGATTTGGTGTAATGGTCGAGAAGTCGGTTATTACACTAGAGGTCGCGGGTTCGATCACCGCACGGTACAAACATTTGTGTGCATGAACATGTCCTTTTGTATCGGTCTGGGTGTTTATATGTATAATATGTATGTATTTACAAAAAAAAAAGTAATGTTTATCCGTTGTCTGGCCTGGCACCCATAGCACAAGCTAATGCTTAGTTTGGGGCTAGATGGCGCTGGGTGAATAATGTCCAGATATATTCATTTATTTATTTTATCCCTTCTCATCACATGCCCTTGCCAATACCAAGATAAACGACTTTTTTTTTCAAGTAAGTTAAAAAGACGTTATGTCACATGCTAGAACGTTAACTTTAGCAATATAAGTAGGCATGTATTTACATCTAATATTAATAAAATAGGTCGCCCTTATCATACAGGATAACCTCGCTATCACGGTTTATCGTTCGTTACCAACCAACTAACGTACCAAAACGTACTTGTTATGTTGTAATAACGGGAATCATGTTATTATTTTATTCATTCGCTTTTGAGGCTTCGCCTGTGTTATATTATGAAGGTATCCCGCAGGAATGTGGTCGGTATCACTAGTTCCGCCGGGACTAAGTGTCAAAATTGACAAGGAACTAATGAGAATAAACAGTATCACTAGTTCCGCCGGGACTAAGTGTCAAAGTGACAAGGAACTAATGAGAATAAAAAGTATCACTAGTTCCGGCGGAACTTTTTTGACCGGAACTAGTGAGAATAATCCGAAATTCTTTCTGTTATCCCATGAGAACTGAACATTATCCCTGCCTGACTAAAACGAAGTTATAACATAAAGGCACAGATTACTAAATTGTTAGATAAAAGGTAGAGAAAAAACTTTACAAACCCGTGATGTCCCACTGGAGTAGGGTTGCCAGGTGTCCGGCTTTAGCCGGACATGTTTGGCTTTTTTGGATCGTGTCCGGCTAAATATTAGCATGAACCATGATACCGTGTCCGGCCTGTCCGGCTTTTGTTAGGCTTTTTGTTTAGCGATGAACCATGATAACTTACGCCTGTAGAACGAACGCAACGCGCGGGGAATTAGAAAAAACGTACGACCAGTGGCGACCAGCTAAAAAAGAAAAAGGGTCGCTACTGTCGCTAAACGGGCGGCCCACCCCTCTCCGGCTTTTAGAGCAAAATGTCCGGCCTTTAAAGAGCAGAGTCCGGCTTTTTTGTTTTAGGAGCTGGCAAGCCTACACTGGGAGACAAGCCCTCCATTTATTGAAATCAAGTTTATAAATTAAAAAGGTGGTGTAGATTCCCACGGCCATTGGGAAAGATTTCGTTAAAAAAAAAATTATAAATAAGCGCGTAAACGTGACCAAGTCTTCTTCCAAATCTAGATTTTTGTTTGTAATTTTTATTGACGAGCCATTTGGTGTTATGGTCGAGAAGTCGGCTATTACACCAGAGGTCGCGTAACATTTGTGTGCATGAACATGTCTGTTTGTATCGGTCTGGGTGTTTCGGTGTATAATATAATATGTACATTGTACTTAAAACAAAAAGTATATAAGTAGATAATACAAATATATTAGAAAAAATTCAATTTGTCCAGGTGTCAACATTACATTTACATTTATCCGTTATCTGGCAGTTCTGACACCCATAGCACAAGCTAATGCTTAGTTCGGGGCTAGATGGCGCTGTGTGAATAATGTCCAGAGAGATATCCAGAGATTGATTTTTATTTATACCCTTTATTGTTATTCCATTCCAAGAAGGCTATATTACTAGTGTACCTATCATTACGAGAAACAATACAATTGAGAGCGGTACCGCTACAAGACTTTCTAAACGGTTTGAGCGTGGCGCTAGCAATTTCCACACCTCTCATTACATAGGTACACACACTGAACAGTGAACAGTTGCGTAACACAAGTTTGATTTTACATTGAATGTCAGATTGAAGTTGTTTTTGCGTATATTAATGTGGCAGGTATAGTAAACAGCACAGCAGCACAGTGACATGCAAAATAACATTTGACACGGTAATGTTACAGCGTGTTACAGTGACTTTACGTCAATTTTGTAAAACCAGCCATGGGCTCAGGGTGGGTTGTTTTATTACTACACATGGTACTTATTTATTTTTTTATTATGACTACAATTACGATTGCAATTAACGCCTCGATGGTCTAGTGGTTTAAGTACCGGGCCGAGATCTCGGGGTCCTGGGTTCAATTCCCGGGTCGAGCTAACTTTGTGTCGGTTTTTTCGGACACTGCTCGGGTTTGTGATCACCAATCCGCATTTGGCAAGCGTGGTGATTTTGGCCAGTACCCATCATTGTAACGATAACTTGATTTCAAGGATGGAGGCCTTTTATGACTACAATTATTGTTTTTTTTTATTGAAATGTAGTCTTTCTGAAAACATGACATTTCAAGAACTTTTTGACATTTTGGGAAATCGACTTTCTGGGAACTTGACATTTCGGGAAATTGACTTTCTGAGAAATGACATGACTTTCTGGGAACATGACAGTTAAGGAACTTGACTTTTTGGGGAACTTGAAATTTTTAAATCGCTAGACATTTTGGGAATTTGACTTATCTGGTCTGAATGGAGAATAGGGAGTGCACTTGTACCTACTTTACTGGGGATTTCATCTATTTAATGTGGTTTTCTGCTCATAATATATCCTGAATAGTTGACCATCAACCGTACGTAGATAACCCTATTGCATGAAACACAAGCCTCCATTGTTTCGAGATAATGCGTAAACCATGTTGGTGCTGTTTCTGCGGAAACGAATCAGCTGTTGCCTAACCACGGCGGCCATTTTGTGCACGGCATTGGAACAAAACGCCATCTAATACCGCGTTTACATTCAGCCCATTGCCGCGGCAACATGGGGAATAAACTGGGAAACGCGAGAATGTAAACAGGTCATTTCCATTGCCTTGACGTTGCCGTTCACATTGCCCGGCTATCCCCCATTTGGCGGTTTTTCTAGCGGACATCAAAGCGCGGCAATGCGAGCGGCAACGTGTGTTTACATGTTGCTCTCTCGTTCAGTCGTTTAATATCTTTAAAAATACTTATTGTTCTATTACGATGAATTGCTATCATCCACCATCTCCTCTGACGACGACGTCTCTTTTGAATTCTATTTTTTTTTTTAAACATTTAAATAATTAATTAAACTTAAAAGGCAGAGCGCCGACGCTGCGACAATTTCCACGTTATCCATGGCCCAGAGTCGAATTTAAAATACAATATATGAAGCGGCAATGTAAACACTCATTTCCGCTGACGTTGCCACATCAATATACGGGGAAATATGTACGGCAAGGCAAGCAGCAACGGAAATGGCTGAATGTAAACGCGGTATAAAAGATAAGCTTCCGCCAACAACGGTTTTGGAATCTGGTGTTATTAAGTAAAGTTTAAATACGCAGAGAGTCTATACATATAATAAGGGTGTATGCTGAGATTCAAACCGGCCGAATACTTACAGTAGATAATGAATTATTCTGCTTTTCCCCTCTAAGCCAAGTGGGGTAAAGTGGAAGCCTTGCAAATTCCCAGTGGAATCTACCCCACCAAAGTTATTTAGTGGGGCACTTTCCAACGTTCCATACTGTATAAATTTGTGGTTTCTGCCCCACTAGGGTCTCTGCACATAGTTTGTGTAAGGTGATTTACTCACAACCAGAGATATCTGTAGTACTTAGTGACCCTGCCCTATCAGTCAGTTTTAGGTTCGTAGTTTTTATTATTACAACGGTACCTAATTATATTAATTTGTGGTATGTACCTTCGTTGTTTCTGATACCCATTATAACACTAACACAAGTGCTTCCGCTACTGACATTGAGATAAAATCAATGTAGGTATTTGATGTTCAATATTTATTAATCTGATTGCAAGACCTCACGATTTTTGTGGCTTATAGTAAACAAGTCTCGTGGAAAAATACCTTGTTATTATATTAGAAGACAATGTATGATTAACCACAAATGTTAACTGATTGTCCGTTTATCTTATCTTAGAGATACGAGTACCTATGTTAGACGGTTTGTCACCTCCTGCCTAGCCTATATTTATAAATACATACTACGCGTTAATGAATTAACGCGTATTGAAAAACGTAAATGACTGATGATCGTATCGCAGGGAAAATACGGCACTTTTAGGGGGCGGCAAAATTTCCTGGAGGAGCAAAAAAAAAAGGAAAAAAGGGGCGGCAGAATTGTCTTCCGCCCCGGGCGGCTGACACCCACGCTACGCCACTGATATTAGCCATTCGCTCGCGTGGACTATACATTATCAAAATCAAAATATTCTTTATTCATTGTATCAAGTATTTATGAATCGTCAATTACAGAGTGACTCTTTCACCGGATTCGGAATGTCGACCAACATCTGTCGAGAAGAACCGGCAAGAAACTCGACAGTTGCAGTTGAGAACACCACAATTGTAATAGAATATTAAGTTTATGATAAATAAAGAATTTTTGATTTGATTTGATTTTGAGTTACTTTTTTAATCGCCAAAAATGTAATTATCCCGCAAAAATGTGATATTTTTGGCAAAAAGTTACTCTCCAGTTAAGTCCGAAATTCCGAATCCCTTTACTTCCCGTTCGTCCCACTGAACTTGAGGTGGGACTAACGGAAATTAAAAAAAGGAGTGGAATCTCCCCTTCTAAATCAATTTAGTGGGGCATATTCCCCTGCGAATTTTAAAACGTTCCACTTCGCCTCACCAGTAGGGCGTCTTGGTGGGGCAAAGTGGAATAATCCGAACAAACCCAAAAATCGCGTCGTGATAGGACAAAAACCACTTCCATATCCTAGTAACGTATCAAACGAATCACAGTGACCTCCGCGCGTTTCGCAAGCGCGACCGAACCTCGCGACCTACTTGTGACGTCACGCTTGCGCAATAGAAACTTCGCGGGTTTGCCACAATGTTCTACGTCTTTCGTGGAACGGAACGTGCGAGATGCGAATGACGGGTTTTACGTTTCTTTACGCCCGTTTATAATTGCCTAGACATATTATATAGTGGTGTACATATTAATGGTGTATGTTTTGATGATGTACCTATGTGATAAATTTTAATCAGGAATTGATTGATTGAAAACATAAGCAGAGGTGTATTTGAACGCGCTGTCAAGGAATCGCGGCGCGCCTCGGTTCTTCAATCCAACCGTTCGCGTTGTGGTCACGGCTTAATAAAAAAATATGATTTTTTTTATGTCAGAGGAAGCGGCAAACGATCCAGCTGGTCGCCTCATCATCTTCCCACTGCTGGGACACAGGCCTTATCTCAATTGTGAGATAGTGTGGGCCATACTCCACCACGTTGGCCTAGTGCGGGTTGGTGGAGGGGTGCGTAAAAGGCAAGTGACCAACCTTAATGTCAGATGTTATCAAGCCGCCAAATGGCCTCTGACTAGGCTTGACCACTAATATTTACATTATAGTAAAATATCAGCCGGAACCAACAGCTTAACGTGCTTTCCGAAGCACGGAGACGCTCGAAATTAATGTCACTAAATATGGTCAGAATGGTCACCCATCCATTAACCGACCGCGGCGTAGGTAGCTTGACTTTCGTTATCGCTAACGAACCACTGTCACAGCTGCGCCACGAGCGCCTCCGCTGGTCGCCTGATGGTAAGCAATCATCGCCGCCCATGGACATCTGCAACACCAGAGGGATCGCTGATGCGGTGCCGGCCTATGGTGGATGTGGGCCTCCGGCACTCTCACAAACCAGATGACACACAATTATTTACTTAGTCACTTTACATTAGTCTGATTTTGGGATTTTAATAAGAAGTAGCATTTCACAACTATTGTGCTGTGCTGGCTGTTAGAAGGACTTACTTACTAACTTAATATTTTATCTTCAAATTACAGGGTTGGCTTGACGCGAGTGCAATGCCACTGGTGACAAGAGACTATTGTCAATAAGAAATGAGTACAGTTAAAATTAAAGGCTCGAAGATCAGATGAGCCTACAGTCAGCAGCATATTGAGCGACGCTTCCAGATGAAGTGTCCCTCAGTGGCATAGGCCGCAGTGACCGCTTACCAGGTGGGCTGCGTGTCTGTCTGCCAACTGACTTGGTATAAAAAAAAAACCGCTCACCATCCGGCGGGCTATAGGATTTAAAACGATATTATATTCAATCCACAAATTAATTTATCACACAGGTGTGTCCAATCAGAACAGCGTTGCCAGACGTCCCGATTTTGGAGGGTCGTCCCGATTTTTAAATCAAAATTAAATGTCCCGCGCGGGACAGGCTCAGTCCCGCTTTTCGGGGAGAACTCGACCGTACGTGCAGAGTGCTGAGAAAGAAAAGAAAGGCGCGTACCCGCGTACCGCGTGTAATGAAGATAAGTTTGTGGGAGAGAGAGGCTACTTGACATGGTTTTGCTATCTATTGTCAAGTAAACGTAATTTTAAGTCAAATAAAAAGATAAATATTTGAAAACCTTTGATTAAATACGTTTTTTTACTATGTCCCGCTTTTGACGGAAGAATCCCGCTATTTTCACTCAAAAAGTACCAAAGTCCCTACTTGGCAAAAATAAAAACTGGTAATGCTAAATCAGAATGAGAATTGTCTACTGCATTCGGAGTCGGACTGAAATATCTTAAATAAAAACCTATTTATAAATCAAGTAGGTATCTGAATTCAGATAAAAACTAAAAATAATTCTAGATATAAGTACATATAAACGGTAAATATTTTCGTCGTGTCCTTGTTCATCGTATCGTATGTTTATGTAATAATATTGTTTACTTAGTCCAGTTTCGGCTGCGGGCAATTAGATTAGCTTACTGCGCAGGACTTTGAATATGTGGGCTGGTTAGTAAGTAGGTAGGTACTTAATAGCCAAGCCTGGTAGGCCGAAAACGGATCGCTGATGATGATGACTATGATGAACATGTTGTTTTTTTCCACTCTTCCCACCCAGGAGGCATAAGAGGAATATACAGCGTGGAATAAATTTTTAGTCGTTGTTTTCCCGCAGTAAAATGATTCTATTATAAATAATAGTAAAATAGATAAATAAAGTTTTTTTTTAGTCAAATCAAAAGTTTTAAACGATTATGATAGACGAAACTCGAACCCATAGTACTAGCTGCGTCACGGACGGTCACCGGCCAGGGTCATTGCCCTTCGCGTTTATCAAAAAAAAATATAATTTACTATTTACTAACATTTGGTTTTCATTTTCCCTTCAAACTTTAAAAAAAGAAAAAAAAAGTGTTAAAAAAATTTTCTAAAAAAAACTTTAAAAAAAAACTTGCAAAACTCGATAGTATTACTGAAGGTGAAGCGTTCTGCTGCGGGAAAACAAAGACTAAAAAAACACGCAGCATAAATAAATATCTCTGGACATTATAATAACATTACCGTGCTAATAGCCAATCCATATCATCTGTGATGTTAATAAGATGGTGGACAAACAAGTGGCGCCTGAAGTAATCTCTAGCCACTACCTCTGCATTGTCCAAATTAACATAGGTACCTAAGTACCTAGAAGGAAACTAAAAATGCTAATATGTAAGTCATCATCATCATCATTTCAGACAAACGACGTCCACTGCTGGACATAGGCCTCCCCCAAGGATCTCCAAACCGATCGGTCCTGCGCCACCCGCATCCAGTGGATTCCGGCGATCTTTATGAGATCATCGGTCCACCTTGTGGGAGGCCTACCACGGCTGCGTTTCCCGGTACGTGGCCACCACTCGAGGACCTTTCCGCCCCAACGGCCGTCAGTCCTCCTTGCAATGTGTCCTGCCCACTGCCACTAAAGGCTTGCAATTCGGGCAATGTCAGTGATCTTGGTCTTTCTGCGAATCTCATCATTTCTGATGCTATCACGCAGGGAGACTAAGTAAGAATACGTTAGTAATAATAACATCAACGTAGGTATCATCTAAATATTCTCGAGAGCTTAGCAACTTATGCTACTTTTTCTAGAAGGCAAACCGGTCCTGACTACATCCACAGTAGTATTACAAAAACTGTGCTATATCTATCTTTACCTACTGTGATTCAGACAAGGTACCTACATACCTACTTAAAAATTCGCATTTATTACTAGGAACTCGTGACGGTTATATTATTCGTCATTTGGTATTATTAAACAGGTTTTTCCTTATTTTTTATATAATTTTTAAGCATATTGCCTGCTTAATGGCGATATTAATACAAATATATTAGAAAAAATTCAATTTGTCCAGGTATCAGGCGGGACTCGAACCCACGTCCCTCGCTGTCCGGGCGAGTGCACTACCAACTATGCTACCGAGACCTTAGTGGACCCGTTGAATTTCTTCTAGTATTGATTTACGCTACGGCAGCGCCATCTCTTCAACGTTGCAGTAATTACTACTTACAACATCCGAATGGAATACTTTTACAAGTATTTACCAATCTTTTGAGAAGAGATTATTTTTACATTATTTTAGGTTTTTAGGTTTTTCCTTTTAACCGTCATTTATTTTAACATTTTTTTAAAATATTGATATCGGCTTATTGTTTCCACAGTCACTGATGCGTCTGCGACCAATTCTGATCTATTGTGAAAATCATCTCCAAGCCCTACCTCTTCTAGGAAGAGGAGGATATTCTTGGGAAGGATATCTTTAGCCTCGTCTGGTTGTAGAATGTGCTTCCCCAGAATAAGGCTACGTTTGTGCATCAATGGCTCGCAGTCCGTGAGTTGCAGTGTTTCGTCACTAGTGTGACAGAATCTGCTCTGTCATTTATTTTATCTCTGATGGTCCACTCGAGCTTATTTCTTAAAAGACCACGGTAAAGAAATAGAACTTCAAAACAGTGTTCCATCGCGTACCAAAATTCCTTTCTTTGTCGAACCATAAAGAAGTGGAACTCTTCGCCGGCTCATGTAGGACGTAGGTATTTAGAATAATAATAAAATAATAATCTCTGGACATTATTCACACAGCGCCATCTAGCCCCAAACTAAGCATTAGCTTGTGCTATGGGTGCTAGACAACGGATAAACATTACTTATATACTTTTTTTTGTAAATACATACTTATTATACATATAAACACCCAGACCGATACAAACAGACATGTTCATGCACACAAAATGTTTGTACCGTGCGGGGATCGAACCCGCGACCTCTGGTGTAATAGCCGACTTCTCGACCATTACACCAAATGGCTCGTCAGAAATGATAGTAGGTAACTACAGAATTGAATAGATACAAAATAATTTACATAAGAACAATTAAAACTAAAAGTACCAAAAAGTTTTTCCCCTTTGTTTCTTCAAACGCAGCGTGAAGAAGCACTTTACGGGCCAGAAGGAACGCCTCAGCGGCCTCGGTGTTGCGTCCGTTGTCATGGCAATTTGGGCTCCCCTTTTCCCTACCATAAGGCTAAGTATTTTTGTCTGCGAGTAAGGAGCAGTTTTTTTTATACTAGGTCAGTTGGCAGACAGGCACGCAACCCACCCACCTGATGGTAAGCAGCCACTGCGGCCTATTCCATTGAGGGACGCTTCACCTGGAAACTTCCCTCAATGTGCTGCCAGACTGTAGACTCATCTGATCTTCGAGCCTCTGATTTCAACTTTTCAAGTGTACTGGCTCCCACATTAATATTGCCGGAACACAGCCAGAGCTGTTATGGCGGCAGATTTCACCTGTGGGGGTGGTAGCTAGCCAGTCGGACTCTGAAAAAGCCCTTCCACCAGCCAGACCCAAGACGGGAATTGAACCCACGACCTCCGTGTTTTTATACCCGAGCAGCTTAGCCACTGTTCCACGGAGGCGGTCAAAAGTGTTTCCTCTTGGTCCTACTAATTTAGTTGTTCTCCAGAGCAGATCTTTCTTTACAAAACCTAAGCTTATAACGATTCTTTATGTTATGTTTGTGTGTGAAACTATAACGTTGCATAAAAGGAGCCGAATCTGACTTCCTGCAAACATGGCAGTCACGTCCGCGTTGTGGCTCTGCCCTTGACTCGGATAGCGCGGAACTGGGGTTGCGTCGATTTTATTACGCAAGAAAACGAGAGAAGCTTGTAAAAACTGTGACGTGTCCGCGAACGTGAGTATTGAGGCGAGCCTGGTATAACTAAGGTTTGTTTGTGTTTAAATAAAAACATTAAAAAGGCTTTAAAGGTGCACTAATAAATTATCACACACTAGCCTTCCGTTCGCGGTTTCACCCGCTCGTAATCTCTTTTTTCAAATATCCCCCCCTTCTCCCCACATTTCCGAGATCAAACGTAGGGATAGTGTAGCTTTCCAACAGTGAGAGAATTATTCAAATCGGTTCAGTAGTTTCAAAATTGTTATTCCCGTAGGAATAGACGTTTCCCGCAGGAATTTTATAGCCTATGTCCTATTCCGGGTTATAAACTATACGTGTGCCGAATTTCATCTATTATAAATCCGTTCAGCCGTTTAGGCGTGATTGAGTAACAAACATCCAAACATCCAGACTTTTACAAAACCATAAACGTAGATTCCATGTACATACAAAACAAACAGACATGACATGTTCATGCACACAAATGTTTGTACCGTGTGCGGGGATCGAACCCGCGACCTCTGGTGTAATAGCCGACTTCTCGACCATTACACCAAATGGCTCGACAAAAGGTTTGTTTGTGTCTAAACAAAAACATTAAAAAGGCTTTAAAGGTGCACTTATAAAAGTTATAAATTATCACACATTTAAGTAGTGGTAGAGCCAATGCTGTTTTACAGTAGGAATAGGCCGCTCGTCCGGGGAAGTACCACCCTCTGACATAACACCAGCGTGAAACAATAGTGACTACTATTGTGTTTTGTCTTTGTGAGAGTGCAGGAGGCCCATACCTCCATCCATAGGCCGCGACATCAGCGATCCCTCTGGTGTTGCAGATGTCCATGGGCGGCGGTGATTGCTTACCATCAGGCTACCCGCACGCTCGTTTGGCGTTTCAAACATAAAAAAATGTAAGAAACTATTAAATGATTACGAGTACACTTGATAATATTTCACAAAGTCATAATTATGCGAAAAACCAGTTGTAATAATATTATTTTAAAATGTTCACAAATGATTAACTACGTATTGAGTAAATATTTTGTCCATTTCGGACTTGTTATGGAACGGCAGCAACGGTTTTGGGCAGCTGTTTAAATATAACATATAACTAACTACGCAAATGTAAGTTAAAAAATTCTTAAATAAAGATGTTTTGGCAGAACCTAGAATTTGTGAAAACTCGTCCGATGTTAATGGTGTAATGTAAATGATAATGTTATGGTCTTTGGTGTTTTGTTTTTCTGTAGCCCAATACCGATAATTTTCCTTATTTACATACTTATACACTTAAATGAAAATGAGCTTCATCCGAGAAAATAATATTGTCAAAATAAAATAATGACTGTCGCCGGCAGCCGCACACCACAGTCGTCGAGGGGTCGCTCGTCTGTTAGAGAACCCATTTGATGTTTTTTTTTATTGCAATGTGTAACAAGACAATCAGATCGTACACTTGATGGTAAGCGCCACGTCTGCCCTTAGACAGTTCAGTGCCAAACAGTAACTAAGCTAAGCAGTTACTGTCCGGCACTGCCCTGCGCCCGCTACACCGAGACAACAGTTATTAGGTCTCATACCCAGTAATTTCACTAGCTTCAGTGCCCTTTCCCCGAAACACAGAAGTGCTTGACACACTTCTATTTCACGGGAAAATATCTGGCACTGCGGTGGTACCCACCTAGACGGCCCAGTACAGGAACCCACCACCTGGTAAATGATCTTCGTGTAGTGAGCCCAGCTAATCATTTTCGGAATAATAACTGGGGATCGCGCCGTTCCTTATAAACGGAGACGTCGCGATGTCGCTTACGGTTTCCCAAGGGCGTCGCCAGCTTATGATTAAGGGGGGGGGGGGGGGCAATGGGGCAATATTATTTAGGAGAAAAAATATGAACGCCGAGAGCATGAAGCGTTACCGCTTTGAGGCTAGCTACATTTGATCTGCCCCCCCTTGGCGACGCCCTTGCGGTTTCCTTTTTTCTTTTGGACAAAAAAAAAGGATATATTACTTATAGTGCTGCCGAGAGTGCTATATAGCTGACAAATTGCAAGAGGGTCGCCTACGGTGGTACGGGCACGTTTTACGAAAACCGGCTAACTACGTGGGTAACAAATGCCTAACTATGCCGCCTCCGCCAAGCCCCAGCAGAAGAGGAAGACCCAAAAAGTGCTGGCTTGGCGTCTTGGCGGATGACATGCGTGCCAATGGGCTCACCACAGAGGTTGCTCAAGACCGTCCGAAGTGGAAGAGTAAAAGCAGAAAAGGGGACTGGGCCCCGCAAGGGAGCCACCGGGATAACGCTGGGATGATGATGATGAGTGCTGCAGAGAGTGCGCAATCACATGTGCACTCACCTGGCAACAAATACCAGGGTTTTTTTTTTATTATACCTAGCCTTCCGCCCGCGGTTTCACCTGTAATTACTTTTTTTCAAATATCCCCCCTTCCCCCCACATTTTCGGGATCAAAAGTACCCTATATTCACAATGATGTATCAAAATTACTTTGTATATTCACCGGGGATAGTGTAGCTTTCCAACAGTAAAAGAATTATTAAAAATGGGTCAATAGTTTGGGAGCCTATTCAATTCAAACAAACAAACAATCAAATCTTTCCTCTTTATAATATTAGTATAGAAGTATAGATTATTATATTAAAATATATTATATATTATATTAAAATATATTATATATTTTATTAAAATATATTATATTATAATATCTTGACATTCACAAGTTATATTAGTACGTGAAATGGAACGTAATAAATTATGTGACCATCTGACAAGTATTAATTTCGTATCGCGTTCGTATTTGTTACTATTTTGTACACATTTGATAAAATTTTAATCATTTTGAAAAAATAATTGAAAGTTTTTCATTTGATTACCAATGATATTTAAAAAGTATACATATTATTTTGTACCATTTAAATGTTTTTGGATAATAAAGTTTATTATTATTTATTTATTTTACCTTCATTTTGATTTTTGTCAAAACCAATGCCGAGCCTGTTGAGTGGTTGACTGAGTCTAAAACTTCACATGCATTGACAAGTTTAATGGATGAATGACCCGATGGGCTCGACTGACAAATTTCGATTCAGCATACTGCGTCATTTATACAATGCATGCATAATCCTATGCCTAATTCTTCACAATAATTGAAACCTGTAAATGTACCTTATACAAATAAATAAATAATAACATTGTGTTTCTAAGGGCTCCGGAGGGCGGAGTCACATTTTGAAACAATTATATTTTTTTGTTGCTTATTTGACTAAACCTGGAACAGAGAATGTAGAAAGCATCATACTTATGAATAGCCTGGAATAGATAATATTTGATGTAAATACATAAACGTCTGTATAAAACTGTCTATTTGCTTTTTACAACTAAATCAACTAATGACAGTACAGTACAGTAAAAATCTCAAAAGTTATAAAATATATATATTTACCGAGCCATTTGATGTAATGGTCAAGAAGACGGTTATTACACCAGAGGTCGCGGGTTCGAATCGGTTTGTTTGTTCGGTCTCGGTGTTTGTTTATGTATAATATTAAGTATGTATTTACAAAAAAAAGTGTAAGTAATGTTTATCCGTTGTCTTGCATCCATAGCACAAGCTAATGCTTAGTTTGAGGTGAGATGGCGTGTGAATGATGTGCAGAGATATTTATTTATTTATTGTCCAGAGATATTTATTATACTATATTGACGCCATTAATGTTTGTACTTCAAAAAAACAAGCTCAGAAAAAAAAATAAACATTAGACAAAATGTACGATTCCGGATCACCAGCTGGCAACATTACAGTACAGTCACGCAGTCAGTCACTTCAGTCAGTCAGTTCCACAGAAGTCAGAACACTATATTATGCTTAGAGTAGAAAGATATTATGTCAGTTCACTTCATCCAAAATCTCCAAAATGGACGACGAGAGGTATTATAACACATATTTCCTTCAAATACATAATATATTAGCCATTAAGCTACTATTCAGTACATAATATTTCTATTATGATATTAGCTTCAAAAGTACCTGTTATTTTTCGTGTTATTTTAATATGATTATCTTATTTGTATTTTAATTTGTTATCATTATGATACAAATTGTATTATTTTAATCAATAAAGCTTAACTTTTAGCGTAAATGTGAAGGAGATCACTAAGAGAAAGTCAAAAAATAAAGTTTGGCCGCATTTTGAGATCGTGAGCAAAAAAGACTTTATTGCAAAGTGCAAATATTGTGAAAAACCGCTGTCTTACAGAGCGACAGTGACAAATTTAAAGTCACATGTGGTGAGAAAACATAGTGTTAAGTTAGAAGATACGTGAGTATTAGAGTTTTTTAATTTGTTTACATTTTTATAACCTCAAAATTTGTTAACTTATTATTCACGTCTTTTTTTTTATGACATTGGATTGGCCAAAGATAATAAAAAAGTACCTAGGTACCTACTTACTTTTTTAAATGAAAAAGGCCTCTTTTTTATTTATTGGAAAAAGGCTGAAAAAGGAAGGCTTGTGAGTAAAATTTTTCTATGAGGAAGGCACATTGATGACAGTTGTATAATATATTATTGATTGAAAATTGATTGATTTGTTATTAAAAGCTCATGGAACGCATTTAAAATCAAATTAATCTCTGACCTCAGGTCAGTGCAAATTTATACATAATCAACAATATTTTGTGTATTATAATAATTTGTTTTTTTTAAACTAGACCAGTTGGCAGGCTCGCAGCCCACCTGATGGTTAGCGGCCACTGCGGCCTATTCCATTGAGGGATGCTTCACCTGGAAACGTCCTTCAATGTGCTGCCAGACTGTAGGCTCATCTGAAGCCTTTGCCGGAACACAGCCAGAGCTGTTATGGCGGCAGATTTCACCTGTGTGTGGTAGCTAGCCAGTCGGACTCTGAAAAAGCCCTACCACCAGCCAGACACAAGGCGGGAATCGAACCCAATGTTATCAGTAAGATACATATTGTATATTTTAATCAATAAAGCTTAAATTTTAGCAAAAATGTGGAAGTGATCAACGCAAGTAAGATAAATGGTTCTGTTTGGCAGCATTTTGAGAAACTGAGCAAAAAAGACTTTATTGCAAAGTGCAATTATTGTGAAAAGGCGCTGTCTTACAAAACAACGATTACTAATTTAAAGTCACATGTGGTGAGGAAACATAACGATATGATTAACAAGATATCTGATGACAAAGAAGATAAAACTGTTGAAGAAATAACTTATTTAGAAGAAGATGCGTTGGCGTGAGTATTAAAGTTTTGTTTACATTTTTATAACTTCGAAATTTGTAATTTATTTATAATTATTGACGTATTTTTTTAAGGCATTGGTCAAAGAAAATATAAATATTTATACGTTTTAAATAAAAAAGGCACATCGATGACAGTTGAATATCATTGATATTTTTACATGTCTCCATGGTACAGTGTTTAGAGCGTTGGGCTCTAATACCCGGTCGTGGGTTCGAATCCTGCGGGGAGCATCACTTTGTGTGAATGTTTCCAGTTTGGTTAGGACATTTGCAGGCTTGAATCACCTGAATGTCTGAAAAGAATGATGATTCCGTGCTTCGGAAGGCACGTTTAGCCATTGGTCCTGCGCCTGATCTCTCTTCGGTCGTGTCAGACTGTCCCACCGTGTTATGAGAGTGAGGGAATAGGGAGTGCACTTACTTGTGCACTATAATATATCCTGCGTGGTTGGCTGATCGTGATTGGCCGCCGTAGCCGAAATATCGGCTAGCTAGGAGGACATTATTTTACATGCCCATGGACATTATCACCAATATTTGTGTATTAATTTAATTATAAAGAGGCAGACTGTCTAGTTTGTTGCGGCACTTCTGGAGAGGCCATTCACGTCGAAGTGCTGGTAGGCTAAAAAAGACTTGACATGCAAAAGTATTTTTTATTTAATAAATAAATAAAGACTTTATTGCCAATAAAGTTACAATACACTAAACAGTTACAAATTATTATTTCTTATTCCTAACTTAATATACTGATGATAAAATGATTTTCTTCTTCACATATTCCTACTTGGCGTGTCATTCGACACATAGGCCTCCTCCAAGTCATGCCAGTTTTTTCTATCTCTGGCCAGTCTGCCAAAGTCGTCCTGCAGTCTGTCGAATGTCATTTGCCCATCTTTTTTAACTGCATGCCCCTTTTTCTTTTGGCGTTGTATCTCGGTGTCCATACTGTTGCTAACTGGGTCCACTTTGGCATTGGCTCTCTTATCATGTGCCCAGTCCACCTCCATTGCAAAGTTTTGCATTTGCTGGACATCCACCCACTGAGTAGTTTGTGTCAGGTCTGCTTTTTTTATTAATATAATTGCAGAAATAAAAAAATTAATTTTTCATCCCACCATCTCGGAAAGAGTATTGAATTTAGAACATCGTGTGCACTAAGTTTGTGAATTGCACACGATGTTCTAAATTCAATTTACTTTATCCTCTAGAGAATAAAAACGGCTTTTCCACTCAGATATTGAAGATTAAAAATACTCTTTCCTCGCTGAGGTGGAATGAAAAGTTACGTGTTGCACTCGAGTGCAAAGATTTTTCACCTCGTGCTCTTTTGATTCCCTCGCTAACGCTCAGGATTCTAATTTTGAATCACTCGCTGCGCTCGTGTTTC
Source organism: Mecyna flavalis (assembly GCA_949319885.1). NCBI lineage: Eukaryota > Metazoa > Arthropoda > Insecta > Lepidoptera > Crambidae > Mecyna > Mecyna flavalis. The sequence goes on from OX439422.1 coordinate 517,453, forward strand.
AATTTTAGAATCCTTCGCTTGCTCGGTCATCAAAATTGAACACGCGGTTAAAAAGCAACTTTGCACTCTTGTATAACAAATAACTATTTCATCCCACCATCTCGGAAAGAGTATTTTTAATCTTCAATATCTGAGTGGAAAAGCTGTTTTTATTCTCTAGAGGATAAAGTAAATTGAATTTAGTACATCGTGTGCACTACATAAGTTTGTGAATTAAAAAAACCATTAAACCTATTTACTGCTACCTCTATGGTGCCGAATATATCATACAACTTTTTTTTAATTTGTTAAACGTTTTTTTTTTTGCATTTAGTCATTTCCTCGCTGAGGTGGAATGAAAAGTTACGTGTTGCACTCGAGTGCAAAGATTTTTCACCTCGTGCTCTTTTGATTCCCTCGCTAACGCTCAGGATTCTAATTTTACACTTCACTTGCTCGGTCATCAAAATTGAACACGCGGTTAAAAAGCAACTTTGCACTCTTGTATAACAAATAATAACTATTATTTAATTATTGTTTTTAGGGACGAAGACACAGATCTGTCTATTGATAGACGCAGGATCAGACAGAAGACGAGTGCAGTGTGGGACTTCTTCGAGATTACAGATGCCGAGCAGAAGCTAGCAACCTGTACGATATGCCGCGAGCAGTTATCGTACAGAACGACGTCGTCTAACCTGGCAACTCATCTGAAGGGACGGCATAGTATCGAGTTTAGGAAGGAAACGAATGTTGATTCCAGCCCGGAGGAGGAAACGAATGACGTTGATTTCAGCCCAGATGAGGAAACAAATGATGTTGATTACAGCCCAGAGAAGGAGAAGAATGGTGTTGAAGAGAGTGATGATTCCAATGATTCCGGGGATAATAATGAGTAAGTTTTTTTAGATATTTAATTTATTTTTTATAACTAGCCTGCGGGTTTGCTCGCTTGGACTATACTTTATCCCGTAAGAATGTGATATTTTTTCAGGTTTTTTTATAGGTTTTGACTTTGTACTGTGCCACTTTGCCAACACCTAAAAATAATTTATTCCATAATCAACAAGGTGTTGATATTATTTTTAAAGTAAAGTAAAGTAAAGTAAAGTAAATTTTATTGTGTATGAAATAAGGTACAATAAATTGCAGGTCTTAGTGCTAAATTACAGCTAACAGAACTCTTATTTCTACTTTTGCAAGTGTATACACAAATTATATTTTTGATTTATCTACTTATTTATAGTTTAACCACTCAACGCCGAACCGGCACTCGGGTGCCGCATAACAATAGATTTTCTATTGTGTCTAGTAATCCGGGGCTAGAAGGATTAAATATTCCTGTATGCTATAAAAGGATTTTTCAACAAGCCATGCTTTCACAGTATTTTTAAATTTTAAAAATTTATACATTTTAAAACTATCAGGTAAGTTGTTGTAAATTTTTATACACATTATAAAAGTGTTCCTTGACACTAACGATAACTTTGCTGTGGGCTTGTAAAGTTTATTAGCATACATTGACCGCAGATTCCGCTTGCTTACTTGGCAGTTTTCTTGAAACAAGAATTTATATTTGTAAACAAACAGGCAGACATCAAATATATATAAACAAGGCAATGTTAGTAATTTATGTTTTCGGAAAAATGGTCGACAAGAATCAGTTTGTTTCAAATTGAAGATAGCTCGAATACATTTTTTTTGCATAATAAATGCTTTATCAATATGTACTGAGTTTCCCCAGATCATAACCCCGTATCGGAGAGAGGAATTAATATATCCATTATATGCTATGATAGCAGCTTTTTTTGATACTAGTTGACTTATGCGATGAAGAGCAAACACAAACCTATTTAATCTTGAACACAAGTCTGATATTTGTTTTTTCCAGTCGCAAAAGCAGTCTAAAGAGATTCCTAAAAATTTTATATTGGTTACATCGTCTATAGTCTGTTCATTATATTTAATATTTAGTTTGGTGTTGGTCCCGGCTGATAATTACTATAATGTATATAGAGGATGAGATATTAGTCGTCAAGCCTAGTCGGAGGCCATTTGGCGGCTTGATAACATCTGACATTAAGGTTGGTTAGGTTAGGTTATCGATACTATCGATAGTATTGCCTGGATTTGGGCTATCGATAGTATCTATACTATTGATATATGACGTCAACTATCGATAGACTATCGATAGTTTAGCGATAGTGGACTATCGATGGGCAACTCTAAACTGAGTTGAACTATCTGTATATCGTGGAAGCCCGTTGTCAAGTACCTTCTTCTTTTTGTGTTGTCCATCATTATTGCTCCATAAAAGCATTTCCTTCAACAAAAAAAAGGGGGGAGGGACTGAGCTGGGTCCACAAAAACCGAAACAAAATTATTCTTTTTTTTTTTAAATATCTCTGGACATTATTCACACAGCGCCATCTGGCCCCAAACTAAGCATGAGCTTGTGCTATGGGTGCCAGACAACGGATAAATATTACTTGTATATTTTTTTTTTGTAAATACATGATACATTTTATACATAGAAACACCCAGCCAGACCAATACAAACAGACATGTTCATGCACACAAATGTTTGTACCGTGCGGGGATCGAACCCGCGACCTCTGGTGTAATAGCCGACTTCTCGACCATTACACCAAATGGCTCGTCATTCTTTGCAGTCTCCTCACAAAAAAGTCTAAAAGGTCGAGCGAGGCGTGGAAATACTTCACAGTGAAGGACGCCACGAACAAGCGGGCGACCTGCAACATCTGCCACGGCGAGTTCTCGTACCGCACCACCATAACGAACTTGATGGCGCACATTCGCTGCAAGCACAGCGAAGGGATCAGCGAGAAGGTGGACGATGATGGCTTTGAAGATGATAACGATATGACGTGTGCATCGTAAGTAGTTTATAAGCAGCTTTTTTTTGTGAAAAAATACTGATTGTGCATCAAAAAATACTGAATTGCTAACCTTACCTTTTTTTTTTTTTTGCTTTACGCACCATAACCCCGTCCTGGGGGACGGACAGGGCCGTGTGTGGGGCTCCAATCGCCCTAAAAGGACGCTGCTCCTGGACTAGCTTTAAAGATCCAGGGGTTTACCCTCTAAACCCCTCGGTACTCCCTCTTCGCCTTGTTGGGGGGCCACGGGTATCAGCAAAGCCCTTGCTCCGTGAGCCTCCCGGTGAATTGCTAACCTAACCTAACCTAACCTTTGGTGTACAATCAGTTATTTTGATGTACAGTCAAAAGCACGTCAGACGTAACACTTTGGACTTTGTACCGCTCTTATGTCGGGGGTATAAGTGCTATTATCGAACTGTAAGTGTTTACCGTGATGTGCTGTTGACCGTACATTTCACTACTTTTTTTATGTACACTTAAAAATATTCCCTTTTTTTATAATATATTTGGATTTGGACTAAGCTAGCACTTGACCACAAAGTTGCCTGATGTAATCAACTATGCGGTCTACGATGGAGCGCGCTTGCTTAGAAAAAGCCGCTAGTCTGTGAGCAGCTTTTATCACCGCTCTTGCTAGAGTTGCCCATCGATAGTCCACTATCGCTAAACTATCGATAGTCTATCGATAGTTGACGTCATATCAATAGTATCGATAGTCTATCGATACTATCGATAGCTTAAATTCAGGCAATACTATCGATAGTATCGATAGTATTGCTTACCCGCGATAGTATTGCCTGGATTGGGCTATCGATAGTATCGATACTATCGATAGCACTATCGAAATTGTTACTATTTTTCAAGGTCAACTATCGATAGCGAAACTATCGATAGTTGGGCAACTCTAGCTCTTGCCAAATGTACGGACGGCAGCAGATCAACCTACTACCTAATCTGTCCAATATTCTCAATTAAAAGAGATCTCTATGTGAAGGGAATAAAGCTGGAAATTGGTTGTAGAAAGAGATTAGGGTAGTCTGATGTGTTGACTGTACAATTTTTTTTACGTTAGGTCAGTTGGCAGACAGGCTCGCAGCCCGCCTGATGGTAAGCGGTCACTGCGGCCTATGCCATTGAGGGACGTTTCAACAGTTGCTTGAAAATAAAACACTACTAATACTATTGATATGACGTCAACAATCGATAGACTATCGATCGGCAACACAACACCGTTCCACGCAGGCGGTCGTTGTCGTTGGTCGCTAGTTCAGACGAACTAGAGTTGATAGTTTTTTAAACTATCGATTAAAATCATAAAAACTATCAATACCATTATTGATAGTTTTTATGATTTAATACAACAATACTATCTACAGCATCGAGAGTATCGATAGTTTTATTTTGAGACGAGTATCGATAGTATTATTTTAAAACAATCGATACTATCGATAATTATTATAATGTAATAGTATCGATACTATCGATAATATTGCTTCCAATCAAGTATTTGTAATATCGATAGACTATCGATGCTATTGATATGACGTCAATCGATATCGATAGTCTATCGATAGTGGACTATTGATAGGCAACTCCAGTCTGAACCCGGTTCGGAGGGGAGCTGGACCTCTCGGTCGCCGGTGTGGCTGTACTTCCGCAGCATCGACTACGAGGCCAAGGTGGCCATGTGCCTCATCTGCAAGAAGCGGCTGTCCCACCTCACGACCATCACCAACTTGAAGATGCATCTGTTGAGGAAACACCCCGGCGTCCAGTTGGAGCCGACTATCAAACTTAAAGTGAGTGTTAATTAAAAGTTTGTAATGGAGAATGTTACTAGGTATGCGAAATAGCTTGTAACTTTGTCACAGTAAAGCCTATGTGAATATAAACACATTATTTTTTGTTTCATGCCAAAATATCAATTAGTTTAGATTTTATAGACATTTAAAAATCCCGTTCGCCGCGCGTCGGCCAAGCTGGCGCTGCAGTACGATGACGTCACAGGTCATAGTACGTTGCTCGCTCCGGTACGGTTCACTACGAAATAACCGTACCGGAGCGCGCAACGTACTGCGTGAGAGCATGTAAAGTGACGTCGCGCCGTTTAAAATTCAATATCTCGGGAACTAAGTGACATATTGAAATAATTTTTATACACACTTTTTTTATTTCCTATGGACTATAAGAAAAGTTAAAAATCGAAACTAGTGAACATTCTCCATTAAGAGGAAACACTAGGGCGGCGGTTTTTCCATACAAACGTATTCCCCTGTTTCCTCCCTGGATAATGCCAATAGAGAATTTTTTTTCCAAAAATCTATGACCACTATTTGCATGTCCATTTGTTTTCCTTTTTTTCATAAATTAATAATTAAAAGAGTTATGAACCTTCAAAAACTTAAAAAAATGACCAGATTTTCCGCTCGTGTTCAAACATCCAGAAAACAAATTAACCTAGATTAAATAAAAAAAGGAAAACATAGGAACACGGCCAAAGCGTTTCTTTAATTTTTGATGAAAAAAGTAGTTAAATCGGTCAAGTTTTGGATAAGAAATCAGGTGACTACGAAACGTTGATTTTAAGTATTTTTAATATTAGGTATTTTCGGTCCAAGCTGTTGTTGTCTCTATCGCGCTCTGCGGGGGGATGCGCGACAGCAATAGATTTTACAAATACCTATTTTTCAATTCTCTCGCCCTTAGTATTTCCTCTTAATAGATCACCAATCTTACCTAACCTTACCCACAAAAATAATAAGTTGGCACCTAAACTACTAAGTTAGATGCTAACTTAGTATTTTAGCCTACTTTTTTTTGTGGATAAATTTTTTATTTCGCATAATTAAATATCCATAAATAAGTTCAATACACATAGAATGTCCTTTCATCAAAATGTTTTAAAAAGCTCCTTTCCCATAAAGTGCCTCTGCTAAAATGTAACTTTCTCAAAAAATCCCTTTGTTGAAATGTCTTCTTCGAAAAAACCCTTTCTTAAAATGTAACTTTCCTAATAAGTTTCTTAGAATGTAATTTTTACAAAAAGTTCGTATGTTGAAATTTTACTTACCTAAAAAGTGCCTTTGCTAAAATGTAACTTTCCCAAAATTTGCTAAAATGTAGCTGTCCCAAATTCTCTTTGCTAAAATGTAACATTCCCAAAATTCCCTTTCCTAAAATGTAACTTTTCAAAAAAGTCCTTGTTTTTATTCTTTTCAAAAATGTAACTTAAAAAGTGTAACTTTTTGCCAGCTCATGTATCCCCCTTCCTGTAACATGGGTTCCTTCAAACAAAGTTCCTTTAAATCATGAAAATAATAATAAATAATACCTAGTTCTACGTTGAACAATTTTCCTTCATAATGTATGAATGGTTGTAGGATAAGAAAATGCTTCTATCACGCGACGGCCAGTTATACGAGATTGAAGAGACGAGCGCGAAGCAAGAGCGGACGGAACCTGACGACGACCATGACCAGGTTTGTTGGAGTTATTCCCATTTGTCCCTTCTAGCACTTTCCCCTGGCACTGTGACAAGTGGGGAAAACTTCCCACTTGTCACACCGGGTGACAAATTTTCCCAATTAATTGTCCCCAAACGATTCGTACTAGATGGGACAACGGGGATTATTTTTTCATTGTCACCCCTTATGTTAGAAAGGCAGAAAAAAGGAGTTCCCACTTGTCACCTCTCTAGTGCTAGGGGGACAAATGGGAAATAATCGGTTTGTTGACTCCATATCTTCTTTCATAACCGCCTTCAAGGAACAGGGGCTAAGCCGCTCGGGTATAAAACCCGAAGGTCGTGAGTTCGATTCCCGCCTTGGGTCTGTTTAGTGGAGGGAACTCGTCATAGCCCTATTGGCTAGCTACCACCTTAGGTGAAATCGGCCACAACAGCTCTGGTTGTGTTCCGACAATATTAATGTGGAAGCCAGTTAACCTTGAAATCAAAGGCTCGAAGATCAGCTGAGCCTACAGTCTGGCAGCACATTGAGCGACGCTTCCTGGTGAAGTGTCCCTCAATGGAATAGGCCGCAGTGGCTGTTACCTACCTTCAGGTTGCGATCTCGATCTAATCAGGTATGTAAGGGTGTGAACAGTTAACTTCAATAGTATCGATAGTTTTGAAGTGACTATCTAACACTAGCTCATGAGCGTAACCACGTTGGGTTGGGACAGGGTGGGGCGAGTACTGTGAGTATATTTTGCTAGTTATATATTATTTTAGACTGCTGCACCATCCTGGGCTCATGTCTGCCCCAACTGAGCCCATGGCTGCCCCACCCTGAGCCCATGGCTGCCCCACCCTGACCCCATGGCTGCCCCACCTTGAGCTCATGGCTCCCCCACCCTAACCCCATGGCTGCCCCACCCTGAGCCCATGGCTGGCTAACTTAAAACCAAACTGGACTAGATAGCAGTGTGAATATGTCAAAAGATAATTTATTTCACAGACTAACCCTCTAGAAATGAACGCGGTATACGTCGACGACTACGACGGAGAGGTGGTTGGGAGGAAGACGAAGCGCAAGTCCTCTCTGTCCAAGAGGCGGAAGAGGGCCTACCTTAACGAGACTACTGGCGTCGCAGAGACCATCAGCTCCGATGAGGAGGTCACCCACCAGAAACGGTGAGTTAACGCGTTCCATCATGGAACTGAATGGTACTAGTGTCAAGTCAAGAATTTTATTTATAATGGAACTAGTGATAAAAAAATATCAGTTGTTCCATCATGGAACTGTATCATGGTTATAGAACTAGAGTCAACGAACCGACCGATCGATAACTTTCGATTTGCTCTGTTGCGACGAAGTGAAACAAAATTATTTCTATTAGCGAACTCGAATCAGGACCAAATAGAATTAATCAAAAACTTAATTATCCTCATCCTTGCAGACACATCCAAAAGAAAACCGATAGTCTGGACCAGCAAAACGAAAGTATAGACCAGTTCGGTAAATACCTAGCCTCGCTCCTGAAGCAACTGCCCAAAGAACTGTCGAATCAGTTACAAGCGGACTTCGTGAAGCAAGTGATGACCGCGCAGCTGAGCGACTCGCGCGCGGCCAGCGGCTACACCATCACCATCGCCGAGCCAAGCGTCAGCGCCGAGCCAAGCGTCAGCGATCAAGCTCACGTCAGCGTCAGTGTAGCGCCTCACGTCAGCGTAGCGCCTCACGCGAGCGTAGGGTCTTACGTGAGCGTAGCGCCTCCCGTCAGCGTAGGGCCTTACGTGAGCGTAGCGCCTCCCGTCAGAGTTGAAGCTCACGCTCAAGTGATAGAGCAGGGGCTAGCGACCTTCAGCAATGGAAACACTTAATAAATCAGTCATTTTTAGAATAGTTTTTTTCTTTTCATTCCTACTACTAATTCGTTACGCAGATGTGGAGATACTTGCGTCTTGTGTCGGCTGCTACAAAAAAGTGTAAGGCAGTTGTCCCACCGCCGGCGAGAGAACGACTAACTATCGACTATTTTCTTGCTCAAGAAACGAACAATAGATCCGTGTTAACAAAAGAAATGCAAATATAAATAGTTGATCGCTGGCTGTTCACACTGACCGGCGAAGACTCGTTCCACTAGTTCGGCGCTGAGCGACAAGAGCTATCAAAGATCGCTTAGCGATACTCGCTCGGCGATCAGATCTCGCGCCAAGAGAGCAACCAGCGGTCACTTCTGTTCAATGTGAGAGAGTGGGGCGAGTAATCTCCCGCCTCACGCGTCCACTCGCTCATAATAACCCAGCGACAAAACTATTGGAACTACACACTCGCTATCCGCTGCTCGCCAACTCGTTTTATAGTTCTAGCTCTACTCGTTCATCGTTGCCGGTGGGACAACTGCCTAAGGTTGAAAGATTATATACCAGCCACCAGTGACTTAAAAAATCAGTCTTCCCTGCGCACTTATAGACACTTCTTACTACATTGTCACAATGGGTTCATTCCCGTTCGTCCCCATCAAGTTTGTCCCCCCAGTGGGACGAACGGGAATTCTTATTTTCACTTCCCGTTTGTTCACTGAACTTGCTGGTGGGACAAACGGGAATATTTTTTTTATATTTTATTCAATTCCCGTTTGTCCCACTGGTTGGACAAACGGGAATGAACCATCATTATTTTGATTTTAGCCTTGTTATCTAGGGCTACCATCTGTCCGGGTTTTCCCCGGATTTGTCCTAGTTTGAAGAGCGCCCGGGAGGCGTCCAGAAAAAAATAATTATAACCATGTTTTTATATTTGTTGCAAGAATACTTTTTAGAGGTGTCCGGGGAAAAAACATATTTTGCCCAAGTGTCCGAGTTTTTTTTCCGCTACTCGAGTCCCACACAGACGCAGGTTTTGCAAGCCTTCGATAATGGGTGCTTCTACGCATTCTCCTCTGAAAAAGTAAGTCTCATTGAAAAAAAAAACAGATCCGGGAATCGAACTCAGACCCACAGCACTGCCAGCACTGAAAAATACTAAGAGCATTGCATTTACGAAGTACCTGTTACAGGGATATAATGAAAAAAATACACACGTTTAATTTCTAATGCTAAATAAAACAAAGTTTAGATCGGGCCAGTTTATTCGGGAAAGAGAATTATTTTTTAACTTTATGTCCACCTACTACTCATCGTCAGGTTCCTCTTTGATTTCTTCTTTTATATTCACTTCAATTGTTTCTGCTAAATTATTATCACTAGTATCAGGTTCTTCTTTAATTTCTTCCTTTATATTAATTTCAATTGGTTCTTCTGCTAAATTATTATTACTAGTAGTAGGTATTACCGTATTAAATGGAGAAGCCAGTGGCAAATTCAATGATGCACTATTTACTGAAGAAACTATTGGAACTTCATTATTTGTTACCATTGGCATAATAATTAGTGAAGGATAATTCTGTGTTTGCGTTTGTCCGAATGGATAAGCTAATGGCATTTGCGTTGAGGTCGATGGAATTTGTTCTACGGCTGAAGAAGTTGTTCGCATTTGTTCTACGGCTGAAGAAGTTGATGGCATATCCTGTGGTGAAGACGACGGTGTCTGAGCGAGTGGAGAGCTGCAGATATTGTCTTTATCATCATCATCATCAGTGTCACCATCATCCGAGATGTCAGTGTCTGATCCATCGGTTTCGGTGGCATTGCCGCGAGGAATCAGCAGTGAGTCCTTTTCATCTTGATCCTCTGTTGACGATACACGGGCTTTTTTTCTGTAACGATAGAAGTATTTTTTAATTGCCTCATTAACCTTTTGGACGCCAAAGTCGTCTATACTTGACAAGCACCTGCGGGCCCTGTGCGCCTACGACGTCTATACTTGACAAAAATTCTGTCTATAAAAATATAAAATAAATATGTTGAAAACAATTACTGCTATTTTTTCCTTACTTTCGACAATAAAGAATAACCCAGCTCTTGCGTACAGAACACGACAGTGCGTTCGTAGCTTGGCGTTCAAATGGTTAATCTGTTAAACCGTAGCCGAAATCTCAACTAAGAGAACATTATCATTTATATAAATTACCTTTTCGGGCTCTCACAGGTTGCTTCTTTCCCTGAATTGCTGAAAATTAAAATTATTTTTATTATTTATACCATAGAACATTATGCATACCTACACCGTAATTAATTATATAACTATGTATGTTGCTATAAATATAAAAAGAAATCCTACTAATATTATAAATGCGAAAGTCTGGATGTTTGTTACTCAATCACGCCTAAACGGCTGAACGGATTTAGATGAAATTTGGCACACGTATAGTTTATAACCCGGATTAGGACATAGGCTATAAAATTCCTACGGGAAACGTCTCCTTCCCGCGGGATATTTGAAAAAAGAAATTACGCGCGGGTGAAACCGCGGGCGGAAAGCTAGTATATTAATCAAAATCGATTCACCCGGTCAAAAGTACATAATGACGTTATACACTTCAGAAAACAACATAGTCGAATTGATAACCTCCTATTTATGAGTCGGTTTATAACCTCACCTGTTCCATTTGGTCTTGCTGACCATCTTGCGATGATCAGCATTCACCTTAACAAAAAAAATTTGGAGTTCTTCATTTCTTTTCTCCAGCCCCTTAAAAAGAAGAAGTAGGTATAAGTAAAATTTACTCATTGTCTGGCAACACACATGCTATGATTAGTTTTGTGCTGGACGGAGCTGTGTTAACCTTTTGGACGCCAAAGTCGTCTATCTTGACAAGCACCTGCGGGCCCTGTGCGCCAACGACGTCTTTACTTGACAAAAAACCCTGCCTCTGACCCTACGGCCACGGGGGCTTCGTCGTTTGACCCCGGTCCCGAATACACCGCGGTGTCAAACGCACAAGGACTCTTTTTGAATTGGCCGTTTGACACCGTTAATAATATCGCGGTTCCAAGCGGGAATAACTTTTTTCGACTTCGTCATTTGACACCGCCAATAAAAATCTTATTTTTGATTTTTGTACAGTTGAGTACACAAGTAAGTTGTAGATTTGAAGGATCCTACTCAAGGTTATATTTTTTTTTTGAAAAGTTACTTGTTTTTAGGAAGCATTAACGTGTCGTGTATTGGTTTTTGCATGGAATACGTTTTCGATATCGGAATCGTTAGAAGGTTGTATCTTTTGCAAAAGAAGTAATAAACGAGTAGCTATTACAATAGCCTTATCGCCAAAAGGGTAAGATGGTTCAATTAGTAAGGTCACTTGTTCCTGCATTTTCTTGTCGGTATTTTTTTAGTAGTAGTTTTAAGTATTTGATGGTTACATGTAAATGAAAGCTGCAGGAGTCGTGCACTGCTTTGTTTGTAAAAAAAAAATAGAAAATAACGACATAAGACGCTTATTTTTGGTCTGAATAAAATTTTATGTGTATAATAATATATACGAATTTAATGTTTCAATAAATGAATTTCTTGTCGCTTTGTGCATTAACGAAAATTTAACTATCTTTATTATGTATAAATAGCTAAATACAATATAAAAGCATAAAAATCATTAAGTACTGGTGGTGTGTGCGGCCACACCGAAGCGGCTGCCTTGATCACACGTTTTGTGTTGGGGCGCACAGTCGTATGGACATTTTTGCGCTCGCATCAAACGTGTATTGCCGCACTGGAGCTTGGAGTTGCAATTTTAAAAACACAGGGGTGTGTCTTTGCCGCAGTCAACGTGTTAACAAGCTGAAATGAAGCTAGATAAAGTGACCATATCCCAAAAAGTGGCTGATAGTGGTTGGAAGTAAAGAGCTAAAATACGAGCGTTCTATTGGTGCGGCCTATGGGACAAAGTTGTCATTACAAAAAACGGATACTTATATTGGGATATTTTTTTTAATGCAATTTTGTCTTTAACTGTACATAAATATTAACAGCGGTGTCAAGTGACGAAGTCGAAAAAAGTTGTTCACCACTTGACACCGCGGTGTCAAACGGCCAATTCTAAAAGCGTCCTTGTGCGTTTGACACCGCGGTGTATTCGGGACCGGGGTCAAACGACGAAGCCCCCACGGCCACCACACTATCGCGATAACTATCGCGATAAAATCTTCGTGTTCGTTCTACGACGAAGTGCTTGGCCACATCTTCACTACGTCGCGATAATTTAGAACGTCACGATAATTCAATTCGTATGAAACGCGCAAAGTGTAGCCAACCGCACGAACTTTGTCGCGATAAAACCCTTTGATGTGCGGCAAAATACCGACAGCGGCGCGAAGAACGTCTGTTGTCGCGATAGCACGAACTATTTGGCCAGACGTGTCGCGACAACGCAAATGTTCGCGTTATCGCGATAATGTGGCCCCAGCATGACAAATTGCGTATGAACCGATAAAACATCTGTAATAAAACTGTTAACTCACATCAATCTTGCTTCGTAATTCTTCATTCTCGATCAGAAGGGAGCTGATCGTATTCTGAGCATGCGCGAGTCTCTGATGCACCAGGAACACTTCCTTCCTGTCCAGGGACACACTTTCTAGCTGTTCTGGAGTCGGGGATACATCCTGGGACAGTTACAACCAATTCGTAAACTATAGTTCGTAAAACCTAGGATGATACCTGCGACAGCTGTCATCGGAATGACAGTAGTTAAGTTTCACCAATTACTGTCAAATATGCAGAGAAATTACGTTCATAATTGGCCGGCTCCGCCCACATAGGGATGTTTACAGACAGAATCAGCACGGCACATGAAGTCCAAAATTCATAGCGTGCCCCGCACTAGCCGGGAGCATTTTGACAGATGAAAAGAGATGGAATTACCCTATTTACCGCGCTTTTAGTGTCGAACTCTTGAAAAAGAGTATTTATTTAAATTAGAAATAAGAAAAGAAATGTATTATCTCTAGTAAATCATGATAATAAGCAGTGTTTCCACATTGAGGGGAAATTCCCCTTTTAAGGGGAAATTAGGGTCATGAGGGGAAGAAAAAGGGGAAAGACATTGCAGAAATTTTGGAAGTAATGAGGATTTTCGCGTATGAGAAATGATGGCTTTAACTGCTACGTGATTGGTGAATTTTGACATATCTATCAATGTTATGCCTAAAATAATCAATCATGAATAATCAATCATCAATAATCAATCATGAATAATAATCATCAATAATCAATCATCGAGACCGTGCTGCCACACACCATGTACTCGGTCTTCGCAACATTTAGCTTCAGACCACCGTCCTCTAGCGCGTCCTTCCATTGGTTCACCTTATGCTCCAGTTTCCGTTTATCCTCATCTGTCAGTGCAATGTCATTGGCATACATCATAAGCCATGGGGATGGCTCATGGACTTTTGCCGAAACAACGTCCAGCACTACACTGAACAGAAAAGGACTCAGGGCCGAACCTTGGTGTACACCAACTGTGATCGGGAACGGACGCGTATCGCCAACGGCGGTCCTCACTATGGATTCCGAGTTGTGGTACATGTCTCGGATAATGTCAATATAGGTTTGTGGCACATTTTTCTTCTTCAAAGCCCACCAGATTACCTGGCGCGGTACGCAGTCAAAGGCTTTCTGGAGATCTAGGAAGGCCATGTGCAAAGGCATTTTCTTCTCCCTGTAAGCCTCGACTAGGATTCTTAGGGCAAAGATGGGATCGATTGTACCACAGCCAGGACGGAACCCATATTGACACTCCGAGACGGTGCACTCTTGCCGGAGCCTTGAGTCGATTACGCGCTCAAAGAGTTTCATGGTGTGACACATTACCTTAATACCCCGGTAGCTTCCACAGTCCTGTACACTACCTTTGCCTTTATAAATTGGAGTAATAATGCTCAATCTCCAAGAATTGGGCATCTTGCGGCTGGTAAGAATGCGGTTAAAAAGGTCAGTAAGTACGGCCACACCATTTGGGCCCATCAATTTCCACGCTTCAATCGCTATAAATAATATAGCTTATACATCAGAATAACACATAGGCTAAAATTTACAAGATATTCCCGCGGGATAACGTCCTATAGTTCACGCGGGCGAAGCCGCGGGCGGAAGGCTAGTTAAAAAATATATTTTAATAATTACTAAAAGAAGAAAATACACAAGGATTTGTTTCATTACCAACATAACCTCAAAGTACAAAAATACTCATATTTTTTTTTTGCAACCACCGTTTGTTAAAATTCTTTTTGGAAATGTTTATGTAATGCAATTGCTAGTGTATAAGCATTTTTCAAATCATAGACGCCCCAATTTTTATCCAGGACAAACGTAGTATGGGACTTTGCCATTGTTCTTTGCATGACAACGGACGCAACACCAAATCAAAATGAAAAGGTTCTTTTTGAGAAAATTACATTGTAGCAAAGGGACGTTTTAAGAAAGCTACATTTAAATAAAGCGACTTTTAGGAAAGATACATTTAAGCAAGGAACTTTGAGGATATATAACATTACATTTTAGCGAAGATTCTATTTGTGAAAGTTACATTTTTGCAATGGCACTTTTGGGAAAATTACATTATTGCAAAGGGACTTTTGGGACAGTAACATTATAGCCAAAAGACTTTTTTAAATTGAAATGGATATTTAATTAGGACTCACATTAACATTTTCAGTCGGCTCCAACTGGACTCTGGGGTGCTTCCTCGATAAGTGTTTCTTTAGGTTGGTGATGGAGTTAAGGTGGGACAGCTGCTTCTTGCAGATGAGACACATGGCCACCTTGGCCGCGTTGTCGCAGCGGAAGTACAGCCACACTGACGACCGCTGGTTCCCGCCCCCCTCTGACCTGGGGGGAGTCACGCCGTCAGACAGGCCACTGTGGCCTTTTCTTTTGTTTATTCCTATTTGCCCCCACAAGGATTGCCACCGGAGGCAATTGGAAATGAAAATTCCCAGTTGCCTCCGGAGGCGAGCAGGAAGTTAGTTAGTTGGTTAGCAGCAGTGTACAGCGAAGCTAAAGTGGGGGCAATAACTTCCTGGTCGCCTCCGGAGGCAACTGAGAATTTTCATTCCCAGTCCGGTGGCAATCCTTGAGGGGGCAAATGGGAATAAACCTTTTCTTTTTACAATAAGGCACTCTTACCAGGTGTTTCTTTTACCAGGTGGTAGGTTGCCGTACTGGGCCGTCTAGGTGGGTACCACCGCAGTGCCAGATATTTTCCCGTGAAATAGATGTGTGTCAAGCAGTTGTGTTTCGGGGAAAGGGCACTGAAGCTAGTGAAATTACTGGATATATGAGACCTAATAACTGTCGTCTCGGTGTAGCGAGCGCAGGGCGGTGCCAGACAGTAACTGCTTAGTTACTGTTTGGCTCTGAACTGAAGGGCAGTCGTGGCGCTTACCATCAGGTGTACGATCTGCTCGTCTTGTTACACATTGCAATAAAAAAATACAAGGCCCCGGCAAATTTGTTGACTATCGGGTGGGGATTGCGCACAACACGAATTTTGACATGCCTGCGCGCTATTGGTCAGAAGCATACCTCTGACCAATAGCGCGCGGGCGGCAGTGTTGGGCGTAATTAATTACTTTTGTAATTTAATTAATAATTGAACCAAAAGTAATTCAATTACTTTAATTGCAATTACATGTAATTGAAATTACTGTAATTGAATTACATAAGTAATTGGTAATTATAATTACATTAATTTGTAATTGTAATTACTCAATTACTTTAACACATCTTTTTTTTTTTTTGACCGGGTTACCATCTTTTACCCGACCAAAATTTTGGTTTAAAACCGTTTAAAACGGTGTTTTACGGTTTTTATGGTTAGAAACAGTGTTTTTTAAATATGAACTCAGAATGCATTAGATTGTCGAATTCGCCATGGAACGGAGTACCAAACTGTGTATTTCATGTTTGTCAGATTTTTTACTATGATACTATTACTGATATTTAGAGATGGGCAAAGTGTTTCTGCCCGGCAGGTAAGATTGGGAAGACCCTTTGATGATACTTCCTGGAGAATACCCATGATGTTATTACCCTGAAAACACCCCCTGGTAATACTACCCGGAGAACACCCCCTGATGTGATTACCCTGAAAACAACCCCCGATGCAACAACCCGGTGAACACCCCTTTGATGATACTTCCTGGAAAACACCCATTATGTTAATACCCTTAAAGCACCCCCTGGTACTACCCGTAGAACACCCTCTGATGTGACTACCCTGAAAACAAACCCCGATGCAACAACCCGGTGAACACCCCTGATGTGACTACCCTGAAAACCCCCCAATGCAACAACCCGGTGAACACCCTTTGATGATATTTTCTAGAGAACACCTATGATGTTAATACCCTGAAAACACCCCCTGGTAATACTACCCGGAGAACACCCCCTGATGTGACTACCCTGAAAACAACCCCCGATGCAACAACCCGGTGAACACCCCTTTGATGATACTTCCTGGAGAACACCCATTATGTTAATACCCTTAAAACACCCCCTGGTATTACTACCCGTAGAACACCCTCTGATGTGACTACCCTGAAAACAAACCCCGATGCAACAATCCGGTGAACACCCCTGATGTGACTACCCTGAAAACCCCCCGATGCAACAACCCGGTGAACACCCTTTGATGATATTTCCTAGAGAACACCTATGATGTTAATACCCTGAAAATACCCCCTGGTAATACTACCCGGAGAACACCCCCTGATGTGACTACCCTGAAAACAACCCCCGATGCAACAACCTGGTGAACACCCCTTTGATGATTCTTCCTGGAGAACACCCATTATGTTAATACCCTGAAAACACCCCCTGGTAATACTACCCGGAAAACATCCCCTGATAAATACCCAAGAAACCCCCCTTATGTTGGCACCCTGAACACCTCCTAAGGCTACTTACTACACTACCCTATAATCACCTGTTGACGATATAAAATCACCTATTACCTATTATCTATTGGATAATGACCATGGGCAATGACTGGTATTTTGCACGTTATTTTATGCCTTTACAATTCTAAATACATAACTCTTTTTTGATCTGTTTTCCGTAAATATACTTTTGATGAATCATTACCTAATTATTTTATTTATATACTACCTAAACTTAAAAAGTACCGAAAAAGTAATTAAGTAATTGCAATTACCAATTACAATTACAAATTTGTAATTGTTAATTGAATTACTTTTAACAATTACCAGTAATTTGTAATTGAAGTTTTCAATTACATTTTGTAATTGTAATTTGTAATTGAAGTTTTCAATTACATTTTGTAATTGTAATTTGTAATTAGTAATTAATTACATTTTGCCCAACACTGGCGGGCGGTCACGCGCAAGTGCACATGCGCGAACTTTCCCCCTCTCCGTTGACCGATGTTCAACAAGCTTGCCGGTACCTGTACTTACGTGACACACAGGTCGTTGTCCTCGTGCGCGTCATCGTCCGTCTTCTCGTAGTAGCTGGTATGCTTGCTGCGCACGTGCTTCAGCAGGTTGGACACAGAGGACAGGTACGAGCACTGACTGCGGCAGATGTTGCAGGTCGCTGTCCGCTTCTCAGCGTCCTTCACTGTGAAATACTTCCAAGCCGCACTGGGCCTTCGGGAATTTTTTGTGAGGGTACTGCAAAGAATAATAATTCTACTAATTATATAATATAATTATAAAATATAATATTATAAATGCGAAAGTCTGGATGTTTGGATGTTTGTTTGTTCCTCAATCACGCCTAAACGGCTGAACGGATTTAGATGAAATTTGGCACACGTATAGTTTATAACCCGGATTAGGACATTGACTATAAAATTCCTACGGGAAACGTCTCATTCCCGCGGGAATAACAATTTTAAAACTACCAAACCGATTTGAATAATTCTTTCACAGTTGGAAAGCTACACTATCCCCGGTTAACATTGGGTACTTTTGTTCTCGGAAATGCGGGGGAAAGGGAGGATATTTGAAAAAAGAGATTCCGCGCGGGTGAAACCGCGGGCGGAAGGCTAGTCAACTACTAACAAAGAAAGGGTTATTCCACAAATCCCCATCGGAAATCCCCATCAATGGGGATTTCGGAACTTTTAGTTCACAAATCCCCATTGATCTCATGATGGGGATTTGTGAACTAAAAGATGTTGATGAAGTTCATAAATCCCCATTACCTTAGAAATGAAATACAAAAACAAATAAAACAGAAAGTAACAATCAGGAAGTCTATAAATAAATAAAAAACAAGTGAATGTCGGAAAACAAGTGAATGTCGGGAAACAAATGAATGTCGGATAAACAAATGAATGTCGGAAAAACAAGCGAATGTCGCTTGCGCCTGGTTTTTGACTTAAAATCACTAGACAATGTTTTTCCACCTGCACTTGTTTCCCTGATGTTGATGAAGTTCAGAAATACCCATTAACTTTGAAATGAAATACAAAAACAAATAAAACAGAAAGTAATAATCAGGAAGTCTACAAATGAATAAAAAACAAGTGAATGTCGGTAAACAAATGAATCCCAGGACATTATTCACACAGCGCCATCTAGCCCCAAACTAAGCATAGCTTGTACTATGGGTGCTAGACAACGGATAAACATTACTTAGATACTTTTTTTTTTTTGTAAACACATACATATTATGCATATAAACACCCAGACCGATACAAACAAACATGTTCATGCACACAAATGTTTGTACCGTGCGGGGATCGAACCCGCACCCGAACCGGAATGTCGGGAAACAAATGAATGTCGGATAAACAAATGAATGTCGGAAAAACAAGCGAATGTCGCTTGCGCCTGGTTTTTGACTTAAAATCACTAGACAATGTTTTTCCACCTTCACTTGTTTCCCGACATTCACTTGTTTATATGACATTCATTTGTTTTTCCGACATTCATTTGTTTTTCCGACATTCATTTGTTTTTCTAATATTCACTTGTTTTTATGACATTCATTTATTTTTCCGACATTAATATTTTGTTTTTCTGATATTCTCTTGTATTGCAGACATTCTCTTGTTTTTCCGATATTCCTTTGTTTCTCTGATATTAAATTGTTTTCCTGATATTAATTTGTGAAAAATAAAGTTCTGTTATTTTTCTCTTAGATGTCTGTTAATTACGAGCTCTGTTTTATAATCAGTGCACAGTGGTGGAACAAGTTGATATGACTGGGTTTTCTACCGTTTTAAATGAATAGGAATATCACAGTTAATGAGAATGTGCAGATTATTATAAATTACAACATGGTTGCGTAAGAAGAAAATAAATTCTTCTACTGCAACTAGTGTTTTTGAAAAATTTCTTGTTGGCAACTAGTTGTTTATAAAGAAAAAAAATTCTTTATTCGAAACTAGTTGCCGACAAAGAATAAAAATATCTTTTTCGCAACCGGTTGCGAACTGTGGTTGCCAATACGGCCGAAAGGTATTTGTTTTTGTATTTCATTTCTAAGGTAATGGGGATTTATGAACTTCATCAACATCTTTTAGTTCACAAATCCCCATCATGAGATCAATGGGGATTTGTGAACTAAAAGTTCCGAAATCCCCATTGATGGGGATTTCCGATGGGGATGTGGTGTTAGTTACACTATTTATAACTCCAGAATGGATGAACCGATTTGGCTGAAAATTAGTGGAGAGGTAGCTTAGAACCAGGAGACGGACATAGGATACTTTTCATCCCGGAAATGTGGGGGCAATGAAACCGCGAGGGCGACCGCTAGTAAAAAATAAAAATTAATTTCTGTTCTGTAAGGACTTTTTTTTTTTCTCCACGCGCCCATCCTTACAGTTCGTTAGTCTCGCTAAAACTCGAGAACAGCTGAACCGATTTGACTATAAGTAGTCTTAAAATATTCGTGGAATTCCAGGATTTCCAGGGAAGGTTTAAAGCGATGAGAAAATATGGAAAAATAGTGAGGAAAATACTAAAAACGACAATTTTATTTTGCCATACAAGCTGCTCTTACCTGTCAAACGTTTGATGTTAGGGTTTAATTTAATATGGTGTATATTAAGAGGTTAGTGATATGAAGCTCACCAGGTCAACTAGTATAGTTATTTATGTGACTGTTGCATAATGAGGGTCATTAAAATACGAATGTGGTTTTATGAAACGAACGAAGTGAGTTTCATAAAAGGATCACGAGTATTTTAATGCCTAATTATGTACAGTCACATACATAACTTTATCTTCATTCATACGATAAATGTCTATTTTAAAGTCAGGATCGATGTGAAACCGCGTGGAATATAATCCGTAGTACCAGGAGAGCAGAGAAGAAGAACAAGAAGCTAGGCTAGCTCGCGTCTTTCAAACTCTTTGATTTAATGAATAGTTAATAGTAGTAGAATACGCTGCGGTTATGCTCTCCTGGTACCTTTGAAAATACATCAAGATGTTTTGCTTACATATGTTAGCTTCAAATCCATTAATTTTTACTTTTTAAGAAGACGTTCGAAATTTGAACGTAATTAAAGTATCGGTTACCGATACTAAAATGTAAACATTACGATGCAGCCACAGATACTTATATCTAAATGTAGGGCGTTTGCTCATCGCTCCTGACTATAAAATAGACATATTATGGTATGGATGTAGATAAAAGTATAAAAGTATCAGCCTATTAATGTCCCACTGCAGGGCAAAGGCCTCCATCCTTGAAATCCAGTTATTGCTACAATTATGGGTAATGGCTTAATCACCACGCTTGCCAAATGCGGATTGGTGATCACAAACCCGAGCTGTGTCCAAACCGACACAAAGTTAGCTCGACCTAGGAATTGAACCCAGGACCCCGAGATCTTTGCCCGGTACTTAAACCACTATAAGACCAACGAGGTGTTGTCAGAACCGACACAAAGTTAGCTCGACCCGGGAATTGAACCCAGGGCCCCGAGTTCTCGGCCCGATACTTAAACCACTATAAGATCAACGAGGTTTTGTCAGAACCGACACAAAGTTAGCTCGACCAGGGAATTGAACCCAGGACCCGGAGTTCTGGGCCCGGTACTTAAACCACTAGACCATTGAGGCGTTGTCAGCTAGTAAATAATTAAAAAAACCTTACTCATTATAATCCCCGGAATCATTGGAATCATCACTCTCTTCGACATCATTCTTCTCCGGGCTGTAATCAACATCATTTTCCTTCTCAAACTGGATACAATGCCGTCTCCTCAGATGCTTTGCCAGGTTAGTCGATGTCGACCTGTACGAGAACTGCTCGCGGCATAACGTGCACGTTGCCAGCCTCTCCTCGTCGTCCGTGATCTCAAAGTACTCCCACACTCCACTCCTGAGGATTCTGCGTCTGTCCATAGACAGATCTGCATCTTCCTCGCTAAAGGAAATTAAACAAATCATTGATATTATGCTTTTAACTTTCATCAAACTAAAAACTTTTAGTCATTAATCTCGGAGTATCTACCAGGCAAATAGCCTAATGGGTACTCACAGATTAGTCGATTTGCTCAATGATTGTACCCTATGGTACTAGGGCAACATGACCTTAGTGGAGTTATTTAAAAAGTTTATGTTATCCAGAACAGTTATGTTTGCTGAAAGAAGATTACATGTGTCCGCCATTCCTTAATGGATTTTCAGACACGCATTAATTAGTTCTAAAAAATCCACTTTGCTGAGAATTATGAACCAAGGATTAAAGTGGACATGAAAGTGCACAAAGATCCATCAATGGATCTTTGCAATGGATTTTAGTGGACTTAGGGATTTTATTCATGAGTGTTTTGATGCATATCAGAACTGTTTCTTTTTTTACTGTAATTTATTAATATTGTATCATCATGTGGCTGTACTTAATAAATAAATAAAAATTTTGATGAGTTATTTGGTGTAATGGTCAGGAATTCGGCTATTACACCAGAAGTCGCGGGTTCGATCCCCGCACGGTACAAACATTTGTGTGCATGAACATGTCTGTTTGTATTGGTCTCGGTGTTTCTATGTAACATGTATGTATTTACAACAAAAATAAAACAAGTAATGTTTATCCGTTGTCTGGCATCCATAGCACTAGCTAATATTTAGTTTGGGGCTAGATGGTGCTGTGTAAATAATGTCCAGAGATATTTATTTAATAATTTAATATCCAGATATTTATCAATTGCCTTTGAATCCTAGCTTAGGAGAGATGAAATCAAACAGCCAGTTGGTATATAGCGGAGACACCTTACATACTACTCATCGCTAATATCCACTAACATGTATTTAACAGCAGAGGTTAAGAGCGCTCTACACTTAGCCCGCGGATCGCGCGCGATAGCTGCGAAAGGGGGCGCGAACGTTAGGTGTGGAGCCGTCTCCTATTTTATGCGAAACGGCTCCACACTTAGCGTTCGCGCTCTTTCGCAGCCATCGCGCGCGATCCGCGGGCTAAGTGTAGAGCGCTCTTAACGTCCGAAATGGGCACACTGTTGATACTAAAATTTTTATTTTGCTACAATATGATTTTTTTTTGTGCTTTTATTTTTTACATAAACTGGTTACAAGTTGTTAAACAGTTTTCCTCATTAATAAGTTAGTACTTCAACACCTTAACATGAAATTTTTTATTTTCTTTGGCCATTAATTAATTCCTTAAAAAAAAGAAAACAAATTTCGAGGTTATACAAAATGTAAACAAAACTTTAATACTCACTCATCTTCTTCTAAATACGTTATTTCCTCAACAGTTTTATCTTCTTCGTCATCAGAGATCTTAACAATCATATTATCATCGTGTTTCCTCACCAAATGTTTCCTTAAATTTGTCACTGTTGTTCTGTAAGACAGCAGCCTTTCACAATAATTGCACTTTGCAATAAAGTCTTTTTTGCTCACGATCTCAAAATGCTGCCAAACCGTACTGGTTAGCTTGCTCTCGTTGATCACCTCCACATTTTCGCTAAAAGTAAGTTATATTGATTATGATATGCTTTTAAACTTTCATCAAACTATAAATTATCATTAATCTCGGAGTACCTACCAGGCAAATAGCCTGATGGGTACTCTCAGATTAGTCGATTTGCTCAATAATTGTACCCTATGGTACTAGGGCAACATGACCTTAGTGGAGTTATTTAAAAAGTTTACGTTATCCAAAACAGTTATGTTTGATGAAAGAAGATTACATGTGTCCGCCATTCCTTAATGGATTTTCGGACACGCTTTAGTTCTAAAAATCCACTTTGCTGAGAATTCTGAATTAAGGATTAAAGTGGACATGAAAGTGCACAAAGATCCATCAATGGATCTTTGCAATGGATTTTAGTGGACTTAGGGATTTTATTCATGAGTGTTTTGATGCATATCAAAACTGTTTCTTCTTGAACCTTTTTTTACTGTAATTTATTAATATGTATCATGTGGCTGTACTTAATAAATAAATAAATAACTAAAAATTTTGATGAGCCATTTGGTGTAATGGTCAGGAATTCGGCTATTACACCAGAGGTCGCGGGTTCGATCCCCGCACGGTACAAACATTTGTGTGCATGAACATGTCTGTTTGTATTGGTCTCGGTGTTTCTATGTAACATGTATGTATTTACAACAAAAATAAAACAAGTAATGTTTATCCGTTGTCTGGCATCCATAGCACTAGCTAATATTTAGTTTGGGGCTAGATGGTGCTGTGTGAATAATGTCCTGGGATATTTTATTTAAAATACTAAAGTAAGTGATACAAAGTTCACCGGGTCAGCTAAATAGTATACAAATGTCTTTTATTGTACAGACGCCTGCAGATCAACCTGCCATAATCTGTCAAAAATTCTCAATTGAAACAGAACGCTTTAGAAAGTGATTATAGCAGAAAATTATTTGTAGAAAATTGACAGATTAGGGTAGCCTAGGGTTGCCATCCGTCCGGGTTTCCCCGGATTTGTCCTAGTTTAAAGGGCAACCGGGGAAGGTTTCATTTGTAGACCGAGTTTAAAAAAAAGGTGATTTATGACATTTTCAACTGTTTTTTATTACATTAAATATGTTTAAAAGATCTTGTTGACATGTCCAGCTTTCGGACTCTAAAATCCAGGGTTTTCACGCGTCTTGTCCTGTTTTCCAAATTTTAGAGATGGCAACCCTTTTTTTTTTTTTTTTTGCGGAGGAGAACACTTTTACGTGCCTTAGCCGCAGGCTAGCGAAGCCTGCGGCCGTGTGTGGGGCTCTGGACTACAGACGTTCGTCCCACTACCCACTAAACTCCTCCGGTTTCCCCTTTTCACCCGATGAGGACGAGCCGGTGCCAACCTTGTGGTTATTGACCAGCCCAGAGATGGCAACCCTAGGGTAGCCTGATGTGCTGTCGACTAACCTAACGTCCGAAATGGGCACACTGTTGATACTAAAATTTTTATTTTGCTACAATATGATTTGTTTTTGTGCTTTTATTTTTTACATAAACTGGTTACAAGTAGATAAACAGTTTTCCTCATTAATAAGTTAGTACTTCACCACCTTACCATGAAAATTTTTAATTTCTTTGGCCATTAATTAATTCCTTAAAAAAAAGAAAACATAGACACAGAACAACACAATTTCGAGGTTATACAAAATGTAAACAAAACTTTAATACTCACTCATCTTCTTCTAAATACGTTATTTCCTCAACAGTTTTATCTTCTTCGTCATCAGAGATCTTAACAATAATCAAATCATCGTGTTTCCTCACCAAATGTTTCCTTAAATTAGTCACTGTTGTTCTGTAAGACAACGGCCTTTCACAATAATTGCACTTTGCAATAAAGTCTTTTTTGCTCACGATCTCAAAATGCCGCCAAACCGTACTGGTTAGCTTTCTCTCGTTGATCACCCACATTTTCGCTAAAAGTATGTAAGTTATATTGATTGAATAAAATAAACAATATCTCACTGATAACAATAACAAATGACAAGGCATAGAGTATAGTAAATATACCAAATGTGACAAGGATAATACGCAAAATAACAGATACTTTTGGAGCTAGTATTGAGTATTTTGGGTAAAGCGCATCAATATTATTTCCATGGTAAAGCGCATAAACTTAATATATATAGATAATATTAATTCCATGGTAATAGTGTTAATAGACGATCGAACCAGTGCGCTCCGCACAGCGCACCGTACGGTGCGCTCTTTTGCTCCAGACGATCGCACCGCACAACGCACCGTCCAGTCGTTTTCGAGGCGTGAAAACGGCAACATTTTACGCTGCGCTGCTCGATTCATTCAATTATGGCTCCTATTTTACTAAAAAAGCGAAGATTGCTGTAGCAGTCGCTGCTATTGCCGTAACGTCATCTTTACCCGTTTTAAAAAAAAAGAAAAGGAGAGAATGGGCTAAATTTTACTTAAAAAGCAGGCAGAATTACAGTCACTTATGGCTACTGAAAGATTTGGATGATGACGACTTTAATAATAATAATAAATAAATATCTCTGGACATTATTCACACAGAGCCATCTAGCCCCAAACTAAGCATTAGCTTGTACTATGGGTGCCAGACAACGGATAAACATTACTTATATACTTTTTTTTGTAAATACATACATATTATACATAGAAACACCCAGACCGATACAAACAGACATGTTCATGCACACAAATGTTTGTAGGTACCGTGCGGGGATCGAACCCGCGACCTCTGGTGTAATAGCCAACTTCTCGACCATTATGCACCAAATGGCTCGTCAAACTTTAAAATATATCTAAGGATTAGTCCTCATTTATTTAAGGATTATTGTAGCTGCGACATACGTCCTTCACGCTTCGAGGTAAACATTCAACTGATTCGCCGAACGGTGCGGTGCGCGCTCCAGACGAGCGAACTGTCACCGGACCGCACCGACTTCGATGCGTTTGCCATCGAACAGACCGCACAGATTCGATGGTCTGTTAAAGCCGACAGACCATCGAATCTGTGCGCTCCGCACCGCGACCTTGGTGCGGTGCGGTGTGTTTTCGATCGTATGTAGGCCCGTCCGCCGCACATTATTATTATTATTACTTGTGCGGTCTGTTCGATGGCAAACGCATCGAACTTGGTGCGATCCGGTATCCGGTTCGCTCGTCTGTAGCGCGCACCGCACCGTTCGACGCATCAGTTGAATGTTTACCTCGAAGCGTGAAGGACGTATGTCAACAATAATCCTTATTATAAATGAGGACTAATCCTTAGATATATTTTAAAGTCATCATCATCTAAATCTTTGAATAGCCTTATGTGACTGTAATTCTGCCTGCTTTTTAAGTAAAATTTAGCCCATGCTCTCCTTTTCTTCTTTTAAATAAATAAATAAATAAATATCTCTGGACAATATTAACACAGCGCCATCTAGCCCCAAACTAAGCATAAGCTTGTGCTATGGGTGCTAGACAACGGATAAACATTACTTATATACTTTTTTTTGTAAATACATACATATTATACATAGAAGCACCCATCTCAGACCGATACAAACAGACATGTTCGTTCATGCACACAAATGTTTGTACCGTGCGGGGATCGAACCCGCGACCTCTGATGTAATAGCCGACTTCTCTTTTTTACAACGGGTAAAGATGACGTTACGGCAATAGCAGCGACTGCTACAGCAATCTTCGCTATTTTAGAAATAGGAGCCATAATTGAAAGAACCAAGCAGCGCAGCGTAAGATGTTGCCGTTTTCACGCCTAGAAAACGACTGGACGGTGCGTTGTGCGGTGCGATCGTCTGGAGCGAAAGACCGCACCGTACGGTGCGCGGTGCGGACCGCACAGATTCGATCGTCTATTAACACTATTAAGCGTGACTGTAATACTATTAACAGACGATCGAATCGGTGCGCTCCGCACCGCGCACCGTACGGTGCGGTCTTTTGCTCCAGACGATCGCACCGCACAACGCACCGTCCAGTCGTTTTCGAGGCGTGAAAACGGCAACATCTTACGCTGCGCTGCTCGGTTCTTTCAATTATGGCTCCTATTTCTAAAAAAGCGAAGATTGCTGTAGCAGGCGCTGCTATTGCCGTAAAGTCATCTTTGCCCGTTTTAAAAAAGAAGAAAAGGAGAGAATGGGCTAAATTTTACTTAAAAAGCAGGCAGAATTACAGTCACTTATGGCTACTGAAAGATTTGGATGATGACGACTTTAATAATAATAATAAATAAATTTAATATCTCTGGACATTATTCACACAGAGCCATCTAGCCCCAAACTAAGCATTAGCTTGTACTATGGGTGCCAGACAACGGATAAACATTACTTATATACTTTTTTTTGTAAATACATACATAGAAACACCCAGACCGATACAAACAGACATGTTCATGCACACAAATGTTTGTAGGTACCGTGCGGGGATCGAACCCGCGACCTCTGGTGTAATAGCCAACTTCTCGGCCATTATGCACCAAATGGCTCGTCAAACTTTAAAATATATCTAAGGACTAGTCCTCATTTATTTAAGGATTATTGTTGCTGCGACATACGTCCTTCACGCTTCGAGGTAAACATTCAACTGATTCGCCGAACGGTGCGGTGCGCGCTACAGACGAGCGAACCGGATACCGGATCGCACCAAGTTCGATGCGTTTGCCATCGAACAGACCGCACAAGTAATAATAATAATAATGTGCGGCGGACGGGCCTACACACGATCGAAAACACACCGCACCGCACCAAGGTCGCGGTGCGGACCGCACAGATTCGATGGTCTGTTACGGCTTTAATGTTGCCAGCTAACGATCCGGAATCGTACATACTATCCATTTTTTTGTTATTGGCTTGCCTTTGTTAAAATACCTTATTATATATGGATGGCGTCAATGATTTATAATAATAAAATATAAAATAAAGATAAGTTATCATTATAAAATAAATAGGATAATGCATTGGATCAATTTACACAAATAAATTAGTCTGCGTCGAGCCACGTCAAGCGAGGCACGTCACATCACTCACACACATTGTTTTATCAAAAAACAAATGACTTAATTTATGATAATTGGTGGCCAATGAAGGAGAAATTAATAGTTTAAAAAACTAAAAAACACGCTTTTAGCACGCACTAAAAATGAGGAAATAATTCGGACATTTAGTTTGATGACTCAAGAGTTTTATTAGGAAACAAGCGTGGAGCGTTTATGTAATCTATACTCTTTTTTGTCCAAACGCTCCACGCTTTCTTTCATAATAAAACTCTTGAGTCATCAAACTAAATGTCCGAATTATTTCCTCATTTTTAGTGCGTGCTAAAAGCGTGTTTTTTAGTTTTTTAAACTATTAATTTTATTTTATACTTTTTAGTCTTCTTACTATTCAAACTTAATTTACTACTTACTAATTTAAAATATTAATAGGTATTTAAAGATATTTATTCGTATTCCTGACAACAAAACCCTTTCATTTGATACCCATAATATCATGGGGGTGCATTTCAAATAGCCTGTCCGCCATCTTGGACGTCCGCCATATTGGATTTAAGTCACGTGACTTTTTTTTTCGTCTTCCTGACAGCAAACCCTTTCATTTGATACCCATATCATGGGGGTGGATTTCAAACAGCCAGTCCGCCATCTTGGGGAGGCCGCCATATTGGATTTGTAATGACGTTTCTTAGCTAGTCATGTATTGTCATCAGAACTCAGAGCGTGTGCATAATTGCATCATAATCGAAGACCGGGAAGTGGGTCAAATTAAGATTCCAAGATTTTTTTTGGCAAGTGAAGCTAATTTAATACATAATAATAATAATATTGACTTTTCTTAGATATTCATGTATTGTCATTAAAACTCAGAGCGTGTGCAAAATTTCATCCTAATCGAAGACCGGGAAGTGGGTCAAATTAAGATTCCAAGATTTTTTTTGGCAAGTGAAGCTAATTTAATAATAATAATATTGACTTTTCTTAGATATTCATGTATTGTCATCAGAACTCAGAGCGTGTGCAAAATTTCATCCTAATCGAAGACCGGGAAGTGGGTCAAATCAAGATTCCAAGATTTTCTTACATACATAGTTACAAGTGAAGCTAATATAAAGCGTGTAATAAAACAAAGTTTAGATCGGGACAGTTTATTCGGGAAAGAGATTTATTTTTTAACTTTATGTCCACCTACTACTACTATGTACTGATCAAAATCATCGTCAGGTTCCTCTTTGATTTCTTCTTTTATATTCACTTCAATTAGTTCTGCTAAATTATTATCACTAGTATCAGGTTCTTCTTTAATTTCTTCCTTTATATTAATTTGAATTGGATCTTCTGCTAAATTAGTATTTCTTGTAGTTGATATAACCGTATTAAATGGAGAAGCCAGTGGCAAATTCAATGATGCACTATTTACTGAAGAAACTATTGGAACTTCATTATTTGTTACCATTGGCATAATAATTAGTGAAGGATAATTCTGTGTTTGCGTTTGTCCGAATGGATAAGCTAATGGCAATTGCGTTGAAGTCGATGGAATTTGTTCTACGGCTGAAGAAGTTGTTCGCATTTGTTCTACGGCTGAAGAAGTTGATGGCATTCGTTCTCCGACTGAAGAAGTTGATGGCATATCCTGTGATGAAGGCGACGGTGTCTGAGCGAGTGGAGAGCTGCAGATATTGTCTTTATCATCATCATCAGTGTCACCATCATCCGAGATGTCAGTGTCTGATCCATCGGTTTCGGTGGCATTGCCGCGAGGAATCAGCAGTGAGTCCTTTTCATCTTGATCCTCTGTTGACGATACACGGGCTTTTTTTCTGTAACGATAGAAGTACTTTTTAATTGCCTCATTAACCCTTTGGACGCCTAAGTCGTCTATACTTGACAAGCACCTGCGGGCCCTGTGCGCCAACGACGTCTATACTTGACAAAAACTCTGTCTCTAAAAATATGAAATAAATATGTTGAAAACGATTTACTGGTATTTTTTCCTTACTTTCGACAATAAAGAATAACCCAGCTCTGGCGTACAGGACACGACAGTGCGTTCGTAGCTTGGCGTTCAAAAGGTTAAACCTTCGATCACTAATAACACTGGTCTACAAAATTTTACTATTTGTGTGCCCATCAATTGAATACTATATTTTTATACTGCTTTGAGGTAACTAAATACGAAAACACAGAAATTTTTTTTTAATTAGCTCTTATTTTGGAAATATACCTAATATACAAAATTTGACTTTTAGTAACATGTTAAAGTACAAAACAATTTATTTAAAAAATATATATATATTTATTTATTATTGTTTTTTACTTTTTATATAAAATTGGGAATATTGAAATATTAACATAATATTTAAACGTGTTTAATTAAGATTTTCGCTTCTTTTTCGTTAATCTTTTGTAATCGCTGTTAGGGGTATCTCTTCTCAAATTCCAGCAGTAGTCCGCTAACATTGACGCATTCCATCGGCCCTGGTATATGTTTTCCATTGTCGAGATATCTTGATTCGCCATGTTCGTCACTTACATCACCGCAGTTAGAAGGGAAAAAATCAAGATGAGAATGAAGAAAATGAATTTTTATAGACCCACAAACTGTGACGATTGTGAGGTTGTAGGCTCATTGTAGTCAACTTCCATTGAAATTATCTCTTCTTCAGAATCTTGCTGGTACTCTTCGGGATGTCGAGGAACAGGTAAATCGATTCCGTGTGGTACAGGTCGCGACACAGAGGCTACATAAGGGTATACCACGTTTCGTGTCTTTTTTCTTGATATACTATACTGGATGGAGTCAAGCAAAAGTAACAGTCATTCGCATGATTGGTAGGTTCCCTCCTCATCATTGGCACACCAAAAGGCAATGAAAGTTTCTTTTTGTTTAGCCACGTCTTAATCAAATTTGTGGAGCAAGCTGTGCAAATAAAATGTGGTACGATTTGTCTTGGTTTTTAATTTTAATTCCAAAATAATGGAAGTAAGCAGTTTCTAAACGTTGAGTAATTGAGCATCTTTGGTTAATATGGGTCACCTTACCACATATTGTAGTAAAAATGGTCTGCACTATTAACACATTTGTGAGACATAATGGAAAATGTAGATTTTTCACAAAAAATGTCAAAAAACGATAACAATTTCACGTTTTAACTGTTGAACAAAACACAGTCAGCGTTAGAAGTAACAAACAAATATGAAAAAATAAAATTACCGCAGTTAATCTCTAAATATTTTGAATTATCATCATTAATGTGGTAAAACTATCGCGCTACCTGCTATTATATTTTATATGGCACAGTTGCACAATAAGAGCTAACTATGAATTTTTACTTATATATTTATATTCAGTAAGTGAAGTACAATCAATATAGTACATTTTCATGTAATGGCAAATTTGATGTAGACCAGTGTAATTAGTGATCGATGGGTTAAACTGTTAAAGATAGCGTAGCCGAAATCTCAACTGAGAGAACATTATCATTTATATAAATTACCTTTTCGGGCTCTTACAGGTTGCTTCTTTCCCTGAATTGCTGAAAATTAAAATTATTTTTATTATTTATACTATACCATAGAACATTTATGCATACCTACACCGTATGATTAATTATATAACTATGTTGCTATAAATTTAAAAATAAATATATTTAGCGTCCCTGAAAATCTTGTTAAAAAAAGGAACTTTGAAAGATCAACTTTCGAATAACATTAATCAAAATCGATTCACCCGGTTAAAAGTACATAATGACGTTACACACTTAAGAAAACAACATAGTCGAATTGATAACCTCCTATTTATGAGTCGGTTAATAACCTCACCTGCTCCATTTGGTCTTGCTGACCATCTTGCGGTGATCAGCATTCACCTTAACAAAAATTTTTTGCAGTTCTTCATTTCTTTTCTCCAGCCCCTTAAAAAGAAGAAGTATAAGTTAAATTTACTCATTGTCTGGCAACACACATACTATGATTAGTTTTGTGCTGGACGGAGCTGTGTTAACCTTTTGGACGCCAAAGTCGTCTACTTGACAAGCACCTGCGGGCCCTGTGCGCCAACGACGCGATGTCTATACTTGACAAAAAACCCTGCCTCTAACCCTACGGCCATACTATTGCGATAACTATCGCGATAAATTGTCGCTTGGCCACATCTTCACTACGTCGCGATAATTTAGAACGTCGCGATAATTCAATTCGTCCGTTTCCATCACTCAATATTGCACTTTAAGTCTGTATCTTTAAAGTACAAAATCGATTGCAGCGAATATGAAACGCGCAAAGTGTAGCCAACCGCACAAACTTTGTCGCGATAAAACCCTTTGATGTGCGGCAAAATACCGACCGCGGCGCGAAGGGCGTTTGTTGTCGCGACAGTTATCGCGATAGCACGAACTATTTGGCCAGATGTGTCGCGACAACGCAAATGTTCGCGTTATCGCGATAATGTGGCCCCAGCATGACAAATTGCGTATGAACCGATAAAACATCTGTAATAAAATCTGTTAACTCACATCAATCTTGCTTCGTAATTCTTCATTCTCGATCAGAAGGGAGCTGATCGTATTCTGAGCATGCGCGAGTCTCTGATGCACCAGGAACACTTCCTTCCTGTCCAGGGACACGCTTTCTAGCTGTTCTGGAGTCGGGGATACATCCTGGGACAGCTGCAACCAATTTTTAAACTATAGTTCGTAAAACCTAGGATGATACCTGCGACAGCTGTCATCGGAATGACAGTAGTTAAGTTTCACCAATTACTGTCAAATATGCAGAGAAATTACGTTCTTAATTGGCCGGCCCCGCCCACATAGGGATGTTTACAGACAGAATCATTACGGCATGAAGTTATAAACATAAGAATAAAGTCCAAAATTCACCGGTAAGTTTGTATTTTTAAGAATAGATGCTTCTTATTTATTTCGCAGTCAAAGCTTTTGATGTAATGTTAGAAGAATAAATCGTTCGATCGATTTACACAACACTATGTGGCGTGCCGCGTGCCCCGCACTAGCCGGGAGCATTTTGACAAATGAAAAGAGACCGACAAACTTATCTGTTCCGATGGGCAAAATTGGAACTACGTGAAATGCAATGCAAAAACGATATTTAATGACAGTTCTAAATAGACAGTAGCGACGCCGCCACCGGAACAGATAAGTTTGTCGGTCTTTACCGCGCTTTTAGTGTCGAACTCTTGAAAAAGAGTATTTATTTAAATTAGAAATAAGAAGAGAAATGTATTATCTCTAGTAAATCATGATAATAAGTCTAACAGTAACTCGTCAAGACTTACCTGCACTTTAGTGTGTTTTTTAAGTCTTCTATTTTGAGCCAGTAATTTTGTGATTCTGTTTCTTTGCTGTTTGATTACACTATCTTTATAGTTTAATATATCTTGAAGGTTCCGTTCTCTTTGTGCACTATCATTTGAACTGCAAGGTGAATTTGATTTCTCCTGCAAACAAAAGTAAATTTATTCATAATTCTTGCTTACGAGGTACATATTCGTTAGCAAAATAATTATGGCTATTCATTTTAGTGTCGTCAACAGGGTTGCCAGGTGTTCGGTATTCTACCGAACTGTTCGGTATTTTAGCACCGTGTTCGGTGTTCGGTATCACAAAAATACCGAAGTATAGGCGGATCGGTATTTTTTTTTGATTAATTTTTTTCCCTAAAATCCTTATTACACTTATCCTAATTAAGCATACATTGCTTGTTTCGATGGCATCACATGCTAAAAAAGTGCTTAAAGCAAGCAACGTATGCATAATTAGGATCCTAGCTAGGATAAGTAGCCCCCTTAATAAACAGATCAACTGTCATTATTTGACGCAATCGGCAATCGATGTTGCGTAGTAGCATCCCCCACTACTTAGTTTTGTGCGATGTTGGCGTTTTTGAAAAAGACCTGGCAACCCTGGTCGTCAAAGTGGCGCCCTCATTGAGTAAAAAAATTATATCCTATAAATTAATTATGTTTCGTTTGTACAAAAGAGGATAAAGATTATTTACGTTATAAAAACAGGGCTCAAAACAATGATAAATCTACATTTATACAGCGTGGAATTTAAGTCGTTGTTTTCCCGCAGTAAAATGATTCTATCTTAGTAGTAAAATAAATTAATAAAGTTTTTTTTTAGTCAAATCAAACGTTTTACGATTATGATAGACGAAACTCGAACCAATAGTACTAGCTGCGTCACGGACGGTCACCGGCCGGGGTCATTGCCCTTCGCGTTTATCAAAAAAATTATTGTTTACTATTACTCACATTTGGTTTCCACTTTCCCATTAAAATTTAAGAAAAAAAAATCAAAAAATGGTTTAAAAAAAATTCAAAAAAAAATTATTTGCATAAATCGATAGTACTACTGAAGGTAAAGCGTTCTGATGCGGGAAAACAACGACTAAAAAAACACGCAGTATAATAAAAGAAAGTTGGTGTTAGTTACTTACACTACTAGTAACTAGGTTACTAGGTAGTAACTAGCTTAGTGCTATTTATTAAATAAACTGTATAAAAAGCAAATAAAAAATTATAGTCAAATACCCTATTTCGGGTGTAACGACGATGAAGCCATGAAGGGACCACTGTTATTTCGTCGTTACATCCGGATGTCGTTACAGGCAAAGGCAAAAAGATACAGACATGTTCATGGTTTATATTCATTTATTGTTAAAAATATTTGCACATAGCTATTTACTGATACATTTAATTTAAAAAATTGTGTAATATTTCTTTGCTTCAAAAATTTATTTTTTTGTGCTAGCATACGCTGTAGGGTGTATTCTATTTATTAAGTTTAAAGTTTATTTGTATGTAAACTGACGTTTTAAATGGTAGCCAGTAATAAAATGAATGCAAACTACCTAATGTTTTTTTTTTTTGGGGCCGTTATTTTAGAAGAAGCTCAACCTTTAATAAACATTGGGAAATATTTAAGTGTTTATCCAAAAAAGGCTGAAACGTGCACCAAAATAAACCAAAGGCACACCAAAGGCGAATGCTACACGCTCGATATTTTATCGTGATATTTGGATCGCAATCTAGGATCACGATATTTATCGAGTGTGTAGTATAGCGTATCACATATCGTGTCGTGATCCTAAATTTCGATCCAAATATCACGATAAATATCGAGCGTGTAGCATTTGTCAGATTGTGTATGGTATCCCTTATCTATATTTGTCAGGTGACAACACTCGAC
This sequence comes from Mecyna flavalis, assembly GCA_949319885.1. Taxonomy (NCBI): domain Eukaryota; kingdom Metazoa; phylum Arthropoda; class Insecta; order Lepidoptera; family Crambidae; genus Mecyna; species Mecyna flavalis. Next base: position 552,836 of record OX439422.1, read on the forward strand.
TTTTGCGCGTCCCTCTTCCTTGGTACGATTTGTAATGGCCGGACGCAATTTTAGATTATCGTATAAAATAAGTTCAATTCATGTTAACTTTAACGGTTTATTATGATCAATAAATACGTGAAAGTATAAGTTGTGTTTTGCTGTTGGTTGTGCCCAGCTCCGCTCTCTTCATTATTCCACCAAACCTTAATAGCATTAATATTAATTTTTACTTGCTCAGTGCATTCGCCTTTCAGCCTTTTTTGGTGTACGGTTTTACGGTAGTACCTATCGGTACCTTTAGAACTTCATTTATATTTTTTGGGTAAACAATGATTTTTGTTTATTAATTTACTTTATAAGGATGAAATTGTGTAACATATTTGGATGTTAAATAAAATGCGAGTACTTTGGTGCACGCGTGGCCTTTTTGGGTAGCTCAGCGATTTTGACGATACTATCTTTTTTAGGTTAGCAGACAACGTTTATTGGTGATAATTTCATATTAAAATGGGGATTAAATTCTGGTAAGTACTTACGATTTTTTGGGCGTTATATTTCATTATAACTGGTGGTTGCTTAAACCTAAGCCTTTGGCTATCAGTGTCACCATAAGTGTAACCTTCAGACAATTTTGGAAAAACTGTTTTTAGCCAGTTGTCACAGTCACTGTGCGGTACGCTAGCGGCCTCTCCACAAACTTTGCCTGCTACAATATCGTGCCGTTGACGAAATCGGTATATCCAGCTTTCCGAACACTTAAAATCTATTTTCCCAAACAGTCTGGCAAAATTATTAGCTTTTTCTTGCAGCAGACGACCGCTCAAAGGCACGTTTTGGCTTCTTTGAGCTTTGCACCACACTAGAAGGGCTTTTTCAACATCCTGATGCGTCGGCTTGCGGTTTTTCTTAATTTTTAAGGATTTGGACTCAAAGCACTCTAATATTTTATCACGATTTTTCCACATCGTAGATATTGTTGAATGCGAAACTTTGTATTCTTTGCACAAATCAGCATTGTTTGCACCATTTTTCAATTTCGAAATGATTTCCGACTTTTCTTTAACAGTGAACGCGCGTCTACGAGCCATACTTATTCAAAAGTTTATTATTCACAGTTGCTACTCCGAATATCAATTTGTAACTGAACCATTTTATTTAACTCTGAAACGTACACGCTTACCTACCTAACTACCTAATATCTATAAACAAAAAGTAAAGGTTGCTGACCATCTGTGTGGATGTAAACGAAAGATAAGAAAGCTCTTTTGTGTCTTTGGCGGCCGACTCCGGTCGCAACATCTGCATGGGATTTCCAAGAATTTATTACAAACTATTCAACGAAAACAGACGCTACACCCGAACTTGACGTTACATCCAAAGTCGATATAGCCATATGTTTGTACATACTAAAGTATGCTTTAATTCAAGGGACTTAGATTTAACGTCGCTATAGACAAAATAATGGTCGCTACAACCAAGTACTTTAGTATATATTCTGTGACCAAGTCGTAATAAATGAAATCCACTGTATTATAGTAATATTAGCTCAATGGTCAAAAACTGTCCAGCCAGCGTACGTACCTATATCTAGCACAGTATTACAAAAACCCTACAGTAGCGCAACGCCTTTGGTGTTGTGCGATGCCGCCGCCCGAGTAGGTATGACTCACTCTGTAATACGCAAATTACGCTAGGGTTGCCAGAAAATGAAAAAAAGACTGTATGTTATAATTACAACAGAATCATTTGTAAAAGAAATCTCTTTTTTCAAATATCCCCCCTTCCCCTCACATTTCCGGGATCAAAAGTACCCTATGTTCACCGGGGATAGTGTAGCATTCCAACGGTGAAAGATTTATTCAAATCGGTTCAGTATTTTCAAAATTGTTATTCCCGCGGGAATGAGACGTTTCCCGTAGGAATTTTATAGCCTATGTCCTAATCCGGGTTATAAACTATACGTGTGCCAAATTTCATCTAAGTAAATCCGTTCAGCCGTTTAGGCGTGATTGAGGAACAAACATCCAAACATCCAGACTTTTTTTTTCGCATTTATAATATGAGTAGGATTATATAAATATAATATAAGTAAGTTAAGATAAGATGAATAATACGTAAGAACTTAAATAGTATTAATTAGAATAGAATAGAATATTTAAAAGTGTTGCACTGCCAAATATTTGCGTGACACTTTATTTTTAGGCGATTTTAGTTTTCTATTATTAAATTTAACTATATAATGTATTCGCATTCGGATAAACAATTTAATCATGTAAAACCGGGGTAAACATGAGCATGGCTGTGACCTAAATTCTACCTTACTAAGATATTGTTTCCAGCAAACGAACGAAAATTCAGCTTATCGATACCAGAAATATGAATTAACGTAAGGGACATTTTGGCGAAAATGAGTTATATATATCATTGGATTCAGAATTTTCTGCTCTATCGATTGGTGTTATTAAAAAAGTTCTATCGTTAAAAAAATGTCCCTTACAGTAAGATTTTTTGGCCTGCGTAAAACGTTTTATGCCAAAAAAAAATTATGTAACAGACGTTTACATTTTTTTTTCTCTGAAAAATAAAGTAAGTCAATAGTGTTAAATAATTTACACCCTTACCTTGTCCCTTACTTTAATTTGTGATTAGAGTTTTTTTAAGAATTTAATTTAACCCCAGTTAAAGATATCCTAAATGACACCGACGAACGGTGAAGATGGTGATGACAGCTGATAATGATAACTAGTTAAAATACTAAATACAAAAAGTTACATATTCTAACCACTTCACCATTAAAAAAGTTTAATTTACCAATAGTTATATGATCATCATAATCTGTCTGCCCATTCCTAATTATTTAATCTTGTAATCTATGTATATAAAAGAAAGTGGTGTTAGTTACACTATTTATTACTCAAGAACGGATGAACCGATTTGGCTGAAAATTGGTGAAGAGGTAGCTTCGAACCAGGATACGGACATAGGATCCTTTGATGGGGGAAAGGGGGGGGGGGATAATTGAAAAAAAATTGCGGGTGAAACCGCGAGGGCGACCCTAGTACATAATATATATTTCTAATATTAATATGAATATGTATCACTTATATTTTTTTATTCATTCATCTTTCAGACCAATAATATTTTTTCATCTGTCTTTCGTTTTCAGTACATTCATTCAGTTACTTAATAAAAAGACTGTTTGATTAAGTCTGAGATTTTTTTAATTTATTTATTTATTTATTCAAACTTTAATGCACAATCAAGAGTACATAAGGCGGACCTAATGCCTAATGGCATTCTCTGCCAGTCAACCTTTGGGCCAAGCAGAAAAAAAAAAAATGGTGGGTAGTGCTAACGGGCTAAAGAGAGAGAAAAAAAAATGAAATAAAATAATTAAGTCTTAACCAAATTAAAATAACATAAATAAAATATAATAATATATATATATATATATACATAATATATATGTATATATAATAATAATAATAAAGAGTAAAACAAAAGAGAGAGAAATGACGCTGGTTAATGATTGGGACAGGTGAATGACGATGCTAGGGAAGTCTGGAGATAATGTTTTCGGAGAAGGAACTTAAAAGACATTCGACTCGGTGCCCGTCTGATGTTCTCGGGGAGAGCATTCCAAAGCCTAATAGACGTTACACAAAAAGAGTTGGAGACAAAACCGGACCGGTGAGAGGGAGTAGCTAGAACTGTTTTATTTGAGGAGCGTAGCTGACGAGAATGTGTCGAGCTAAGAAGCTTGAACTTTGACTTAAGGTAAGAAGGAGCGTGTGGATCGTTTAGGATAGAAAAGAGAGTAGTGAGAATTCGGACATTACGTCGAAGTGGGATAGGTAACCAATTAAGCTTAGTGCGAAAGGAAGAAACGTGATCAAATTTACGAAGGTTGAAAATGAAACGTATACCATTGTTAACTAAACGATCCAATTTGTTGAGAAGATCTTTATTCAAATCAGTAGTACACACATCCGCGTAATCAATTAAGGGAAGGATAAGGGCTTGAACAAGAGTGATTTTAGTGGGAATTGGAAGAAAATTTTTAAACCTGTAAAGAGCTCGAAAAGTGGAAATGACTTTACGACTAAGTTCACCTACATGTATAGACCAACTTAGTGTATTATCAATATGCAGGCCTAAGTCTTTGACACTACTGCAGAAGGGAATAGAGACACCATCAAAGAGGACAGGGGGCAAAGTGTCAATAGCGAGCCGACGCATGTGGTATGGACTACCAACAATAATGGCCTGACATTTGTTCGGGTTTACTGCAACGCCAAACCGATCAGACCAAGCAGCGATGGAGCACAAATCCTTGTTAACAGCAGCTATGGCAGAGTCAATATCGCTGCTGTGGCACTGGTAGTAAAGCTGGAGATCATCAGCATACAAATGATAAGAGCAATCAAGAGAGGCAGTCAAGGAGTTAATAAAGATGGAAAAGAGAAGTGGGGACAGAATACCACCTTGAGGGACACCTGTGCTAAGATCACACCAGCACGATACTGTCTGATCTACCTTCACCGCTTGCTGGCGGTTACGGAGATAAGAGGCAAACCATTGAATTGTTAATGAGGACAGACGCATGTGGGACAATAAGGCTAGAAGGACAAAATTTTTTAAATTTAATTTCTGATTTTAAAGCCAATGATACGTAATTATTAAAACTACAGAGTTTGTTATAGGACTCTTAATTAAAAGAGATCATAAAGTCAAATTATTATTTTAATTGATAAGTAAAAGGTGTCTCAGACTGCTAATATCTTATCTTATCTTATCTTAATAATTTAGGACATTTATTTAAACATTGTTACTTTTAGAACATTTATTTAAACTTAACAAAAAGTTTTATAGACTGATTAGTGTGTTGAATTTATAATAATTACGCAGACATAAAAGTCGAACATAAAAAAAATATTAATAATAAATTGTTTTATTTTTGTCTCCCTAAATTTCATTTAAATCTGCGATAGCTAGGCTAAAAGTAACATTTAATCATGCAAATAACCTATTTGCATGGTATTAAAATACTCTAAATTTAGTATATTATAATAATAGTTACATCAAATTGCAAAACTGTAAAAGTCCTTTACAATTGAATTTCGTATAATTTTCTATTTCTCTTGCTGCTTACGTTATGTTTGACGGTTTACAAATAAAATATTAGCAACGTAAGGTACAACAAAACGTATTTTTTTATTGTAAGGGACATGCTATTTCTTAAACCACTGGATATTTCTAAATTATACGTTCATAGCATAAAAGAAGAGAAAATTCTAAGAAACTTTGCTCTAGACACAATTAAAATCGAAGCAGACAGTAAAAAGTTATAGAGAGATTTAATTTTTTTTTATCGTTTTTTGGCTCTCCTGAAAAACAGTGTTTTGTCCCTTACGTTAATTCATATTTCTGGTATCGTTATAATGGGCTTCTAAATCATTACAATATTCAACGTTACTAAATTTGACAGTGTTGTAACGTGTGAACAAGATAGTATGATTACTTACAAGAGAATAAACGAGACAGATAGGTACATGTTGCGCACTGTCGTCTCGAATGGCACGGTACTAATCATAGAGTATTGTTAAATGGGTCACAGAAGATACATTGGATGGTTTGGACTTTGGTGCCTATGAGCAACAATGATATCTGAATAAAATAATGAATCATGTATGTACTTCAAGCGATAAAATAAAACAGCTACTAACACTCATAAAATAAAACTTTATTTTCATTAGGTACATATAAATACCCTCAAATAAATTACATAAGTTCGTTCCTTTTTTGCCTTTATGATTTTTTTCAAATCGGGATTGTTTTTATGTGCAAAGTGAAGGCGGACGTTAACGTATTTTTTAGATCGTGCAGATTACAAATAACATTTGAATGAATGAACGCTTTTAAAATACTACTTTTAACAACATCAATTTCTTTGTCTGTAGTAAAATATACTTCATTCTCTTTTATGTAAGCTTTTAATATGTTTTCAGGCTTCAGGCAAATAATAAACAGTTTTCGGTTGAGTAACATAATAAGCCACCCAAAGATTTAAAATCTTTGAAGCCACCCATGTCTTTGATTGAATTTTTTTTTTGTTGTATAGTCTGTGTGAGTCTTTATAACTGTTTAGTTAAGTAGATTTGTATTTATGTACGGTCAACAGCACATCACGGTAAACACTTGCAGTTCGATAATAGCACCCGTTTATTATTCCCATTATTATTCCCATTGTTATGACTCGTCAACGGATACACTAAGGCCTTCAACGCATGTGTGATGCTGCAAATGTTCGTAGTCAACGGTAATCTGTTACATTCTCGTTTTATGTTGGTTTAATTATAAAAAATATTTATAATTATTTATGTTATGGTTCGTAGCACGGAACCTTATAGAGCAATTTATTCAGTAAAATCAATCAGGCTTGGATACATCTGGAATTTTCGGAGTTAAACGGTCGAGTCGAGGCCACCTATAAAAGTTTACAGCGTTCGTGAATCATCGTAACAATGAATTTGTAAATATAAAACAGCCTTAGATGTCTGTCTGGTCGTTTACGACTTACATCGTGACCTAAGACAACTTTACTATTCTCGAGTTTGGCAGTCAAAGCCAGTGTCTCGATGTCATTTTATAATATACTAGCCTTCCGGCAGCGGCTTTGCCCTCGTGGAGTAGGTATACAACATGCTTACTAGCAAATGGAGCAAACCCCATTATGCCCCCGACATAAGAGCGGTACAAAGTCCAAAGTGTTACGTCTGACGTGCTTTTGACTGTACGTTCATTTTATTTATTATTTAAAAAGTGACATAGTTATCATTATAACGACCGGTCCGTTACATTATTATGCATAATTTAATCTTGATAAAAGGTTTATGTCCTTGAAAAATTCATGAAACTTTCATACGCTTTTAATATTGTTTAACAATGTCGTCTTTTTATTTGCCGCGAAGCAGCACTGGCAGGTTCGCTAACCATGCAATGTGCCAAAACCTGTAATGAATAATTATTCTTTTCTTTTCAATAAATATTCCAATATAAATACCCTACCTCCAAAACAGGACACGCTGTCTTTTTCAATAATGTATATCCCTCTTTAGACTTATATTTGTCGACACTTTTGAAGTGTGCTGAACAAATTCTACTTGACGTTTTTGGCCACCAACCTTCTTCCTTTCTTTGTCTACGCACAATGTTTATCCATTGGTTGCACCTTAATTCATTTGCCGGAAACCTATACAAATAACAGTAAACCTGTTACTCATAATATTGAGATTCGTTTCGTCTCGTTGTAAATGGGAGATAAAGCTAGAGCACTGTCATGTAGGCATGGAAATGATTAATTTATTTTCATTCCAAAAATCTCAAACTGTGATTTACTCCCGCTACTGGAAATAAATATATGATTATTATTTCATATGATTTTTCACCTGCTATTCATGAACAGATGCATGCCTATCGTACTGCATTGGCCGTTCTGGACATTTATAATCTATGACAGACGATCTCTTTCACACTCAGTCATCGGAGTAGTTTAATATATACACTCATGATCAGCCATCTGCTCCGGGCACAACGGGTTTCCTTTACGCTGATGATTTGGCGTTGGCTTCACAGGCCGACTCATTTGAGGAGGTTGAGAAGAACCTGACTTTGGCATTGGATGGGTTAAGCAAGTACTATGCAGATAATGCGTTAAGACCTAACCCTTCAAAAACCCAAAGTTGCGCCTTTCACCTGCGCAACAAAGAAGCCAACCGCACTCTTAACATCTTGTGGCAAGGGGTCCCTATCGGTTATGCTCCATATCCCAGATACCTGGGTGTTATCTTGGACAGAACGCTGACTTACAAGGCTAACTGTGAGAACGTGAGAAAGAAAGTCACCGCACGTAACAGCCTTCTTCAGCGACTCATATCATCAAGATGGGGAGCCTCACCGCATGTTCTGCGAACTACCGGTCTGGCGCTCTGCTATTCGGCTGGCGAGTTTGCATGCCCTGTGTGGAGTCGTTCCGTGCATGCTAGTCAGGTGGATATAGCTCTTAACCAAACTTGCCGCGTAATTACGGGCTGCCTTAAGCCGACCCCGGTAAAAATGCTATATTCCCTGGCCGGTATTGCCCCGCCAAGGGTTCGAAGGGAAGTCGCTAGCTCTATCGAAAGAGCCAAGGGAGAACGAGATCCCCGTCACCCTATGCACGGCTATGTGCCTGTCCGTCAGCGACTTAAGAGTCGAAGGTCCTTCCACAAGAAAGTTGTCCCTATTTTCACCGACGACCCAGGCCTAGTTAGGAGAGAAAAGTGGAAGGAGGAACATCCCCTTTCTCTATACCCTCCTCGTGAAGGCTTAGCACCCGGCCATGACCTGCCGTGGCAAACGTGGAAGACCCTCAACAGATTAAGGACTCAAGTCGGCCGTTGCAAGGAAAACCTGACGAACTGGGGATACATAGATCCAGCCGAAAACACGTGTGACTGTGGTGCCTCCCCGCAAAGCATGGCCCATCTGCTTTCTTGTCCCGCGTGCCCTGACACATGTGTTCAGGAAGACTTGCTGCGCGCTAACAGTAATGCTGTTCGGGTGGCGGAGTACTGGTCTGGTAAAATTTAGCCATCGACTCGCTAAGAAGAAGATCGGAGTATTTGCCGTCGCACTCGATCTTTTTAGTATACAAAATTGATTTTTTGTATTTCTAATATATGTAAATATGAACGAAAATCAATTAAAATATAATACTTACGAATGATATGTGATCCCTTGACATTTAAATTTGGTAGCCTTCTTCGTGTAGTTTCTGCAGTATCGCATAACACAGGACGGCATTTTTATTATTATGTTTCTCGGGAGCAACTCAAATCTCAAACTGTCAACACTGTCAATGCTTTCACGAGACTGAGCTCGGGGGATCGGCTGTGCTAATTAGCTCAGTTTTCGAGTGCCACTTTTATAGCACAAGTAACCTATTTATAGACCGACAAACATATCTGTTCCGGTGGCGGCGTCGCTCGCTGTCGCTATTGTCGTTTTAGTAAAAAATAAAATTCATTTAAGGTATTCCCAAAAGCGCAAATATCGTTTTTGCGCTTTTGGGAATACCTAAAATGAATTTTATTGTCATATTGTGCAAAAAGTGATCAAAATGTTAATTTGATATTTTAATAATTGTTGTTGTTGATAAAACGTAGAATAATAATTAAAACACCTTTTTAGTTTTAAATTCTATTTCTCAATATTAACTATGTAACTAGCAAATAAAAATAATGGCATTTGTAACAGCTACATACAACTGGCAACAAAAATTGACATTTCACGTAGTTCCTATTTTGGCCACCGGAACAGGTTTGTCTGGGTTTGTCAGTCTATCTATATGTACCTCTTTTTTATTATAATCATTGTCTGGATGCGCCACATTAGCCATTAGCTATGGATAAAGCAACACTAGGTTGCTATGGTTATAACAACCCACAATAACCAACAATAACTCACAATAAAATAAAATAACAAGGCACGGTTGACAATTGACATCACACTTTGACAGACAGAGATTGAATGACATCTTATTGTGTTTTTTTTTATTTGATTGTTGCCACTTGAAGAAATAAGTTCCAATATTTTTCCGCAATATGGCGACGTTTTTTATTTTGTTGGTCAGTCTATAATTATTTCTCATTGTCTGGCACATGCTATGATTAGTTTTGGGCTGGACGAAGCTGTGTGTGTCCAGGTATATTTATTACAGTCTTTTTAACTCACGAATGCGAAGGGGGTATATTTGAAAAAAAAAATTACGCGCGGGTGTAACCGCGGGCGGAAGGCTAGTCTATACTAATAATATAAAGAGGAAATTGATAATGTATTGAATAGGCTACTGAACCGATTGGAATAATTCTTTCACAGTTGGAAATCTACACTTTCCCCGGGTGTCATAGGGTAATTTTGATTCCGGAAATGAGGGGGAAGGGGGAGGGGGATATTTGAAAAAATTATGTAAGAAGAGTAATGTATTTATCTAGGCGGCCAGACTTACCTGCACTTTGGTGAATTTTTTCTCAAGTCTTCTATTTTGAGCCTGTAATTTTATAATTTTGGATCTATACTGTTTGCTGAATTAATATGTACAGTCTGTTTCAAACACGATGATATGCATAAAATGTACATAAAACTTCTCTAAACCGAAAAAAATACACCATGACTCTTATTTAATCGTTATTAATGTACAGTAATTTAGACTATTTAGTGTTGATCTATTTCTTTATTATTCAAATTTGTATTTATATCGAAGTCAACATTTTCCTAAACGCAAACATTTACGTTCTATGGATGTGTCAGGACTCAGGCATATTATCGTGTTTGAAACAGACTGTAATTGTGCAGTTCTAACAAAAAGAAAAATGTAGGTATTAAAAAATATCATGCCCGTCGTTCAATGTACAGACCGACAAACTTTTCTGTTCCGGTGGCCAAATTTGGAACTACATGAAATGCAATGCAAAAACGATATTTAATGACAGTTCTAAATCGACAGTAGCGACGCCGCTACCGGAACAGATAAGTTTGTCGGTCTTATAACTCCCAATCACTAAAAGTTCCTCAAAAATCGTCCGAGCGGCGTTGTGTATTACGTATACATCAATTTATACAGATAACAGTAACACATTCGTTCAAATTAACACCTTATCTCGTGGCAGTGATGTTTAATGTCAATTGTATACGATCGTTCGTTAGAAGTAGTGTGTCACTACGTCACGCGCTGAAAGCCGCCTAAAGATTGGAGTGGAGTGGTCATGCGAAAAAAAATTTATTTAATAAAAAAATATAATCGTTATTTTTGCAATTTTCTAATTACCTTGAAATAGCGTTAATTTATTAACCCGGCGAGCGTAAGGTTGGAAAAAGTAACAAAAAGCGCTAGGTGGGTATGGCACACCCAGATCGTGATTGTGTGATTATTATACACTATTATTTTAAATATCTATTTTCTTGAATATTAAACTGATATTTAGTTATATTTTGAACTTATTTAAGGTAGAAATTACAACAAATTATTTAGTAATGTTATTTATTTCAGTAATTAAGAAAATTAAAAATTAGTTCTTACAATTATTAGTAATGACACATGTTTATGACTTTTTATCAAAAATATGAGATCAAAAACAATAAAGACTATTTTTTCTTCAAATAGACTCAACATAAGAACAAAATAACACTTAATTGGATAACAAAACTAATAAAAAAATTACTTATTCTTCTTGAGATCTTGTGCAGTTTTCACAGACGAAAATGGCGTGTTCCATGTACGTACATTAGGCCTGTTTGGTACTGTGAAACATTTCGTTCCATTTTTTCCAAACAAATAACTACCACTGCCTTCGCCATTATTCTCTATCAATCCTTCATTCTGTTCTTCGTCATCCAACTCCTGCTCTGTGTCACTTTCAAAACTTCTTTCGCTGACATTATCAGTATCTTGGTCACTACCAGACTCGTCGCAAGAACTGACTTCAGCTTCTTCAAAAAGACGAAATAATCTGTTTTGATTATCTTCGTACGACATTCTAGATTTTTAGCAGGAAAAAAAACCAAAAAAATCCATAAAATAACAAAAATAAAATAAAATGTGTTTGATCAAATTCGTTACAAGTAGCGTAAGGCGGGTGTCACGCACCCGCTGACAGCTTCAACCTCGTCCACACCATACGCAGTGCAGCGGTCGACTGACACAATAGCAAGGGACGCTTCCGTATCTTCCCCCGCGCAGCTACTCAAGCGCACGAAGCGTAACAACAATTCGTTATTAAAATATTAATCGATTTTTCAAGGTCTGGGTGTGTCACACCCAACCTTACGCTCGCCGGGTTAAAGAGGCCGTTTACTTTGGATTTTAATTTTTTCTTGTCTATTTTGGCAATACAATCAAAACGTATATTTATGTAACGTTGAAATTATTATTTCCGCATTCAGCTTTGTTTGATGTATAATGTTGATAATGTCTTATGGTCTCTTCTGTTTTTTTACTTAAAATAAACACATCCTTGGACGAAGAAGAAGAAGAAGAATAATAATAATTATTTATTTTCTATAATGTAGTTACATAAAGATGGAACAAACAGAAACCAATTATTGGTATGTAAAGGAGAATGCAAAACTTGCCATTGTTCTTGAGCCCCAAAAAAAAAAATAAGTTAATGTGCAGAGATGAGATGTATTTCATGTATTCTACGTGAAAGACCACTTACACCATCAACTTTTATTATGATGACACCATAATCCTTCCCAGGGGGAAAAGTTATCGTCCATAATAATTTATTAATTTTATATGAACATAAATAATTAACATAATAAACAATTTTTTTTTCACTAGGACCAATTTTGTCGACGCCATAATAAAAGTTGAAGGTTTTTATTAGATCTACTTCGTAGTCTATGTCCCAAATCTGCACAACATTTTTTTTTTGGCCCAGTCTTTTTCATTGTCCTTTTACACACAAAACAAAAAGAGAAACAATAAACTTACATCACTACTTAGTTATATAAATATCATTTTATAACTACCTAGGTAACAAAACTATTAAACTACTCGTTTTTCCACTCTAAAAAATCTTTAACGGTATAAAAGCAGTTAGAAATTAGCCATTGCTGCAGTTCTCGCTTAAAATGTCTTCCTTTGAGAACGTTTATGTTTGTGTTTTACGAATAAAACAACCCTCACATGTTTTTAATGTAATTTATCTTTAATTCTAACTTACATGAGAAGATTCGATGCTTTCTTCATCTACTTGAAGTGGTTCCTGAATCATATTATTATCATTACTTCCATTATTGTCCCCCAACTGTAAGTAATTAATTAATTAAAAAAGACTTACTTCCAGCTTGCCAAAGACACTAAAACAAATTAAAATATCTTTTTGTACTAACATAGTTTTTAAGATTAATTGTTACGAACACTATGGACTTTGTTTCTGCAATAAATACATTTTATTTTATTTTATTTTATTGAGAAATAGTCATTTAATATCCATGTCTGAAAGTCTGTGTAAAAATATCAATACCTACATGAATTAAAAAAATCTAATTTTTTTACTCACACGCAAAGTTGGTTTTGCACTTCTGACGAGTCTTTTGAAACCTTTAATTGTGTCATATATGTCCGACTGAGGAAAATGATTGGAACACACAACGGACCCTTTATAAGGCTTGTAAAACTTTTCACCTCGGTTTCTTGCTATAATTGCTGTCCATTCAGCACACCGTATGGGATTTCGCGGAAAACTAAAAGAATAAAAAATATATTAAAAAATACGTGTGGCGCTCGGGGACTGCCGCGGTAAAGCTATTGCATAGCATTTTTTATCAACTTATGCGGCAGACTTCGGCACAGTGTTTGTGTGCTGAAGTCTGCCGCATCTCCGTACATTCTCCGAACGAGCAGCACGTCTCGATCCGTGTGAGCTTTGTACAGTCTACACGCATAAGTCTAGTCGCACGCACACACCGTTCCGAAGTCTGCCGAACTGACACGACGCGTTAGACAAGTGTCAGGTTTTTTCCTCACAAAGATTTTCGTTACGGATATTCTTGATTCGGTCGCCGTGCTCAAAGCCCGCGATAAAAGCTATGCAATAGCTTAAAACGTTCACGTATGTATGTATAGGTCAAATAAGTATATATTTTAGTAATTTCTTTCCGGATCAAAACGATCTTTGCTATAATACTTTAACATTTCATATTTTTTATTGTAATTTGTGTCTCTGAATACAGATTTTTAATATACCGTCAAGCGGTGCTCGTGCAGTCTCGAGAGTCCCCAGCGGAACCCCTTGGTCAACCTCGCTTTGCCAACGGTATTAAGAGGCATACCTAACGAGTGGCGAGCTCGTTGCGGTGCTAGTTGGATAAGCTACCGAGTACGAAACGGTCACCCATCCAGTTACACGGCGTCGCGTGAATTGCTTAACCTCTGTTATCGGTCTCGCAATCACGCTATTTTTTACACCTTTACACCGCCGTTTTACGAATACAGGTTTAAAAGATGGTAAACTTAGATAGTGTCAATGTATTTGTATTCTAACTTACGAGGCATACCGATACATAAAATGAATACAGTATTCTTACTCGATAATAAATTAATTACACAACAATTATAAAATGAAAATTATGTAGAAACAAAGTTAAATTAAGTTATTAATAAATTATGTTAAACAATTAAATAAAAATAGACTATTCATCTCCACAGCTTCCTTGTTCCGATACGACTTCGCGTAAGCTAGACTGTCTGTTTATTTTGTTCTCGAGAGTTTGGGTACGGTGCGAAAGAGACATACGAACACGGGGCGCGCCGCCAGGCGTGAATATTTTGTTGTAGCAATTGAAATGAAATTAATAAGTAAAATGCAATGACGTAACATACAATGGACACCCAAATTCCTCAAAAAACGTCCGAGCGGCGTTGACACAGATGACATTAACACATTCGTTCAAATTAACACCTTATCTCGTGGCAGTTAGTGTTTAATGTCAATTGTATACAACTAAACGGAAACTCTGCCCACGCAGACTTTTGCTTCGGACAATATTTGAGCGTGAATCGGAGTCTATTATTGAACGTCATTGGTAAAATGCTAAAAAACGTAAAGATAGTTATGCAATTTTGTAAGTTTAAAGGAATACGTACGTGAAATACGACACTCCATCCTTTTTAAGAGCGGATCTGCTACCACTTGCACAGTTTTTCACCGAACACTTTGTCATGGCGCGTGGCGTGCGCGTGGCGTTGTTATCAAAGGTCGAAACACAACTGAACGAAAACTCTGCACAGTGGACGCGCTGTGCGGACTTTTGCTTCGGATAATGTTTGAGCGTAGGGTTGCCATCCGTCCGGGTTTCCCCGGATTTGTCTTAGTTTAGAGGGCTTCATTTGTAGACCGAGTTTTAAAAAAAAGGTGATTTATGACATTTTCAACTGTTTTTTTATTAAGTACATTGAATATGTTTTAAAGATCTTGTTGACATGTCCGGCTTTCGGACTCTAAAATCGGGGTTTTCACGCGTCTTGTCCTGTTTTCCGAATTTTAGAGATGGCAACCCTATTTGAGCGTGATTGGGAGCTGGTATATTCAATATACTCTATGATTGGGAGTCTAACATATACTATACTTCTCTATGAGTCTAACCCTCTTATTACAAAAAAATACGCTAAAACAGGTTTCAAACTGTACTAGTTAGTGCAGGTACTAAGTCCAAACTATTAATTTAAAACCTTCCTTATTAAAAAATTCCAACTTAAGAATAATTTATTTATACTCTTTGTATTTACAAGACTTAGTTTTAAGTATGACATAATCGTATATTATATTATGATAGTAAAAATAATAATTCTTTATTTATTAATGTGTTTAGTAATAAGAAAAAGTAACATATTATATTTTTAATTTTCTGTTCACAAAATAAGTTATTCTTTTTAAAAATTGTCTTTCTTTACTTAAAACGGAGCGAAATTTCAAAAGTGGTATCGTTCTAAGGTTTGAAAGTAAGACCATTGCAAAACTAGGGGCATCGGGGTGGTCTAACGTGGGTCTTACTTTATTAGACCACTAGCGGGCGCCCGCGGTTTCACCCGCGTGGTTCCCTTTCCCGTGGGAATTGATCAAAATCCTTTCTTAGCGGATGCCTACGTCATAACATCTACCTGCATGCCAAATTTCAGCCCGATCCGTCCAGTGGTTTGGGTTGTGCGTTGATATCTATCTATGTCAGTCAGTCAATCAGTCAACTTTGAGTTTTAACGAACGAAGTGAGTTTCATAAAAGAATCACATGTTATGTACAGTCACATACATAACTTTATCTTCATTCATACGATAATATGTCTATTTTATAGTCAGGATCGATGAGCAAATTAGTACAAAATCATGTCATAATTTGTAGGTCAATAGGTCAATTTGAATAAATGACGTTTGTAGTTTTTAAAATCCATAAACAATCTAGACTCGAGTTGATTTCGATTCTCAAATCGATTGTTATAATTTCAGCATCGAATTAAATGTATAGGAATGGAACATAAAATTACTAATCGACTAATTCGATAATCGAAAAACCTATTAATTTTTACTTTTAAAGAAGACGTTCGAAATTTGAACGTAATTAAAGTGTCGGTTACCGACACTAAAATGTAAACATTTCAATGCAGCCACAGATACTTATATCTAAATGTAGGGCGTTTGCTCATCGCTCCTGAATATAAAATAGACATATTATAGTATGGATGTAGATAAACGAAGTTAGATATAAGTATCTGTGGCTGCATCGTAATGTTTACATTTTAGTATCGGTAACCGATACTTTAATTACGTTCAAATTTCGAACGTCTTCTTAAAAAGTAAAAATTAATGGATTTGAAGCTAACATTTATGTAAGCAAAACATCTTGATGTATTTTCAAAGGTACCAGGAGAGCATAACCGCAGCGTAACTATTCATTAAATCAAAGAGTTTGAAAGACGCGAGCTAGCCTAGCTTCTTGTTCTTCTCTGCTCTCCTGGTACTACGGATTATATTCCACGCGGTTTCACATCGATCCTGACTTTAAAATAGACATTTATCGTATGAATGAAGATAAAGTTATGTATGTCTGGGGTGGTTGGGATCTACCTCCTAGCGGTCCACCCCGGGCAACGTCATCACAATTTGTGATGGCGGCTGAAGATCCCAAAGGCGGTGGTAGGCCTCGAAAGGGGCCGCCTGGCTCGCGACCACCATCTCGCCGGAGTCCGACGCCAAGCAGCTCTGCTGTGTTCTGTCGGTGTGCGGGAATGCCAGTGCCAATGGGGGTTTAAAAAAGTTTAGTCAGTTGCGCTGTTCGAACCGGGCTCTGTCTTTAGGCAATGCTGTATCGGATAACTCGTTTTGGAGGGTAGCGGGATCCGAGGCACGGTCCCAGCCGTTGGCCGACCGCAGTCAGTAGGGGGCCCGAATTACGTGCTAGCCACGCGTAAAGGCTGCCCCGCCAACTCGCGAAAAATCCCGTTATGCTCCACCGTGCCAGTTGGCGACTGGATGGGAGGACCCGGTGGAGTGTTAACGGGGGGCTCGGGCGTCCCCGCAGTCTCCAAGCGAGTTCTCCTTTGATCGGCTGAGCCGAAAAGTTCGAGTAGGGTTTGCTAAGCAGCGCCTCGACTATGTTTTTACTTTCCCCCACAAAAGCTCTTAAAAAATATGACAAAGCACATCAAGAAGAAGAAATTCAACCAACGGCGGCACTTCCTCCCACTCAAAGTGCACCTCACCAACATCCGAGGTCTGCACTCAAATCTCGACCCGGTCCACCACCATCTGGAGACCGAGAAGCCGCACTTATTCTTCTTAACGGAGACGCAAATAGCAACACCGTTGGACGTGGCATACCTCAACTACCCTGGATACACTCTCGAACATAAGTTCAAGAAATGTGCAGGGGTCTGTGTGTATGTTCGCGATGACATTTGCTGTAAGCGTCTCCGTGGCTTTGAGAAGTCAAAATTTCCTGTGCTGTGGTGGCTTTTGGTGGACACTGGGGTGGAGAAATCTCTCTACGCTAGTGTTTACCGTTCGCACAGTGGAGATCGGGAGGCGACTGAGCTCATGGAATACCTCGCTGTGACGGCAGACAGCGCACTTCAGAGATATCCAACTGCAGAGCTTGTTTTTCTGGGGGACTTCAACGCCCACCATAAAGAGTGGCTGTTCCCATACCAGAAAACTGACCATGCTGGGCGAGAGGCGCGCAAGCTAGCTTTGGCGCTAGATCTTACCCAGTTGGTGGATCAAGCGACGCGAATACCGGATATCGCCGATCATACACCCAATTGCCTGGACCTACTGCTGACAACTGATCCGCACAGACATTCGGTTTCGGTCTCGGCTCCGCTGGGATCGTCCGACCACTGTGTAGTGAAATCCGTATCCATCTGCACTCCTCCAGATTACACCCATAAGGGCACGAGGAGAGTATGGCGATACGAGTCAGCAGACTGGGACGAGATGCGGGCTTTCTTTGCATCATACCCGTGGCGGCAATTGTGTTTCTCTTCCGAAGACCCCTCATGCGTCGCTGATGCGATCACAGCTGTTATCCGGCAGGGAATGGAATATTTCATTCCGTTCTCCGACATCCCGCTCGGTTACAAAGCCAGACCCTGGTACAATGCGGACTGTGCTCGAGCTGAGGCTCGTAAACAGTCTGCTTACCAGGCTTGGGTAAAAGCTCGTGATCAAAAAATGCGAGCGCGAAAGGTGCGAACAAAGAAGAGAGCATATAATGCCGCCGCCAGGTCTTGCAAAAGGGTGTTGCGAAAAGCTAGGTTCGACCATATCAGCCGTATAGGGGCGAAACTTGCTTCTTACCCACCGGGTAGTAAGCATTTCTGGTCTTTGTCGAAATCAGTCGAATCTAACTTCTGCCGTCCTACACTACCTCCAATGCAGAGGCCAGATGGGTCACTTGCCCACACCGCAACAGAGAAAGCAAATTTATTTGCCGATCTGTTTGCGAGCAATTCACGTCTTGACGCTGGCTTGAAACAACCACCCACCTTGCCTCATTGTGATTCTTTGATGCCAGAGATCACAGTGCACAACAAAGAGGTCCGTAGATCCCTTCTTGGTCTAGACGTGAACAAGGCCAGTGGTCCTGATGGAATACCAGCAAGAGTGCTGAGGTATTGTGCGCCTGAGTTGTCTCCCGTACTGACGCGACTGTACCGCCTCTCTCTCACGACAAAAATCGTACCTAAATCTTGGAAGCTTGCCAATGTGCAACCAGTGCCCAAGAAGGGTAGCCGTACCGACCCTGGTAACTATAGACCGATCGCCATCACTTCCGTACTCTGTAAGGTTATGGAAAGGGTT
Source organism: Mecyna flavalis (assembly GCA_949319885.1). Taxonomy (NCBI): domain Eukaryota; kingdom Metazoa; phylum Arthropoda; class Insecta; order Lepidoptera; family Crambidae; genus Mecyna; species Mecyna flavalis. The sequence goes on from OX439422.1 coordinate 571,719, forward strand.
CTAAATCGCAAACTGCTTTCATACCTAGAAGACAATGATCTTCTCAGTGACCGTCAATATGGCTTCCGCCGGGGACGTTCAACTGGGGATCTTCTAGTGTATGTAACGCATTGCTGGGGCGAAGCTATCGAAAACCATGGCGAGGCAATCGCAGTGTCGCTGGATATTTCAAAGGCTTTCGACAGGGTTTGGCATGCTAGTCTGCTGAACAAGCTTCCGGCGTACGGCATCCCCGCTGGCTTCTGTAGCTGGGTGACTGACTTCCTGAGTGAACGGTCAATCCGAGTAGTCATTGACGGCTGCTCCTCTGACCTCAGGACTATTGACGCCGGAGTTCCTCAGGGGTCTGTGCTCTCCGCGACTCTTTTCCTGCTGCACATCAATGACCTGCTATCTTCAGGTATTGTTGGGTACGCAGACGACAGTACTGTCGCGGAGAAATATCTGTCTAGTGCAGGAGCCGGTGGATTTGAGATCCAAAGACTGAGAGAGGCCATGGTTGATCGTACGAACCTGACGCTAAGTAAAGTCTCCCAGTGGGGCGATGATAATCTCGTCAGCTTCAATGCCTCTAAGACGCAGGCGTGTCTTTTCTCCGCAAAAAGGAGTGCTTTCACCCTTTCTCCTACTTTCCGAGGTACATCTGTTCCAGTGACCGACACTCTACAACTCCTTGGCATGGAGTTGTCCTCTGACCTCAACTTCGGCACCACCATCGAGTCCATGGCTCAAATTGCGGCTCGAAAGTTGGGCGTCCTGAACAAGGTCAAGCGGTACTTCACGCCTGGACAGCGTTTTACTCTTTATAAAGCTCAAGTCCGATCTTGCATGGAGTACTGCTGCCACCTTTGGGACGGCTCGGCGAAATACCAACTTGCTGCACTGGACTCGGTGGAACGCAGAGCCAAGAGAATAATAGGCGACAAAAAACTGGTGGCGACCAAGCTGCACAGCCTGGCTCACCGCCGTAAGGTTGCTTGCCTGTCAATATTCTATAGATTGTACTTCGGAGAGTGTGCTCAAGAGCTGCATGAGCTCATACCACCGTCGCCTTTCTTCCATCGGACATCCAGACGCACGGCCGGCTACCACCCGATCTTGGTTGATATACCTTTAATACGCACTAAGCGCTTCTCATCATCTTTTATAATGCGCACAGCCAAAGAGTGGAATTCCCTGCCTGCGTCTGTATTTCCGAGTGCATATAATTTGACTCTCTTTAAGTCTAGAGTAAATAGGCATCTTCTGGGCAAGCTCGCTTCATCGTAGATCCCATCTCTGCTCTAGAGCAAGATTGGGGTCAAGAGCAAGCCCATTCTGAATAAAAAAAAAAAAAAAAAAGTTATGTATGTGACTGTACATAATTAGGCATTAAAATACTCATGTGATCCTTTTATGAAACTCACTTCGTTCATTTCATAAAACCACATTCGTATTTTAATGACCCTCATTATGCAACAGTCACATAAATAACTATTTGTAATAGCGTTTTGTAGTACTAAGCCCGGTAACATTTTTAAACCATGTTTTGTAATAAGAGGGTAAAGACCGACAAACTTATCTGTTCCGGTGGCTAAAATTGGAACTACAGTTTTTGCAATACAAAAACTATATTTAATGACAGTACTAAAACGAAAGTAGCGACGCCGCCACCGGAACAGATAAGTTTGTCTATATGTAGTTGTTTATTGAATGTAATAGGTGATTTTCTGACAGCCCGTTTTGTTAGTTCTCAATAGATGGCGCCGTTCCACCTATGCAATTACAAGGAACGAAACGTTAAAAAGTTTACTTTGACATGACTGTTTTTGATAAAACGAAACGTTTTGTTTGTGTCAGATGTCATTTTCATTTCCGAAAAAAATACTTATTGGCGGAATTGTTAATAAAAAACACAAAGCAAGCCATTAATTATGAAGAAGAAGAAGAATGAGTAAATATTATGGCTCCTAGTTAAAAAACCAGAAAATTATATTATCTGTGCCAGAGGTAAAAATAGATCATAGACAAATACTAGACTAATACATACTTCGTTCAACGCCATCTAGTGAAGCTTTTGGAAACTTTTTTTTTTAAATGGCCTGTCAGAAAATCTCCCATTGATGTCAACCCTTCGTTTTGTTTCGCTGTAGGTACCTATAAGTGAATACATATATGCACATACCGTTACTTGTAAGCAAATATCTATGTGAGGTACTGCAGAAGATTTCAAAAGCCTTTTGTTATGCATTTTTAGGAAGTCATCTTCAGAGAAATGCTTTGAACAAATGCAACTGGTTTTAGTAGGAAACCATTGGTCTTTCCTCCCTGTTGCATTGATCCATTTTTCTTTAATATTAGGGGTTGTTGGAAATCTGAAACAAATAAAACTTTACTGAAAGACTATAATAACTGACGTGACGAGCCATTTATTGGAACAATGAACATGTCTGTTGGTGTCGGTCTGGGTGTTTCTATGTATAATAATATTGTTTATTGTATGTATTTACAAAAAAAAGTATTTATGTAATGTTTATCCGTTGTCTGGCACCCTAAGCACAAGCTAATGCTTAGTTTGGGACTAGATGGCGCTGTGTGAATAATGGCCCAGAGATATTTATTTATTTAACTTTTTTTTATCAAAAATTTGATCTCATTTTATAACTTATAATGCATGAAAATTGCCACAACATAAATATCGTTCATGTTCACTTAAAAACTAACAAAAATACGCCATCGATAAAACTATCGAAAACTTGCAAGCACTATGATCCATTTGCAAATTGTCTATGCCATGGTCTGTGGTCTATGCCAATAGGGATGGCGATTCTTTCCTAAAAAGATCGATTTTCAGATCGATTCGAATCGTAACCCAATGAATCGATTCACAAAAAAATCGAGTTCCAAAAGATCGATTTCCAAAAATCGATCTTTTTTACTATTTTTAAAAAAATATATAAAAATAAATATAAATAAATATATATATTTTAAGTTTGCGTTAACAATACAGGGTGTCCAGGAAATAGTACGACATACTGCTGGGGGTGATAGCTGGCATCAATACCTACCAAAATAACTCAATATATGTTCAGCGAAATCTTACGGTTTTAAAGTTATACAAAATTTTCCGAAATATTGAAAAATCTCTGCCTTCAAACAGATTTTTCAGCACATCTCAAGGAAAAACTACTTTTTCAGTAATTATTTTACATCAAATTATTTGTGAATAGTTACTCTACTAATTGGTGTGTCTTTTTTGTACCAAAAATAAGAACAGTTTCAAGAAAAAAATTGTTTTGTTGATATTTTCCCAAAATTATTTTCTTATCACTTATCTTTAACATACAGTGGTGAAAAAAAATGTATGTGACAGTTTTGTACAATATGCTTAAAAAATAGCTTGGTTCATGGTGATTTTGGGAAGATACAATACTAGTGCATTTTCGTTAAAAAATACGTAAAAAATGCCATTCTAGTCCCATAGAAGCTGATTTCGTTAAAAATTAAACTAACGTAGTTTTGAGAAAAAACATAACGAGACTACTTGCCAACTATGCAAATTGTGCAAATTTATGTAGCCGTCCTTTCTGCAGGCAGACTAATCACTCCATAGCAGCTGCACCATATTAAAAAAAAATTGGGTCCTCCCGATGCATTTCAAGCATGCGGCGACAGAATTGAACTCTCGGCGCTTAGTCTCTCGATATCAGAGTTTGCACACGTCGTACGTGATATGGATGGTATCCATGCCTCTTGAGCACTAAATGGACGGTGGATTTTGGTATCCCTGTGCGCCGTTGTATCGCCCTGACGGAAGTTGTGGGGTCTTGTTCGCGTTCCTGAAGTACTAGTTCTTCATCAACAAATTGTGGCCTTCCAATGCCACGTTGACCAGGGAGTCTGCCTTCCATGTAGGAGTTATGCACTCTGGTAAATTTTTCGTGGTGTAGATGTCTTCTATCGGGAAACCTTTCCCTGTAGAGTGCGGCAGCAGCTCGGGAACTTTGGCCAGCTTCTCCGTAAATTAGATGCATATCTGCATACTCCCGCTGAGTGTAATTTAAAAAAACGCGGCGGTTAGCCATGTTACACAGCACAAAAGTCCAGGTGGTCGCCAAGTCGTCGGAGTTATCACAATTCACCAATAATCCAAATCGTTAGGCAAACAAAGTCGGGGATCCAAAGCAGAAAACAGTCGTCCAGTAAGAAAAAATAATTTGTGAACACAGAGTTGCGTTGCGCACGGTTTAATGTAGCGTACTACTGGAAAGCGTCGTAAATAACCAATAAAAGTGAGAAAATCAGAGAAAGAGTATCCCGCTCTTTCTTGTATTTTGATTTTCTTCGAAATTCGAACATGTGCTTCTCTTGTTTAAAATCGAGCCAATCAGCGAGCAGGTAGATGACGCATACTTACATGTCGCATTTTACTTGTTCCAACTTGTTTTCTAATTTGCGTTAATAAGCCGCTATTACTTGAGTACTCTCGTAATGGTTTTATTCAAAATTACTTTAGTAGCATTTTTAACAAAATCAGCTTCTATGGGACTAGGATGGCATTTTTTACGTGTTTTTTTAAAGAAAATGCACTAGTATTGTATTTTCCCAGAATCACCATGAACCAAGCTATTTTTTAAGCATGTTGTATAAAACTGTCACATACATTTTTTTTTCACCACTGTATGTTAAAGATAAGTGATAAGAAAAAAATTTTGGGAAAATATCAACAAAACAATTTTTTTCTTGAAACTGTTCTTATTTTTGGTACAAAAAGACACACCAATTAGTAGAGTAACTATTCACAAACAATTTGATGTAAAATAATTACTGAAAAAGTAGTTTTTCCTTGAGATATGCTGAAAAATCTGTTTGAAGGCAGAGATTTTTCAATATTTCGGAAAATTTTGTATAACTTTAAAACCGTAAGATTTCGCTGAACATATATTGAGTTATTTTGGTAGGTATTGATGCCAGCTATCACCCCTAGCAGTATGTCGTACTATTTCCTGGACACCCTGTATAAGTATAAATTAGTTAGTAGAAGCACAGAATATAATAATATACCTAATAGTACTAACATAGTATAAAAGTTAATCAAATAAAAACGATGAATTGCAATAACAGTCAGTACAGTCACTGATACGAAAAGTCAAAGATTACAAACGTAACATTTTTTGAAAGGGAGTTTTTGAGTTATTAACTCTTTAAACGGTTATTATACGGGTCCAGTCAATAATACGGGTCCCATTCAACTAATTGCAAATAATTGTATGGTAATAATACCAAAAATAAACCAAAAAAATCGAACGTCGATTTTCAAGGGTGATTAATCGATTCACTGAATCGATTCAGTACTACATATCGATTTCAAAAATCGATCTTTTTGACTCAAAAAATCGATTCTTCGATTAATCGATCTCAGATCGCCATCCCTTTATGCCGATTTATTAAAACTTATCTGTTCCGGTGGCGGCGTCGCTACTGTTTATTTAAAACTATCATTTTGGCATTGCATTTCACGTAGTTCCAATTTTGGCGACCGGAACAAATAAGTTTGTAGGTCTATAAGTTTCGTGATTATGCCACTTGCTCAGTGATTATGCCTCGATATCTATTTAATTTTATACTTACCGATGAAAAGAAATTCCTCCTTTTTCCACGCTCACCTTTTCACTACGTAAACGACAGGTAATAATAGCACAACACGGCATCTTTTTACGTTTAGTACGACACGCTTAGAATATTATACGACACGTCCACCCAGTTGTGCGATTGTGCAAAACACTGCGCGGTCTGCGCGTCATGCGTGGTGGATTTTTTTTGAGCAGTTTGTCGTTCATATTATGCCCATTCGCTCCAGTGCAGACCAGTGACGTGGCGCTTCGACCCCGCCCACTTTATTATTCTAACAGATTCTAACTACCCTTTTTCGTTGCCCGTTGCGTTGTTGTTTGATTGTATTTGGCACTACTACTACTAGCCTTCCACCCACGGTTTCACCCGCGCGTAATTTCTTTTTTCAAATAACTGTGAGTCACTGCTATACCTACCGCTTAGTAAATACAAACTTAAAAATTGAGATGCCGCCTTTTGCTTAGCATTCCACCTACATTCGTCCATACAAAAGGATATGGATGTTCAGTCTAATAAAATACATAGGTATTATTATAAATAAAAAAACAAATCAAAGTGCATTTATAAAGTCTTTTATTATTTAAATTTATAATTATAAAAAAAATATTTAAAAAAAGAGACGTGTTCTATGAATTCTAATCAGTCAAAAGTGGGGAGTTCTCTCCAAAAGTTCATTTTTTTTATTAATATTTTCGAAAGATTTCAAGATAAATATCATTTTTGTTTGTAGAAATACCTTCAAACGTTGTGCCAGTTCCATTTTCAGAAAATATTTAAAGCTGATATTTTTCAGTCCTCCAATATACGGCGGGATTGGCTACGTATTATTGATATACCGCTAATATCCTTAGAAATTTAAGGTAAACAGGGTAAAACTGAGATAGAGAAAACTTTCATAACGCTTTCCTATACCTTTTAAGTGACATACCGCTACATGGCTTAGTTCAATAGATGCGTATTTTTCTAAGCTATCCGATGCCATAAAAATCAAATTTTTGATTTTTTTTGAGATACCGCTTTTGCGCTTAGTAGGGCAGTATAGCGGCTAGAGGACTTCTTATCGTGAACGTAATGTACTTACTCCGATGGCTCAGGGACCCGAAGTGTGTCTTGGCTTCCGATACGAGATCTCGCAATCCCCACCCAATATTTAAGAAGTTTGCCGGTACCTTTACTATGGTTGAATAAGTGTAGTACGAAATCCCGCACTCGGTTTTACCAGTTTTACTTACTTACGTTACGTGCTAAAAAGGATTTTCCTCCACAAAAAGGGACCAAAAGGATTACAACAAGGACAATAAAAAATACACAAGTTTTCATTTTTATTTATTAAAATTTTTACTTAAAATAAAACTTAACACCTTCACAATTATTATGGAGTCATTAGTATTGAGTACTGTTCGTAATCATCAGGTTCTTCTTTAATTTCTACTGTCAATGTTTCATCAACTTTTTCGGTTACACTCGTTACACTATTACTATTGCTAGGTAAAGCCGATTTAACAGAAGAAATAGGCATATTCGTCAAAACATTACTATTTGAAGATACTACTGGTCTTTCAACCTGAGAACCCATTGGCAAGAGAATATATGATGGTGTTTGTTCGAGCGGAGAAGGTAAATGTACCAGTGAAGAAGACATTGACATTTGTACGTATGAAGTCGATGGCATATTCTGTACGAGTGGAGAAGATGATGGCATATTCTGTACGAGTGGAGAAGATGATGGAATTTGCTGTACGAGTGGAGAAGTCAATGGCATTTGCTGTACGAGTGAGGAACATACGTCCGGTTTTGATTTGCTACCCCCTTGCGTATTCATCGAAACATTACTAACTGAAGATTCTATTGGTATTTCAGGCTGAGCACCCACTGGCAAGAGAATAATTGAAGGATAAGGTGTTTGTTGCAGCGAAGAAGGTAACTGTACTAGTGAAGAAGACATTGGCATTTGTACAAATGAAGAAGTCGATGAAATATTCTGTACGAGTGGAGAACATTCGTCCGGTTCGGTTTTGATACTCTCTTGAGGTATCAGCAATGGATCCGTCTCAGTCGCACGTTGTTTCTTTGAGGGCAAACAAATTTCCGGTTCGGGTGGAGAAGATGGCATTGGCTGTGCGAGTGAGGAACATTGGTCCGGTTCGGATTGGACGGTACTCCCTTGAGGTCTCCCTGGAGTCGTTGGTGACAGACAAGGCCTTTTTCTGAAACAATAAGACACATTATAATCTTATATGAGTAAGGTCATCACATCACCTCTGATATGGCTGACACACGTCATACTTGTGAACCTTTGGGGACCCTATGTTCTTAATTTTCTATTTATTTTGTCTTTGGAAACATATAGCTTTATGATTTAATAAAAATATAATGGAGATTGTATTGATAATTATTTAATTATTGTAGTTTTTTTTATGTCAGAGGCGGCAAAGGAGCCAGCGGGTCGCCTGATGGTAAGCAATCACTGCCGCTCGTGGACATCTGCAGCTCCAGAGGGATCGCTGATGCGTTGCCGGCCTTTTGGGGTATGGGATGGGCCTCCGGCACTCTCTCAAACCAGACGAAACACAATAGTAGTCACAATTGTTTCACGCTGGTGTTATGTGAGTGGGTGGTACTTCCCCGGACGAGCCGGCCTATTCGTACTGTAAAACAGCAACAAATACCTAATTAAAATTATTCAAAATTAATACCTTTCCGGGCCTCCATTGGGTTGTTTCTTTTTTAATTTCTTCGCAGCAATATTCTCTTCATTTCTAGCAGACCTGTTAAAAAAACTTACATTTAATTTTAACTGATATGATATTATAAATGCATTTAGGTATTTTGTAACTCTGTCTGGTGCAATTCAACAATAAATATTGTGTTTTAATTATTGTTCTACGTTTTTGTCAACAACAACAATTATTAAAAATCAGATTAACATTTTTATCACTTTGTGCACACTTGGACGATAAAATTATTTTTATTCCCAAAAGTGCAAATATTATATTTAATGGCAATACTAAAACGACAAAAGCGACAACGCCACACGCTGACACGCACACTTAAACAAAATCTCTTTGTTTGCACTGGGAAACGGGTAGTAAGTCTGTTGACGATATAGGGTTATTGTTTGGGAGCCGATAAGAGTTATTTTTAATCCCTGAAAATTATTACTTCCCCGTAGGATAGGGCTGCCATCACCAGAATAGCTGTCGCCGGATACACGGCGCATATGGTTTTTTCGCCAGAAACCTTTAACCCTTTCAACGCCAATGTCTGATATATCAGACAAACCATTTTCGTGCCCACCACGCCAATGACTGATATATCAGACAAAAAACAGGATCAAGAAACGTTGTATTTTTTTTCTTGCCTGAATGAGTGTAGCATATAACATAATAATTTTTTGAATTTTTTTTGTTAATGGTCGTGGGCGTTAGCGGCACCATTTTCGGAAAAAAGCGTGGCAGGGAAAGGGTTAAAAAAGTATTTTTTGCAACAAAAATAAAAAAATCGATATTTTTTTTAAATATTATTCCCCTGACCGCAAAAGTGTCCCGGACAATTTAAAAACCCTGCCGGACGGCCCCAGGATGCCCGTCAAACTAGGACAAATCCGGGGAGTCCCGGATGGCAGCCCTACTGTAGGATAGTCACATAAGGCTGCCCGCCCACGTCAGACTTTTTGTAGGACCGATTTTATTTCTATGGTATTTCTGACCGACTTTTTGTAGAACGTGTGCGTTGCTCCATTGCTATCAGTACGTTCTGTTTATCACCTACAAAAAGTCGGTCACCGATATCGGACGTGGGCGGGCCTAATATGGCGTAAAAATAAAAGGGGTTTGGGTAATTTTGTATGGAGGTTGGCATGATTTTTTTTATCAGCGGCCACTGAACTAATTATTATTGTTTGATAGTACTATAAAGGTGAATTGTTCTTAGCAAAGAATTAGTTCTGTAAGTAATATCGAAACCAAGATATTTGATCTTGAATACTAAAAAAAGCCATATGACATGATAGCTAAAAATATTATCTCCTGAGATTATTATACATGTTTAGTATTATAAAATGCTTTCTAGAAGCTCCCCCAGCCCGTATATCATCATCATCATCATCATCATCAACCTGTAATAGTCCACAGCTGGACATAGGCCTCTCCAAATGCTGGCCACGCTGATCGATCCTCGGCCACCATCAGCCAGCTCCTGCCAGCCATCTTGCGCAGATCATCGCTCCACCTGGCCTGAGGGCGTCCTACACTACGTTTACCGAGACGCGGTCTCCACTCTAGGACCCGTTTACCCCAACGGTTATCGGTTCTACGGCTGATATGGCCAGCCCACTGCCACTTCAGCTGGCTAATCCGGCGAGCTATGTCGGTGACTTTGGTTCTCTGTCGAATCACATCATTTCTGATGCGATCCCGCAGAGAAACGCCGAGCATAGCTTTTTCCATAGCCCGCTGAGTGACTTTAAACTTGTGGACTAGCCGTGCCGTAAGTGTCCACGTTTCGGCTCCGTACTTATGTCATGACGGGTAGGACGCACTGAATGAAGACTTTCGTCTTCTGGCATTGTGAAATCGGCGATGAAAAGACTCGACGTAGTTTTCCAAACGCTGCCCAACCCAACTGAATTCTACTATTCACCTCGTCCTCAAAGTTGTTTCGACCTAACTGCAATGACTGCCCAAGGTACATATGCTTTTGAACAACTTCAAGGACGGCGCCGTTAATCGCAATTGGTTCCGGTAGAACATGTTCATTGAACATGACCTTGGTTTTGTCCAAATTCAAATCAGCCAGGTCATTCAGCATCTGTTGTAGGTCCTGCAGCGTATCTGCCATTATGACGATGTCATCTGCAAATCGCAAGTGAGAGATGTATTGGCCGTCCTTCCCAGTTCAGCGTCTTCAACATATCCTCCATTGCATTTGTGAACAATTTCGGGGAGATGACGTCCCATTGTCTCACTCCTCGCTGCAAAGGTATAGGATTTGTCTGCTGATTTTGTACTTGGACGGACTGTGGCTGGACATCACTTGGATATATCGCCAGTCTACTTGGCAACGCTGCAGGGACTCCAGAACAGACCAGATTTCAACCGAGTCGTAGGCCTTCTTATAGTCCACGAATGCTAGACACAGAGGCTGATTATACTCTTCGGTCTTCTGTATAATCTGCCGCACAGTGTGGATATGGTCTATGGTGCCGTATACGCTCCGAAACCCAGCCTGTTCCGCTGGTTGAAACTCGTCGAGTCTTCGCGCAAGACGGTTCGTGATCACTCTTGAGAATAGCTTAGAGACGTGGCTTAGAAGGGAAATGGGTCGATAGTTCTTCAACAGGCTTTTGTCACCCTTTTTGAAGAACAGGACGACCACATTCCTACTCCACGCCTTTGGAGTTCTCCCTTCGAACAGGACAGCGTTAAAAAGCTTTTGGAGCTCCCTCAGAACGGGTTTACCTCCAGCCTTTAGCCGCTCTGTACCTACTAGTAACGCCGTCCTCTCCAGGGGCTTTTCTTCCATTTTTAAGCTGCCCAAGGTCAATCCCGATTTCGCCAACGCTGACTTCTGGCAGGCCTTTAGTGTAATGGCGAGTTTACGTGGTTCTAGAGTCCTCATTTTCGGGTTCAGGTCGAGATGCATGCGAAGCGTATAACCGGCCATAAAAGTCCTCTACCTCTGAAAGGACTGCCGGCTTTAAGGCAACAACTTCTCCACTTGCTGTGGTCAGCTTCGTCGAGTGGCTTCTCTGCATATGTGCCGCCTGTCCACCAAGATGGAGTCGATCTCTTTTTACGTCATAGTGTGGGGTCTCTGCCACGTCCACATATATCATCAAACATTTCCTCCACCTCATCGTCCGAGTACGTCGAGGTCGGCGCGTACACTTGCACCACCTTGAGACTATATCTCTCAGTTAGCTTGATGATCAGGTACGCGACCCTGTTCAACACACTGGAGATCTCCACAATGTTGTCGTAAAGAGGCTTATTGACCAGAAACCCGACGCCGCCTTGGGATTGTTGGTCATCTCCACGGAAGTGCATTAAGTGGCCTAATTCAAGGGTTACGGTGTCCTCCCCCTCTCTTCAGACTTCGCATAAACCCAGAATGTGCCACCTAATCTTCCCAAGTTCTACCTCAAGTTGCGCCAGATGCGAGTCAAGCCGTAGCGTGCGTCCGTTATACTTCGCCAGGGTTAGTTTTTGATGGTGGCCTCTCGTAGCCCGGAGATTCTTCGCACCCCCCGCCCTGCCGTTACCATGGTCGCCACCATGACCGACCAGGAATAGCGGGACTGCCGGGAACTGGGGGCCGTGGCTTAAAGTTCCTTGCCATTTCTCTCGGGCGCAAGTAATCGAAAAACATGATGTGATTGGCTGGGGCGGTCAGACCAGACCAAAAAGGGTTTGTTAAACCGTTATTAACTTAAATGGTATGTTTTAGACAGCAGTTCATACAAAAAGCACATAAGATTCAACAAAGTGAATTTTCGATTTATACAATTTTTAAAAATTCATATCTTGTCTTCGATGTACTTTGGAAATATAATGGCCTTGACATTTTATTTTTATTATTTTTAGTTCTATCCAATACAAAAATTTCATCCGTGGCCGCAGACTTTGAAAATCATGCCACTTTTACCCAAACCCCTTTACTTACTTAGGCAGACGGTTTTTGAAAAGCTCGTTCAGTTGGGCATTTATCTTTCCCAGCTCATTATTTTTTTTCTCCAACTCCTGTGAAAGGCAGAGTATCAGTAAGAGTATCCTATTAATGAAATTACTGGCTATATGAGACCTAATAACTGTCGTCTCGGTGTAGCGGGCGCAGGGCGGTGCCAGACAGTAACTGCTTAGCCACTCAATCCCGAACCGGCACTCGGGTGCCGCGTAACAATAGATTTTCTATTGTGTCTGGTGATCCGGGGCTTGAAAGATTAGTTACTGTTTGGCACTGAACTGTCTAAGGGCAGACGTGGCGCTTACCATCAGGTGTACGATCTGCTCGTCTTGTTACACATTGCAATAATAAAAAAAGTGAAAGAGAAATCATCTTGACATCACACAGTTCTGACGCGAACTACGTTCATTAGTATTGAACTTCTGACTTTGGTCGTCTACTTTTGCTGTTGGTGGTAGGGCTTTTTCAGGGTCCGACTGGCTAGCTACCACCCCCACAGGTGAAATCTGCCGCCATAACAGCTTTGTCTGTGTTCCGGCAATATTAATGTGGGAGCCAGTACACTTGAAATCAAAGGCTCGAAGATCAGATGAGCCTACAGTTAAGTGTCCCTCAATGGAATAGGCCGCTGTGACCGCTTACCATCAGGTGGGCTGCGTGACTGTCTGCCAACTGAAGTAGTATAAAAAAATCTTGCATAGCCTGACCAGGAAAATAAAAAACCTGCTCTGGAGGCGCCACATTAGCTATGGCTATAGCAACACTTGGTTGCTATGGTAATACTCACAAATAACTCACAATATCCAATAGTAACAAGGCACGGTTGACAATTGACATCACACTTTGACAGAATAATAATGAATGACATCTTATTGTTTTTTATTTGATTGTTGCCACTTGACGAAATTAGTTCCAATATTTTTCCGCAATGTGGCAAGTTTTTTATTTTAATGGTCCGGCTTTAAAAAAAATGGCGGATCAGTAGGAAGACCAGATTCTTCATTGCTTAATAATAATATAATGAGTACTCACAGCATTTTTTGTTCGTAACGCCATGTTGCTGGCCAACAGAGATTTGACTTGTTTCTCCAAGATGTCATTCTTCTTCAGCGCTTCCTCGAGCCTCTGGTAGACCAGGGCCACCTCCTTGGGTGCCAGACAACGGATAAACATTATTTATATACTTTTTTTTGTAAATACATACATATTATACATAGAAACACCCAGACCGATACAAACAGACATGTTCATGCACGCAAATGTTTGTACCGTGCGGGGATCGAACCCGAGACCTCTGGTGTAATAGCCGACATCTCGACCATTACACCAAATTGATTGTTCGTCAATAATTTATTTCTTATTTTATACTAGCCTTCCGCCCGCGGTTTCAACCGCACGTAATTTCTTTTTTCAAATTTCCCCCCCTTCCCCCCACATTTCCGGGATCAAAAGTACCCTATGTCACCCGGGGATAGTGTAGCTTTCCAACAGTGAAAGAATTATTCAAATCGGTTAAGTAGTTTCGGAGCCTATTCAATACAAACAAACAATCAAATCTTTCCTCTTTATAATATTAGTATAGATTTACCTTATCAGTCTTGCTTCTTGTTATTTTCGCAGATGTGCTAGGTGTATCATCTTGCGTCGCTTTTGCCATTTTACGTGGTTTTTTCTTTGGTACCTGGATAATTACATCTAATTAACGTAAAACGCAGACTTAAATAAAAAAGAGACGCTCGTGGCGCAGCTGTGACAGTGGTTCGTCGTTAGCGATAACGGAAGTCAAGCTACCTACGCCGCGGTCGGTTAATGGATGGGTGACCATTCTGACCATATTTAGTGACATTAATTTCAAGCGTCTCCGAACTTCGGAAGGCACGTTAAGCTGTTGGTCCCGGCTGATATTTACTACAATGTAAATATTAGTCGTCAAGCCTAGTCAGAGGCCATTTGGCGGCTTGATAACATCTGACATTAAGGTTGGTCACTTGCCTTACGCACCCCTCCACCAACCCGCACTAGGCCAGCGTGGTGGAGTATGGCCCACACTATCTCACAATTGAGATAAGGCCTGTGTCCCAGCAGTGGGAACGTATATAGACTAATGATGAGACTTAAATACAGTGGGAATACCGCGCGTACGAATTAAGCGATTTGCTTCATCTTTTCTTGATACAGACTGCGCGGGAGTGGAATTCTCTGCCGGGATCAGTCTTTCCTACACAATACAACTTGGGGCTCTTCAAGGCCAGAATTAACGGGCTTTTCCTAAGCAAGCGCGCTCCATCGTAGACCGCATAGTTGTTTAATATCAGGCAACTTTGTGGTCAAGTGCTGGCTTCGTCCAAATATAAAAAAAAACACTTCAAACAAAAAGTTAATATTACACTGGTAAAAGTTTTTCATTACATACGACAAAAAGAATAACCCAGCTCTGGCGTACATGACACGACCAGTGCGTTCGTAGCTTGGCGTTCAAAAGGTTAAGAGGCTGATACTTTACTCACGTTCGTAAAAATGAATATGTCCAGTGATGACTTACCATTACGGAAGCCTCTTCCTCATCCGCCGGTTTCGCCGGTTCCGCCACCTGAACAATAAAAAAATATGTTCATGTTTTTTGATCATATATATATTTTTTTTTTAATTTTCACTTAATTTCGCGTATCTCCCGAACGCCCGCGCGCGCTATTGGTCACGCCTGAACATGCGCAAACTTTCCCCCTCTCCGTCGACCGATGGTTAACAAGTTTGCCGGTACCTGTACTGGTATTTTTTCCTTACATACGACAATAAAGAACCCAGCTCTGACGTACAGGACACGACACGCGACAGTGCGTTCGTAGCTTGGCGTTCAAAAGGTTAAGAGGCTGGTACTTTACTACGTTCGTTATTATTATTAATATTATGTGGTCCACAGTGATGACTTACCATTAGGGGATCACTATCTGCCGGTTCCGTCGGTTCCGCCACCTGAACAATAAAAAAATTGATTAATGTTTTTGATCATATTTTTTTTTCTTTTTTTTTTGAAGAAAAGTCATTACATATTTTTTTCTACTAATAAATGTAATAATTTGGCTAGAAAAAAATTGTTTATGTTTTTGTTGTATGGAACGACACATTCAATGAGCTCTTACAGCCAATCCTTAACTTTTCCGGGTTAGTAGTCGATTCGCACGAAAATAATTCGCACGAAAGTGCGAATCGACAACTATCAAAAATAATATTATTTTTAGTAGTCGATTCGCACGAACGAATTTTAATCGCGTGCGAGTCGACCCCTTTAAGAATTGATAATAGGCGATTCGCACTTTTGCAATATTATGTGCATAAAAAAAAAAAAAAACACAGTCGTGTACAGTAAATCTTTATAATATTTATAATATTAGTAACATGTTCCTTGTCTATATATCTTACAGCATTCAGAATCAATTAAAGGAGATGGTCCAGTTTTCTATGGAACTTTGGCCATCTCTTGTACATTATACCAAAATATAGCAAAAAGGCTATGAAACCTTACCTACATATTTATTTTTACAATTTATTCGTTGTTTTCTTGCACAAAGAAGATTAATGTTCATTTTACGGCAATACTATTTTAAAATGGCGTCGATTTTTATAACGGAATGACGGACGGAACGGCGGAAGGACCGCTCGGCTGTCATAAATGACAGATGACAGCTACTTTTTTCACGCTTGGAACCAAACGTTTTAGCTGATATTCGTTCAGAAAACTTATTCGGCTTTCCATGCGAATTCAGATATTATAAGTTTCATCGTTCCGAGCCATATGTTTTCTTTAGTGAAATAATTATTGATATCACAGTATTGTAATAGTTCTAGTGAAACAGAAAAACTAGGTTGGTTTTTGAATAATTGATAGATTACACTTCAATATGATTTCTGAACGTTCTGAAATATGGCGACAGAAATTGCCATCATTAAGTGAATGTGTAAAATGAAAAATATTTTTGTGCAGCCGAAAACGGCAAGATATATTTTTTTAAATATTTTTAGGGAGTTTAAGTGTTTTTTGGTCATTTTTTGGTTGACTGTACAAGAGATGGCCAAAATTGTTACATCTCCTTTCAAATGTTATATTATTTTCGGACATAAAACATAAGCGTTAAATTTTATTTGATAACTTTAATATTAAAATGACACCAAAAATTGGAAACGAATATGTATTGCTTGTCTGTTGTTTTTACAACCTAAACGAATACTTTGATAAGTTTATCATAACATTTTATTTATTTACGTACAATTTCTTTTTTTAATATTCGTGCCAGCGAGTGAGATAATTACTTTTAGTTTGTAAGAGAGCTACATTGTTTTGATCAGAGCTCTCGCCCCGGACATACTTATTTGATGAGTCATAGAAACCAAAGGATACCGATAGGCGATTTACACACTAAGTATAATATAAGAAATACAAATACAGTGGATTTCGGGTATAACGACGATGAAGGGACCACTGTTATTTCGTCGTTACATCCGGATGTCGTTACAGGCAAAGGCAAAAAGATACAGACGGCTGCTATTTTGAATATCAATTTGTAACTGAACCATTTTAACTTGAAAACGTACACGCTTACCTGCCTAATTACCTAGCTAATATCTATAAACAAAAAGTAAAAGTTGCTGGCCATCTGTGTGATGTGAGAGCTCTAATAAAAACAATGTATAGGTAACGGCAGACTTGTTGAACATCGGTCGACGAAGAAGGGGAAAGTTCGCGAATATGCACTTGTGCCTGCATTAGCGGGCGCGAATCTCCCGTCATTAGTCAGAGGTATACTTCTGACCAATAGCAAAATTCATGTTCTGTGCAATCCCCACCCGATATTCAATAAGTTTGCCGGTACCTGTACCTGTCTTACAAACTAACATGGTAATTGGATATAAAGTTCACTCGCTGGCGCAAATATTAAAAAGAATTGTAAGTGAATTATTAGAAACGTATTAGTGCGGGGTGCAACGTAATATCCTGCTCCCCACCCCCCTAGCTGTTAGCTAGAAGCACGGCGGCAATAAGCCGACCAAAGCTCAAGTCGGTATCCTTTGGTTTCTATGACTCATCAAATAAGTATGTCCGGGGCGAGAGCTCTGATCAAAACAATGTACCGCTCTTAAAAACTAAAAGTAATTATCTCACTCGCTGGCGCGAATATTAAAAAAGGAATTGTACGTGAATAAATAAAATGTTATGATAAAATTATCAAAGTATTCGTATAAGTTGTAAAAAAAAAACAGACAAACAATACATATTCGTTTCCAATTTTTGGTGTCATTTTAATATTAAAGTTATCAAATAAAATTTAACGCTTAATGATATTAGTTTATAATTTAACATGTTTCCTGTCCGAAAAAAATATAACATTTGAAATTTAATTGATTCTGTATGCTGTAAGATATATAGACAAGGAATAATAAGTTAATAATATTAAAAATATTATAAAGATTTCCTGTACACGACTGTACTTTGATTGTTTTTTATGCACATACTGCAAAAGTGCGAATCGCCTACTATCAATTCTTAAAGGGGTCGACTCGCACGCGATTAAAATTCGTTCGTGCGAATCGACTACTAAAAATAATATTATTTTTGAAAGTTGTCGATTCGCACTTTAGTGCGAATTATTTTCGTGCGAATCGACTACTAACCCACTTTTCCAGCAATGAAACTAGTTTAGCATCATTTTTAAGCATATTTATTTACTATAATCCTACACTTGTCGCGCGCTAAAACTTGCCCGTTCGACACATATTGACTAAATTCGACGCCCCCCCCCCCCCCCCCCCCGAATAAACGTGCAAAGGAAATTCATCAACTTTTCAGGAGAAATTAAAAACGTAAAAATGTGAATATTTCAACGTGGTATTTAAATATGCCTTTACAATGTATGACGAAATCAAAGAAAAAAAAAATTAGGTATTAGTATACGTCACAACAATATGGAAAATATTTATAGTTTTTAAGTAATTCGAAAAAAAATCCTTTTAAAATTATATTCTAGTGTAGTAGAAACATTCCTGATCGAGTAATAGTCCTTTGGACGTTTATTCGTGTGAATAGGTAAGAAATATATAAGTGTAAGTGCACTGTACACCGCACGCCTGACCGGCTGTTTGAAGGTGCAATGTCAATTCGCAAAACTCCCCGCACCCCTCCATAACGTGTAATGAATGATTGCGATAGTTTTTAGTTTAGCTTTTCACACGAAGAAACGTGTAAAAAACGACATAACATTAATAATTATGTATAAAACTTGACTGCAAGGTTTAATACACCAATATTCGGGTAATGTTTTTACATGTTTTTTCCGTAGAATAACCATATTTAAAGCTATATCTTCGGTGTTTATTGTTAAAAAAATACTAAAAAATTCAAGAAGGTGCAGGACTTCGTCCCGCATACAAAGAAGCAAAAAAAATTTTTTTGTGCTATTGCTCTTGCACGTTTATTCGGGGGGGGGGGGGCGTCGTAATGTTTGCATTGTATTTTCATTTCATTTCATAAAAAACTTTAAGATGTCATTCATTATTATTCTGTCAAAGTGTGATGTCAATCAATTGTCAACCATTTACCATGCCTTGTTATTTCTGAATTTTCATATATTGATTGTGAGTTACTTGTAAGTATAACCATAGCAACCAAGTGTTGCTATAACCATAGCTAATGTGGCTCCTCCAGAGCAGGTTTGTTATTTTCTTGGTCAGGCTTAAACTACTAAAACTTACCGTGTCGCTTTCCGCATCTTTAACATCAGACTTGGTTGATATATCAAGATGTTCCGAAGATCCAGACATATGAACCTGAGGACAAAAATATTCATTGATATTATTTAAATTTAAACGAGATCTGACGGTTCATTCCCGCTGTCCCCCCCAGCTCTGCCCACGCGTGGACAGTGGCACAAATGCAAATATGTCCCTCTGTTCCCCGGGCATGGACAACGAAACTGAATGCGACACTGTCCACCCGGGGTGGATAAAGAGAATTTTTAATTTTTTTATGTCAGAGGCGGCAAACGAGCCAGCGCACGGGTCGCCGATGGACATCTGCAACACCAGAGGGATCGATGATGCGTTGCCGGCCTTTGGGTATGGGGGTGTGAACGGCACTCTCACAAACCAGACGAAACACAATAGTAGTCACTATTATATCACGCTGGTGTTATGTGAGAGGATGGTACTTCCCCGGACGAGCCGGCCTATTCGTACTGTAAAACTGCATGGCTCTGCCACTACTAAATCAGTTGATAGTTGATCAGTTTGCAGTCAGGCACGCAGCCCACCTGATGGTAGGTCTCTGCGGCCTATTCCACGGAGGGCCACTTCACCAGGAAGCGTCGCTCAATATGTTCCCACGATTGCCTAGCCTAGGGGTTTATTGTCGAAATAACAGCTATAACTTACCGTGTCGCTTTCTTCATCTTTAATATCAAACTCGGTTGAATCATCAAGGTCTTTCGAAGATCCAGGCTTATGAACCTGAGAACAAAAATATCAATTGATGTTATTTAAATTTAAGCGAGATCCGACCAGTAGTTTTTGAGTAATAAATATACTACTGTGTCCCAAAAGTACCCGGAAATTGTAAATAAAATTCAATTTTCATTTCAATCATTCTTTATTTTGTCGTCTTTAAATTAACTTTTATTAGAGGATATCAACATACGCCAAACGCATCAACCAGTCCTCGATACACTTTTTATACGCTGAAATCGGGATGGCCTTCAGGCTTCAGCACCATTGTCGTCTTTTCTTTCACCACTGTCAATGGTCTGAAATACTTTTCGCGAAACGGTAGTTTAGGGTTAGAAAATATAAAATAATCACATGGTGCCATACCTGGCAAGTAGGGTACCTGCGGAGCGATATAAGTTGAATGTTTTGCCCAAAAGCTACGAATCATGGCTGTGTGAGCTAACGCGTTATAGTGGTGCGGAAAACAGTCGGTCAATTAAACGTTTCCCCGCCACGCTTTTTTCCGAAAATGGTGCCCCTAAAACGCCACGACCATTAAAAAAAATTCCAAATAATAATTAAGTTATACTCAACTCATTCAGGCAAGTAAAAATACAACGTTTCTTGATCCTGTTTTTTTTGTCTGATATATCAGTCATTGGCGTGGTGGGCACGAAAATGGTTTGCCTGATATATCAGACATTGGCGTTGAAAGGGTTAAATATGCGGTGCGGTGCTTAGATAAATAATTATTCATCTGATCAGTTTTTTTTATGGCAGGGGAAATGCCGCCGGCCAGAAGTGCAGTGGGCAGACACCCTTTGCATAACCCTTCGTCGGGGGACGGGCGGCCAAACGCTCATTTCATTACCTACTGTAACTTACATCAATACAGGGTACAGCACACTTCTTCAGAAACAACCTCCCTTCTTTTGTGTTATATTTATCCTCTTCGCGAAAATGCACAGAACATACATAAGTATGATCGTTTGGTAACCAACTCTCTTCACTGCGGTTGTTTTGAACAAATTTAATCCATTTTTCCCTATCTTTACGGCCCATACTTGGAAACCTGAATAAACAAAATGGGTTAGTAGTAGATTCGCACTTTCAAAAATAATATTATTTTAGTGGTCGATTCGCAAGAACGAATTTAACCCTTTCAACGCCAATGTCTGATATATCAGACAAAAAAACAGGATCAAGGAACGTTGTTTTTTTACTTGCCTGAATGAGTTGAGTATAACTTTTTTTTTATGGTCGTGGCGTTAGGGGCACCATTTTCGGAAAAAAGCGTGGCGGGGAAAGGGTTAAATCGCGTGCGTATTGACCCCTTTAAGAATTATTAGTAGGCGATTAGCACACCTAACATGTGCAACAAGCAAGTGTGCGAATCGCCTATCATTAATTTTCAAAAGGGATCGCACGCGATTAAAATTCGTTCGGGCGAATCGACTACTATCCCAACAAAATATAACAAATTATCTCCAACAAAGTTTGATAATAATAACTTGTTCTTAATTTTTTAATAGCCATAGTAATTTCTTTATTAATAATTTTCACACAGTTACTTATTTTCTAAATCTGCGTAAAATTATTATTTTCCGTTATACAGAGAAAAAGGGTCCCCTATATGAGTGCGAAAGTTGATAGTTCGAATGTTCGATTTTCATTATATCGAACACGCTTTGTCGATAATTCAGTAGTACGATGTTTTATTACATCGATGATTTGTTAGTGCGATGTAACGTTTGTGCGAAAAATCTTATTGCGAAAAACTATATACCGATTGCTCATTAGTTCGATAATTTAAATGTCTTTATAGGCTGCTTTTATGAATTTTCTTAACGTCTATAATGCAAAATTAGGCTAATAATTAAATCTCAGGGATGATAGTAGCCGTTTTAAAGCCGCATACTTACTATAGAAATAATAAATATCGAACTAATGAGCAATCGCTGTATGGTTTTTCGCAACAAGATTTTTCGCACAAACGTTACATCGCACTAACAAATCATCGATGTAATAAAACATCGTACTACTGAATTATCGATACAGCGTGTTCGATATAATGAAAATCGAACTATCAACTTTCGCACTCATATAGGGGACCCGAGAAAAATCAAGCTAATTCTACATAAACTTGTTACATACAAAATGTCACATCTTAATTTTTAGTCTTTGACAAATGACATAATGGCGTCTCCGATAAAATATTTTATTTGAATTTGTTTATCTAGTTATTTACCGATGGAAAGTTATTCCTTTGTTCTTGGATGTATTTGTGGAATTATTAGTGCAATATCTCAACACACACCCGGGCATATTAAATGAGTTTTCACGTACTTATTTTCGTTATCAATCAAAACAAGACTTTGGCGCTAGAGAGCTAGCAAGCGACTAGTAAGTGCTGTGCGGACCGAATGCTTGATCCGAACCAAGGACGTTAAAAAAAAGAATGTTTTTTTTACGTCCTTGATCCGAACATGTCAGTGATGGAATGGTGATGGATGACTCACACACTGAGCTCTATGATACGCTCAGCGTATTACGCTGGAGTGGCTATAGACATTGAAATGACAGCTATTTTTTCTGTCGATTTGAAGCGCCCCCACTGTGTACTGGGAACTAAAATGACTTCAATTTTCTCTGTCTACGCTTCAAATGGACAGCCATTGACATTGACAATGACAGCATTATCGAAGTTTAATGACTCAAGTCTTCTCTATACGTAGTAATTAGTAATAGAAGCTCAATGAGTAACAAAAACATTTGTGTGCATGAACATTGTCTGTATCGGTCTGGGTGTTGTATATTATGTATGTACCTATGCATATACAAAAAAAGTATATTAGTCAAGTTTATTCGTTGGTGGCCCCATTTTTTTGTGGAGGGGAATGCATTTACGCACCATAATAACCCGCCTGGGGAAGGCGAGCCGTGTGTGGGACTCAGTGCAGCTCCATGCCCCAGTCTTGAGAAAGACTGGTGCAAGGAGAATACCCACTAAACCCCCCCCGCGCTCCTGCATCGTCGTCGACAGCGTCCCTGGGCTTGATATGACTACCAGGAACCGTTGGTGGCCCCATAGCACAAGCTAACAGAATAATGTGCAGAGCAGCGAACTAAAATGACATGGAAATTTCCTGTTCATACTAAATGCTTAGATTAAAACAAAAAAAGGATGATACGGTACGCGCTTATAGACCGACAAACTTATCTGTTCCGGTGGCTAAAATTGGAACTACGTGAAATGCAATGCAAAAACGATATTTAATGACAGTTTTAAATAGACAGTAGCGACGCCGCCACCGGAACAGATAAGTTGGTCGGTCTGTACTGCTAAAGCCAAAACCACGGTAAGCGTAAACCGTGCCAAAACTATGCCCTGCAGTGTTGCCACTTGTCAGCGAGGTCTTGTCAAAAGTCACCTGAGATGTACAAAAAAGTACCTAACCTTTTTGTAGGAAAAGTAACCTTTCACCAATTTTTTGGTGAGCAAAAAAAAAGCGTCGACAAGATATAGGGTTACCATCTCTAAAATTTGGAAAACAGGACAAGACGCGTGAAAACCCCGGAATTTAGAGTCCGAAAGCCGGACATGTCAACAAGATCTTTTAAACATATTTAATGTAATAAAAAACAGTTGAAAATGTCATAAATCACCTTTTTTTTTAAACTCGGTCTACAAAATGAAACCTTCCCCGGATGCCCTCGAAACTAGGACAAATCCGGGGAAACCCGGACGGATGGCCACCCTAAAAAGATACGAACAATTTCGGAACAAATACGATTGACCGGGCGACCGAGACGGTCGGTTCAATTTGAAAAATGCTTTCCGCACGCAAATTCAGAAAAATCACCTAAAATTAGTAACCTATTGGGTCGTGTAACCTAAAAGTAACCTTAAGGAGTCAAAAATCACCTAAAGGTTACTTTACGCTCTGATGCCCTGCTGCCATCCTGCTGCACTACATAGATAATCACACGCACACATTAAAAAGTAAGTAACAGCACGTTTAGATGGAGTGTCAAACCGGTGAGCGAGACAGAGCGAGGAGTTTAAGTTTAGTGCAAGCGAGAGAGAGAGTCAGCGAGTCGGGAACTGTCAGTTGAAGTAGCGTCAGCATGACTAGGAACTATAGGAAAATAAAACAATTTAAATTTTTTTTTCAAAAGTATTATTATTTTCCCTCAAATAAGCCGGTGAGTTTATTTAATGTGATTAATAACTTTCGTTTGTACTTTTTCTAGATTTCCGAAAGATGAGTTATGGAAAGGAAACACAAATGGTTTTTATTTTAGATGAAATTATACTAGAAATTCAACGTGTCCGATTCTCGGGCAGGGAATCGAACCCACGATCTTTGGATAACTGGTCCACTGCTCTAGCCACTGAGCTGCCAAAACATTTAATTTTATAATTAAGTATGTAAATACCTGAAAATAAGGTACAGCTCCTTTTATTATTCTCGTTATTCCTTTGTTGGTCCTATATGTATAAATCTCCAGGTTTAAAATGTATTGAACATACTCTACTATGTTCTGTAGGTATCCAGTTATGTTCACGCCTTTGATTACGAACAATCACAAGCCATTTATACTTCCAGAATTCGTCTTGGGGAAAGCTGTAAAACATTTTTTTTATCAATTTTTTTCTAACTGAATCGGTTAATTACCAAAGGTATTAAGTCAGCTTTTTTTCGATGTGGTGATTTTGATGTAGATCGATTCCTTTTCTATAGACCTATCACTGTGATTCAATAAACGGCACAATTCAGTTCATTTTCTATGAAATGTAGGGTCCCATAATCCCATTTCTACGTTATTTACGAAGAGGAATAAGTCAGTTTCTAACCTATACTGGCAACACTGCTTTGTGACATTCAAGAATTTCGAAAGGGAATAAGTTATAAGGCATAATCAAGGTAATTAGTAACAAAAAGGAATAAGTCAGGGAAGTTAGGGGAAATTACATAATTTAGTAACCAAAGGAAATAAGACAATCAACTTTAAATAGCCAGATTTTATTCAAAAAGCACATAACAAGCTCAGTCATTACTTAAAACTGTGTATATTATAGTAAGTTACATAAATAATATAAAATATATTTGAGTCATCAAACAAAAATTTTATGTAGACAGTTTTTTAATCATACTGTAAAATTAGAAGGGTTTGACTTATTCCCTTTGGTAATTAACCGATTCAACTAGATCATACAGATTTAACTTTAATAATAATATACATCCTTTAATAAACTAGCACACTTGCCCTCATACTTTATTTCTTATGAATATTATTATGCTGACCTTACATCGACAACGTGATAGTAGCCATGCAGTCTATCGTGTCCCTCCCGCACACGTTCTGTATAGCTCTATCTCAATCACTCAAAAATGTCCGAATGCACAAGAATTTTCTTCAAAAATATATTTTTAGTGTACTTACGCATGAAAAGTGATTTCATGTGTTTTGTTTTTACGCCTTGAGTGATTGGTGCACTGAAGAAATGCACAGGAAGGCATTTTTATCTAATAAAAACTGTTTTTCTTTTTACAATGACGACGCAGCACAAGCAATGAAGTCGCTGTTTTGACGTAGACTGAAACAAATTTGTTACAAAGCAGGTCCAATGGACTCGATTTAGCAGGACCGCGCGCAGCTAGCGCGTACCGTATCTTCCCTTAAATCTAAGACAATATCGACGCAAATGCACCGTACGTAAAATGCAACGATAATGTTGACAAATCTAGGTTGAAAATTGTATAAGCGTGACGTCAGTTACGGCATTTCATACATGGGTTGATACACGCGCCAGCTGCTATTTGCCGGCCGACTCTCGCTCGTGACGTGACGCGCGAGACAAATACAGATGAAAGAAAGAGAAGGCTTGTGCCTACACACGCATGACCGACAAAACCATAGCACAAGCTTATAATGAATAATGTGCAGAGCAGCGAACTAAAATGACATGGTGGAAGTTTCCTGTTCATACTAAATGCCAGAAAACTAGCACTAGATAAGTAAAGAAACTATCCGCACGTAAAATGCAACGTTATTGTTGAGAAGTTTAGTCTAGGTTGAAAATATAAGCGTGACGTCAGTTACAGACCGACAAACTTATCTGTTCCGGTGGCGGCGTCGCTACTGTCGTTGTAATGCTGTCATTAATTAATATCGTTTTTGCATTGCAATTCACGTAGTTCCAATTTTGGCCACCGGAACAGATAAGTTTGTCGGTCTATACGGCATATTTCATACATGGGATCAAAATCGTTGTGCCCTGTGCTTCTGAAAACTGTCCACGTAATTTGTCTGTGTGCGTAACGTCTCACACACACGCACGACTCATGTCTTTAGTACCGTCAGCATACTCGAACTGGATATTATGTTTTTGTTAGCAATAAACAAATAAAATATTAGAAACTGTTGCGAATTGCGAATTATTCATTTGTTACTAAAAAAAAATTTTAATTGTTCTAATTTTAATATAATAATAATAACATTTATTCTTCATCATAAACATGGTTACATGGTATACAATTTCTAGGTAACATAGGTCCTGCGGATAGTTTATAAATGGTGGGTTGACACTTGAATATTTGTGTACCAAAAAATCGGTAAATTACCCCTGAAATTCCTATTTATTATTATGTAAGATAAACATATCTTTATTTTACCATATCGCACACCCGGTAAAAAACTGTCATAACACAAAAACAGGCAAATCTCACCCCTTGCAATAAAATATTATTTTACTGCAAAAAGTGAGATTATAAAAATATTATTTTACTGAAAAAAGTGAGACCCGCCTTGCCTCTACGTTATGACAGTTTTTTAACGGGTGTGCGATTATGTCGTTAATTATTATTAAGTAACAAAATGACTCTACCAGATTTGCCTGTTTTTATGTTATGACAGTTTTTTACCGGGTGTGCGATATTTATGCAAATAAATATTAATTAATTCATTTAATAAATAACTTTATAATACTCTAGCTAGGTAATCATATTCTCAGTAATATTTTTAATTACCCGATAATAAGGCACTGCAAATTTTTTTATTTTCCTCCGGCCTCTTGGGGTCAGGTAAAACATATCTTCTGTGAAATGTGCTGAACAAACACGACTAAATTGTGTAGGTAGCCATGTCTCATCTCTTTGTTCTTCTTGAATCAGTTTTATCCATTTTTCTTTTATACGCGGTTCTTGAGGAAACCTGTTACAAGATTACGACAATTTTAATATAATATTCTATTTTGAATAAAAGTTCTATTTATAATATTTAATTAAAAATATTCAATAGGGTAATAACATAATCAATCATTGACGTAATTTTTAAGGACTATCAAAACGTTATTATTTTATAGGTATATTGTGTATGAGAGTTCATAACTGTGACGTCACGCTTTGTTGTGATCAAAAAAACTTACTTTTTATTGATTTTAGGGTAATTAAAAATATTTAAGATAATCGAAAATGATCAGTGAACTTTTATATGAAAATTAAATATAGTGTTAATTTATAAAAGTAGGTAATTGGAATTGTTTTGGATAGTGTTATCCTTGCTAACACTAGATTTAACCAAAAAAAAACAAGACACGCTAAAGACGTTTAAAAAACCTAAGATTGCTGACGGTACCGATACTTTCGCTCGGTTTATGACGTCCACATAAACTTGACCCATAGTACCGCTAACGGTCAGTTACTGCCAGGGCTCAATCTTATCTGGTAATCAATACAATGGCGACGTATAAAGAAACAGTGTCATCTCGCTTACTCATAGTGCAAATTGTAACCATTCGCTCTCTTTCATACAAACACGTGACGGACACCATTTTATTTTCGTTATCGTTATTCAAATAGTGCAAATAATTAATAATTCTTTACTTACGAATGAAACGTGCTTCCCTTGGATTTATTTGTGTTTCTTGAGTTATTAAAACACTTTCTGAAGGCACAGGAAGGCATTTTTAAAGGTAAACGCAGAGAAAACGATCAATCAAAGACGGGTATGCAACGTGCACCGCTCACTGCTTTCTACAAGCGACTGAGCCGGGAAGAGTGAGCTCACTCTTCCCAACGATGACACATTTTCGGCCGCCTCTAGTATGGCAAGGGCGCATCTAAACGATTTAAATCTCAAAACTTGGCATTTCCATGTATGATTCCCATACATTTGATCAGCTGATTATTTTTTATGAAAAGTTATTTTGGTTAGGCTTATTATATTATAAGGCTTATGGAAATTAGCATAGCAAGGTGTTACTGATGCGTTGCCCACCACGCACTGCCAAAGCCATGGTACCCCACCCCACCTTATGAATGAATCATTGTATAAATATCAAGTTTACATTTTTGTTTAATTATACCTACCTCATTTTCCTGTAAATAATTATTTTCATTTAGATGAGCGGTCACATTCAATACATTTTCATCATCACCACCAGGTTTACGTCTTCTTTGTTCCCTAAAAAATAATTCATAGACTTAGTTAGTAGAGAGAGAGGGATGGCTACTTTTGCTATCTATTGTCACGTAAACGTAATTTTAAGTCAAATAAAAAGATAAATATTTGAAAACCTTTGATTATATACGTTTTTTACTATGTCCCGCTTATGACGGAAGAATCCCGCTATTTTCACTCAAAAAGTACCAAAGTCCCGACTTGGCAAAAAAAACTAGTAACGCTGGTACCTACCTAAGTATTTCGTAAAAAAAATTAGGTAGGTACCTACTTGGTTTAATAAAGTTGGGTAGTACTCACCAATAGTCTTGTAGTTTACGTCCTGTTTTAACATGATATTTTTTCTTATGTTTTGGCATTTTATCCAAGTCCCACACAGCACTTTACAGTTTTAAAAACTCTGATCTTATTTATTCTATGATTAATTACAAACAATAATTTAGCCTAAAAGTAATATTTACAGCTATTAACTTAAAGATACTTAACTAAGTATTTCTATTAATATTATATATGTACAAATGAGTATAAACTCGTCAAAATCTAAAAAAAATTATCTGAAGTCGCTCCGAAACCGGCGCGCAGTCCGCTCACTCACTATGAAATACCGAAACGGACTGCCCGTGCCGGCACAGGGCTCGCGGGCGGGGGGGGGGGGGATAACAGGGCGACGGGGCAGGCACTCGCGTGGATAAACTTCAATTTTCGTGTTAAAGTTGATTTTCGCCAGTGAAATACGGAATGAAAATTAAACTCTCAATTAAAATTATTCGCATCACTAAGACCTTTCGTTTGGTGTAAAAACTAAATAAAAATCTTGAGCCGGTTTAGAGAAATTTTGCAATTTATGTCTGAAATAAAGGATTAGTTGGGAATTTTTTTTCTAAAAAAAGTTCCATGAAAATACAATTTCATTCAATTAAAAATGTTTATTAGATGTTTATGCGTCATTGACATTTTTTTATTCGAATTTAAAAGCCAGTTATTTAGATATTTTGTTTCAAACATGCAAATATTTAGGCATTTGACCGGTACGCAGGCCTGCAGCAAAGATTCAAGTTAAATAATACATTTTTAGGTCACGTAGAACATGAAACTTTTGACCTATACCACAGAATATTATATACTAAAGCCTATACTGGGCGAATTTTGTAATCGTGTAAAATATGAAACTAAATATCGTCATTTTTAATCCATACATAAAACACTCAAAGGTTACCGTGTACTATGGATGAAACGACAAATGTTTGTATCACCATCTTTCGAGTTACAGACTTAAAATTTGACGCGTAGGTTGTTGGTTCAAATAAAAAAATACGTCTCTTTTTCGGAAGTAAAATGGGGATTACAAGTTTTATATGAAAGTCCGTCATATTGAGTTAGAAACATGAAAGTTTGTGTTTAGCTTAATGGTTTAAAATAAAAATTGACTTGTTTGAAAAGGTCATTGAAGATTTTAGCCTTCCTACTGGTCTGCCATATTAATTTTTGTTTCAAAACAGCTTTCACTTAAAATTCTTTTAAAAATGGATAGTTAGTATAAATACAAACATAAAGCAACCAAAGTTTTACTTTATTTAGTTTTACTTAATATCTTTAAAACGTGACTATTTACGGGATTTCGTCTAATGACATTTTATATTTGTATTGATATCAGGTATACAATCATGATCATTCGTAAAAATGAATGATATACCCATTGACGATCCTGTAGACTTGATGATCCTGGAACCGTTTCTGCATTACTTATTTTCGACTCTGCTATCTTTGATTTAGATAATGCAAGTCTGTTTAAAGCATGTTCTCCGGCAGACGTCGAAGGTCGCTTTTTCGCTGCACGAGGTTTTTCGTTTGAAAACACCATCTAAAACGTTTTAGTTTAAGTTTTTATGACAGTATTTAAAACTATTTTTCGACGCCAAATACAGCGTGGAATTTTAGTCATTGTTTTTCCGCAGTAAAATGATTCTATCTTAGTAGTAAAATAAACTAATAAAATTCTTTTTTTAGTCAAATCAAAAGTTTTACGATTATGATAGACGAAACTCGAACCAATAGTACTAGCTGCGTCGCGGACGGTCACCGGCCGGGGTCATTGCCCTTCGCGTTTATCAAAAAAATGATTATTAACTAGTTACTCACATTTGGTTAAAATAGTCCCATCAAACTTTAAAAAAAAAATTAAAAAAGTTTAAAAAAATTCAAAAAAAAATTACATGCATAAATCGATAGTAAGTACTACTGAAGGTGAAGCATTCTGCTGCGGGAAAACAACGACTAAAATAACACGCAGTATAACACTTACAGTACAAATTGGTACAGCGTCTTTGCTAATCATGGTATTTCCTTTCTCAGATATATGAAAGTCTTCATCTTTGAAGTGAATTGAACATATTTTAGAATTTCTAGTAGGTACCCAGTCATGTTCGTGTCTCTCTAGTTGGACAGCTTTTATCCATAGTCGTTTACGTTCTGTGTTCTTTGGAAATCTGTATAATAATAAAACCAGATTAGTATAGTGAGTGGCCCCCAACGAATTTAATATCGTTGGTGGCCCCTTTGACGCCTGTGTGGCGGCGCGACAAAGTATGCAAACGAACACTAGAACGAACAGACTGTAAACGATTATTATTTTTCGTTTAAATCAAATATTATCATTTTAAAAATTTGTAACATTTTTAAAACCGGTAAGACCTCTTACGAACGTGGAATCGTCTTAAATATTCATCCATCCAACCAAACTGTATGTTTTTTCGCCAAGTCTAAGAATTGTAAACTTTGGTGGAAAATAAACTATTTTTTTTATTTATTTATTTGCATTAAAAATCAACAATTTTTTTTATTCACATATCTCTTTTCAGCTGTTTGGTCATTTGTATGGAAGTTTGACAATTTTTTTGTCTATTTCCAAAGAAAAGTCGTAGCAAAAACATTATTCAGAGTGATGTTATTAACTCCTACTAACAATTTGGCTTTAATACATACCTATTAAATAAATATAATTATGTTTGTTCGCCGAATAAAATTAACAAGAAACATATTAAGTACCTACCTACCAAAATCCCTTCGATTGTAAACTTCAGTCACAATTAAGTTGCAAAATAATTTATTTCCACTACTTTTCAAAATCTAGTAGCATAATATACTATACCTTAATTAACAGGTTTGCATAACATCACCCCATAAAATATAATATGTAATGTAAAAACTTTCGGTCTTTTGCCCTTAAAAAAGATTATATAATATCAGTTATTATTCTACTTACTTCATTCAGCATAATGACATCCCTATACAATCATATTTTTTTTCTTTTACAACAAAATTTAGTGAAAAATGGCTGTACTTACTGATGAAACGTAAGTCCAGTAGACTTGGTGTGGTCCGTATGACTTTTGCACCACTTTACAACACAAGAAGGCATTATTTTCTTCCAAAATCAATTTTTTTCAACGTGCCGTTTGACATGCGCTCTCCGCTGTGCCGCAAACCGAACTGGCGTCACTCACAGGTGCAGTTTTTAAGCGACGCCTATCGCGGTTTAGTTGACGTTACGCAATTTTGCAGCGGCAGGAATTCTTCTATGTTATTTTAGTTCGCTGCTTTTACACAAAAATTTTGTGAATAAATGGCTGTACTTAATGATGAAACGTAAGTCCAGTAGACTTGGTGTGGTCCGTATGACTTTTGCACCACTTTACAACACATGAAGGCATTATTTTCTTCCAAAATCAATTTTTTTCAACGTGTCACGTTTGACATGCGCTCTCCGCTCACCGCTGTGCCGTACTGAACTGGTTCACTCACAGCACAGGTGCAGTTTTGAAGCTACGCCTACCGCGGTTCAGTTGACGTTACAGACCTACAAACTTATCTGTTCCGGTGGCCAAAATTGGAACTACGTGAAATGCAATGCAAAAACTATATTTAATGACAGTTCTAAATAGACAGTAGCGACGCCGCCACCGGAACAGATTAGTTTGTCGGTCTATCGTAATTTTCTTCTATGTTATTTTAGTTCGCTGCGCTGCACATAGGTAGATTTGACCGATTTAGGCGGCCAAAAGTCGAAATATTGAAAATCACCACACAAATAAACAATTTACACCATTATGTACCTAACATTCCAGGGCACCTACCCTGATAATTTTAAACTTTTAGCTAACGACTGTGCAAATCTACAGGTAATCGAAATCAGGTCGTCGCATGCAGTGTACGTATCGGTTCTCGGTGCCTTCAGTTTAAGTGGTGTTATAAATTGCAACAAAAAAAATTCGGCATACTTTTGTGTAGTGAATGCAATGGATTCCTATAATTCAGGTAAGAATCTATTGATTAATTAAAAAAATATGAAAAATTTAGTCAGTTTACTGTATCTAACAAGCATTTCAACGTAACACCTTTTTTCTTAGCAATTTTTTGTAAATTTTATTCTTCAAAAGACATTTTGAAATACTTCCCCGGTCTTCCCCGGTATTCTTTATATGACAATAATTTTGTCATATATTCAAAATTAAAATAACAATAACAGTTTCTGCCTAATAGCGCCTATCGCTAAATAAGAGGAAATCGAAGTTGTCAGGGTAAAAACTCTAAAAACCGTTTACTTAATTAATATTTCTTATTAGTAATTCCTTTTCTTTTTGTTACAGAGTCTGCCAATGCCTCTGGTGTTACAGTAGTGACTCGCAAATATTTATTTCAGAAGATGATGAGACAGAATTTACCAAATATAAATGTCAAATGTAATTATTTAGAAAATTATCTTATTGAGTACTAATAATTAGGTATTTGTCAGTTTTAGTTAATTTTTTTTGTGAAATGACCATATAATGATATTTATATAATTATTATTGTAGTAAAATCATTGTGTTATTTTTTTAAGTAACATTTTTTATGTTTTTCTCTTTTTTTTCTTTTTTGTGTTTTTTTGAAAATAATAATTATTTTCAATAAAATCCGACGTATTTTTATTATAAACACCAATTTAAAAAAAAATTGACGCTAAAATAATTTTGGCCGCCTAAATCGGTCAAATCTACCTATGTGCGCTGTGCGAGCTGGCTCAATAACAATATGTGGAATGCGTGCCTTTGTGTACATTTTTATTGAATCATGATAAGTTAAAGAACTTAAATTAAGAAAAAAATAACATACCTATAATATTATTGTTTTAAAAACTATTTTTTAATATTGAGGGTAAATAAATAGATCAATGTACTAGAACTTACATTTAGAAAAAATAACATACTTACCTAGGGTTTAAGATAATATTATTGTTTTAAAAACTATTTATTCAATATTGAGGGTAAATAAATAGATCTATGGAGCACATGAATTAAGCATTAGGAATTAAAGTTTTATCGGTCGCCTGATGGTAAGCAATCACCGCCGCCCATGGACATCTGCAACACCAGAGGGATCGCTGATGCGTTGCCAGCCTATGGGGGTGTGGGGGGTGTGAGCCTCCGGCACTCGCACAAACCAGACGAAACACAATGGCAATCACTATTATTTCACGCCCTTAGAGTAGAACACATGGAGATGCCCTAAGTAGGTACAAAACGTGTAACATACCTAAAGTTGGAACACAAAATGGCGCCACCAATAATAGCGTCCGACCGTAGTGCAACCAATATTGTATATCGATATATTTATCGATACAAGTTTACGTGTCGATCATAAATGCACATATTTTGTTAGAAATCTATAAATAGTTTCTTATTTTCCTATCACAAAATAATGATGATGCAGTGCCTTAATATAACAATAGGTTAGTTATATATATTATTATGGAAATTTCAACTTTACATGGTTAATAAACCTATTACATTTTTCCAAAAATCCTAAACAGAAGATAAAGTGAAGATACTGTACTGTTTCATACTACCATCACGTAATCTTGTTATGTCGAGAGTTCTGTAAAACCAGTTTTCGTTGAAGTGTAGCGAGCAAACGTGACTTATTTTATGTCGCGGATTTATATTTTCCCCACCTATTAACTCTATCTATTTCTTCTTTAATGTTTCACTTACAGGAAATCTGCAGAAATATACCATTGCAGAATATAACTATCTAAAACGTATCGATACATAAAAATATTGTGCCACATCACTAGCTGGAACACAATATGGCGAAACCGGCACGCGTCAAAAACTGTGTGACGTCACTAAAAAGTGTTGCCAAAATGGGTACAATGCAAAGATATCTGTCTCTTTTTTCATACGCAACAATCACTTAGATGAAAAGAGATATGTATATATTTGTAAGGCAAGTGTCGATTCGATGTATATTCATATAAGCAATTTTTTGTATAGATCAATAGGGCATCTCCATATGTTCTACTCTAAGTTCACGCCGGTGTTATGTGCGAGTGTGGTGCCTACTTCCCCGGACGAGCCGGCCCATTTGACTGACATAGATATCTATCAACGCACAGCCCAAACCACTGGACGGATCGGGCTGAAATTTGGCATGCAGGTAGATGTTATGACGTAGGCATCCGCTAAGAAAGGTTTTTGATCAATTCCCACGGGAACGGGCACCACGCAGGTGAAACCGCGGGCGGCCGCTAGTTTGTACTATAAAACAGCATGGCTCTCTACCACAACAAAATGTGCTGCCAGACTGGACTCATCTGATCTTCGAGCCTTTGATTTCAAGTGTACTGGCACTGTACTATGTACTTTTTTTTATTTTCAGAGCAGAATGCGTTTATGCACCTAACCGCAGGCTAATAGCTAGACCCGCGGCCGTGTGTGGGACTCGGGACTAAAGCGTCCACTACCCACTAAACTCTCCCGGTTTACCCTTCACACCCGATTGGGACGAGCCGGTGCCAGCTTTGCTATTGACCAGCCCAACTGTACTTTGTACTGGTTAGGTTAGCATTTCAGTATTTTTGATGTACAGTCAAAAGCACGTCAGACTATACACTTTGGACTTTGTACCGCTCTTATGTCGGGGGCATAAGTGCTATTATCGAACTGCAAGTGTTTACCGTGATGTGCTGTTGACCGTACATTTCAATATATTTTGATGTGCAGTTAAATACAAGTCAGTTACTCTTGCCTCATTGTCTGTTGAAGTAGGTATAATGTTTTTCTGTACCGCTTCCTTCAGCCGGCGTCGTACAGTGTCCATCGATATCTAAAACAAGAAAATATAAATATAAAACCCATTCTCCCATTGAACATGTCTGTTTGTATCGGTCTGGGTGTTTCTATGTATAATGTTATGTATGTATTTACAAAAAAAAGTATATAAGTAATGTTTATCCGTTGTCTGGCACCCATAGCACAAGCTAATGCTTAGTTTGAGGCTAGATGGCGCTGTGTGAATAATGTCCAGAGATATTTATTTATTTATTATAATTATTTATTCCTAAATATTGATTTAAACTAGTTGGACAGACGAGCAACAAATCAATAACAATGTTTTATTGATAGATCCTAAGAGTACCCGTATTTATAATAATTAAAACAATTATAGTAATTAAAATCTGCAACTGCAATCCACGAGTAAATAAATGGCAACACATTCGTGAAAAAAACAACAAATTAAAAGCGAGGCTGTTTACGACCTAAGCCCTCTTATTACAGAACGTGGTTTAAAAATTAAACCGAGCTTAGTCCTGACTTAACTCCTGACTAAAGTCAAACGCTATTACAAAACGAAGTTTTACTTCATTTCGAGTACTAAAGTTAGACCCAAGAAAGTCCGCCGATACCCCTAGTTTTACTATGGACTAACTTTCAAACGTCAAAAGATAACACTTTTGAAATTTCGCTCCGTTCTACGTATAGAAAGACAATTTTTGAAAAGAATCACTTAAATTTGTGAACAGAAAATTAAAAATATATGTTACTTTTTCTTACATTACTAAAACATATTTATAAATAAAGAATTATTATTTTTACTGCCTTATTTAAAGATTTTAAAACATGACATAAAACAAAGTCTTGTAAAATGAAACGCACTGAACGAGTTAGTACCAGTAAATTATTCTTATGTTGGTATTTGTTTTGTAATAAGGAAAGTTTTAAAAAATAGTCCGGACCTAAACCTGTACTAACAAGTACAGTTTTAAACCTGTTTTAGCGATGTTTTTTGTAATAAGAGGGAAGGTGTTTCCTAGAAAGGGCATTGAAGATTTTGGCCTTCCTACTGGTCCACCATTGTGTTCACTTAAAATTCTTTCAAAAATGGATACTTAGTATCAAAACAAACATAAAAAAAAAACGTTATTAGACTAAAACCAGTTAAGTGCTTTTTAGGGTTTTAAGTACATATGTACCTATTGTAAATAATTTCACGTGCACGCTGTTTTGAAAAAAAAAAAGTCACAATGGCGGGACTAGTATGTAAGCCGATTGCCCTCGGGGTCGAGTCGGAGCCATTCGTAAACAGATAAAAAAATAACACGATGAGTTAAACAATGACCATGACACAGAATATATACTAAAGTAGTCATAAAAATTAAGCCGGCCGGTTTTGTCGAAAAATACCACGACTTTTAAGTACTTTTCTATTTCGTGTGCGTATAGCCTGACTATAATAATGTGGGCGTATGTTCTATGAATAAAAACAAATATTATTTACATTCCTACTAATATTATAAATGCGAAAGTCTGGATGTTTGGATGTTTGGATGTTTAGATGTTTGGATGTTTGTTACTCAATCACGCCTAAACGGCTGAACGGATTTAAATAAAATTTGGCACACGTATAGTTTATAACCTTATATTTATTATTTATTTATAGGACATAGGCTATAAAATTCCTACGGGAAACGTCTCATTCCCGCGGGAATATCAATTTTGAAACTACTGAACCGATTTGAATAATTATTAGAGATGCAACGGATAGTTGTTTGGCCGGATACCGGATACCGGATATTCGGCCTGATCACCGGCCGAATATCCGGTATCCGGCCGCCGAATATTCGGCCGGCCAAACGATACCTACATTTTAGTGTGGCGCGGCGGGCACGTCGTGCAGGTTTCAACCCGTTACTTATTGTAGGATCGCGCGGACCGTTTTCTAGGCAAAAATGTAGGGCCTAAAAATTAGTTGTAGCGAAGAGGATTCAAATAGGAGAAAAGGTGATTCGCCTCCAATGAAAAGAAGGGCAGGCAATGGCGCAACTGTTGTTTATGAAACATTTTGTGATTGCTTTCACGAAGTCGCTCAAGATAATAGTCAAACCGAAGATACGACAAATAGTGCTATAGCCAACGAGCTTGACTTTTACTTATCCGAGTTGATCGAAAGAGTGACCATTATGCATGATGGGCAGCAAACGCCAATCAATTCCCAATATTGATAAAATTTGCCCAAATAAATATCTGTCCTCACCATGTAGCAGCAAGGTAAATACCAAACAGAATCACTATCCGGTATCCGGCCGGATAGTGCGTAACTATCCGGTATTCGGCCGGATAGTAAAATAATGGCCGGATAGGCCGGATACCGGATAGCAACCGGATATCCGTTGCATCTCTAATAATTATTTCACTGTTGGAAAGCTACACTATCCCCGGTGAACATAGGGTACTTTTGATCCTGGAAATGTGGGGGGAAGGGGGGATATTTGAAAAAAGAGATTACGCGCGGGTGAAACCGCGGGCGGAAGGCTAGTATAAAATATGTATGATGGCATTGCTTTTTTCAAAGATTTTAATTTTTTACCAGGTGGTAGGTTCCTATACTGGGCCGTCTAGGTGGGTACCAACGCAGTGCCAAATATTTTCCCGTGAAATAGAAGTGACACACTTCTATGTTTCAGGGAAAGGGCACTGTAGCTAGTGGAATTACTGTGTATATGAGACCTAATAACTGTCGTCTCGGTGTAGCGGGCGCAGGGCAGTGCCAGACAGCAACTGCTTAGTTACTGTTTCGCACTGAACTGTCTAAGGGCAGACGTGGCGCTTACCATCAGGTGTACGATCTGCTCGTCTTGTTTAGGGTTGCCTGCCACCCGTCCGGGTTTCCCCGGATTTGTCCTAGTTAAGAGGGCATCTGGGGAGCGTCCGGGGAAGGTTTCATTTGTAGACCGATTTTTAAAAAAAAGGTGATTTATGACATTTTCAACTGTTTTTTTATTACATTGAATATGTTTAAAAGATCTTGTTGACATGTCCGGCTTTCGGACTCTAAAATCCGGGGTTTTCACGCGTCTTGTCCTGTTTTCTAAATTTTAGAGATTGCAACCCTAGTCTTGTTACACAATGCAATAAAAAAAAATACGATAAACTTACATTAAACGCAGCTGAAGACACTCTTGTGCTCAAGTTAGGATCTGAAGAGTGGGCGGCGATAATGGCTGCATCCACCTCTGCGCTGGTGGCTCTGTCATACCGCTGACGACGGTTTCCGTCCAGACTGCCTGACTCCTGCCAGCGGCGCAACCAAAAATAAACTGTTTTCCGCTGCAAACACGATGAATTCGTCAATAGATATATATCTATATTATACAGCGTGCAATTTTAGTCGTTGTTTTTCCGTAGTAAAATTATTCTATCTTAGTAGTAAAATAAATTAATAAAGTTATTTTTTTAGTGAAATCAAAAGTTTTACGATTTATGATAGACGAAACTCGAACCAATAGTACTAGCTGCGTCACGGACGGTCAACGGCTGGGGTCATTGCCCTTCGCGTTTATCAAAAAAATGATTATTTACTATTTACCCACATTTGGTTTCCATTTTCCCATTATAATTTTAGAAAAAAAATAAAAAAAAAGATTTAAAAAAATTTCAAAAAAAAAATCAAAAAGAAATTACTTGCATAAATCGATAGTGCTACTGAAGGTAAAGCGTTCTGCTGCGGGAAAACGAGGATTCAGGCGACTGGGACCAAATAAAACTGGGACCGCGGTCCCAGTTACCTGATAACATTTTTGAATCGGTCGACTGGGACCATATACCTAATTTCCTTTAATGTACAGTTAACAGAAAAATCAAGTTATAACTCAGGATTTTATTTTATTTAGTATTACGGTCAAGTATTTTTGAAGTGAAAACTTCTGACTACACTTTTTTTATGGGGAAAAAATTTTAAAATCGCGACAGATTAGTAAGATTGATTCGCCATGCTCGTCGAAGTTATAGGCGCCCAGAAACACCAAAGAGAAGTCACACGGAATATCTAATGGCGGAGTAGAATTTCATGGAAATAAAAGCGAGTGATGCAAAACTTCTATTTGAAGTACCAGGCGCCCATAAGTACCGAAGAGTAATCACACGGAATATTTCATCCTAAAATGGCAGCGTGGTGAATGTAAAATAAAAGCGAAGTGATGCAAAACTTCTATTTGAAGTACCAGGCGCCCATAAACACCAAAGAGTAGATCGAAAATTCGTAAGACGGATGGAGAGTAGACAGGCGGTGCGGCGTTGTGTCAGTATGGATTTGTCATAAAAGTGACATTCGGTTGCTAAGTAACATTGTTTTGAGGAGATGATTGTCATTGCAAATAAATATTACACCACGATATGTGCATCTTCTGACTTTATTATAAATATATAATAGGAGTAATGAGTACTTACTTTATGGTGTATAAAGTTAAGAGACATTAAGACTGATTTTTATATTATTGTTTTGAGGAGATTTCTGTTGAATGTTTACTTAGAATTACTAGTTAAGTAGGCATATGAGCTAACGTGATTTTTAAAACATAATTAAGACTGTTATACTGTTTAAGTAGGTAATACAAAAACTAACTTACCTTTGCAAAAATTAACTTTGTTTTATTTGTGACACCTTTCCTGCTAACTGTACTAAATCTTGTATTTCAACAATGGATTTGTGGTTAAAATTACGTGTGGTCCCACTCGCCTGACGAAATAAACAAATAAAAACTAATCAGGCAACTGGGACCGCGGTCCCAGTTATATAGTGGTCCCAGTCGCCTGAATCCTCGGGAAAACAACGACTAAACAAACACGCAGTATAAAAGAAAGTCGTGTTTGTTACAACACTTATAACTCGAGATCGGCTGGACCGATTGCCATGGTTTTTGATTTGTTGGATTTGTTTCCGTCCCGAATAGCAGAATACATCTTAAAAAAGAAAGGATTTCGATCAATTCCCACGGGAACGGGAACCACGCGGGTGAAACCGCGGGCGGCCGCTAGTTAATTATAAAAATGCTTTATTAATAAATAACTCTGGACATTATTCACACAGCGCCATCTAGCGCCAAACTAAGCATTAGCTTGTGCTATGGGTGCCAGACAACGGATAAACATTACTTAGATACTTTTTTTTTGTAAATACTTACATATTATACATAGAAACACCCAGACTGATACAAACACACATGTTCATGCACACAAATGTTTGTACCGTGCGGGGATCGAACCCGCGACCTCTTGTATAATAGCCGACTTCTCGAGATCTCGACCATAACACCAAATGGCTCGGTCGTTTAGTCAATATTATTCTTTCAAGCGTAGATAGTAAACCAAAAAAAATGTACCCGTAACTCGCTAAAAAACTTCTCATCTCTATGAATACAGAAAATAAATAGCAGCTTAGTTTAAAAATGAACCTTACTAGCGTTAAAATAAGTGCGTATTTTGCAAAGCGACTCGCGTCGGCCATGCCGGCTGATGATAAGGTGACACAACGGTATTGATGTACGGTCAAGAGCACATCACGGTAAACACTTGCAGTTCGATGATAGCACTTATGCCCCCGACATAAGAGTGGTACAAAGTCCAAAGTGTAGAGTCTGACGTGCTTTTGACTGTAGCACAGATTATTAAATAGTGACTGTACTATGGTTGGCAAAAAGGGATATGAAGATTTTTGGATGGAGGCTGGCTTACCTACTAGTCCCGCCATTTTGTTTTTTTTTTCAAAAACAGCGTTTACTTGAAATTAGGGTTGCCATCCGTCCGGGTTTCCCCGGATTTGTCCTAGTTTAGAGGGCATCCGGGGAGCGAGCGTCCGGGGAAGGTTTCATTTGTAGACCGAGTTTTAAAAAAAAGGTGATTTATGACATTTTCAACTGTTTTTATTACATTGAATAATGTTTAAAAGATCTTGTTGACATGTCCGGCTTCGGACTCTAAAATCCGGGTTTTTCACGCGGCTTGTCTTGTTTTCCAAATTTTAGAGACTACTTGAAATGGATATTTAGTATAAATACAAACATAAAATGTCAAGATGTGTCACATTTCCAAGATACAAGCAACTAAAGTTTTACTTCTCGATGTTGGTTTTTTTGTTCAAAATATCGTTCACTCACACAAAATTCTTTCAAAAATTACCTAATATTAATACAGACATAAAATGTAATTAGGTACGGTCAACAGCACATCACGGTTAACACTTGAAGTTACTTTAGCGGTGCCAGGCGTCCGGATAAAGCCGGACAAAGGTAGGCTTTGATTGCTTGTCCGGCCATATGAACCGGTGTCCGTCTTGTCCGGCTTTTTTTAGGCTTTTTACATTTCGCAACCGAGCGAGCGCCGAGCGTGGCCGAGCGCAGGCAACGAGAGTCGACTGTCGGTCGCCCACGCAGGCCGAAGTGTCTCAATAATAAAAATAACAAATTATAATAAATATCTCTGGAAATTAGTCACACAGCGCCATCTAGCCCCAAACTAAGCATTAGCTTGTGCTATGAGTGCCAGACAACGGATAAACATTACTTATATACTTTTTTTTTTGTAAATACAAACATATTATAGACTAGCTGTGCCCGCGACTTCGTCCGCGTAGAATAGTGACTTTTCGGGCAGCATATTTTAAATAACAAATACCGTCCTTTGGGTAGCTAAAAATTTGAGTATTTACCCGTGGTCCCGTTGGGTCGACCCATTACCGGGTCCACGGGTAATTTTCATTCCCCGTGGTCCCATTGCATCAGGGATTGCTTTCCGGTCTTATGATTTTATCGATAGAAAATAAAAACAGTTAAACACAAAACTTTACAGTATGCTTCTCTGTAGGTATACGATATGTGACGTATGGCCATCGGGAATGAAAGCATACAGGCTCCTAGGATTGCTAACCCGTGTCAGAGCCACATACAACTGACCGTGCGAGAAACAGCTGATACTTAGATCTACACCCACAACTTTCATCGTCTGACCTTGGGCTTTATTAATTGTCATCGCAAAACATAGGCTGACTGCAAAAAGTGTTAAGATGTGTAAACTAAACGTACAAATTTTATGAAACAAAAGTATTGCTAGAAAAATTAATTAATAATCTGAGCTTATAAACTTGTACTTGAATAAAGAAAATCAAGAAAAGAATTGCCTAACCTATACCAAATACTTATAAATTATTCATATATACAAACCCTAAATAAAAAATTAAGATAAGTATACCAAAAATCAAGGAAAGAAATGCCTAACCTATAACAAATGCTTACAATATTTATTTACAAATTTTTAAAGAAAATTAAGAAAGACAACCTAACCTACAAACCCTTAAATATAAATATATGAAATATCCAAACTGTCAGTATTCAAGTAAATCGCAATAATCGAATGCAACTACCTATTCGCCATACTCTCAGCGCGCTTTATATACGGACGCGCAGCTCAGGCGCGAGGCGTGTACCTTTATATTGACATAACTTTTTTATTTATGAACCGATTGACATGAAATAAACACTAAATGTTAAGTGAAGCTTACCACAATATATTAGTGAAAACCGCATCTCAATCGAATAAGCCGTTTCTGATATTAGCGTGCACAAACACACAGACAAACAGACAAACAGACAAACCGACAAACAGACAAACAGACAAACAGACAAAATTTTTTTTAATTACAATTTCGGGTTCGGTATCGATATAATAACAACCCCTGCTACTTTTTTTTAATATATTTCCATTGTACAGACACCACTTTTCTACAAATTTATTATATGTATGTATAGATAGAAACACCCAGACCGATACAAACAGACATGTTCATGCACACAAATGTTTGTACCGTGCGGGGATCGAACCCGCGACCTCTGGTGTGAAAGCCGACTTCTCGACTATTACACCAAACGGCTCGTCAAAATATAGAGTGTCCGGCTTTTCTACCCAAATGTCCGGCCTTTGCTGGTCTGTCCGGCTATTACGTTTGGCGACCTGGCAACCCTACTTGCAGTTCGATAATAGCACTATGCCCCCGACATAAGAGTGGTACAAAGTCCAAAGTGTTACGTCTGACGTGCTATTTATTGACTGAACATGAAATCCCGTTAGGGTCACGTTTTATAGATATTAAAGTAAAATAAAATAAAATAAGACTTTAATATCTTGGAAATGTGATGCTTTACGTGTTTTTGTCTAATGACATTTTAGATTTGTACCTATTATTGGTTTGTACCTATTAATACTAAACTTATATCCATTTTTGGAAGAATTAAAAGTGAACGCTGTTTTGAAAAAAAAATCAAAATGGTGGACCGATAGGAATGCCAAAATCTTCAATGCTCTTTGCCTTTAACTATTGATTTGAAACCGAAAACATTACAATTATGTCCACATTATAAAGTTGAAGACCGATAAGTTTGACCAATGCCATCACCGAAATATATTTCAATTTCGGCCTGAAATATTTTAAGCCAAAGAGTTCCTATTTCAGTCAAACATCGAAAGTGAATTATTCTCGATTCAGTACAGTCAAAAGCACGTCAGACGTAACACTTTGGACTTTGTACCGCTCTTATGTCGGGGGGCATAAGCGCTATTATCGAACTGCAAGTGTATACCGTGATGTGCTGTTGACTGTACGATAGAATTTAGGTACCTAGTACTAGTAGAACAAAGGGTCAAAATAACCACGAACAATATTTCCTGCAGGCTTCATACATTTTATATGGACTCGCCGCACACGGCTGTCTACTTTGGCCGCCAATCAATACAAGTTTTTTGCTTAAAAACTAATAAAAGAAAAAATATGCGGTGGCGCGCGGCGGCCGTTTTGTGGCGACCCTATAATTGTGTACACCCAAGCTGCGGCGAGAAGCTGACGCACCGCGCGACGTTGCCGCGCCACGCGACGTTGCCGTTC
The DNA here is from genome assembly GCA_949319885.1 of Mecyna flavalis. Classification (NCBI taxonomy): domain Eukaryota; kingdom Metazoa; phylum Arthropoda; class Insecta; order Lepidoptera; family Crambidae; genus Mecyna; species Mecyna flavalis. The sequence goes on from OX439422.1 coordinate 615,981, forward strand.
CAACGTTGAAAAAATATTTAAAATTACTTACCGATAAACCAAGGTGACGACATATTTTCATCACACCGCAACCACTATTCCTAAGAGCAATTATTGTCTCACGTATCTCTGGTGTTAGAGAAGGCGCCATTTTAGTAATTGATTTCACGCGAAACGCGTCACTCGTGACGTTGTGTTTTGGGAAGACTGAGTGATGGCGGACGCGCAAGGGGGCGGGGCTAGCGTGGCAATATTTTTTTATTGGTCCTTCCGTTTACTCCGTTCCGATATTGGCCAATTTTGTTAAAACTCGAGAAACTGACCAATAGCGGCAAATGCACTTTCTTTCTAACACATCGATCGTAGCGTACGTGTATTTAAGGTGTATAACATGACGTGCTGCCGTCTGCATAATTTATAAATTAGCACTTTTTGTAAGAAAAAATTGGTATGCATCTGTTTGAATTTTCAAATAGTACACTGAAATTTGATAAGGATATAAGTTAATAAATTTTAAATTAAATTAAATAAATTAGTAGATTAGGTTTAATACAGTATCATAAGAGAACCTTTGTAATATTTTTATTATGAAATATATATAACAATGTAAATATTATGTGAATTCATATTTGCATGCTTTATAAAAAGCTGAATAGGCATAAGTAGCTTGAACATTCTGTACCATCAATGTGAACACCCTATTCAAGGCAAATAAATTATTTTGAATTTTTGAATTTGAATTTTTGAATTTTGACTGCTCTTTTGAATAAAAGTATTTTATACATAGTTCGGGTGTAGCGAATGTTTTTAATTTTTTATTGAATAGTATTAGTTTAGTAATAAATTCTTGGAAATCCCATGCAGATGTTGCGAACAGAGTCGGCCGCCGAAGACACAAAAGAGCTTTCTTATCTTTCGTTTACATCCACACAGATGGTCAGCAACCTTTACTTTTTGTTTATAGATATTAGGTAGTTAGGTAGGTAAGCGTGTACTTGTAACTGTGACTTGATAATCGGGATTTTGGCCTCTCTATTGTCGTAATAATCATTGCACAGCTGCGTTTTCTATCTTTGAGACGCTAAAGTGACCACGTTAATATGAAAAAAGCTCAGTGGCCAGGTTTTATTGCCGGTGAGTTTATTATAATAGGCATCGGCTAATACTTTTTTGATAGTTACCTTAATAATTGAATCTTCATTTGTTGTCGATGCGACTGAATTCCCATCACTGTCTTGATTTTCTTTCTTAGCTAATTTTTTTTGCCTGAAACAATAAAAAATAGGTATTTATAACGTTTAACGCCTGTACTCACAGGAATGCAAAAACGAAACAAAAGCGGAACGCACCAAAGACATAAAAAACTTTTTATACATCATTGGAACGCACAGACCTACAAACTTATCTGCTATGCAATTCACTAAGCGACACTCGTTCGATGCGCTCACGGCTGAGATCACGGGTGTGTCAGCCTTAACATCGTTCGATGTTTTCACGGCTTTATAAATTGGTATTCTCTAAGCTCAAATAACTCGCCGTCGATCTGTCGGCTTCGTGAGCTAACTTTCATACAAGAATAATGTCAGTCAAGTGTTTCCTTATCACACCGTTCAAAGCCTTGCCTTGCCTTACACAATATGGATACCAATTTTGTCCGAATTAAACGATTTTTATTGAAGTGAAAACTTCTTTAGCGGCGTTGTGAACTTTTTTTGTATGGGGAAAAAATGTTAAACTCGCGTCAGGATTTATGTGTCACGTGACCTGATCGAAAATCCATTATAAAATTTGAAGTCCGGACACGTGTTTTCTACAAACTTATCTGTTCCGGTGGCTAAAATTGGAACTACGTGAAATGCAATGCAAAAACGATATTTAATGACAGTTTTAAATAGACAGTAGCGACGCCGCCACCGGAACAGATAAGTTGTCGGTCTATAGACAATAATGGTTTTTTGTTCAATTTGACAGCTCATTTATGCAAAGAAAAGTGCTTCTTACGTACATCAGGAGTAGAGTAAATAATTGTATTAATAAGAACTGATGTTGTTTTCTTGAGTTTTATTCCTTTAGCGTAAGGTATATTTTTCTTTGCATAAATGAACTGTCAAGTGTGACCTCTTCTACTATTATAGCCGCAGTGCGGTCGCTTCCTATATGCTTCCTATGCTACAAAGTGACCACAAAGACCTTAATTTGATATCCTGCAAAATTCAAAATTTAATTGCCGTAATAAAACATTTAAAAAGTGTGGAATATCTTTATTCGCCGGAATTATATAACAGTATTTTGTGGAAATTAACACCACTTCTCCGCAGTCTTTGGATCCGCTATGCTGCGGAGCATGCATCAGGTCGTATGAAGTTGGAAATGCTGTCCGATTTCCTGCGACAAGAGGCTCGTTCTCACACACAGTTTGGCTTGTTACCCCAAATTCCCAGTGAACATCCTCGAAAGCGACATGTTGATTACTGTAACCATACTGTAACACCACTCGTGTTATTAACGATTCGGGAGTCTGCGGATTCTGTAAAGGGAATCATTTCTTGGCCGATTGCTCCAAATTCAAAAGTTTATCCGCAGATTCCAGTATGCAATTAGTTGTAAATTCCAAACTTTGTTTTCGTTGTTTAGAAAATAAATAGTTGTCAATCAAAAAAGTATGACATTGACGGTTGTCAATCATTTTATCATCATTTATTACATGGCGTTTCAGTGTCACAGCAACGAGTTTCTGATAAGTCTGAAAAAGTTTCTGATTACATTAATTCTGAGAGATAAACTTTTTAATGTAATATAAATTGTCATGTTTGTGTACGATAGCGCAATAAATAAATATTGTATTTTACCACATAAATGATAGTACTTTTATACCTCTACCAATCAATTAAATCCCTAACCATTCCAAAATACATATCAAAAATGCACAACGTTAATATTCAGGTTTTCACTTCTGCCGGCACTCCCGGAGTGCAACCCGTCGTTTTTTTTTATTTTTTATCTTGCGTCGCTATCGCGCTAGTATCGTACAGCGTTGAAAAAGTTCTTATAGAATCAATAATGACGTTCAATATACAACTAGACTCCCATTCACGCTCAAATATTGTCCGAAGCAAAGGTCTGCCCACCCGATTATTGGGCAGAGTTTCCGTTTAGTTGTATACAATTGACATTAAACACTAACTGCCACGAGATAAGGTGTTAATTTGAACGAAAGTGTAAATGTCATCTGTATCAACGCCGCTCGGACATTTTTTGAGGAATTTTTCTTAGAGATTGGGTATCTAGTTGTTTAATTGAACGTCATTGTATAGAATACCAAAATGACTCTCACCGAATGCTCACCGATGACACAGCCGCATGACATTTGCGCTTAGTGAATCGCACTGCTGTTCCAGTGGCCAAAATTGGAACTACGTTAATTGCGTTAAATTTATACATCACAGAACAAAGAAAATTTTTTTTTCTTTTCTATGAAATACATAGATAATATTAATTCCATGCGTTAAATGCAATGCAAAAACGATATATAATGACAGTTTTAAATAGACAGTAGCGACGCCGCCACCGGAACAGATAAGTTTGTCGGTCTACACCAAGTCTACACACGCCTTTTGAACGCCAAGCTACGAACGCACTGTCACGAATCACGATGTGTCCTGTACTATGGCACAGTTTAGGGTTTTTGTAATACTGTGACGTACGCCAGGAGCTGGTTCATTCTTTACTAGCCTTTCCGCCCGCAGTTTCAACCGCGCGTAATTTCTTTTTTAAAATATCCCCCCCTTTCCCTCATATTTTCTGGATCAAAAGTACCCTATGTTCACCGGGGATAGTGTTGCTGTCTAACAGTGAAAGAATTATTTAAATCTGTTCAGAACAAAAACAAACAATCAAATCTTTCCTCTTTATAATATTAGTATAGAATGCAGATAATGATGGAAATTCTTAATTTTATTATTTTATTTGCTTTATTAGAACAACAAACAGCTTAACATTTAAACTTAACATTAAAATAATACATTAGCCTAAATAGTTTTCACTACTAAGTACACCAAAAATAAATCTGTTGATGAACAGGATATCAGCGCAAACAATAATGCAGACAAAGTCAAAGTCAAAGTATTTATTTATTCTTTTGCACAACATAAACATTTTTTTCCTACCAGCACTTCGTCGTGAATGAATGGCCTGCTGAGAAGAAGTGCCGCAAGAAACTCAACAGTTATGATACTTGATAGAATTTTTTAAATCATTTTGAGTTTTACAATATTAACTTAATAATAATAATTATAATGTCAACTTAATAACAATATAATGTCAACTTAATAATAATCAGGTACCTACCTGCCCTCGGATAGCACATTTTTTTTTGCTGGCACCCTATGCTGTATGCCAGCTCCTCGTAAGGCTCTTCTGATTGTCTGCATAGAGACATCAAACTCTTCCGCGAATCTTCTCGTTGGAGTAAATGGTTGCTGCTCATATGTCGCAACCATTTTCTCCAAGCGGTCTTGGTTTATAATTCGGGGCCGAACCGGATGCGGCTGGGTTCGGACGTGCCCCTCGCTATCGAACCGGTTGACCCATTTTCTAACGGTTTTTCTCTGGAACAAAGAATACGAAAGGTTGTGAAAAACGGATTGGATTAATTCGATTTGTTTGATCAATTTAGTGATGATCGGGTAAATATTAACATAAATATTAGTATTAATAGTAATTTCACATTTCGACAAACTTGGGGATAACACTAATTTGATTAAATTTCGTATTGTAGGGATGCAACGATACGGTTATTGCGATAACGATACGAATGACGATACATCGTATTGACCCAATACGATAACGAATTACGATAATAATGCATTACGATTTTTGTTTAAAAGCATTTTGAAGCTTTGTCTGTATCACTTTGTTTCTTATTATAGCATTTTACAGACTTAGAAAAATAAAAACGTACCTATTGACACATTTTTAATAACTTAATTTATTTCATTTTTAATTCCATTCAATAAAATTGTCGTATTTAAAAGTAATGCTTTAATTTTATGCGTAAAACAAAAAACTATCAAGTAATAATGTCAAAAGGGTCAAGATCGTCCAGAAAGTGACGCGATATGTGTTGCGTATTACTCGAAATTTTTGAAATTATTAAAAATAATTATCGTAATGTTAACAATAACGAATGATTGTAATATATTACGATAAATCGCCGATATACGATTATCGTATCGATATCGTTGCATCCCTAATTATATGTAATAGATCACTCGTAAAAATTACAAAAATAAACAACTTTTTTACTTACCGAAAGATTCAGCTCCGCAGATATTTGGCTAATATTTAATCCGTCATCTCTCAGAGATATAATGTGACTCCTTTTAAATACATCCAAATTATTTCCCGAAGAACTCATTTTTAACAAGACGTCGACAAGCGTTTTCAAAAGGCTTTACAAATGCAACTAAAACTAAATTGTGCAGCCGCACTGAAATATCCTTAAAAGTCATAAAACAATAAAGTTGACCTGAACCCCGAATACATCTTCTTAATTGGTAGGCTAAATTATTGTGGGCGGGGCCAGCTATGGTCACTTCGTGCAAAGTCAAACGAAAAATGTTGCAGTGGTAGGTACCCCGTCACTGTCCGCACCGTAACCCCGTAACTGCACATCGATAAAAGTGAGTAAGCGTCAGCGTTACCAGTTTTTATTTTTGCCAAGTCGGGACTTTGGTACTTTTTGAGTGAAAATAGCGGGATTCTTCCGTCAAAAGCGGGATATAGTAAAAAAACGTATTAATTAAAGGTTTTCAAATATTTATCTTTTTATTTGACTTAAAATTACGTTAACGTGACAATAGGTAGCAAAAGTAGCCATTTCAAGTAGCCTCTCTCTTCCACAAACTTATCTTCATTACACGCGGTATGCGCCTTTCTTTTCTTTCTCAGCACTCTGCACGTACGGTCGAGTTCTCCTCGAAAAGCGGGACTGAGTCTGTCCCGCGAAATTAAATGTCCCTAATTTTGATTTAAAAATCGGGACGTCCCGCCAAAATCGGGACGTCTGGCAACACTGGTAAGCGTACACAGATAGGTACCTACTATTTAGGGGAATTACAGATTTTTTTTTAGAAGGCGACGGAAGCACGCCATCTTAACATGAAACACGTCGATGTCACTGTTAAAACCACATCACATTTAAGGATTTTATTACTATTACAAATTGTTTTGTTCAAATTTCGTTTACAAAATAAAAGTACAAATGACATTATGTGCACTTATCAAAATTTGTGTTAGTTACCTGTTTATATGAATAGAATTACATTTTAATTTCAAATGAAAATGAATAACTTTTATTCAGTTTAGGCTGATACAGCACTTGTGAACGTCAAAGAAGCTATGCCATCGGTTCGCTAATCCTACGGCGGGAGAGACCTTGGAGAAGAACCGGCAAGAAACTCGTTAAAGCAATTTTATGATTTAGTTACACGTAATAGAGGGCGAGCCTATTACCATCACCAGTTAATGGGAAATACAGAAAGGATAATTTATACAATAAAGGGGTTGACAAAGAAAACATTGTCCGCCATCTTGTGGCGGCGGCCATTTTGCAAATATTGAAACAAGAGTGTTAATGCATATTGTATTTTCACCAGAAACAAATGTACATATGAACCTATACTTTTATTTATCTAAATATCTATCCAAAATTTCAGCCCAATCTGATGTTTAGAAGTGGTTGTTTGTTATTCTGACGAGCTATTTGGTGTAATGGTCGAGAAGTCGCCTATTACACCAAAGGTCGCGGGTTCGATCCCCGCACGGTACAAACATTTGTGTGCATGAACATGTCTGTTTGTCCGATAAAATCTGGGTGTTTCTATGTATAATATGTATGTATTTACAAAAAAAAGTATATAAGTAATGTTTATCCGTTGTCTGGCACCCATAGCACAAGCTAATGCTTAGTTTGGGGCTAGATGGCGCTGTGTGAATAATGTCCAGAGATATTTATTTATTATTTATTTATTTTATTTATTATTGCAAGATTTGAACCGAACAAACAAACACAAAGCAATTTAAAAAGGTTGCAAAAAATATTGTAAGTAGGCACGAGACATAATGTATAGGTACTTACAATTCAGCTCTTGCCTTAGATGTAGCTATTGCCTTAGCTAAGGCTTCTGGATTTCCTTTACGTTTCCTTTTCCTATTTAACCATAGTTTAGTTTTATTTCCCATATTAACTAAAACAATATTTTATTAAATTAATGTAGTGAATATAATATTATCATAAATTCATAACCATAGTATTAAAAAAGATATTTACTCACCAAAGTACTAAGACGTGTCGGTTGCGCTTTAAACTGTACCACGCTACGCAGCACTCTGCAAAAGTCAGCGAAGTTTACGGCACCTTGACGGCACCGCCGAGCAAAGAGCGATACGTCCTCCCTCTAAAGAGCCTAGCGTCGGACTAATTTGAATTTATTTTGATTGAAATGTTTTGCGCGCGGAGCAGGGGGGGGGGGGGCTCTTAGAACATTGGTAATTTTCGAAGCCGACAGCGCCTCTGGAGTTTGGTGGAAGAACTTAATTACGAGCCATCTTGTTAAAATTGTCAAATTAAAATTGATGTACGTCATTGTCATTTGACATTTCATACTTGTTCATACGTTTTAGGATTTATCCATGAACCTTTTTTGTACGTTCATGGATTTATCTGTTTTTGTTGTTATTTGCTGTTATAATCGTTGTTATTTGTTACTGTTTTTAGTTGTTATAGTTATTGTTAAGTTTTGTTTCGCTTTAAAGTTGTTTTTTTGGTTTTGTTTTGCCGATTACAGTTGGAAAACTTATGTTATTTCATTCGCATTATGATGCAAAGAAGTGTATTATGTGCAACATATTTGTGAATTCATTCTCATTGTAATAAAAGATGTCACCTAAGTCATTGTGTTATTAATTTATCCTGCACTACTGTAATAACTAAAGATATCGATACCTATAAGCATAGGCAACACACACACCCATACGTACATAGTTGTGTGCATGTGTGCGTTGTCAATTTTAGTTCTTCCACCAATCTTCAGGTGGCAGCACCTTCCATAGAAACGTTTTTATAATAATAATTTTATATTAATAATTAATAATATAGTTTTTGCAATAGAGTTTCCACTCTTTCCCAATATATTGGTAACCTATCTTATTTTCGTTTAATGTTCGAATTTAAAAAAATCTAAAACTCTATAACACAGATTTGAATCGCAGATATATTTTTTGACATAATATTGTATGGAATCAATTTATTTCACATGTGTTTCATTTTCCAGAAAAACTAATAGCCGACTTTCAAAACCCCTTTTTTTCTTTTTACAGTTGTATTGCTTACAATTTTTTTATTCTAGATGTATTAAAATATCGAAGTATCTGTAAAAAAAGATTTTATTTAAAGTTTAAGACATTGGGTAATTTATTGGTTTGGTGCTTAATTTTGTGCTACAAAATGTATTGACAGAAGCGAATTGCTGCAAAACCGACTTCTCGTAGTCTTGTCTGCCCTACCCCTAGCCTCGTGGCGCCCAGAGATTTTTTGGCTCTTCCTTGACTACGGCCCGACTGTCCTTCATAAAGGACATAATTGTTATAGTCCTATCCGCCCAGGGTTTTGAGTTGAAAATTGTATGTGTAATAGTTATCGGTTTGAAATGAAACTTTCAGGGTATAGTTATGATTATATTAGCAAATGTTTTTAATTTCAATTGCTCGTTTATCTTTTGTCCTTTACAAAGGTCTCTGGGCCACAGTTACTATACCAAAATAAATGATTAAATGATGTAAAATAATACAAAATTAGTAACATTAATATTATTATGTTTATTTCAGTTCTTTTTAATGAAATAAAATTAATTTCCTTACATCTATTACAGTTTTTTTTTATAATCAGTCATCAATATAAAGAGGAAAGATTTAATTGTTGTTTGTTTGTATTGAATAGGCTCCGTAACTACTAAACCGATTTGAATAATTCTTTCACTGTTGGAAAGCTACATTATTCCCGGGTGATATAGGGTACTTTGATCCCGGAAATTTGGGGAAAGGGGGGATATTTGAAAAAAGAAATTACACGCGGTTGAAACCGCGGCGGGGTAAGGTAAGTTCATAATAAACATTTTCTTCTTTATATTAACTTCTCCTCATTAAATTCTTTCATTCTTTTAATTTTTATTAATATTTCACGAACCAACCAAACATAAAAACAAATTAAATCATAAGGTAATTTTTTTTTTCATACTAACTTCGGCCCAATGGGCTTTACAAAGGTCATAATATTTCAACACAAGATTTCGCCGAATTAAAGCTCTGAAAATGCTATGTAATTGATTTCATATATGTGTTACTTAATAATTATCAACTTTTTGCACAAAAACAAACCTAATAGTCACGGATTTATCATAAAAAGTACGATTTACTTACACGTTCTCGTGAGCCAGCCATAGCGCTGTCCATTTCCTTAGAAATGACGTCTGTCAACTGTTACAGCCAATGGTAGCATACCGGAAATTGTTCCATAGTGTTTCGTTTACAAATTTAATAAAATTGTTTCGACAGCCCGCGTAATTTCAAAAATCTACACAGACTTTTTTAATATGTCCTTCTGAAAGGCGCGTGGGCGGTTATTAATAGATTGTGGAAAAAATGTCTAGGCCGGAGTCGCCATGTTTATTTTGTCCTTTCAAAATGCTCGTGGGCGCCACGAGGCTAGAGTGTAATTCAAGCCCGCGTAGGCGCGGAGGGGCGAGGCGGCCCGCGAGCTGAGGAGCAGGTGGTTTTGACGGCCACCGCCGCGGCCGAGGCTGGCCGGCTGAGCCGGCCAGCAAGCCGAAGCTGCGGTGGTGGGCGAAAACCATCTGCAACGAAAAGCTCGCGTGGGACCGCCGGAGCCCCGCAGCGCCGGAGCCGTGACAGAAACAATTTCATGCTGAACTTGAATTATTAGAATTTGTCTTTTTATATTAAAGAAAACGATTTTAATAAATAAAGATCTTTAACCACATTTTATTAAAACTAAATCGTCTAAAATATGTACATTTATCAAAGGTTGAGTAAGATTTAAAAACGTATAGATTTTAAAAAAATGGTTTTTTGAAAATTTGATTATCAGCTATATGCTGCTATATGTCAAGTTTTTTCGGTAAAATGAAAATATGGAAAACAAAAATGTGACAAAACGATTTCGGTACATAGAAATATTATGTACTTTTCGTTATAATGAAATTCGTACTAAAAACATTCGGATTTAAAATAGGTACCCAATATATTACTATACTCTTTGGCGCGGAGTCTTTTAAAGCACTAAGAAAATATCTATAAAATAAATTATGCATCATTTATCAAAATATAGTTTTTTTTGTATTCAAACTTAAGGCTGTGTAGTTCCGCAGATGCCGCGCGTATGGTTTTTAAAAGCCACCTGAGACATAGAAATCAGTGTTTTCAATTCTAAAAAAAATATATGTATCAGTTTAGGATCTGATCTAGTTAAAATCGCATTCAATTACATGTTTTTATAAACTTCACTCGATAGAAAAAAATCCCAAAGTTACCCCTTTTTTTAACGATTTTCGTATTTTGTGTCTAAGCTCCTGCGAATTAACATTTCAATTTTCACTCAATTATAGCCACTAAATATTTACAGATAAATTCGCAGAGTTTGACTTGATAAAATTATTGTCTCATTTACTATGTTTAAAAACCTACGAAATGTGCGAGCGCGGCGCCATAGCTAGCCCGATCAGTCCCAATATATAAATACAGTTAAATCCACCTTTCAATAATATCCCTAGACTAATTTCAGTAATATGCAAAGAAGAACGAAATACGATTAATATTCACTTACTTGTTCATTTTTAAGTATCGTTGGATTGCATTATTTTTATTTATTATTTTTATAGCTTTGCGCGACTTTTTCTGTTGGCGATTTTTATTGCCCATATTATCACTTGCAACAATCCGCCAGTAACTGATTTTCGGTAAACGAAATGTCACCGAACCATTTACTTTACTACTGCTTTTTATAGACTGTGTCGCTGGCTGGTATCATGACAGTTCACTGCACACTGACATTTGGACGTCGCATAATACCTCTTTTAGGTACCTACCTATTCCCACTCCCCCTTAAGATAATAATAATATGTTCTTCTTTTAAGTTAGACTATAAACTTTTTGTAAAAAAAACAAAATTAAATACAATTCCTACCAAACGTCATCTATCACTCTCGCGTCGGCCAATCGCGTGGAAGCGCTGTAGAGCGCTGCCACAGTCTATGATATGAACGCGCTGCGATTGGCGGACGCGGCACGATGCGAGCGTGGCACGCTACGATTAGTCGAGGAGTCGAGCGTTACAATTTAATTTTATTCTATTCACTATTAGAATAATTGTACAAAATAATGGTTACTCACCTTATCTTCACCATATTCTTACAGTTTTCAATTAAACTACGTTTCCATTTCCTTTTAGATAATCGTTCACGTTTTTTTCCCATTTTTTATTATAAAATATCGTAGAGACCGACAAACTTATCCGTTCCGGTGGCGGCGCCGTCGCTACTCGCTACTGCACAGAATATATCTACTGTCTATTTAGAACTGTCAATAAATATCGTTTTTTTTGCATTGCATTTCACGTAGTTCCAATTTTGGCCACCGGAACAGATAAGTTTGTCGGTATATACCATATAATATTAATTCCATGGTATATACCTACGTTATTGTTTTAAAAGCGCAGCGATCGATAGAGCGCGGCAACGCAACTCGACTGGCACAGACCTGTCACTGACAATGGTCTAGAGCGGACTGGGAGGTAGTGTTGCCGATCGAATAGTCGACTATCGAACTATCGATTGTTGACGTCATATCAATAGTATCGATAGCTGGAGTTGCGCCAAAGATGGCGTCGGTTTCAGTGGGAAATGCTTCGTGTATTTCTCAATATTTTTGAATGCGTCCACCTACAACGCGAGTTGTGGCGTGCGGCGTTTTAGGAAATTTTGAGTCATCAGAATACACATGGTAATCCTTATAAACAGGAGTGTATTGCCAGTTAGATAGACTGCCGCGCTAACACGCGGCAGTACAAGAAGAAGAAGAAGTATCGATAGCCAAAATCCAGGCAATACTATCGCGTATAAGCAATACTATCGATAGTATAGATGGTCTTTTTACTATCGAGCAACGATAGTATCAATACTATCAATACTTTTTTAATTATCGAGCAACAATATTTTATTTTTATTTTTTTTATTCATAAACAATCTTACAACTGTATTTGAAATGACCTAGCATGCAAGGCTAGAACTAAGTTTAGCAATAAAAAATACTATCGATAGTATTGCTTACACACGATAGTATTGCCTGGATTTGAGCTAACGATTGTATCGATAGTCCTTTTTACCGCCTTTTTTAGATGAAAACTATCGATAGTAAAACTATCGATGGTTCGGCAACACTACTGCGAGGGCAGACTGATTGCATACAAATTCGCGAGCGCACTAGCTCATACCATAAGGTCGTATACGACAAAACGGTTTTTTTCGTTTCAATGGAAGATTTTCTGACAGGCCATTTAAAAAAGAAAAAGGCTTTTTGTTTTGGATCTAGGAGCCATAATCTTTACTTATTCTTCTTAATGAATGCCTTGATTTGTGTTTTTTATTAACAATGCCGCCAATTGTAACTTTTTCGGGAATGAAAATGACATCTGACATAAACGAAACGTTCCGTTTTATGAAATAAAAGTCATGTCGAAGTAAACTTTATAACGACTATCGATAGCGAGACTATCGATAGTTGGGCAACTCTGCTTTATGGTACCTACCTACACAAATCGTGTAAATGCAATCAAAGAAAGAGAGTAAAATTAAATTTACTCACTTTTCCCGAAGCAATATCTTACTCAGATGGTCTCTTTGTTGCCGTAGCCTTGCTCTTTTGCGTATCATTTGTTTATTTCTTTTATTACCCATATTTGCTTATTACTTAGGAATGTAAATCGCGAAATATCAGAAGTGCAGCGCGCCGGAGCAACGTGCACAGGTCCGACGATGCCAGTGGGCACAGACGTACTGACAGTACTGACTTGACTGGCCACGCCCACAGTACTGGCGACTTTGCCTTGGCGACACTGACGAGTGGCGTAGCGTGAGAATGGCAAGGCAATGGATGTGCGCTGCTGGGGCATCGCGTAGGCCTGTTTTGTAGTTAAAATTCAAATAATAATTAAATAATGAACGTATCGCTATAATATTCGGTCATAAAATCAGTTTAACGGAGAAGTATCGAATACAGCATTTTAATTGCTTAGTTTTGGCATAGTTTTGCAAATATTTGGTTATAAAAATAGCAAAAAGCACTTTTTCAATATTTGATGACAAGGTGGAAATCCAAAAATATGGGTTTGTCCTAAATTATCATATATCTGACTAAATAAAGCAGATACTACAGAACAAAAATAATTAAAGATGAAACAGATATTAATGGATTAAAAATTAATTAAGATTAGCGATATAAGCGCCGGATTTTCTGAACTTTAATTACATAAATTGAAAATTACTTACATTTTCGCTCGTCTAGCATTTGCGGCTGACTTTCTATTTTTGCTGCAACTGTACTGCTTGCGTTTATTGCCCATGACTGAAAAATGATATACTTAGTAACAAAAACTGGTATTTTAACTAAATAGAACATAAACTAGAAGATAAATGAATACTTACTCGTACTTAAGTATTAACGACGCACGCGTTGCACTGTTCAGTTTTGGAATTGCTTCCGAGGGCTCCGAGTGGCTCCGTCCGAGTAGCCTGAGTGCGAGCGATACATCCTCACTCTGACATTGCCCGACACGTACTACAGACCGACAAACTTATCTGGTCCGGTGGCGGCGTCGCTACTGTCTATTTAAAACTGTCATTAAATATCGTATAAATTTGCATTGCATTTCACGTAGTTCCAATTTTGGCCACCGGCACAGATAAATTTGTCGGTCTTATAGATGTACGGTCAACAGCACATCACGGTAAACACTTGCAGTTCGATAATAGCACTTATCCCTCCGATAAGAGTGGTACAAAGTCCAAAGTGTATAGTCTGACGTGCTTTTGACTGTACATACTTCGTTCAACGCCTTCTAGTGAAGCTTTTGGAAGTTTTTCTTTTTTTTAAATGGCCTGTCAGAAAATCGTCCATTATTTTTTATTGGTAATAAACAATTTTTCATTTTCATTTTTTTTTATTTTCATCTGTGGTATACATTTATTGATTGCTCTCGTGCTGCACGCTCTCATACATAGACGTAGGTAAGAAATATTTATTATGGAATCGTAGCGGATACTTACCACATACGAAGGGCCCTGTCGTGGTAGACTCGCTTCGTTCTTGCACTCAAGTAATATTTATTTTTTCTTTTTCTACCCATCTTTAACTTCAAGGTTATCTACATAAATCACCGTTGACTTGCCAACTGCGCGGCCCGCCCCGCCCCCCAGTTATTAGTAAGCGGTGGTTGAAAAATAGTCACAATATCGAAAGTGCTATCGATAGTATCGATACTATCGATATATCAAATTAACAAAATTAAATACTATTGATTGGAAGCAATATTATTGATAGTATCGATACTATTACATTATAATAATACCGCTAGTATCGATTGTTATAAATTAATACTATCGATACTCTCGATGCTATACATAGCGATTTTTATTGCCCATGCGAAAAATGCGACGGGAAAAAATGGATACAGGTCTGTCGTCCGTAAGCGCCAGCGCGCAACTGACTTGAACTGACTGACTGACTGAATTCAACTGATATCTGATAGGGCCGGGCCAAGTCACTGCGATCGCAAAATGTATAATTTTTAAACATAGAAAATAAGACAATAGTTTTATCGAATCAATATCTGCGAATTTGATTATAAATATTTAGTGGCTATAATTGAGTAAAAAAATAAAGTTTAGACAAAACGTTGAAAAAACATTACAAAAAGGGGTAAGCGTAAGTTCACAGAGGTCCATAGATCTCTGTGCGTAAGTTATTGGTACCGGCGAACTTGTTGGCCATCGGTCGACGGAGAGGGGGAAAGTTCGCGCATGGCACTTGCGCGTGGCGTGCGTGACCAATAGCGCGCCCGCATCTCCCTTCGCCCGCGCGCGTTATTGGTCAGATCAGAGGACTCAGAGCCACTCAGAGGTATACTTTTGACCAATGGCGCGCGCCGACCAATTCTGCGCAATCCCTAACCCGTTTTCAAGATGTTTGCCCGGTACTGTACATATTTCTTTTATATAACTGAAAACATTGTTTTCATTGTCTCAGTTGGTTTTAAAAAACCATGAGCCTTCATCTTTGTTATAATGTACAATGTTTGTACCGTGCGGGGATCGAACCCGCGACCTGCTGTAATATTCAACTTCTCAACCATTACACCAAATAGCTCATCATGCATTAATTCTATAATATAAAAATGAATCGCAAAATGTGTTGGTAAGCGCATAACTCAACAACGCCTGGACCAATTTGGCCAAAAATTTTTTTAAATGTTCGTTGGAGTTCAAGGATGGTTTTTACGGCGAGAAAAATTGAATTGATTGATTGATCAATTCCCACGGGAACGGGAACCACGCGGGTGAACTGAAACCGCGGGCACCCGCTAGTTTTATATAAAATCGATGCCGGATACTTACCACATACGAACAGCGTTGTTGCGGTAGAATCGCTTCGTTTTTCCACTTAAATAATATTTATTTCCTTTTCTACCCATCTTTAACTTCAAGGTTATCTACTTATATCACCGTTGACTTGCCTACTACGCGGCCCGCCCCGCCCCAGATAGTAAGCGGTAAACACACACCAGTGTTAGTGTGTGTGTGTGTGTGTCGCGCGTAGCCGTCTCGTCTCCCCTGGAATTGGAAGGGAAAACAACGTTATGAACAAAAAAGGTTCTTCCCGCCTAAAAGCAAAGGTCGTCATCATTGAAATCAAGTTATTGCTACAATAATATGTACTGGCAAGGTACTGGCTTAATTATTATCTTGCCAAATGGGAACTGTTGATCACAATCCTGAGCTTTGTTCGAATAAACTGCTGCCACATTTGCTAGAAGGGACTTGAACCTAGGACCCCGATATTACGGCCCGGTACTTAAACCACAAGACCGTCGAGGCGTTCAAATAAACAAATAAAAAATTAAAATAAAATTATAACCTAAACTTGAAAATATTAACCTGTATATATACACAAAATAATATTGATTGAATCGTATTACGTGGAATGGAATGTAATAATATGTGACAAACTGACACTGTATTTTGTATCGCGTTAGTATTTGTTACTATTTTGTACACATTTGATACAATTCTAATAATTTTGAGGAAATAATGACAAGTTTTTTAATGTGATTACTTATATTACATATTATTAAAAATAATAAATATTTTACTATCACTTTAATTTGTGTAATTTTAAAACCAATGCCGACCCTGCTTGATTTAATCTAAAACTTTGCACGCATTAACAAGTTTTAAGGATGAGTGGTAGAATACAAAATATGATACGAGGACATTACGTGAGAGAAATAGATAAACATAGTTTTAAAAACTACACACTCTTTTTTCTCCTTCATTGGCCACCAATTATCATAAATTAAGTGTGTGACAATGTGTGCGATGTGACGTGTCTCGCTCGCTGCTCTTTGCGTTCCACCATGGTGCGGGTGACACTTAGTTCTACTAGGGGTGACAGACAGTTGCCTGTATGACGTTAAAATCTGTCAGTGTCATATGAAAAGTGATGTTTCGTCTATGCAATTAATTTTTATCGCTATCGATACTCGCTCAGCATAAATCTAATTTTATGAACATTTTGTGTTATTCAGTTGTGCAGTGTAACTACGTGTATAAAATTATTATGAATGCTTAACTTTGCACCTGAAATGATCAGAATCGCGTTTAAGACATTCCTAACTCTTTAGACTAATAAAATTTATCTTACCCAATATATATTTTGTGTTTAAATAATGACTTTTTAACAATATAAATAAACCTATTTAAATGTTTATTTTAGAAAACATCGTCTATCCAGAGTATCAGTGCATCCCATCACTAAATGTGTCTATGGCGTTACGTTCCACGCAGAATACTGAATAATTATTCTTTTTATTTGATTTTATGTGTAGACTAGAACATTCGGGTTGAGTTTAATTGAATTTACTACAGTTATTACCCATTTCTTAGATTACGAATGTGGTATAGATAAAGCACTAAGTCATATTTTTTGTGTATGGCGGCAGATTTCAAGAGTGAAACGAAACGTTACCTGAACTGTCACCCGCACTTTCCTATAGAACGCAAAAACTGTAATTTATTTGTGTAAATTGATCCAAAGTATAATTCTATTTATTAAAATCATAACTCATCTATATTTTATATGTATATTTATTATTATTAATCATTGACGCCTTCCATATAAGGTATTTTAACAAAGGCAAGCCAAGAACAAAAAAAATGGATAGTATGTACGATTCCGGATCGTTAGCTGGCAACATTACAGTCACGCTTTGCCCAAAATGGACGCCGAGAGGTACGTGAATAATTCCTTCAAATACTCAATACTAGCTCCTAAAGTATCTGTTATTTTGCATAATATCCTTGTCATTTGTTTATAATGTTATCAGTGAGACAAATATTGTTTATTTTAATCAATATATCTTATGTACTTGTAGCGAAAATGTGGAGGTGATCAACGAGAGCAAGCTAACCAGTACGGTTTGGCAGCATTTTGAGATCGTGAGCAAAAAAGACTTTATTGCAAAGTGCAATTATTGTGAAAGGCCGCTATCTTACAGAACAACAGTGACTAATTTAAGGAAACATTTGGTGAGGAAACACGATGATATGATTGTTAAGATCTCTGATGACGAAGAAGATAAAACTGTTGAGGAAATAACGTATTTAGAAGAAGATGAGTGAGTATTAAAGTTTTGTTTACATTTTGTATAACCTCAAAATTTGTTTTCTTTTTTTTAAGGAATTAATAATTTAATGGCCAAATAAAATAAAAATATTTATGTTAAGGTGGTGAAGTAACTTTTTTTTTTAATGAGAAAAACTGTTTAACTGCTTGTACCAGTTTATGTAAAAAATAAAAGCACAAAAACAAATCATATGTATGTAAGAAAGTAAATATTTATTGCATATAAACTGTGTACAGTCAAAAGCACGTCAGACGTAACACTGGACTTTGAACCGCTATTATCGAACTGCAAGTGTAAACCGTGATCTGCTGTTGACCGTACATTTGTTGTGGCAAAATAAAAATTTTAGTATCAACAGTGTGCCCATTTCGGACTTACAGTCGACAGCACATCAGAGTACCTCTGTCCATTTTCTACAAAAAATTTTCTGCTATAATCACTTTCTAAAGAGTTCTGTTTCAATTGAGAATTTTTGACATTATGGCAGGTTGATCTGCAGGCGTCCATACAATAAAAGACATTTGTATACTATTTAGCTGACCCGGTGAACTTTGTATCACTTACTTTAGTATTTCTCTCTAAATTTTTCCATATTTTCTCATAATTTAAACCTTCCCTGAACTTCCACGAACATGTCAAGACTAAAATTAGTCAAATCGGTTCAGCCATTCTCGAATTTTAGCTAACAAACAGAAATTAATTTTTATTATTATTGTTGGAAACGTATAACCCAAACAATTTAAGAGGAGTTATGGTTTTTAGTTTTGGTAGTATTATAATTATGTCATTGCTTTTGTTTCGAATTCTGAAATACATCATCGTTGTAAACACCAAAATGTCGGTCTTATTTTCTCAAATTCCAACAATTATGTCAATATAAATGTTAATTTCAATACAAAAGATATAATTTAGAGTTCGAGAAAGACATAGACAGCTTAGACTTTGTATCTGAGAGTTCTGAGACACACAAACAGAACAGTCATCTGCTGTTGCTTATACACATTAGTGGATATTAGCGATGAGTAGTATGTAAGGTGTCTCAGCTATATACCAACTGGCTGTTTGATTTCATCTCTCATAAGCTAGGATTCAAAGGCAATTGATAAATATCTGGATATTAAATTATTAAATAAATATCTCTGGACATTATTTACACAGCACCATCTAGCCCCAAACTAAATATTAGCTAGTGCTATGGATGCCAGACAACGGATAAACATTACTTGTTTTATTTTTGTTGTAAATACATACATGTTACATAGAAACACCGAGACCAATACAAACAGACATGTTCATGCACACAAATGTTTGTACCGTGCGGGGATCGAACCCGCGACCTCTGGTGTAATAGCCGAATTCCTGACCATTACACCAAATAACTCATCAAAATTTTTATTTATTTATTAAGTACAGCCACATGATGATACAATATTAATAAATTACAGTAAAAAAAGAAACAGTTCTGATATGCATCAAAACACTCATGAATAAAATCCCTAAGTCCACTAAAATCCATTGCAAAGGTCCATTGATGGATCTTTGTGCACTTTCATGTCCACTTTAATCCTTGATTCAGAATTTTCAGCAAAGTGGATTTTTTAGAACTAATGCGTGTCCTGAAATCCATTAAGGAATGGCGGACACATGTAATCTTCTTTCATCAAACATGACTGTTTTGAATAACGTAAACTTTTTAAATAACTCTACTAAGGTCATGTTGCCCTAGTACCATAGGGTACAATTATTGAGCAAATCGACTAATCTGAGAGTACCCATCAGGCTATTTGCCTGGTAGATACTCCGAGATTAATGACTAAAAGTTTATAGTTTGATGAAAGTTTAAAAGCATAATATCTATTGTGAGTTATGGGCATTAAATAATAACTCTTATATCTTGAATCCTTTATTTAAGTACTCTTTATTATATTTAATTTTTACAATACACTTTGACCGCAGCCATTACATAGGTATTCCTCCTTGACAGTCTTTGTCATAGACTATAAACTAATATATAGGGATGTGTAGTGTAACTAATATATAGGGATGTGTAGTACTATAAACTAATATAGGGATGTGTAGTGTTGTCCACTCAACAATATCAATGATTTGTTTAATTTCCTTTAGCGAGGAAGATGCAGATCTGTCTATTGACAGACGCAGGATCCTCAGGAGTGGAGTGTGGGAGTACTTCGAGATCACGGACGACGAGGAGAGGCTGGCAACGTGCACTTTATGCCGCGAGCAGTTCTCGTACAGGACGACATCGACTAACCTGGCAAAGCATCTGAGGAGACGGCATTGTATCCAGTTTGAGAAGGAAAATGATGTTGATTACAGTCCGGAGAAGAATGATGTCGAAGAGAGTGATGATTCCAATGATTCCGGAGATAATAATGAGTAAGGTTTTTAAAATTTACTAACTGACAACGCCTCAATGGTCTAGGGGTTTAAGTACTGGGCAAAGATCTCGGAGTCCTGGGTTCAATTCCCTGGTCGAGCCAACTTTGTGTCGGTTCTGACAACACCTCGTTGGTCTTATAGTGGTTTAAGTATCGGGCCGAGAACTCGGGGTCCTAGGTTCAATTCCCGGGTCGAGCTAACTTTGTGTCGGTTTTTGCGGACACAGCTCGGGTTTGTGATCACCAATCCGCCTTTGGCAAGCGTGGTGATTAAGCCAGTACCAACATAGTAGCGATAACTTGATTTCAAGGATGGAGGCCTTTGCCCTGCAGTGGGACATTAATAGGCTGATACTTTTATACTTTACTAGCTGACCTGGTAAGCTTCATATCACTAACCTCTTAATATACACCATATTAAATTAAACCCTAACGAACATCAAACGTTTGACAGGTAAGAACAGTTTGTACGGGAAAATAAAATTGTCGTTTTAAGTATTTTCCTCGCAATCGTTCCATATTTTCTCATCGCTTTAAACCTTCCCTGGAATTCCACGAATATTTTAAGACTACTTATAGTCAAATCGGTTCAGCCGTTCTTGAGTTTTAGCAATTCATTTTTATTCATATAGAGAGCAGCTTAGTGTTTCCAGTCTATGAGTCAAATCAAGTGTGGTATTGAGTATGCTCAATACGAGCATCCTTATAAGCTGTTTACATTTGCTAGCAATGGCATGCTAGGTTTTAAGCAGGGTTGGCCTGGATAATTATCGTGATAAATATCAAGATAATTATCGTTGATAATTATCAAGATAATTACGTATTGATAATTATTGTTGATAATAACGAGTAACTGTTATTTACAAACAAAACAAAATAATTTAAATCCAAATCCAAACGCATGTTTTTTTGTCACAATATTAAACGTGCATCCAAACGAACGCCAAATATCATTCATCTACAGGGGAATTCCCCTCACTGTTATTTTTTTCGTGAACTAAACTTTTTCCCCCGTGTAGGGACGGGTCAGAATACTATTCCCTACTGCCGCCGGATAGCATGACGTATGAGCCGTCTAACCGTGCACTCCAAGAGGTGGTAGGCTATGCCGCCGGCTTTATCACCACCCCCCGAGCAAAGCCATGGTGCCAAGCGGTTTCGTGTTCCACCATGATGTTCGGGTACGCCGTACCTGGGGGCGGGTTGGGTCTTTGATGCGCCACTGAGCGTCCGGACAATGCCGTACTCAATTGTCTTGCAACGGCTGACCGGACCGGAGAGCAGCGGGATCCGAGGCACGGTTCTCCGCTGGCCGACCGCAGATAGTTGGGGGCCCAAGTAGTGAGCTAGCCACTTGCGAAAGGCTGCCCCGCCATCTAGCGAAAAATCCCGGGAGTGCGCTATCGTGCCGATTGGCGACCGGACGGGAGGACCCGATAGACACTCTTGGGGGGGCTCGGGCGTCCCCGCGGTCTCCGGTTTGGTCATCCATAGTTTTTTACGGGGCGCTGTTTCGCGGCTGTAGCTGACGGAGGTCGGTGAGCGAAGGAGAGAAGAAATAAAAATCGAATTTTGAACCAAAAAACCGAATTGTGGGTTCCGAACGCGCGCACGGGTGTCCGTCGAGAATATTTTCGGGCGACTGCCGGCCATGTGCCGACGCGCACCCCTCCGGCAGGGGCGCGGAGAGGGAGGGCTCGCGAACTCGGGCGCGCGGGCGCGCGCTCGGTGCCACTTATTTTTTATTAAATTACCCAACATCATATAAAGAAAAATCATCAATACAAAACCAATATATTATAAAATAAAGAAACCCAAATCTATCCAAGTTACAGGTTGCCATCGTCAACATCTTCCCCCCTAGTGTCCGCTTTGCGACACTCATCACCGAGTAATAACGCTACGCGCGTCACTGGTCGCTTCAACACTCCGGTTTTAGTCCTTACATCTAGAACCCTAACGCGTCCGTCCCTACCTGGGTAAACTACCTCGACTATGCCTTTGGGCCAGCGATTACGGGGAGACGTGGGATCGACTACAACTACTAAATCTCCTACCTTAAATTGTACGCCTTCGCGCTGCCATTTTTGCCGCGCTACCAATGTGGGTAATACCTCTTTCATCCACCGGCTCCAAAATAGGTCTGCAAGTCTTTGGGCATTCCTCCATTGCTTCCGCAGGTACAGGTCCGCATCACAGAAAACTCCAGGTAATGGTAAGTTCGATGATTGACCTATCAAGAAATGGTTAGGCGTTAAAGCTTCTTGGCTTTGGGGATCCACTGGCACATGCGTCAGCGGTCGGCTGTTGATCATGTTTTCTACTTCTGCCATGAGTGTAGTCAGCGTTTCTTCTTTAGGGGATCTCTCTTTCAGGACCACCTTGAGAGCTGTCTTGACACTCCGAATGAGTCTTTCCCAAGCACCGCCCATATGGGGACTCACTGGAGGTATGAAGTGCCAATCGACACCTTTATTGACCGCCTGGGTCGCAATGTCTTCTTTATCTAATTCTTGGAAGGCTGTGCGCAACTCTTTGTCTGCGCCTCGCATATTCGTGCCATTGTCGGAGTAAATAGACTTCGGCCACCCTCTGCGTGCTGCCATCCTGCGTAAAGCCATAATGAGCGCGTCGGCTGTCAACGACGAGACGAGTTCGATATGAACTGCTCGGACCGTCAGGCACGTAAACAACACGCCGTACCTTAGTGGCTTCTGTCGCCCAGCGGTGATCTCCATTGGACCGAATAGATCAAGCCCGCAAACAGTAAACGGCCGCTGATGATGAGTCAGCCTAGCTTCCGGCAGATCGCCAAGTCTGGGTGGTGCGGGCATGGCCTTTCGTATGCGACAAAAGTTACATTGCGAGGCAACGGTGCGGACAGTGGGGCGCAGCTTAATCAGCCAGTACTTCTGGCGCAGTTCATTTACCACCAGCTCATTACAAGCGTGTGCAGCGCGGACGTGGTAGTGTTTAACTATGAGCCTGGCTATCTCGTGCTGTCCATCGAGTATTATGGGAGCCTTTACTTCGTCACTAACTTCCCTTGCAGCGTTTATTCGTCCGCCGACTCTCAACAATCCGTCACTGTCCATGTACGGGGTAAGATTGCGCAGACGGCTGTCGGCTCGCAGTTGTTCGCCTCTCTTTAGAAGGCTTATCTCTTCCTTGAAAGATTGTTGTTGCGAATAACGTAGCAACAGCATTTCCCCCCTGTGCATCAACTCGTCGTTTATAAAGGTAAGTTCGCTCTTCCTGCATTTTTCAATGAACAGTAGGACATTCGCAGCAGAACGCAGGAGACGCAACCAGCTGGAGAATCGGCGAGGATCTGGTACAGGTAGGTACTCATCGTTCTTGTTTTTATTTTGATCATTTATGATGTTTATTCTTTCTAATACGTCATCACTAATATCTTTTTCTTTTACAGGATCTAGCGGCCACGACGTGCAGTCATCACGAAGAAACAGAGGACCAGTGAACCACACGCAATCCCTGTCCAGCTCACAATCGGTGATCTTCGTTGCCAAGTCAGCCACATTTAGGTCTGAAGGGACGTAGTGCCACTCTGAAATCTTGCTAAGTTCATCGATTTCGCCGAGTCTGTTTGCGATAAACGTTTTGTAACTCCTGGTTTCATTTCGAATCCAGTGCAACACTGTGGTAGAATCGGTCCAATAGTAAGTGGCAGTAGGTTGTAATCGGTGCTCCTTCTTTATGCTAGCTGCTAGACGGCACCCCAGCAGCGCGCCCTGCAGTTCCAATCTGGGAATAGTAACGGACTTAGACGGCGGCGTCACTCTGCTTTTACTAGAAATGAACGAAACATTTACCCTTCCGTCGCCGTATTTCTTACGCCAGTACCCAACAGTGGCATAAGCAAGAGGGGAGCTGTCACAAAAAACATGTAGTTCTAGCTCCGTCACGCTTGCACTCATGCTTTCGTTCCGGGTCTCTGTAGCACTCGTAGTCGGCTCGCTCGCGGCGGTCGTAGCAGCGGCTACGGTCTCGGCATCGCTCGTAGCACTGCTCAGTTCTCGTAGTCGGCTTGCATTCGACTCGTGGAAGTACCATCGGGGTAAGCGCAGTTTATTTACCTTTTGTAATTGTATTAACCATTCACGAAAACAATTAAATAAATGGCTATTAATCTCGTCATCCCATTTTATATTTAATTTCCATGTTTGTTGAACTAATATTTTACCTTTAATAGTTACAGGTCCCAGGAAGCCGTGGATATCGAAGATAGACATAACAATGCGCAGAACGTCTCGCTTGGTAGGTATTTTTGTAAAATTTAATATATCATCAGATATACGTTTTAAAGATATGTCGAATGCTAACTCATCAGTGGCAGGATACCATAGTAGCCCAAGAGTGCGTTCTGGGGTATTACTCACCATATTCTTTCCCATATTGCTGCTCAGATCTTCCTCCGGCACTTCTTGGAGTACGTCCGGGACGTTGCTCATCCAGTTACGCATGTGAAAGCCTCCCTCCTGATGGATGCGCGACACTTCCTTCACCATCTTCTTAGCGCCGTCCTGGTCTTGGAAACTGTCAATGTAATCATCCATGTATTGACTAGTTTGAATGGCATGTACTGCAGTAGGCATCTCATCCTGAAACCTCGATGCGTTTTTTGTTTGGTTGATGTACTGTGCCACAAATGGAGAACAATTC
Organism: Mecyna flavalis; assembly: GCA_949319885.1. NCBI lineage: Eukaryota > Metazoa > Arthropoda > Insecta > Lepidoptera > Crambidae > Mecyna > Mecyna flavalis. The sequence continues at coordinate 641,073 of OX439422.1, forward strand.
GCGCCAAATATGAGTGAGGTCATGACATACTCAACTAGTTGACCATTCGCGTCTATCCATAAAAATCTTAGTGCATGTTGATCGCTCGTATTAATTTTAATACATAAAAACATGTCTTTTATGTCGCCTACAACAGCGATAGGATTTTCACGGAAGCGATACATAATTCCGTACAATGAATTCAATAAATCCGGACCTTGGAGAAGAAAATCATTAAGACAATAACCTTGCGACTTGGCCGCGGCGTCAAAAACCAACCTCAGTTTACCCTTATTCGGGTTGTCAACAGCGAAGTGCGGCAAGTACCATACCCGTTTCCCGGTCTCCCCGGCATCGATCGCCCTGGCGTAATTATTTTTAAGTAAATGTTCAATACGGTCCCGGTAACGGGACGCGTAATCATCACTTGCTGCCATTTTTTTAAGTATAGATTTCAAACGATTACAGGCATTTTGATAAGAATCTGGCATAGCGGTGACGTCACATTTCCAAGGCAAACCAACAGCCCAATGACCGTTGACAAGTTCACAAGATTTATCTAACAATTCAATGGCGCGTAACTCGTCTTTATTTTTACGCGGGTTGTTCATTATTCCAATCGATTCTAACGAGAAAAAACTACGTACTGACTCGTGTAATTTCAACAATTCCTGTTCGAACCTATCATGTTCCAAATAAAGATTTAAAATTACATCGTCACTACATTCCATATTATCGTGCGAAGATTCAAGCCGTGGGCAAACAGCTGAGTTCAGTAAAACAGGTAATGAATTATAACTGCCTACTTGCATAATATCACTGCGAGCGAGCGGCGCGGCTCCGGCGGTGCGCGGAGGCGCGGGCGCCGGGGCGGGGGCGGGCGCAGGCCCGGCGAGCGCGGGCGCGGCGAGCGCGGGGAGGGCGGCGGGCGCGGGTGCAGGCGCGGCGAGCGCGGGGAGGACGAGCCCCCGCCGCGGCCCCGCCGCCGGCGCCGCCGCGGCCGTAGCATCGCAAGAAATAAGGCTAGGTGCATACTCACTAAAACATAAATGAGTGTTGAAGCGAACCTTGTTTACCTTATTGGTTGTTGTTGTTCCGTGTACACACCACCCCAGCGATGTTTTCGTGACGTATGGCTCACCTGGTTTACCGCTAATACACACAATAGGGGCGATTAAGTCATAATTGTCTTGTCCTATCAATAACATTGGTTGCGCGTTACATTTACACAAATCGATAATATTAGCATTCAAATTTTTATAATTACTGAAATTAACATTAGGTAAGTACTGCATTGGTAAGTTAAGTTCTGAAATCTTTCTGGCTTGTAATTTAAAACGCTTATTGTCTCTATTCGCAATTTCGAAATTAACTATTTCCGTTTTACACACTAGTTCACTAGAGTCCCATGCACTACGGGCATGCATCGTATGAGGCACTCCGTGTAGTCCCACCTCATCAGCGAGTTGAGACGCGATCAGGGTAACGGTTGAACCGTCGTCCAACAAGGCGTGCGTGTGTACACTACCTTTCGTACCGTACAAGGTAACGGGCACTATTTTGAGCAACACTTTAGACACTGTATTACACTGGAGCGCGGTCGTATTTACAGTCTCACTATCACGTGGTTCCTCGTCGTCTGCTGCGGGTTCTGGTTGAGAGTTAGGCTTCTTCCAATGTAGAAGGGGATGGTGTGAAAGTCCACATCCCTGGACGTCACAACCGGAGGCTGTACACGCAGAATTATCGGCATGTTGCGACTGTAAACATCTATAGCACAATTTTTGTATTCGTGCGAACCGCCAGCGGTCTTTGCGTAAGGCTCGTTTGAATTTCAAACATTTCTCTAATGTGTGTGAGTGTGTAGATTTACAGAATTTACATTTCTCACTCTTCTGGTCGACGTTGGCGCACACTAGTACGTTATTATGATGGGAACTTTTATGAAATTCGGTTCTGCGTTTATACTCAGATTGATGTATGAAGCTTACTCCTGCTTTAGCCACCTTCTGTGCTTCTAAATTTAAAAATTCTGACAGGCATTCTAGTTTAGGCTTATTTGTGACGTCACTGGATATGTAGTCTGCCCACTTAGTTACTAGTAGCGTAGGTAATTTAGCCACAATAATATGAACCAGTTCCGGGCTGTGTAGGTATTCAAGCTGCTGGATAGCACTGGCGGCTGCTACGTGGTTTTTTATTTTAATTGCAAATTGAACCAGCTCGGTGTGATACGCCTGTGATAATGAGGGCATTTTCTTTAATTGAGTTACAATCTTGTTCATAATTAATTCGGGTCTACCGAATCGTAATTCGAGCATGCTAATAATATCGTTAGGAGACTTACAGTCGATCAGCAATGATGAAACAGCATCTCTTGCCTCACCTCTCAGGCACTTACGCAGCCGCCACATATTTTCCGTAGGAGTAAATTTACACAGCGCGGTGGACTCCACGAAGGCGTTACGGAACTGCAAAAAATCCAGGGGGTCTCCGTAGTACATCGGTAAGTCCTTGGATGTAGCCAGTCTTGAGAGTAGTTCTCCACTCTGTCGATCTTGACCCTTGGTGGCGGTGGAGATCGCGTCCATGAGTGCGCCAGCCAGCTCCTGGACATCAGTACGCTGCTGGGTGGCGCTGCAGACCACGTTCTCTTGTGGCGCCGGTTGATCATTCGTGACAGACTTATTAAGCCACTCTTGAACTTTCTTCTTGGATGAAACTATCGAATCAGCCGAGGATGCTGTGGATTTCAGCTCTGCGAGTTCGGCTTCGAGCTCAAAGTTGACTAGAGATTTCTGGATTGCCGCTTTTTTGGCGGCGGCATCGGCGGCAGCTTTCTGTGCGGTTTCGATTGCTTGAATTTCAATTTCAGCTTTTCTCCGTGCAGCTTCTAGTTCGAGTCGTCGTGCTGCTGCTGCGGAGGATGTTGTGCGGGTAGACCGTCTACCCTCGCTTGGCGGTTTCTTCGCGTCGGACGTGGCGTCAGTGGCTTTCGGAAGATTTAACGTGTTTTCAGATTTAATGGGTTCGACTTTAGCTGCCTTCTGCTGTTCCTCCTTTAACAACTGTCGGCGCGTGTGCACACCGTGAGGAGTATGGAGCACTGACATCCTGCATGCAGGTTTCTCTCCTTCAGTAGGACGATCCGGGCTCGAAGACCACTTTTTGTAGCTGACGGAGGTCGGTGAGCGAAGGAGAGAAGAAATAAAAATCGAATTTTGAACCAAAAAACCGAATTGTGGGTTCCGAACGCGCGCACGGGTGTCCGTCGAGAATATTTTCGGGCGACTGCCGGCCATGTGCCGACGCGCACCCCTCCGGCAGGGGCGCGGAGAGGGAGGGCTCGCGAACTCGGGCGCGCGGGCGCGCGCTCGGTGCCACTTATTTTTTATTAAATTACCCAACATCATATAAAGAAAAATCATCAATACAAAACCAATATATTATAAAATAAAGAAACCCAAATCTATCCAAGTTACAGGTTGCCATCGTCAACAGCGGCCTTGGGATGTTCAGAGCGCCGCGGTCCTTTTCCGCCCCCTTCCCAACTCCACACATGCATCACAAGAGGAATAGAAAGAAGGTCTCACAGCGGTTGCACGTCCTCCCACTCCAAGTGCACCTCTCTAATATCCGAGGTTTGCACTCTAATGTCATCTCTGTCCACCACCACCTCGAGACATCAAAACCACACCTTCTGTTCCTCACGGAGACGCAGATAAGATGTCCCGCTGATACTGCCTATCTATCGTACCCTGGATATGTGCTAGAACATCACTTCAGGGCGCGTGCAGGCGTTTGCTTATATGCTCGTGACGACATCAGTTATCGGCGTCTCCGTCACTTTGAAGACCCTAACTTCTCCATCATGTGGGTACTCGTGGACTTAGGCTTAGAGAAAATCGTCTATGCCGTTGTCTATCGATCGCACAGCGGAGACGAGGAGACGACCCGGCTCATAAACCATCTCAGTGAGAAGGCCGATATGGCTCAACAGAAGTATCCTTCAGCCCAACTAGTCATTTTGGGGGATTTTAATGCTCATCACAAAGATTGGCTCTTCCCATACCAGAAGACAGACCATGCGGGAAGGGAAACACGTAAGCTTGCTTTGACGTATAACCTTACCCAAGTGGTCCAAGAGGCAACTAGGATCCCTGATGTTGATAGCCACACACCCAATTGCTTGGACATTCTGCTGACAACAGATCCAGCACGCTACTCAGTGTCAGTTTCACCACCTTTAGGTAGCTCTGATCATTGTCTGGTGAAAACCGTATCAGTCTACTCCCCACTCGAACCCAACTGTGGAAACACAAGAAGGGTTTGGCGATACGGGTCAGCAGATTGGGATGAGATGCGATCTTTTTTTGCGTCTTATCCTTGGCGGCAGGTATGTTTTTCCTCCAGCGATCCCTCAACTTGTGCAGTGGCTGTAACAGAGGTCCTGCGTCAGGGAATGGAATATTTTATTCCGTTCTCTGAAGTCTCTCAGCAGGGCAAGGCCCGGCCATGGTTCGATGCTGAGTGCAGACGTGCGGAAGCATTAAAGCACGAAGCATATTTAGCCTGGGCGGATGCTCGCGTGCGCAAGACTGAGGACATAAGCGATAAAAAGAGGAACTATAACCGAGCTGCCAAGTTAAGCAAGAAGGCGCAGAGGAAGGCACGATTCGACCACATTAGCCGAATTGGGAACAAACTGGCTTCTTACCCTTCGGGTAGCAAAGCGTTCTGGTCCCTGGCTAAGTCGGTCGAAGCAAACTTCTGTCGACCCTCTCTTCCTCCAATGCTGAAACCTGATGGCTCGCTAGCTCACACTGCTACAGAGAAAGCAAATTTATTTGCGTCTCTATTTGCGGAAACTTCGCGTCTAGATGCTGGTAGTGCCGTACCTCCTGCTGCAGTTAATTGCGAAACGGCTATGTCGGAAATCCGAATACGCCAAACAGAGGTACGCAAAGAGCTACACAGTCTTGACGTGAACAAAGCTAGCGGACCGGACGGGATTCCAGCTATTGTACTGAGGACATGTGCACCGGAGTTGTCTCCTATACTAACACGCCTCTTTCGCCTTTCTTTAAGGACCGGTGAAGTGCCGAAGGCATGGAAGTGTGCGAACGTGCAGCCTGTGCCCAAAAAGGGCAGTCGTGCTGAACCCGCTAACTACAGGCCAATATCAGTCACTTCTATTCTCTGTAAGACCATGGAACGTGTTCTGAATAATAGGCTAGTGGCATATCTGGAAGCGAATGATCTCCTAAGCGACCGACAGTACGGTTTTCGCCGAAACAGGTCAACGGGAGACCTTCTAGCGTATGTCACACACATCTGTAGCGAGGCCATTGAGAGGTACGGGGAAACGCTTGCCGTTTCCTTGGACATCTCAAAGGCTTTTGATAGAGTTTGGCACGACAGTCTTATCGCTAAGCTTCCATCATTCGGCTTACCCACTAGTCTCTGTGCTTGGATATCTGACTTCCTGCGGGACCGATCGATTCGAGTAGTGATTGACGGCTGCTCATCCTCTCAATTAGCGATCAACGCTGGAGTTCCTCAGGGGTCAGTGCTCTCTGCGACATTGTTTCTATTGCACATCAACGACCTGTTGAAACCAGGCATACTTGGGTATGCTGACGACAGCACAGTCGTGGAGAGCTATACTTCCAACGCACGAGCTAGTGGCGCCCAGATCCGGTCTCTTAGGGAGGACTTGGTCCAGCGTTTGAACTCGTCCTTAAAAGAGGTATCTGACTGGGGTGACGCAAACCTGGTCACGTTCAATGCTACCAAGACGCAGGCGTGTTTGTTCTCCGCCAAACGGAGTCCATTTACTTTGACTCCTACTTTCCGGGGTGTATCTGTACCAATCTGTGACCATCTTGAGCTTCTTGGTATGTCACTGTCATCGACTCTGAATTTCGGTTCCTTTCTGGAATCCAAGTCTCAACTTGCCGCCAAAAAGCTAGGTATTCTCTCTAAGGTGAGAAGATACTTCACACCTGGACAATTGCTCACGCTGTACCAAGCACAAGTCCGGTCGTGTATGGAGTATTGTTCTCACCTTTGGGTCGGATCTGCTAAATATCAGCTTCAGGCACTGGAGTCGATCGATAAAAGGGCCAGGAAGCTCATCAACGATGACGAACTTTTTGACACCAAGTTACACAGCTTGGAACATCGGCGTCAGGTCGCATGCCTTTCGGTCTTTTACCGGATTCACTTCGGAGAGTGTGCCATGGAATTACATAACTTAATTCCCCCATCCCCTTTCCACCATAGGACAAGCAGACAAACTACACGACGCCATAAATATACTGTCGAGATTCCATTTATACGAACGGAGCGATTTGCGTCAACCTTCATCATGAGAACTGCAAAGCTGTGGAACTCATTGCCCGATTCTGTGTTTCCTATGGAGTATAATATCACGGTCTTCAAGTCGCGAGTTAATAGGTACCTTCTAGGCAAGCATGTAACAGCTTAGGCCGCATCAACGCTTTCCATCAGGTATGATTGTGGTCAAATGCAAGCCTATAAATATATAAAAAAAAAAAAAAAAAAAAAAAAAAAAAAAAAAAAAAAAACTAAAGTTTGTGCGTTGCGAAACTAAATAAAGAAAAAAACATTATGTATGCCTAGAAAACTTAATCCAATAAGGTCTGACTGCATTAAAACTAAAAATAGTGGTAAAAAAACAAAAATACCTTTAATATATATAATGTTATTTGATATGTGAGTTGGATAATTATCAGATAATTATCGGATAATTAGCAGATAATTATCAGAAAAAATAATTATCTTGATAATAGCCAACCCTTGTTTTAAGTAAGCTCCTGTCATACATCCACATGCCATTTTATAGCGTGCTTTCTCGCTCTGTCAGTTCAAGCAACTCTCTGTCCCTCTGTCTGTTGCGAAGGACTGATCTGACTGATGATAATTTATTTATTATTATTATTCTTGGCAGTACCCTCACAAAAAATTCTCGAAGGACCAGTGCGGCTTGGAAGTATTTCACAGTGAAGGACGCTAAGAAGCGGACAGCGACCTGCAACATCTGCCGCAGTCAGTGCTCGTACCTGTCCTCTGTGTCCAACCTGCTGAAGCACGTGCGCAGCAAGCATACCAGCTACTACGAGAAGACGGACGAGAATGCGCACGAGGACAACGACCTGTGTGTCACGTAAGTACCTAGTATCATCATCATCATCATCAGCCTATATACGTTCCCACAGCTTGGACACAGGCTTTATCTTAATTGTGAGATAGTATGGGCCAAACTCTACTACGCTGGCCTAGCGCGGGTTGAAGGAGGGGTGCGTACTGCGTAAGGCAAGTGACAAACCTTAATGTCAGATGTTATCAAGCCGCCAAATAGCCTCTGACTGGCTTGACGACTAATATCTATTAGTAAATATCAGCCGGGACCAACAGCTTAACGTGCCTTCCGAAGCACGGAGACGCTCGAAATTAATGTCACTAAATATGGTCAGAATGGTCACCCATCCATTAACCGACCGCGGCGTAAGTAGCTTGACTTTCGTTATCGCTAACGAACCACTGTGTCACAGCTGCGCCACGAGCGCCTCACGTAAGTATAGGTACCGGCAAACTTGTTGAACATCGGTCAAGGGAGAGGGGGAAAGTTCGCGCATGTGCACTTGCGCGTGAACAATAGCGCGCGCGAATCTCCCGAACGCACGCGCGCTAGTGGTCAGAAGTATGCTTCTGACCAATAGCTCGCAGGCATGTCAAAATTCGTGTTGTGCGCAATCCCCACCCGATAGTCAACAAATTTGCCGGGGCCTTGTATTTTTTTATTGCAATGTGTAACAAGACGAGCAGATCGTAGACCTGATGGTAAGCGCCACGTCTGCCCTTAGACAGTTCAGTGCCAAACAGTAACTATGTAAGCTATTACTGTATGGCACCGCCCTGCGCCCGCTACACCGAGACGACAGTTATTAGGTCTCATATACCCAGTAATTATACTAGCTTCAGTGCCCTTTCCCCGAAACACAACTGCTTGACACACATCTTTTTCACGGAAAAATATCTGGCACTACGGTGGTACCCACCTAGACGGCCCAGTACAGGAACCCACCACCTGGTAAAAGAAACACCTGGTAAGAGTGCCATATTGTAAAAAAAAAAAGTTTATTCCCATTTGCCCCCTCAATGATTGCCACCGGACTGGGACTGAAAATTCCCAGTTGCCTCCGGAGGCGACCAGGAAGTTATTGCCCCCACTTTAGCTTCGCTGTACACTGCTGCTAACCAACTAACTAACTTCCTGCTCGCCTCCGGAGGCAACTGGGAATTTTCATTTCCAATTGCCTCCGGTGGCAATCCTTGTGGGGGCAAATAGGAGTAAACAAAATAGTGGCCTGTCTGACGGCGTGGCTCCCCCCAGGTCAGAGGGGGGCGGGAACCAGCGGTCGTCGGTGTGGCTGTACTTCCGCTGCATCGACAACGCGGCCAAGGTGGCCATGTGTCTCATCTGCAAGAAGCAGCTGTCCCACCTGACCTCCATCACCAACCTGAAGAAACACTTATCAAGGAAGCACCCCAGAGTCCAGTTGGAGCCGACTGAAAAAGTTAATGTGAGTCCTAATTATCCATTTGATCAATTTAAAAAAGTCCTTTGGCTATAATGTAATTTTCCCAAAAGTTCCTTTGAAGTAATGTAATTTTCCCAAAAGTCCCTTTGAAATAATGTAATTTTCCCAAAAGTCCCTGCGCAATAATGAAATTTTCCCAAAAGTCCCATTGTAATAATGTACCTTTCACAAATAGAATCTTCGCTAAAATGTAATATATCCTAAAAGTTTGATTTGGTGTTGCGTCCGTTGTCATGCAAAGGGGATTGCCAGAAAGCCATAGTAACTTAGGCCCAGAGTGCACAACATATTCAATCACATGAATAAAATCTAAATATTTGTACTTGATTTGTCGTCTTCTTCTTTTTTCAGTAGAAGTCGGAAAAAACATTTATAAATTGTTTAATATTTCAACGACTGTAACCTTTACATTTCATTAATGACATATGTTTATACCGGTCCGAAACTTACTTTTTTATATTGCGTTAATCGATAAAGCGGAAAATATTTTATAAATTGTTATTTAATACTATTAAAGACCAATTTATAAGTGTATATTTATTAATAATAATAAATTAGTATAAAACTACTTTTTATAATTATTATTATTTCACACTATAAAATGTTTACCGCTATATCGAAAAACGTAATTAATTTCGGACCAACCAAAAAGAAGAATAAAAATAAATGATCAATGTTAGTGGCCGATGCACAAACCGTGCAGTGCCAAGAAAAAAGAAAAAAAAAAGTATTGGTCCGAAATTAATTTACGTTTTTCGTTAATGCGGTAAATATTTTATAGTGTTATTTATTAATCATTAATATTATAAAAGGTAGTTTTAAAACAATTTATCATTATTCTTATATATACATTTATTATTTGGTCTTTAATAATATTATTTAACACTTTATGAAATATTTACCGCTATATCGAAAAACGTAATTAAAAATAAACTATTTCGGACCTATTTCTTATTTAATATCAAACATCAGAAGTGACATGTAAACATCATGTAAAGGAAAAATCGTTGAAATACTTAATTATTTATAAATGTTTTTCCCAACTTATACTGAAAAAAGAAGAAGACGACAAATCAAGTACGAATATTTAGATTTCATTCATGAAATTGAATATGTTGTGCACTCTGGGCCTGTTTTCGGCGTTTCCCTTTGGGCTCCAAGTGGAACCAATGTACTGAGCTACAATTTGTCTATGCTAGTCTTTCTTTAGATTTAGAAAATCTAAAGACTACTAATTTGCTAAAATGTACCTTTCCCTAAATGTTTCTTTCATAACACATTAAAAAAATCTAATTTGATGCATTTAAAACATAAATAAAATAAAAAAATACTACATATTTTCTACATTGATGTTAGATTTTCCTTCATAATGTAAATGGTTGTAGGATAAGAAAATGCTTCTATCAAGCGACGGCCAGTTATACGAGATTGAAGAGACGAGCGCTAAGCAAGAGCGGACGGAACCTGACGACGACCACGACCAGGTTTGTTGGAGTTATTCTCATTCGTCCCTTCTAATACTTTCCTCGGGGTGACAAGTGGGAAGTTTTTTCTACTTGTCACACCAGGTGACTCCCAATTGTCCCCTTTGGATTCGTACCAGAGGGTACAACAGGGACTTTTTTCGTTGTCTCAGTTTACTTTAAAGAGGCAGGAATAAGACGTTCCCACCTGTCACCTCGGAGGACACTCATCAAGACATTAGAAATTTAAAACCAGACTAAACTAGATGGCACTGTAAATATGTCCATATTTTTGTATACTAGGTCAGTTGGCAGACAGGCACGCAGCCCACCTGATGGTAAGCGGTCACTGCGGCCTATTCCACTGAGGGATGCTTTACCTGGAAGCGTCCCTCAATGTGCTGCCAGACTGTAGACTCATCTGATCTTCGAGCCTCTGATTTCAAGAGTACTGGTTCCCACTAGGGAATGAAGAACCGGTGCCATATTTGAGTCCCGGGAATTTCGGGACGACCTGATAAAGGAACCGGGATTCCCGGGACTTTCGGGATTTTTACCAGAATGTGATATTTATTCGTTTTCTAGGCAATAAAACGCTGGATTTCTACACGCTTTCGCTACACGAGTATTTATTACACACATCAACACTGTCTAGAAATATTTTGTATAAACTCAATTAACTAAAAATTTATTAAAAATAACATACAACAATATTTTTATAAAGCCCATTAGAGTACACTTCAGAATAAAAGAAAACTGTTTTATTTGGCATAAAAAAATCTTCAAATAAAGAAAAAATTTGATATAATGGTAAACTAACAATGAATGTTCTCAAAGAAAAGTGAAAAATAAGAAAAAAATATTCTGTTTTTAACAGTAGTGTGAAAAATCAGTAGTAAGTAAAACCACCCATGTAGTTAATAACGGTCCTGCAAGTGTTTTTCATTTTTTTTCCGGTCTGGCTAAGATGCATAAAAAGTTGCTCTTCCGCCGCAATGTTTGCAGGGAAATTCCTCAAAGCCCTTCTTTGGAGCATGTCCCACGCGTGTTCTATGGGGTTTAGATCAGGCGATTGAGCGGGCCTACCTAAGACCAATTCGTCGTGCTCCTGCACCCAGCTCGTCACCACTCTCACTGTGTACGGACGGGCGTTATCGTCCATGAGCGTGTATTCTTGGCCCATTTATAGTCGATGGGGGTAGATTATTGGTACTAGCACCTCGTTACGGCAGGGGGAGGGCAGGGGGAGGGTGGTGGGAGCGGCTCTCACGCCCAGGAATTCGCCAACACTTACTTTATGTGTATCGGGATGGAGACCGAACTAGGACTCATCGGTAAACAGCACCACAGACCACTAGTTATCTTCCCAGAGCAAATGTTCACGAGCCCACTCTAGCCGTCTACGATTTCTTCTGCGTAGTGCTGGAGTACGAAACGGTCTGCGGGCATGAAGGCTAGCTTCATGCAACCTCTTCCTCACAGTTTGGTCACTCACAAGCAACTGGTGCTCTGGCTGGAGCCTCTGAACCAATTGCATGGCCGTAACATTTGGTTGTCTTCTCGCGGCAACTAGCAAAAATCGATCTTTTCGTTGAGTGGTTATGCGCTTCCTGCCTGGGTGTCTTTCAGCCACTTCACCAGTAACACGATAACGTAACCATAACTTTTGTCTTGTGTCAATCTCCTCAACAATACTCTGTTGGGCAGCCCCAGCTTGGAGCATTACTACTGCCCTTAAAATTCCTCTCTCGATAAATGGAGCCGCAACATGATGCAAACAATAACATTAATTCGAAATTAACCGATAACTTCCTGCACATAGTACACATTTTTACAAAATTGAGGAATAATCGCGAGATAATCTAAAAAATAGTATCTAACGTTTATTATTTTCAGTATTTTAATTGCAATTTAATTTGAACGGTGAGCCACGGATCAACCTTTGCAAATCTGCCAAAAATCTCACTTAAAATAGAGCTCTTTACTTAGTCCCGAAAGTCCCGAAAGTCCCGGGACGAGGTCATGAGTCCCGGGTATTTTAGTCGTCGCCAAATCCCGGGATTTCCCGGGAATTTCGGGACCGGGATTTCCCGGGACCATTCCCTAGTTCCCACATTAATACTGCCAGAACACAGCCAGAGCTGTTATGGCGGCAGATTTCTCCTGTGGGTGGTAGATAGCCAGTCGGACTCTGAAAAAGCCCTTGCTCGAACCAGACCCAAGGCGGGAATCGAACCCACGACCTCCGTGTTTTTATACCCGAGCAGCTTAGCCACTGTTCCAAGGAGGCTGTCAATAGTTATTTATTTATTTCACAGACTGAACCTCTAGAAATGAACGCGATATACCTCGACGACTACGAGGGAGAGGTGGTCGAGAGAAAGAGAAAGCGCAAGTCCTCTTTGTCGAAGAGGCGGAAGAGGACCTACCTCGACGAGACCACCGGCGTCGCGGAGACCATCAGCTCCGATGACGAGATCACCTTCCAGAAACGGTGAGTTTCAGTTAGTGAAATTAATGGGTATATGAGACCTAATAACTGTCGTCTCGGTGTAGCGGGCGCAGGGCGGTGCCAGACAGTAACTGCTTAGTTACTGTTTGGCACTGAACTGTCTAAGGGCAGACGTGGCGCTTACCATCAGGTGTACGATCTGCTCGTCTTGTTACACATTGCAATAAAATAGTTATTTTTTTATCCTTGCAGATACGTCCGAAAGAAAACCGACAGTCTAGACAAATTCGGTAAATATCTAGTCGCGCTCCTGAAGCAACTGCCCAGAGAACTGTCGAATCAGTTACAAGCGGACTTCGTGAAGCAAGTGATGACCGCGCAGCCGAGCGACTCGCGCGCAGCCAGCGGTTACGCCATAACTATCACCGAGCCAAGCGTCAGCGATCAAACTCACGTGAGCGTCAGCGTAGCGCCTCACGTCAGCGTTGACGCTCACGCTCAAGTAATAGAGCAGGGGCTTACGTACAACAATACATAATAAATTATTAATTTTTGGATTGTCTTTTATTTATCTACGTATGCTATTACCAAGTGCCTAGGCCGTTTACTCACTACGCGAAACCAACAGAACATCGACACTCGACACAACATTAAAAGTTGTGTTGATGTCGTGTTGTTCATCTCTTTTTCATTAGCACGACTCCAACACAACGTGACTGTCACATTTTGTAGACGGGCGCGCACTCGCAAGGAATGTTGTGTTGGTGTCCGTGTTGCCTGCAGTGGAAAAGTCCCTTAGAGTCAGCATGGCGGCTATGTTGTCACAACAAAAAGTTGATCCGATCTAGCGGACAAGACAACATAGCCGAATTGTTGGTTCAAAGTTGTGTTGGTGTTGTGTTGTCCTCGTGAGTGAGAAAACGGCGCATACATTAGTATGGCGGTTGGAGTTGTCACAACATTATGTTGTGTTGGTTTCGCGTAGTGAGAAAACGGCCTAAATTACATTATTTAACTCTCGATAATGAAATAAGAGAAACATCGCTATTATACAAGAATTAAAACCGAAATAATCAGACTCATTTTGATCTCAAATTAATCATCTTACAACTTTCAACGGTTCGTTGACACCTAGTTCCATGATGGAACTACTGATAAAAAAAATTATCACTAGTTCCATTTTTATTATTCGAAATAATGGAACTAACTTAGTGTCAATTATTGACTTGACACGAGTACCATTCAGTTCTATGATGGAACTACTGATAATAATTTGTCCCATCCATTTATTTTCTGGACACAATCCCTCTTATTACAAAAAACATCGCTAAAACAGGTTTAAAACTGTACTTGTTAGTACAGGTTTAGGTCCGGACTATTTTTTAAAACTTTCCTTATTACAAAACAAATACCAACATAAGAATAATTTACTGGTACTAACTCGTTCAGTGCGTTTCATTTTACAAGACTTTGTTTTATGTCATGTTTTAAAATCTTTAAATAAGGCAGTAAAAATAATAATTCTTTATTTATAAATATGTTTTAGTAATGTAAGAAAAAGTAACATATATTTTTAATTTTCTGTTCACAAATTTAAGTGATTCTTTTCAAAAATTGTCTTTCTATACGTAGAACGGAGCGAAATTTCAAAAGTGTTATCTTTTGACGTTTGAAAGTTAGTCCATAGTAAAACTAGGGGTATCGGCGGACTTTCTTGGGTCTAACTTTAGTACTCGAAATGAAGTAAAACTTCGTTTTGTAATAGCGTTTGACTTTAGTCAGGAGTTAAGTCAGGACTAAGCTCGGTTTAATTTTTAAACCACGTTCTGTAATAAGAGGGAATAGAACTAAATGTCAATTTTGTCGTTTGTATAAACTTCGATCATACTTACCGCGTGTTTTTTTAGTCGTTGTTTTCCCGCAGCAGAACGTCTTCGTCATCTTCAGTAGTACTATCGATTTATGCAAGTAACCTTTTTTAATTTTTTTTTAAAGTTTGATGGGAAAATGTAAACCAAATGTGAGTAAATAGTAAAATTATGTTATTATTCTAAGAGTAAAATAATACTTTTGGACCCCGGCAGGTGAGTGACCGGCCGCGACGCAGCTATTTTACTCTCGCGTTACGTTAGGTTATAAACTGAAATGTTAGTTGAATGTTTCTTTATTTTAGTTTTCCGCAAAATGAAATACAAAAAGAAAAATGGAGGTGTATTATAGCACGAGACAGAGAGGGCGAATTTTACAAACCGAATGCATCAAGTGTTATTTGTTCAGATCATTTTTGTGAAAGATGATATGTATTTAACCTTTTCAACGCCAATGTCTGATATATCAGACAAACCATTTTCGTGCCCACCACGCCAATGTCTGATATATCAGACAAAAAAACATGATCAAGAAACGTTGTATTTTTACTTGCCTGAATGAGTTGAGTATATAACCTAATAATTTTTTGGAATTTTTTTTTTAATGGTCGTGGCGTGTGGGGCACCATTTTCGGAAAAAAGCGTGGCGGGGAAAGGGTTAACAAATAAAGCAAGGGCGTCGCCAAGGGGGGGCAGGGGGGGGGCAGTTGCCCCCCTAGAGATCAAATAAAGCTTAGCCGCAAAGCGGTAACGCTTCATGCCCTCGGGAAGCTCGGCTTTCATATTTTTGCGGCGACGCCCTTGAAATAAAGGCTTTAGGAGAATAAAAAAAACAGCGGTACCCAACTTAAAAGTAAGTATGGTCCTTTCTAAATCATCACTGCGTGAGTGGACAATGAAGTTGTACAGATCGACAAACTTATCTGTTCCGGTGGCCAAAATTGGAACTACGTGAAATGCAATGCAAAAACGATATATTATGACAGTAGCGACGCCGCCACCGGAACAGATAAGTTAGTCGGTCTATAGGCATCTTTCACGGACGGACCCGAAATTCAGATCCGTCCGTGGCATCTCTATTGTTTTTGTAGCTAAACGGAGGGAGCTAAAGAGATGAGAGTGCCACTCTCTGCAACAGGCAATAGGCTATTTGACTACTGCTGGAAAATAGTTTTATATTATCAATTATTGCATAAAATGCAAACCGTTTTAATATTTCCTGGAGATCTGTCGTATACGGAGAAAATCAATGTTAAAGTTTTAATTGAAAAATTACGCGCCAAAAACGCAATTTTTGCTATGGCGCCTCTGGTTGCTCTGACAGATGACGTTCCTAGACGTCACAAATAGGTAAACAACAAAGGTCAACAAACTGTGAAATAGTTTTGAAATTTATTGCTTTAAATAATGGTTTATAAGTTGTGTGTTGTACCAAAATGTACAAGTACATCGATAAAGACTCCGGAAAAACTATTTGTACCAGTTCCGTTAGATCCTGAGAGACGAAAAAAGTGGTTGAGTTTAGCTCGTCGAAACCCTGAAAGCATTGGACCTAATACAAGTGTTTCTATGTGTGAAGATCATTTTAACGTAAGTAATATTTGTATTGTTAAAAAAAAAAAAAAATAAGTAGCTTTTACTAGAGAAGCAAGCTCACGCTAGCTAACATACCTATACATAACCTAAGATCGATCAGGCCATTGACTTTTTTTTTTTTGGACCGCGTTTGTGTTCGATGCGGTGATTCTGCCAATGTCAAGTGTATGAAGAGACACGATGAAAACGAACAATGCCCATTTTTGGCCAACCCGTGGACAGTAAAATAAATAAAATCTGAATTTTGCAATAAATTACTTCTAAATTAATTTGATTTTTGATATTTACTAGTAGTCCGCGAGATCTTTAATTATTTTTATGATTTAAATAAATTGTGTAATTAATAAATCACTTCCGCCTTAAAAAATGTTGCCAGTATCTATATTACATTACAATCGATTTCGTAATCGAGTCAATCCTGTTATTCGATTGAACTTTTTTTTATGCAACTCTGCATTTATCATTGTAACATAATTAATAATGTAATTACTTATTTATTACAAAAATAACCTTAAAGCTTTTTCTAAAACTGTAATAAAAATTGTTCCTTTTAATTATTAATATCGCAATCTATATCGATAATCGGTATTATATTTCATTTATTCAAAATGCAACACAAAATTATTTTTATCATTGATAATATGACAGTCACCTAGAGTCACCTCGTCATCATGAAGTGTCATTTGAAAGTTGTCAAAATACGAGGAAATCAAAAGCGAATGACATTCATGATGACGATTGACTGACAATGTCAGTCACTCAACGAAAAGCATAGTATAGTGCGTCAAACTTATCTGTTCCGGTGGCGGCGTCGCTACTGTCGATTTAAAACTGTCATTAAATATCGTTTTTGCATAGCATTTCACGTAGTTCCAATTTTGGCCACCGGAACAGATAAGTTTGTATACAGTCAAACGCACGTCAGACGTAACACTTTGGACTTTGTGCCACTCTTAAGTCGAAGGCATAAGTGCTATTATCAAACTGCAAGTGTTAACCGTGATGTGCTGTTGATCGTACATATACGTCATTTTGTGCTGCGGAAAAGATAATATTCATTGCACAATTTATTGTATTGTATATAATATCATTGATTTAAATCATAAAAATAATAAAAGAGCTGGCGGAGTAAATACCAAAAATTTAATTAATTAAAAATTTATAATGCAAAAGTCAGTTTTTATTTATTTTACTGTCCACAGTTGGCCTTTAAGTTGTATGGCTCGTGGGCATTGTTCTATAGATTTAACCTTAGTAGGGTTGCCATCCGTCCGGGTTTCCCCGGATTTGTCCTAGTTTAGAGGGCATCCGGGGAGCGTCCGGGGAAGGTTTCATTTGTAGACCGAGTTTTAAAAAATAAAAAAATAAAATAAAAATTGGGCCGCCCGCGAGACACGCACTATGCCCGCACCACACCACGATGTTTTTTATTACATTGAATATGTTTAAAAGATCTTGTTGACATGTCCGGCTTTTGGACTCTAAAATCCGGGGTTTTCACGCGTCTTGTCCTGTTTTCCAAAGTTTAGAGATGGCAACAACCCTAAACCTTAGAGATGTTTACAATGTCTAATGTATTTATTTCAGGGAAACTTCAATCTGTGATCCTAGACATGCGCAAAGTAGTTCACTGAAGTGTAAAGAATGATATAGTTCAATTGGACTAGATGAAGTATATCACTCATTTAGTTCATTTAGTTCATCTACACTCGCGAGCAACCAAATCGACTCAAGTGCTAACTCTACATTCAAACATTGTTATAAATAAAAGTATACAACATTTAAATAAAAATAATATGTCATTTGAAAGCTTGAAACCTAAGCTTTAAAAAAACATCAACACCATTAAATAAAACAAGTACCAACATGTTCATTTGCGCAATTAGGGGTTTAGGGACAAATTACTCACTACGCTACCTGCAAGTAGCGCTACTCTCTACCCCTATAAAAACCCCCGTGACCCTTCGACCCTTATCAGCCGCTTATCAACAGTTGACCGATACACATCTCCGCAACCTGCATTCATTGTTTTTAAGAAACCATGGATACCACACCTCAAGAAGCCGCTTAAGTTGTTGCCTTATTGAAACAAGAACTCAGTTAGCGAGTAGTCGCTTCCCAGCTTCACTTGAGTCAGTCTGCTGTATCCCGAGTATACAGACGATATCAAGAGACTAGAGCATTCACTCGGAGACCAAAAACCAGCCGCCACCGTTGTACTTCTGAACGAGACGACCGTTTCATTGTCTCAACCTCCCTGCGAAATCGGCACCTTACGGGTGTCGACGTACAGGGCGAGCTGAGACGTGTTCGAGGGGTAGCTGTCAGCGAGTGGACAGTAAGAAGACGTCTGAAGGAAGCCAACCT
Source organism: Mecyna flavalis (assembly GCA_949319885.1). Classification (NCBI taxonomy): domain Eukaryota; kingdom Metazoa; phylum Arthropoda; class Insecta; order Lepidoptera; family Crambidae; genus Mecyna; species Mecyna flavalis. The sequence continues at coordinate 659,425 of OX439422.1, forward strand.
GACTCCAAAAAGGCCTGCAACGGGCCCCAAATTGACCGCAGGCCACCGGCAAGCTCGCGTACAGTTTGCTCGAGAGCATCTCAACCGGAGCGTTGGGCAATGGCGGTCGGTCCTGTTCACTGACGAGTGTAGGATGTGTCTGCATGGCAGTGACAGGAGAGGCCAGGTCTATCAGCGTCCGGGAGAGCGATTTTCCCGATGCTGTTTCGCAGAAACCGTTGCCTATGGTGCCGGTTCTTGCATGATGTGGGCTGTGACTCGTAGGATGGTAAAACCGTGCTCGTTTTCAAGCCTGGAGGAGGCCGAGGAGCAGGACTGGCAGCTGATGGGTACATCACAAATATTCTCCTGGAACATGTTGTGCCCTATGCAGGATTTGTTGGCGAAGACTTCATCCTAATACACGACAATGCTCGATGCCACATAGCGCGCGTTACTCAGCAGTTCCTTCGAGAAGTCGATTTGCGCACAATGGACTGGCCTACGCTCAGTCCAGACCTAAATCCCATCAAGCATTTATGGGACGAGCTCAAACGAAGGGTACGAGCAAGAAACCCAGCCCCTTCGAGCCTAGAAAAATTTAAGGCAGCTTTGTTAGAGGAGTGGGAAGGTATTCCTCAAGACACCGTCAAAAAATTAATAAGGTCGATGAAGAACCGACTACAGGCTGTAATTAGGGCTAGGTGGGGCAATACCAAATACTGAACTAATAATTTTTTTACTTCTTAAGAAAAAAACGTGTTTTATTTGTGTCAATTGTGATCACAACTCCTTTACCGAAAATCCCATTTTTCCCCCTTTTAAGTTCAGACACCAATAATAAAAAAAATTGTACATGGATATTAAAAATGATGATATTTCAAAAAAGCTGAAGTTTCAAGCTTTCAAATGACATATCATTTTTATTAATATGTTGTATACTTTTACTTAAAACAATGTTTGAATGCAGAGGTAGCGCTTGAGTCGATTTGGTTGCTCGCGAGTGTAGTTCACTTGACTCAGTACTCTACAATAGGCTATTACACACTTTTTTGAAAACTGGTTTAACTCAATCTTGAAGTTGTACTGAACCAGTAGAAATTTTATTTTAATTTTAAATTACCGAATAATGCCATAAAATCTACTTTTTATTTATGATTTTGAAATCGCGCGCGGAAACAGTAGCCGCCATGCTGATTCTACTTGTGACGTCACTTCGTTAGTAAACAATACGATGTTGTTAGAGACCAAGTGACCCTTATTATTGGTGTCTTGTGCCTGGATGCAAGAATACGAGTGTAAAAACGCCAGAAAAATTGTGGATTCAAGTTCCAAGTGATACTACTATGAGAAACGGTTGGAACTGGCAAGAAGAGATCTAAAATCATTGTCCACAAAGACTAGGCTTTATTTCTGTGAAGACCACTTTGATGTAAGTAATGCTGTGGTGTTTTACCTTTACTATTGAATAAATACAAGAAAACTTCATTAAGTTACAAAACTAACATCATGTTTTGCGTCAATGTATTTATAGGTTATGTAGTGAATTGAAATTTCTTAATTATATTGTGTTAACGTGTTGATCGTGTGATTTTACTTAGGTATTGTAATATATACTTGATGCAATAGGTACCTACTTAAATTGCTGTTTTAACTTTTCTCAACTCTGCAGAACAGAAATCGGGATTGGACGTAAAAAGTTTTGCTACCATTAAAGCATTTATCATTGGGAGATTTGTACTTTCTGCTTTCACAAATCCGTCTTCCATGATGCAATGTTAATAAAACAAAGGATAAAACAATAGATAAACGTTCACAAACATAATAACTTGACAATTTCTACAAATCTTCTCAAAGCGCGACTGTGTTTACTAACGGAGTGATGTCACGTCGGAACCCATCATGGCGAACGGCGTTTTTGACATTTCAAAAACAGATTAAAAAATTCGATTTTAAAATTGGAAATATAAAATTAATAATGCATTTTTATGCATTATTATCAACGTTTCTCGTTAATATTATACGAAATCTATAATAAACATTCATTTTTATATTTTTTCTTGCATAGTGTAAAATACCGTATAGTCCATTTGCGTCACTTTGTCATTTAGTTCAATGGGGCCTGTCTCGTTTCCGCACGCGGTGTTCGTAATCTATCCGTCCGCTTTACTCTCCTTCAGTGAAGCGTGAACTAAATGAACTACTGAACTAATTGGGACTCGAATGAACTAGTGAAGGAGATATACTTGCTAAGTGAAGTAGTCCAATTGAAGGATTCATTCATGAACGACTCAACTCTAGATCCGCCTTTATATTAACTAGTGTGATATTACAGATGGAGAAGGATGTAGCCAACTATATGAAGGTAAAATTGGGATTCGCCAAAAAAATACTTGTAGAGGTTGGAGCATTACCATCAAAATTTGATTGCCAACAAGATCGCAAGAGACGACTGAGTGATTCTAGTACTTCTCCAGATACTTCTCTCAAACGGAAAAAGCAACAAAGCAACAAAGTCCTGTACTTTGTTGAAGAATGCGAACAAGAAAATAGGGTAAGTACACCGGTTTGCGACCACTTAAGCGACTTGTTGACTTCAGAGTTGATTTCTATCATGATGCTGTACGTCAAGATTTTCCAAAAAAGTAACATTTGATCTTACAATAGCCTAGTTTTATAAAACCTAACGTTTATAAACATAGCAGTGATACATAAATTTAAAAAATATATTATTCGTAAAAATAGCAAATACACCGGTTATCGGCCGTTTGGCTAAGTTTTCGACCGCCTAATTTACGATAGAAAAATGAGTCTTATTCAATAGCCATAGGGTATATTATAGTATGAAAGTGAAACAGTTAATGAAATCAAAAAGCGGTATATTTTTACTCTCTTTTGCGACCTAAAAATACAATTGAGTAACCAAAAGGTCATATTTGTTGATTTCTTTTGATTTGGAACTCGATCGAAAAGCCTATCCTATAATATAGTGGATCTTGGAACTCCGTTCTGTCGGCATGCTTCTCTGTAGTGCAAAGGCTGGAGATCCTTGAAATCAAGTTATCGTTACAATGATGGGTACTGGCTTAATCACCACGCTTGCCAAATGCGGATTTGTGATCACAAACCCGAGCAGTGTCCGAAAAAACCGACACAGAGTTAGCTCGACCCGGGAATTGAACCGAGTACCCCGCGATCTCGGCCCGGTACTTAAACCACTAGACCATCTAGGCGCGAAAAAACAAAAATACAAACAAAAAATGTAACAAACAGAAATAAATTAAATGTTTAGTATGTATTTATCGGGTGCGTTCTTCGATCATAAATACCTGTAGATGCACGAACGCCGCGCCCGAAAAATGGCACCATCAAAACTAGGCCACAATCGCCGAAGGGCCTTGTTTCGCTCGCAGTCGTCAATTAGCGCTAGCGCGGAGTGACGTTGACAATGCCGAAGTGCGTAGTTAAGAAATGCAAAAATCACACAAAAAACGTGCAAAAAAAAGACGGAGTATCGTACTTTCAGTAAGTAAATCTATTGTAGGCAATTACTTGTAATGTTTTTTTATAGAATCAAGCTATTTTAATATCATAATTTTCTTCAATACTTTTGATTATCTAATGTCAAGTGCTGTAAATACAACGTTGCTACGCGACACCAGTTGTAGAACAAGGTCGATACGGCAAGGCATGGAGTCGCGTCATAATAAATTTTATTATAAAATGAAATGTTATTTGAATGTCACTTTATTTTAGTTTTCCGCAAAATGAAATACGAAAAGAAAAATGGAGGTGTATTATAGCACGAGACAGAGAGGACGAATTTTACAAACCAAATGCATCAAGTGTAATTTGTTTAGATCATTTTTGTGAAGATGATATTTATTTAACAAATAAAGGCTTTAGGAGAATAAAAAAAACAGCGGTACCCAATTTAGAAGTAAGTATGGTCCTTTCTAAATCATTTTATATAGAAGTTCTAATTAGTCCGTCTCAGTAACCTAATAAAAAAACTTGGACATGTATTTTTTCATATTAAATAAAAATGACTTAAATAAAAAGCGTTTAAAAATCACTATCACTACATAGTATAAAACAAAGTCGCTTTCTCTGTCCCTATGTCCCTTTGTATGCTTAAATCTTTGAAACTACGCAACGGATTTTGATGCGGTTTTTTTTAATAGATAGAATGATTCAAGAGGAAGGTTTATATGTATAATACATGCATAATATAGTGGCGAAACACGGATAATTTTAGAGGTTTTTAATTTAAGGTCGTAAATAAACACATTTTTTTGCGCTTACATTGCAAACGCTGGCTGAACCCTACGAGATAGATCAAAATAATGTACTACGGTATTGTTCACCTTAAAACGGTTTACAAAAAAGTCCGCGATGGTATATGTCTATCTATTAGGGATAACCCACAATAACCATTTTTATCCTTTACTAATGAGAAAATAAGGGCATATTTACGAAAAAGCGATTTTTTGCAATACAGTGTTAATCCTTATCCAATTAAGTACCTTAAATAAATTGTGCATGTAATATAGATCAATATGGCTCTTTACAGCATGCAATTTAAATGAATACTTTTGAAGCTATTACAGATTTAAAATGCAGGGACATAGCGGTTGCGGCGGTACCGACCGGCCGGGGGGCGCATGGATGATGGATGAACGTTTGTTACTCTTTCACGTTAAAAATACTGAATTGATTTTAATGAAACTTTACAATAATATAGCTTATACATCAGAATAACACATAGGCTACAATTTACAAGATATTCCCGCGGGATAACGTCCTATAGTTCACGCGGGCGAAGCCGCGGGCGGAAGGCTAGTTAATAATAAAAGGTTAGGTATAAAATCTACTTTAAAGTGAAGTCATGCTACATTTTAACTCAATGTATCATCGTAATTCTTTGAAAACGTAAAAGAAGCGCGTCCAAAAATCTACGGACAAAAAAATTGTTAAACGTTCCTATTGTTTAAAAAAACAAGAAACTAAGCGACTCCACCCATACTGCTGTTCCAAACGGCCGAGATAAGGCAATCGCATTTACAAAACGACGAAACTAACGTATTTTTTATGACGACATTCGACTTTATTTCTTAGAGTTAAGATTCATTTTACAATATACTTCTTTTCACATATCTTATTTTATTTCTAAATGCCACCGTGTTTATTTACCTTTTACCATCGTCAGTGACAAAAGGCAACAAAAACGGATTTCGCTTAGATAATTTACAACGTTATGGTGTAGTATTTAAGGTTTATATTAAAAAATGTTGTAATTTCATTATCTCTGTTTCTGCATACGTACTGCCGCGCGCCGGTGACGATTTCTGAGTTTGATTTTGTATTGGACCGTGCATCTACAGGTTTAAAACATCATTGGCTGCGTTCATATTTCTACATACTAAAATTATCCATTTTTGAAGAAAAAAAAACAAAATGGCGGACCAGTAGGAAGGCCAAAATCTTCAATGCCCTATATCATCAATTGATATTTTTGTTCTCAGGTTCATAAGGCTGGATCTTCGGAAGATCTTAATAAAACAACCGAGTTTGATATTAAAGATGAAGGAAGCGACACGGTAAGTGTTATTTCGACAATAAACCCCTAGGCTACAAAACATATTGAGCGACGCTTCCTGGTGAAGTGGCCCTCAGTGGAATAGGCCGCAGTGACCTACCATCAGGTGGACTGCGTGCCTGTCTGTCAACTGATCAACTATCAACTGATTTAGTAGTGGTAGAGCCATGCTGTTTTACAGTACGAATAGGCCGGCTCGTCCCTGGAAGTACCACCCTCTCACATAACACCAGCGTGAAATAATAGTGACTACTATTGTGTTTCGTCTGGTTTGTGAGAGTGCCGTTCACACCCCCATACCCCATAGGCCGGCAACGCATCGTCGATCTCTCTGGTGTTGCAGATGTCCATGGGCAGCGGTTTTTTGTAGTGAAAACTTCTTAAGCGGCGTTGTACACTTTTTTTTGTAATGGGTAAAAAATGTTAAACTCGCGTCAGGTGTCACGTGACTGATCGAAAATTCGTAAGACGGACACGTGTTTTTTGTTCAAGCGCTATCTGGGTGGATCTACGAGGGCGGTCAAATGTCATGTCCTACGTGTTTACTCAATAACCATTTAATTTATATTTCAATAAAACAGTCATTCGGTTCTTATATAAGTAATGAACAAGGTTTTTATAAATTTACGGCTATAAAGAAATAAATAAAAACGTGATTAATAAAATATGCCCAAATATTAAGATTTTTGCCATGTCCGAAAAGCACTACTGCTCGTTCAATTAATTATATTAAATCATCATAACTGTTTTGAGCACACATTTTCTAAGAAATATATATTACGTTTATAACACTACCGATTAATAAAAAACAAAAATAGTTATCGAACCATTTAGTTCTCTAAATATTGGATCAAAAAAAGTTTACAAAATTAAGTCATTGGTCAGCGCAGTTCTTGTTTTCAAGATTATCGCAACTTTGAGACATAAGGTAGAACACTTAAGTGTGTGACCAGACACCCCGCCCTGCTCCCCAGTCGATCAACGCACTTCACCGCGGAAAAACGCACGTTGTTGGCTCTGATAAGTTTTTAAAGTTCATTCTACAACAATTGACACTTCTATAGTCATTGTTATTTCTCTATCTAAATTCAATTTATATTCATGCCTACGTTCTTTTGCAACAATTTAGAATAAAGATACAAGTGTTTAATAACGTAATCATAACATTAACTAGCTGCCACGCCTTTTAGACGTGTTTCGACTTGTCCTTTTCAAATTCATCATTTGTCTGAACGTCATTGTTCTAAATCTTGATGAAGGTGACAATGACGCTGGTTGAGAATAATGACAAATGTTGTTTATGACAATGACTTGCGTTGAGAATAATGATTTTATTTCTTTTTACAGTAATATTTCCTTGATATCGCTATGAAACTAACCTATCACGTATTGCTGCTACATGCTGATAGTCACCAAACAGGCGACCTGCATCAAAAAATAAGATCCATCACCAAAACCCTTTCTTCTAAAACATGGGCTATTAGAGAACCCACAATGCGAACTACTGACTGAAATAGATGCAATATCTGAAACCTGGAAGGACCTGGACTGTCAGTCTTTGTTTGGAGATCCTCATGCTCACAACTATTTCCTGACAGAGCCCATGACGAAGAAAAAGAGCCATGTACTGAGTACATGTATTGAGGGACGAAGTTCGGGTCGCTATCAGGCGACTAAAAAGCGGAAAAGCTACAGGAAGAGATGCCATACCAATTGAAACCATCAAAGCATCAGGGGAGTATGGTGTCGATATCTTTCATACCCTGTGTAACAAAATTTGGGAATCAGGAATCTGGCCCCGAAGTGGACTCACACAGTCTTCGTACCTCTACATAAAAAGGGCTCCACTAAAATATGCAGTAACTACCGCCTAATAGCCTTAATTTCACATGCAAGTAAAATTCTACTGCATATAAATCTAAGGAAATTTCTCCTGAACAGGCTGGTTTTGTGAAAGGGAGGGGTACTCGTGAGAAGATTCTGAATGTGCGCCAGATCATTGAAAAAGCCAGAAAGTTCAACAAGCCGACCTATATTTGCTTTGTTGACTTCTCAAAGGCGTTCAACTCAGTGAGGTGGCCAGTATTTTGGGAGACTCTCCTGGCTATGGGAACACCTAAACATCTGGTGCACCTTTCTTGGAAGCTTTATGAAGAAGGAACAGCATCGGTGAGAACGAACGACGTGTCGTCAAATCACTTTCATCCAAGTGCCGGGGTCCGTCAGGGCTGCATTTTATCACCATTGCTGTTTAACACCTACACAGAATTCATTATGAGAATAGCACTCGAGAATTGGTCAGACGGAATCACAATTGGAGGTTATAGAATTTAAAATTTGCAGTATGCAGATGACACAACCCTATTTGCAACAAGCATCGGCAATATTAAAGATAATCCCTGTTGAGTAAAATGGAGCAAGTTAGCCTTGATATCGGTCTGAATTTTTTTTATATGGGAGCAGTCTGGATGACCTCACTCCACCTGATGGTAAGCGGAAGTGAGGTCCAAATAAAATAAAAATTAAGGCTGACTGGCTCAATAGAACAAAGTACCCATTGAGCCAGTCACCCTCACCCTGAAGGCCTGCTTAGATGCCGCTTCACGCCCCGCCTAAAAAGCCCTGGATTATAGGAGGAAGGAAACACATGAGCCGGAAGGGCATTCCATGACCTAATGGCACGGGGCAAAAAAGAGGAACTATACCTCTTGGTACGGGCCACCAGTGTCTGGATGGTATGGGGATGGCAACGCAGTCCGGCGCGTGTTGTTCGGGAGTGAAAAGGGGAGGACGGGATGAGTTGGAATAACTCTTCAGAGCATTCCCCATTATAGAGACGGTAGAGAACACTAAGACTAGCAACGTCTCGTAACTGAAGAGGTTCTAGGGTCTTAGTCACTTCTTGATTATCGACAATACGGATATCACGTCGTCAACCTGTCGAGGGCCTCCAATAAGTACTTTGCGGAACCATCCCAGAGATGAGAGCAATATTCCACACACGGGCGAACCTGTGCCTTGTATAAGAGACAAAGCTGCACCGGAGTGAAAAATCGTCTCATACTGTTCATTCCGAGTTTACGGGAAGCTGTTCTGATGACGCTCTTGATATATTATTCCCGTTGGTTCAAGTTGCTACGAACATCGATGCCAAGGATGCTTAGGCTATCCTGTATTGGTAAGGGCGTGATCTGAAGAGTGGAATTGGAAAGAAAAGGAGAAGATTTGCAGAAAACAAACACACCTGTCAGGTGTTTTCTTGGCATTGAACTCGATGAGATTGCTGGCAACCCATTTGGATATGCGTTCCAGGACCTCGTCAAGCTCGGCGACAAGAAGATTCCTGTTTTCCTCGGTTTCGGTCTGTTTAGCCGCAAGTCTTCCGAAATATCGTGCGTGGACAGTGCTGTCATCCGCATAGCAATGAATATTACCTAGTGATAACATGTCATTGATATGCAGAAGAAACAAAGTCGGCGACAGGCATTGAGGCACTCCGGAATTTATTGGGAGGAAGCGAGAAGCGCGTCCATCACGGAGGACACGAATCCTGCGACCCTCCAGAAATCCCGCAATCCAGTCGCATAATAAGCGAGTTGGCAGACTATATGCCGGAAGCTTGGAAAAAAGCGAGCTATGCCAAACACGGTCAAAAGCCTTGGCAATATCCAGGCTAATAGCCATAGATTCATCATGCTTCTCCATATCCTCCCCCCAGAGGTGCGATACGTAAGCTAGAAGATCACCCGTGGACCGTTTTGGTCTGAAACTATACTGTCGGTCATGTAGTAATGATCTTCTAGTTAGCGGACAAGTTGGGAGTTGATTATCCGCTCAAACACCTTTCCAAATACAGAGGTTATGGCTATGGGTTTGGTACCTGCTTGGTACCTATACTATTTGGACACAGTTCCAAACCAACGATTCAATCATCCAAGAACTCGACATCAAACAGCGTCTTTCTTCCATCGTCCAATGTCGTATTCTCACTTTCTTTGGACATATCATACGTCGAGAAGACATCTGTCTTCATAGATCTCTATGGAGCGACTTGTGGTGCAGGGGAGAGTCGAAGGCGCTAGAGCGCGCAGTAGATCACCGATGCGATGGACCGACCAAGTCAAGGCTACATTCAATGGTCCACTCCATGAATGCACAAGAAGAGCTACAGTACGAGATGAGTGGTGGCGGATTGTAAAGGTTGCTACCACCCCTGATGTGACGACCACTCTGCCAAGAGTGTGACGACAAAGAAGAAGAAGAATATAGATCAATGTGGCCCTTTAAAGCATGTAATTTAAATGAATATTTTCGAAGATAACAGTTTTACAATGCAGGGACATAGCGGTTGAGGCAATAATATAGTATACATCAGAATAACACAGGCTATAATTTATAAAAATCCCGCGGGATAACGTCCTATAGTTCACGCGGGCGAAGCCGCGGGCGAAGCCGCGGGCGAAAGGTTAGGAAATTATATAAATTAAAAACAACAGATTGTTACTAGGTACTCATGATTAAAATCATGTTTCCTACAAAATTGGGTTTTATTCCTGATATTTCAAAAACATTTATAAGTTTGTCATTGTTATCAACACAGGTCATTGTTCTTTACAGAAATATCATTTTCCTAATACGCAGTCATTATTCTGAACGTATTTTTTTCTTCTTTTGTCAATATTTTGATTAGTATAGGTCGGATTTGTGTGCTTTTAATATACAATTGCTTAGAATCTTGAAAACTATAGATCCTATATTGTACTGAAGCTCTGCACGTGGGTTGATAAAAAATCTAAATTTTTTATCAAAAATAACATTCTACGTAGATCCACCCATCTATGAATTTGCCTCTTGCCCTCTGCGAGGATGGTACTTTCTCAGCGAGAAAGTTCCCGCACAAATTCATAGATGGCGCTTGAACAAAAAGTATCAATTTGCGTAATTTTCCTAGGGGACGCTAGCATGGCGAATACCAAAATATTCAAGTTTTCACTTCTGCCGGCACTCCCGGAGTGCAACCCGTCGTTTTTTTTTATAATATAATACGGGTAATATTTGGGATTACTCAAAAACTACTGGTTAGACAAATTAATACATCTCCAATCTCCAATAAGGTCATGTTGCCCTAGTACGGTCAACAGCACATCACGGTAAACACTTGCAGTTCGATATTGCTCTTATGCCCCCGACATAAGAGTGGTACAAAGTCCAAAGTGAATAGTCTGACGTGCTTTTGACTATATATTTGTAAATTACTCTCTTAAAATTCTCTTTATCCACTCCGGGTGGACAGTGTCACAATTTTTGCAATTAAGTTTCGTTGTCCACGCCCGGGGAACAGAGGGACATATTTGCATTTGTGCCACTGTCCACGCGTGGGCAGAGCTGGTGGACAGCGGGAATGAACCGTCAGAGGATTCAGGCGACTAGGACCACTACATAGCTGGGACCGCGGTCCCAGTTGCCTGATTAGTTTTTATTTATTTATTTCGTCAGGCGAGTGGGATCACCCGTAATTTTAACCACAAATCCATTGTTGAAATACAAGATTTAGTACAGTTAGGAGAAAAGGTGTCATAAATAAAACAAAGTTATAGTCCCAGTCGACCGATTCAAAAATGTTATCAGGTAACTGGGACCGCGGTTCCAGTTTCATATGGTCCCAGTCGCCTAAATCCTCAACCGTCAGATCTCGTTTATATTTAAATAATATCAATGAATATCTTTTGTTCTCAGGACTCAGTATCTTCGGACGTTTTAAAGTATTATATTGAAAATGCGGAAAGCGACAAGGTAAGTTTAAGTAGTTAAAGCACAGACCAGAGATTAAAACATCTCTGTGGATTAAAGCCTGACCAAGAAAATAAAAAACCTGCTCTGGAGGCGCCATTTATTAGCTATGGTTTAACAACACTTGGTTGCTATGGTTATACTCACAAATAACTCACAATATCCAATAGTAACAAGGCACGGTTGACAATTGACATCAAACTTTGACAGCAATAATAAATGACATCTTATTGTTTTTTATTTGATTGTTGCCACTTGAAGAAATTAGTTCCAATATTTTTCCTCCAAAATGTAAACATTTTAGTATCGCCCAGCAAACATTTTAGGTCAAAATAACAATAAAAATACCAATATTAAGTGGCAATTTTTACGGAGACCAAAATGAGGCACCTCGAATCGACGTGGAATCCACGTGGAATCCACCTATTTGGGGAAAAAAGGCACGTGCGGGCTACGTGGATTCCACGTAACTCTAGTAATTGCAACCGACAGGTCAACGGATAGGTCATATTTTCGACGTAAACTCGACGTTACCACGACGTGCCTTGTAGTTGCAATTACTATTTTGGTAATCATTTACCTCTTTTAAACGTGGATCCAACGTATTTTTTACTATTTAATTACATATTTAGGTGAAGTTTATATCGGTAGCGATGGAGAGTGAAAGAGACAAAAATATATTACCTTTACACAAACAAAATGTCTAACCAAAAAGCTAACCTCTTTAACATTGTGTTAGAATTAATTACATTATTTCTACATTTAATAATACGATTTTATTTCTATCTCTGTTAAATTACAAGTTTCAATAAAAAGAAATGAGGTTTGAAAAATAAAAATAAATAGGCGGTATTCTGTCACCGGCGGCCATCGCAGTTGGGTGTGTACGGCGCGCGCCTTTGTGGTTAATTTGGCTTTGTTATTATAAATTTGTGGTTTTGATGAAGAGTATTAAATAGTTTACCAGACTGGTGTCTTTTTCTTGCGCCGGTATCCTGAATTTTCAATAATTCAGAAGTGGTAAGAACGTTGGAGAAAAATTTCTGGTATGTACCTACATTTTATTACCTATATTGTAATTGTGGACTGCAGGTTTAAATATTAAATTGTAATCACCTATTGGTAAGTAATGACGAACTGGCAAGCTAAAACACAGGTATTTGTTTTTGTAAATGATAAAATATGAGTGATAAAATATTTCTCTTTTTAAATCAGAAAATGTTACCGGATTTTCGATTTCGGATTCCATTCCAGATTTAAATATAAACAAATATATAATGTCACCCATCTTTGAGCACGACATTTTAACGACGTACTTTGTTCAAACCGTTCAAACTTGTGGTTTAAATTACATTTGAACTTGACCCAATTCTTTAAAAATACCCACCATAAGCGTACATTATTATGAGTACTAGACCTATTGGAATCGTAAAGACATTATTGTAGGTTCGTAATTATGCAGATAATTTCGTCGATTTATTACAGTACTGTAATTAATTATTAATAATTCAATTAAATCGATACATGACATGATTATCAATATGTACATCTTTAATTTTAATAAACAGTAATTAAAATATTTGCACACTTCATATTTTTGTTAAAGCAAGTTTCAGTTATACCATGTACACCTGTGTTAGACCTTATATACCAAAGATTATGCAAAGGAGCCGGCCAGCACATTTTACATAATTTTGAAAATTCGAAGTAGGTGTCTAGACATTTTTTTTATTGCCTGGGATGACCTCGTTATCTATTTATAAAGTTCGGACAATTAATAAGACAAAAAAAAAAAAAAATATTTCAATCTGGTGACAACATAATATCAATAGCCTTGAGTGCCGGGCCGTTGTGTCGGGCCTCTAGGTTCGATTCCTGGGTCGGTCGGATCTTCGGACACGGGTCGGCTTTTAGGTTTCCGATCTGAGTTTGGCAGGACCTGGTGGTTGGTTTACAATATCGAAAATGATAATTATTACATTCAAATTATTTTGGTTTTTGTTTTTCTCTCACTTTTAATGGTAGTATGTTGTTACCCACTATAAATATGTTTATTTTAAAATAACAATGTAGTACATCACAGACACTGATACTTCCAGAAGCCTTATCTACTTGTTTTTTATTGTGTAGTTATCACTTTAGTTTCTTTGAATTAATTAAATGATAAAATAAAAATAAAATAAATATCATATGAATTAAATATATTTAGTGTAATGAAGTTCGATATTTATGAAATAACGTTATTAATATCAAATTCATATTACATATTTTTATGTTATTAATTTACGCTAAATACATATTTACTTAAGGTCATGTTATTAACAATTGTTTTTTTTGTGTTTTGTTTCTTCCTTACTAACTCCTTTTATAACAAATAATAATACTTTGTATTAAAACGGATTTTGTGAAGTAGTCTCCACAAATAAACCAGCTTCAATATGTCCTCGTCCGACGATACATCCCGTTATACGCCACCCTTGGATAATCACGGAAAAATTAGACAATCTCGCTCCAGGGATCGACGAAGTCACTCTATACGACGGTTACGCCCTGAAATCAGTCCAAAAGCTAGTCGCCAACGGAAACGTCATACTTACCGCAGCAGGTCACGTCGGCAGCGCCACACGGACGACTCTGATAGTTCTTCTTCGCATCCAAAGTTACGTAGACGTCGACGATGCTCTGCCGACTCGACAGAAAGTACTGACTGTTCTAGTAATTATAGGCAACTTCGGGTTAAGGACAGGAAACGGCATCGGTACAATTCAAACCATACAACTGAATCTGAATCAGTGAGTTCTTCTCAATGCCGGTCAAATAAATATGGAAAAAGGCGAAGACACTCTAGTTTAAAATGTTCCCGAGATTATGACGTTTTCAAGAAATTAGCAAAACTATTTGGTAGAACTGAACATCATTTTGAGGGAGCGCAAAATGTCATTCCTGAATTTAATCCAGATGCCAACGACCAATCAGCTGCAAGCTGGATACGAAAAGTAAATGAAACCGCAAAGATCTACAAATGGAGTGATAGACAAATCATATTTTACGCTATCCCTAAATTATCTGGCCATGCTAAAAAATGGTACCAAGGACTAAGTACCATTAACTTGACCTGGCGAGAGTGGCAGAAGAAAATAGTAAAAGCGTTTCCTGACGATCGCAATTATGCCGATAGACTATATGAAATGTTAGAAAGAAAAAGTAGAAAGGAAGAATCTTTAGAAGATTACTATCATGATAAAGCTAGACTTGTTAAGATGTGCGGCATAGAGGGACGTAACGCTGTTGATTGCATTATTAATGGAATATTTGACTTCAATATAAGACTTAATGCTCAAGGCTCAAGTTTCAAAAGACCATCACAATTACTTAAGTATCTTCGTCGTATATCCAAGAAAAGCCATTTAGCTTCGCGCAAAAATTATCTAGGAAATAAGCTTGAGCATAACCTGAAGGTTGGAGAAAAATTACCAAATACCCAACGAGGAGTTAATTCACGAAGAGACAATGTAAGGCAGCTACAATGCTTTAACTGTTTGGAGTTTGGCCACACGTCACGTACATGTACGAAACCTATAAAACGGTGTGAGAAATGCTCTCGACTTGGACACGACAGTTCAAAGTGTGAATTGGTCAACAATTATCGGGGAAAAAATAACACTTTTATTAACAATAAGGATAATACAGATAGTAAAATTGAATCAAGTCAAAAAGTTTTAAAAATTTCTCCTGGCGAACAGATAGATGGCAAGTATTTTAAATCTGTAACTGTTAATCATATTAAATGCTCCGCATATATTGATTTCGGTAGTCAATGTACCCTTATCCGAAAAAGCTTAGCTGAGAAAATTTCATTACCATTAATTACATCAGGGCTACCTATCATTAAAGGTTTTGCTTTAGGCAGTATAGTGCCTCTTGGCAAAACTGTTGTTAGCATTGTAGTCGATACTGTGGAGGCTGATATTGAAACGTTTGTAGTAGAAGACCATTTATTAGATACAGAAGTCTTGATAGGACAATCTTTAACTGAACTACCTACAGTAGTAGCTCATAAAACTAATACCACTTTAACTTTATATTGTGACGAGACGGAATCGGAAAAGTTGAATCTTTACTGTAGCCAAGATGTAGATATACAATTAGGAGTGAATTCTGTACCTGTAAGAGTAGAAGGTGACTATTCGGGATCTTTATTTATACCAGGCAGTATTTGTATGAAACCGGACACTCAATACGTTTTATTACAAGGAGTGTATCAAATACATCAGAGTAGAGGTCAATTGATAGTAATTAATTTGTCATGTAAACCCTTTCACTTTAGACAAGATAAACTTATTGCGAGAGCTGTAAAGCTTCCCCAAAACAGCGTAAGTGCAGCCGACATTTTTCCATTTGATGTAAACAATATCAATCTTGTCGATGAGACTGTTTCGTCAAATGGGAAAACTAAATGTCCCATAACGGTGGATATGGTTAACATAGGGCCAGGTATCGACAATGCACAGAAAGATCGACTTATTAGTTTAATGAATAAATTTCGTGATTGTTTTGCCCTGTCTACTCATGAGCTAGGTTTGACAAATATAACAGAAATGACCATTAAACTGAACGATACTACACCCATAATTTACAAACCATATCGACTACCATTTAGTGAACGAGCCAAGGTCAGAGAAATAGTTAGTGATTTGTTGTCAAATGGCATTATACGGGAATCACAGTCGGCGTACTCCAGTCCAATTGTCCTTGTTCGTAAAAAGAATGGTGAACACCGTTTATGCGTTGACTTTCGAGCTCTTAACAAGAAGACCATTAAGGACAGCTACCCTATGCCTGTTATAGAAGATCAATTAGACCGCTTAAGCGGAAAATCACTCTTCACTAGCCTAGATCTCGCGTCTGGTTACCATCAAATTCCGATGGCCGAGGAGTCAAAACATATTACGGGTTTCGTAACACCAGATGGGCATTACGAGTATAACCGGATGCCTTTTGGACTTGTCAACGCTCCGGCGGTTTTTCAAAGTATGATAAATAAGGCGCTTGGTGCTAGACGCTTTGACTTAGCTATACCTTATTTGGATGATCTTTTATGCACAGCTAGCAGTACTGACGAGATGTATAATAAGCTTGAAGCAATTTTTGAACTCCTAAAGGAAGCAAATCTGACCCTCAATCTAAAAAAATGCTATTTCTACCAATCTAAAATCGCCTTTTTAAGATTTGAGTTATCAGATGAAGGTATTAAGCCGGGTAGTAAAAAAATTCAAGCAGTACAAGAGTTTCCTCGTCCAGGCAATGTTCATCAAGTCAGGCAATTTGTCGGCTTGGCGAGTTTCTTCCGACGGTTTGTTTACAATTTTGCTTGCATTGCTAAGCCTTTAACAAAATTGACTAAAGCAGATGTACCCTGGACATGGGGCGAAGATCAGGAAGCAGCATTTCTTGACATAAAGTCAAAGCTCGTTACAAGACCTGTGTTAGCATTATACAACTCCGAATTCATTACGGAAGTCCACTGTGACGCTAGTAAAATAGGCTTTGGGGGAATACTTCTACAAAAACCCAACGAAGAGACACCACTACGGCCAGTTGCTTATTTCAGTCGCCAAACCACCCGAGAAGAAGAGTTTTGGCACTCTTATGAACTGGAAACTATGGCTGTTGTGATGTCACTGCAAAGGTTTCGTGTATACTTAATTGGTATTGAATTTAAGGTGATTACCGACTGCAGTGCACTACGTTCCACTCTTACAAAGCGTGATTTGCTACCAAAAGTTGCACGATGGTGGCTTATACTCCAAGAGTATAACTTCTCCATCGAATATAGACCAGGACTCAACATGCAACATGCGGATGCACTCAGTCGTAATCCGGTACCGTCTTTAGAACAAAAAGAAATAGAAGTTTTGAATATCACTACTAATGACTGGCTGCAGACGATCCAAATGACGGATCCACATTTAAGAAATATCAAAACTATTTTAGAAACAAATGAAGGTGATCTCAAGGACATAAGAATGAATTACACATTTCGTGACAATAAAATTTACAGAAAAGTTGGTAACAAAATTAAGTGGGTGGTACCACACTCAGCCCGTTGGAAAATATGCCAAATAAATCATGATGACGCGGGCCACTTTTCTTTTGAAAAGACTCTGGAAAAAATTGCCTCTGATTACTGGTTCCCAAAAATGAATCGATTTGTTAAAAAATATGTTAAAGCATGTATAAACTGCGCATACAATAAGGAACTATCTGGAAAGAAAAGCGGCTCTCTACATCCGATTCCAAAAATTATGGCAGTTTTCCATACTATACACATGGACCATCTAGGTCCATTTGTTAAAAGTAAACGTGGCAATTGCTACATCCTTGGCATAATTGATGCATTTAGTAAATTTATATTCATAAAAGGTGTCAGGAACACCAAGTCCAGAACTACGATCAAAGCTTTAGAGGAAATATTCTCGGTGTTTGGGCAACCGAAAGTTATAATCTCTGATCAGGGTACCAGTTTCACATCTAGCGAGTTCAAAAACTTTACTGGTGCGATTGGCTCTAAACACGTGTGCAACGCCGTAGCAACACCGCGAGCGAATGGGCAGATTGAAAGATACAATCGCACAATTTTGAACTCGTTAGCAGCGATGAACCATGGTCGCGACGAGAAAGATTGGGATGTGCATCTAGGTAAGTTACAGTGGGGTTTAAACAACACTGTGAATAAAGCTACAGGAAAGTCCCCAGCTGAAATTGTATTTGGACAAAAGACGATAGGGCAGTCAGAAGGAATAATTAAAGGGGCATTGGAACCAACAGAACAAATTTCGGATAAGGAAAGGGAGGACCTAAGACAAACCGTGCACGACAACATAGAAGACAATCAGGCAAAGATGAAAAAGTTATTTGATAAGGGCAGAGCTTCAACAAAGACGTTCCAAGAAGGTGACTTGGTAATGATACCTAATCACAACCCTGATAAAGGTAAAAGTAAGAAACTTGCCCCTAGATTCAAGGGTCCTTTTCGAGTTTCTGGTGTTTTGGATAACGATAGATACGAAGTGTCAAACATTGAAGGGCATTCGAATCGTAAATATAAAAACATATATCCTGCTGATCATATTAAACCATGGGTCACTATTAATACGTCTAACATAAGCGGTGGTGATACAAGTTTAAGCAGTGACGAATCCTCTTCAGGTTAAGTGGATTTCACGTCGATTAACTAACTACTAATTTTAATAAACAGTAACTGATCAGTTTAAATAAGGTAAAATAAAATAATAATTTAATTATTTATTTATTTATAATATAAGCTAATTTGTAGCCTAATTTTATTATGAATATACTTAACCCCTGTTCCCCTATCCTGTCATTTACAGCACAGGTACCGTCTGGGACAATTTAAGGTCAAAGCAAAGCAGTGCTTGACCAATATACTTGCTTGTATGATGCTTCTCAGTGCTGATGCATTAGTAAGAAATATATACATATATCTGAATATGGAGTTCAGTGAGATTTGTCGGATTTGGACAACCCCTAGTGTGGTGAAGATACTTATTTATTTATGCCCCTAGTGTGGCTATGAACTTCATTTAGTTATGATCACCCCTAGTGTGGAGATCAGTGAAGTACCCCCAGTGTGGAAATCAATTAAAAACCCCTAGTGTGGTGAAGAATCTTGTTTATTTATGCCCCTAGTGTGGCTATGAACTTTATTTAGTTATGATCACCCCTAGTGTGGAGATCATTATTTAATTCCCCTAGTGTGGAAGTTTAATTTATACATCTAATGTTTAAATGCAAAATAAACCCCTAGTGTGGTCTAATCAATATGTGAATAGTGTGAATCTTACAAAATATATTATGCGTAAATTGTGTGGTTATATATGGTTATATATCTGTGTAAGCGAAATGAACTTTTATTGTATTATTTCTAAAGTACTTAGATTTAATTTAAAAGCATAATAATTATACATGAAGTTATGTTAGATTAAAATCAATGGTTAATTTTATATAAATTAAAATGAAATCATTTGCATAAATACTTACAATCATAATATAAACGGATTATGGACGAAATATATTAATATTTATTTAGTTTGTAATTAAGTAATCCTCTCAGAATAATTATGAATAAGGTTTTGAATTCTATTTCATTTTTTTTTTGTCTCAAATATTAAAAATTTATTATAAAAAAAAAAAAAAAAAACTTTAATTGTATGTTGCTGGCTAAGTTAGTATTTTAATGTACCATTATTATATTAGATTTCTTTTGATCTTCAATTATTTAATTTTGCCAATGTATACTGATGTATTGCAAACAAAATTTATGTGTGTGACTGTGTACGCAGTAGGTAATATGAGAATCTCCATTGGTAGAATAATAATATACAAAATATGTAACTACATTAAATTTGGTGACATCATTTTCTTTAAGCATTTAATGATTTCGTAGGTATAAAAGTTGTAATGCGTATGAGGACATACCCACCTGGTGAATGGCCGAGCTTAATTCGGGTATGGGGACATACCCACGGCAGAATGGCCGTCTGTTAGAATTAATTACATTATTTCTACATTTAATAATACGATTTTATTTCTATCTCTGTTAAATTACAAGTTTCAATAAAAAGAAATGAGGTTTGAAAAATAAAAATAAATAGGCGGTATTCTGTCACCGGCGGCCATCGCAGTTGGGTGTGTACGGCGCGCGCCTTTGTGGTTAATTTGGCTTTGTTATTATAAATTTGTGGTTTTGATGAAGAGTATTAAATAGTTTACCAGACTGGTGTCTTTTTCTTGCGCCGGTATCCTGAATTTTCAATAATTGATATAATAATGGCGGCTTGCTAAGTTTCCAAATTATCGCGCTTGATTACAACGCCATATTACGACAAAATCTTGTGCGATGAAAATTTCTTCGTGCATTTATTGATTTAACGTTGAAATCTACTAATGGGCTTCAAATTTAGTGAAGAATTATTATTTTTTAATGTCAAGATGAATATTTTATTTAATATAGTGGTCATTATCTTGCCTTAGCAGTATTTAGTTAAATAAACCCAACTAATTACCAGAATATAAGCGAGTAGATGTGACGTTTAACGGTATTATGCCAGAAATAACAACAAAAAATATGCGTTATGAATTATCACTTCTTCGGATTACTAAAATAAAATGGCGGTTTTACCAAAACGTTATTTTAACCTAAATATTGACCTATAAGTATCTGGTAATTATTTTAGGTCAATGTGACATAATATTTGCGACTAAATGGTATCAGGTTACCTAATTAAGTCAATAATTCCAACCACTTTTTTTGTTTGTGTCATGCACCGACATAGAACAACAAGGACAGAAAAGTACCTACCTATTTCCTGAGTCTTTCATTTCAAAATTTTCCTTTTCTGATTCTTCATTATTATTTTTCTGTACATTGTCATCATCAGTTTGATTTTATAAACTGACTTGAAGATGAATTTCCCGATGGTGATTGAATAAAGACCATCGGGAGTTTTTGCCCCAGTACCTCAAAGTTCACGAACAGTATTGAAATGTGGTTTGATTTAAAGGCTTAGGGTATTTTACGGAACGTTTTTCTTTTAATCCTAGTGTATGGAAGAAGAAAGTTATAAGCAAAACAGTTTTACCAATTATTGATTTTCAATAATATAATAAATATTATATTAAACTGCGATACGCTCTCTGGCGCTTGTAAAGGGCGCTCTACACTTAGCCTGCGGATCGCGCGCGATGGCTGCGAAACGGCGCGAACGCTAAGTGTGGAGCCGTTTCGCATATTCTACGCGGTACATGCATACACTACATTTAATAACTAAAAATAACAATCGCTAAATGAACAAAAAACCTAATTTTACAAAACATCAATTATCTCTAAACTTGCTTTCACTGAGGTACCGCTTTTGTCCTTAGTAGGTTCTTTATTAGTGATCGAAGTTAGTAGGGCAGTATAGTAGAAAGTGGAATATCTGTACAGTTTTTTATCTTTGCCCATTGGACAGTAAGTAAAACTTTAATGCTATAAGATGGGTTACATGTAATACGTCGTATTTTGCCAAAGACTGACTTATTTTTAACTAAACCACGATAAACGTCAAGTCGCCAACATCACTAAGACTTATAAGTTAAATTACTGAGTAAATCTAACGTTAAAGTTATCAGAACATAACCTAACGGTGTTGCAAATACATTACAAGTATCTCTCACTTGATTGTCGTACTTAGGTATTTACTATTGGTGAGATTTACTTCACATTTGGTGTCATATTCAACTTAGAATCGATGACCTTAATGGTCACTGAATAAGAAATAATTACATCGCAAATACCAAGCAATCACTTACAAGTATTTATGGCTTATTGGTCAAGCTTTCAACCGTCAATTCTACCATTTTTTTCGACTTACTTTCGACTTTTAAGTTCTCTACCAAATTCAGTGAAAATAACGTTTTAATTACTATATATTTCGACGTAGCAGTTAAAGTGTGTATTAAGTGGAAAAAAATGTTGCGTGCGACGTTATTTTTACTTAAATTGGTAATATATTCTTTAGTCTTGGACCAAAACACTTAAAATGTTTGCTGGGCGGTTACCTGTACTAAAATGTAAACATTAAGATGCAGCCACAGATACTCATATCGAAATATAGGGCGTTTGCTCATCGATCCTGACTATAAAATAGTCATATTAGGGTATGGATGTAGATAAAAGTAGTATTAGTGCATTATTTTTAAAAATAACAGAGACGATGTGTACTTATGTATAGCCATAGTCAGCCTTTCAATATTTTGTCTCTGCGCGGAGCAACATGTAAACAACACTAATGACCGCCTCCGTGGAACAGTGGCTAAGCCGCTTGGGTACAATCACACGGAGGTCGTGGGTTCGATTCCCGCCTTGGGTCTGGTTGGTGGTAGGGCTTTTACAGAGTCCGACTGGCTCTACCACCCCCACAGGTGAAATCGGCCGCCATAACAGCTCTGGCTGTGTTCCGGCAATATTAATGTGGGAGCCAGTACACTTGAAATCAGAGGCTCGTAGATCAGATGAGTCTATACTCTGGCAGCACATTGAGGGACGCTTTCAGATGAAGCGTCCCACAATAGAATAGGCCGCAGTGGCCGCTTACCATAAGCTGGTGGGCTGCGTGCCTGTCCGCTAACAGACCTAATAAAAAAAAATACTAACCCAAAAATTTCAACCCAAAAAAGGCACGGACTCAAGAGTGCGAAAAAACTGTTTTAAAAAAACATTAATTTATTTTTTTATTGTTAAGGTGGCGGAACCGGCGGAACCGGCGGATGAGGTTGCGTTTTCCGAAATGGTAAGTCATCATCACTGATCACGGACAACAGATTAAGGCCGTACCCACGCCAAAAGTTAAAAAAAGGCTTGTTTTAAACGGCTTTCTAACGATAACTGACTGAAAATACGTCTAAAATAATAGATTTTATGCATCTCCTTCTAAAGTAAACGTTTATTTTAACTTACCTTGCGCCAATCGATAGACAGCGAAAAAAACTATAAATTGGCCGAAAAAAAATTGACAATTATCCTTTTATTGATTTTTACGGACTATTATTCATGATTTCAATCAAAGTTCGAGACACCATTCCCCTCACGCGCCCATAACGGGGGCCGGGCGGACGCCGCGGGCGGCGGGGCCGGGCGCGGCAGTGCGTCGCTAGCTGTGCTACAAGGAACTCGTGTCGTATACACACCGATCTGTCCTGTCAGTGCACTGACGTTTGCTTGCTTTGACTTATCTGTTCCGGAGGCGGCGTCCCGTCGCTACTGTCGTTTTAGTACTGTAATTACAGTTGCAGTCCATCAAATCTAAGAGGTACCGTTTGACAGTTAATTTATGTAAAGCTAAGTGCTACTTAAGTACATCAGGATTAGAGTCTAATTTCTAAATCTACTTAAATAATTGTATGAAAAAAACTGATGTTGTTTTCTTGAGTTTTATTTCTTTAGCGTAAGGTACATTTTTCTTTGCATAAATGAACTGTCAAACGTTACAATACTTTTTTTGCATTGCAAAAACTGACATTTCACGTAGTTCCAATATAATATTATTTCCATGGTTCCAATTCTGGCCAGCGGAACAGATAAGTTTAAAATATTGTCGGTCTCTAAAAGCTTATTTTTTCTGTAATAAAATTGATTGTTCAAGGACGCTTTGTATTGTGACTTTTTGAAATGCGAAAGGACGCGTTCTTACTTTTTCATTATTTATAAGTGGATAAAATTTGGACTTTTAATAATAGTTTAGTAAAATTTAAAAAAAAATGCCAAGACCGACGAAAATAAAGCGGCAGAGGCAACTAAATGCAATGAAACTTCATGCATTTCGGTAAGTATATTTATTGTTAAAATACTTATAAGATAACAGATTTTTTTAATTAATTTATTGATTAAGATTCAAAAGCATATTAAAATGCCTTTTTTTCTGTTTTAGCCAGGCTCAAAAGAAAACCAATCTATCATTACCAACCTCTCAATTGGATAGTAGTAGGTGAGTGCTTGTGCAAAATGCTTTATTACTAATACAATTATTAAAAAATATCAATATTATTATGAATAATAATAAATATCTCTGGAAATTATTCACACAGCGCCATCTAGCCCCAAACTAAAAATTCGAAATTCAAAATAATTTATTTGCCATGAATAGGGTGTATAATGGTGGTACAAAATGTTTTGTGCAGGTTCATAAGCCTATTATTCAGCTTTTAAATAAAGCATTACTAAGCATTAGCTTGTGCTATGGGTGCCAGACAACGGATAAACATTAGGTACAGCGAACTTATATAAGTTCGCTGATTAGGTATACTTATATACTTGTTTTCGTAAATACATACATAATATTATACATAGAATCACCTAGTATAATATTGAATATTCCCAAATAATATTCACTTTTACAACCTTAACCTCAAATAAGTTGTCATAACGGAACGACGTAATAATATTTTATGTAAAACTCTGTTCACCATGTTGTCCTTGCCGCTGAAGTACCTCTTGCCGCAGAAGTGCCTATGTGTTCTGTGGTGTACTGTGCGCTGAACAACGGCGCTGAACGTACTTAAGTAGATCCTTAGAATAATATGTTATTATTCTAAGAGTAGATCATAGAAAAAAATTAGATCTATGTATGATCGGATCCTCAGAATAAGGACTCTATGCAGTCCTTATTCTGAGATCGGATCGGTGTTTTAAAATACGTTTCGTTTCAAGTCATTTTTATTTCGTAATTATTGTTAAAAAACAACATTATGTAAAATAAAAATGTTGCAGTGGCCTTTCTGATGTATTTTTTTTACATTTTAATCATACTTTTTATAAATATTATATTTGCATCTTCCCTATTGTGCACCCAAAGAGTATTAAATTAAAATACTGTGTGCACCTTCCATAACACGAACAAATAACGAAACGCACCAAATGTCAAATGCTGATTGCTGTTGAAGTAACAATCTAACTAGTCTGTGGTAACAAAAATCAACAAAAATTCGGATAATCCCATAGATTTAGTATATGATAATTCACAATCCGAATCGGATTTACAATAATTTTTTCCTCGGAAAGTATAACAGTGCGCAATTTGCGGTTTTTCGCAATGTTAATGTGATTTTGTGATCTATCTGCTATATAAGTTTGAAAACCGATGTCGTGGGGAGATTTAGAACTATGTACCTACAGTTGAGCCCAATGATATTATAATAAAATTATTATAATATCATTGGTTGAGCCGGTGTTTGTTTTGTAGTAATAAATAAAATAGTTTTATTGTAGTTTTATGTCTTGTACAATTATATCTGTGACTCATTATGTTATTATTCTAAGTCTGTGACTTATCTTTTGAACGAACTCGAATTGTGTGTGTGTGAAGCAAAATGGGAAACAAAAGGAATAAAATATTGCGACGGATTTGTCTTAGAAAACAGAAAAAAAGGTTAAAAATAAAAAATCAAAGTAAGTTAAACACATCAGTTCTGTACAGTCCGACAAACTTATCTGTTCCGGTGGCGGCGTCGCTACTGTCGTTTTAGTCCTGTCATTAAATATCTTCTTTGTATTGCAAAACACGTAGTTCCAATTTTGGCCACCGGAACAGAAAAGTTTGTCGGTCTCTAATACTACATAAACATAGAAGCAAACCAAACAGCTGATGACATGACATTTGTTTTTTTTCGTCACAGCATACACCAGCAAAAGCAAATAAGCCCCTCAACTTCGTTTATAGATTCGGCTGCGAGAATAGATTCTAATTCAGCAGAGACATAAAATAATTATAAACAAAACTCGGGGTATGTAAGTAAGGCTCTATTTATTTATAGAATAGAATAGGATAAATCTTTATTTAGTACGGTCAACAGCACATCACGATAAACACTTGCAGTTCGATAATAGCACTTATGCCCCCGACATAAGAGCGGTACAAAGTCCAAAGTGTTACGTCTGACGTGCTTTTGACTGTACCAATAAAACTTAAACTATACAGTAAAAACACAGTAAAATTAATAAAAAAAACACAAAAGAGAAATAACAGAACGAACAAAACAAAATGATCAATAACAAAACAAAAAATCAGTACATAATGTATTTAAAATAACATTAAAAACACGGTTGGTACCAAAATGGTCTTCGCTCAGTATTTTGCCGTCTTTAAGGCGTCACAACCACGGGTTATCCCACTCAGGGGGCAACTGGGAATTCGTAAAAAATAATGTCCCAGTTGCCCCCGTGCCTCCTTTGAAGGGGCAACTGGGAGTATAATTTTTAAATTTTGAAACGTCAGTCCTACTTGAGACGCCGTAAAGTATAACTAGATATTTTTTCCATATGTTGCTAGAAGTAAGTGAGTGTAAGTTTGAAGGGTCAAAGGAGGCACGGGGCAACTGGGACATTATTTTTTACGAATTCCCAGTTGCCCCCTGAGGGGGCGATGCCTGAGGGGGCAACTGGGAATAATCCACAACCACTGGTATTCTGTGGATGCCAGGTGTTGGTGTACATGTATACCTTTGTGTTAATATTAATTACCAACCTTACATTAACTACAACCTCCACAAATGGGGTCTTCGAGATAGGCCGGACTGTGACTGTGGGGCTCCAATCCAAACATCGACGCATATTGTTGAGGAATGCCCTCTCCGTCGTTTTTCTGGTGGTATGCGTGAGCTCCATAACCTTACGCCGGCGGCAGTGGACTGGTTGCGGCAACTCGACATAGACGTTTGAGGATTCATGTGGAAGCCATACGAAATGATGACCAACCTTACATAGTAATGTGGCTCACAATAAACAAATTGAATTGAATTGATGGGGCAAACAGATTCCATATTTTTGCCCACCACGTCATGTCGAATCGAATTCAGTCAGTTGTCTATTGAGATACTCAAAGTCTACGTCAAAGTATCACCATCATACCAACTTTGACATAGAGAGTTATAAAACAACAGACATAAACTCTTGTTTGTGTATCAAAACTAAAATATTTAGTATTTTTGTGTAAATATATAATTTACTAGCCTTCCGCCCGCGGCTTCGCCCTCGTGAACTACAGGACGTTATCCTGCGGGAATATCTTTATAAATGGTAGCCTATGTGTTATTCTGATGTATAAGCTATATTATTGTATTTGTAAAGTTTCATTATAATTTTATTTTTTATCTCATCAGTGTTTCTCTACTATATATTATGGATGTATTATAAGTTTGGGGCTAGATGGCGATGTGTGAATAATGGTCAGAGATATATTTATTATTTATTTAATAAGCGGACTGAAACAAATAATTTTATCAATCTTGGCTTTTCTTCAATGGTTTGATATTAAAAAAAAATTACTTTTTTAGAATTGAACAGCATATTGATGGGCAACATTTAGAGGACGTCACAAAATTAAATAATATTGGAACAACACAAACAATAAAAGAGAAACAGAATAACAAGTAAGTGTCAATTTTTTCACTTGTTCGTGAAAGGTAATGTAATAGAAAGAAACCACTGGCTAGCTACCTCCACAGGTGAAATCTGCTGCCATAACAGCTCTGGCTGTGTTCTGACAAAATTAATGTGGGAGCCAGTACACTTGAAATCAGAGGCTCGAAGATCAGATGACCCTACAGTCTGGCAGCACATTGAGCGACGTTTCCAGGTGAAGTGTCCCTCATTGGCCGCTTACCATCAGGTGGGCTGCGTGCCTGTCTGCCAACTGACCTAGAATAAAATATAAAGTAAGGTTAAAATAACCGATATCGTTGTTACAGATTAAATTTGAACAATGCTGATTCCAAAGAGCTGCCTTGCAATGAACCGCGAAGATGTGAAAGCAATGATGAGGTATTTTATTTTCAAATAGAAGGCGTCATATTTCTTCTTCTTCATCCCAGCGTATTCCTGATTGCATCCAGTATGGAGCTCAGGGTCCGCTTCGACTATGATCCTAGATTTGACACGCCTGGTTATTACAATGGAGCGATTGCCATCTGACCTCCGTAACCCGACAAGGGAAACCAGACCTACTTTGAACATAGTCGGGACCAACGGCTTAACGTGCCTTCCGAAGCACGGAATCATCATTCTTTTCAGACATTCAGGTGATTCAAGCCTGCAATGTCGTAAACTGGAAACATTCACACAAAGTGATGCTCCCCGCGGGATTCGAACCCACGACCTCCAGGTATTAGAGCCCAACGCTCTAACCACTGTACCACGGAAGCAGAAGGCGTCATATTTATACTGCATAAATAATATTATTTATTTTTTATGTAAAGAGGAGGCAATGTGCAAGCGGGTCACCTGATGGTAAGCAATCACCGCCGCCCATAAATACCCGCAACACCAGAGGAGTCACAAGTACGGTCAACAGCACATCACGGTAAACACTTGCAGTTCGATAATAGCGCTTATGCCCCCGACATAAGAGCGGTACAAAGTCCAAAGTGTTACGTCTGACGTGCTTTTGACGTACGTTGCCGGCCTTTAAGAAAGAGATATGCTCATCTCTTGAAGATTAGCCTTATACAGCGTGGAATTTTAGTCAGTTTTCCCGCAGTAAAATGATTCTATCTTAGTAGTAAAATACATATTAAAGTTTTTTTTTAGTCAAATGACATGAAAAAAGTGATAGAAAGTCGAACCAATAGTACTGCCTGCGTCGCAGTCGGTCACCGGCCGGGGTCATTGCCCTTCGCGTTTATAAAAAAAAAAAATACTATTTACTCACATTTGGTTTCCGTTTTCCCATCAAACACTAAAAAACAATTACTTGCATAAATCAATAGTACAGTAAAAATCACGTCAGACGTAACACTGGACTTTGTACCACTCTTATGTCGGGGGCATAAGTAAGTGCTATTATCGAACTGCAAGTGTTTACCGTGATGTGCCGTTGACCGTACTACTGATGGTGAAGCGTTCTGATGCGGGAAACAACGACTAAAAAAATACGCAGTATTATTGTCGTATACAAGTAACATTTATTATTGTTAAAAATAAAATTATAAATATAAAATAATATGTATTTATTAGTCCTTATGAAATAAAAAAGTGTGAAATAAAAAAATATTTCGATATGTCACTTATTTTCCTATAGGACGCTGAGTTAGCTTTAACCGGGGAACCTAACCTAATTTAAATAATAGGGAACATCCATTATTTTTATTTTTGTGTTCATTTTAAAGAATTCCATGTAGAATAAACCATTGTGTAACGCACGTTATATAGGGACTCGAGACCTAGCGCGGCTCCTCGACCAATCGCAGCGTGCCACGCTCGCACCGTGCCGCGTCAGCCAATCGCAGCGCGTTAATACGATAGACTGCGGCAGCGCTCTGCAGCACTGCCACGCGATTGGCCGACGCGAGAAAAGGGTTGACGTTTCGATTTGAAGTGTACAAAGTCGTTGGAAAAATATAAAAATTCTAATCTACGAGGATCGAGGCTTCAGCTACGACAACTCTTTACAACTGTTAAATTAAAAAAATAATACATTGTAATTAATCGGAAAAAATGCGGTTTTAAATTGATAGTATAGATTTTCGCGCGAAAACGGACCTATTGGTTCGGATGACGTCACTCCTGTCCTGTCACTGCCTCACTGGTCGTAGTTCACCGTACTTGTTCGTCGCTGGCTTTCATACTTTTGCATATTTTAACGAGTTTCGAAATATTTTTTGTAAAAATTTAAAATGGACTATCCATCAACATCAGGTGATCATAACAATACCACTAATATTCCAAAAAAAAGCCGTGTTGACTCATGTTTTGTGCCATTGTGTCCTTCTACTTCAACAAAGTTTCCGAACAAATTATTTTTGACTGGACCTTCTGACCCAAAACGGAGAAAAAAGTGGTTTCTTGCTGCGAAGAGAAATGACAATTATTCTCTAAAGACCACTATTCGATGCTGTGAAGATCATTTTGACGTAAGTCGGCGAATATATGCTTGTAAATGCTTAGTTAATCTGCTTGTACGTAAAAACGCTTTAGTAACCTACCAAATACTTACATACATTATCGCCGTAAGATTCTTTTGTTGAGCTAAAATAACTGCTATGTTTAGAAACCGCTGTATAAAATACAAAGTTTAACAACTATGATATAAATACCGTCTTAGAATAATAACATATTCTAAGCATACCCATTGAGCTAATATTTCTATGAGCATACCGTAGTAATTTAGTCCCTTTCATTTCTACACTTGAAAACTCTGCACTTTCGACAAAAAAGGTATTTACCGGTTTGAAGCTTATGATGTATATCATCCGTCGCAGAAACATCAATTTGCAGATTTCCACGCTTATATTTTATTGTTTTTGGACTGACATTTTGCACAAAACAACCATAGTAATTTACTCCAAAACAAAATAAGCAATATGGCGGAATGTCAGCGCTACTGAAGTTAGCAAAAGTGTACTAGCCGAAAAACCGCTAAAAATCGCCATTTTGCTCATAAACGCTAGCAAATTCTATTTCCGCGGAACGCACCCATTATTCACATAAAACCTAGCATCAAATATGTTGTCATCACGCGAGTGACGTCACTAAACGCTGATTGGTGTTTTAAAATACGTTTCGTTTCAAGTAATTTTTATTCGTAATTATTGTTAAAAAACAACATTATGTAAAGTAAAAATGTTGCAGTGGCCTTTCTTTTATATTTTTGTAACATTTTAATCATGAATATTATAATTGCATTTTCCCTATTATATGCTTGTAAAATTATTCGTATTAAAAAATTACCATTCATAAATAATATATTAAAATATAATGTTGTGAATGATGAAGAAGAGATAAACTCTACTTTAAAACAAACAAAATAAGTACAGTCTGTTCACCATTAGTTGTCCTTTAGCCGCTATATTGGCAGCATTGCCTACGCTTTGTAAATCTGTCAAAAAACAGATTGAAAGTATTTAAAAACAGAAGTACCAATATAGCGGCTAGAGGACTTCTTATCGTGAACGATCTGTAAGCAAATTACCTACTTCAAAATAAAAAAAAATAAGCAAAATGGCGGATTATGTCAGCTCTACAAGTTAGCAAACGTGTCCTGGCCGAAAACTGTATAGTTTGTTTTTCAGCGCTCTAGTAAGCGCTCTCAAGCGCTTTTTTTTACCAAACGCACCCAAACGGCGCGAGTGACTGTGACGTCACAGGTCATACACTCACGCAGTACGTTGCGCGTGGTCGCGCGCTCGGGTACGGTTCACTACGAAATAACGCAAATATTATTCGTAATGTCGAAATCGAATACAAGAAAATCATGTGTTGTGCCAAAATGTATAAGTACTACCACCAATGCACCCGAAAAGTTATTTTTTTTGGTTCCAATGGATATTAATATACGTAAGAAATGGCTAAAAGCTATGCACAGGTTTATTCCATTTGGAGATAAAAGCAAAGTATATTGTTGTGAAGATCATTTTGACGTAAGTACATTGACATATTGACAATGACGTTCAATATGACGTTTATTTACTTTTTATTTATTTATTAGGTACACCAACAACATGTCATAACAGCTTTTTTAAAAAATGATACAATATTTTGCATGCATGTCAATTAAAAAACTAGACTCACAATCACGCTCAAATATTGTCCGAAGCAAAAGTCGGCCCACCCGACTATTGGGCAGAATTTTCGTTTAGTTGTATACAATTGACATTAAACACTAGCCCTCTTATTACAAAAAACATCGCTAAAACAGGTTTAAAACTGTACTACTTAGTACAGGTTTAGGTCCGGACTATTTTTTAAAACTTTCCTTATTACAAAACAAATACCAACATAAGAATAATTTACTGGTACTAACTCGTTTAGTGCGTTTCATTTTACAAGACTATGTTTTATGACATGTTTTTAAATCTTTAAATAGGATAGTAAAAATAACAATTCTTTATTTATAAATGTGTTTTAGTAATGTGAGAAAAAGTAACATTTATTTTTAATTTTCTGTTCACAAATTAAGTAATTCTTTTCAAAATTTGTCTTTCTATACGTAGAACGGAGCGAAATTTTTAAAGTGTTATCGTTTTGACGTTTGAAAGTTAGTCCATAGTAAAACTAGGGGCACCGGCGGACTTTCTTAGGTCTAACTTTAGTACTCGAAATGAAGTAAAACTTCGTTTTGTAATAGCGTTTGACTTTAGTCAGGAGTTTAGTCAGGACTAAGCTCGGTTTAATTTTTAAACCACGTTCTGTAATAAGAGGGTAAATGCCACGAGATAAGGTGTTAATTTGAACGAATGTGTTAATGTCATCAGTGTCAAAGCCACTCGGACGTTTTTTGAGGAATTTTTCTTAGAGATTGGGGTGTCTAGTTCATAATACAAAGTACTCTGTGGTCTAGTTGTATATTGAACGTCATGTATTATAGGTAGGTAGTTTGTTATTGTATTTTTATAGTTTGCAGTAGGTAAGTATCTCTTATATCTAGTTTGTACAATGAAATGAAATAATTTATTCTGCAAAATTGATTTTAGAAAAATTCTTTTGCATGTCAATCTTTTTTTCCCTACCAGCAAGCAGTTCGACGTCAAAACTCAACAGTATTGCCTTTCTTTAACAATATTACAAATTATAAATTACCAGTAGGTAAAAGTGGTAACTGAACCATCATTTCTTGGAATCACGAGCTGATTCCAAGAAATGATGGCTCAGTTACGTAGGATGCAAATTTTTTGCGGCCAATTTATTTAGTTGGCGAAAGCCAAATTAAAAAAGAAGAAAATACTTTAGAAGGAGATGCATGAAATCTATTATTTTAGACGTATTTTCAAAGTCAGTTATCGTAGTTATAAGTAACGATAAACACAAATTTTTAACGAGGAATTTAAAGATAAAACTACAAAGATTATTTACGTGTTTTTTAAATATGTAGTTGTATATGCATTAAATAAGGAATAGATAGCCGTTATAAACAAGACTTTTTAACGTTTGGTCTGGGAACGGCCTCAAGACCAACTTGGAGGTCGGACATAGAGTAATTATTACTCTGTGGGGTCGGAGCACTGTTGACCTGTATTACGGGTTTCATACGAAGCCTCTCTCAGGCACCAGGCTCTCACACACAAGGAAAACAGACTATGCATAGCATTTAAGTCCAACTATTATTGTATTTACCTTTGTGAGAGAAAATAAATCATTTAGACGTGCGTGACACCGTCTTCAAAATAGGTTAATTGCCAATTTTTTGCGGCCAATTTATAGTTTTTTTCATTGTCTATCGATTGGCGAAAGCCAAATTAAAAAAGAAGAAATACTTTAGAAGGAGATACATGAAATCTACGCACACGCTTCAAATAATAAATTATAGATAGCATTTTATTCTTGTTTCAGATTGAGAAAGATTTGGAGAACTACATTAAATATAAACTGGTTGGGGGCAAACTGCAACTTAAAAGAGACGCAGTACCTCACAAATTTGAATGTCAACAAGAAAATGATAAACCTGAAAATAGTGGTGTTTCGGTACTGGTTTTTTTTTATTAATTCGTTATCTATATATATAAAAGGCTTAGGTTTAAGCAACCACCAGATATAATGAAATATAACGCCCAAAAAATCCTAAGTACTTACCAGAATTTAATCCCCATTTTATTATGAAATGATCACCAATAAACGTTAAGTCTGCTAACCTAAAAAACGTAAGTATCGTCAGAATAATCGCTGAGCTACCCAAAAAGGCCACGCGTGCACCAAATTTGTACTCGCATTGTATTTAAAAATTTCATCCAAATATGTTACATATTTTTATCCTAATAAATTAAAGTAATGCGTACAAAAATCATTGTATACCCAAAAAATATAAATGAAGTTCTAAAGATTTACCGATTCTATATACCATTAATTAACGATTGATAGTAAATAAACAAAATTTTTTTCTCTCTGTCCCGACCAAGTAAAATGGGTAGAATTCAGTTCTAGTGGTCGCAGTTCTAACCTAACCTAACACAAATCTTATCAATCAATTTAATATACTTGGTTATATGAATACATTTTATGGCAAACGTAATGATATATTTGGGTAAGAATGACACAAAACTTTGCTAGTTAAAATTTGGTGCACGCGTGGCCTTTTTGGGTTACGAAAAGTTTTTGTAGTGCAGGCATGACTTAAATAGCCCGAAATATTTTGGTACAGGTTTCGTTTATTTGTACATATTATATTAATTTTGGATGAGGCTATTTGGGTAACGATTGTGTTTTTTGGTGGTCATTTAATTTGTTCCCTATATAAAACTCAAAGGAATAGATATCTATCAACGCACAGCCCAAACCACTGGACGGATCGAGCTGAAATTTGGCATGCAGATAGATGTTATGACGTAGGCATCCGCTAAGAAAGGATTTTGATCAATTCCCACGGGAACGGGAACCACGCGGGTGAACCGCGGGCGCCCGCTAGTTATTATATGGATGTTTGAACTAAGCCAGCATTTGACCACAAAGTTGCCTGATGGTTAAATAACTATGCGGTCTACGATTGAGCGCGCTTGCATAAGATAATCCCGCGCAGTCCGCATCAAAAAAAGTCAAAGCAAACCGCTTAGTCCGTCTCTCGTCTCGACTGCGTACTGATGGAGTCTCTGCAGTAGCGTAGCGATGCGGGGGCGGTCCGCCCCGGGCGGCACTTTTAAGGGGGCGGCAAAATAGCCTTGAGGAGCAGAAAAAAAAAGAGCGGCAGAATTGTCTTCCGCCCCGGGCGGCTGACACCCACGCTACGCCACTGAGTCTCTGTCCGAGTCTATTCGTTCGGTAATGTATCGGAGCTGGCGGAATCAAGTTGTGCAGTTGAGAAGCTCAGTCGCCAAAGTGAAGTCTGTAAAAGACGGGGACAAGCAATCCTCCTTAGATGATCGAGACTCTGTAAGCTCTCAATCAAAGCATCGTCACCGATAATTCTCTTTGCACGCTGCTCAATAGAGTCCGAGTCAGCCAACTGGTAAAAAACAGAACCATCCCAAAGATGTACGCGCCTCACACGTAGTTATAAATCGAAAGTTTTTACTAGAGTTTTAGTGATTGTGCGGTACCGGGAAATCCCGGAACATATGTAGTTAAAAATTCCCAGTACCAAAGGTTTTAAATCCAGGAATTCCCGGTAATTTCAGTACCGGGAATTTCCGGGAGCAAACCCTAATGACCTGTGACGTCACACCAACGCAGCGCCAACGCGCTGGGATTTTAAAATGTCTATAAAATCTAAACTAATTGATATTTTGGCCTAAACTAATTGAAACAAAAAATAGTGTGTTTACATTTACATAGGCTTTACTGTAACAAAGTAACAAGCGATTTCGCATACCCAGTAACATTCTCCATTATTTAGGTACCAAAGAAAAAAACACGTAAAATGGCAGAAGCGACGCAAGGACCTAGCACATCTGCGAAAATAACAAGAAGCAAGAGAGTTAATAATTTATTTCTTATTTAAGAGTAAATATTAAATAAGAAATAAATTTTTGACGAGCCATTTGGTGTAATGGTCGAGGTCGTGTATTGCTATGCTTCGATCTTCGATAAAAACCTTCAATTTGGCTGCCCGCCAAAGTGCGATAATAATCGGTGACAGACTTTTTGTAAGTGACAAATAGAACGTTCAGTCAAAAGCACGTCAGACTCACTGATCTCCATAGACAACTGGATAGGCGATTAGTACCAAATATTTGATCCGATTTTAAAATCGCCATATTGGCGCTGAGAGCAGTAGTTAGTGTACTTGGAACTAATAATAGTGCTGACTATCGCAGATAAACTTCGATAATGCTGTCATTGTCAATGTCAATGGCTGTCCATTTGAAGTCATTTTAGTTCCCAGTACACTATTGGGGGCGCTTCAAATCGACAGAAAAAATAGCTGTCATTTCAATGTCTATAGCCACTCCAGCGTAATACGCCGTATTATAATGGACCTCAGTGGTCAGACTATACTCTTTAAACTCACTCTTATGTTGGGAGCATAAGTGCTATCAAACTGCAAGTGTTTACCTTGATGTGCTGTTGATCGTACTGATAGACAACGCACACGACCTACAAAAAGTCGGTCATAAATACCTTAGAAATAAAGTCGGTCACCGATTGTCGGTCATACAAAAATTCTGACGTGGGCGGGCACACAATGGCTCGTCAAACAAATAATTCTGTTTGTAGCAGTCATCACGGCCTGACTCCCCAACTCCTGCGAAGCTACCAGACAAGAAAGTCGAGGCCCTGATCCACCAGAGGCCCAAGAAAGCGCTGAAGAAGAATGACATCTTGGAGAAACAGGTCAAATCTTTGTTGGCCAAAAACATGGAGTTACGAACAAAAAATGCTGTGAGTTCTCATTATTATATGCATTGAATAGAGACCGACAAACTTATCTGTTCCGGTGACCAAAATTGGAACTACGTGAAATGCAATGCAAAAACGATATTAATTGACAGTTTTAAATAGACAGTAGCGACGCCGCCACCGGAACAGATAAGTTTGACGGTCTATATTTTGGTCTTCTACTGTTCCGCCATGTTTATTTTTTGACGTGACAACGTCTTATAATTCGATGGAGCCGGCTGCACGCACGAAAAAAACATGACTCATGCGGCGTTCCAGTGCAAGCGAGAGCGCGGAACGAGCGACAAAGAGGCACAATCGGCCTCCGCGTTCGGCAGCGTTCGACCTGTCTCTATCCAGTATCCTACTTGAGTGAGCGATGCGTCCGCGTGGACAGCAGCTATACAATAATACATTTACATGTTTATATTATTATGACGTTGTCACGTTCAATTAATATCGTCAGTAAACCGACTTTACAGACAACCGATTTTTTTATACTACTTTAGTTGGCAGACAATCACGCAGCCCACCTGATGGTAAGCGGTCACAGCGGCCTATTCCATTGAGGGAAACGACTGTAGGCTCATCTGATCGAGCCTTAGATCTCAAGTGTACTGGCTGATGGCTCCCAGTCCCCGTCAGCATAAGTAGACGACCAAAGTCAGAAGTTCAGTACTAATGAACGTAGTTCGCGTCAGAACTGTGTGATGTCAAGATGATTTCTCTCTCACTTCACATAGAGTTCTCTTTCTATTGAGAATTTTTGACAGATTAGAGTAGGATGCGATTGAGGCGCTCGTGGCGCAGCTGTGACAGTGGTTCGTAAGAGATAACGAAAGTTAAGCCACCCACGCCGCGATCGGTTAATGGATGGGTCCAAATTTAGTGACATTTATTTCGAGCGTCTCCGTGCTTCGGAAGGCACGTTAAGCTGATGGTCCCGGCTGATATTTACTATAATGTAGATATTAGTCGTCAAGCCTAGTCAGAGGCCATTTGGCGGCTTGATAACATCTGACATTAAGGGTGGTCACTTGCCTTACGCAGTACGCACCCCTCCACCAACCCGCACTAGGCCAGCGTGGTGGAGTATGGCCCACACTATCTCACAATTGAGATAAGGCCTGTGTCCCAGCAGTGGGAACGTATATAGGCTGATGATGATGAGGGTAGGATCTGCTGCCGTCCGTACATGAATAGGGTACTATTACTGATACACTTTCTTTTTCAGGAGTTGGAGAAAAAAAATCAGGAGTTGGAGAAAAAAAATCAGGTGTTGGAGAAAAAAAATCAAGCGCTGGGAAAGATAAATGCCCAACTGAAGGAGTTGATTGCTCAAAAACGTATGCGTGAGACGTGAGTACATTATTTTTTGAATAAAATAGAATAGAATAGAATAAAACTTTAAGGCTGCCCGCCCACGTCAGATCATCGGCGACAGACTTTTTGTAGGTGACAAATATTTCAAGAAGATTGCCGGGATCTGTACCAGACAGAGTTACAAATCAACGCATTTTTATCAGTTTAAATTAAATGTGTAGTCGTGGTGAGCCGAAGAGGAAGATACGAGGACTTAAACTGCCTATCACGAATTAGCCAAGCCGAGTTCCTCAGAGGGAAAGCAAAAACAAGGCTTTACAATTTTAATTCCTTTGTACTGAGTGACCAACCAGGCATCAATAGCTTGAACTTCCTTTAAGGTTATCTCAGTAGAAAGGCCTAATTCCTTACATCTTGGCTTCACAATGACTAAAATGTATGGGGAGACCTTATAGTTCCGAAAACACGAAACGCTAGCGTGAGTTAGGACTGTATGAAGGAGCAGTGCTGCCATCTCTTGAGTATAAATAAATAAATAAATAAAACGAAGGCCCGGAGAGGTATTAATTTTCAATAATTAGTTTGTAGCGGTAGAGCCATGCTGTTTTACAGTACGAATGGACCGGCTCGTCCGGGGAAGTACCACCCTCTCACTTATCACCAGCGTGAAATAATAGTGACTACTATTGTGTTTCGTCTGGTTTGTGAGAGTACCGGAGGCCCATACCCCCATAGGCCGGCAACGCATCAGCGATCCCTCTGGTGTTGCAGATGTCCATGGGCGGCGGTGATTGCTTACCATCAGGCAACACGCCGGCTCCTTTGCCGCCTCTGACATAAAACAAAACAAATTTTACATTATTTATCAATACAATCTTCATTTCATTGACGATCGAGCCATTTGGTGTAATGGTCGAGAAGTCGGCTATTACACCAGAGGTCGCGGGTTCGATTCCCGCACGGTACAAACATTTGTGTGCATGAACATGTCTGTTTGTATCGGTCTGGGTGTTTCTATGTATAATATGTATGTATTTACAAAAAAAAAGTATATAAGTAATGTTTATCCGTTGTCTGGCACCCATAGCACAAGCTAATGCTTAGTTTGGGGGGTTTGAGATATTTATTTATTAAATTTTTATTAAGTCATAAAGTTATCTGTTTCCAAAGACAA
The DNA here is from genome assembly GCA_949319885.1 of Mecyna flavalis. Lineage (NCBI taxonomy): Eukaryota > Metazoa > Arthropoda > Insecta > Lepidoptera > Crambidae > Mecyna > Mecyna flavalis. The sequence goes on from OX439422.1 coordinate 698,146, forward strand.
AATAAACAAAAATTTAAGTTAAGAACATATTGGGTACCAGTTGACCAGTCCCCAAAGGTTCACAAGTATGGGTTATTTCCATGTTGCCCCCACCGGGGGCAATTGGAAATTCGTAAAAAAAATGACGCACTTACTTCTAGCAACATATTTTTATGGAAAAAATATCTAGTTAAAATTTACGCGGTCAAAAGTGGGGCAGACGTTTGAAAATTTAAAAATTATACTCCCAGTTGCCCCTTCAAAGGAGGCACTGGGGGCAACTGGGACATTATTTTTTACGAATTCCCAGTTGCCCCCAGTGGGGGCGATGCCGATGGGGGCAACTGGGAATAACCCACAGTCCCACAACAAGTATGACGTGTGTGTCAGCCATATCAGAGAAAATGAGATGCCCTGACTTATAGAAGATTATGTGTATAATTATTGTTTCCCAAAAAACCTTGCCTGTCCCTAACGACTCGATGGTCTAGTGGTTTAAGTACCGGGCCGAGATCTCGGGGTCCTGGGTTCAATTCCCGGGTCGAGCTAACTTTGTGTCGGTATTTTCAGACACAGCTCGGGTTTGTGATCACCAATCCGCATTTGGCAAGCGTGGTGATTAAGCCAGTACCCATCATTGTAGCGATAACTTGATTACAAGGATGGAGGCCTTTGCCCTGCAGTGGGACCTAATAGCTGATACTATACTATACTATGTGTAACTAACTGCCTTCGTGGAACATTGGTTAGAGCATTGGGCTCTAATACCCGGAGATCGTGGGTTCGAATCCCGCGGGGAGCATCACTTGTGTGAATGTTTCCAGTTTGGTAAGGACATTGCAGGCTTGAATCACCTGAATGTCTGAAAAGAATGATGATTCCGTGCTTCGGAAGGCACGTTAAGCCGTTGGTCCTGCGCCTGATCTCTCTTCGGTCGTGTCAGACTGCTGTCCCACCGTGTTATGGGAGTGACGGAATAGGGAGTGCACCTGTGCTTGCGCACTCACTTGTGCACTATAATATATCCTGCGTAGTTGGCTGATCGTAAAAGATCGGCCGCCGTAGCCGAAAACTCGGCTAGGAGGACATACTATGTGTATAATTATTGTTTCAGAAGAAAACCTTGTCTGTCCCCAACGACTCCAGGGAGACCTCAAAGGAGTACCGTCCAATCCGAACCGGAGCAAAGTTCCTTACTCGCACAGCTATTGTCGCCATCTTCTCGACTCGAACCGGAAATTAGTTTGCCCCAAAAGAATCAACTTGAGATTGAGACGGATCCATTGCTGATAACTCAAGAGAGTATCAAAACCGAACCGGAAGAATGTTCTCCACTCGTACAGCAAATGCCATCATCTTCTCCACTCGTACAGCAAATGCCATCATCTTCTCCACTCGTACAGAATATGCCATCGACTTCTTCATACGTACAAATGCCAATAACTTCTTCACTGGTACATTTACATTCTCCGCTCGAACAAACACCATCATTTATTATCTTGCCAATGGGTTCTCAGGTTGAAAGACCAATAGTGTCTTCAAATAGTAATGTTTTGACGAATATGCCGGTTATTTCTTCTGTTGAATCGCTTTTACCAAGCAATAGTATAACGGAACAAGTTGATGAAACATTCCAAGTAGAAATTAAAGAGGAACCTGATGAATATGAACAGTACTCAATACTAATGACTCAGTAATAATTGTGAACAATGATATTATTAATAAAAAATAGGTAGATAGGTTACTTGAGCTAAAAAATTGGCACCCGAAAACTGAGCTAATTAGCACACCCGAGCTCAGTCTCGCGAAAGCATTGACAGACCGACAAACTTATCTGTTCCGGTGGCCTAAATTGGAACTACGTGAAGTGTCAGTTTTTGCAATGCAAAAAGGATATTTAATGACAGTACCCCACTTGTTACTACCGTCGTTTTAAAACAACACTCAAGATAAATAAATATAAAAAGATTTGTGGGTATTTTTGATAGTTGTATTTATTTTACTAGAGTTGTTTTTAAACAACACCAATTTTCCGAATTTCTACTAGAAATAGATTTTTATTTTTACTTTTCCAGAATTTTTATTTTTTTATTATCCACATATTTCAAAAAAAAAATTCAAAATTTCTTTATTAAAAACTTACACGTGATATTTTACAATGTTTGGGGGTCTCCATTTAAGTATAATATCTACTTGTGTTAGGAGACACCCGCTCCTTTTTAATGTATCGTAGAGGTAAGTTTAAATATAATAATTACATAAAATTTACTATTTGCTAAAATATAGTAAAATAGACAAAAAAATAAAAATAGCTTTAATGTTGTATGCATGTATGAAGTGAGATTGTTTGTGTGTGTGTGTGTGTGTGTGTGCGTGTGTGTGTGTGTGTGTGTGTGTGTGTGTGTGTGTGTGTGTGAGTGTGTGTGTGTGTGTGTGTGTGATAGAGTGTAATGCGCTTGAGTGTGTTTCTGATCCTGCTACCCAAATCAGAGAGGAAATTAAAGAAGTATTTTTTCTGTGTCCTCATAATTTAGTGTTTTGAGCCAAGTGGCCAATTTAGTTCTGCATGCATTCTCTGTAAGGCATATTATGTATCTGTATATGTTTATTAATAGCATTATATATTTTTATTGATTGTGTCTTGTACTGTTTTGAGGCAAATTTTGTTCTGCCTTTTTTTTTTTTTTTTTTTTTTTTTGTTTAATGATATCCCTACTCGAGGTTTTACGTTTATTAGATACTACTTGGTCAACAGGATTTTTTTTGTGTATTTTTAGACAACATTGGAACAGATATAGTTGACGGACGGACAAAACATTTGACTCCCTAAGTAAATTTGTAGTATTATATAGTTTATTCTTTTTGTGCATGACTTTCAGAATAGCTCGTTGAGCTCGTTCTATGCTTATAAATTTAGTTTTAAAGGTTCCTCCCCAAACTGTGATGCAATAGAGTAAAATTGATTGGAACAGGGTTATGTAAATGTAAGTCAAGAGCTTCTTGTCAGCTATGTTACGAAGGTTTTTAAAAATCCAGATAAGTTTTCTTGCCCTGTTTGATACTGCTTCGATTTGGGGATACCATGTTAAATGTTGATCTATAATGATACCGAGATATATTAAAAAATCTACAAGTTCGGACACAAATTATATGTCAGTAACATCCGGGGTACTAAAAAGACAGTAATGACGCCGCCACCGGAACAGATAAGTTTGTCGGTCTATCTATACGTACGCGCCGTGGACAATTTTTGACTTCGCTACAGTACTGACATAACCTATCTACCTCTTTTTTATTATAATATCATTGATTGTGAAGATGTTAAGTTTTGTTTTAAGTAAGTATATTTTTTCAATAAATGAAAATGAAAACTGTGTATTATTTTATTGTCCTTGTTGTAAACCTCTTGGCCCCTTTTTGTGGAGGAAAATCCTTTTTAGCACGTAACGCAAGTAAGTGAAACCGAGTGCGGAATTTTGGACTTCACCTTTTTTTTTCTTTGATGCAGGGGAAATGCTGCCTTAAGAGGAAACACTAAGAGTGAGAGAATTGAAAAATAGGTATTTGTAAAATCTATTGCTGTCGCGCTGTGCCTAGGGCATCGAAACCCGGTCCAATTTTGAAAACCCGGGTTTTCGGGTTTTAGAGTAATCAAAACCCGGGTAGACCGGTTTTTTCGAGTTTTTCGAGCTTTTTATTGTATTTTTTTAAATACACTAATCTGCGTTTATATATCGATTTCCTACACTGAGTACAAAAAATAAAGGATCAGGAAGAATTAAAATAAATGAAACAGTACTTTGCAAATTACAAAATCAGTTTTAATGTTTAAAAAAGTGATGAAGATTTATTTTATCTTCAGAATATCTTAAAACTTAGTAAGTAATTAAATTTTTTTTAAATCACAGACTTGCAGAGATTAGTTTTGCGGGAACATACGGGAACGGGGGTAGGAAAAATTGACGAAGGGTTAGAAAACTAAGAAAGGGAAGCAGATGATAGAGATGCTTAGGGAACAAGAGGAAAAAATTGAGAAAACCTTCAAGGAGATGGAGAGACTGAAGGAGACGATAGTGACCGACTAAGCCAGCATGACATAATTATGCAAGCGTCGTAGCAGCACCACCGCCCTAGGACACAATAAAAAGGAGCAACTCGACTTCACTCCTTAGTTATCAGCTCCACAGTTGATACTGAAACATGCGATGAAGTGCTCGAGAAGGTACGTAAAGCAGTGAACGCAAAAGACGGCTGGGTAACTGTGGTAAGGTCCGAAAAGTGAGGGACCGTTTAGTAATAGTTGAGTCCAGAACTCAAGAGGCAAGGAACAAAATCAAAGAACGGCAAAAAGACGCGGGGAACCACCTTCCATTCGATGAAGTGCACAATCAAGATCCCTTGGTGGTAGTCAAGGATGTGCTAGCACACAGCAACGAGGACATCTTGGCAGCCCTGAGGAATCAGAACAGGGAATTCTTTGGAGGGTTGCAAAAACACGATGATAGGGCAGAGGTCAAGTATAGGAAGAAAGCCCACAACCCCCATAATAACCGTGTGGTCCTTAAGGTTTCATCTATGATTTACAACAGAATGGTGCACAGGGGGTACCTACGTCCACATAGACTTGCAGAAGGTGAGGGTCGAGGATCAGTCGCCCCTGGTCCAATGCTCAATGTGTTTGGGATATGGCCACGGGCGGTGATTTTGCAAAGAACAGACCCCAAAATGTGGACACTGTGGAGGTGCCCACATCGATACCAGAAATATGAATTAACGTAAGGGACATTTTGGCGAAAATGAGTTATATATATCATTGGATTCAGAATTTTCTGCTCTATCGATTGGTGTTATTAAAAAAGTACTATCGTTAAAAAAATGTCCCTTACAGTAAGATTTTTTGGCCTGCGTAAAACGTTTTATGCCAAAAAAAAAAATGATGTAACAGACGTTTACATTATTTTTCTCTGAAAAATAAAGTAAGTCAATAGTGTTAAATAATTTACACCCTTACCTTGTCCCTTACTTTATTTGTGATTAGAGTTTTTTAAGAATTTAATTTAACACCAGTTAAAGATACCCTAAATGACACTGACGAACGGTGAAGATGGTGATGACAGCTGATAATGATATAACTAGATAAAATACTAAATAGAAAAAGTTACATATTCTAACCACTTCAATTTCACCATTAAAAAAGTTTAATTTACCAATAGGTATAATATTATCATCATAATCTGTCAGCCCATTCCTAATTATTTAATCTTGTAATCTATGTATATAAAAGAAAGTGGTTACACTATTTATAACTCAAGAATGGATGAACCGATTTGGCTGAAAATTGGTGAAGAGGTAGCTTCGAACCAGGATACGGACATAGGATCCTTTGATGGGGGAAAGGGGGGGGTAATTGAAAAAAAATACGCACGGATGAAACCGCGAGAGCGACCCTAGTAATATATATTTCTAATATTAATATGAATATCACACATCATTGAATATCACTTATATTTTTTTATTCATTCATCTTTCAGACAAATAATATTTTTCATCTGTCTTTCGTTTTCAGTACATTCATTCAGTTACTTAATAAAAAGACTGTTTGATTAAGTCTGAGATTCTTTTTTTAATTTAATTTCTGATTTTAAAGCCAATGTTACGTAAATATTAAAGTTTAATAGACTGATTTGTGTGTTGAATTTATAATAATTACGCAGACATAAAAGTCGAACATAAAAAAATATTAATAATAAATCGTTTTATTTTTGTCTCCCTAAATTTCATTTAAATCTGCGATAGCTAGGCTGAAACTAACATTTAATCATGCAAATAACCTATTTGCTTGATATTAAAATACTCTAAATTTAGTATATTATATCTATAGTTACATCAAATTGCAACACTGTAAAAGTCCTTTACAATAGAATTTCGTATAATTTTCTATTTCTCTTGCTGCTTACGTTATGCTTGACGGTTTACAAATAAAATATTAGCAACGTAAGGTACAACAAAACGTATTTTTTTAATGTAAGGGACATGCTATTTCTTAAACCACTGGGTATTTCTAAATTATTCGTTCATAGCATGAAAGAAGAGAAAATTCTAAGAAACTTTGCTCTAGACACAATTAAAATTGAAGCAGACAGTAAAAAGTTATAGAGAGATTTAATTTTTTTTTATCGTTTTTTGGCTCTCCTGAAAAACAGTGTTTTGTCCCTTACGTTAATTCATATTTCTGGTATCGACATCTAGCAGGAGCAGCGCCTGAGTGTTGCAACGGCGTTGCGAACAAGCACGACAGCACGTGCAGGCACACAAATCGTTTACGGGCAGGCAACCTCACCTTGCAGTGGCCCAAGCCAACCTCCAAAGGAAAACCTAAAGAGCTACATCGGCCGGACTCACGATGGAGGCCAGCGTACGCAAATGGGCGTTCGCGCTGGTCCAGGAGCCGTCTGTGGGAGGGGTACGAAGGATGAAGGATTACCGTGGAGCGAGAGTCTTGCAAAGTTCTGAAGTAGGAGATGGGACAGTCAAGGCGGCGATAGTTGTGCTTGACAACGAACTCGACACCATTACTGTGCCTAAAACTCACATCATCATCGTCATCCGCTGGCTCAGCGACTTGAAGTGGATTTTGGCCTCCAACACGAGATTACGCCACTGCTCCCTGTCTTGAGCAACCTCTTGCAAATTGACAGGCCCCAGCAACTCGAACAGGTCCCTCATGACCATATCTCTCCAGCGGTACTTTGGACGCCCGACCGGCCTTCGAACACTTGGCACCCCCATGTACGCACGCTTCACCGCGCGATCCTCCTCCATGCGTTCTACGTGGCCCAGCCAGCGGAGTCTGTGGGCTTTGGTTTCTCCCATAATGTTACGCTGCATTATGAGTTCCTCAACCTCACAGTTCTTGCGTATTCTCCAGCTGCCATCCTCGTTTCTCGTCGGTCCCAAAATCTTCCGCCATATCTTCCTTTCGGTTACCAGAAGCTTGTTTTCTTCCCTCAATGTGAGCGTCCAGGTTTCACAGCCATGCATTAAGATTGGACGTAAAATCGTCTTGTAAATTCGAATCTTAGTAGTTCTGCTTAGAGGACTAGACGTCAGCACGCAGTGAAGAGCAGCGGTGCATCGCAAGGCATTTTGTACACGGATGTCGATCTCCTGCTCTCTTGTATGAGTATCGGTGACCGTGCATCCAAGGTATTTGAATGTGGCGATGCCCTTGTAGGTCACATCTCCCACGCGGAGATGCTCTCGGGGACGTCTGGTATTCCTGTATCTCTTCATGTGAAGGTACTCAGTTTTTCCAAGGTTGATCTTGAGACCCACTTTGGCCACCTCCTCTTCCAGCACTCTTGCCATCGTTCGCACCTGATCCTCTGTCTCGCCCAGTAAGGCTAAGTCGTCTGCGTAACCAATCACTCTATGCTGTCCATTCAGTCGTACCCCTGCATCGGTCATTATAACTTTGCGGACCACGTACTCCAGTACTAAATTGAACAGCATAGGGGAAAGCGCATCTCCCTGTTTAAGGCCAGTCTTCCCAGCGAATTCTTCGGTTAAATCACCCTCTACTCTGATCTTCATCTTGCTTCGACCGTGGCTACCTGGATCATCTTGATCAGCCTAAAACTCACGACCAACAATATTGTTGTAGTGAGGATCCGAGTGGCTTGCACTTAATAAATAACAAAAATAAAAGTATTAAATAAAAACCCGAAAAACCCGAGTTTAAAAAAATTTAACCCGGGTTTTTTTGTAATCCTAAAACCCGGGAAAACCCGGGTTTTTTCGGTCCGGGTAAACCCGGGCTCGATGCCCTAGCTGTGCCCGAACATCCCCCCCCCCAGAGCGCGATAGAGACAACTGCAGCTTGGACCAAAATACCTATAAAATCAACGTTTCGTAGTCCCCTGATTTCTTCTCCAAAACTTGACCGGTTTAACTACTTTTTTCATCAAAAATTCAAGAAAGGCTTTGGCCATGTTCCTATGTTTTCCTTATTTTATTTAATCTAGTTAAATCTGTTTTCTGGATGTCTGAACACAGCGCAAATTCTGGTAATTTTTTTTAGATTATTGAAGGTTCATTACTCTTTTAATTATTAATTTATGAAAAAAAGGAAAACATAGGGACATGCAAATAGTGGTCATAGATTTTTGGAAAAAAAAAATCTGTACTGGCATTATCCAGGGAGGAAACAGGGGAATACGTTTGTATGGAAAAACCGCCCTAGTGTTTCCTCTTAAGCATACCCGCTGAGGGGCGGACGGGTATGGGGCTCTCCGTCTGGGATGCACAGCCTATTGCACAGAACAAGCTACCCAGAGCGGCCTACCCACTAAAATCCCTGCGACGCTCCTTTATCGTCCAAAGTGGGGAGGAGTCACGGTGACTGGCACTAAGCCTATTTTCTTTTTACTGCAATGTGTAACAAGACGAGCAGATCGTACACCTGTTGGTAAGCGCCACGTCTGCCCTTTTTCAGTGCCAAACACCGTGACGACAGTTATTAGGTCTCATATACCCAGTAATTTCACTAGCTTTAGTGCCCTTTCCCGAAACAAGCGCTTTTTTTTAATACTAAATCAGTTGGCAGACAGACACGCAGCCCACCCACCTGATGGTAAGCGGCCACTGCGGCCTTTTCCATTGAGGGACACTTCACTAGGAAGCGTCGCTCAATGTGCTGCAAGACTGAAGACTCATCTGATCTTCGAGCCTTTGATTTCAAGTCTACTGGCTCCCTTATAATACTGCCGGAACACAGCCTGAGCTATTATGGCGGCAGATTTCACCTGTGGGGGTAGCTAGCCAGTCGGACTCTGAAAAAGCCCTACCACCAACCAGACACAGACTAGTTAGAAGATAAATCAACCAGACCCTAGGCGGGAATCGAACCCACGACGACCTCCTGGTTTTATACCCGAAAAAAAATTTTTTTTATTGCCAAAAAAAACAGAAAAAATTAAAACCCAAAGTAAACGGCAACTCTTTAACACAAAACGCTATTTCAAGGTAATTAGAATATTGCAAAAATAAAGTTTTTTTTTTATCTAATTTTTTTCGCATGACCACTCCACTGCAATCTTACGGCGGTTTGACGTAGCGTCTGACGTAGTAAGTGGCACAGTACAGCATCAAAATAGAAGACTGGAGAAAAAATTCACTAAAGTTGACGATTTACTGTTAGACCTAAGTTATTATCATGATTTACTAGAGATAAATAGGTACATTTCTCTTCTTATTTCTAATTTCTTTTTTCAAGTATTCCCCACCCCCTTCCCCCACATTCCCGGGATCAAGCCTTTGACACCCGGGGGTAGTGTAGATTTACAACAGTGAAAGAATTATTCAAATCGGTTCAGTAGTTTCGGAGCCTATTCAATACAAACAAACAATCTAATCTTTCCTCTTTTAGTATCACAGAAATCTAAATATGTACCTATTATGGCAATAGAAGTCGTAAAGACGCGTGACCTTCGCATGTGACTCGTAGGCCATAAGTCTGCGAGGAGCGTTTGTTTTGTTTCGGTCAGTCTTAATATGGACGCAGAGACGTAAAGATGGTGTTTTGCTGCATATCCAACTGTGGAAATTCTTCAACAAAATGTAACTTCGTAAATAAAGGGATAACATTTCATAAGTAAGTAGATTTTTTTATAAATAATGTTGTTTCTTAATGAAATAACCTAAATTTTTGCCACTAGTACCTCGATTGTCGCAGAATAACGAATTGTTATTTCATTTCAATAACCATTGATGCTTTAGCTTGTTTATGTCTACAATACAATTATTAAAAACAGCAATGAAATGCTAAATAATCAATATTACATCTACTACAATTTTTCTTTCTTTCGAAATCATTTATCAGCGATTTAACTGTTTATTAGAATTTTTAAACTACTTGAGGGATTTTTATGCAGTTTTCCCCATCATTTACTTAGATAATTTATTGAGGTATAGGTAAGTATGTATACATATTTTGTACGGATAGTAGACTAAATCTGTAAGAAGATGGAGTACCTACTGCCGTTGATAATTAAAACATAAAGTGTCGCCGTAGAGTGAAAACCTCTTAAGTATTTTTGAGCAAACTTTTAAGGAGCTGAAAAAAACCGTCTGGTGAAAAAAAAATGTACTACGTAGATTTTTGATTTAATTGTTATTGTGAGTAGAACTAAAGCTCGTTCAAACTTTCGTTTTCTTTTTTTTTATATAATGTAATTGTAATAATTTTTTTTTAGCAAAAATGCACTCCCGACCCGAGGTTTTCACTCACGGTGACGAAAGTCAGTTGCAAAGTTACAAGTTGTCACTAAGCAAAAATTTAAATATGTCACCCGTACATAAATTAATTTGATTTCTGTTTGTATAATAGGTATTGTATTTATATTATTTATGCATCAGTTTATGTTTAAGTACGCAATGTTATTATTTAAGGTTTCCAAAAGATCCTGATATTAAAGATAAATGGATATCAGCTACTGGAAAAAGGAATTGGTTCCCAACAAATTATAGCAGAATTTGTTCTGTTCATTTCGAAAATGAACACTTCAGCTCGACAACTAAAAGGCGGACTTTGATCAAATCAGCTGTACCTTCAGTCGATATATGGAAACTAATTACGGTAAGAATAAGAATTAAATAAATAAATATCCCTGGACACTATTCACACAGCGCCATCTAGCCCCAAACTAAGCATTAGCTTGTGCTATGGGTGCCAGACAACGGATAAACATTACTTATATACTTTTTTTTTTGGAAATACATACATATCATACATGGAAACACCCAGACTGATACAAACAGACATGTTCATGCACACAAATGTTTGTACCGTACGGGAATCGAACCCGCGACCTTTGGTGTATTAGCCGACTTCTCGACCATTACACCAAATGGCTCGTCGAATTGTTGTCTGGCACCCATAGCACAAGCTAATGCTTAGTTTGGGGCTAGATGGCGCTGTGTGAATAATGTCCAGAGAATGTCCAGAATGAAAATGTTATTTTCCTATTTAAATTTTTGCCGAGATAATTTCAAGTAATATAATTATGACTTTTAGGCTGCCCACTCACGTCGGATAATCGGTGACAGACTTTTTGTCCGTGACAAATAGAACGTACTCATAGCAATTAATCACAACTTCATTAGTTTTTCTTTTAAAAGCCGTTCAATTAATTATTCAAACTATTAATTATCAACAGATCATATTGTGGTCAGTGGGTGAACCAATTGCAATCTCAAATATTAATTTTTTAACGCATTAACTTACACAGTTTTGTCATACATAAACTTTTTTAAAAATTATAGACAAAACAGTAAAACAATAGTAGGTAAGTATAAGTATCAGCCTATTAATGTCCCACTGCAGGGCAAAGGCCTCCATCCTTGAAATCAAGTTATCGCTACAATGATGGGTACTGGCTTAATCACCACGCTTGCCAAATGCGGATTGGTGATCACAAACCCGAGCAGTGTCAGAAAAAACCGACACAAAGTTAGCTCGACCCGGATTGAACCCAGGACCCCGAGTCTCGGCCCGGTACTAAAACCACTGGACCATCGATGGAGTATACTGGATGGATGGAGTATCAATTATCAACAAAAAAAATGTAATTAGGCTCATTGAACAAAATTATTAAAATGCAATAATAACGAAATTGTAGTCATTAAATTTATTAACGTCATTCACTCATTCATACATTCTGGGGAAATAATCCTGACATCTGGCAGCACTAGCCGTTTTCCCGAAATAAATGTCTTCATGATTTGTCTCTTTTTGACGTTATTAGCTAACTGTAGAAGAAACAACGATATATTAAATACGTAAATACCCCTAGATACACTGACAGCGCTCAAAAAATGTCCCGCATAACAAGTGCTTAAACACGGTTTATGCTCTTGTTCGCTCTCAGTCGCGCGCGAACCGGCCTAGCGTCACTATGCCGAAGTGCTCCGTAAAAAAGTGCAAAAACAACACTTTAACCACTCAAAAAAAGGATGGAGTTTCGTATTTCCGGTAAGTAATAAATCCATCTTTGTTAATAGAATGCATTAATGGTAAAAAATATCCTAAAACGTGCTTAAATTGTAATCATTATTATAATAAAAGTAAGTTGATAAAATGTACGTGCCGATAAAACTTAAAAAGGAGTCCCTGCACGATAAAGGGACTTATATAGTGTGATAGCCCTTTATCCTCCCTCGAACAAGAAAGTTATGTTTTTAAAAATATACGGGACTTAAAAGAACAACGATTATTTGGGGTACATTTCGAAAGACGCTGCGAGCAATTGCAACAGTGTAGTAATGGCGCGAAATTTTAAATTCCAATTTCAATAAAGTCTTAAATTATGTACATTTTTTACTATAATAAAGTTATTAAATTTTGTGTATTCATACAGCAGTAGCAAACTTATATTTTGGAGTTAAAGCGACATAATTTTAGTTATTCTTAGTTCTGAAAACATTTTAAAAGTTTTTAAATTTTGCGCCTTTACTACGTATGCTACAGCTGCAGAACCTATTGTTACGGCGGACGATAATGTCGAGAACATTCTAGATGGTGTGAGAAAGAAAATATTCTCAAACTTTCTCGAATATCCTAGAGCCTACGGATCGGGCTGAAATTTGGTATGCAGGTAGATATTATGACGTAGGCATCCGCTAAGAAAGGATTTTGATCAATTCCACCCCTAAGGGCATTTGATAATGTTTTCTTATCTTATTTTTTTTAATTTTTTATCTAACTGTCTTACTAATATTATAAAATATGTGAGAGTTTAGATAATTGGATTTTTAGATGTTTCGATGTTTGTTACTCATTACGCCAAAACGGCTACGTGGCTGAACGAATTTGGCTGAAATTTGGGACACAGATACTTTGCAGCCTGAAGAGATACATAGGCTACTTTTTATCCCGGAAAATATCACATTCCTGCGGGATAACGTCATGTAGTTCACGCAGGCGAAGCCGCGGGCGGAAAGCTAGTTTTCTAAAAAAATCGGAAGAAATCTGACACGTGGCTGGCTGTATAGTTGTCCCTTTCCCACGCGCTGCGGTATTAATGCTTCTAACACTTTCACACAGAGTAATATTTGGAACATAGTAGGTTTTGTAGAGTAATGGAGTCGCGTAGTACTAAAATTAACTATGGTATTTTTTAATTTTTGTCCAATATTACAACCAATATTTGCACAACTTTTTACAAAAATATCTGTATAACAATCAAAGAACTGTAAGAATAAAAAAGAATTTGGTGTTTAATGATTAATTACACTAGTAGATTACCATTTTGTATTTATCTTATATATATATTATTTATGAATAATTTCATTAAAAAAGAATTATGAAGATTGTTTACAATATTTGACAACAAAGAATTTTTTTTTGTAAAATTATAAGTATTCATTTTTATTAGTAGGTATCGTTATAATAAGTATTAACTATATCATTTCAGATTTCCGAAAAATGTTATAGAACGGGAAAAGTGGCGAAAAATTATAGCTGCAGAAAGAGGAGAAGAATTTTTTAAGCCCAATGACTCCAGTGTAGTTTGTTCCGACCATTTTTATGAAACTGATATGTATTTGACTAAAATTGGAAAAAGAAAAGTAAATAAAAAAATTCTTCCACATATAGAGGTACGTATGTTTAAAACTTTAAAGCTTATTTAATTTTTAAACTCGCTGGCAATAAAACCTGGCCACTGAGCTGTTTTCATACAAACGTGGTCACTAGCGTCTCATAGATAGAAAACTATTTGCAGCTGTGCAATGATTATTTTATTACGTCAATGGAGAGGCCAAAAGCTCGATTAACAAGTTACAGTTTCAAGAATTTACACTAACCGCTCAATTTTCTTAAAGTCAAAGTCAAAGTATTTATTTTGCAATTTGATTTACCTAAAACGGAAAAACAATCAAGTCAAGTCAAAATTCATGTACAGTCAAAAGCACGTCAGACGTAACACTTTGGACTTTGTACCGCTCTTATGTCGTGGGCATAAGTGCTATTATCGAACTGCAAGTGTTTACCGTGATGTGCTGTTGACCGTACGATATTGAAGCGTCGAGTTCGGTTTATCGGCCTATGTACAGCAGTGGACATCGTTTTGCTGAAATGATGATGATGATGGTACAGTCAACAGCACGTCAGACGTAACACTTTGGACTTTGTACCGCTCTTATGTCGGGGGCATAAGCGCTATTATCGAACTGCAAGTGTATACCGTGATGTGCTGTTGACTGTACATAACCATTAAATAACATTATTTTAACCTACTTATCTCGTTTTATTTTACTTATTGTGCTTTTATAAAAGATCAAAAAACAAAGCCTACGATATCACTTTCAATTCGTAAGTACAGTCTGTTCCACATAAGAAGTCCTTTAGCCGCTATATTGGTAGTATTGTTTTTCAATACATTCAATCTGTTTTTTGACAGATTTACAAAGCGTAGGCAGTGCTGCCAATATAGCGGCAAAAGGACAACTTATGTGGAACGGGCTGTATAATAAAACATAATTTTTCTTATAAAATCACAATTACTTTTGTTTTTAATTCGCCATGTTGTCAAAAAAGGATATGAACATATATAACTCTTTATGGGCCATTTTGGCGTTTAGTAAATTTTGCCTTTCCACCGTCGGTTTTGACTTTTGGCACGGTTTAATGTGGTTTTGGCTTTAGCAATGTAAGCGCACCGTATCTTCCCTTTTTTGTTTTAATCTAAGTTCTCGAAACATTGATAGATAGATAGACATTGATAGTATATTAAGAGGGCTATTACAATTTTTCACTCTGCGAGAATAGGCATTTGACATGTTTTGACAACTCATTGGTCACGTGACCACAATACTGTGTTGAAATAACGACCAAACCATTATGATACTTTTCCCAAGTTTTGTTGTTTTGTTTCTATGGAATAATCGTTATCGCTATACCCGCACATTTGTGCCATGGATCTAGTAGGTGAAGAAACAGATTATAATATGAAGATGATATCATAAATGAGACAGATAATATTTGTTAAAAATTAAATTTATTTTATTACCTTGTCATTTATCTAGCAAAGGACGTATTTCGTTTTAGATAAAAGCTATAGCTTAGATTAGAATAAAACTTATGACAATTTACATGGTTAGTATAAAACACCATAAAGTAACTAGGTATTTTGGTGTGAAAAAGCATTAAAAAGACAGTGTTTTTATTACAGAGTCAAACGAGGCCAAACATTTGTTTAGATTAGAATACTATATGCCTAAATGGCATCGATTTTCGAGAGTTGACTATTTCTGGGAGCAGACACTCTCGTAGTAAAAGCGTGTCAATTTGGGTAACATCTCGATGTTACAAAAGTTATCGTTCCGTGGAACTCTAACTACATTCATTAATAGTCCGGACCAGTCCAAACTGCAAAAAGGCAGAACTACGTAATCTGTCACCTGAAACAATTATATTTATTAATAAAATATGAAAATAGAATAACAGCTTCAAAATTCTTGGGTTCATTCATACTTACATTCTCAGATTCTGTTTCTATCGTCCTAGCATTTATCTCCTCAAGTTCTGCTATTGGCGGTTCGTCTATATTAATTGAATTTTTTTTGTGTTTTGTGTTTTTCGACCCATGCTGAAAATAACGAAATGAATATTAAGAATAATTTAACAACATAAAAAGCTTTGTAAACTCAAATATATTGACAAAACAACCGACCTCAAATTGCACATCTGGCACAAAAAAAAAACTTTTGGACTTCTACTACAATAATAATATTAACTGGTAAATGCTTGAATAGTTATTAAAATTACCGAAAGCGGTATTTGTTTTTCCAAATCAGTCATCAAATAATATCTGCCTATATTGCCGAATATGTTCGGATGGCCATCTGCGGTCTTCTTATTTAGTTCTACCACACCAAATGATACTTTCTGAATGCAAATGCTTGATTTGTAGCTAAAAATATTAAAATCTTTGTAGGTATGTGCCCCTATAATGTTTGAGAAGTTCCCTTAGTTCCTCGGGGATCCCGTCATCATAACTGGATTGTAATGACAACGGGACCAATATGGACTTAAATGTTTCTAAATGAAAAAAAAAAAAGAAAACGGTTTATAATTACAGAGTTCTGAGGTAACAACAGACGCGACCAGACGCGACGACGCGACGTGACGATTTGAAGAGTAGCTGTCCAATTATTATTATTTTCAGAGATCAACTCTTTCTTATTATTATTTCAAAAAAGAGCAATTCATTTAATACAATGTGTGAAAATTTCGGAAAACAAATGAATGTCGGGAAAACGTTGTTTATTGATCTGAAGAAAGAAAAAACAGGTGCAAGCGATTTTCGACCTTATCGACATTTACCAAAATAATGGATTTTAATGAACCAGCAAAGGTAGTCAACAAGCGGTTGCGAAAAAGCAACAAAATTTTAAATGTCAATAAGGTTGAAAATCGCTTGCATCTGTTTTTCTTGTTTGTCTATTTATTTGAAGTAAAAAAAACAGGTGCAAGCGATTTTCAACCTTATTGACATTTAAAATTTTGTAGCTTTTTCGCAACCGCTTGTTGACTATCTTTGCTGGTTCATTAAAATCCGTTATTTTGGTAAATGACGATAAGGTCGAAAATCGCTTGCACCTGTTTTTTCTTTCTTCAGATCAATAAACAACGTTTTCCCGACATTCATTTGTTTTCCCGACATGCATTTGTTTTCCGAAATTTTTGAAATAATAATGATAATATAATTGGACAGCTACTCTTCAAATCGTCGCGTCGTCGCGTCTTGTCGCGCAAAAAAATACTCTCAAAAACAAGTCCGCATTCGTACGGTACATAATATAGGCATCTACTGGGGTAGCCCTTCCTACCTATCTAAATAACCAGTAGGGGCAGTCGAAACTTTGCCCCTACTAGGGGCAGACGGAACTAAAAAGTTTCGACTGCCCCTACTGGTGGCAGACTTAGTAGAGGCAGTCCGGAATAATCCCTACTAAGTGATAGTGGGTACTTTATTTTGTCAGTGATCAACTTACGAGTTGTTTATAAATCAACATTTGAGAAAAACTTTATGGAGGCCCTTATTTTGTTTTGAGTAGGAGATTCAATATAAAACAAACACTAAAAATAATTATACTTACGTGATGAAAACTTGGTAGTCGCAGTATACACTGACGCTCGCTCGATCGTACTGGCGCGAAAAAATTCGACATAGGTCCAACGCCGAGAGCGCTCCGCGCAGTACTGAGTTCGGACGGCCAGCGCATCGCATTTTGTAGTAATTTTGCAGTTATATGAATGTTATTATCAAAATAGGATAATAAATGAATGGTTTAAAATTATAAAATCTTCATTCCTCATGATGTAACAATTATTTTGGTATATATTTTGCCTAATTGTGTTGTCGTAGAAAGGAGAAATTCACAGTTAACTTAAAGCGATTTTCGAAGATTTTTGCTTTAGAACTAGATGTTTTTTTATATATAAAACCAAAGATATTTAAAAATCCCAGGCCGCTAAGAACTATACGACTATATAAGAGATAACATTCTATTTTTTTTATTTAATTTGCTCAGAACAGTAGTTCAATCCAGGAGCTTAAAAATGTGCCTTCGCGCATTTTATGAAAATCTTTCTCTGCAATTTTGGGTTCAATTAAAAAGTTAAGCAAAATTTCGAAAAAGCAAGGCCGCTACAAACTATTCCAATAGATACTCTACACTATTTATTAAGTCATTATTGTTAATGTATTTTTGTTTCTGAGATCGATAACGCCAAAGTTGGCCATTTTATGCAAAAATCACAGTCGAGATGTCATATGACTCTTAAAAAAGAGGTACTTACTACTTAGATACCGCACACTAGCGCTCGGGAAATGCTCCGCCCTTATTGTTAGGGACCCCCTAACCCTAACTTAGGGTTGCCATCCGTCCGGGTTTCCCCGGATTTGTCCTAGTTTAGAAGGCATCCGGGGAGCGTCCGGGGAAGGTTTCATTTTGTAGACCGAATTTAAAAAAAAGGTGATTTATGACATTTTCAACTGTTTTTAATACATTGAATATGTTTAAAAGATCTTGTTGACATGTCCGACTTTCGGACTCTAAAATCCGGGGTTTTCACGCGTCTTGTCCTGTTTTCCAAATTTTAAAGATGGCAACCCTACTTATTGTGTCACTTGACACAACGCAACTTAGTCGCACGATGTCAACGGTTGGTGACGCGCGTCCCTGTTGCGTACATAAATCAAAATGCCGAATTGTGTGTTTCGAAAGTGTAAAAACTACGCTGAGAAAGTTAAAAAGGACAAAGGAGTAACTTATCACACGTTAGTATAAAATTTACTATTATTACAAAATTACAAAAGATTATAAGATAAAATGTATGAACCGTCGCGAAAAGAGGATAGCGAATATGTTCGCACTGCAGTGCGATAGGGATAGATCGCGTAAGCGCGTCATAGATTAATCATTACAGAATGGAAAATATCGGAAGTATGTAACTTTTATATGTTCATGGTTGGTTTGTGACATGAAGTTTTTATATGTAAAGATGTATCTGATTTTAATTTTGTGTTTTTCCAGATTTCCGAGGGATAAGCTAACTAAATATAAGTGGATTAAAATAGTTCAGACAGAAAGAAGTGAACACGACTGGCTGCCTACAAAATATAATAGAATGTGTTCAGCACATTTTCAAAAGGAAGATTTTAATATTACTGAAAAAGGATACGTGCGCCTAAAAAAATCTGCAGTACCTGTTATCCAATCGGTAAATAAAAATACAAGCAGCGTATTTTTTAATTTAAGTAAGTAAAATTGTATGGTTAACACAATCAAACGCCTTGGATAAATCCCAAAAAAAATACCTATATATCAAGGATATATTAATAAGTTCAATTCCCGCATCGGTTGTACTTTTGTTCTTAGTGAAACCATATTGCTTTTTATGTATAAATTATTGATGTTTAAATGTTCAGTAATTTGATTAAATATATTTTTTCAAAAATTTTACTTAGACATGGTAAAATAGATAACGCGTAGTGTGCGCCTATAAAATTTGAGGGTTGCCCTTGATTTTTCCGGTATCCCATCATCAGATCCTGACATGGTGACAATGGAACCACCTCGGAACTATGCACTTTCAAATAAAAAAGAATTATTTAAATCGGTCCACAATTGACGGTCCTCAATTCGAGTCCTCTTTTTGAGACGGACTCATGAAAAGGCCTACCAACAATGACGTTCAATATACGAAATTCAATATAATGGCCCTTTACAGCATGTAATTTAAATGAATATTTTCGAAGATATTACAGATTTAAAATGCAGGGGCATAGCGGTTGCGGCGGTACCGACCGGCTGGCCGGGGGGCGGATGGATGAACGTTTGTTACTCTTTCACGTAAAAACTACTGAATTGATTTTAATGAAACTACAATAATATAGCTTAAACATTTTCTTATGACGTTGTCACGTTGAACTATCGTCAGTAAACCGACTTTACAGACAACCGATTTTAAACATATTCTATGACCTTACAAAAAACGAACTAACGAAAAACTAATATTGTGTAATTGATGTAACTATATCATTCACGTTATAAAATCATGAATGAATACCTTTTACGAAAATAATGTCCCTTCTGTGAGCGTAACTCCTAATCTATACAATATTACGTCATCGTCCGCGCCCCTTTCAATGAACCAAAATCCCTTGTGGCGCGGAGCTATCTCTCATCTCTTTCGTGTAACGTTATGTTCCGTATGCCTTTCTCATTCAGATTTAGCACACACATGTGTACCTATATTATCTTTAGCGTTTGAACATGTTTCAATGTGTAGCTCGACCGCAACGCACTGAAGCCAATAAAAACTACGTCAGTTTACGTCACGGATATATGTATTATAATTATACATCGTTATCGCGCGGGCAGTTTGGGGGCGACGCATAGATGACCGAAGGGCTGTCACACGCATATAACGAGTATTAGAATATTTGCATGTTTTTTTATTCTTTACATTAAAGCCTTTCATGTTATGTATATTCCTTATGAGGATAAATACCTTATGAGGATAAATAGAATATTATTTCTATTTTGATATTGTATTTAAAATTGGGACAAAGTAGTGTAGAAGCGTTGTTTAAGTTAGCAACACTTTCTCTGAGGGTTGATTCAGTCCAGTAAGTCAGAAATTGACATCATACAGCTATAAATGAGTAATTAGGATAAAAATAACATTTTCATAAAATTGGTTAAGTTATCGAAACCGAAAAAAATCGTAAGGTAACATTGTTGTGTCAGTGGTCGATTTAGGATTACAAATAGATTCAATGCATAATATCGATTTAAAAATCGATATTTTTATTGGTCAAATATAATTTAAAAAAAAAGATCCATGCGTGGCAACCCTATTCATCAGTATCCACGCGTCGCCCCGAAACTGCCCGCGCGATAACGATGTATAATTATAATGTACACAGCGTGACGTAAAACTGACGTAGTTTTGTTACATGTGTGTGCGTGTCATAGCCAATCACAGAGCGTGAGGGTCACGTAGCTCGTAGCATCACCGGCACGCACACATCAAATGCAAAAAACTTACCACGTTACCACGATAACGCGCCAGCCAGCTCACACAGCTATGATTATTCGTAGCTTTTTGGCAAAAAAGTCAACTTATAACGCTCCGCAGGTACAGTCAACAGCACATCACGGTATACACTTGCAGTTCGATAATAGCGCTTATGCCCCCGACATAAGAGCGGTACAAAGTCCAAATTGTTACGTCTGACGTGCTTTTGACTGTACCCTACTTGCCAGGTATGGCACCACAGATAACAGAAACTAAAGGGAGATATGGTGAGGGGGCGGGGCAGGTGTCGCACTCGCAGCTGTATGCGCAAAAACAGAATGCATTGCTCGTGGCACATTCAGTTGAAGTTTGACCGTCGCGTCGGCCGGATATTTTTTGACAATGCCGTGTTGTTCCGTGGTGATTTGTAAAAATCGAAGTGAAACTAGAAACTTTAAGTCAAATGGAATCACATACCATCGGTGAGTACTGAACATAATCCCTCATAATACAGAACGTGGTTTAAAAATTAAACCGAGCTTAGTACTACACTTACTCTGGACTAAAGTCAAACGCTATTACAAAACGAAGTTTTACTTCATTTCGAGTACTAAAGTTAGACCCAAGAAAGTCCGCCGATGCCCCTAGTTTTACTATGGACTAACTTTCAAACGTCAAAACGATATCACTTTTAAATTTCGCTCCGTTCTACGCATGGAAAGACAATTTTTAAAAAGAATCACTTAATTTGTGAACAGAAAATTAAAAATATATGTTACTTTTTCTTACATTACTAAAACACATTTTTAATAAAAGAATTATTATTTTTACTATCTTATTTAAAGATTTTAAAACATGTCATAAAACAAAGTCTTGTAAAATGAAACGCACTGAAGGAGTTAGTACCAGTAAATTATTCTTATGTTGGTATTTGTTTTGTAATAAGGAATATAGTCCGGACTTGTTACCTGTACTAACTAGTACAGATCTAAACCTGTTTTAACTATTGTTTTTTGTAATAAGAGGGAATATGTTTTTCTTATTAAAAGTTCAAAAATAGTAATATGGCAGATTCATTTCTTGTTTTCAGAACTTTTATACTATGTGGCAGAACATTATTAGCAATATTGTATGTAAACAGTTTACAATGCTCGCTCTATACTAATGATTATTCGAACGTTAAGTTTTAAAACCGCAGTATGATGAACACATTGAAGCTAACAAAACACGTTTATAAGACCGACAATCTTAACTGTTCCGGTGGCGGCGTCGCTACTGTCTATTTAGAACTGTCATTAAATATCGTTTTTGCATAGCATTTCACGTAGTTCCAATTTTGGCCACCGGAACAGATAAGTTCGTCGGTCTATAATCGTGTTACGGCCGCTGCCCGCAGTCGTGAGCTAGTGATGTGCCTCGACTGTCTCCATGTCGATAAGAACTCGACAATTTAGATAATATTTATTTTTTATTGACGAATTAACCCTACGCAAATAAATGTCTTTTTTTAATTTATTTATTCATTAGTAGTTATTTGTATACAAAGGTATGATAAGTAGGTATTATTACAAAATAGAATAAAAAGAAGTAACTGGGTTACTTACTACATACTTACATATATTTATTTACTTTTTTTACTTATTGTTTTAATTACTTAGCGTATGTAATGGCCCCGAGTTCGAAACCGCCGGCCAGAATGCCAAGTGTAAGTTTTTACGTAAAAAAACGTCTCCATCGCGTTTGCGTTTGAACTACTTGTATGAACAAAATTTAGTGTCACGGTTCGCCACCAGAGGCGCTGTATTTCGTCCATACTAATTGTAGTTCAAACGCAAACGCGATGGTGACGTTTTTTTACGTAAAAACTCTAGGCATTCGGATATTTGGATAATAAATTAAATTATTTCTCTAAACTCTTTCTGTGCGTTTATTGATTATTAGGCGCTCGTGGCGCAGCTGTGACAGTGGTTTGTTAGCGATAACGAAAGTCAAGCTACCTACGCCGCGGTCGGTTAATGGATGGGTGACCATTCTGACCATATTTATAAATAATTAATTTCGAGCGTCTCCTTGCTTCGGAAGGCACGTTAAGCTGTTGGTCCCGGCTGATATTTACTATAATGTAAATATTAGTCGTCAAGCCTAGTCAGAGGCCATTTGGCGGCTTGATAACATCTGACATTAAGGTTGGTCACTTGCCTTACGCACCCCACCACCAACCCGCACTAGGCCAGCGTGTGGAGTATGGCCCACACTATCTCACAATTGAGATAAGGCCTGTGTCCCAGCAGTGGGAACGTATATAGGCTGATGATGATGATTGATTATTTATTTATTACTTTTAGATTTCCACGAGAAGCCACGATAAAAGAGAAATGGATAAATGCTACCAACAGAGGACCAAACTGGTGGCCCCCAGAAAGGAGTACTATATGTTCGGCACATTTTGAAGAAAAATGTTTCAAGCCCACAAAAAAATGTCGAAGACTGTTTGAATGGGCCGTTCCAACATTAAAGTTGCAACTTGTATTTGCTGACGCAACATGTTCAGAATCTACGATAGATATTGGAAATAAAAATAATTCAAACGATTTGAATACTGCCAATAAGGTATTTTTGTTTAACTATTTTAGGAATTTTATAGCTAATATACCTACTGCGTGAAATTTTAGTCGTTGTTTTCCCGCAGTGAAATGATTCTATCTTAGTGGTAAAATAGATTAATAAAGTTCTTTTTTTAGTCAAATCAAAAGTTTTACGATTATGATAGACGAAACTCGAACCAATAGTACTAGCTGCGTCACGGACGGTCACCGGCCGGGGTCATTGCCCTTCGCGTTTATCAAAAAAGTGGTTATTTACTATTTACTCACATTTGGTTTCCATTTTTTTATCAAACTTTAAAAAAAAAAAAAAAAGTTATAAAAAATATAAAATAAAAATTTCAAAAAAAACTTGCATAAATCGATAGTACTACTGAAGGTGAAGCGTTCTGCTGCGGGAAAACAACGACTAAAAAAACACGCAGTATAATATTAAAGATATGTACGTACTATCAGACTCAAATGATATTATAACTTTTTAGCTTAGAATTTAGCGAAAAATTACGTCAACTGCGTAATTACTTACACATTTTTTACACATTTATTTTAGATATCTATGTATGGCACCATGTGAATATTCTATTTTCTAAACCTAAATTACCGTTTCGCGAAAAGCATTTCAGACCATTGACAGTGGTGAAAGAAAAAACGACGATGCTCGAACGGCCATCTCGATTTCAGCGTATGAAAAGTGTACCAAGGACTGGTTGATGCGTTGGCGTATGTTTATTTGTTTATTCCGTCTAATGGAAGTTAATTTAAAGGGGACAAAATAAATATGGATGATTAAAATTAAAATTGAATTTTATTTACAATTTTCGGGCACCTACTTTTGGGACACAGTAGTATATTTGGGATTACTCAAAATCTAAGGATACTGGGCGCCAATTCTCGTGCATTTGATAAAATAACGGACCCGATATTTATCGAAAAAACATGGCGGATGTCATCTAATTTCCATATTATAGCATAGTTTTTTCGGGTTCGATATTTTATCAAAGGCGCGAGAATTGGCCCCCTGGTCGGATCTCGTTAAAATTTAAATAACATCAATTGATATTTTTGTTCTCAGGTTCATAAGCCTGGATCTTCGGAAGTTCCTGCAAAATCAACCGAGTTTGATATTGATGCGGAAAGCGACACGGTAAGTTATAGGTAGTTGATAATTCGACAATAAACCCCTTTTTTTTAACACTTTAAGTGCGTTGGCACAAAAACCTGAACTTACCGCGACTGCGTTACGAACAAATACTGGTTGTACGCACCCAAGCCAGAAGTGCGTTACGACCAGTATTTTGACGCACCACGACCTGACTTCCAGGGTCTACACAGACGTGGAAACACATCGTACCAAAGATTTTCTTTTTTAAACCTATAGGTCATATCCCTGTTTATACACAACTGCCGTAGCAAAGGGTTCTGAAGGATATTTTGGAAGATATAAGCATTTTTCGAAATCATTGATTTACGGCCATATATTAGGCGTTTAGCATAGAAGCGAAAAAATACTAGTGATGGGATCTAAACAGTTAACAACAAATGATTTTTATCGATATTTTTTATTCAGACCTAAAAGATGTTACATAGTTTCAACTAGAATAGAATCAATGAAGGAAAAGTAAAGTAAAGTATCCAGCCTATTAATGTCCCACTGCAGGGCAAAGGCCTCCATCCTTGAAATCAAGTTATCGCTACAATGATGGGTATTGGCTTAATCACCACGCTTGCCAAATGCCGATTGGTGATCACAAACCCGAGCTGTGCCCGAAAAAACCGACACAAAGCTAGCTCGACCCGGGAATTGAACCCCAGGACCCTGAGATCTTGGCCCGGTACTTAAACCACTAGAGCATCGAGGCGTTCGATGAAGGAAAATAGTATGAAAATCGTTAGTTTACTATCAATCAGTAATAATATAATCTGAGATGATTATTATATTCTAATTGTTTGTTTTTAGGTTTATTTAACCAATTGCGATTTTATAATTTGGCACCTGGTCTGTCAATTTTAGTTTTTTATTAACTACAGAGATCACACAATATAAGATTTAATGACAAGTTTTTTGCCCGATCATTTCATTCTCGCGATCCTCTAAAAATCTATCGATACGCTTGTCGATATCACAGGCAGAACTAGTGCGAATTTAGGCTAAGCGCGGGGGCAAAGGTGCTGGGGGGGGGGGGTGCGTCAAAATCGTGTCTGCCCCATTGCTCAACGTCAAAATACTGGTCGTACCGCAACAGACGAAAACAATTTCCTTTCTTTCTATGCATTACGACCATTATTTTGCCGTACATATTTTTTGCAGATTATTGTTCTACTAGAAACAACAAATATGGGAATACCATTATCTCTTTTCTACACGTATGGAAACATAGAAAAATAGCCCCCGCACCAAGTGTTAAACAGGGACAGAGGGCTGCCGCGCTGGCGGAAAGGCGAATACGTCAAAATAGTGGTCGTAACGCACTGAATGTGTTAGTACCTACCAGTAAATTATTCATAAGAAAATAAATATCTTTATTTGCCGCCGAGTAGTTTTAAACGTCGTCAGTCTCACAAATCGCACAATCACACATCACTATCGCATGCGTGAGGTCGTCGCATGTGTGAGATCGGACAGTTTAAATATCATTCTTGGTTCGTGACGGAAAACATCGTGAGAAAACCTCACATTGTTGGGGGATTGGGCTTGGCATAACCACTACGTTTGCCAAATGCGGATTGGTGATCACCCGACATTTTCCTCATTTTGGAATTGAACTCAAGACCCCGAGATCATAACCGAAGATTGACCCCTTGTGCTGCGTAAAATAGGAGTTTATAAATTAATTTGATATTAAAAACGTACTTATTACCAAAATATCAAAAACATGGGGCCAAAGGGCCAACTTAGGTGGTTAGTATTAAGTTATTTTGGGGAGCTTAACCAAAATAACTTAATACTAACCACGCTTCAATTTACCCCAAAGCAAGAGGTCAGCTTATTCTGGAGATAGGACCAATCTAAAAAAGCACTAGGAACCTATACATTTACCACGAAAAGAGGGGTCAATTTATTTAGGACACAACGTCCAAAAATTTAAGAGACTTGTTACCTATAAATTTACAGCAAAACGAAAGTTCAAGTTATTCTAGTCAACGGTGAGAGTTGCGACGTTACCGCTCCGCGCATACAAACATGGCGTGCTATTTAGGAGAACTCCCCCCCCCCCCCAGGTGTAGCCGGTTGTGCGAGTTTAAAGTTTTTGACTAAGAATTTTGATGATTTGTGCCGATGATGGCACGACGGTTAATGTTATAATGTTCGATTCTTGACGTGCATTGCCTGTACCTAGGTGATGAATTCGGAGATTAAAAAATACAGAGAACAAAATAAGATCGAGAAGAATCATTAATGTTGAAGATTTTTTTTTTCTAAAAATGTTATACCCCTTTAATAGGAATCTATCTATACCCTAGGCGCCACCCTGACTTGAGGCCATAGAGCAATGAGATTACAATAAAATTATAAAAATATATACAAATAAAATTGAACATCATTGCCATAGAGTAATAAAAACGCTTGTTAATCGATATCGATATATTTTGCTAGTGCACTTGGCGGCACTATCTCATCCCTCTTGACCTTTGATCAGCCAATCAGAGCGTAGTGACCATAGAGAAAATGCGTAGATTACTTCTGCGGAATCGTTTTCAAACAAAATATCTCAGAATGCGGCTCTAGAGGCGTTTTTATTACTCTATGCTCGAGGCCTCTCACTCAAGTCGGGGTACCCGGGGACACAGTTTAACAAACCATAAAGCCGTAACAGACCATCGAATCTGTGCGCTCCGCACCGCGACCTTGGTGCGGTGCGGTGTGTTTTCGATCGTATGTAGGCCCGTCCGCCGCACATTATTATTATTATTACCTTGTGCGGTCTGTTCGATGGCGAACGCATCGAACTCGGTGCGGTCCGGTGACAGTTCGCTCGTCTGGAGCGCGCACCGCACCGTTCGGCGCATCAGTTGAATGTTTACCTCTAAGCGTGAAGGACGTATGTCACAGCAATAATAATCCTTAAATAAATGAGGACTAATCCTTAGATATATTTTAAAGTTTGACGAGCCATTTGGTGCATAATGGTCGAGAAGTCTGCTATTACACCAGAGGTCGCGGGTTCGATCCCCGCACGGTACAAACATTTGTGTGCATACACATGTCTGTTTGTATCGGTCTGGGTGTTTCTATGTATAATATGTATGTATTTGCAAAAAGTATATAAGTAATGTTTATCCGTTGCCTGGCACCCATAGTACAAGCTAATGCTTAGTTAGGGGCTAGATGGCTCTGTGTGAATACTGTCCAGAGATATTTATTTATTATTATTATTAAAGTCGTCATCATCCAAATCTTTCAGTAGCCTTATGTGACTGTAATTCTGCCTGCTTTTTAAGTAAAATTTAGCCCATTCTCTCCTTTTCTTCTTTTTTACAACGGGTAAAGATGACGTTACGGCAATAGCAGCGACTGCTACAGCAATCTTCGCTTTTTTAGTAATAGGAGCCATAATTGAATGAATCGAGCAGCGCAGCGTTAGATGTTGCCGTTTTCACGCCTCGAAAACGACTGGACGGTGCGTTGTGCGGTGCGATCGTCTGGAGCAAAAGACCGCACCGTACGGTGCGCTGTGCGGAGCGCACTGGTTCGATCGTCTATTAACACTAATACAGTTGCGCAACGAATGTACATAAATTAGAGCAACACAGCGGGGCGGGGTATTCGAGGGGAGTCGGGCGGCGCGGTACGCTGCTGGTATGGCAAACTCGCTTAGTTTGCCCGCTCGAGCTTTGAGGGCAGTCGCGCGCACGTTTTGAATAATTTTTAAACACATTTGCGTTCACATTTTAAATTTAGGTACGAAAATCGCTGTATTCGTAATGGTGACTGGGTGTTCCGTGTACGGATGTGGTTCAACAGAGAAAGACAAGGATATAAAATTACACAGATTTCCTCGTGATGAGAGGTAAGTTTTTCCTATGATATCGTAATACGGGGTAATACCTATGTAGAATCAAGAATCAAATACAGTAGAATCCGTTTATTATGACTCCGCCTATAGGTATTGACCAACCAGTTATTATGACGTAATTACTCTAAGAAGTTTGGTTTTCATATAAAATCTTTGTTAAAATGTCGGATATAATGACTTCTCTTAACATGTCGCTTATTATGACCCATTTAATAAATTGTCCGGTTATAATGACCGACATGATTCGTAATGTTCGTTGATTCCCAACGCGGCTCATTTTTGTTTTGAATCTCAGTAAGTAGGTAATTGACACTTGAAGGTCATGCATTGTTTTTAGTGATATCCTGTGAAAAAATTTCATCTCAACGCTGTAAAGCATTTACGATTGAGGGGAAAGATGCAAGATTATATCAGGCATGGGTCGTGGTCCTTAGTCGCAACGGATACCGATCGATAGTTGCTTCGAATACCGGTATCGGTTGCATTGCACCCCAAAAAATAATTAAAGTTTAGTGCAACCGATACCGGGATCAGACGCGACTACAAAAATAAATATATTTAAGTTCTATTTGATCCCTATAGGGAGTTTGCATTTGGGACCTTGTTAATTTTAAACATTTTGACGTCTTTTGCCTGCTTACCTTGCGAAATATTCATAACAGTCTCTGTTAAAATGCCTCCGTCCACTTGGATCCCATGCTTCGCTCCCATGGATCCACAAATATTTTTGTCACCTCTTGGCTCCCATGGGATTCAAAGAAATATTTTGCAACAACCCCCAATGTTGTTTAACTAGATTATCGGGAAAACAAATGAATGTCGGGAAAACAAATGAATGTCGGGAAAACAAATGAATGTCGAGAAAACAAATGAATGTCGGGAAAACATTGTTTATTGATCTGAAGTTAAAAAAACAGGTGCAAGCGATTTTCGACCTTATCGACATTTGCCAAAATAAGTGATTTTAATGAACTAGCAAGGATAGTCGACAAGCGGTTGCGAAAAAGCAACAAAATTTTAAATGTCAATAAGGTCGAAAATCGCTTGTACCTGTTTTTTTACTTCAAATCAATAGACAAACAAAAAAAAAACAGGTGCAAGCAGTTTTCGAAATATTTAAAATTTTGTTGCTTTTTCGCAACCGCTTGTCGACTATCTTTGCTAGTTCATTAAAATCAGTTATTTTGGTAAATGTCAATAAGGTCGAAAATTGCTTGAACCTGTTTTTTAACTTCAGATCAATAAACAAAGTTTTCCCGATATTCATTTGTTTTCCGACATTCATTTGTTTTCCGAAATTTTCACACATTAAGCTATGTTTTCCCGACATTCATTTGTTTTCCCAACATTTATTTGTTTTCTCGACAATCATTTGTTTTCCGAAATTTTCACACATTAAACAATGTTTTCCCGACATTAATTTGTTTTCCCAACATTCATTTGTTTTCCCGACATTCATTTGTTTTCCCGACATTCATTTGTTTTCCCGATAATCTAGTTAAACAACATTGGGGGTTGTTGCAAAATATTTCTTTGAATCTCATGGGAGCCAAGAGGTGACAAAAATATTTGTGGATCCATGGGAGCGAAGCATGGGATCCAAGTGGACGGAGGCATTTTAACAGAGACTGTTATGAATATTTCGCAAGGTAAGCAGGCAAAAGACGTCAAAATGTTTAAAATTAACAAGGTCCCAAATGCAAACACCCTATAGGGATCAAATAGAACTTAAATATATTTATTTTTGTAGTCACGTCTGATCCCGGTATCGGTTGCACTAAACTTTAATTATGTTTTGGGGTGCAACCGATACCGGTATTCGAAGCAACTATCGATCGGTATCCGTTGCGACTAAGGACGGATACCGGGATCAGACGCGACTACCCCCGGAAAGCTAGTATTAAAATATTATGTGTTTATTTAATAATAGATATTTTCGTTTTCAGGTGCCAGTTATGGGTAGACGCTTGTCAAAGACCTGAATTAAAAGATAAAAACATTAACCAGTTATATAATAAGTACGTATGTAGCTTGCATTTTGAAGGATGGATGTATATGAGGAAAAAATTAAAAAGTGCTGCGATACCCATATTAAACTTACCGTCTGCTTTAATACGAGTACAATCCAAGGCTGTAAGTTTACAAAGTGAAGCTCCAAAAATAGAGATTGTAAAAGATTTGCATATTATTAATATATTGATTTATATAGCAGAGGCATTCAACACCAAACCGAGACTACTTCAGTAGCCGTATCTGTTGAGACAGGAGAATGTTCACTAGTTTCGATTTTTAACTTTTCTTATAGTCCATACGAAATAAAAAAAGTGTGTATAAAAATTATTTCGATATGTCACTTAGTTCCCGAGATATTGAATTTTAAACGGCGCGAGTGTCGGCCGGCCGGAGCTCGTTGCGGTGACGTCACTTTACATACTCTTACGCAGTACGTTGCGCGCTCCGGTACGGTTATTTCGTAGTGAACCGTACCGGAGCGCGCAACGTACTATGACCTGTGACGTCATCGTACTGCAGCGCCAGCATGGCCGACGCGCGGCGAACGGGATTTTTAAATGTCTATAAAATCTAAACTAATTGATATTTTGATATGAAACAAAAAATAATGTGTTTATATTCACATAGGCTTTACTGTGACAAAGTTACAAGCTATTTCGCATACCTAGTAACATTCTCCAACGCAGACTGCAAATAGATTGACAGAGCATAGTCCAAGAAAGAGAAAACTTCGAAACATAAGTTGTGCCAAAAGGTTGAAGCTGATGGATGATGCTAAATCAACAGAAGTTACCCGTGAACAGTTCTTCCAATGTGACAAGTTTTTATTACCTAATCTTAGTAAAATTGTCAAAGCACAGGCCAATTTAAAGCCTCATGCTAAAAATAACAGATACTCCAAAGAATTCAAATTATTTTGTTTAAATATTTATTACTCAAGTCCATATGCGTACAAGTTTTTATTAAAAACCTTATGTATGCCCTCTAAACGTACAGTCAAAAGCACGTCAGACGTAACACTTTGGACTTTGTACCGCTCTTATTTTGGGGGCATAAGTGCTATAATCGAACTGCAAGTGTTTGACGTGATGTGCTGTTGACCGTACTTTGGCGACCTTAGCTATACCTGTTGGCACTAAAATTAGTGACTATATCTGGGGAGTTTTGTCTCAATATAAAACTAAAATCGCCTAAAAATAAAGTGTCACGCAAATATTTGGCAGTGCAACACTTTTAAATATTCTCAATGATATTATTACAAACAAAAAAATAAATTTGACGAGCCATTTGGTGTAATGGTCGAGAAGTCGGCTATTACACCAGAGGTCGCGGGTTCGATCCCCGCACGGTACAAACATTTGTGTGCATGAACAGAACATGTCTGTTTATATCGGTCTGGGTGTTTCTATGTATAATATGTATGTATTTACAAAAAAAAAGTATATAAGTAATGTTTATCCGTTATCTGGCACCCATAGCACAAGCTAATGCTTAGTTTGGGGCTAGATGGCGCTGTGTGAATAATATCCAGAGATATTTATTATTTATTATTAACTTCCTCATTGTTGCGTCTGAATGAGTCAAAGCAGGTCTTAAAATAAATAGCAACTCATCATATTATGTAGTAACAGACATTTTATAAAACTTTAAAAAAAATCCGGTGTTGTTCAGAATTGAATGTTTAATAGAACTCTCCCTTCAGTAATCTTTCCGAAAGTATAGGATGTACCCAAAATTTTCTTCGTCTTTTTCTGTCTGTTACATCAAGTACAAAATAATACTTCGCGATCTCTAATCTCTGCACGATTTTCATAGCGCGTCGGGTCTACGTCCCTACAGTTCTGCCGACAAAATGATCGAAGATGTGATGTGCGTCGTGTGCGTTGAGTCTGTGAAAAATCGACAGACTTTTTGTGCGCCGCAGACCGGCAGACTCTTTCGCACAAAAAGTGTGCCGTCTGCGCTGCCGCATAAGCGCTCGCGTTTTGACTACTCAAAAAAGACCCAATTAGGAGGTCTTGTAATCAGTCTGCGTCGAGCAGCGTCGTGCGTCATCACGAGTGACACGAGCGTACCACACCGTGTTCTTACCAAAATAAATAAAATATGCCATCGTGTGTGTTTCGGAAGTGTACCAATTATGACATGAAAGTTAACAAAATACACGGGATCTCTTACCACACGTGAGTATGCAAAGTTATTTAGTATTTATTTGGTATTTATATTTTCAATTTTTTAATAATATGTCAAACAATCAAGACGTCATGCGCCATGTTCAAGTGAAAAGAGAGACAGACAAAGTCGTTGTCACGAAACAAGTCCCTTTGCTGTGGCGCTAGTTGTCATAATATATATTGACTATCTGTCTCTTTCCCACTTGTGTAAACACAGCCCTGTCATTTTAGTTTCTTAAAAATCCGCGGGACTTCTTTCATGATAAATAAACTTGTTTTGACGTGAGAGCGTTATGGATGCGTGCGCTGCGGACATAGATTAGATAGTGCAGAATCGATAATTTGATGGTGACTTAAATGCCTACAATTAAGAATTGTTGAAATTGTTGAAAGAATTGTTCGTATTGGCAGAGTTATAGTGGAACATACATAATAGTTATTTATGTGACTGCTGCATAATGAGGGTCATTAAAATACGAATGTGGTTTTATGAAACGAACGAAGTGAGTTTCATAAAAGAATCACATGAGTATTTTAATAACTAATTATGTACAGTCACATACATAACTTTATCTTCATTCATACGATAATATGTCTATTTTATAGTCAGGATTAATGAGCAAACGCCCTAGTTACCAACTTAATCTGTATGTAAAAGTTAGTACTGACATAATGACTGACGTTTGTAGTTTTTAAAATCCATAAACAATCTAGACTCGAGTTGATTTCGATTCTCAAATCGATTGTTATAATTTCAGCATCGAATTAAATGTATAGGAATGGAACATAAAATTACTAATCGACTAATTCGATAATCGAATAGTTATTTATGTGACTGCTGCATAATGAGGGTCATTAAAATACGAATGTGGTTTTATGAAACGAACGAAGTGAGTTTCATAAAAGAATCACATTATGAGTATTTTAATGACTAATTATGTACAGTCACATACATAACTTTATCTTCATTAATACGATAATATGTCTATTTTATAGTCAGGATTGATGAGCAAACGCCCTAGTTACCAACATAATCTGTATGTAAAAGTTAGTTTAGTACTGTCATAATTAATGACTGACGTTTGTAGTTTTTAAAATCCATAAACAATCTAGACTCGAGTTGATTTCGATTCTCAAATCGATTGTTATAATTTCAGCATCGAATTAAATGTATAGGAATGGAACATAAAATTACTAATCGACTAATTCGATAATCGAAAAAACCTATTAATTTTTACTTTTAAAGAAGACGTTCGAAATTTGAACGTAATTTCGTATCTGTTACCGACACTAAAATGTAAACATTTCAATGCAGCCACAGATACTTATATCTAAATGTAGGGCGTTTGCTCATCGCTCCTGAATATAAAATAGACATATTATGGTATGGATGTAGATAAAAAACCTATTAATTTTGTACTTTCAAAGAAGACGTTCGAAATTTGAACGAAATTAAGTATCGGCACAGATAACAGATAATATAATACTAGTGTATCGGTTACCGACACTAAAATGTAAACATTTCAATGCAGCCACAGATACTTATATCTAAATGTAGGGCGTTTGCTCATCGCTCCTGAATATAAAATAGACATATTATGGTATGGATGTAGATAAAAATACATACCGTTGAGTTGAGAACCTCCTCCTTTTTCGGAAGTCGGTAAAAATAGTTTCACTGAGTTCATTTTTCGACTATTATAATTTACTAGCGGGCGCCGTCGCGGTTTTACCCGCGCGTAATTTCCTTCGTCAACTATTCCCCCGTTTCCGGGATAAAAGTATCCTATGTTAATCTCCTGGCTCTAAGCTACCTCTCCACCAATTTTCAGCCAAATCGGTTCACCCGTTCTTGAGTTATAAATAGTGTGTCTTGACCTTGAGTTATAAATAGTGTGTCTTTTATATAGAGATAATGCATGAAACTGATAATTTAGGAGTATTATTGTTTTATTCTTCTTTAAGGTTTCCGAGTGATCAGGTCAGACTACAAGATTGGATAGCAATTGTTCGTGAACAAAGAAGCGAATCAGACTGGGCACCATCTAAAAGCAGCACAATCTGTAGCAATCACTTCAAAACTACTTACAAATATTTTTCGAAAAAGGGACGAATGCTACTTAAAAAAAATGCTGTTCCATTTATAGAGGTAAACTCACATGCAGTCATAAATCAAAATTTTGTAAGTACTAAAGTTAAAGTGTTAGTGCAGTACCAGGAACTTCCGGGACATAGTTAAAATTTTCCGGTACCATAGATTTTTAAATTTCCCGGGAATTCCCGCTATTTTCAGAACCGAGAATTCCCGGGAGCAATCCCTAAATGTTACTGTTTACAGTAAGACTCTTATAAAGACTTCATTATTAAAGTAGAGTTCTTTGAAATATAGTTTTATTGCAAGATAAAAAAAAATCGAAATCACCGAAAAAACCGGTTAACCGGTTTTACCACTCAATGAAAACCGAAAAACCGGTTTTCTAAAATATCTCCGGTTTTGTGACCCCTAGTCAGGACCTCGTGAGTCGTGACTCGCTCAGGGATCTATTTACACAAATTAACATTTTAACCGTTCCTTCACAATACATTTTTGACTGTTTAATGTATGTTCGGAAGAATTACAATAATTTTCTAAAAAAATCGACTGTCACAAATTTAACACAAGGAATACTTAAGCACAGACTTGCCGTTCCTAATGTCAGCAGGCTTCATAAAACAGGAAAGTCATTTGTTGGACTATTTAACGAAGTACCACAACGTCTTGTAGAATTACCTTTAAATAAATTTAAAGTCATAATTATTAAAGATTACCTTATGAGGAAAGGTTACTTTAAAGTAGAAGATTACTTAAATGACAAGACTCTGTGGACATGAAACACATTTGCTTCTCTGCACATCTACTCTTATGCTTATTTATTGTACTTATTACATAAATTATTATTAAGTTGACATTATATTGTTATTAATTTGACATTATATTATTATTAAGTTATTATTGTACAACACAAAATGATTTAAAAAAGGCTCTCTTATGTAACTGTTGAGTTTCTTGCGGCACTTCTTCTCAACAGCAGGCCATTCATTCACGTCGAAGTGCTGGTAGGAAAAAAAGTTTATGACGTGCAAAAGAATTTCTTGGTAAATCAAATTGCAAAATAAATACTTTGACTTTGACTTTGATCGATGAGCAAAGTTAGTACAGACCTACAAACTTATCTGTTCCGGTGGCCAAAATTGGAACTACGTGAAATGCAATGCAAAAACGATATATAATGACAGTTTTAAATAGACGGTAGCGACGCCGCCACCGGAACAGATAAGTTTGTCGGGCTATACTTAGTACAAAACAAAATCATGTCATAATTTGTAGGTCAATTTGAATAAATGACGTTTGTAGTTTTTAAAATCCATAAACAATCTAGACTCGAGTTGATTTCGATTCTCAAATCGATTGTTATAATTTCAGCATCGAATTAAATGTATAGGAATGGAATGGAACATAAAATTACTAATCGACTAATTCGATAATCGAAAAAACCTATTAATTTTTACTTTTTAAGAAGACGTTCGAAATTTGAACGTAATTAAGGTATCTGTTACCGATACTAAAATGTAAACATTAAGATGCAGCCACAGATACTCATATCTAAATATAGGCTGTGATATAGGGCGTTTGCTCATCGATCCTGACTATAAAATAGACATATTAGGGTATGGATGTAGATAAAGGTGTTTTAAACATAGGCTTGCTGTTCCAAATATTAGGCTTCAAAAGATTGGAAATTCTTTAAAGGATTAAGTATAAGAATGTATAATAATTTGCAATGGACGTTGTTAGCTTAGCCACACATAAATTTAAGTCGTGTATCAAAACCCATCTGATGAAAAAAGGTTACTATATAATTGAGGATTTTCTTAATGATGGTGATCTGTAGATACTGGTATTAGGACTGCTTCGCTCCCTGTTCGCGCAAACTGTATTTAAAACTGTTGTGTCATTGTTGTTATACCTACCTACTTACACTATGTCCTAGAGTTATCATTTTCCTTTTTTTATTATTATTATTATTTCTATATTAAGTACCTTCAAAGAGATTTAATTTATTTCTGTTTCGTCTCTTTGAAAGTTTTTGAATTTCGGGTTATTTTTATGTGTGTATGAACCAAGGACGTTTTTTTTACGTCCTTGTGTGGAACGAATATTTGTGTATTTTTTATCAATTATGGTTTTAATGAGATGTACTCGATGATTGAAAATGGGTGCCTGATGTTTTGAATGTTCGAAAAGTGAGTCAAAAAGGATAGAATATAAAAGGTTTTTAAAATGCGGTACTTCAATTCATCTGCGTCTTCATTGCTAGCAAAATGTACTCCTTTTTCATTTAAATGAGATTTTATCATAATCATAATCACTTTATTTGCATAAATATGGTACAATAAGGTGTTACATTTATTTTGTTTTGATAAATTCGGTCTATTCCACTTTGATCACCTGGGTGGTATCACCCAGGTGACCATTGGCGACAGTTTGAGTATCCTCTGGTCACCCGCGAAAATGATCACCTAGGTGATCATAGGCGACTCCAATTAAAATTATTATTTCGGTATCCTTAAATCACCGAAACATTTTAGTCTTTTTTAATCACCTAGGTCATACGGCTTTTAGACAAACAGTAAATAGATGTTCTGATGCATAGAACAGGCCTCTCATATCTCTTATTGTAATTAATTTGTGGAACCACAATTTTTGATAAGTGAATAATGCGTCAACACAGGTTTCACACTTTATAGCTTTTGACAATTTCCGTGCAATCCAACCTGATATAAATATCCAGTTATTTGTTTGATTGATTCTGAGCAATTTGTATTTCAGCTAGAATATTAATATTATTCTCAGAGCTTTTATCACTTGGTGTAGGAATGTCAGATTTTTTTTTTCATCTACGTTGGTAGCACGAAGAAGAGTTAATATTAAAAATGCCAGAAGATGAGCAGGTGAGTATAGGAATATTATGTTCTAAAGGAATACTATTGCCACTAAAGGAACTCCGTAATTCTAAATGATTGAAAATTCGTTTGTATAATGCTTTGAATTGTATGGTATTCGGGTTATTATTACATTTATTTCCGCCTTGACGCCGAATAATTCCAAAAAAAACTTTCGATAACATTTTGATTTTAATGTATTTTTTTTCGTTTCTTTCATTATTTATTATTTTTTTGTTTAAATTTTCAATAAATGTAATTTACTTTTATTAGATGTTTTATTTTTTACCTATGTACTTACTTTCAATCAAGTGTCCACTCTACTGCTATAAATTTTACTCTTTGCAAAAGAAACATTTGGAGTCAATGATATTAGAATAAAAAAGAGGTAGATAGGTTACTTGTAGCATTGATAAAAAAGAGGTAGATATGCCATCCTTTGACGCACGGCGATTAGAATTTGATCCGTCGAGATATACTAAATTCACCAACCGTTGACATTATGCGTCTAAAATGATTTGTGTCAATTAACACAATATGAGCGGAGCATTTTTCGAGCGCTAGTGCCGTATCTACCTCTTTTTTAAATACACTATTAAAATAATGGCACCCGATATGAAGGCTAATTCGGCCTACCTGAGCTCAGTCTCTTGACAGAGTTGACAGTTTGAGTTGCTCCGGAAAAACAAAATAAAAATGCCGTCCTGTGTTATGCGATACTGCAAAAACTACACAACTAAGACTTCCAAAAGTCTAGGGATCACCTACCATGCGTAAGTATTATATATTTATTGATTTTCGTTCATATTTAAATTAGAAATACAAAATGTCAGTTTTGTATATGTACTATAGACCGACAAACTTATCTGTTCCGGTGGCGGCGTCGCTACTGTCTATTTAGAACTGTCATTAAATATCGTTTTTGCATTGCATTTCACGTAGTTCCAATTTTGGCCACCGGAACAGATAAGTTTGTCGGTCTATAAAAAGATCGAGTGCGACAGCAAATACTCCGATGACTGAGTGTGAAAGAGATGTCTGCCATAGAATATAAATGTACAGAACGGCCAATGCAGTACAGTAGGCATGAAACTGTTCATGAATAGAACGTGAAAAATCATATGAAATAAAAATCTTATTTTTATTTCCAGTAGCGGGAGTGAATAAAAATAACTTAAAAATAAATAAAAATAAAATATCTTTATGTACCAGAATAGCCTGATTAAATTCGAGGAACGGTGACACCGACAATAGGCAGAGCCTGTCTCGTGGATGTCATAATATTATGTAACCAGATTTACAGGTTGGCTAGTTGTCAAAAATAATTTAAAAGTAGCAATCATTTCCAAGCCTACATGACAGTGCTCTAGCTTTAGGTCCCATTTACAATGAGACGAATCTCGATATGAGTACAGGTTTACTGTTATTTTTAAAGGTTTCCGGCAGATGATTTAAGGTGCTACCAATGGATAAACATTGTGCGTAGACAAAGAAGGGAAGAAGATTGGCGGCCAAGCACGTCAAGTAGAATTTGTTCAGCACACTTCAATAGTGTAGATAAATATACGTCTAGAAAGGGATTAACATTATTGAAAAATACAGCGTGTCCTGTTTTGGAGGTAGGGTATTTATAATGGAATATTAATTGATAAAAAAAAGAATAATCATTCAATATAAAGATTAGAAGTAGCAATTATTTCCATGCCTACACGACAGTGCTTATGATTATTTAAACATCTCTTTTATTTCAGGAACCACGGTATTTAGTTTCTGTGCGTACATCAACCAGTCCAAACAGCTTAGATAATGAAAATATATCTGGTTTGGAATCTATTTTCGAATCTCCTCGAAAAGCAGCACTCAAAAAATGTATTCGAAAAATTAGTCTTGAGAAACGAGAGTTAATAAAAAAAAATAAAAATCTATCTAAAAGAAATAAAAGATTGGAAAAGACAAATAAAAGTCATCATCATCATCATCATCAAAAATCAGCAAAAAAGGTAATATATCTCCCATGAACAGTTTAACGAGCTGAATCTGAAACCAGAAGTTTTTAATTTATTTACCCAAATATTAAAAAAAAAGAAAAGTAAGAAAAGCTTGCGGCAAAAATATCCTCCCGCGATGCGAAAATTTGCTCTGACCCTGAACTTCTACTCTCCAGCAGCATACAAATACGTTAGGCAAGTTTTCCACACTGCTTTGCCACATCCACGTGTATTGGGAAAGTGGTATGAAAACAGTTCTGTGTCGCCTGGCTTCACTTCTCAAGCATTCGACACACTAAAAAAGAAGAGTGAAGTTATGGGTAAAAGATTACTGTGTACCCTCGTTGTCGATGAAATGGCCTTGAGACACCAATCGAAGTGGACGGGAAAAAAAAACAGATGGTGTTGAAGATTTCGGTGGCTCAACTTCCAGTAAAGTGATTGCCACGGAAGTTTATGTTTTTTTATTGGTTGCACTAAACGAAAGTTGGAAACTTCCGATAGGCTATTTTTTTGTGAAAGGTGTCACTGCACAAACAAGGGCACATTTAATAACTACTTGTTTAAGTAAATGTTATCACTCTGGGGTCGATGTAGTTGCTCTTACCTTTGATGGCTGCGAGGCTAACTTTTCAGCTGCAAATATTTTAGGATGTAAATTAAAAAATCCAGACAATTTAAAAACAACCTTTAAGCACCCGGAGAGTGACACAGAAGTGGCAGTATTTTTCGATCCTTGCCATATGATTAAACTGGTTAGAAACACTTTAGAATCTAAACGGATCATCTTCAACGAGTAGGTACGATAGAGAGATTAAGTGGCAATTGTTAATTAATTTACATAAACTTCAAATTAATGAAGGTTTAAATTTTGCGAATAAACTTACTGAGCGTCATTTACAATTCAGAAACGAAATAATGAAAGTTAAATTGGCAACTCAGTTAGGTACTTAGCAAAAGCGTTGCCAACGCATTAGAGCTCTGCGAACAGTTATTAGTATCGTTGCGATTCAAGGAAACAGCAGCAACAGTCGAATTTATCAAGAATTTTAATGACTTGTTTAATATCTTCAATTCACGATCAATAATATTCACGGTTATAAAAAACATAGTTGCCAAAAAATTCAACTGAAATTATAGAATTCCTAGATAGAGTAAAACAATATATCTTGTCGCTGAAAATTTACAATAAAACAAGACGGACATATAGACGTCGAATTACATTTAATGTCACCAAGAAACGGTTAGTGGAATGCAAATGCTAACCTGGTTTCCTGGGATTTCTGGTTTGCATTGAGAGTTTAAAATACCTGTACAATTCGCTTATTGAAAGTAAATCAACACTGGAATACATATCGACATATAGACTGAGTCAGGATCACATAGAGATTCTATTTGGCGTCATTCGGAAGCATGGAGGTTACAATAATAACCCTACTTAATGTGATTCAATTTAAAGGCATTTATAAAAAGATTTTAAATCATTTAGAGTTGCGCAATGCTTTTAGCGGCAATTGCATTCCATTAGAAAGTGTTCCTATTTTGAATTGTTCGTCCGCTGATCGAATATTAACTCTTCTTCTAGTAATCGTGCAATTCCAGACAATGAATCAGATTCTACAGAAGAATCCAAATTGTTAAAAAGCGATGACACTGCACAGAACAATGTAGATCTATTTTCCAAAATTCTTAACGATGAACATTCAACCGATTCTATTAAACAAATAGTTGGCTACATTTCAGGTTGGATAGCAAGAAAATTAACTGCAGTCATAAAATGTGAAATTTGTATTAACGCCCTATTTTCTAACAAAAAATTGTGGTTCCATAGATTGATTTCAATCAAAGACATGGGTGGCTTATGTTACTCGACCGAAAACTTGTTCATTATTTGCCTGAAGTCTGAAAACATATTAAAAGCTTAAATTAAAGAGAATGGAGTATATTTTACTACAGACAAAGAAATTGATGTTGTTAAAAATAGTATTTTAAAAGCCTTCATTAATTCAAATGTTTTTTGTAATCTGCACGAACATGCGATGACACAGCCACCTACTTTTAATCATCGCCTGCACTTATTTAAAGCAATAATCGAGAAATACGTTAACGTCCGCCTTCATTTTGCACATAAAAACAATCCCGATTTGAAAAAACAATCAAAAAGGCAAAAAAGGAACAAACTTAATTTATTTGAGGGTAATTAGATGTAAGTAATGAAAATAAAGTTTTATTTTTATGAGTGTTAGTAGCTGTTTTATTTTATCGATTGAAGTATGTAAAGTATTCATTATTTTATCCAGATATCATTGTTACGCATAGGCACTAAACCATCTAATGTATCTTCTGTGACCTATTTAACGATATTCTATGATTAGAATCGTGCCATTTCGAGACGACAGTGCGCATCATTTATCTGTCTCGTTTATGCTCTTGTAAGTAATCATACTATCTTGTTTACACGTTACTACACGTTCAAATTAACTCGGCCCTTGCGACCATATGAAATGGTCGACTCGAGATGCCGAGTTACCTTGACCGTGTAACATCGTATTATTTATAGGTATAGGTACGTACGCCAAGGAATCAGTTTGACAAAATAGTTTGACCACCCGGAAGAACCGGACAATTTTTGACTTCGCTTCAGTACTGACATAACCTATCTACCTCTTTTTTTATTCTAATTATCATTGTTTGGAGTCAATGACGTTCAATTAAAAAACTAGACTCACAATCACGCTCAAATATTGTCCGAAGCAAAAGTCTGCCCACCCGACTATTGGGCAGAGTTTTCGTTTAGTTGTATACAATTGACATTAAACACTAAATGCCACGAGAGAAGGTGTTAATTTAAACGAATGTGTTAATGTCATCAGTGTCAAAGCCACTCGGACGTTTTTTGAGGAATTTTTCTTAGAGATTGGATGTCTAGTTTTATATTGAACGTCATTGTTTGGAGTGCAATCATTTAAATTATACCTATCTCTTTCATTTGCGTTCTATTTCGTATCTTTTGTCTTCTTATCAGTTAAATTTGTCAATGTGTGCAATTTTGGATTGCTCAGCTGAACAGATTTGAATCGTAATTAGTATGAACGTCTATTCTAATTAATATACAGGGTGGCCCTGAAAATCGTGGATCAAACGAAACAGGGAGATAAAGGGGGTTATTACCGACATAAACCCCTCAACAGTATGACCTCACATCGACTCTACAAAAAATTAAAGCTATTTTTTGTTTTGAAAAAAATAATGCCTTATTTTGTAATCAAATGGCAAAATAATGAAAACAGATTGTTTTTTCTTTCTTTTTTTTGTGTTCAATTAGTGTCAAAGAAAGCATCTTTACATAAAAAGTATCTTTACCACTGTGGGGACACAAATTCGTGAGTAATGGCAACTTTCTTAAAAAAAATTAAGTTTTACGAAAAATCAATTCCAACTTCAAAACAGTACTGTGAAAAAAAAATGTATGACCGACAAGTGACCCTGTATCAAAAAAATTTGCCTGTTTTATCACCATTTAAATGAGGTATAACACTTGGCTATTTTGTAGTAAACTTATTTTACAAAACTTGTTTATTGGCGCCAAGTCTAACTTTCAATAAATTGAGCGACCAATAAAAATCGTTATTCGCGTTGATTATTTTCACTCTTAACAATCCTAGAGCTTTAACATTGGAATAAATACCCGGTATCTTTTGTCCTTTTCACACTCGGGTCGGGTACGTACCCGACTCGGGTCGTAAATACGATCCATTTTTTTGGCTCAGGTACTTAGGTACCGCTTGCGCGTACGTTTGGCCCACCGCTCCCGCCGCGGCGGCGAAGACTCACAGTCCGTATGGCAAGCTTAGATCACAGTTAGACAAGAAATCCGAGTCCGTTCAGGAGACGTTGAAGAGCAAACCGGCAGAACACGTGCGTAATAACAAGCGGTAGCGAGTCACTCATTCGCCGCCGCGGCGGGAGCGGTGGGCCAAACGTACGCGCAAGCGGTACCTAAGTACCTGAGCCAAAAAACAATGGATCGTATGTACGACCCGAGTCGGGTACGTACCCGACCCGAGTGTGAAAAGGACAAAAGATACCGGGTATTTATTCCAATGTTAAAGCTCTAGGATTGTTAAGAGTGAAAATAATCAACGCGAATAATGATTTTTATTGGTCGCTCAATTTATTGAAAGTTAGACTTGGCGCCAATAAACAAGTTTTGTAAAATAAGTTTACTACAAAATAGCCAAGTGTTATACCTCATTTAAATGGTGATAAAACAGGCTAATTTTTTTGATACAGGGTCACTTGTCGGTCATACATTTTTTTTTCACAGTACTGTTTTGAAGTTGGAATTGATTTTTCGTAAAACTTAATTTCTTTTAAGAAAGTTGCCATTACTCACGAATTTTTGTCCCCACAGTGGTAAAGATACTTTTTATGTAAAGATGCTTTCTTTGAAAATAATTGAACACAAAAAAAAGAAAGAAAAAACAATCTGTTTTCATTATTTTGCCATTTGATTACAAAATAAGGCATTATTTTTTTCAAAACAAAAAATAGCTTTAATTTTTTGTAGAGTCGATGTGAGGTCATACTGTTGAGAGGTTTATGTCGGTAATAACCCCCTTTATCTCCCTGTTTCGTTTGATCCACGATTTTCAGGGCCACCCTGTATAAGTTCTTACGTATTAGTCCAGTCAACGAAGCTCTAACTTTGCCATTTTAGAGGAAAAGCTGAAACCGGTGCCAAAATTTTCGTTAATGATCCCGTAATAACATACAAAAAATGCAGGGTCGTGAGTCACCGGGGTCATACGAAAAAAAAATGGAAAAGGTTGAAAAAATTACATTTTCCCAAAAATCTCGAAAACTAAAATAGATATGAGAAAAAGTTTTAGACAAAAGTTGTAGAA
Source organism: Mecyna flavalis (assembly GCA_949319885.1). NCBI lineage: Eukaryota > Metazoa > Arthropoda > Insecta > Lepidoptera > Crambidae > Mecyna > Mecyna flavalis. The sequence continues at coordinate 742,398 of OX439422.1, forward strand.
AATTACTTTGTCTATAAAAAAGGTCATTATCAATTTACGCGTATCGCGCACCGTTTGCTAGGAAATCGCGTACAAAGTGCGAAAATTCACAAAACCGATGTTTTTCGCTATTTAAATAGGGATTTTTTTAAATTTTCCAACTGAGAATGATTTTTATGCGTTCTCCGATATCCCCAAAGAGATTTCTTTCTAATTTTTATTGATTTGGGTCAACTTCAGCACGTGCGTTTTTTGCAAGTTTTAGTGCGCGATTTTTTTAGGTTTTTGAAATAAATATAGCCATAATCCCTAATTTAAAGGTGATTATTTTCTTATATTTTCTAGTTAAACCAATAAATATTAACATCTTATATTTTAGATTGCCACCACATCTGAAAATTTGTCACATGATATGATATGGCGCCACCAGTTCTTAATATGTATGACAATCGGAAGTAACACAATGGAAAGACATACAGATATAGATAATAGAAAAAGCAAAAAGAGTGCAAACGAAAAAAAGAACAGATAGAAATGGGTCCGTTACGCAACCAACAAGTCTTAATCTTGCCCACAAACACTAAAAACTTCAAAAACATAGTAATTTCAAGTTATACATAGATAAAACAACACTTCCATGTCCTGCAAGAAGAAAGTAATTCGTTTGCATGATCATTGCGTTCATCAATAACCAAAAGAAATGAGCGTCCAGCTGCAAAACAATTGCACCTCTTGGGTGCCGTTGGGGTTAAAGGTGGGTTTGGCTAAGTTGAAACAAAGAATATGCAAAGAACAATGGCAGTTTTATACCTGCATGTTTTTAAGGTGTCTTAAAACTTGACTTATACAAAAACGATTATTTGAATTAGCCAGATTTTTACATCACACTCACATTTGTATTTAAAGGCTGATATTAAATCATGAATTATAAAAACCTCTCAGTTGATTACAATATTAATATCTTACGCTTTTGTGTTGCCGCTTTAGAAAAAATAACACATTTATATTTTTTTCAATAATAAGAAAAAGGAATAAAAATAATTTATTTCAATGCAATGTGTAACTTAGAAATTATATATCATTAAAAATAGCACAGTGGAAGTTCCCTTCGTACATAAAATAGCATAATGTTTCTTTATTGGTAAAAATGTAACTTTTAAAGCTGTCTCGTGTAATATTTAACTATCTGCCAATTGCAACACTGCTACCAAAGTTATTTTGACAGCAGGAAACTGCATAGCAATTTCTTTGACAGTCTATTTTTTTTATATGTTTTGGCTTTGCACGGTTTGTACTTTAGCCACAGACGATATTTAAAAGGTCCAGTTTTCTCATAAATGTTTTAGGAGACTGTTTATTTTTCCTCTGACTGCTTCTAAGATGACTATTTTAATAAAAAATAATTTTATTAATTACTAAAAGAAGAAAATAAACAAGGATTTGTTTCATTACCAACATAACCTCAAAGTACAAAAATACTTATAACTTTTTTTTCAACCACCGTTTGTTAAAATTCTTTTTGGAAATGTTTATGTAATGCAATTGCTAAAGCATTTTTTAAATCATAGACGCCCCAACTTTTATCCAGGACAAACGTAGTATGGGACTTTGCCATTGTTCTTTAAAAGGGATATTTTTAGGTGTACATCAAAAAAATATTGAAATGTACATCAAAATAACTGATTGCACACCAAAGGTTAGGTTAGGTTAGCAATTCAGTATTTTTTTGATGCACAATCAGTATTTTTTAATGTGCATTTAATTACCACCCATTAAAAAATGGAAAAACAAAAGAAAACTTTACTTTGCTGTTGGTCTGCAAAACTTCAATCAAGATTACCGATTATTATCAAAAGCATACGAGTATTCATCATACTTAAACAATATTGTCATGGTTTCAATACTAGAAATAAATAAATAGACAAGAAGTTTTCCTTTTCTATACATGGTGCAATATACAGTCGTGGTCAACTAATTAGGGACACTCTATCACTTAAACATAAGATCATACCTTCAGTGCGAAAAAAAATATTCTACGAGGCTTTGAAGCTTGTACTTATTGATAACAATTATTTTGACTAGTATTCTAAATATTTTAGGGCCAGGAAAGAAAATAGCAGGTGGCAATCAATTTTGTTTTAAATAAAAAAATTATTGCCACTTTCACACAATTGAATTATTGATGGACAACTAATTAGGGACACGTAAAACTTTAACTGTAAATATGAATAAGCTGGTAATTATTTAAGTATTTATTACATAAAAGGTCTTCATTCATAAAAATAGAATACAAAACATATCATTAAACGTATTTTTTATAAACAGTATGGTTGTCTTTATTAGCTATAACCATTTGACATCGACGTGGCATTGATGCAATCAAATTATTACAGGTGTCTAAAGAAATATTATTCCAAACACCTTGAAATGTCCCGTAAAGCTGACTTTTACTGGCACTATGTTGAGCTGCAACTGTTTTCTTCGCTTTATACCATAAGTGCTCAATCGGGTTTGGGTCTGGGCTGCTTGCGGGCCAATCTAGTACCGTCACTGACTGTTGCACTAGGCACGATTTCACAGAGTGCGCGGTATGTTTTCGGTAGTTGTCGTGTTTAAACCGTCCATTAGACTGGTAAGACTTCTTCAGCATACTATAGCATCGTTTCCTTCAATATTCCTTTGCATTGGAATTGATCAAGTTTACTTTCAATTATTTTATAGATCCTATTCTATGTCCAAAAAAACAGCCCGTTGGCGTTTGCAAGAAAGTATGGACATTGGACTGTTGCTCAATGGAGAAATTCGGGGTTTTCTGACGAGATCAGCTACAAATCTTATTTCATTCGATGGCTGACAATACAGAAATACGTGCAATGACTGATAAAGTCCGAAATTAATCCAAAGTACACGAAAAAGCAGGTGAAACATGGAGGCGACAATATTCAATTCTGGGGCTGTTTTTCTAGACATGGAGTGGGGCCTATAAAAATAATTTAAAGTAAACTTGATCAATTCCAATACAAAGGAATATTGAAGGAAACGATGCTATAGTATGCTGAAGAAGTCTTACCAGTCTATTGGACGGTTTAAGCACGACAACGACCGAAAACATACCGCGCACTCTGTTAAATCGTGCCTAGCGCAACAGTCAGTGTTGGTAGTAGAATGGCCCGCAAACAGCACAGACCTAAACCCGATAGAGCACTTATGGTATGAAGCGAAGAAGAAAGTGCAGCTTAACGCACTGTCACTAAAAATAAGCTTTACGGGACATTTCAAGGTGTTTGGAATAATATTTCTTTGGAAGCCTGTAATAATTTGATTGCATCGATACTGCGTTGATGTCAAATGGTTATAACCAACAAAAGCAACCATACTGGGTATTAAAAATATGTTTAATGATTTGTTTTGTATTCTATTTTGATTATTGAAAACTTTTTATGTCCTAAACACTTCAATAATTGCCATTTATTTATATTTACAGTTAAAATTTTACGTGTCCCTAATTAGTTGTCCATCCATAAAGTCAATTATGTGTAAGTGGCAAGGATTTATTTATTTAAATAATATTGATCTCAACTAGCTATTAGCTTTCCTGGCCTTTAAATATTTGGAATACTAACCAAATTACTTGTTATGGTATTACTATAAGCCTCAAAGCCTCATAGAGATTTTTTTTCGGACTTGAGGGACGATCTTGAGTTTTAGTCATATAGCGTCCCTAATTAGTTGACCACGACTGTATATGCAAGTAACTACATGAAGTATTATTAAATGAAATTTTAGATTTAAAAGCCTTTTTAACAAATACATATTGGTTTTTGGAAGCATTATGCAGAGTAAGAAGTTTGAATTTTGACACCAACACCACCAAAACGAATTAAAAGAAGTTGATAATAGAAGAGATACTTGAGTCACTTTTTCGGTTATAACTTTAGAATTAATAAGTAAGACTACAAATTATAAATACCCTGCTGTAACTTACAAATGGTTAAGTAAGAGTAAGAGCATGACTGATCAAATTTCGTATCCAAACCATTTTATGGCTAGCACTTCGTACGTGCTAAAATTTTGCCAACTCAACTTATAGTTTTGCCTGGACAAGCTTGATCAACTGTCATTTGTATATTCAAAAAGGTATAATAATGCAGTTTTACAAAAACGTGACTCCAACATGTAAAGTTTTTCAATAAGAGCGCTCGTACTTTGAACTGAAATATAAAAACCCATTTAGGTGATATTGCTACAATTTTATTTTATTTTAAAGTACATTTGATAACGCTATTTCTACTTCTTCATCCCAGCGTATTCCCGATTGCATCCAGTATGAAGCTCAGGGTTCACTTCGACTATGATCCTAGATTTGACAAGCCTGGTTATTACAATGCACAGTGTTATGGAGACCTTTTTTCAAGACATTTTGATTTTTAAGCATAAAACGATAGATTCAATCATTAGAAAGGCTAGAGTAGAACACACGAGAGACAAAAACGCTTAGTTTTGAAGAAAACAAATCTGAAAGTCAATGTTTTATTTTTCTGATATTTGTTAAAAATAAATCCTTCTCTGAAACCAAACATAATTTAAATATATGACATATGTAATTCGAAAGTACTTTACAAGCTTCACCTCTAAGAGCTATTAGCAACCTTGTAGCTGCCTTAGAACAGGAGAAATTAACTTTTTACGGTTTTTTACTCCGTCGAGCCAGCATATTTGGAAAAGTTATCTAAATGAAAATGAAGAACCTATATTCCTCTACATATTATGCTAAAAAATTAAGCCCAAGTTGCGTGGCTTCTAGAAGTTAGGGTCAATAATTCGATTTAACCAGGTTTGTCACTTTTTTTTAATTTTCGACAAACGAAATTTTATCCGAATTTAAGTGGGGTGTGTAATTTTTGTGCCAAGACAAATATAGGTTCGGATATTTTATTTTTTATATAAATGAGTGACAAACCTAACGACCAGAATATCGGCTAAAAACATATCGGGCTGTAACTTTCGAAAGCCACAGGATCTGCAAGCAATTTTTTTTTTGGTGGATAGAACATAGCAAACTTGAAATTTTCCTGTTTATAACTTTTCCAAAAACGGCACACTTCGAGAGAAAAAAATAATAACGAAAATTTGAAAAAAGCTTATTCCTCCCGTTTGAAGAACGGTACACATCTAACAAAGATGCCTAAAAATAAAGCTTCTCAGGTAAATTTTAATTATTTACGCCATTTGTATGTTTTCTATTTTATTACGATACAATATTATTTTTTAAATTTATTAGCATGAAAATACCTACATTTTCAAAAATTTTTTTTTCATAAAGCTATACACATTTACAGTTGGGAGTTCTACTCTAGCCTTTCTAATGCTTTAATCTATCTTATTATGCTTAAAAATGCAATGGAGCGATTGCCATCTGACCTCCGTAACCCTATAAGGGAAACCAGACCTACTTGTAACATATTTGGGACCAACGGCTTAACGTGCCTTCCGAAGCACGGAATCATCATTCTTTTCAGACATTCAGTTGATTCAAGCCTGCAATGTCCTAACCAAACTGGAAACATTCACACAAAGTGATGCTTCCCGCGGGATTCGAACCCACGACCTTCGGGTTTTAGAGCCCAACGCTCCAACCACTATACCACGGAGGCAGTTGTGGCAATATCACCTATACGGGTTATTTTATTCCATTTTAAAGATCGATCGCTCTCAATGAAAAACCCTATATATCAATCGATTTAGAATAAAAAACTGAATTAACTGCATCTAACGCATTTTTTACTTCCCCCCCAAATAATTAATGTCGATTCTGTTTGTTATGTGGTGCAATCGATTCAGAGCGAACGAGCTTTTTGTTGCTTAACGGACCCATTTCTATCTGTTCTTTTTTTCGTTTGCACTCTTTTTGCTTTTTCTATTATCTATATCTGTATACCTTTCCATTGTGTTACTTCCGATTGTCATACATATTAAGAACTGGTGGCGCCATATCATATCAGGTGTGACAAATTTTCAGATGTGGTGGCTAATCTAAAATATAAGATGTTAATATTTATTGGTTTAACTAGAAAATATAAGAAAATAATCACCTTTAAATTAGGGATTATGGCTATATTTATTTTAAAAACCTAAAAAAATCGCGCACTAAAACTTGCAAAAAACGCACGTGCTGAAGTTGACCCAAATCAATAAAAATTAGAAAAAAATCTCTTTGGGGATATCGGAGAACGCATAAAAATCATTCTCAGTTGAAAAATTTTAAAAAATCCCTATATAAATACCGAAAAACATCGGTGTTGTGAATTTTCGCACTTTGTACGCGATTTCCTAGCAAACGGTGCGCGATACGCGTAAATTGATGATGACCTTTTTTATAGACAAAGTAATTTTCTACAACTTTTGTCTAAAACTTTTTCTTACATCTCTTTTAGTTTTCGAGATTTTTGGGAAAAAGTCATTTTTTCAACCTTTTCCATTTTTTTTTCGTATGACCCCGGTGACTCACGACCCTGCATTTTTTGTATGTTATTACGGGATCATTAACGAAAATTTTGGCACCGGTTTCAGCTTTTCCTCTAAAATGGCAAAGTTAAAGCTTCGTTGACTGGACTAATAGGTGATATTGCCACAACTGCCTCCGTGGTATAGTGGTTGGAGCGTTGGGCTCTAAAACCCGAAGGTCGTGGGTTCGAATCCCGCGGGAAGCATCACTTTGTGTGAATGTTTCCAGTTTGGTTAGGACATTGCAGGCTTGGATCAACTGAATGTCTGAAAAGAATGATGATTCCGTGCTTCGGAAGGCACGTTAAGCCGTTGGTCCCGACTATGTTCCAAGTGGGTCTGGTTTCCCTTGGAAGGGTTACGGAGGTCAGATGGCAATCGCTCCATTGTAATAACCAGGCTTGTCAAATCTAGGATCATAGTCGAAGCGGACCCTGAGCTTCATACTGGATGCAATCGGGAATACGCTGGGATGAAGAAGAAGAAGAAATAGCGTTATAAAATGTACTTTAAAATAAAATAAAAATTGTAGCAATATCACCTAAATGGGTTGTTATATTTCAGTTCAAAGTACAAGCGCTCTTATTGAAAAACTTTACATGTTGGAGTCACGTTTATGTAAAACTGCATTATTGTACCTTTTTGAATATACAATTAATGACAGTTGATCAAGCTTGTCCAGGCAAAACTATAAGTTGAGTTGGCAAAATTTTAGCACTTACGACGTGCTAGCCATAAAATGGTTTGGATACGCAATTTGATCAGTCATGCTCTTACTCTTACTCAACCATTTGTAAGTTACAGCAGGGTATTTATAATTTGTAGTCTTATTAATTCTAAAATTATAACCGAAAAAGTGACTCAAATATCTCTTCTATTATTAACTTCTTTTAATTCGTTTTGGTGGTGTCGGTGTCAAAATTCAAACTTCATACTCTGCATAAAATGCTTCCAAAAACCAATATGTATTTGTTAAAAAGGCTTTTAAATCTAAAATTTCATTTAATAATACTTCATGTAGTTACTTGCATATACATTGCACCATATAGAAAAGGAAAACTACTTGTCTATTTATTTATTTCTAGTATTAAAACCATGATAATTGTATAAGTATGACGAATACTCGTATGCTTTTGATATACATATAATCGGTAATCTTGATGGCAGTTTTGCAGACCAACAGCAAAGTAAAGTTTTCTTTTGTTTTTCCATTTTTTTAATGGGTTGTATTTAATTGCACATCAAAAAATACTGATTGTGCATCAAACAAATACTGAATTGCTAACCTAACCTAACCTTTGGTGTGCAATCAGTTATTTTGATGTACATGTTGGCGATGAATGCCGGAGGTGGAAAAATAAAACAAATAAGGAATTTCTCTAAATCGTGTTGCAATCCATCAAAAAACCAATCTGACAATCAAAATAATAAAAAAGCATCAAAAAATATAAAAAGTATAAAAACATAAACAATATACAAAAAAAGGATTGTACAGCTGACGATTCCCAACAGTACATTTCAATATTTTTTTGATGTACACTTAAAATATCCCTTTTAAAGGGAAATGCCAGAAAGCCATAGTAACTTAGGCCCAGAGTGCACAACATATTCAATCACATGAATGAAATCTAAATATTCGTACTTGATTTGTCGCCTTCTTCTTTTTTCAGTATAAGTTGGGAAAAACATTTATAAATAATTAAGTATTTCAACGATTTTTTCCTTTACATGATGTTTACATGTCACTTCTGATGTTTGATAATAAATAAGAAATTGGTCCGAAACAGTTTATTTTTAATTACGTTTTTCGATATAGCGGTAAATATTTTATAAAGTGTTAAATAATATTATTAAAGACCAATGAATAAATGTATATTTATGAATAATGATAAATTGTTTTAAAACTACCTTTTATAATATTAATAATTATTAAATAACACTATTAAATATTTACCGCTTTAACGAAAAACGTAAATTAATTTCGGACCAATACTTTTTTTTTCTTTTTTCTTGGCACTGCACGGTTTGTGCATCGGCCACTGACATTGATCATTTATTTTTATTCTTCTTGTTGGTTGGTCCGAAATTAATTACGTTTTTGGATATAGCGGTAAACATTTTATAGTGTGAAATAATAATAAGTATAAAAAGTAGTTTTATACTAATTTATCAATAATAATAAATATACATTTATTAATTGGTCTTTAATAATAATATTTAACAATTTATAAAATATTTTCCGCTTTATCAATTAACGCAATATAAAAAACGTAAGTTTCGGACCGGTATAAACAACGTCAGTAGTGAAATGTAAAGGATATACATATGTACTCGTTGAAATATTAAATAATTTATAAATGTTTTTCCCGACTTCTACTGAAAAAACAAAAACGCGAAAAATCAAGTACGAATATTGAGATTTCATTCTTAAAATTGAATATGTTGTGCACTCTGGGCCTATTTTCGGCGTTTCCCTTTGCATATTCTTTGTTTCAACTTAGCCAAACCCACCTTTAACCCCAACGGTACCCAAGAGCTGCAATTGTTTTGCAGCTGGACGCTCATTTCTTTTGGTTATTGATGAACGCAATGATCACGCAAACGAATTACTTTCTTCTTGCAGGACATGGAAGTGTTGTTTTATCTATGTATAACTTTAAATTACTATGTTTTTGAAGTTTTTAGTGTTTGTGGGCAAGATTAAGAGCTGTTGGTTGCGTAACGGACCCATTTCTATCTGTTCTTTTTTCGTTTGCACTCTTTTTGCTTTTCCTATTATCTATATCTGTATGTCTTTTCATTGTGTTGCTTCCGATTGTCATACATATTAACCACTCAACGCCGAACCGGCACTCGGGTGCCGCATAACAATAGATTTTCTATTGTGTCTAGTAATCCGGGGCTAGAAGGATTAAGAACTGGTGGCGCAATATCATATCAGGTGACAAATTTTCAGATGTGGTGGCAATCTAAAATATAAGATGTTAATATTTATGGGTTTAACTAGAAAATATAAGAAAATAATCACCTTCAAATAAGGGATTATGGCTATATTTATTTTAAAAACCTAAAAAAGTCGCGCACAAAAACTTGCAAAAAACGCACGTGTTGAAGTTGACCCAAATCAATAAAAATTAGAAAGAAATCTCTTCGGGGATATCGGAGAACGCATAAAAATCATTCTCAGTTGAAAAATTTTAAAAAATCCCTATATAAATACCGAAAAACATCGGTTTTGTGAATTTTCGCACTTTGTACGCGATTTCCCAGCAAACGGTGCGCGATACGCGTAAATTGATGATGACCTTTTTTATAGACAAAGTAATTTTCTACAACTTTTGTCTAAAACTTTTTCTTACATCACTTTTAGTTTTCGAGATTTTTGGGAAAAAGTCATTTTTTCAACCTTTTCCATTTTTTTTTCGTATGACCCCGGTGACTCACGACCCTGCATTTTTTGTATGTTATTACGGGATCATTAACGAAAATTTTGGCACCGGTTTCAGCTTTTCCTCTAAAATGGCAAAGTTAAAGCTTCGTTGACTGGACTATATGTATTAATCATCTTTAATAAATGTACTTGCGGTATCTATGTTCTATATGTATATGTAACGCATCAGCGATCCCTCTGGTGTTGCAGATGTCCATGGGCGGCGGTGATTGCTTACTATTCTGTGTTGCTTACCATCAGGCGACCCACTGGCTCGTTTGCCGCCATTGACGCCATGTATAAAAAGTTATAGATACGTTGTATACGCTCTAGAATGGCAATACGAAAGTGAGGTAATTGCCCACCTCGTGACTATACGTTCGCTCAGCGCGTAAATTTACGAAGTTATTAGTGGAGAAAATGCCTTCCTGTATTTTTAGGCGGTGCAAAAATTACACGGCAACTGTTAGGGACAAGAAAAACGTCTCATTTCATTCGTAAGTACTAATTTTTATATAAAAACAGCTTTAGATACTGCTGGGAGCTCACGTGGGTAAAGAGCGAGATGTAACATGTTCTATGCGTGAGAGTGAAAGAGACAGCGCGGTCTATGGCGGCCGCGCGTCGCCTGGGGAAGTCGGGGCAAATTTGACTGTAATGTATCAATCCAGAACTATAAATTGTTTTAATATAGCATCTGTTGTGTGTTTAATAATACTGGCATAGTACGATGTGATTGTATGTAATTAAAATTCTATACATGTTCTTATGGCTTAATTAATTATTCTTTCAACTAAGTTATTTGTCTACCTTTTTTGATGTTAAATTATGTTACCGTAAGATAGTGAAAACTGAGATTTCACAATCTAACATTACAACTTATACACAAATTACAACCTATCGGAAAATTTTGTACTGACCAAACCGTTCTTATGATATTTTCAATATTTTTAAAAGAAAATGATTTCTTTCATTTCGCCGGGCTCTGCCGCAGGCCAGCACGCTCGCTCGGCGGTGGGTCGCAAATTCGCAATATTGAACCTAAAATAACCTAATAAAACGCGTCTTTGAATGACTCAAATTTTATAACCTCACAATTTTCCGATAGTTCACAATCTCACGTGTTAAGTTCCGTTAAATTAGAAACCAACGGCTTTGAAGATCTTACGGTGACATTATGTACACACTTTTAGTTAATTCCAATGATATTATATATAAGGTCATACAAAATCTTTGCTCAATAATTTGAGGACTGATTCTACATTAAATTTAAAATAAATTCATATAATATTTATTAATTGTTTACGCGCTAGTTTTCGAGAAAAATGACGAATTCCGTGATGATCAAATAGTCAAATACTACATCCTGTGTATTACGTAGAACGCCATTAGTTTACTATCGATACTAGAAAGGTCAAACATTGAACTCTACACAAAGAAACCGCGTACGCACAGGCCGTGTCCACGTGGTGGTGGTCCCACCCCCCCTTCTTGCCTACTCGCTCTTTAGCTATCGCGCTCTTGCTCTGCTGAAGGGCCGGCCCCCCATCAGTGTTACCAGCGTAGGGAGTTGTTTCTAGATCTAAGTAAATTAGCAACAGTTCAACTCTTTTTAGTCTCTTAGGGAAAATTTGTAACAGTTAAAAAAAATTAAGGCAAAAAACCGCGATATGCGCGACAACGTAACCAGAAACTATTTCGAATTCACCAATTAGGTTACAGGTCCCGGCAAACCTCTTGAAATCGGGTGGGCATTGCGTAGAACACGAATTTGAGTCGCGAACTTTCCCCCACTGTCGACCGAGCGTCAAGAATTTTGCCGGCACCTGCCTACTTTACCACACTTGTAACATCCCTTTTATTAGTTGTTGATAACTACATAAACTACTACTGCTAAGTACCTACTCACCTTCATATGGTCTTTCAACACCGGCCAGGTACAACAGCTCGAACAGACTCTCGTGCACCATAGATACTCCTGCTCATGCACACACTAAGTTCGTTCTTTTTACTTAATAGGATAACATTTAACATAAAACAGAAAAAGTCCAAAGGCGCTGATCCCGGCGACCCCAAGCCTGGGTACCATGGCGATCATCGTAATCCGACCATAATACGATTACTGTCACACCGGTGATCTGAATAAATGGTACAATATTTTTCACTTTCATTACACACACATCTCACTATTAACTCTACAAAACAAACTACACTACGAGTACATCGTGAAATTGCTCATAGCCCGGGCCCCGGAGCCACTAGTCCATCCGAGGACACAAGATATTACCGTGAAACAAGCGAGCTAACTAAAATAATAAAAGACCGAACAATCGGAAGGACACTAGTGATGTACTTATCTACCAATGAGTAAATATTACGATCGATAATAATTTATTTTAAAATACGATAAAAATTTGATTTAAAGTTGAACTTTGCATAATTTTCCTTTGTCACTTTTATAAACCAACGCTTTTAAGTACCGTACCGAGATCTCGGGGTCTTAGGTTCAATAGCCGGGTCGGACTAACTTGGTGTTGTTTTTTTTTTTGACAAAGCTCGGGTTCGTCCATCAATCCGCAAGTATGTTGATTAAGCCCGTACCTATCATAGTAACAATAGCTTGCCATCATTGCAAGATGGAGGCCTTTTCCCTGCAGTTTGGCATACATTTACTTTTATAAACCACAGAAAAGTCGTAGTCCAAAAACATGAACAACGTGCACAAATGTAAACGAATCACTTTACTAGCATGAAAACGACACATGATAAATCTTTTTAATTTTTTCATCACACAAAGTGATGCTCCTCGCGGAATTCGAACCCACAACCTCCGAGTTTTAGAGCCCAACGCTCTAACCACTGTATCAAGGAGGCAGTTTCAATTTAAATCTTTATCGTTTCTATTTCGAGCATCTTAACTGCTTTGATAAAACATCTCTCGTAACACAACAAAATCTTTTAACATAAAAGTATCGAAATATTCGTGTATTGACCGCCATCACTACTGTTCTGTGTTACTTCCCTTTGAGATAACCGCTGCGGTCGGCACGTGCCGCGCTTCCCTTTGAAGAAGCCGCCTAGCGACCGAATCGACTCCTTTGGCCGCTTTGCTTACAAACCGCCAAAGGAACCGTCTTTTGGCGGTTTTTAACACAAAACGGATAAAAGGGGCCGATAAATACGCCATTTCTTCTTACACGTGTCGCGATCTCCCCACCTACAAACGCACAGTGGTTTGGTCTGATCAATTAGATTAAAATTTAATTTAGATAAATTGTTTTTTTTTGTATGACTTTATTTGTATTTTTTTTATTTACACTGAAACAATCGTGTTACCAATAAGTACCCAAATCTACATAACTTTCTGTTGTACTTGTTACTTTATTTTAAAAACTACCCAATTAGGAATAGCTATTCAAACATGGTTTTTGAACAATAATTACCTAAACATTTTACTAAAGTTTGTTTTGCAAGACCATACTGAGAGGTAATAACTTGTTGGTCTAGTGTTGGTTGGTGTGATTGTGATCTCGGGCACCTCGGGAAATTAGGTAGATAGGTACTTTATTTCTACTTACAAATTAATCTAATCGTAAAGAAGTTCTTAACGTCATTTTTTATTATAGCAATAGATATGTTACAGTCAAAACTCGTAGCCGGTCAAAACCACTTTTAACTACAAAAATCATGCAAAAGTAGTTTTGGCGGATGCCCTTAATCAAAAACATTTTTGACTGATTTTTGCAGTCAAAAGTGGTTTTGTCGGATGCCCTTGGTCTAAAACAGTTTTGACTGACTTTTGCAGTCAAAAGTGGTTTTGCCTGATATTAATTCAAACGATCGATCAAAACCATTTCAGGTCAAACTAGTTTGGCCTAGGCCAAACTAATTTAAGTCAATGAAAACAAACGAACTCGACTACGAAAATCAGTCAAAATTGTTTTTAACCACGGGCACCGGTCAAAACCACTTTTGCCTGGTTTTTGCAGTTAAAACTTGTTTTGATTAGATACATATTTTCTACCTGTTCCAATTTAAAAAGGTTTGTTTTCTCTTGTTTTAAAGGAAAAGAGAAAACTTATTGTGTGAAATCGTGAATTTCGAATTAACGTAACTTTAAGCGACCAATTAAAAACACATTTTGGGAGGGGTAGCTCTAAAACTGTAACGTTAAACCAATTAAAACGAATGTAACGATAAACAAGTTTTAAGTAAAATATTTAATATCTAAATTACATATTTTAAAATCAAATCAATTTGACCACTGTGCAGTAATAGGTGTTCGACGTGGGACTCGGGAGTGTGATTTAGTTCGTCGAGGCACGTCTTAGTGTTCTGTTGTTTGCGCACGTAACTAAGACGCGCCGTATCGCTACTTATCCCTAAAATACTTTAACATGGCCGTATGCTATGCTATCACGACGCCGGTGAGATTGTTGCGGGCGCGAGATCTCTACGAGGAGAGGTTTCTTTTGGCGGGTTCTTGGGGCGGTGAGAGGAGTAAGCAAGACGTGTTGTGTTCTGTGCGAAGGCATTGCCTGGATCGTGCCTGAATGTGTGTGCGTAATGGAGGTAGGAACAGGTGAGCAAGACGTGTTGTGTTCTGTGCGGAGGCATTGCCTGGATCGTGATTCGTGCCAGAATGTGTGTGCGTCATTACGCACATCCAACAATTAATGTAAATAGGTACGTATGTGTTTAATTTGTAAATAATCGTAGTTTTTAATATTGATGAATTTTGACTTTAACACGTAAACATGCTTAGCCTTTTTAATTATTTACATTTTAAAGTTTACATTATTAATCAAATTACGAAACAAATAACGAGTTCCTTAACTTGTCAGTCCAAAGCCTGAAAAAGTGTGATGGAGAGTCAAATTCTAAAATGAAGAACAAATGTTCGTTGTTTATTCTTTTTTGTGTTTGATTTATTTTATGTCAAGTAGAATGTAATGTAATTTAAGTGCAAGTCGTGCAGTGTAGGCTGGCAACACGCTGACACAAATTTGTGAATGACCAGTACAGCTTATGAATTAGAGTGGGAAGAGTGCAGAAAGAGTAAAATGAAAGAAAACGGCGATAAGCAGAATAGTTTATGAATGAATGAGGGAAAGAGGAGAACGAATGAAATGAGGGAGAACGGCGATAAGTAGAAGCCATATTCAGATTATTCATGAATGAAAATGGGTTCACGCGAGGTCATCTTATACACAGGTTGTTCTTAAAAATATTTAAATTTTTTTGTATGAAAAAGTAAAAACCTGAATTTGTATTGATATAAAAATAATACATAGTGCACTGTGTTTGTCTATCATGAATCGATGTCTGGTTAAAATATTTTAAGCTAAAATGACATGACCTTATATATTATACAAACAAAAGCAGATATGTTATAAGCGCTCGCGTTTTGAAGACTCAAAAAACACCCAATTGTGAGGTTTTTTAACAGTCTGCGTCATACGTCAAATTATACCTATCTCTTTCATTTGCGTGCTATTTCGTATCTTTTGTCTTACTTATCAGTTATATTTGTCAATGTGTGCAATGGAACAGATTTAAATCGTAATTACTATGAAAGTAACTTGGTTAATTCATTATTTTCTGCAAATGGAATATTACTTATTATTTATGTCTTTCTATTTTAGATTACCTGAAGATGGATTAATGAAAGAAAAATGGTTACGTGTAATTAAAATTCAAAGGTGTGAAGATGATTGGATGCCTACTACTTATTCTAAAGTATGCTCCGAGCATTTCCTGAAAAGTGATGTTTATATTACAAAAAACAATTTAAGGAGACTTAAAAAAACAGCAGTTCCTGTCATCATCATCATCATCATCAGCCTATATACGTTCCCACTGCTGGGACACAGGCCTTATCTCAATTGTGAGATAGTGTGGGCCATACTCCACCACGCTGGCCTAGTGCGGGTTGGTGGAGGGGTGCGTAAGGCAAGTGACCAACCTTAATGTCAGATGTTATCAAGCCGCCAAATGGCCTCTGACTAGGCTTGACGACTAATATTTACATTATAGTAAATATCAGCCGGGACCAACAGCTTAACGTGCCTTCCGAAGCACGGAGACGCTCGAAATTAATGTCACTAAATATGGTCAGAATGGTCACCCATCCATTAACCGACCGCGGCGTAGGTAGCTTGACTTTCGTTATCGCTAACGAACCACTGTCACAGCTGCTCCACGAGCGCAGTTCCTGTAATTAAGGTAAATTAATATTAGTAAAAAACTTGGTCAAGTGCGAGTCAGACTCGCGCACCGAGGGTTCCGTTCCGTACGAACTTATCTATACTTAATATTGTTTGTTTTGTTTGTTTGTATTGAATATGCTCCAAAACTACTGAACCGATTTGAATAATTCTTGCTGCACTGTTAGAAACGTGAGAAAGCTACACTGCCCCCCAGTGAACATAAGGTACTTTTTATCCCGGAATTGTGGGGGGAAGGGGGGGATTTTACCTTCTGTGTATAACATTAGGTATATATATCCAAACATTGTTATATGTATAATGTTCGAGATTTAAATTGATTTATTTTGTTTCAGAAAAACGAACAAAATACCGTATTATCATCACCATCAAGTTTGCAAGGAGTTCATGTATCCGACGAAGATTCAATTTTTGATACCCCTCGAAAAGCATTTTTGAAAACAAAAGTTAGAAAAATTTCTCTAGAAAAACGCCGGCTACAGTTAAACAATTACAATTTAATGAGGAAAAATAAACGACTCAAAGAAATGTGTAACAATTTAAAGCAAATTGTGTCAGAGCTCAAAAAGAAAAAATATTTCACAATAGATCAGATCAAAGAACTGAGTCTAAAATGAAGCCGTTGATTTTGTTAATAGACTGGTTCAGAAAAGCAAGTCTAAAGGCTTTCGCCAAAAATTTACACCAGCATTACGAAAATTTGCAGTTACTTTACATTACTACTCTGTAGCTGCCTATAAATACGTTAGAAATATATTCAATGGATTCTTTTTTTACGTCTTTGATTTTAATTTGACAGTTCATTTATGCAAAGAAAAGTAAAACTTATGTACATCAGAAGTAGAGTCTAATTTTCTAAATAAATAATTGTATTAATAAGAACTGATGTTGTTTTCCTGAGTTTTATTCCTTTAGCGTAAGGGATATTTTTCTTTGCATAAATGAACTGTCAAATGTGGCCTATTAAATTGGCTTGACTTTTAGTACATTTGTTAAAATTATTCTATCCACTCCGGGTGGACAGTGTCACAATTTTTGCAATTTAGTTTCGTTGTCCACGCCCGAGGAACATATGGACATATTTGCAAAAGTTGTGCCACTGTCCACGCGTGGGCAGAGCTGGTGGACAGCGGGAAGGAACCGTCAGATCTCGTATAAATTTAAATAATATCAATGAATAATTTTGTCCTCAGGAGTCCAGATCTTCGGAAGATCTTGATAAATCAACCAAGTCTGATGTTAAAGATGCGGAAAGCGACAAGGTAAGTTTTAGTAGTTAAAGCTGTTAAAGCCTGACCAAGAAAATAAAAAAAACCTGCTCTGGAGGCGCCGCATTAGCTATGGTTATAACAACACTTGGTTGCTATGGTTATACTCACAAATAACTCACAAGGCACGGTTGTCAATTAACATTGCACGTGCGTGAACTTTCCCCTCTCCGTCGACCGATGTTCAACAAGTTTGCCGGTACCTGTACCTCGTAAAGCATTATGAAACAATTTGCTTTTGTTTGCAGGAGAAATCAGATTTACCTTGCAGTTCAAATGCTGGTGCGCCAAGAGAACGGAACCTCCAAAATATAATAGAATATAAAGATAGTGTGATCAAAAAGTATAGATCCAAAGTCAAAAAATTACAGGCTCAAAATGGAATACTTGAGAAAAAACTTACTAAATTGCAGGTAAGTCTTGAAGAGTTACTGTTAGCGCTTGTTCACGTTAACTCGCCAAGCGTTTGGCGCGCCGTATAAATTTTTGAAACTTTACTGTCATTGATGACAGCTGTCGCAGGTATCGTCCTAGGTTTTACGAACTATAGTTTAAATATTGGTTGCAGCTGTTCCAGGATGTATCCCCGACTCCAGAACAACTAGAAAGCGTGTCCCTGGACAGGAAGGAAGTGTTCCTGGTGCATCAGAGACTCGCGAGTGCTCTGAACACGATCAGCTCCCTACTGATCGAGAACAAAGAATTACAAAGCCAGATTGATGTGAGTTAACAGTTTTATTACAGAATACGGTATTTTACACCATGCAAGAAAAAATATAAAAGTGAATGTTTATTATAGATTTCGTATAATATAAACGAGAAACGTTGATATTAATTCATAAAAATGCATTATTAATTTTATATTTCCAATTTAAAATCGATTTTTTTAATCTGTTTTTGAAATGTCAAAAACGCCGTTCGCCATAATGGGTTCCGACGTGACGTCACTCCGTTAGTAAACACAGTCGTGCTTTGAGAAGATTTGTAGAAATTGTCAAGTTATTATGTTTGTGAACGTTTATCTATTGCATCCAGGCACAAGACACCAATGATAAGGGTTTTAACTCATTATTTTCGAAAATATTTTCACTTGGTCTCTAACAACATCGTATTGTTTACTAACGGACTGACGTCAAAAGTCGAAGCAGCATGGCGGCTACTGTTTCCGCGTGCAATTTCAAAATCATAAATAAAAAGTAGATTTTATGGCATTTTTCGGTAATTTAAAATAAAAATTCTACTGGTTCAGTACAACTTCAAGATTGATTTAAACCAGTTTTCAAAAAAGTGTGTAATAGCCTATAGCCTTCCGCCCGCGGTTTCTTCAAATATCCTCACCTTCGTATTTGTCAGTTAAAACTAGATTTTTTAATACTGTGTTAGTTGGCAGATAGACATGCAGCCCACCTGTCTGATGTTAAGCGGTCACTGCGGCCTATTCCATTGAGGGACACTTCGCCTGGAAACATCGCTCAATGTGCTGCCAGACTGTAGGCTCATCTGATCTTCGAGCCTCTGATTTCAAGTGTACTGGCTCCCACATTAATATTGCCGGAACACAGCCAGAGCTGTTTTGGCGGCAGATTTCACCTGTGGTAGCTAGCCAGTCGGACTCTGAAAAAGCCCTACCACCAACCAGACCCAAGACGGGAATCGAACCCACGACCTCCGTGTTTTTATACCCGAGCGGCTTAGCTACTGTCCCACGGAGGCGATCACTGTAATAAATATCCCTGGACACTTTAACACAGCTCCGTCCAGCCCAAAACTAATCATAGCATAGGTATGTGTTGCCAGACAACGAGTAAATGTTATAACCCGACCAATAAAATAAAAAACCACGCCATATTGTGGAAAAATATTGGAACTAATTTCTCCAAGTAGGCAACAATCAAATAAAAAAAACAATAAGATGACATTCAATAGTGCTGTTGTCAAAGTGTGATGTCAATTGTCAACCGTGCCTTATTACTATTGGATAGTGTGAGTTATTTGTGAGTATAACCATAGCAACCAAGTGTTGCTATAACCATAGCTAATGTGGCGCCTCCAGAGCAGGGTTTTATTTTCTTGGTCAGGCTATACTTAATAATCTTAATAGTCTAAAATACTCTTTCTTTTTAAGGGGCTGGAGAAAGAAAATGAAGAACTGAAAGAAATGTTTGATAGGGTGAATGCTGATCTTCGCAAGATGGTCAGCAAGACCAAAGGGAGCAGGTGAGGTTATTAACCGACTTAAAAATAGGAGGTTGTCAATTCGGCTATGTTGTTTTCTTATTTGTAAAACCTCCATTATGTTCTTTTAACCGGGTGAATCGATTGTTATTCGAAAGTTGATCCTTCAAAGTTCCTTTTAAATTTTAACAAGATTTTTTCCTTACAGCGCTATACCTATAATATATATATATATTTCATTTTTATATTTAAAGGAACATTGTTATATAAATAATTATACAGTGTAGGTATGCATATTATTTTATGGTATAAATAATAAAAATAATTCTAATTCTCAGCAATCCAGAGGAGGAAGCAACCTGTGCGGGCCCGAAAAGGTAATTTATATAAATGATAATGTTCTCTCAGTTGAGTTTTCTTTGATAAGGCAAGGCTCTTTAAAAATTACTACTATCGTTACAGAAAAAAAGCCCGTGTATCGTCAACAGAGGATCCAGATGATAAGGACTCACTGCTAGTACTTCGCGGCAATGCCCCCGAAACCGATGGATCAGACACTGAGATCTTGGATGATAGTGACACTGATAATGATGATAAAGACAATATCTTGAGTTCTCCACTCGCGCAGACACCGTCGCCTTCTCCACAGGATATGCCATCAACTTCTTCAGCCGTAGAACAAATGCCATCAACTTCTTCAACCGTAGAACAAATGCCACCAACTTCTTCAGTCGTAGAACAAATTCCATCGACTTCAACGCAAATGCCATTAGCTCATCCACTGGCACAACAAATGTCATTGACTTCTCCACTCGGACAAACGCAGACACAGTATTATCCTTCTCTAATTATTTTGCCAATGTTGTCAAATGATGAAGCTCCAATAGTTTCTTCAGTAAATAGTGCATCATTGAATTTGCCATTGGCTTCTCCATTTAATACGGTTATATCAACAAGTAATAATAGTTTAGCAGAAGAATCAATTGAAATTCATATAAAGGAAGAAATCAAAGAGGAAAATGATACTAGTGATAATAATTTAGCACAAGAACCAAATGAAGAGCATATAAAAGATGAAATCAAAGAGGAACCTGACGATGATTTTGATCAGTACATAGTAGTAGGTGGACACAAAGCTAAAAAATAATTATCTTTCCCGAATGAACTGTCCCGAACTAAACTTTGTTTTATTTAGCATTAGAAATTAGAAAACAAAGGACGAGTGGTCGTAAACTTTGACGTTCTGACAAACAGCGGCCATGATAAATACGCCCGCTTAAAAATCACGTAATGTAAAGTCGAGTCAATTTAATAGGCCACATTTGACAGTTCATTTATGCAAAGAAAAATATCCCTTACGCTAGAATAGAATAGAATAGAATTTTTTATTTTGCTTAAAACATGGTACATGAGTAATGTTAAAAGTTGTGTGTTAGATCGCATGTTTAGCCGTCGCAGCGGCATGCAAAAATAATTATAAAAATGTGCACAAGTTAAGATTAATTAAATATCCTAGGTAACATTCATTCTGCCAATTTAAATTAATTAATTAAATTTAAAATTATATAATGTCAAAAGATTTAAAAAACATCACAACACAGTAAGCAAGTAAACATTATATAAAATAACTGGGTTAACAATTTCGAAACCCTACCGAATTGAAATATTCCTCGACAGAGTAGAAACATTTTTCCAATAACCATCCTTTCAGTTTGATTTTAAAACTATTAGTGGGAAGTGTTTTTATGTCGTCATTCAGACTATTATACATTTTAATAGCCATATAATGGGCATTTCTACTGTAGTGAACTGTGGAATGAGTAGGCAAGAGAAGCCTGTTGGGATACCTTGTATTGGCATTTAATTCCTTTTTTGTTGTGAATGATTGAGGGTTGGATTTAACCCACACACATGCTTCGTATATACTGCGTGTTTTTTAGTCGTTGTTTTCCCGCAGCAGAACGCTTTACCTTCAGTAGTACTATCGATTTATGCAAGTATTTTTTTTTTTAATTTTTTTTTTAATTTTTTTAAAACATTTTTTTGAATTTTTTTCTTAAATTTTAATGGGAAAATGGAAACCAAGTGTGAGTAAATAGTAAATAATAATTTTTTTGATAAACGCGAAGGGCAATGACCGCGGCCGGTGACAATCCGTGACGCAGCTAGTACTATTGGTTCGAGTTTCGTCTATCATAATCGTAAAACTTTTGATTTGACTAAAAAAAGAACTTTATTAATTTATTTTACTACTAAGGTAGAACCATTTTACTGCGGGAAAACAACGACTAAAATTCCACGCTGTATACATACATGGAACGGTTAGAATCCTCATTTCTTTAAAATACTGTTTGCATGATGTTAAACTGTCAACGCCACAGATTGCCCTAATACACCGTTTTTGAGCAATCAAAACCCGTTGTACATGATATGAGTTACCCCAGAGGAGGATGGCGTATCTTAGCAAAGAACTTACGTAGCCGTGGTATGCTTGGATTGCAACTTTCTTTTCCACTATCCTCGTAAGTCGCCACAGTACATAAACAAATGAATGAATTTTATTACAAAGCTTAAGGAATAAAATTCAAGAAAACAACATCAGTTCTTATTAATACAATTATTTATTTAGAAAATTATACTCTATTTCTGATGTACATAAGTTTCACTTTTATTTGCATAAATGAACTGTCAAATGTGGCGTATAATTTTAACATTGACATCTCAGAATTCTTGTTCTGAGATTGACATGCACTTTTTTACTTTGTCGTATTATGCTAGATACGTTCCATTTTATGTTTGGAATCTGCTTCTTGAGGTCTTTTAGCTTTTAGCAAACTTTTTACGATGATTAGTTTATTTCTGTTAAAATTCGTTTTATTGTAGAAATCGAAATTTTAGTATTTCAATATTGAAAATAATAATAAACTATCACAATAATGGTTACTTAGAATTGGAAGTGAGTGAATAAAATAATGTCATTTTTAATATTATATTTTCGCTTGTCACAAATTAGTGCTTATAATGAAAAAACTACATTTTGTTCTTTCTTATACTAAATAAAATGAAGTATACTTAGCGTACATTTGCACCATGATCCAAGTTGGCAAGTAAGGCCAGTTATTACAATACAGCGACTACCATCTGACTCCGTAACCCTTGAGGGGAATCAGACCAATTGGATCATGTTCATGGCTACACAGCCACTCGACCACAGACGGACTCGACTGTGCAGGATCCCCATGATGTTTTCCGTCACTGCCGTAGTGGTAAAACTTAGGATGAGGTGGTGTAGGTACTCTCTAGTACAGTCAAAAGCACGTCAGACGTAACACTGGACTTTGTACCGCTCTTATGTCGGGGGCATAAGTGCTATTATCGAACTGCAAGTGTATACCGTGATGTGATGTTGACCGTACATAACGGTCAGCGCCAAAACGACGCGACGTGAGCGTTCAAACCTACCAAAAATATCTGAGCATTTGACAAAAATCACTTAATTAGCACAATACTTTAAGGTGTAATTTTTGTCAAATGTTCAGATATTTTTGGTGGTTTTGAACTCTAAGATCATTTTGACACTGACTAGGGACTGTTCATTTAATTTTAATATTGTGATAAATAAATAATATTGATATAAAAAACTTGTGTATTTTTTTTCATTATCCCTGTTACAGGCACTTCGTAAATGCAATGCTCTCAGTACTATCTGGTTCAGATGATATTAGGAAAATACCTTTTTGAGTTGCGTTACGCGACAGTGATGTCTTACACACACACACAGATATAATGCGTTGCTATTGGTTGCTAACGTTACGGACAAGCGCAGTTGACGTCATTTTTCGGTCAATTGCAAATGGTATTATCCTAATAGCATTTAAAGGAGATGTAACAATTTTGGCCATCCCTTGTACAGTCAACCAAAAAATGACCAAAAAACACTTAAACTCCCTAAAAATATTTAAAAAAATATATCTTGCCGTTTTCGGCTGCACAAAAATATTTTTCATTTTACTACATTCACTTAATGATGGCAATTTCTGTCGCCATATTTCAGAACGTTCAGAAATCATATTGAAGTGTAATCTATCAATTATTCAAAAACCAACCTAGTTTTACTGTTTCACTAGAACTATTACAAAACTGTGATATCAATAATCATTTCACTAAAGAAAACATATGGCTCGGAACGATGAAACTTATAATATCTGAATTCGCATGGAAAGCCGAAATAGTTTTCTGAACGAATATCGGCTAAAACGTTTGGTTCCAAGCGTGAAAAAAGTAGCTGTCATCTGTCATTTATGACAGCCGAGCGGTCCTTCCGCCGTTCCGTCCGTCATTCCCTATGGTCATTCCGTTACATGGAAATAATATTGTCTTATAAAAATCGACGCCATTTTAAAATAGTATTGCCGTAAAATGAACATTATTCTTCTTTGTTGAAATATGTAGGTAAGGCTTCATAGCCTTTTTGCTATATTTTGGTATAATGTACAAGAGATGGCCAAAGTTCCATAGAAAATTGGACCATCTCCATTGATATTTTAACTATTTATTTAAAACTGAATCTGAATTACAATTATTAAGCGTAATAATATTATTCATCTGATTATTATCTTTTGCAACTTCACCAATTTCGACATTAAAAGCGACTTTAGCAACCTCTTCGTGGCTTTCTTGGTCGTTCTTCGGATTTTCGATAACAATGTAGTTTTTATGTTCCGGTATTGATGGTGCTTTCAATATAACAGGTGTTTCTACTATGTCTGGCTTAGTTAGTCTCGCGTTGACTATTAAAGTTATAATGTCTCTTTGAACAGCTGAACAAACGTCTTTTGGTAAGGATTTTAGTAGGCAAGTGATGTAGGCTCCGAATGATTCTATTTCTTCGTGTTCAGGATTCTTACGAGGCTCTGGGGTGCTTGGTCTTCGCTTTTTTGTCTGAAAGAATAAATATGAGAATAATATAAAATGTAAATAACTGAAAAAGGAAACTCTCAGGCCAGGTGAAGTAGTGGCGTAGCGTGGGTATCAGCCGCCCGGGGCGGAAGACAATTCTGCCGCCCTTTTTTACAATTCTGCCGCTCCTTTTTTTTCTTTTTTTTTGCTCCTCCAGGAAATTTTGCCGCCCCCTAAAAAGTGCCACCCAGGGAGGACCGTCCCCCGCCCCCCATCGCTACGCTACTGAGGTGAAGTGACGTTTTGCGCAGTATGGCTGACAGGAGCTGGATCTGATTAGCCAAAAATCTAAAGTGGCAAGCATTATGAGAGATACAGGTCCCTGCAAACTTCTTGATTAACGGGTGGGGATTGCGCAGTAGCGTAGCGATGGGGTGGCGGGGGGGCGGTCCGCCCCGGGCGGCACTTTTTAGGGGGCGGCAAAATTTCCTGGAGAAGCAAAAAAAAAAGAAATAAGGGGCGGAAATAATCGTCTTCCGCCCCGTGGGCTGCTTTGCCAACTGGAGGAGCAAAAAAAACGGCAGAATTGTCTTCCGCCCCGGGCGGCTGACACCCACGTTACGCCACTGGGATTGCGCATAACACGAATTTTAACATGCCTGTGCGCTATGAGCATGCCTCTGACCAATCGGGAGATTCGCGCGCGCTATTGGTCACGCGCAAGTGCACATTTTTTTTTTTAATTTGGGGAATGCGTTACGCATACCCTCGGCCGGGTGGTGCTGGCGAGAAGCGACAACACCACCCGTCAGAGGGTTATGTGGGACTCTCCTACCCGAGGGGTAGGTATACCCACTAAACCCCACAGTGCCTAACAGACGCCTTAATGGTAGTGTCACAGGAATCGGCATAGCCTTGCATCTGTGACACTACCAGCGGATCCCTCGCACTCTCCGCTTTGGAGGGTGGGGAGCAGCACTTGGCAGCTGCTACCGCCCGACACGGGGGGCCTACTGGCCCCCTGTACTTCCCCCATGCCACAACCTGCGGTGTGGCCCCGCTTGGGCCGCCGATGCGCAGGGGGGAACGGCAACGTAACACCGGCCCCCTCCAACCGGTTGCGCACCGCGGCCCCCACCTCGCGCCCGAGGGCGCGCTGAGCAGACAGTAATGACTACTGTCCGCTCCCCTCGTGTCGCAGGCAGACCTGTCTGTTTCGATGGTCCGCCCACTTGGCCACTCTTAGTTCACCGGAGCCCACCCGGCTACTAAGCCCCCCCACCGCGACAAGGACATGCGCGAACTTTCCCCCTCTCCGTCGACCGATAGTCAAGAAGTTTGCCGGCACGTATATATTATGTCCAGCAGTGGACTAGATAGGCTGATGGTGATAAATATAATGTAAAGAAAAGAAAGAATGATCATTTTATCGACCGAAAACAATTGTGCACACACCAAATTAACACTTTGACAACTGATATCACGTACTGGGTACGGGCACTTTAGTAATATTATTTAAATGCCGGCTGTCAAAGAGTTAAGATACTGTAAGTTAAGTATTAAATTAAGTTTCCGGGTATCGAATTTGAGACTTACCCTTGGTGTCACGTTAGCCTCCCGGACTGGAGATGAGTGTCTCCATGATAATCTCTGTGGAATAATAATAATAATTAAAATATATTACCTTTTGGAGTTTGGAACCTGACAGTGATTTTAGAATCGTGCATATCTGTCGTGATTCAGACCAGTCAACAGATTTTTTTATTGCAATGTGTAACAAGACGAGCAGATCGTATCGTACACCTGATGGTAAGCGCCACGTCTGCCCTTAGACAGTTCAGTGCCGAACAGTAACTAAGCAGTTACTGTCTGGCACCGCCCTGCGCCCGCTACACCGAGACGACAGTTATTAGGTCTCATATACCCAGTAATTTCACTAGCTTCAGTGCCCTTTTCCCGAAACACAGAAGAGCTTGACACACTTCTATTTCACAGGAAAATATCTGGCTCTGCGGTGGTACCCACCTAGACGGTCCACCACCTGGTAGGTACGAGTAAGTTTCACAATGTAAATTCCCAAGTTCGATTTCCGGGTGATGCAAATTTCAAACATACCTCGTTGTATTCGGATCGCTTCCGTGCGCGCTTTGTGCGTTTATCTTCGCTCTTCGGATTGTCTTCTAGATAAATTACTTCAGTGAATAAGTTATTGTCGTCATCCTGATTATTTTCCTGTAGCAACAAATTTTATATTGGACAACATCACTCACATACATACTAGGCAAACTTAAATGTGAAATCTGCTGCCATAACAGCTCTGGAAACATTAATGTGAACTTGAAATCAAAGGTTTACAGTGTGACAGCACTGGCAGCACATTGAGCGACGCTTTCTGGTGAAGTGCTTATCATCAAGTACCCGCTCGCCACAAACAGTTCTACAAATGGTCTAATATCCCACTGCTCAATTCTGCAGGTATCTGTTTTTTTTAATACAACTAATTTTAAATGAATTTTAAGGAAGTATGTAATAGATTAGGGATAGATTGCCTATAAAAAATTAGCCGCAAGTAAAAAAAAATTCTTTTGTATTATTAATTCGCTAGTTTAATAGGCAACCATATTTTTTAATGAATTTTACGACATTTGAAAGATAATAAAGTCACAAATTGAAAAAAATGAAACAGGTGAGTGTAACTGTAAACTGATATAACTGATAACAGCTGGCAACCCTACGTTGCGATTCGATAATTACTTGTAATCTCAATTGACGTAAGCTTAAGTAGGGTTGCCATCTCTAAAATTTGGAAAACAGGACAAGACACGTGAAAACCCCGGACTCAAGCCGGACATGTCAACAAGATCTTTTAAACATATTTTTTTTTTTAATGGACTCTATCCCGCGCCTGTTTGCGGCGCGGTGATTCTGCCAATGTCAAGTGAATGAGGGAGTTTCTAATGGGAACAAATTAAATGACCACCAAAAAACACAATCGTTACCCAAACAGCCTCATCCAAAATAAATATAATATGTACAAATAAACGAAACCTGTACCAAAATATTTTGGGCTATTTAAGTCATGCCTGCACTAGAAAAACTTTTCGTAACCCAAAAAGGCCACGCGTGCACCAAATTTTAACTAGCAAAGTTTTGTGTCATTCTTACCCAAATATATCATTACGTTTGCCATAAAATGTATTTTTATATAACCAAGTATATTAAATTGATTGATAAGATTTGTGTTAGGTTAGGTTAGGACTGCGAACGCGGGTGTATTGGCGGCCGTGTATCAATGGACGACCGCCAAGAAAGCGGCAGGGGAGGCCTTTTGTCCCGTTGAGCGGGAGGCAGTTCGGCGCGAGGCCAACGAGAGTCTTGTCCGACTCTGGTCTTCGAGCCTCGTTCACGCCGAATTTGGTCGTCGTTCCTTGGATGCGCTCGCCCCGGTGCTAGACCGGTGGCTTGAGCGGCCGCATGGCTCCCTCTCGTACAGGATGGTGCAGTTAATGACCGCGCATGGCTGCCTCGGGTCTTACCTGCATCGCATCCGTCGAGAGGAGGCCCCTTCCTGCCATGAGTGCGGCGCAGCAGAGGACACGGCACACCACACCCTAGCAGTGTGCCAAAAGTGGGCTCCGCAGCGCAACGCACTGGTGGCGAAGGTGGGTCCGGACCTCGCCCTCCCCAGTATAGTTCTGGCTATATTGGCGGATAAGGATGCCTGGAAAGCCTTCGCCACCTTCTGTGAGGAGGTGATGGCAGAGAAGGAAGCGGCGGAGCGCGCGCGGGAGCAAGACCCGTCTGCTAGCGCGCTCCGAAGGGCGAGAAGGGGAGGGAGACGGCGAACTGTTGCTCGTCGTCTCCCCCCTCTCCTTGGAGGAGACCAGTCGGCGAATGGTTCGGGGGTACCGGCGCCGACATTGCACAGGCCTCCACCACTGCCCGGTAGAGACAGCTCGACGCTCTCGGCTGTCCCTATCGCCCCTCCCGGCCCAACCGGGGGGTGCAGCGTTTTGCCCGCCGTGTAGGCGGGCTCTGTCCAGGAAGGATCGCGTAGAAGGCTCCGTGCTGCTTACCGTGGTTCTTCCCTACTATGGACAATGAGGGAGAGTCGCAAAAAAAAAAAAAAAAAAAGGTTAGGACTGCGACCACTAAACGCACGAGCCGAGAGAGCGTAGCGAGCGTGCTGCGGCAGCGGCCGGCGAGTGCCAGAACTGAATTCTACCCATTTTACTTGGTCGGGACAGAGAGAAAAAGATTTTGTTTATTTACTATCAATCGTCAAATGGTTTATAGTATCGGTAAATCTTTAGAACTTCATTTATATTTTTTGGGTATACAATGATTTTTGTACGCATTACTTTAATTTATTAGGATAAAAATATGTAACATATTTGGATGAAATTTTTAAATACAATGCAAATACAAATTTGGTGCACGCGTGGCCTTTTTGGGTAGCTCAGCGATTATTCTGACGATACTTACGTTTTTTAGGTTAGCAGACTTAACGTTTATTGGTGATCATTTCATAATAAAATGGGGATTAAATTCTGGTAAGTACTTAGGATTTTTTGGGCGTTATATTTCATCATATCTGGTGGTTGCTTAAACCTAAGCCGTTTCTAATTGCGTTAAAACATTGGTGTTAGATGTTTTAACGCTTCATGGAAACACTGGAGGATACTCTCAAGGTCACGGGGGAATGGACGCCATCGGTAAGAGCGTCTCATCTACCGATGAGACAAACTACACGCAATACCCGTCCATTCAGTCAATTTGTTTCAATTTTCTTATTTATGACACTTCGTTACACTTTACTGAATGAAAATCACACCACTTTTCAACACCAAACTGCACTAGATCACAAATAAAATGATTTAAAAAAAAACTTAAAACTTAACTTAAAAGAAAAACTAAAAGACGCGTGGACCCATCGCCTACCCTCCAGTGAACCCAAACATATTCAATGTAATAAAAAACAGTTGAAAATGTCATAAATCATCTTTTTTTTAAAACTCGGTCTACAAAATGAAACCTTCCCCGGACGCTCCCCGGATGCCCTCTAAACTAGGACAAATCCGGGGAAACCCGGACGGATGGCAACCCTAAGCTTAAGTCAATTGAGATTACAAGTATCGATATGTATTCGTATCCATTAGCGAAAGGCTATCCCCTATTAATCTTAAAAAAAAAAAAAAAAAAACAACGCATCTTTAAAAAAAAAAAAACTAATCTGCCGTACTCTGGGCGGCAATAGCCAGAGAACAAAAAAAAAAAGTATCGATATGTTGGTGATGATGATATACCTGGTCTTCTCCAGGCAACAGTTTCGGATGGTGATCTCTCAGGTGTTGGCGCATGGCGGCCGGCCGGTAGGGGGCGGTGGTCCGGCAGACGGCGCAGCGCGCGCGCCCGCCCGTCTCCCGCTCGAAGTATCCGCTGACATCCTCCACGTCTTCCTTTGACTCCTCTTCTGAGGTCTGGTCTTCTTCTGATCCTGGAAAAACAACTTGATTGAAGGCGCACTCAAATCTAGATACCTTCTCTATCCTTAAATAACTTAAGCCTTAACAGACAATACAGACTTTTTTTTTATACTAATTCAGTTGGCAGACAGACAACACCTGATGGTAAGCGGCCACTGCGGCCTATTACATTGAGGGACACTTAACCAGGAAGCGTCGCTCAATGTGCTGCCAGACTGTAGACTCATCTGATCTTCGAGCCTTTGATTTCAAGAGTACTGGCTCCCACATTAATACTGCCGAAACACAGCCAGAGCTATTATGGCGGCAGATTTCACCTGTGGGGGTGGTAGCTAGCCAGTCGGACTCTGAAAAAGCTCTACCACCAACCAAAACTATATAGATTATGTTATGACTTTCGTAAAATCCCGTCTTAGTGACCACTTACGGCCTAGATAGAAACCCCATGCAAAATTTAAAAGTGTTGTTTCTTAGTTCTCGTCCTTTCCCTTAACTTAGATAAAGAAATACCTATCTCTGGACATTATTCACACAGCGCCATCTAGCCCCAAACTAAACATTAGCTTGTGCTATGGGTGCTAGACAACGGATAAACATACTTAAGTATATACTTTTTTTGTAAATACATACATAATTATACATAGAAACACCCAGACTGATACAAACAGACATGTTCATGTACACAAATGTTTGTACCGTGCGGGATCGAACCCGCGACCTCTTGTGTAAATAGCCGACTCGACCATTACATCAAATGGCTCGTCAAACTTGTATAGATTTTTGATAATAATATCATAACAGTCATCTCCCTTCAGTTCAATAAAGCAATCGCGCACAGGTCATGAACTTAGGTAACCTATATCAGGTGCAAGCGAAAAGTGCATCTCTTTTATCAGCTTTATGATCGAAAATCTAAACTGCACCGAATGCACTATACGTCCCCTGTAAATGCAGTACATCTTTCACGCATGCGTTCTGAAGCCTGTGACGTTTTATCGTTTCACGTTCTCGGTCACCGATCACGATTTTACACGGGAAAACAACCGCCTAACCTGTCAAATTTGAGCAACAGTTGTTAAGGTGATACTAAGTAGTATGTTTTTGACTGTATGTGTGTTAAAGTTGTTTTTAAGTGACAAGAACAAGCGCGAATATAATTTAGTTTAGTGAAATTTTGAAATGCCACCTGTGGAGTTGCCTCTGCGGTTTCACCCGCGTAATAATTTTTTCAAATATCCCCCCTTCCCCCCACATTTCACGGATAAAAAGTACCCTATGTCACCCGGAGATAGTGTAGCTTTTCAACAGTGAAAGTAGTTTTCTAATCGGTTCAGTAGTTTCGGAGCCTATTCAACACAAACAAACAAACAATTTATCTGAATTTGGAATACAAAAAAAATTAAAGGATAAGTATAGCAAAAATTGGTTGGCAGCTTAAATTGGCAGCTAATATGTGTAAAAAGTAGCGGCTAAATTATATCAGTTGTAGGCTTAATTTTAATTTAAACTGGCATTGGTATTTTTGTTTTGGCTTTCTTAGTTTATACAATGGGGTTGTATATAAAGCTAACAAGGACGATGGAATAGGCCGCAGTGGCAACATGCCATCAAGTGGGCTGCGTGTTTGTTTGGCTGCTGATTTTATAAAAAAATCTGTCAATGGCGTAACCGGCTTAAAGCCGGTCATACTTAACCCTTTCAACGCCAATGTCTGATATATCAGACAAACCATTTTCGTGCCCACCACGCCAATGACTGATATATCAGACAAAAAAAACAGGATCAAGAAACGTTGTATTTTTACTTGCCTGAATGAGTTGAGTATAATTTAATAATTTTTTGGTAAAAAAATTTTGAATGGTCGTGGCGTTAGGGGCACCATTTTCGGAAAAAAACGTGGCGGGGAAAGGGTTAAATAACCCTCATTAATAAATTATCATTATTGTTTAAATGGCAGCTGTTACTCCTAAATAAGAAAATAAAATAGTCAGGCGATTACCGTCATCTGTCTAATATTATAAAGAGGAAAGATTTTATTGTTTGTTTGTATGTTTGTTTGTTTGATGAATTGAATAGGCTCCGACCGAAACTTCTGAATCGATTTGAATAAGTACACTATCCCCGGTGAACATAGGGTACTTTTGATCCTAAAAATGTGTGGGGAAGGGGGGGATATTTGAAAAAGAAATTACGCGCGTGTGAAACCGCGGGCGGAAGGCTAGTCTTATATAAGTGACATAACATTAACACTTTGGTTCCAGCATTGAAAAAATAATATAAAAAATGTCCCAAGACTCTCTACCGCCGCCATCTTGCGAAGAACCGACGTCAACGCAAAACAAAATGGAGGAAAAAGACAGAACTCTCGAATTCATCGACGACTACAAACGTTACCAACTGCTGTGGGATCATAATATTCTAGATTACACAAACAAATCTAAAAGACAGGCCGCTTTAAATGTCTTGGCTAAGAAATATGAAATGGATGTTAGGGCAGTAAAGAATAAGATTAAGAATCTTCGGTCTTATTTCTTAAAGGAGCATCAGAAAATGTACTATAAAAGGCGGGAAGGTGAAAACTTCCAGTCGACATGGTTCGCTTATAAAGCTCTCCTGTTTGTATTGGATACTCTGACGAAGGAAAATAAGAATTTGGCTTGGCTACAAGAAATGGTAAGTAAATGGCAGTTTTTTTTTATGTCAGAGGTGGCAAACTAGCCAGCGGCTCGCCTGATGGTAAGTAACCACCGCCGCCCATGGACATCTGCAACACCAGAGGGATCGCTGATGCGTTGCCGGCCTATGGGTATGGGGGTGTGGGCCTCCGGCACTCTCTCAACTGGGAGTTTAGTGGGTAGTTCCCCTATCGGTACCTCATCTAACGTAAGGGTTGGGCGGGGCAACGAGGGAGATGGAGTACAGACCCCGGCAAACTTCTTGATTATCGGGTAGGCATTGCGCAGAAAACGCAGAAAATTTGTCAAAAGCATACCACTGACCGCGCGCGCGCGTTCGGGAGATTCGCGTGCACTATTGGCACATGCGCGAACTCTTCCCCCCTCCGTCGACAGATGGCCAACAAGTTTGCCGGCACCACTGATTTCCAGCGTATTATCATAGAGCTCAGTGGCCGGCACGAATACTAACTTATGTCAATTGCTTACGTCATGACTTTTCTTGTGACAGTTCATATTTTCTTCTGTTTCAGTCAAAATTTCATTTCATCGACAGAGAAGAGGAAGAAAGCAAGAAGAATAAAAGAGAGTCCATCGAGCAGGACCGCAGGGAGGGAGAGGAAGATGGACAAGATGATGGAGCTCTGCTGGTGAGTTGTAGATGGTACCAAATCCGCTACACGCAACAGACGGACTATACCTTGTAAAATCCAGCATGAGCCCTGCGACAGGTGTCACATTGACATTTCTAGTGACGTCGTCGTATTACAAATGTAAAATATTCGATACCTACTTATGTAATCGAGTCTTCTATCGATTCACAATGCAGTATTGACTACCTTTAAGAAATTAATCTTATTTTCGAATCGCATTCATGTTTAGATTTTGTAATCCACGACGACTTACTTTTAATCAAATTGATTGATTTTTGATTACAGACGTTGAAAGTGATAAACAAAACAATTTTATCACTATGTTACACCTTCACAATCGATTAAGCGAAAGATTTCAGCAATTGACATCCCTAAGTGGGCGGGGCCAGCCTATCGTGAACGTCGTTTCTCTACATACATTTGACAGCCAAAAATTGTGAAACTTTACTCCTGTCAAACTGATGACAGCTGTCGAAGGGCTCATGCTGGAGTTTACATGGTAAAAAGTGGATGCGTTTGTTTCCAAAGAGAAGGAAGTGTGAACGACTATAGCTACATTACATGCTCTTAAATTAGGGTTGCCATCTCTAACATTTGGAAAACAGGACAAGACGCGTGAAAACCCCTGATTTTAGAGTCCGAAAGCCGGACATGTCAACAAGATCTTTTAAACATATTCAATGTAATAAAATGGGCGCGGGCGGCCCAAATTTTTTATTATTTATTTATTTTTTAAAACTCGGTCTACAAATAAAACCTTCCCCGGACGCTCCCCGGATGCCCTCTAAACTAGAACAAATCCGGGGAAACCCCGACGGATGGCAACCCTATCTTAGATACACTCGTATATCCCGCGTGTTTGGTTGATCATCTAGATTGACCGCTGTAGCCGAAAGTCAGCCTAGAGGACATTTTTTTCAGATCATAGGAGACAAGTCAAGGAACGGTTCAGAAGGGAACGGAGAGAAATGCTCGTGTGGTTTGAAGGCGGTGGAAGACGAGAGCGACGAGTGCGAGGTCTACGGACAGCTCATAGCACACAAACTGAGAGGGTACGACTGATATTTCTTTGTTATCCTACTAATCGTACTAATATTATAAATGCGAAAGTCTGGATGTTTGTTACTTAATCACGCCTAAACGGCTGAATCGATTTAGATGAAATTTGGCAAACGTATAGTTTATAACTCAGATTAGGACCTAGGTTGAAACATCTCTTTCCCGCAGAATATTTGAAATGTGAAACCGCGGACGGAAAGCTAGTATTAACCCTTTCCCCGCCACGCTTTTTTCCGAAAATGGTGCCCATAACGCCACGACCATTAAAAAAAAATTCCAAAAAATTATAACGATATACTCAACTCTTTCAGGCAAGTAAAAATACAAAGTTTCTCAATCCTGTTTTTTTGTCTGATATATCAGTCATTGGCGTGGTGGGCACGAAAATGGTTTGTCTGATATATCAGACATTGGCGTTGAAAGGGTTAAATAACATACGCCATTCTTCACAGGCTAAGTGCCCGAAACAAAGTTCTAGCTCAAAAGAGGATCGCCACAGTCTTCTTCGATCTAGAATTGGAGCAGATGGACTCCAGCCCCGTAGAAGCGGCTGAAGATGAGATCACGCCTTGCCAGCAAGATGCCAGGTATAAATATCTTCACGACACCTCTCGTTGGCAACTATGGTCCAGGCCATGGTTGCCAGCACAGATAATATAATACTAGTAAAAGAGCGTGGGAGGCGGCCGTCTCCTTCTGCGAGGCAGTCATGTCGCAGAAGGAGGTAGCGGAGAGGGAACGGGAGCAGGATCCTCATGCCGCTCCTCTCCGGCGTAGACGGCCGGGCCGGAGAAGGCGTGCTCACAGGCGTCTCCTCTAGCCTGCGGACGACCTGCGTGCGGGGGTAGCCCCCCAGCGTACGCATTGCACAGGTCGTCCAAGCCAAGTCTGGGGATCACCTCGTTTCTCGGGTGGTCCTCCTAAGGCGCAAACCCTGGCCTACTGCACCAGGCTGGGGTACCCGGGGATGGGCCGGTCAATCGACACAGAGCGGGCACCGGCTCGTCCTCTCCGGGTGAAAGGGGAACTGGGGGGGTTTAGTGGGTAGTGGGACGCTTGGGTCCCGAGTCCCCACACGGCCGCAGGTCTCGCTAGCCTGCGGTTAAGGTGCATAAACGCATTCTCCTCCGGAAGGAAAAAAAAAAAAGGTAAATATCTTCACCGGTCAGTCGCCACAATCACGACCAGCTCGTCCCTTATTCCTCTAGACCAGGGGTTCCCAAACTTATTTTGTCTACTGCCCACTTTGAGAATAAATTAATTTTAAACGTGCCCAATTTTTCACCTACTTAAAAACCACTATAACTTCAAATTAAATTAATTAATTGTTGTGAGCTATATTAGCGGAGATTTTTGGATTTCTGGGTCTCTTACCACCCCCTTAGGCTTGCAGCGCCCACAAGGGGGCGTTATCGCCCACTTTGGGAACCCCTGCTCTAGACCTACGGTCGTGTGTGGGACTCAGGTAGGGTTGCCATCCGTCCGGGTTCCCCCGGATTTGTACTAGTTTAGAGGGCATCCGGGGAGCGTCCGGGGAAGGTTTCATTTGTAGACCGAGTTTTAAAAAAAAGGTGATTTATGACATTTTCAACTGTTTTTTATTACATTGAATATGTTTAAAAGATCTTGTTGACATTTCCGGCTTTCGGACTCTAAAATCCGGGGTTTTCACGCGTCTTGTCCTGTTTTCCAAATTTTAGAGATGGCAACCCTAGACTCAGGGCTACATGTCCAATACCCACTAAACTTCCCCGGTTTTCCTTCACACCCGATGAGGGACGAGTGCCGCCTTGAGTCCGAGTCTAGTCTTTCGGTGATGGAATTAAATCGTGCAGTGGAGACACACTCACCAAAAGTTATTTTGATTTATTTAAAGTTTTTTTTTTTTATTTCAATGTGTGACAAGACGAGCAGATCGTTCACCTGATGGTCAGCGCCACGTCTGCCCTATGACAGTTCAGTGGCCAATAGTAAATAAACTAAGCAGTTACTGTCTGGCACCGCCCTGCGCCCGCTACACCGAGACGACAGTTATTAGGTCTCATATACCCAGTAATTTCACTAGCTTCAGTGCCCCTTCCCCGAAACACAGAAGTGGTACCCACCTAGACGGCCCAGTACAGGAACCTACCACCTGGTATATTAGTATTATTGCTTCCAGCACACACTCAGAAGAATCTCATCCCCCAGAAGAGCCCAACCAAATGGAAAACACCTTCGTGTTGATACCAGACACCTTCCAAACCGAAGTGGTCACGCTAAACCTCCCGACCGATGTAGCAGAGTACATATCACAACAGAATGTCATACTGTACCCGAGATCCCGAGTAGAGTAGTGGCTGATGAGGGTGAGGGAGGAAACGAGACAGCGAACGAGGGGAGTGAGAAAGACTTCGCTGAAGTGAGTCAGCATACTGCAGAGGATGGAGAAATAGAGGCGTGTGAAGGGGGGATTGATTGCGAGCAGCGGGTATGGTAGTGTCTGCCTGCTTAGCCTAGACTTATTTTGCCAAGTATTGACGAGCCATCTGGTGTAATGGTCGAGAAGTCGGCTGTTACACCACAGGTCGCGGGTTCGATCCCCGCACGGTACAAACATTTGTGTGCATGAACATGTCTGTTTGTATCGGTCTGGGTGTTTCTATGTATAATATTATGTATGTATTTACAAAAAAAAAACAAAGTATATAAGTAATGTTTATCTTATTCGTTGTCTGGCACAAGCTAATGCTGAGTTTGGGGCTAGATGGCGCTGTGTGAATAATGTCCCGAGATATTTATAAAGAGATATTTATTTATTGTGTACCTTTGTCGGGCCCTTAGATTAAAACAAAAAAGGGTCGGGCCAGATGGTGCATTATGAGGTGAGGCTACAATGCAAGTATCTATGGTCGAATTTTTAATTAAACGACCAAATCTGACATTAGCTAATGTCACTTTGCGAAAAGTATTGCCATGTCCAAACTTAAATGAGCAATTTTAGTTGAGCAGTGGGTATGACCCTCTGCTCAACTGTCGTAGTTGAGCAATGACCAGTTGAGCAGTGGGTAATACCCACTGCTCAACTTTATGGAGTTGAGCAATCTAGTTGAGCAGTGGGGAAGAAACGCCAATGCAATAGTTTTCGTTCACACATGACCAAGAGGTATAGTTCCTCTTTTTTGCCCCGTGCCATTAGGTCATGGAATGCCCTTCCGGCTCACGTGTGTCCTTCCTCCTATAATCCTGGGCTTTTCAGGCGGGGCGTGAAGCGGCATCTAAGCAGGCCTTCAGGGTGAGGGTGACTGGCTCAATGGGTACTATGATCTATTGAGCCAGTCAACCTTATATTTGGACCTCACTTCCGCTTACCATCAGGTGGAGTGAGGTCATCCTGACTGCCTTTTTATAAAAAAAAATTAACAAATGATAATATAATATAGATGAAATAAGATCGTTATTAATTGTAAAATACCTATGTTGTATTGTATGTAAGGATAATAATTGTAGACCTTACTTTCCTAATTCAATTTAATAAAATAAAATAAAATTAAAACAGTAAAAGGTCCTATCGACAGCATTTTATGTTTCACATTTGTAAATTAGCAATAGTAACCAGGTACGGTTGACAATAAATTGACATAAAACTTTGACAGACAGCAATAATAAATGACATCTTATTGTTTTTTTATTTGATTGTTGCCACTTGAAGAAATTAGTTCTAATATTTTTCCGCCAAATGGCGAGGTTTTTTATTTTATTGGTTGGGCTATAAAATCAAATCATTGTCACAACTCAAATTGTTGGGGGGGTTGGGTTTGGCATAACCACCACGATTGCCAAATGTGGATTGGTGATCACCACCCGACATTTTCCTCATTTTGGAATTGAACTCAAGACCCCGAGATCATAACCGAAGATTGACCCCTTGTGTTGTGTAAAATAGGAGTTTATTAATTAATTTGATATTAAAAACGTACAATTATTACAAAAATATCAAAAACATCTTGACTAAAAAAGAAACAAGGGGCCAACTTATTTGGGGAGCATAACCAAAATAACTTAATACTAACCACGCTTAAATTTACCAGAAAGCAAGGGATCAGCTTATTCTGGAGATAGGACCAATCTATAAAAGCACTAGGAACTTATACATTTACCACGAAACGAGGGGTCAATTTATTTAGGACGCAACGTCCAAAAATGTTAGAGACTTGTGACCTATACATTTACAGCATAACGAAAGTTCAAGTAATTCTAGTCAGCGGTGAGAGTTGCGACGTTGCCGCTCTGCTCACACAAACATGGCGTGATGGCTGGGCGGCTGGCTATCTGGGAGAACCGGAGAACTCCCCAGTATAGCCGGTTGTGCATGTTTAAAGTTTTTTGATGATTTGTGCCGATATTATGACACGACGGTTAAAATGTTTCGAAGGTACTAGATCGATTCCCTGACGTGCATTGGATTAATGTTGCCGGAACAGCCAGAGCTGTTATGGTGGCTGTGCTTCGGCAATATTAATGTGGGCCTATAAACTTGAGATGAATGGCTCGAAGATCATTATCAGCATAGTATGGCAGCACATTAAGATATTTCCTGGTTACGGTTTAATGGAATGGCCAATCAGGTAGCCGCGTAGTCTGAACTGAAGTGACATAAAAAGCTTTGGCAATTGTTGTAAGGAGCTAATAGGCAGGTATTAAACGCTTTATTACACATGGGATCGTCGAGGATCTTTTAATGGATTTTCGGTTTTCTTTAGCGAAATTAAAGCTTGTTATTGACGGAATACCGCACTGCACCACAAGGAAACCAGCAGTATTGACCATTGATGACTGTGGTGCAGCCATGACTGAATAGGTCTGATTCCTCTGTCAAGGGTTACGTAATTATATACGGTAAACGCAGTGTAGGACGGCCTCAGACCAAGTGAAGTGACGAAGACGATTTGTGCAGGATCTGGCAGGAGCTGGATGCAAGAAGTCAATAATCAAACTAATTGGCGAACATTGGGAGAGCCCTATGCAGTAGTGAACTAAGACAGGCTGATGATGATGATGAATAATATACTGTAATGCGTTCTATAGCTAGGTTTTTAGATAAGCAACTCGTCTTTTTTTTTTTTTGTAGGGTAATGCTATTAGGCACCATAACTCGCCTGGGGAAGGCGAGCCGTGTGTGGGACTCGTGCAATTTCATGCCCCAGTCTTTATAAAGACTGGTGCACGGAGAATACCCACTAAACCCCCCCGCGCTCCTGCATCGCCGTCGGCGTCTCTAGGCTGGGACGGACCCTGACAACCAGAGACACCGCAGGGCGACCTGCCCGCCTCGGGCACCACTTGCCTCCCCCCGGCGGAGGGAGGAGGCTGGGCAACAACGGCCGAGAGCGCCTGGTCATTGTTACCCATCGGGAGCAGTAGCCTGTGCAATGCAGGAGGAGGTATCCCCACACCTCCATCCCGCAGGCTATTGCTAGGGAGAAGAGACGATTGGTTATAAACCCGTCTTCTCCTCCCCCTCCGAATAAGCAACTCGTCTACCATAATCGCCTGCGTGGGAATAAACATAAGAGCCTTCTAAATGAGGAGGAAAAGGTAGCAATTGCTAGGCCAGGGAAAGGCTAGCCTTTCACAGACTCTGAGGGTTATTGCCACTAAGTGGCTGAGAGAGAGCAGTTTAGACGGGAGCATTTGAGTACTTTACGCACAGGCCCAATTAGCAAGAGCAATATTAATGTGAGAGGCAAGCCAATACACTTGAAATCAAAGGTTCAAAGATCAGATGAGCCTACAGTCTGGCAGCACATTGAACGAAGCTTCCTGTTGAAGTGTCTCTCAATAGAATAGGCTGCAGTGGCCGCTTACCATCAGGTGGACTGCCTGCCTGTCTGCTAATT
This sequence comes from Mecyna flavalis, assembly GCA_949319885.1. Classification (NCBI taxonomy): domain Eukaryota; kingdom Metazoa; phylum Arthropoda; class Insecta; order Lepidoptera; family Crambidae; genus Mecyna; species Mecyna flavalis. The sequence continues at coordinate 782,632 of OX439422.1, forward strand.
GACCTAAAAAGCCTGATAAAAAGGCCATCCCGGCGATATGTCCAACAAAACAAAAAAAAAACAAGTTTCAACCGCGCTTCTTCGGTAACGCTCTATAAAGAAAAAAATACTGATTTTCAAAAATATACATAAAACAACATACTTAGGTAGGTAGGTGCCCACCTTTTTTTAGAAAGTTACTTCTCAACGAAACGCACAAAATTAGCTTTCTTTTCCTTTTCTGCAAGCAACAAACATATCGTATTTCAAAAACATTGCCAGCTACGTAAATATTACGTTAGAGAAAACAGGCCATCCTAGGACATCCAGGTATTCCATTTATAGAAATGATCAATACGCAAACAACGCGACGTTGCCGCTCTTACACAACATGGCCGATTCGCCTACGCTCTTCGACAACCACATTACAATTTCAACCTTATTTCAACAGCGTCAAAGTCGAAATTCAAATGAAGATGGAGATCTAAAGGTCTTAACGCGTAACCGATGTAAACAAATGACAATGTTGTGAGAAATTGAATCATATTTCTTAGTTCTTACGATGTAAGTTTCACTGACGGTTTCATGTGATTGTTGCCTAAGCCTACGTGAAGAAAATCACGATTATGCCTTGTTGTTATGAACTACTCCACGAGTTAGTTCTAAAAGTTGGTTGACCTAGCTTTAAATCAACTAATATTTACAAGAAAGAATCTTTCTTGTATTACTTTAAGTGGGACATAATATAATAATATGCGTGACCTACATAAGCCAAACGAAGTTGTTTCTAATCTTAACATTCAACATTTTCAACAAAAACATAAACTTACACAAAAGGTTGTGTTGCAGACTGCAATTTGTTACTTTTGTCAACTTTTAATTCAAAATTCTACTACAATTTTGAGCTTCTTTTTATGAATGTTCAGTCACCTGATGGTTAGCGCGGTAACTGCGGCCTATGACAATTTCAGAACGCGTCCCTAAATGTGCTGCTATACTGTAAGCTCATTTATCCTCATTATGATCTTCGAGCCTTTAATGTCAAGTGTACTGGCTGAACTGACTCCCACATTCGTATTGGCGGAACACAGCCCAACCAGAGCTGTTATGGCAACAGATTTCACTTGCAGGGGCGGGAGTAGCTAGCTGTAAGACTTTAAAAAGCCCTACCATCACCCAATGTTAGTGGTTCTTAACTTGTAATATTATATTAGACTTGAGTTACTTACCTACCTATCAAGTTTTATTTGAAACAGGTCGCTAGTCAGACGTTGGAAATTCTGGTTAGAAAGTCTTTACTAGGTACCTAGTACAAGAAATTACATAGGCGACCCACGTTAACATTTAAGTAATATCGTTGCTTTCTTAACAACCTTATAAAAAGTTTGTTTTTTCGTAAGATTAGACACAATTCTTTTTATAACTTAGTAAGAAGTAGTTTTATTGTTAAATAACGACAAAATATAAAACAAAACTATGCATAGCAAACGGATTAAATTAAAATTTTACTTAAAATCAGCTGTCATTTTATTTTACGAAAGCGAAACGAAAGCTTTTTAATAAATTAATGCTCTATAGGGCAGTACAATTTTTAAGAACCTTTGCTCAAATGATACAGGTAGCGCCATCTCTGGTCAATGTGGAGAAACTTCGAACTATCGGAAATTAAAAATTTACGTAATTTTACAAAAAGGCACTACTTTTATACTTTTTATACATAAAACATTATGAAAAATAAAAATTTAGAGAAAAATATGTATTTTACCGAAGTGTCGACACTTAAATTCCTTGGCTAAAATGTCGAAGCTGTAGAATCTAGAATCATCTTTTTTATTTTCCTATCAGTACATTTTATTTTACTACAGAATTAATAAAAGTTTTTTCAAAGCATGTAGGATCAAATATTATAATTGGGAGAAATTAACGAGAGACGGGATTTCATACTTCTGCTAACGATAGGTACATAACAAATTATTTTCTACTTTGAGGTTATGTTTTCAATAACTCATCTATATACTGGCGTTTAGTGCTAAACTAATTGGGTTAGTAGTCGATTCGCATGAAAATAGTTCACACTAAAGTGCGAATCGACCACTTGCAAAAATAATATTATTTTTAGTAGTCGATCCGCCCGAACGAATTTTAATCGCGTGCGAGTGCGAGTCGACCTCTATAAGAATTGATAGTAGGCGATTCGCACTTTTGCTTGCAGTATGCATAAAAAACAATCAAAGTACAGTCGTGTACAGGAAATCTTCTAATATATCTTACAACCATGAACACAAAGAAAGATTAAAAAGTTCTATTATTATAAACGTATTTGTAACAAAGACATTTTTACTAGTTTTGTGATCTTTAAGTTCAAAGTAATAAGTAAGAGACAGCTCTGGCTGTGTTCCGGCAGTATTAATGTGGTACCCAGCCAGTACACTTAAAATCAAAGGCTCGAAGATCAGAGCCAGTTTGGCAGCACACTGAGCAACGCTTTCTGGTGAATAAATAAATATCTCTGGACATTATTCACACAGCGCCATCTAGCCCCAAACTAAGCATGAGCTTGTGATATGGGTGCCAGACAACGGATAAACATTAAGTACTTAAATACTTTTTTTTTGGAAAATACATACATATTATACATAGAAACACCCAGACCGATACAAACAGACGTGTTCATGCACACAAATTTTTGTACCGTGCGGGGATCGAACCCGCGACCTTTGGTGTAAAAGCCGACTTCTCGACCATTACACCAAATGGCTCGTCTGGCCGTTAGCACTCACCTTGAGGTTCTGGAGAATCAGCAATTTTAGTTCCATTTCGCGTAGCTAATTCTAAATTTTTTCGTCGTCTCCAGTAGTCCTCAAACGCGTCTGGGTGTTTACCTTTCAGATGCTTCTGAAGGTTAAACGACGTGGATTTGTAAGAGAAATACTTGTTGCAGTAATTGCATTCACCGTGTTTTGTTATTTTGTTATTCTTAAAATACTTCCAAAGGAGACTTTGATTTCGTGTCATTTTCAATTTTCTCTAGTCACTGTTTAGACATAGACAATATTATTTCCATGCTGTTTAGAATCTAAGAGAATACGTTCCCAAAAAAAAAACATTAGGGATTCGATGATCGCAGATAGCCCATATACGTTCCCACTGCTGGGAGCCTGGGATAGGGTTGCCATCTCTAAAATTTGGAAAACAGGACAAGACGCGTGAAAACCCCGGATTTTAGAGTCCGAAAGCCGGACATGTCAACAAGATCTTTTAAACATATTCAATGTAATAAAAAACAGTTGAAAATGTCATAAATCACCTTTTTTTTTAAACTCGTTCTACAAATGAAACCTTCCCCGGATGCTCCCCGGATGCCCTCTAAACTAGGACAAATCCGGGGAAACCCAGACGGATGGCAACCCTAGCCTGGGACAAAGGCCTTATCTCTGTGGGCCATACTCCACCACGCGGGCCCAGTGCGTGTTGGTGGAGGGGGGCGTAAAACAAGTGACCTGGTAAGGTCAGGACTCAGGTGTCATCAAGCCGCCAAATGGCCTCTGACTAGGCTTGACGACTAATATCTACATTATAGTAAATATCAGCCGGGACCACCAGCTTAACGTGCCTTCCGAAGCATGGAGACGCTCGAAATAAATGTCACTAAATGTGATCAGAATGGTCAGCCATTGATTTCAAGACAGTGTACATACTGGCTCCCACTTTAATATTGTCGGAACACAGCCAGAGCTGTTATGGCGGCAGATTTCACCTGTGGTGGTAGCTAGTCGGATTCTGCGTAAGTTCTACCCCAGCGCGGGAATCGAACCTATGACCATGAGTGATGAGTGTTTTTAGACCTGACCGGATTAGCCACTGAGCAAAAATGGCTATACTTAAATAACTTAATTAGAATTTAGATTGATATTAAGTTACATAGATAAAATAGATTTTTATTTTATTAACATCATACCTATTAACGGTACTGGACTTAGGCGAGTTTGTATCTACCGACATTATTTGCACAAACTTAGCAACGGCACAGATATAATACTAGTACTAAAAGGGAATATTCGTTACATCACTAGGAACGTGTATTTTAAACAAATAACTAAAATGGCTACGAGAGAAACACAAATAACGGTGAAACACCACTATCGTAAAAACGGTAAGAACGGCTAACAAATGCCACGTTACACACAACGTTATTTTTATTTATTTTTATACTAGGTCAGTTGGCAGACAGACACGCAGCCCACCTGATGGTAAGCGGCCACTGCGGCCTATTCCATTGAGGGACACTTCACCAGGAAGCGTCGCTCAATGTGCTGCCAGACTGTAGACTCATCTGATCTTTGAGCCTTTGATTTCAAGTGTACTGGCTCTGTATTAAAATTTTCATTTTAAATTAAATGCCATTTTAATGTTATATCCGGGAAAAAAGTTCCTTGGTCTAAGTTCCTTGGTTAGTTATATCAAACCTAAAAGCAATCGTTCTGAATGTTATTATTCACTGTGATCGCGACTTGTCAGGAACGCATTCTCTTAGTGATTTACACATAACATAACACGTTATAACATAAAAAGTCAACCACACAAACAAAATAACTGCTATTTCTGAACTACGAACGAGAACGACAACGCTTTTTCACTTTTAACGGAAAACAAAACGATAAATAACTTTATAAATAAATAACGCGTCCACCATACAAGCAAACTTCGTGTCACTAATTTTAAGCTGGCTTTGTGTATTTTGAATCTTAAGCAGTAGACATAACGCACTGCTGAAATAAATTCTACAGAGCCATCTATGCTTTCTATCTTTGCTGCACAACAAATTCTAATTTATTAACTTCCTTATGCTTCGCTAGATGGCAGTATACGTGTGTTTTTCTCACAATTTGTTTTGTTAATTAAATACTTTTCTATTAAAATTAAATAGAAACTGACTGTACGGGGAACTTTTTGGCGAGCCATTTGGTGTAATGGTCGAGAAGTCGCCTATTACACCAAGGGTCGCGGGTTCGATTCCCGCACGGTACAAACATTTGTGTGCATGAACATGTCTGTTTGTATCGGTCTGGATGTTTCTATGTATAATATGTATGTATTTACAAAAAAAAAAGTATATAAGTAATGTTTATCCGTTGTCTAGCACCCATATAGCACAAGCTAATGCTTAGTTTGGGGCTAGATGGCGCTGTGTGAATAATGACCAGAGACCAGAGAACTGGGGATAAATAATAATTTTATATCAGATCATAAGAGAACAGTATCATAAGAAAACCTATGTAATATTTTTATTAAGAAATATAGATAACAATGATGTAAATATTATGTGAAATCATATTTGCATGCTATATAAAAAGCTGAATAGGCATAAGTACCTACATGAACATTCTGTACCATCAATGTGAACACCCTATTCAAGGCAAATGAATTATTTTGAATTTTGATGTCTGATTCAACCATTATATACAGTGTTTCCCCCGGATATGGTGTACAAACGAAAATGGGTGAAACTACATCATAAATTATCGACAAAAAACAGTTTTTTTTTTCTTTAAAAATTTGTAATTTTTTTTTTTAAATATTTACTACTTTCTATGGACTCCTGTTCAAAAAAATTAATTTCTAAAAAAGTATTGGTACTATTTTTATGAAATAAAAACAATAGTTATGCTAAATACTTTGTGTTTGTAATAAAATACTAAATAACTGACATAATAGCGGATGTCAGGTCATAATTATTTTTTTTGTACAATTAATGCATTTTTTTGTGCTATTTTTTTCAATACAACTTGAATTTCTTAAATTTATGTCCGCATTACCGTCAAATTTTATGAATTATTATTTTCTATCATATTTGCTTACAAATAAAAAATATTTCAGACTGAACTTAAATAACATGCTGGGTACACATTTTTAAAGTTCTCTTATTTTAGCAGTGACTTAATGAGTAGTCAACTTTAAAATTGTACCCAGTACCCAGCGTGTTATATATGTTGAGAGTCTGAAATATTTTTTATTTGTAAGCTAATATGATAGAAAATAACAATAATACATAAAATTTGACAGTAATGAGGACATAGGTAAAGAACAATGGCAAAGTCCCATACTACGTTTGTCCTGGATAAAAATTGGGGCGTCTATGATTTAAAAAATGCTTATACACTAGCAATTGCATTACATAAACATTTCCAAAAAGAATTTTAACAAACGGTGGTTGCAAAAAAAAGTTATAAGTATTTTTGTACTTTGAGGTTATGTTGGTAATGAAACAAATCCTTGTTTATTTTCTTCTTTTAGTAATTAATAAAATTATTTTTTATTAAAATAGTCATCTTAGAAGCAGTCAGAGGAAAAATAAACAGTCTCCTAAAACATTTATGAGAATACTGGACCTTTTAAATATCGTCTGTGGCTAAAGTACAAACCGTGCAAAGCCAAAACCTATAAAAAAAAATAGACTGTCAAACAAATTGCTTTGCAGTTTCCTGCTGTCAAAATCACTTTGGTAGCAGTGTTGCACTTGCAATTGGCAGATAGTTAAATATTACACGAGATAGCTTTAAAAGTTACATTTTTACCAAAAAAGAAACATTACGCTATTTTATGTACGAAGGGAACTTCCACTGTGCTATTTTTAATGATATATAATTGCTAAGTTACACATTGCATTGAAATAAATTATTTTTATTCCTTTTTCTTATTATTGAAAAAAATATAAATGTGCTATTTTTTCTAAAGCGGCAACACAAACGCGTAAGATATTAATATTGTAATCAACTGAGAGGTTTTTATAATTCATGATTTAATATCGGCCTTTAAATAAAAGTGTGTTATGATGTAAAAATCTGGCTAATTCAAATAATCGTTTTTGTATAAGTCAAGTTTTAAGACAACTTTAAAAACATGCAGGTATAAAACTGCCATTGTTCTTTAAGAAATTCAAGTTGTATTGAAAAAAATAGCACAAAAAAATGCATATTCAATAAAACTTGAATTTATTGAATTTATGTCCCCATCACCGTGAAATTTTATGAATTATTAATATTTTCTATCATGTCAGCTAACAAATAAAAAATATTTCAGACTTAACTTATATCACATGCTGGGTACAAATTTTTGAAGTTCTCTTACCTAACTTAGCAATGAGTAGTCAATAAGGTACATCAGGAGAAATTTGATATTTTCTCATGTTCTTTGAGGGAATTCGCAATATGTACTTTAGATATTATTAGTTTTAAGGAATTAGAGTAAGGATGGCCACGCTATCGAATTAGGTTAAGGTACCTGTAATGTTAGCGTAGGATTTTTGTAAATAAATAAATAAAATATCTTCCCGCTTTTTTTTTGTAACTTCATTTGGCAGACAGGCACTCAGCTTATCTGATGGCAATCGGCTTATTCCGTTTTGGTTTAGGGCATAGAGAAATAACAATAGAGAGGGGGCATAATTATGCTAGGTGTCCTACTCCCACAAAAATTCAAAAGAGTAGAAAGAAAGTTGTAGTTCTAGACACTCCACGTTAGAGGGCGCTGGAATGGTTTAGGGATTCACGGATTCATAATCAAAAAGCTTCACTTGTGGCTGCTTGTCACAATGTAAGGACAGATGGGAGGTAACCAATGGAACTCTAAAAATTCAATCTAACCAGGCCCCAGACCCTAAACGGAAATCGAATTCACAAATTCCGAGATTTTTTGACCATTCCGTTCCTCTGAGACCTTTACCATTAAATTGCGGCCGCGAAGCGGAGACGGAAAAATACGTTAAACGGTTTATTGATTATTGATATTAAATTACAATACCGATATACTAAATATCTAATTTCTTACCTTCTCCGCTCCGTTCCTCGATAGATTCAGAACCCGTGTAAAATAGTTTTCTATGCAATTCTGTATGCACTTTCTTCAAATGCATCGTTAAATTTCCTTTATTCGTTTTATATGAGAGCTGTTTGTCGCAAATATTGCATGCAGCTATTTTTTCATCATCATCAATTTTAGTAAAATTCTTCCACATTATATGCCGGTTACGTTTTAATATTGATGCAGAGCGAGACTGTTTCATCGTAGGTCTTCTATGCACGTGAATATTATGATGCCTTTCCAAATGCGTTTTGAGGTTACTAACAGTAGAAATATAAGAGTAAATCTTATTACAGTGCCGGCATTTCGCTTTCTTTTCGTCCAAATCGTCGTCGCATTTTTCAAAATGATCCCAAAGGTCCATTATTGGAACAATAACGATACTTAACGTTTTTAACACGCGCGATATTATATGAGTACACGAATATTCGTTTTCTCACACCACTGAGCAAGTAAACCAGTGTTGCCAGCGTGGTCATGTCGAAAGTCACCTGAGATGTACAAAAAAGTAACCTTTTTGTAGGAAAAGTAACCTTTCACGATTTTTTTTGGTGAGCAAAAAAAAAAAAACGACGACAAGATACAAGCGAATACGATTGAAAAAACCTGCCACAATTTTTTTGGTGAGCAAAAAAAAAAAACCTCGACAAGATACGAACGAATGAGACGTTACGGACGGTTTAATTTGAAAAATGCGTTCCGCACGCAAATTCCAAACAGTCACCAAAAAGTTACCTTTTGAGTCGTGTATGTAACCTTAAAGTAACCTTTAGGAGTTAAAAATCACCTAAAAGGTTACAAAAGTTACCTTCTGGCAACGCTGAAAAGTAAACTCGCACTATCACGTTCCTTTTCCGTCGCATAATGCATTTCTCCTTTCTTTACTCAAAAGTTTCTCTAATCGTAGCGTATAAAGAAAAAATATGTTACAATTATTTTAAACTACGTGGAAAAATGGAACACGCTTCGAAAAAGTTTCAACTGTCATCTGTCAGACCGACAAACTTATCTGTTCCGGTGGCGGCGTCGCTACTGTCTATTTAGAACTGTCATTAAATATCGTTTTTGCATTGCATTTCACGTAGTTCCAATTTTGGCCACCAGAACAGATAAGTTTGTCGGTCTCTATTTTGGCATTTTGGCAAGCAAAAACATAAACCAATGGCAAAAACACATTAATTTCGTCCTAATTTTATGTAGATTTTGTCTTAATTATTGTTAGCAATGGCGAGTGGGCCACCTGCGGGGCTTTCCAGCCCGGCAGGGGTGGTCAGAAACAGCGCCCTACTAGCGCAATTTTAAGCTGGCTCTGTGTATTTTGAATCTTATGCAGTAGTCATAAGTTAACGCACATATTGCTCTAATAATTTGTACAGAGCCATCTATGATCTTTGCTGCACTACAAATTCTCATAGTTTGTTGACTTCCTTATGCCTCGCTAGATGGCAGTAAACGTGTTTCTTAGGACTTGTTTTGTTATTAGATACTTTACTTATTTATTTAATAGAAACTGACTTGTTTGGGGAACTGGGGATACATAATAATTTTATATTAGATGTCTGATTCAACCATTAAATCATATTTCGCTAAATATATATTTTTTTGTAACTTCATTTGGCAGACAGACCCACAGGCCCCATCTGATGGCAATTCCGTTCAGGCACAAATAATTATAATATGTACTAGTTTAGGGATTCAGGGATTCATTATAAATCATTGCTCAATATTACGCTGCTTGTGATGTCACATTGTAGGCACATCATTATTGCAAAAAACAGTCTTAAACTCTAAAAATTCGATCTAACCAGATCCTAAACGGAAATCGAATTCACGAATTCCGAGATTTTTTGAACATTCTGTTCCTCTGAGACCTTAGAGCGAAGACGGAAAAAACGTTAAACGGTTTATTCGTTTTTGATATAGACCGACAAACTTATCTGTTCCGGTGGCGGCATCGCTACTGTCTATTTAGAACTGTCATTTAATATAGTTTTGCATTGCATTTCACGTGGTTCCAATTTTGGCCACCGGAACAGATAAGTTTGTCGGTCTATAAACGGTTTATTCATTTTTGATATAGACCGACAAACTTATCTGTTCCGGTGGCGAAAATTGGAACTACGTGAAATGCTATGCAAAAAGGATATTTAATGACAGTTCTAAATCGACAGTAGCGACGCCGCCACCGGAACAGATAAATTTGTCGCACAGTATTAAAGTAGAATACCGATAAACGAAATAACTAATTTCTTACCTTCTCCGCTCCGTTCCTCGTTAGATTCGGAACCCGTGTAAAATAGTTTTGTATGCAATTCTTTATGCACCTGCTTCAAATGCATCTTTAAATTTCCTATAGTCGATTTATATGAGAGCTGTTTGTCGCAAATATTGCATGCAGCTATTTTTTCATCATCATCAATTTTAGTAAAATTCTTCCACATTATACGCCGGTTACGTTTAATTATTGATGCAGAGCGAGACTGTTTCTTCACAGTTCTCCGATGCACGGGAATATTATGCCTTTCCAAATGCGTTTTGAGGTTACTTACAGTAGAAGTATAACAGTAAATCTTATCACAGTGCCGGCATTTCGCTTTCTTTTCGTGCAAATCGTCGTCGCATTTTTCAAAATGATCCCAAAGATCCATTGTTGCAACAATAACGATAATTAACGTTTTTAACACGCGCGATATAATGACGAATACCCGTTTTCTCTCACTATCACGTTCCTTTCCCTTCGCATAATGCATTTCTCCTTTCTTTACTCAAATTAAGTTTCTTTAATCGTATACTTACTTCTGTTTAATTAACAATGTTACTATTATTGAGATTATTGTAAACTACGTGGCAAAATGGAACACGCTTCGATCCAAAAAGTTTCAACTGTCATCTGTCAACTGATAAATAAAAAGATTAAAAAGTAAACTATTTTTTTTTTACAACAAAGCAAGCAAAAAGCCTTAATTTTGTCCTAATTTTATGTAGATTTCGTCTTACAAAATATATTTATTGTGAGCAATGGCGAGTGGGCCACCTGCGGGGCCTTCCAGCCCGGCAGGGGTGGTCAGAAACAGCGCCCTTGCTTTCGTGGCCGAACCAGCGCAGGCGCAGACTCCTGAAGGGATGGAGGATACATCAAGGGACCAAGATTCTCAAGGTTATTAATTATAATTTAAACTTTATAATGGCTTCCCAAGTATTTGCAAGAGTCATTACTCATACAAGTTTAGTGTTGCGAGACATTTTTTAATATTTGTCTATTTTTTGTATGATTTTATTAAGATAAAAAAAAACATCACGCAAAATTTTTGTTTACGGTGTCGGTGTAGTTCAATGTTTATTTTATACTTTGCCTAGGTATTCTATACAGTAGGTTGCCTGTTTTGATTCATACGTCAGAAATAGATCAATATTTGGATTGACTCTTTCACAGATCGTATTCCAGTCCCTGCCGGTCTGAAGGCACTCTGTGAGGCATACTCCAAGCTGTACCCAGATCAACCCAACCCACTCCAGGTTACCACCAGGCTCAAGTATTGGTGCGTATGAAAAAAAAAATTAACTTCTTTCTCCAAGTATTTTTTCCCAAACTACTCAGATTGATTTGAAGATTTGTTTGTTTGTATTGAATAGGTTTCAGAGCCTATTCAATACAAACAAACAATCAAACCTTTCCTTTTTATAATATCTTCATCCTAGCGTATTCCCGATTGCATCCAGTATGGAGCTCAGGGTCCGCTTCGACTATGATCCTTGATTTGACAAGCCTGGTTATTACAATGGAGCGATTGCCATCTGACCTCCGTAACCCTACAAGGGAAACCAGACCTACTTGGAACATAGTCGGGACCAACGGCTTAATGTGCCTTCCGAAGCACGGAATCATCATTCTTTTCAGACATTCAGGTGATTCAAGCCTGCAACGTCCTAACCAAACTGCAAACAATCACACAAAGTGATGTTCCCCGCAGGATTCGAACCCACGACCTCCGGGTATTAGAGCCCAACGCTCTTACCACTGTACCACGGAGGCAGTTATAATACAAGTAAGTATATTACATGTTGTTGTATTCCTCAGGCTTGGCGGTCATGACCCTCTGGACTACATCAGCATGTACTGGAACTCTGGCAGACCAGAGGAGAACATTCCACCACATTGGCATTACGTCAGGTAAGTTTGTCTAATCTTTTGACTGTCTCTGTAGGACAGCCAGATTTTTTTTTATACCAGATAAGTGTGATTTTCATTCAGTAAAGTGTAACGAAGTATCATAAATAAGAAAATTGAAACAAATTGACTGAATGGACGGGTATTGCGTGTAGTGTGTCTCATCGGCAGATGAGACGCTCTTACCGCAATGGCGTCCATTCCCCCGTGACCTTGAGAGTATCCTCCAGTGTTTCCATGAAGCGTTAAAACATCTTAACACCAATGTTTTAACGCAAGGAGAATCTCCCAATAATCACTTGACATTGGCAGAATCACCGCGCCGCAAACAGGCGCGGGATAGTATCCATTAATAAAAAAAAAAAATAAAAAAAAAAATTAGTTGGCAGACAGGCACACAGCCCACTTGATGGTAAGTGGTCACTGCGACCTATTCCATTGGGGGACACTTCATCAAGAAGCGTCGTTTAAAGTGCTGCCAGACTGTAGGCTCATCTGATCTTCGAGCTTTGGGTTTCAAGTGTACTGGCTCCCACATTTCTTTCCTCAACAGGCCATTGACGTTGAAGTACTGGTAGGGAAAAAAATGATTGACGTGCAAAAGTATTTTAAAAAAATCTATTTACGGAATAAATTATTTCATTTCATCAATATTGCCGGAACACAGCCAGAGCTGTTATGGCGGCAGAATTCACCTGTGGGGGTGGTAGCTAGCCAGTCGGACTTTAAAAAAGTCCTACCACCAACCAGACCCAAGGCGGGAATCGAACCCACGACCTCCATGTGTTTATACCTAAGCGGCTTAGCCACTGTTCCACGGAGGTGGTTATATTAAATCATAACAAAACTTCTTCTCCCTCAATGATATTATAATAAAAATAGGTAGATAGGTTACTTGAGCTAAAAAAGTGGCACCCGAAAACTGAGCTAATTAGCACACCCGAGCTCAGTCTCGCGAAAGCATTGACAGTTTGATAGGCAAAGACCGACTAACTTTTAAACCGGTGGCAGCGTCGTTACTGTCGTTTACATGGTACTGTCATTAAATATCGTTTTTGCATTGCAAAAACTGACATTTTACGTAGTTCCAATTTTGGCCACTGGAACAGATACATAAGTTTGTCGGTCTATACGTATGCTGTGGACAATAATTTTTGACTTCGCTTCAGTACTGACGTAATCTACCTCTTTTGACGCGACAACGTCTTATAAATTGGTTTGCCGGGTGACACTTCAAGAAACTGCGTTACGCTCCGCTCACGTTATGCGCTCACAATGAGAGCGAGTGAGAGGCACGCGTCCCTTCCACTCGGGCATGGTTAGCCCGCCTAAGAGCGAGAGAGACAGACATAAAAAGTCGTTGTCACGTAAAACTTTCGCCCGTATACCGACTTTACAGGCAACCAATTTTTTTATTATAATATCATTGTTCTCCGCAGCTTTGGCCTGTCAGACCTGCACGGCGACGGGCGGGTGCACATCCCGGCGGACAGGGCTTCGCCCTCGGGCTTCGGCCTGGAGCTGACGCTGCGGCTGCACGCGGCGCCCGGCGCGCCGCCGCCGCTGTGGCCAGCCGCGTTACTGCAGGCGCTCGCTAGATATATCTTTACTACAGGTATTTGGGATCAGATTGTGGCCAATGTAATTCTGGTTTAAAAGTAAAGTATCAGCCTATTAATGTCCCACTGCAGGGCAAAGGCCTCCATCCTTGAAATCATGTTATCGTTACAATGATGGGTACTGGCTTAATCACCACGCTTGCCAAATGCGGGTTGTTCACAAACCCGAGCTGTGTCCGAAAATACCGACACAAAGTTAGCTCGACCCGGGAATTGAACCCAGGACCCCGAGATCTCGGCCCGGTACTTAAACCACTAGACGATGAGGGCGGTAATTCCGGTTTAATAAAAAAAAAGTATTCTTCTTTTCTTCTTAAAATAATTAAAATCGTCTTTCACTTCTTCTCACGCCGTTCGCCAAACGTTTTCCTTCTCTTTCTCCCCTTTTATTCTCTATTTCCTTCTTACTCTTTTTTCTATGCTCCTTTTCTATGCCCTTCATAACATTTCTTTTCACATTTCTATCATCCTTCCATCACTCAATGCTACAGGTATTTTAATAATAAAATCCTAACAATAATCTACATTTAGTATGACAGGAAATGCGAGGGACATATTTAAACCCCAAATAGTTCATGCTTCCATATAACAAAATAAATATAAATCAATAAAAACTCTGGTAAATATCTGCCCATAACATTAGTCGAGACCTGAAAATCCGCGTAACGTGCGGGCACTCTTCCCTTCACAGTTCCTATTTCGTGCACTCGTTCAAGTACGACTGAAATTGTATTCGCGTACAATTTGAGTTTGTGGCGTAACCGGCCGCTCAGCACACGGGATTCTTAGGTAGTTCATGCATACATAAATTATTAGGAAAATAAATGAAAAAAATTAAGGATATATTTTTTATAGCGAATTAGACTCTAAATCGGATTCTGAACACTCTCCTTAAATATGTCCCTCGGGTTACCTAACACGCTGTATATAAAACTCAAAGGTGACTGACTGACTGACTGACATAGATAGATATCAACGCACAGCCCAAACCACTGGACGGATCGGGCTGAAATTTTGGCATGCAGGTAGATGTTATGACGTAGGTAGGCGGGCGCCTGCTAGTTTATTCAGATAGGTAAACATACTTAGTCCTCCAGGACTGACCTCCAGGAATTACTTTTGAGTTTTCCCTAATGTCTTCAAACGGTGCACCGTAGATGAAAAAATATATTTTTATATATATTTTTTACTTTTAAGTACATTTATTGTTCGGAGCCATTTTCTCTGTTAATCTTTTTTTTAACAGTCCGTTTTTTTGTGATGCTACAGTTTATGTCAAAGACATTAATAAAAGATGTTGTCCGCAGGTAACAAGTTCATGGCAGGCGACCACATAAGCTGGCACTCTCCGTTGGAGGGCGCCACGTCGTCGTCGCGGGTCAGGCACTTACTGGTCGCGCGCGAACCGCAACTACCAGACTTGAACACGCCGCATGGGACTGTGGCTTTTCTACAGGTAGGTATACATATCTGGACATCTCTGGACATTATTCACACAGCGCCATCTAGCCCCAAACTAAGCATTAGCTTGTGCTATGGGTGCCAGGCAACGGATAAACATCACTTACATTTTTTTTTATTAATACATACTTAATATACATAGAAACACCCAGACCAGTACAAACAGACATGTTCATGCACACAAATGTTTGTACCGTGCGGGGATCGAACACGCGACCTCTGGTGTGGTAGCCGACTTCTAGACCATTACACCAAATGGCTCGTCAAATGCACGTGCCGGCAAACATCTTGACCACCGATCGACGGAGGGGGGGAGAGTTCGCGCATGTGCACTTGCGAATGACCAATAGCGTGCGTGAATCGTCCGTCGCCCGGGCGCGCTATTGGTTAGAGGTTGTCTTGTGACCAATAGCGCGCACGTAGCTCGTAGCTCAAAATTCGCGTTCTGCGCAATCCCCAACCGATTTCAAGATGTTTGCCGGGACCTGTAAAGTCCCAGCCTACTGCAGAGAATAGTGGGCGAAGGGCGTCGGCGCGGGAGTGAGAGAGGAGAACTGAGCGCCATAGCAAAGCTATTACTTAGCTTTAAATAAGTCAAGGTACTAGGATACCAGCGGAGGGTAGGAAGTGGGCCGAACGCCTTTAGTTCCGAGTCCCACATACCGACCCAAGCGTCGCGTAAATGCGTTCTTATGCTGGCTATACACCATCCTTTCTATAGTCAAATCGGCATGACACGATCGATTGGATCAAACCGAATTGACCGTGTGTGGGTGTGGATTGGCAGGATGGTGTAGCTTCTATGAGTAATCATAATATGGTCGGCGGGGAGTAAGGGAGAGGGGGCACTCTTATTCGTCCCTCTCTCTTATTCATTTAACTGAGCGCAATAGCGAAGTTACAAAGGTACTAGGAAAACAGCGGAGAGTAGGTAGTAGGTTGAACGCCTTTAGTCCCGAGTCCCACACGGCCGCAGGCGTCGCTAGCCTGCGTTAATGGCACGCGTACATCGTGGGCGAAGGGCGTCGGCGTGGGGAAGGGGGGTGAGAGGGAGACTTTTATAAAAAAAAAAAAAACATTGTTTATTCAGTAACGAACATTTTTAGTTACAAAATAGTAGCTGGTGTCTCCTTTTAAGCTTATAAAAGTCTGTGTCAGGAGGCACCGCTCTTCAGTTACAGTTTCTTAAGTACTAATAACAAGCATCAGTATTATTAAACAATTTCTTAGCGTATGAAAATTAATTATTAAGGTAGTACAAATCTAAAGTATTGTAACCCTGTTGCAGAAAGCTCCATTAAAGTTAATGCTTCATTAAATCTAATGCTGTCACTTTTCGTTGTCATGAAATAAAAAGTGACAGCAATAGCTTTAATGAAACATTAACTTTAATGGACGTGTCTGCAATTGAGTGTTAGTCACTAAACTGAGCGCCATAGCAAAGCTAATACTTATCTATAAAGCAAGTTACTCATAATTGTGTTCGTCTTGTGTCAAGGTACTAGGAAACCAGCGAAGAGTAGGAAGAGGGCCGAACGCCTTTAGTTCTGACCACATACGGCCGCAGGCGTCGTGTAAATGCCTGTGCGTAAATGTGTTCTTAGGTTAGGTTGGAATATTGGCAGCATACCGCTTGATAAGTATTTTGTCTCTCTTTCTTGTGTAGATAGTAGGGTGCACAGGCCGCGAGCTCCGCTCAGCACAACTGGGGTCAGGTCTCGATGTCCTGCAGCGCATCGCCTGTGACCCGGCGTGCGGCGCGGGCGCGTGGCTGGTCACGCGCAGCGGACGGAGGGCGTCTGCCAGGGGAGTGAGGGAGCAGGAGAGACTCGCTCGTTCCTTCCCTCTCACTCACTGTCACTAAAGCGCAGAGGGAGACGCGAGTCGGCGTAGGGAGTGAGGGAGAAAGAGATACTCGCTCGTTCCTTCCCTCTTAGTCACTAAAGCGCAGAGTGAGACGCGATTCGGCGTAGGGAGTGAGGGAGAAGGAGAGACTCGTTTCCTCCTTCTCACTTACTAATCTAAGCGAAATAGCAAAGTTATTTCCAGGCCCATTGCGATAGATCCACGATTGTCGATAGTAGAATGTATAAGACACTTACGCCCTAGATTCATCGGTCATCATTCGTATTGTGACACCATATGGTACTAGGAAAACACGGAGAGTAGGAAGTGGACTGAACGCCTTTAGTCCTGCGTCCCACGGAAAAGCGTTTTTAGGTTAGGTTAGGTAAGAAAAAACTCTTACTCTCCCACTCTCTCACGAACAAGACTGAGCGCTACAGTTATATGGTCGCCGGGGAGAGAGAGAGAGGGAACACTGTTTCCTCTCTCTCACTCATTAAACTGAGCGCAATAGCAAAGTTCTTACTCATAGGTCGGTATTGTGAGAAGATGGTACTAGGAAAACAGCGGAGAGTAGGAAGTGGGACGAAAGCCTTTAGTTCGTAGGAGACGCAGGCGTCGCTAGCCTGCGTTAATGGCACGCGCAGTCGGCGGAGGGCGTCGGCGCGGGAGTGAGAGGGGACACTTTCACTCCCTCACTCTTAGTCACTAAACTTAGCGTGACGCGCAGTGGAAGACGTGCGACGGCGCGGAGAGTGAAAGAGAGGGGGAGACTTTTACTCTCCCATCTCTCTTACTTACTAAACTGAGTGCCATAGAAAAGATAACTCATAATAATTATGTTCGTCTTGTGTCAAGGTATTAGGGAACCAGCAGAGAGTAGGAAGTGGGACGAAAGCCTTTAGTCGTTATGGCGCGGGAATACGTTTTGAGGTTAGTTTAGGTTGGAATAATGGCACCAAATGGCTTCAAGAACACTTTCTTTCTTGTATTTAGATAGTAGGGTGCACAGGCCGCGAGCTTCGCTCAGCACAACTGGGGTCAGGTCTCGACGTCCTGCAGCGCATCGCATGTGACCCGGCCTGCGGCGCGGGCGCGTGGCTGGTCACGCGCAGCGGGCGGCGCGCGTCGGCCAGGGGAGTGAGGGTGCGGGGGGGACGGCCGGCGCAGCTGGCGGGGGTGTCGGCCAGGTTACGGTGGGGGGTGTGGACACCGAGTGAGAGAGAGGTGAGTTAGTCATAAACGTTGTACAGTCAAAAGCACGTCAGACGTAACACTTTGAACTTTGTACCGCTCTTATGTCGGGGGCATAAGTGTTATTATCGAACTGCAAGTGTATACCGTGATGTGCTGTTGACCGTACATGCTTTATTTTGAGTGTAAGTCTTGTATACTCACATTTAAAATTAAACGAAAACGATGATTAAAAAATTATGTCTGTAAATTATACACCGCAGTATCAGCTTCTTCCACTTGACCGCGTTCAACGTCGATCCGATCGAATTGTCGGCGCCGAGAGTCTTTCCGCTACGCTCGATCCCTTGGCGTTGCGGAGAGAAGTAGCATCACTGTGCGTTCTCTACCGCATGTACCATGGGGAGTGTTCGGAGGAATTGTTCGGACTTATACCTGCTGCAGGGTTTCATCACCGTACAACTCGTCACAAACTGAAGTTTCACCCTCATCACCTTGACGAGTGGCAATCTACTACCATACGTTTCACTCGAAACTTCATACCACGTACGACCAAACTGTGGAACCAGCTCCCTGCAGCGGTATTTCCGGACCGCTATGACATGGTAATTTTCAAGAGACGAGCATATCACTTTCTCAAAGGCCGGCAACGTACTTGTGACTCCTCTGGTGTTGCGGGTATTTATGGGCGGCGGTGATTGCTTACCATCGGGTGACCCGCCTGCTCGTTGCCTCCCTCTAACATAAAAAAAAAATGTCTTTTATAATTTATCGAAATAGTTTAATATTAGCATTATTTTAATAAATATTGCATGCCAGATGTGGGTAGATATAGCCTGACTGAAATTAGCTATGGTGATAGCAACACTTGGTTGCTATGGTTATACTCACAAATACCAAAAAATATCCAATAGTAACAAGGTACATTTGACAATTGACATCACACTTTGACAGAATAATAATGAATGACATCTTATTGTTTTTTTATTTGACTGTTGCCACGAAGGAATAAGGTCCAATATTTTTCTGCAATATGGCGAGGTTTTTTATTTTATTGGTCAGGCTTTAATTAAATATTGAAATATTACATTTTGTTTCTCCACCATTTTGAACACAGTTTTGATCCCGGAAATGTGATCCCGGAAAAAAGAGATTACGCGCAGGTGAAACCGCGGGTGGAAGGCTAGTCTTTCAATAAAAAACTAACATTGTATGACATCTTTATGGTTTAAGAGTGGAACTCAGGAGCAAGCGGCGCCAGTGCTGCCGCCCAGCGTGGAGCAGCAGATCAAGGACACGCTGCGGCGAGGCCTCAGCAGCATGGGCGACCGGACTGGCCCTGAAGGTTAGAAAGAGAAAGAATGTGACACCCATGGACCTAGGGTTGCCAAAATCAAAATATTCTTTATTCATGTAAACTTGTATCAAATATTTATGAATCGTCAATTACAGAGTGACTCTACCACCGGCTTCGGAATGCAGTCATCTGCCGAGAAGAACCGGCAAGAAACTCGACAGTTACTCTTTTTCATCGCCATGTTTGTTTACAATTTATTTGTTACAATTATTGATTAGTTTTAGAATACCAAGCCATACAGTATAAAGTATTAAGTATTAAGCCAGGTCGCCAAACCTAATAGCCGGACAGACCAGGTCAGCCAGTTTGGCCTAAGTCCGGACATTTTGGTAGAAAAGCCGGACGACCTATGTGAGGATTTTGTCTCAGTATTAATAGTACGACAAAAACTTTGTATGTAAAATCCAGCTTTTTTTTAATATTATCATAAATGTTGTTAAATTTTTATTTTTAAAACGCTTGGCGCTCGCTCGTTTGCGAAATGTAAAAAGCCTAACAAAAGACGGACAAGACGGACACCGTTTATTCTACGCAATCAAAAAGCCTACCTATGTCCGGCTTTATCCAAACGCCTGGCAACGCTACATGGAACGAAGAACTTGTGGGGACCTAGGCTAAAACTACTTTGTGTGCTACCTAAATACAGGGGCGTGCATCCCATATAGGCAGATAGGCAGTGCCTACTTTTATCTAAAAACATAAATCAGAAATTAAATTATTCCCCTAACACTTCATAATTTCATCAAAACGGCGCATTCATGACCTATACGTATACCTACGTGTGTATAGAAGCGAGGTAAGCACTGGCCGAGCGCTGCCTACCAAGCTTCATACAATCGAACTAGTCAAAAAACATTTTCGTATAAAATGTGTTATACGACAAAATGGAAATGTCACTCCTGCGTATAGCACAATAACCAGAAAGAACGACTTCTTAAATAGTCGCATTGGGTAAGCGAGCCTACTCGAAGAATTAAGTTTGGCTAACCATTGATTTATACGATAATTTTATAGCAGAAAAATCAAAATATAATAAAAGACGAATTATAATCCCTATTTTTTTATGTTTAAGCTAATAAATAACAATATTTATTAATTAAAGACGATTCTACTTCCGCATTAAGCAAGCAAACATGTCAGTTCTTGTGAATCCCACCGACTTCAATAGATGGCGCTAAAAGAAATATTTGTATCAGCTTACAACTATTTTTAATCAATTTATATTATTTATCACAATTTTAATAGCTGATTTGTATCTTAAAATTATTTTATAATATTGATATAATAGATAGTATTTACTTTCCCATTGCAAACACACACCCATAAGTTATTGGCTTAAAAAAGTAGTGAAATGTTATTTGTTTTACGTCAAGGTCAAAATCATGCTTTTTGTTTGTGTTTACATTTCGGATAACCTATCTTCATGTCTTAAGGGTGCGTGTGTTAAGACTTTTAATTGCTATTTAAATAACTTACTATGTTATTGTGTGGAGTGCACTTTGTGTCTTCGAGCAACAAGGAATATTGTGTGAAGTGAGTGCATTTCTGACGATGGAGAAATGACAATGTACGGTATGTGAATGTCCCCAAATTACGTTTTGTTTTGTTTAGATAAATTATGATTGGATAAGTTTCTCGCCAACGCATAATATAAGTTTACTATCACGCAGAAAAATAGGTACCTATATTCATTTGATGCACTTAAAATTAAAATACTTAATACGATAATTATAATTGGCGCCGCGCTGGTGCTGGCAAATTTTTTTGACGTTTTTGACCTAGGTAGTTAGCGTTTGTAAAACATTTACTAATGTGAGATTTTTATTTATTTGCCAATAAATATGCATGTTTTTCATTGTTGTTCTTATCCGTCCGCACAAAAAAAAAATTTCGATCTATCCCTTTATAATACCAAAAACAAATACCAATGGTAGGTATTTGTTTCCTATCGACCTGAGGACAAAAATTACTGCCTACCTAGTCTCAAAACCTATGCACGCCCCTGCCTAAATATAGCCCGACCAATGACGTTCAATTAAAAAACTAGACTCCCAATCACGCTCAAATATTGTCCGAAGCAAAAGTCTGCTCACCGGACTATTGGGCAGAGTTTTCGTTTAGTTGTATACAATTGACATTAAACACTAACTGCCACGAGATAAGGTGTTAATTTGAACGAATGTGTTTATGTCATCAGTGTCAAAGCCACTCGGACGTTTTTTGAGGAATTTTTCTTAGAGATTGGGTGTCTAGTTGTATATTGAACGTCATTGAGCCCGACCAATAAAATAAAAAAACTCGCCATATTGCGGAAAAATATTGGAACTGATTTCTTCAAGTGCAACAAACAATAAGATGTCATTCATTGCAGGTCACATGTCAACAGATAGCTTCGAGATGTCCAGTATGGAGCGAGCCTTGCCTGCGCTGGATGCCATGCAGGTGTGTTAATATCACATGTAACATAATATAATAACAAAATAGTTATTTATGTGGCTGTTGCATAATGAGGGTCATTAAAATACGAATGTGGTTTTATGAAACGAACGAAGTGAGTTTCATAAAAGGATCACATGAGTATTTTAATGCCTAATTATGTACAGTCACATACATAACTTTATCTTCATTCATACGATAAATGTCTATTTTATAGTCAGGATCGATGAGCTAAGTTAGTACTTAGTACAAAATCATGTCATAATTTGTAGGTCAATTTGAATAAAATACATTTTAAGAAGACGTTCGAAATTTGAACGTAATTAAGGTATATAAAATAGACATATTAGGGTATGGATGTAGATAAAAACTTTTTGCACATATGTACTGGCTACCAGGCACTGACGTCTAATATATGGACCAATGATACCCTTTAAAATGACAGCTCTTTCTTGTGCCTATTTGAAGCGCCGCCATTGCGCCGCCAAGCGCCCCCAATGCGGGGGAAAGGAACTAAATCTGACGTAAACTGCAAAATGGCCGGTGCTTGGTTCTGATTGTCTTCGTGTTTTTTAGTGATTTTGGAGGTTTAACGCGATTAAGCTTGTTTATTGTGTCGTATTAATGTAGTAGATACATAAATAAGTGGTAATAGTTTATTTTAGTGTATTTTATCTCACTGTCCCATCTCTATTTTTAGTTCATTTCCCACCCACTGCTGCCGTCAGCGCCAAAATGGCGAAAATCAAATCGGCACACTATGACCCGGCCTGTAATTAGTCCAGCGTACTTGTATAATAGAGGTCAGTGCTACCAGGTATTTATTCATTGTTTATTTGTCCAGGGCTCGTGGCGCGGTGAGGAAACGGTGGAATATCTGGAAGGAGTACACATAGTGATGAACGCAGAGGGCGCTAGTTTGCTCCCGCTGGCTATTGAGTAAGTGACATTATTAGCACAGACTTGCCGTTCCTAATGTCAGGCTTCATAAAACAGGAAAGTCATTTGTTGGACTGAGCATTAAACTATTTAACAAAGTACCACAAAGTCTTGTAGAATTACCTTTCAATAAATTTAAAGATTACCTTATGAGGAAAGGTTACTATAAAGTAGAAGATTACTTAAATGACAAGACTCTGTGGACATGAAACACATTTGCTTCTCTGCACATCTACTCTTACGCTTATTTATTGTACTTATTATATTATTATTAAGTTGACATTATATTGTTATTAAACTGACATTATATTATTATTAAGTTAATATTGTACAACACAAAATGATTTAAAAAAGGCTATCATATGTAACTGTTGAGTTTCTTGCGGCACTTCTTCTCAACAGCAGGCCATTCATTCACGTCGAAGTGCTGGTAGGAAAAAAAGTTTATGACGTGCAAAAGAATTTCTTGGTAAATCAAATTGCAAAATAAATACTTTGACTTTGATTATCTCAGATCTGTAACTAACGTAGATGCAAGCGAATTCGTATAAGTACTAGCGGTCGCACTCGCGGTTTCACCCGTGCGTAGTGTTGTGCCGTTCTCGAGAACGTTCTCCCACCTGAGAATATTGCCGGGAACGCTCCCGGCAACGTTCTCCGAAGTGAGAATGGTTGAGAATCATTTTTATAAAATGGAAACAACCAGCCTTTCTTAATTTAAATAGTATCAAATAAGGTCGACAGATCATTGTGTATAATACAATACAGTCTATTTGCAGTAAAATGCTATATTCCCAGTGTTCTCGAGAATATTCTCGGGAACTTTCTCGGCAATATTCTCAGCATTACTGCACCTATAATATTTTTCGGCATTTAATTGAATTAACGTACCCCGTACCCGCAACAATATGAAAAATAACGACCGTCCGTACGCGGTACGGCAATCGCGTGGCTACCGTACCGCAGCCGTCCGACACAAAACGTCCAATTTGAAAGAGCCCTTAACATCTAAAAATCAACAACAATATTAAAATTAACAATATTTAACGACCATAAAATATAATGACCACTCTGAAATGTGATTATAAAAAATAAACACTGAGATCTGTTTTAGTGTATAATAAGAGGATATTCATGATGTAATGGTTCTTCTTGAATATCCTGAAACTCATCAAAATCAAAAGTTTCCAGGGATTCAAGCCTTTTTGGGTCTTATTTGAGGAATTAGCCATTAGGAGTTTTATTCATAAGCTTCCAATTATGAGCCACGTTACATAGTTTTCCAGCTCTATCAGTCTTTAGTTTGTTTCTTTTCTGGCTAATATTAGAAACTGTCGGAAACTCCTTTCCACAGTTGCCGAAGTTGATGGTATGGATAAAATTTTCAGAGCAAGTCTCCCCAAATCTGAGTTTGGAAAAAATAAATTCCACCAAGACCAAGGTTGAATCGTGTAACACGCTAATTCATAAAGAAAAGTTTTATCATAAATGCCAGTTTGTCCTTTATAATTGGCTAAATCTTCAAGGATTCTTGGTCCTTTTGTCTCGTATCCACACTGTGCAATATTCATTATTGCCTGGCATCCTTCGAGATTCGCATTAGCAGGTAAAGTTGTACCTTGGTTACCAGGGTCCAAAATAGTGGCCGCAAAATGAACTGATTTAATGCATTGTCTTTTCTTTGTGTAAGCTTAGCCAATAATAAGACATGGAAACACTGTACATAATTATATCAGCTATAAATATACAAAAACATCAAATTATAAATTAAAATTTTATTGAGAACGTTGAGAATATTCCCGGGAGCGTTCTAGCTTCTCGAGAATATTCTCACTGGCAATATTGCCGGGAACGAGAAAGTTCTCAGCGGCACATCACTACCCGTGCGTAATTTTTTTTTTCAACTATCCCCCTCTTACCCCATCCTATCCCCCTCTTACCCCATCCTATCCCCCTCTTACCCCATCCTATCCCCTCTTACCCCATCCTATCCCCCTCTTACCCCATCCTATCCCCCTCTTCCCCCATTAAAGTATCCTATGTCCGTCTCCTAGTTCTAAGCTACCTCTTTACTCATTTTTAGCCAAATCGGTTCATCCGTTCTTGAGTTATAAATAGTGTAATTATAAATTTTTGACGAGCCATTTGGTGTAATGGTCGAGAAGTCGGCTATTACACCAGAGGTCGCGGGTTCGATCCCCGCACGGTACAAACATTTGTGTGCATGAACATATCTGTTTGTATGGGTCTGGGTGTTTCTATGTATAATATGTATGTATTTACAAAAAAAAAGTATATAAGTAATGTTTATCCGTTGTCTGGCACCAATAGCACAAGCTAATGCTTAGTTTGGGGCTAGATGGCGCTGTGTGACTAATGTCCAGAGATATTTATTTATTTAAATAGTTAATCGTGTAACTTACATCCTTTCTTTCAATGTTAAAATGCGTACTAGGTACATTACGTGATTTTTATGCGGGCGTATTTATCATGGTCGCCGTTTGTCAGAACGTCAAAGTTGACGACCACTCGTTCTTTGTTTTTTTTTTTAATTTCTAATGCTAAATAAAACGAAGTATAGGACCCTACTAAAATATTAGCATTTATAATTTTATATTAACCCAAATGGTATACCCCAGCGGGCGGGTATCCCACGGGCGACACTTCACATGGCGCGAGTGCGGACGAGCGCTGACCGTGCTGCCGCCCAGCGTGGCCGGCGCCTTCGCCACGCCAGCCGCGCCGTACGCCGCGCGCGGGCCCTGGCTGCAGGTACGTGATGCGAGTATAGTTTGTAACATCTAGGATGATACCTGCGACAGGTGTCACAGTGACGCGGGCCCTGGCTGCAGGTATGTGATGCGAGTATAGTTTGTAACATCTAGGATGATACCTGCGACAGGTGTCACAGTGACGCGGGCCCTGGCTGCAGGTACGTGATGCGAGGATAGTTTGTAACATCTAGGATGATACCTGCGACAGGTGTCACAGTGACGCGGGCCCTGGCTGCAGGTACGTGATGCGAGTATAGTTTGTAACATCTAGGATGATACCTGTGACAGGTGTCACAGTGATGTTTCTAGAGACGTCGTATTATCTTAAACTTTTTTTTTTCACGATGAAGAATGCGTTTATGCACCATAACCGCAGGCTAGCTAGACCTGCGGCCGTGTGTGGGACTCGAGACTGAAACGTCCACTACCCACTAAACTCCCCCGGTTTTCCTTCATACCCGATTGGGACGAGCCGGTGCCAGCCTTGCTATTGACCAGCCCATCCCCGGGTACCCTGACTTGAGAGGCTTCAAGTCAGGGTGGCGCCTAGGGAGGGCCACCCGAGAAACTCCTCCTCCTCGCGTCGTGCTCCTTATTACTGAGGGTCGTGATTCCCCCGCTGAATCACCTTTTCCCTGACGATATTTCGCCATTTGTTGCGGTCTTTTGCAATGTGGAGAGCATCGTGAAGCCCGGCGTCCAGTGCAGTGCGGATTTGGTCAGACCATCTTGTCGGACTGCGGCCTCTTGGGCGTTTCCCGTCGACTTTGCCAGTGACCATTAGCTGTTCCAGGTTATGTCCGTCTTTTCTGGCAATGTGACCAAAGAACTCAAGCACTCTGCGGAGGCATATCGTCGACAGTCTGGTCCCGACCCGAGAAACTAGGTGGCCCTTAGACTTGGCTCGAGCGTATTATCTTAAACTGATAGTTAAAAAAAATTTTGAAATTTTACTCGTTCACAATCGATAATAAAAACCAAAAGATGACAGCGATGAACATCTCTATGTTGGCGGAGCCGGCCAATCCGTCGTCTTCGTGTTGATTAAACCAATACCTATAGTTGTAGCGATGACTTGGTTTCAATGCTTGCTTTGCCCAACAGTGGGACATTTAACCATGAAGTTAAAGAAAAAACTGGAGGTCAAACTTCTCCATACCTACTTGAAGCAAAATTTATTGCATTTCATCTCCCTCCTCTTTCTAAAAATAAAGTTAGAAAGAGAGGAGGGGGACCTAAGGAGCGTGATAAAATACAGTCAATTTTGCTTCAAGTAGGTATGGAGGAGTTTGGCCTCCAGTTTTTTTTTTAACTTCATGCATTTAACACTGCCTCCGTGGTACAGTGGTTAGAGCGTTGGGCTCTAAAACCTGGAGGTCGTGGGTTCGAATCCCGCGGGGAGCATCACTTTGTGTGAATGTTTCCAGTTTGGTTAGGACATTGCAGGCTTGAATCACCTGAATGTCTGAAAAGAATGATGATTCCGTGCTTCGGAAGGCACGTTAAGCCGTTGGTCCCGACTATGTTCCACGTAGGTCTGGTTTTCCTTGTAGGGTTACGGAGGTCAGATGGCAATCGCTCCATTGTAATAACCAGGCTTGTCAAATCTAGGATCATAGTCGAAGCGGACCCTGAGCTCCATACTAGATGCAATCGGGAATACGCTGGGATAATGATGATTTAACACTAAACCTTTTTTTACAATCGTATTTTCGTCCCACAGGTAATAATACCCAAAGAGTTAGCCCAAGACATGTCATCAAAAGTGTCAAGACTGACATCTCTCACTGACACCGACTCGGAATCGGACAGCGAGGAAGAAACGACAGAGAAAGACGGCGCGCCCTCTCTCCCTCTCACTCTGGCGTGGCCGGAGTATAGACTGAAGATCAGTGTTGTTAAAGATCATGAGTTCTTATAGTGTTAAAAGTGAATGCCTGGATGCAAATAATGTGCCAATCTTTACGACCAACCCATGAGGGTGTTTGAGAAAAGAAATAGGAAATCGTGAAATAGAAGTGTGTCAAGCACTTCTGTGTTTCGGGGAAAGGGCACTGAAGCTAGTGAAATCTAGTGAAATTACTGGGAATATGAGACCTAATAACTGTCGTCTCGGTGTAGCGGGCGCAGGGCGGTGCCGGACAGTAACTGCTTAGTTACTGTTTGGCACTGAACTGTCTAAGGGCAGACGTGGCGCTTACCATCAGGTGTACGATCTGCTCGTCTTGTTACACATTGCAATAAAAAAAACAGCTAGATGTCGCTACGTAGTTATAAGGTATAGCCCGACCATTAAAATAAAAAAACCTCGACATATTGCGGAATAATATCGGAAATAATTTCTTCAAATGGCAACAATAAAAAAAAACACAAAAATTGAAAATAAAAAAACCTGCTCTGGAGGCGCCACATTAGCTATAATGGTTATAGCAACACTTGCTTGCTGTGGTTATACTCACAATATCCAATAGTAACAAGGCACGGTTGACAATTGACATCACACTTTGACAGACAGCAATAATGAATGACAATAATGACATCTTATTGTTTTTTTTTATTGTTGCCACTTGAAGAAATTAGTTCCAATATTTTTCCGCAATATGGCGAGGTTTTTTATTTTATGATTGGACTATAAACTATGTAAGCTCAAATATTGTTACCCATGTAATAATTAGTATGTAAGTCTTCATGTATATTTGTCTCCATATATCTTGACTAGTAAATAATAAAATATTTTTAAACAAAATTTGACGTGTATTTTTTTTTATCAAAAATCATTAAAAATATTCTGTAGACTTCAAAGATTGTCTCGTGATTCATGAATAGTCAAGTATTATGAAGCTTGGTAATATGGTTATAATAATAGAACAAAAAATAATTTTAAATAATTTATTAATAAAATAACTTACATTGACTAATAAATTATTGTGCATTAGAAACTTTACAATAAATCAACTTGGACATTCAATTGAATCCAACAATTTTATTTACACAAGATTTTACTAAATTATCTATTTAGTATGTATATAATATGTATATAAACACATTTGACACGATTTCAGCTAGCAGACAGCCCACCAGATGGTAAGCGGCCACCCTATTCCATTGAGGGACACTTCACCTGGAAGCGTCGCTCAATGTGCTGCCAGACTGTAGGCTCATCTGATCTTCCTTGATTTCAAGTGTAATGTCACATTTGAAAAATATAAGCAATTTAAGTTTTCCTTTACTTTATTAATATCTTAAAACAACGTATTTTGAAAAATGTTAAAAATGGCGGACTAGTAGGTAAGCCAGTCTCCTTACAAAAATCTTCATAGCCATTTGTAGACCATAAAATGGTCTTAAAACGCCGCACATTACAACTAATGTTGTTATCACAAACCTTTATTTTCTATTCTTGTTGTACAGTCGGCCAAAGTAGATGAACATTTGACGTAGGTCGTATAGTAGCAGAAAATGTGCAGCTAAAGGACAATGCAAAACTTGCTAAGAACAATGGGCTCAAAAAATGTAAGTTAATGTGCAGAGATGAGATGTATTCTATGTGAAAGACCACACACACACAATCAACTTTTATTATGATGACACCATAATCGGTCCCAGGGGGAAAAAGTTATCGTCCATAATATTAAGACCGCCTATATTGTTGACATTTTTGTTATTTTTATTTGTTTTGTGCAATAAAGAATATTTATGTTATGTTATTAGTTTTATATGAACATAAAAAATTCACATAATAAACATATTATTTTTCACTAGGACCAATTTTGTCGACGCCATAATAAAAGTTGAAGCTGTTTATTGGATCTACTTCGTAGGCTATGTCCCAAATCTGCACAACATTTTTTTGGACCAGTCTTTTGCATTGTCCTTTGCGTACATTAAGATCTTAAAAATAGTATAATGATCAAAACAAGAACCCAGTAAGGGCACTACAAATAAGAACACAGGCCCCGGCAAACTTCTTAAATATCGGGTGGGGATTCCGCCGTAGGGATGCGCGATCCGGGTCGTCGATCCGATTTTTCAGATCGTAATGGATCGTAATGCCACGATCCGATCCGCGGATCGGATCGCATGCCGTCGATCCGATCTTCAAGAAATCGATCCGGATCGGATGCAAATAAGTGAGACACAATTAATTTTAGATCTTTATTAGGTAAACCCCTCAAAATATGTAAAACTTGTAAACAAGGACCCAATGCCCTTTTGCCATAATGTAAAACTTGTAAACAAGTACTTTGAGGGTTAGACTTAGTAACAAGTGAGAGATGGTAACAAACAAACTAGTGAATCCACAGATTTTATGCTTACCTACCCACAACATTCGTTTATAATAATATAAGGATGCCGCCAAGTTCAAAATGTAAACAAAGATAAAGTTCGTAACAAATAAACCTAAGTAAGTACCCAATATATAGTAAACAAACCGCGTTTTAATTCATACGATCAAAGCGATCCGATCTTTCAACTTTTGTATCGATCCGGCCAAAAATCGTATGACCTCGATCCGATCCGAAAATCGCCGGATCGTATGCCTGCCGATCCGATCTTTCAAAGGATCGGATCGGATCGGCGCATCCCTATTCCGCCGAACACGAATTTTGCAGTCATGGGTCGTGGTCCACCTGCTTAGTTCACCTGGGTGGACCACGGGCACTTTTTCTTGCCCGTGGTCCACCTCAGTTCACCTGGGTGGACCACGGGCACTTTTTCTTGCCGGTGGTTCACCTCAGTACACATGCATGGGTGGACCACGGGCACTTTTTCTTGCCGGTGGATCACCTCAGTACACATGCATAGGTGGACCACGGGCACTTTTTCTTGCCGGTGGATCACCTTTTTAGTCGTTTAAGACCCGTCCTTCCAATCCGACCAACTGAACCGACGAACTGGTTGTGCAGATTGGAACGCGATTAAAGGTTTTATTCCAAACCAATCAACTAGTTGATCATATTTTATTTTGTTTTGAGAAATATTATTCCAAAGGGACCAACTGAACCGACCAATTGAAACGGACCAACTTTTTTCTTTCTCAAGTATACAACTTCTTAGTTGGTCTGATTTTATTTGTTAATTCAAATGTGTCCCCATCCACATAAAGCGGATACTGGTATGGTACCAGGGCAACATGACCTTATTGGAGATGTATTTTATTTTGTCATGCATTTTTTTCACACTTTTAAAATCTCTTTTTTCTTCTATCAATACGCTTGGTTCGTCACAATGACTGCCGTGGAACACCTAGGTGATCCACCGGTACAAAAAGTAACCGTGGAACACCTAGGTAAACCACTTTGGTGTTCCACGGGTCTTAAACGACTAAAAAGGTGATCCACCGGCAAGAAAAAGTGCCCGTGGTCCACCCATGCATGTGTACTGAGGTGATCCACCGGCAAGAAAAAGTGCCCGTGGTCCACCCAGGTGAACTGAGGTGAACCACCGGCAAGAAAAAGTGCCCGTGGTCCACCCAGGCGAACTGAGGTGAACCACCGGCAAGAAAAAGTGCCCGTGGTCCACCCAGGTGAACTGAGGTGGACCACGGGCAAGAGAAAGTGCCCGTGGTCCACCCAGGTGAACTGAGGTGGACCACGGGCAAGAAAAAGTGCCCGTGGTCCACCCAGGTGAACTAAGCAGGTGGACCACGACCCATGCCTGGAATTTTGACATGCCTGCGCGCTATTGGTCAGAAGCATACCTCTGACCAATAGCGCGCGGGCGTTCGGGAGATTCGCGCGCGCTATTGGTCACGCGCAAGTGCACATGCGCGAACTTTCCCCCTCTCCGTCGATGTTTAACAAGTTTGCCGGTACCTGTAATAATGTAGCTTTCCCGCTAAAACCGGCGCCATCTTGGGCACAGTTACAATGGTCGTAATATAGGTTAGTTTTGCCAGTTGTGTTTTTGAAAATTGCCCTTTAATTCCATAGAAATAAGATTCACGAGTTGTGCCTATGCTGTTAAGGTCGTTCCCAGACCAAACGTTAAAAAAAGTCTTGTTTTTAACGGCTATCTACTCCTTATTTAATGCATATGGGCCATTATCATTTTTGTGTTTTTTTTATGTGCACATGTCTTAAAAATAGAAATCTTATTAATTTATTTAAGTTTTATATTTAATAATGTTTAAGACAGTTTATTGTTTTGGGATTTCTTAAAAAAATTACAATATTTATGTTATATATATATATTTTATCATTGAAAAACTGTCTAAAAAGTCAGCTCCATGTCATGTGCAAACTCCGTTTACTCAATCTATAATTTAAAAAATATTTAAAATCGCTTATAATACACGCAGTTTATTTTTTTTTCTACTTTCAAATAAATAAACTTTCTAAAAATAAAAAAAAAGTTTGAATATTTATAAAATAATTAATTAAAAAAAAATTTAAACTTTGTGCAGCAAAAAAATATCAGCTCCATGGATGAACTTTTTGAAGGTAGCTAAAATTTATTCGATCGGCTAATACAGTATCTGAACGATTAAAGACAGTGAATAGGTAGGCATCTTGCAAATTTATGACAGTTTGTCAGTTGTGGAAATGTAATTTCGATGCAACGACTGCAAAGGTAAGATTTTTTGAAAATTAGCACGCTATTTTGGTCATTTCCGTGGATAAAGTATATAATATTATTTTTTTAGTTATGGTTTATTGCAATATGTAAAAATAATGAATATATAGAACGGTTAACTAGGTAATTATTCGAATTCCGTTATAAGTAAGTGAGGTTATGAAAAACATATTTTAAGGTTAAAATGTCAGCTCCATGGGTGTCATCTACGTGGATTCTAAGTATGCACGGAAATGACACGAGTCCATGGAGCTGATAGTTTAGTCTTCAATTTACAAATAGAGTCATGAAATTTCTATTGTCAATACTAGGTAATCATGGCACCATCGAAAAGAAGCACTTAGAGGAAATCAGACGTAAAAAAAATGGAATGCAAGAGGCGGCGCATATAAAAAAATTAAGTCTAATCCAGTATTGTACTTTTCTCGATTTTCTGGAAAACCAAAGGGAAAATAGCTTGGCTCGTATTGGAAAAATATTGTAGGACCTTATATCTTGCTTATTATGGTTTTCTACGAATCCTATCGAAAGACATTATTATTTTTCGCAAAATTAAGTCCATTTTTGATAATGGCCCATATACAACTATTTAAAAAATACGTAAATAATATTTGTAGTTTAATCTTTCAATTCCTCGTTTAAAATTGGCTTTCGCCAATCGATAGACAATGAAAAACACTATAAATTGGCCGCAAAAAATTTGTCAATTAACCGATTTTTAAGGATTATTATTCATAATTTCGATCAAAGTTCGGACCGCCATTGCCCTTGCTGTTTGTATGGTCAAGGTCATTTGCTCGGGGAACAGCCTTAAGTCTGACAGAACACGTAAACCTTCTTGCCATTGAATAAAGTTTAATTTCTAATGGCACCGACTACTGAGAGCTGTCATAGCGAACCTACCTATCCAATTATTTCGAATGTAAACATTTAATTACACTAGTACTTTGGCAAATATATCACTAACGACATAATTTTTATCAAGAGAGTCGAGACGGGAATCGAATCAATGACCTAATAACAATGACGTTCAATAAACAACAAGACACCCAATCTCTAAGAAAAAATCATCAAAAAACGTCCGAGCGGCGTTGACACAGATGACATTAACACATTCGTTCAAATTAACACCTTATCTCGTGGCAGTTAGTGTTTAATGTCAATTGTATACAACTAAACCAATGACGTTCAATTAAAAAACTAGACTCACAATGACGCTCAAATATTGTCCGAAGCAAAAGTCTGCCCACCCGACTATTGGGCAGAGTTTTCGTTTAGTTGTATACAATTGACATTAAACACTAAATGCCACGAGATAAGGTATTAATTTGAACGAATGTGTTAATGTCATCAGTGTCAAAGCAACTCGGACATTTTTTGAGGAATTTTTCTTAGAGATTGGGTGTCTAGTTTTATATTGAACGTCATTGAACTAAACGGAAACTCTGCCCAATAGTTGCGTGGGCAGACTTTTGCTGTGGACAGTATTTGAGCGTGAATGGACGTCTAGTTGTATATTGAACGTCATTGCCTAATAACGGTAAATTTTTTAATTTGGCCCCATAAAAATATTCTTTGATAATTTTTATACAGCGCCATCTAGCCTCACATTAGAAAATCTATGGCACTAGACAATTAACTTACAAATATTTATTTTTATTTGTAAATATACATACAGATAAAATATCTTTTATTAAACTTATCGACATTTAACATTTCATTTTAACTAATTTGTTTAATATGACTGTGATGACTGCGCGTTTCTCTGTATTATCCGATTCAAATGCTATTAGGGTAATACCTTTTGGAGTTATGCGAAATATGACGTCAACTGCGCCTGTCCGTAACGTTAGCAACCAATAGAAACCACTGATCTCCATAGACAACTGGATAGGCGATTGGTACCACATATTTGATCCGATTTGAAAATCGCCATATTGGCGCTGAGAGCAGTAGTTAGTGTACTTGCTCCAGCGTAATACGCTGAGCGTATTATCATAGAGCTCAGTGATAGAAACGCATTATATCTGTGTGTGTGTGTGTGTGTGTGTGTGTGTGTAAGTCATCACTGTCGCGTCACGCAACTCCAAAAGGTCGTATCCTAATAGCATTTGAACCAGATAGTACACTCAGATTCAATTAGGATATTTTGTGACAGAAAATCTAGGAATTACAGTGATGATTTTCTATGTTACAAAATATTACAGTTTTCTATACATTTAAATACGTATTTATTTAACACAATAGCGTGAGTTGAGAACCCTTTAACCCGTAGCATAGTTTTCTAACCAAGGTTGCGAAAATATCTATAATAGGCTATTTGACTGTGTTTAAAATATGGAACAATTTGTTGTCATCCTAATAAAATGTAATGTAAAAAGCATATTTTATTGGATGTTCTGAAAAAATAAGGTCATTTTCTGTATAAAAAACATAAATGAAATTTAAATTTTTTTGTGGTTTAATCACGTGATTGAAAACGCTCTGTGATTGGTTGCAACTTTGATGACGTCACAAAAAATGTAAACATTAGTTCAGTGCATGCTTTCTGTTTTTCTTTATATTGATCGTGCGATCTACGTGTTATTTACGTTATTTCCCAACCGTCCTAGTTATTACAGTTTTGTTTATTTAAAGTTCTGTGTATAAAATGGAGAGACATTTTGTGCGAGCTGACAGCATTTTTTAAGTTATGTTAACTCCTACATTTCTTTGGTGTCACGCACTGTTTTCACGTAACCTAAACTAACGTTACCTAAACTAACGCAACAATACAAATATTACTTACGTTAAAATGATCTTCACACATATAAACACTTGAATTAGGTCCAATGCTTTCAGGGTTTCGACGAGCTACACTCAACCACTTTTTTCGGCTCTCAGGATCTATAGGAACTGGTACAAATAGTTTTTCCGGAGTCTTTATCGATGTACTTGTACATTTGGGTACAACACACCACTTATAAACCATTATTTATGCAATAAATTTCAAAACTATTTCACAGTTTGTTGTCGAGTTTGTTGTTCATTCATCTATTTGTGACGTCATCTGTCAAAAATTGCGTTTTGGCGGGTAATTTTTTAATTCAAACTTTAACATTGATTTTCTCCGTATATACGACAGATCTCCAGGAAATATTAAAACGGTTTGCATTTTATGCAATAATAAATAATATAAAACTATTTTCCAGCAGTAGTCAAATAGCCTATTTCTATACACCTTGAACTCGTAACAATATCGACAGTATTGACACTTGCAGTATAGACCGACAAACTTATCTGTTCCGGTGGCCAAAATTGGAACTACGTGATATGACAATTTTTAAAAACTGCTACAGGATAATGTTGCCAGTTGTTGCTGTTACAAATAAGCCATTAATTTTGGTTAATCCAAAGTATATTGAGAAATGCAATATATATAACTCAAAGGTGACTGACTGACTGACTGACATAGATATCTATCAACGCACAGCCCAAACCACTGGACGGATCGGGCTGAAATTTGGCATGCAGGTAGATGTTACGACGTAGGCATCCGCTATGAAAGGATTTTGATCAATTCCCACGGGAACGGGAACCACACGGGTGAAACCGCGGGCGGCCGCTAGTTCAACAATAAAAAAGGTGCTTTAATTATTATTCTACGTTTTTGTCAACAACAATTTTTTAAATATCAAATTAACATTTTGGTCAATTTTTGCACACTCGGACAATAAAAATATTTTTATTCCCAAAAGTGCAAAAACGATATTTAATGGCAATACTAAAATGAAAATAGCGACACCGCCACCAGAACAGATAAGTTTGTGGGACTATAAATATTTATACTTATAGACTATAAATGAAGTATTTCATTAGTATTGATATGACGTCAAACATCGATTAGTCTATCGATAGCTAACTCTATTTAGAAATAAATAAATATCTCTGGATATTATTCACACAGCGCCATCTAGCCCCAAACTAAGCATTAGCTTGTGCTAGGTGCCAGACAACGGATAAACATTACTTATATACTTTTTTTGTAAATACATTTAACATAGAAACACCCAGACCGATACAAACAGACATGTTCATGCGCACAAATGTTTGTATCGTGCGGGGGTCGAACCCGCGACCTCTGGTGTAATAGCCGACTTCTCGACCATTACACCAAATGGCTCGTCAAATAGTCAAATAGGAGAATACTATAGTAAAGGGTGTCTCAGCGCGGATTTTAAACTTTAAACACGAATTCCTCGGAAACCCGCGGGGCTAGCGGGAGGGGAGTGGTAGCGTTGGGTAGATGATGAGTGCGGATTTTTAGTCGCTATGTCGCAGTGGTCTGGCGCGCACCGCGCGTACGCAGTAGAGGTGTACTTTTGCAACGAGTTTTCTTTGGGTAAAGCACAACGCAAAACATGCTGTTTCTTTGAGCCTTTACCGTTCAAGTGTTCAACGAATTTTGGCCTTAGACTTAAAATTACATCCTTACAAGATCCAATCAAACCAGAAGACTCCAACAAGCGAAAAATTTACTGTCCGAAGATGTTAGAGATTTTTTCAGAGGAAAACAACGAAAACTCGTTGCAAAAGTACGCCTCTACTGCGTACGCGCGGAGCGCGCCAGACCACTGCAACATGGCGATTGAAAAATCCGCACTCATCATCTACCCAACGCTACCACTCCCCTCCTGCTAGCCCCGCGGGTTCCCGAGGAATTCGTGTTTAAAGTTTAAAATCCGCGCTGAGACACCCTTTATTATATTTGACATATTCTTATAGCTGTTACTGGTGTAACAGATATGGGAATGTGCAAAATATGACAGACTAAAGAGAAAAAAGCATTGAGTTACAAGAACTACGTATAGAGAGGCTATACGGAACAAAAACTGTGTCGCAAAATGATGACTGGACTGACTGATGTATTTGCTACAGCGGATGTCGTCTAACCAAACTATAAAACTTGCAGCGCTAGATTGCTTTCAGAGTATATTTCTCTGGCGACCAAAACGTCGTAAGCGCCATGCAAAGCAAGGCGCTTACGCGTTTTGTTCGAAATGCCTATCTCATAGATCTTGAATGAGTTGTTGCCGTAACCATGGTAACCGCAACAAAGCATCGCGCAAAAATTTTGTTTGCGGTGTCGGTTCTATACGCTAGTAATTGTAGTTCAATGATTTCCACCTATAAAGTTCTATTGGGTATTTAACCTAGGGGGTTATTTTGGGTATTAGACCTGAGGGGACATATAGATTAAGTAAACCTACAGGGTTTCATAGGGTATTGGTTTTTTTGGATACTTCACCTACAGGGTTTTATGGGGTACTCTCACTGCACAGTGCTTGTAAATACCAAATTATGAATTCTCTCTTCTACATACCACTCGAGATTACACCCTGATAACCGCCACCCACGCTACCCATCTCTGTTACTCATCACAGCTCTCTTTCACTCTACGATGTTGCACTGGACTTCAACGCGAGAAAACTCCTGGTATAAGCATCTTCAGACTACATTTTTCCGTATCTTCGAATAGGTTTTTTACGAAAAATACCTGAAATAAAAGTAACATTTTAATTTTTTATAATCATCATTAATTAATATTATTACTAGCCTTCCGCCCGCGGTTTCACCCGCGCGTAATTTCTTTTTTCAAATATCTCCCCCTTCCCCCCACATTTCCGGGGTCAAAAGTACCCTATGTTCACCGGGGATAGTGTAGCTTTCCAAAAGTAAAAGAATTATTCAAATCGGTTCAGTAGTTTCAGAGCCTTTTTCTATACAAACAAACAATCAAATCTTTCCTCTTTATAATACTAGTACATATAGACTAGCGTGAAATTTCCTTATGTGCGCAAGAATGCGCTATTTTTTTGGGTAAAAATTCACTATCTAGCTCTCAATATATTCCTTTACTAAAACAGTGTAAATGTGGGGGGAAGGGGGGCATATATAAAAAAAGAAATTACGCGCCGGAGAAACCGCGGGCGGAAGGCTAGTCTATATATATAAAACTCAAAGGTGACTGACTGACTGACTGACATAGATAGATATCAACGCACAGCCCAAACCACTGGACGGATCGGGCTGAAATTTGGCATGCAGGTAGATGTTATGACGTAGGCATCCGCTAAGAAAGGATATCTCGATATTCCCACGGGAACGGGAACCACGCGGGTGAAACCGCGGCCGCCCGCTAGTTATTTAATAAAACAATAAATCTAATCATACCTGTGTGATTCCGACCGATATCATGAGAGCTATTTGCCATAACGACCACGACATCACCCTGAAACAATGGTAAAGGTTAGTGAATAAGATAAACACATACACGCGGTGACGGAAACCATCGTGTTAGCGAGCTCGTCGCTATATGGCGCACATACCATACCTGGCGCACATCTTACTACATACCTAGCGCACATCTTACTACCATACCTGGCGCACATCTTACTACCATACCTGGCGCACATCTTACTACATCATCATCAGCCTATATACGTTCCCACTGCTGGGACACACGCCTTATCTCAATTGTGAGATAGTGTGGGCCATACTCCACCACGCTGGCCTAGTGCGGGTTGGTGGAGGGGTGCGTAAGGCAAGTGACCAACCTTAATGTCAGATGTTATCAAGCCGCCAAATGGCCTCTGACTTGGCTTGACGACTAATATTTACATTATAGTAAATATCAGCCGGGACCAACAGCTTAACGTGCCTTACTACATACCTGGCGCACATCTTACTACATACCTAGCGCACATCTTACTACATACCTGGCGCACATCTTACTACATACCTGGCGCACATCTTACTACATACCTAGCGCACATCTTACTACATACCTGGCGCACATATTACTACATACCTGGCGCACATATTACTACATACCTGGCGCACATATTACTACATACCTGGCGCACATATTACTACATACCTGGCGCACATCTTACTACATACCTGGCGCACATCTTACTACATACCTAGCGCACATCTTCCTACATACCTAGCGCACATCTTACTACATACCTAGCGCACATCTTACTACATACCTGGCGCACATCTTACTACCATACCTGGCGCACATCTTACTACATACCTAGCGCACTTCTTACTACATACCTGACGCACATCTTACTACATACCTAGCGCACATCTTACTACATACCTGGCGCACATCTTACTACATACCTAGCGCACATATTACTACATACCTAGCGCACATCTTACTACTATACCTGGCGCACATCTTACTACATACCTAGCGCACTTCTTACTACATACCTGACGCACATCTTACTACATACCTGGCGCACAACTTACTACATACCTGGCGCACATCTCCTCAGCCAGGTTCCTGTCGCGCGCCTCGTGTGCTGAGTGCAGTTCCTGTAGTCTCCGCGCCGCCGCCACGTTGTCCTTCACGCGAGTCACGCTCTCCGATATGTCGCGGACTCGCATCGAGTATGTCTCTGCTGAGTTGCCTGACGACAAACATTATGTTATAGCCAGACCATTAAAAAAACATCGCCATATTGCGGAAAAATATTGGAACTAATTTATTCAAGTGGCAACAATCAAATAAAAAAACATTATGATGTCATTATCTTATTGCTGTCTGTCAAAATGTGATGTCAACTGTCAACCGTAGCTTGTTACTATTGGATATTGTGAGAGTATAACCAGAGCAACCAAGTGTTGCTTTAACCATAACTAATGTGGCGCCTCCAGAGCAAGTTTTTATTTTCTTGGTCAGGCTTTACAATCCAAGATCAGATGAGCCTGCAGTCTGGCAGCACATTGAGTGACGCTGGTGAAGTGACCCTCAATGGAATAAGCCGCAGTGACCGCTTACCATCAGGTGGGCTGCGTGTCTGTCTACAAGGGCGTCGCCAGCTTATGATTAAGGGGGGGCAATTATGATTAAGGGGGGGAGCAATGGGGCAATATTATTAAGTAGAAAAAAATATGAACGCCGAGAGCATGAAGCGTTACCGCTTTGCGGCTAGCGACATTTGATCTCAAGCCACCCCTTGGCGACGCCCTTGTCTGTCTGCCAACTGAACATGCATAAAAAAAAACCACTGCCCAACCTTACCCTTACTTATTTATGTATTAATATGAACTTTAATGCACAATCAAGAGTTAATACATACCTAGTTCCATTTCCTTGTCGTCATCATAATTTTTGTCTGGACTATCTTCCGTGTCTACCATGATGTCGAAAAATACCTGTAATTTAATAAACTTGGGCATTATTCACATAGCGCCATTAGCCTACCGTAATTTTGTACAGTTATGAAGTTTAAACTTACAATATTTATTAACTTACATAACAATATACAAATATAAAACAAGAGATACATATTATGTTTATAAATAACGCATTTTTAAAACATGATTGTATCTGACCGCCTCCGGGGAACATTGGATAAGCCACTTTTTTTTATTATTGCAATGTGTAACAAGACGAGCAGATCGTACACCTGATGGTAAGCGCCACGTTTGCCCTTAGACAGTTCAGTGCCAAACAGTAACTAAGCAGTTACTGTCTGCGCCCGCTACAATTAATATTGCCGGAACACAAGTAGAGCTGTTATGG
The DNA here is from genome assembly GCA_949319885.1 of Mecyna flavalis. Taxonomy (NCBI): domain Eukaryota; kingdom Metazoa; phylum Arthropoda; class Insecta; order Lepidoptera; family Crambidae; genus Mecyna; species Mecyna flavalis. Next base: position 823,424 of record OX439422.1, read on the forward strand.
CGGCAGATTTCACCTGTGGGGGTGGTAGCTAGCCAGTCGGACTCTGAAAAAGCCCTACCACCAACCAGACCCAAGGCGGGAATCGAAACAACCTCCGGGTTTTATACCCGAGTGGCGTAACCACTGTTCCACGGAGGCGGTGAAGCAATGATTTAATTCTAATGAAGGAGGCGTTTGTCCAGCAGTGGGACCTTGTGTGACCCCACACTAGCGTCCTTTGAGCGCCAGCGTCTTGCCGGCGACCTCTCCACACTAGCGTTCTTTGGGCGTTGCGTCTACGCGGCAAAACGCTAGTGTGGAGAGGTCGCCAGCAAGACGCCGACGCCCAAAGGACGCTAGTGTGGGGTCACACTAAAAAGTTTTATGTGAACGAGTTAATGATTACGAACAGTTTTCTGGCTGAACGTGCTGAAAGTATTGTCGAAGCAGAAGCGATAGTCTCCCTCCAAGGCGGCGGTGTGCCTGTGCGAGTTCTCCGGCTTCTTGTAATCAGCCACGATGACTCTGCCCACCGGGTCCGACATTTGGAACGATATGTCTAACTCCCCGTGTGATGCGTCGATCACCTGGAATATTAGGTCTAGGTTTAGTTGACTAGGGATTTTTCTCACTAAGTCTGCGTTCCCAGTAGGCAAACTGTTAGCGGCAGACTGAGTTTGCGGCTTATCGATTTAGAACGCCTTTTCATATTGTTGCGGGTACGGGGTACGTCAATTCAAATTAAATGCCGGTTACGAAAAGACAATTATTTATTAAAACCACTAAACTGAGATACACCACTTTAACACAATTACACTTCACACTTTACGTAGACGATTCAAAACAAACACTGGTAAACGCTGTTCACTTCAAACGTCGCAGGATAGTTCGCACTGATCGCTTTCCGAAGAATGAATACTACTCGCAGCGTCGCTCACTCTCTATTTATACCCGGCGCGGGCGCTCTAGTATTTCGTGGATGATTCGTGAAGCCTCTCGAACTCGCGGGAAGGCAGGATCGTTCTTCAAGCGCGCGCGCAGGTAAACAAGCGGCGGCCGCGCGCAGGTAAACGAGCAGGCAGGCGCGCGAGAATGAACCTTAATGTGTAGAGGAGTGAGGTCCGTTTTCGCGTGCAAGCTCCGTTGCCGGGCATCGTCGTAACATTACCCCCCTCTTAGTCATGCTCGTCCCGAGCATTATTTGATCCGTAGTAGCGTGCCAACCGATCAATGTGCACAATCTTAGGTTTGCCCCTTGTTCCTTGCCTGGTCCGATAGGTAAGGTCATCCAGCCTTGTGATGATCTGGTAGGGTCTTTTACACTCATTAGGGGAGAATCTAACTGGTACTAAAGTTTCAGACCTCCGCGTTAATGTGGTATTTTTCAGGCGGTAGACTGTACACGATGATCCTTCCTTCAGGAATACTTCTTGCTCCGGAAAACTTAGTACTCCCTTAGGGACGTCTACTACACATTTGTGGTTTCTCAAAAAGTCCAATCCGATGATGCATTCATCCGTGATATTTGCTATTAGCACCCTGTGGTCGAAGGTCTGGTCTCCAATAGTTATCTTCACCACTGTCTCACCGAGGACGGTTACTGGCTGGCCTGTTGCTGTTCGCAGCTGGATGGATAGCGGTCTGCGTCCCCACATGATAGTTCTCTTCAGGAACTCCGGGCGCACTATGGTTCTTGAAGCACCGGTGTCTATTGTGAAGATACATGTTTTGCTGTTCAGCTGTCCTTCCACTGTAAGGTTATTTCCGTTTTCCATCTGTGATACAGTGATAGTAGGAGCTTGATGTCGACCAACCAGCGCCTGCCCCACCGCCCTGGCTCCATTTAACGACAGCTCTTCAGCGTCCACTTGGGTTGAGGACGCTACTGTCGTTCTGCGCGGCAATCTTCTTTTGGGACAACTAATCCGGATGTGGCCCCTCTCTCCGCAGCCATAGCACATTGGACCCAAGGATGGTTTTCCCCTTACCACCATTTCCCGTAGCTTATGCGTTCTAAGGTCCTGGCGTACAGCTTCTACCTCCAAGGCATGGGCCAAAGCTTCTTGCAAGGTCTGATGATGTCCCAGCCTAACTGCTGCTCTGATCTCCGAGTCCTCGATTCCATCGATGAACGCTTGCAGGATGGTTCCTTCTACCAACGTTGGACATGATGCATAAGCACGACGAACTAATCTTTCGATTTCTGTGGCCCATTGTTGCAGACTTTCACTAGATTTCTGCACGCGGTTGCGGAGCTGTGCTCTGTACACGTGTTCTAGATGTTTCTCGCTGTACCTGCTCTCTAGTGCCTTATGAAGAGCATCCAAGGTCCTACTATCCGGAGGCAGGTTTTCTAACGTCAGCAGGGCATCTCCACGAAGAGCTAGAGTAAGCGCCATCATTGATTCTTCGTCGCTCCAGCCCTTTCCTTTGGCCACCGTCTCGAACTGGTACCAAAATCCTGCCCATGATGTTGTTCCGTCAAAGTGGGGTACTTCAATCTTAGGAGACCCAATATGTGCTGGAAGTACGGCACCGCTTTGCGATTCAACCTTCAGAATTTTATTGCGCAGTTGCTGCAACATCACATCGTGTTTCTCTAGCGTTGCATCAACCTGGGTCAATCGCTCTTCGTGTTGGGTTTGCTGTGTCTTCACCTGAAGTACGTCCTCCTTGATGTGCCCTACCACGTCCGCTAAAGCAGCAATTTGTTTTTCCAAAGCTGCCTGCTTTTTCTCAATAGCCCCCAACAAAGTCTTTGCCAACTCTTCCTGACAACGGGCCTGGTCCTCTCGTAGTTGAGCTAGCTGCGCCTCTTGACGGCGAATTAGTTCTTCTTGTCGACGAGCTTGTTCTTCTTGTCGATGAGCTTGCTCTTTTATCAAAATTACCAGGGTGTTAAAGTCCACAGCCGGTGGTTGTGCTGCTACTGAACCCGTTGACGAAGTACTTGCAGCTCCATCTCCTTGCGAAGACGCAGTTTGGCTCCTCGTCACACGTCCCTCGCTGTCTTCTCGTGGCATCTTTGAATTCCGCTTCTGACACCAATGTTGCGAGTACGGGGTACGTCAATTCAAATTAAATGCCGGTTACGAAAAGACAATTATTTATTAAAACCACTAAACTGAGATACACCACTTTAACACAATTACACTTCACACTTTACGTAGACGATTCAAAACAAACACTGGTAAACGCTGTTCACTTCAAACGTCGCAGGATAGTTCGCACTGATCGCTTTCCGAAGAATGAATACTACTCGCAGCGTCGCTCACTCTCTATTTATACCCGGCGCGGGCGCTCTAGTATTTCGTGGATGATTCGTGAAGCCTCTCGAACTCGCGGGAAGGCAGGATCGTTCTTCAAGCGCGCGCGCAGGTAAACAAGCGGCGGCCGCGCGCAGGTAAACGAGCAGGCAGGCGCGCGAGAATGAACCTTAATGTGTAGAGGAGTGAGGTCCGTTTTCGCGTGCAAGCTCCGTTGCCGGGCATCGTCGTAACAATATATAACAAATGAAGTGTCCACAGTTTGCTAGTTTTGCGCTCACTGTACGCAGTTTGCAGCGTTACGCGCGCCGACTATCTCAGTGAGCGGCCGACTCCCAGCTAAACCGGTTGCGACGTTCGAAAATTTAATTTCAGTTCGCCACTTTGCGGCTCACTCAGTCTGCCGCTAACAGTTTGCCTACTGGTAATGTGGAACGTTTATCTTTCGACCGGGACTCTCAGAAGCAGGAAATCGCTAGGCGCGTGCAACTAGGATGGGCTGCCTTTGGAAAGTTGGAGGATATTTTTAAAGCAAATATCCCACAATGCCTGAAAACCAAGGCATTTCACCAGTGTGTCCTGCCCATTCTTACTTACGGATCAGAAACATGGCCGCTCACTAAAGAGCACGTGAATAAAATAAGAGTAGCTCAGAGGGCAATGGAGCGTGCTATGTTGGGAATCCACCTGCTAGACCGCATACCAAACATGGAAATTCGACGACGAACTAAAGTTGAAGATGTAGGTATGCGGATAGCAAAACTTAAGTGGAGATGGGCGGGTCACTTGGCAAGACGGCAGGACCAAAGGTGGACAAAGGCAACAACAGAGTGGTGGCCAAGGGGTGCATTACGATCGCGAGGCAGACCACCAGCTCGTTGGTCGGATGATATAGTCAGGTTCGTCGGTGTAAACTGGATGAATCTTGCACAGGACCGGAATGCTTGGCGTGACAAAGAGGAGGCCTATACTCAACAGTGGGTGGATACGGGCTGAATAGATAGATAGATAGATAGAATGTGGTACTGCCTCCGTGGTACAGTAGTGGATTCTAAAACCGTGGTTGTGGGTTCGAATCCCGCAGGGAACATCACTTTGTGTGATTGTTTCCAGTTTGGTTAGGACATTGCAGGCTTGAATCACCTGAATGTCTGAAAAGAATGATGATTCCGTGCTTCGGAAGGCACGTTAAGCCGTTGGTCCTGACTATGTTCCAAGTGGGTCTGGTTTCCCTTGTAAAGGTTAGTTAGATGGCAATCGCTCCATTGTAATAAGTTTGTTAAATCTAGGATCATAGTTGAAGCGGACCCAGATATTTATCCCAAGATAATTTTTTTGTTTATTCTTATTTTCACATTGCAAAGGATCAACTTGGGTAATGGAATAGTTTGAAAGCTTTAGATTGACATGGACTACATTTTATCCCAGAAAAAATATCACATGCATGCAGAAAAACGTCATATACGGACAAAGCTAGTGTAGCATAATAATAACTTTATTTAATTTCTTTTCACTTCAATAGTTTCAGCGTTTACACCGTTAAAACACAAGGTCAGTTTTTATGATCAACTTCATGAGCTGATTGTAGAACTATTAATTACAAGTGTATGCTTACACAATCTTATCAAATGGAGATAACAACAAACAGAACAATTAATTATTGTTACAACAAAAACTTCTTGGTGGTACAGTGGCTAGTAAGCGCAATTTAAAGCGACAGCCGCGCTAGGGATCTTGGGTTCAAATCCCCGGTCAGACCAAAAAGGATCAAGATTTTTGTATGGACTTACCTTCTAGTCCCGCCATTTTGACTTTTTTTTTACAAAAATGGATACTTTGTATCAATACAAACATAAAATTGTTGGTTGGTTGATTTGCCACATACATTAATCTATCTATATATATAAAACTCAAAGGTGACTGACTGATTGACTGACTGACTGACTGACTGACATAGATATCTATCAACGCACAGCCCAAAACACTGGACGGATCGGGCTGAAATTTGGCATGCAGGTAGATGTTATGACATAGGCATCCGCTAAGAAAGGATTTTGATCAATTCCCACGGGAACGGGAACCACGCGGGTGAAACCGCGGGCGTCCGCTAGTATAATATAAAAGAATTATATCATCCTCTGATTAATCAATAAATCTTAGAAACTATAGCACCTACAAACTTGAAATTTAGAATGTAGGTTCTATATAGGATGAAGACATTCACTAAGAACGGATTTTTCGAAACTCCACTCCTAAGGGGGTAAAACTGGGGTTGGAAGAACACCACGCGTTCAAGGCCGCGGGGGACCGCTAGTATTATTAAAAAACTATAAAAATGGCTTAAGGAACCTGTGTTCCTTGTTATAAATACAATATACATTTGCAAAACATTATTTTCTTTCAACTTCTACATCGTACATTGCGTGGCGGTCAAAAGGTGAGTAATTACGATTCATAAATAAACATTTTAAAAATCGAATAAAGGGTTGGATTTTTATATCTTTAGATCACAAAAACAACATTTACCTGATATTCTATGTCGATAACTTCTTTCGGCAACACTTTCTGATAAAAACAATCCGTCCTACCGGCATGTACCGCAAATGTTATGTCTTTTTCATAACCAAAAACACAACTGAAAAACGTAATCAAAACAAAGTATCTCATTTTGTTGTTTTTCGAGCGAATACGGAGATAAAACGCAGCAGTCGGTTGAGAAGTGGTCTTCGCCGTTATTTTTAGATCAAATTCTTTATTGTACGCGTTTTTAAATAGAGTTATATGAGAAAAAGCTACCAAATACCGACTGGAAATAAATAAACCGACCGACCGAGCCTTAGAGTAAAAAATATACTAAATCTATGCTTAGAGTAGAACACACTAAGGACCGAGCGCTGAGTTCACGAATGTCACGAATGACAGATGCGGTTATCGACTCGGGGTCAGGGCTGCCAGATGAAAAAAAGGCATGATCGTACGTCAACTACAAAAGAATCGTATTCCAGGGAAATTTTGAAATTAAAAGATCGTACAACTTAGAAGTTCAAAGTTTTTATTAAATATGACAATAATTCGTTCAGAATTAGAAAACTAATGAATACCAGGCCCTAGCCAGTCCTTAAACAAATCCAATTTTTCCCAATCGGGACGATTTTTCTGTGATCTGTGTTTTTCCCTCTCTGATGCAGAAAGCTCTCCTCTTTTAGCTAATTTCTTTTTTGGAGTACCTGGCGCAGGTCGCTCTTCTTCACTTTCACTATCCATTTTTAAAAATAGCACGCAAAACTGTGTGAAGATAAAAGAGGATTTAATCACTACGTACAGCTCGAGATCAACGAGAAAAACAGGTTTTTGACCAGTCCAACACAACTCGTTACAAGAGAAAAATAATAAGTTTCGTAACAATGCACACAAATACAGACTTTTTAGCATTGTAAAAAGGTCTTCTTTCAAGTAAAAGATCTAGGCATAAGTAACGTTGTTATGGGATTCCCCGAACTTAGAGCTGCCGGAGGAACACTTTTTCGTTTCATTATGGAATGTTGCCAGGTGCAGGGAAAATCGTACACTTTCCGTACGATCGTGGTCTAGCGATCGTACATGAGTAGAAATGCCAAAAAATCGTAGGAGTACGATTTAAATCGTACATCTGGCAGCCCTGCTCCTACGATACCTGCCTGCCGAAGTCGTCGCTACTTAAGTCGCGGCGATTTTCAAGATGGCGGAGCAGTTATTGAATATTAAATTAGTGATGGTCAACTCGAGTCACTAACTCGAGTTAACTCGAGTTGGGCTTAACTCGAGCCAACTCGAGTTGTATTCTCTCTGACTCGAGTTTGAAAACCGACATGGAGCGAAGTTTGCCGATCATTTGATTGAGACTGTTCAAGTGTCACATTTATGTAGATTTGAGGTTAACTTTAAAGTGCCGGATAAATTGTTGTAGTTTTTCGTGTTTTAAATACCTTTTTTTTACTATTAATGCGAGGGTGAGGTAATAAATTGGTAAAATCCTACTATCCTACTAATATTATAAATGCGAAAGTCTGGATGTTTGGACGTTTGGATATTGTTACTCAATCACGCACGGCTGAACGGATTTAGATGCAATTTGGCACACGTATAATTTATAACCCGGATTAGGACATATGCTATAAAATTCCTACGGGAAACGTCTGATTCTCGCGGGAATAGCAATTTTTAAACTACTGAACCGATTTGAATTATTCTTTCACTGGTGGAAAGCTACACTATCCCCGGTAAACAAAGAGTACTTTTGATTCCGGAAATGTGGGGGGAAGGGGGGGGATATTTGAAAAAAAGGGATTACGCGCGGGTGAAACCGCGGGCGGAAGGCTAGTTTTAAATAAACCATAACTCTTCCATCTCGTTAACTCGAGTTACACAACTCGAGTTCAACTCGAGTTACGTGAATTTTAACTCGAGTTAACTCGAGTTCTGTTTATTCCGAGTTGGCCCATCACTATATTAAATTTGTTTCTGAGGTGGAGAAATATCCTTGTTTATATAACTATACTGAACTAGCTTACCCAGTGAACTTCGTATCACATACCTCTTAATATAAACCATATTTATTTAAACCCTATCTTTTTTCCATATTTTCTCATCGTTTAAACCTTCCCTGGACTTCCACGAATATTTCAAGACTAAAATAACTCAAATCGGTTCAGCCGTTCTCGAGTTTTAGCGAGATTAAAAAACAGCAATTCATTTATAAATATATAGATAGGCAATTCACGTCGCCGTGTGTACGGACCGTGCGCTACTCGATACTCGCGACTGGATACTAAAGTAGTATACAACATTAGTATCGGAGACTTGCGTAGCGTTGTGTACGAAGGGCCTAAGGGGGTAAAACTGGGGTTGGAAGAACACCACGCGTTCGAGGCCGCGGGGGGCCGCTAGTATTATTAAAAAACTATAAAAATGGCTTAAGGAACCTCTGTTCCTTGTTATAAATAGAATATACATTTGCAAAACATTATTTTCTTTCAACTTCTACATCGTACATTGCGTGGCGGTCAAAAGGTGAGTAATTACGATTCATGTAAAAACATTTTAAAAATCGACTAAAAGGGTAGGATTTTTATATCTTTAGATCACAAAAACAACATTTACCCTTAGAGTAGAACATATGGAGATGCCCTATTGATCTATACAAAAAATTGCTTAAATGAATATACATCGAATCGACACTTGCCTTACAAATATATACTTATCTCTTTTCATCTAAGTGATTGTTGCGTATGAAAAAAGAGACAGATATCTTTGCATTGTACCCATTTTGGCAACACTTTTTAGTGACGTCACACAGTTTTTGACGCGTGCCGGTTTTGCCATATTGTGTTCCAGCTAGTGATGTGGCACAATATTTTTATGTATCGATACGTTTTAGATAGTTATATTCTGCAATGGTATATTTCTGCAGATTTCCTGTAAGTGAAACATTAAAGAAGAAATAGATAGAGTTAATAGGTGGGGAAAATATAAATCCGCGACATAAAATCACGTTTGCTCGCTACACTTCAACGAAAACTGGTTTTACAGAACTCTCGACATAACAAGATTACGTGATGGTAGTATGAAACAGTACAGTATCTTCACTTTATCTTCTGTTTAGGATTTTTGGAAAAATGTAATAGGTTTATTAACCATGTGAAGTTGAAATTTCCATAATAATATATATAACTAACCTATTGTTATATTAAGGCACTGCATCATCATTATTTTGTGATAGGAAAATAAGAAACTATTTATAGATTTCTAACAAAATATGTGCATTTATGATTGACACGTAAACTTGTGTCGATAAATATATCGATATACAATATTGGTTGCACTACGGTCGGGCGCTATCATTGGTGGCGCCATTTTGTGTTCCAACTTTAGGTATACACGTTTTGTACCTACTTAGGGCATCTCCATGTGTTCTACTCTAAGCATTTACCTGATATTCTATGTCGATAACTTCTTTCGGCAACACTTTCTGATAAAAACAATCCGTCCTACCGGCATGTACCGCAAATGTAATGTCTTTTTCATATCCAAAAACACAACTGAAAAACGTAATCAAAACAAAGTATCTCATTTTGTAGTTTTTCGAGCGAATACGGAGATAAAACGCCGCAGTCGGTTGAGAAGTGGTCTTCGCCGTTATTTTTAGATCAAATTCTTTATTGTACGCGTTTATAAATAGAGTTAAATGAGAAAAAGCTACCAAATACCGACTGGAAATAAAGAAACCGACCGAGCTCTGAGTTACTGATCTGTGCTCTGAGTTCACGAATGTCACAATGACAGATGCGGGTATCATCGAGTGCACAGATTAGAAATTATGGTTTGTTAAATCTTTGATGATCTCTGCGAGTGTCGCAGTGACATTACTAGAGTCTTACTATAAACGAATGTTAAAACTTCGATTCGTAATTAATCGATTCTTCTATCGATCCACACTGAACGATTGAGGACCTCTAATAAAACTAAAGGACATCCTCATCAAATGGTTCGATGGCACATTTGGCATGCTCTATGACTATGGTCTATGCGTAAACATTTAAAAGATTTGTGTTGGTCCTGTGCTGTGTCTGGATGTTAATATGTAATTAAGTACCAGTGGTAACTTCGTTATTTTTGATTTTCGTAACCATGTGTTACGTGCTTTTTTCACTAACTTTGGGATCAGCTCAATGTATGTGTGATCATGTGATGTAGTTTGGTTGTTTTTCGGAGATTCTCAAATTATTATTTTCAAATTTCGGACTTCAATCATATTCAAATTGTTTTATCCAAACCGACTTACTTCTAATAAAATTAATTGCTTTTTTATTATAAAATTGTACGTTTAAAGAGATAAACAAAAAGAAAATTTTCCGATGTTTTAAAATTTCATAATCGATTATTACGTGTAAGCGAATAATATAATAGCAATGAACATCTCTAAGTGGGCGGGAACCTACAATCATGAACGTTATAGACCGACAAACTTATCTGTTCCGGTGGCGGCGTCGCTACTGTCTATTTGAATGCTCCAATTCAAGAAATCACTAAGTCCATTTTTATCATTTTTGAGTTGGCCACACTGTCTTATGTTTTTCTAAATTCTCTATTGAATGCACTGATCCTTTTTTCTCTAAGATATGTCTAACAGCGTTTTTTTGACTGGCGGAAATTTGATAAGTCCATGATATCCATGTAAAAAATGACCGAAGTCCTAAAAAAAGGCTATGTCCTATTGTTTCAAAAGAAAAAAACCTTAAGTCCAACCAAATTAATGAAAAAAAGTTTGTTAGAGAAGAACCTAGCGCGTGGTCAAGATAAAGAGAGGACAATTAAAGTAAAAGACTATAAGAAATTGTACGGACAACGTATTAAAACATCCATACTTGCAGAAAAGTTCGTTTCAGCAAGAATGGTCGACCTGAATTACCAGAATCGATGACATCTCCAATATTGAAAAATAATTTATTTTATATCGAACTGGAGTATCCAGAATGATAAGAGATGAGCCCTTTGATTGCTACGACAGTCCACTAAAAATTAAGCCAGCAAAGGTGGCTCACATTAAAAAAATTCTACAGCTTGTTCCAGAACATTTAAGATATTTTTTTTCCTAACCTATGTTGTCCCACTGCTGGGCAAAGGTCTTCCCCAAGTCTATCCACACATCTCTGGCTTGAGCCAGAGTTTGCCAGTCTTCGGAAAAGCGGAACAGATCGTCACATCACACCATCGTCTTCACGGCCTTCCCCTGCGCCGCTGTCCATCTTTGAGAGTCCATTCTGTGACGATTCTGGCCCACCTCTCCGAGTTCATTCTGGAAACATGGCCCGCCCAGTACCATTTTAGCTTGGCAGTTTGATCGCCAACTTCTGTAATGGAAGTTTTGGAGCGGATGGTAGAATTTCTTATTCTGTCTGTGATTTTAATATTCAGAATGCTCCGCCCCATTGCACGTTGACGAACTTCGAGCCTAAACTTTTGGTTTCAGTCAGTGACCATGTCTGCGCACCGTAGGTTAGGACGGGCAAGATGCAAACGTCGATAAGCTTGCGCTTCAGTGCTTATGAAGTCTCCCTTCATGTACGCCTTCATGGACCAGTAGCTCTTCCAAAAAAGAGATATCATTATGATGATATTTTATTTACTGAAGGTTTTGAAGTGTCGGAAGAAATGCTAATTGACCAAATGGAATAACCTTATTTCTTAGGAGTTTTTAAACTGATTTGTTACTATGTTACTTTGTAAGTTCGAGTGTTGATTATGAAAATGATAATACTCTTGGCATTCGTACAAATTAAAATTACCTTTGTCCTAAATAAACTTGATATAAAACCCTAAGTCCAACACTTATTGCTAAGTCCAAGATTTTTAAAAGCATCTTTTAATATCATAGTATTTTATTTACTTTTCATAAATCATTTTAAAATAAAGATTACTACTACGAATTCTTACAGTTTTTTTCTTTTTATAAAATTCCTTATAGTTTCGTTTTGACAAAAAATCTTAACTTTTTTGAGCTTATCCTGTAAAAGTAAAAAAATGGACTTAGTGATTTCTTGAATTGGAGCATTCATTTATAACTGTCATTAAATATCGTTTTTGCATTGCATTTCACGTAGTTCCAATTTTGGCCACCGGAACAGATAAGTTTGTAGGTCCGTATTTCTTTTCATACATTTATCAGTCAAAAATTGTGAAATTTAACAGCTGTCAAATCGATGACAGCTGTCGCAGAGATCATCTATGATTTAATAAACCATAGTGATCGAGTGTTTCCTTTCCACTCTCTGGGTTTTGGCTATGTGCGTTACTCTAGCGGAAAGTTCAAAATATTAGCACGTCTAAAGATGAAACAATATAGAATAATTTGTGCATTATATGCTGTAAATGTGCACCAAATATAAAATTTGTGCCTAGTGGGGTTTCTGAGATATTAATGAAAATACGATTCCGCCAGCGTAACGCTTGAAAACGTTATCCTGGCGGAACGATTTTTATCTATTGGTCCTAGGACAATTTTAAGTAGCAAAAAAGATAGCTTAAATTTGTGCCCTAAAGTAGCCAAGCAGCGGCATTTGTGCCCCCCGTAGTTTTTGAGTAATTGCAAATGCCGCTGCAGTAACGTTTGGCTTATTTTCCATATCTTCAGAACAGCTGAACGTACAGAAATGATTTTTTGTGAGAAGATGCCTTGTAATTTGTGCAAATTTGTGCCTTCATAGTTATTCCAAAGAAATACATGGTTAATGATTTAAAAAAGATTTTCTAAAAAACGAAAACAGCCTCTGCCTTTTGAACTACTTACGATAGGCGCTGAATGTCTCAAGTAGCTGATGCCTATATGATACAAGGTTCTTCTGACAAAATTTTATAACCCTACGTCTGATATTGACGAAATAAATCAACTTTTTGAACTGAAAACTGCTTACTCATTTCAAGCCGCAAATAAGGGAGTTTGAATAACGTAACGATTCTCATTTTTTGTCAAAAATCTGTGCCTTTATTCAAAAAGACACACTAAATTTCAACTCTCTACGTTCTGTAATTAACCGTAAATTAAATAAAATTAACAAGTAAGAACATTTAGATTATTACCCGACCAAGTATGAAAGGTCATAAAAAACCGACCGTGCAGTACTTTAAGCCAACATCTTTAAATTTGTAGGATAACTGTCAGTACACTCGTGTAAACAAGTTTTAGTGTGAAATCGAGGTGTTTTTTGACGTGACAACGTCTTAAATTAGGTTGCGGCTGGGAGTCACTTATGAAAAAGTGTAACGCTCGGTAACGTTACGATGAGTCACCGAACGAGATAACTAACCCAGCGCCTATCGAACGCTGCGCGCGCGGCAGACCGATCATAGTTGAGTGGGAGAGAGACGCAAGGCATTCGGCGGGCCTCTCTCTCCCACTCAACTATGATCGGTCTGCCGCGGACCGATCATAGTTTATTCATATCAATAAATATTCTACCGAGAAAAAGACGTTGTCACGTAAAATCTTCGCCCGTAAAACCGACTTTACAGGCAACCATTTTTTTTTCAATGCTTGATTTTAGAAACTCGATCATTTATTAACCTATTTTGAAAATTCTTTTTTGTTTGGGAGGGTCCACTTTCCGTTCTGCCCCAATTATCAATTAAACTAACAAGAAAAATATACCTACTTACTCCAAGTGGTGAAAAAATTGGGTGATCTTAATTTGATTATCTATCAGAGAGGTGGTTGTCGAGGGGTGATAATATGAAATAAAAAACTACTCTTCCGCCTTATAGTTTAATAAAAAATATTTATTTGGTTCTTTGTTCGTCTTAGTCTTACATAGTATTAATATTTTTTTAGTATTAATACGAAAAGATTAATACTAAGAACATTAAATAAAAAGCAACGTAGGCTCTTATTCGTAATTTGTTTTCACTTTTACGAAACGACAATACATAATTAACTTAATTAACCGCTTTTCTACATCACTGTACAAACAAGAGAAAAGTTAGGTAGAAAGGTAGGTATATAAATTAAGAAGGTACGGTAAATGTTCTTAAAGGCCGCTTTTTTATGACCTTTCATACTTGGTCGGGTTATAATCTAAATATTCTTACTTGGTTATTTTATTTAATTTACGGTTAATTACAGAACGTAGAGAGTTGAAATTAAGTGTCTGTCTATTTGAATAAAGGCACAGATTTTTGACAAAAAATGGGAATCGTTACGTTATTCAAACTCCCTTATTTGCGGCTCGAAATGAGTAAACAGTTTTCAGTTCAAAAAGTTGATTTATTTCGTCAATATCAGACGTAGGGTTATAAAATTTTGTCAGAAGATCCTTGTATCATAAAGGCATCAGCTACGTGATACATTCAGCGCCTATCGTAAGTAGTTCAAGAGCTAGAGGCTGTTTTCGTTTTTTAGAAAATCTGTTTGAAATCATAACCGTTTGTCTGTGCCCTGTGCCCTGTAGACCCTGTAGTGGTTCGTGGACCGGCTCGATCGCGTCAGGGATTCCCTGGACCCTAAGTGAAGCAAAACAAAGTTATTCACGGAAAAATTTAATTACCACATCGTTTTGATTTTACTTTTCTTAAAGCCCGCTCCACACTTAGCCCGCGAATCGCGCGCGAACGCCGCGAAAGGGCGCGAACGCTAAGTGTGGAGCCGTTTCGCATATTCTTCGCGGTTTCGCGCTTTGTTCCCCAATTTTTGTCGGTTTTTTGGTCCGCGTCAAAGGGAGCGCGAAGCGCGAACGCGACGCGAACGTGCATGACTCCACACTCGCAGTCCGCGACGGTCAGTATCTATACTAATATTATAAAGAGGAAAGATTTGAATGTTTGTTTGTTTGAATTGAATAGGCTCCGAAACTACTGAACCGATTTGAATAATTCTTTCACTGTTGGATAGCTACACTATCCCCGGTGAACATAGGGTACTTTTGATCCCGGAAATGTGGGGGGAAGGGGGGGGATATTTAAAAAAAGAAATTATGCGCGGGTGAAACCGCGGGCGGAAGGCTAGTTGTTCATAAAGAGTTACTTATTAAGGGGGAATAGAGTCATCAGCTTTATCGCCGATCAGCGCCATCACGTGAAACCGGAAGAAATTATATTTTTCTATATTTCATAATTAAAGTACGCTAACGCGCATATTGTTAGGGACGCAGCAACAGCTACTTCGACATCCATTTCATTCCAAGTTGCGAACTTAACTGTGAAAATACCGCGAACCATTGCGAGTGTGGAGTCATTGTTGAATTCGCGGCAAGTTCGCGGCGCGAATTCGCGCCGTGATTCGCGGGCTAAGTGTAGAGCGCTCTTAACACTATTAAGGTTGAACACCGAGGTTGAAGATTACACATCATTACTCGGCATGATAGGCTCGATTCTGGTCTGGAACCCGATAATGTGCTATGTACTGCACTTTCTAATAGATAAAAAGAAAAAAAAATCAACAATTTTGTGTATAATTATTTTCCATTTTTAAATTTTGCGCCCCAAATCAGAGATTTTTAGAAAATATTTTGGGTTATTTAGGGCGATTTTCAAAAAAATTTAGGGCAAAGGTTAAAGCCAAAACATGTGCGTTACTCTAGCGGAAAGTTCAAAATATTAGCACGTCTAGAGATGATACAATATAGAATAATTTGTGCATTATATGCTGTAAATGTGCACCAAAAATAAAATTTGTGCCTAGTGGGGTTTCTGAGATATTAATGAAAATACGATTCCGCCAGCGTGACGCTTTAAAACGTTATCCTGGCGGAACGATTTTTACCTATTGGTCCTAGGGCAATTTTAGGTAGCTTAAAAGATAGCTTAAATTTGTGCCCTAAAATAGCTAAGCAGCGGCATTTGTGCCCCTCGTAGTTTTTGAGTAATTGCAAATGCCGCTGCAGTAACGTTTGGCTTATTTTCCATATCTTCAGAACAGCTGGACGTACAGAAATGATTTTTTGTGAGAAGATGCCTTGTAATTTGTGCAAATTTGTGCCTTCATAGTTATTCCAAAGAAATACATTGTTTAAGGATGAAACTTTAAATCTTGCTTGATAATTTCGTTAACTATTGTTTTTGGAAGTTACAAAATCATTTTCTCTTTTCTTTTGCGAAATTCGTGGATATTCTTGCAAACTTCGTTCAACCGCTCGTATGTTTTCGGGAGTTCGTATTGCTCTGCTTGGTTCTGGAGGAGGGTAATTTCTGGCTGAACATGTGGCACGAAACCTTTCTAGCCACGACCGTATCAAATTTACGCCTGGCGCATCACTCAATCGTCTGATGTTGTACTGATTACAAAATTGTCGACGAACGGCGATAAAAGAATCA
This sequence comes from Mecyna flavalis, assembly GCA_949319885.1. Taxonomy (NCBI): domain Eukaryota; kingdom Metazoa; phylum Arthropoda; class Insecta; order Lepidoptera; family Crambidae; genus Mecyna; species Mecyna flavalis. The sequence continues at coordinate 839,509 of OX439422.1, forward strand.
CCGTTCTTAAAAATCGCTTCTATAGCCAATGCTCGATGCTCACTTGACCACTGCAGCATTGTGATAGACAAATCCGCACTCTCGAAGACTCCAGTGACGTACCTCGTCCCGCGCTTCGATGCGTATTTTTTTTAAAAAGTGCGTTTGAAAACATAAATTTTCCACCGGACACCCGTTACCTTAATATTTGATTTTACCCTAAGTCCCTAAAAAAATTTAAAAATCTCCAGGTGATACTCTAAATTGGTGGTTTCGCCCTAAAATAGGGTAAAATCCCTAAGAGTGGAAACACTGGACTATCGTTCAGAACCTTTAGTTCTTGTTCTGAGGTTCAGAAATTGCATAAAAGTGACGTAAGCTGTGTTCCATGAGCCAGTAAAGACCGACAAACTTATCTGTTGCGGTGGCGGCGTCGCTACTGTCTATTTAGAATTAGTGTTCCCGAGGCCTATAGGCTTTTAGGCTTTTTTTTAGGGCTAGCCTATGAATTAGGGGCTACAGCGGGATAAAAGCCTAAAAAGTCTTTTAGGCCTTTAGGCTAGGCTTTTTTCATAGCCTTTTTTTTGTCCACCCGATGACTATAGGCTTTTAGCCTTTTTGTAGGCTAGGCGCATATTTAAAAAGCTTGAAAGGCTAAAAACCTATGAAGATTTTTCGTCCTTTAGGCTAGGTCTATTTTATTTATTGTTGAGTATAATAATCGTTAATCATCATTATGACAAGTATGTAACTACTTATTATTTCCAATTTTTGAATATTATTCGTTTTCATTGAATTTAAAAATAAATACAATACAAAAATCTTGTTTAATTTAATTCATACTAACCCATCATCTGAATAATGGCTATAGCCTTATAATAGGCCTACTACTCGAAAAAGACTTTAGTCGGAAATAAAGCCTAAAAGGCTATTTAGGCCGTAAGGGGTTTTTCTTAACATTTAGGCCTTTTTAAAATGAGTAGCCTTTTAAAAGCCTAGTAGTCTATCATGGCCATAAAAAAGAACTAATAGGCTTAATTTTAGGCCTAAAAGCCTATAGGCCTCGGGAACACTATTTAGAACTGTCATTAAATATCGTTTTTGCATTGCATTTAACGTAGTTCCAATTTTGGCCACCGGAACAGATAAGTTTGTCGGTCTTATACAAAGCTTGAAGATCAGATGAGCCTGCAATCTGGCAGCACATTGAGTGACGCTTCCAGGAACACGGCCTCATTGGAATAGGCCGCAGTGGCCGCTTATCTACCATCAGGTGGGTGGGCTGCGTGCCTATCTGCCAACTGACCTAATATAAAAAAAGTGGCAATACTGTAGTGTCCCCTCCCTTTTTCTTTGATTGATTTGAAAAGGGATGACTCTACAGTATTGCCACTTTTTAATTTCTACTATTTCTTGTCAGACTTGATCAGGTTAGGTGTCACACCTTGTGAAATTAAGTCATGTAAGGGAAAAAATAAAATGCTAAGTATTTTATAATCATTTTATGTATTTTATTCATAAATAAATTGCATATGGTACATCATTTATTTCTACATAATTATAATTACCTATTTTAAGATCACAATAAATACAGGGTGTTATAAATGAACCGACAGAATATTTTTGGGTGCTGGTAGGGTCATTTGCTACTTTTTACCCTTTGGACCTGACCTAAGGAGTTACCCGTTGTCCTAGGTGAGCGACAGGACGCGACAATAGCGACGCGATGCGACGTCATCATCATCATCAGCAGCCTATATATACGTTCCCACTGCTGGGACACAGGCCTTATCTCAATTGTGAGATAGTGTGGGCCATACTCCACCACGCTGGCCTAGTGCGGGTTGGTGGAGGGGTGCGTAAGGCAAGTGATCAACCTTAATGTCAGATGTTATCAAGGCGCCAAATAGCCTCTGACTAGGCTTGACGACTAATATTTACATTATAGTAAATATCAGCCGGGACCAACAGCTTAACGTGCCTTCCGAAGCACGGAGACGCTCGAAATTAATGTCACTAAATATGGTCAGAATGGTCACCCATCCATTAACCGACCGCGGCGTAGGTAGCTTGACTTTCGTTATCGCTAACGAACCACTGTTACAGCTGCGCCACGAGCGCCTCGATGATGCGACGTAAAGCGACCAATACTTCTCGTGACTTGTGTCTTACTTATGACATCCGAGGCCCGTGAGAGCGACAAACGCGGCAAATGCATCGCATTCGCTCCTATTTCAGTTCAGTACTGTTTACTATGGACAAGTATACTGTGTTGTTACTAGAAAAATCCTAATTTTAAATACTTAGCACTACAGAAATTTGCATTAAATTGGTAATTGGACAGAAAATCTCCAAGTCGTCGCGTCTTGTCGCTCAAAAAACAAGTCCGCATTCGTCGCAAACGCACTTACGCGACAACGTAGGACACTATCATACACAACGACTATCTGATATTTTCGCGTTACGCGCGTCGCGTCGCGTTGTCGCGTTTGTCGTTTACCTAGGACAACGGGTATAATAGCTACGGAGATATAATATGTGCCCATTTTTCTAAAAAATACCCAAAATATAGAAATTAAAACCCCATAACCCCACCCTAATTATAGCGCTCGAAGAAAGAAATAATTTACATTTTCCCTAAAAAATATTATTGAATCCTAATGCTGGTTGATTCATTGAGATGTTTTCTGGCAGAACGGATGCATGTATCTGAAATAAAGAAAAACATAAATTAATATATAATACATATGGCAATTTTCATGCACTATCAAATAACAATGTCCTACTTGCCAACAACGCCATCGCGACGCAACCGAATACTAGCGCCATCTCTTGACACTACTTAGAGTAATCGTGTCACGAGCGTGCTTTCGACTACTCACGCCATCTCTTGACAATACTTAGAACGAACTAGTAACTTCTCTCTCACCCGCCTGCTTACATCGAGCCCATTTCTGGGCCCTCTTCGGAACTAACCAGGGGGCTTAGACAAGATGACATCGCTTCATAACTGGCGAAATTAGCTAACTTTAAATTGTATGGATTTGACAGATGCCATAGAAAAGTCACGTGGTGAAAGTATGGGTTTTGACTTTTGACATTCGCTAACGCAAATTGAGCTAAAACGAACGTCATAAATGCCGCTTGTCTAGGGGGGCTGTTATATGCATGCCTGCTTCGACTACTAGCGCCATCTCTTGACATTACTTAAAACCAACTCGTCACATGCTTCTAGCGCCATCTCTCAATATTACGCGAAACCAACTCCTCATCTGATTGCTTACCTCGAGCCGCTCAATCGGCGCCTGCACATGCCGCGGCACGTGGTGGCTGCGCGTGAGGTGGTGCCTCGCGTTCCCTGGACGGGAGAACACGCCGCCGCAGACTGGACAAATGTACTTGTACTTCTTAGCTCTGTGAGCTTTGTACTCGTGTACTTTGAGCAGCTTCTTAGATTTCTCACGCTTGTTGCATATGGTGCACTGTGGAATATTAAAGATATTTTGTCACTTCGAACCCTAACGTAAATCTTTCTCAAGCATATGTCAGAATCAGGACAGGTAATTTTTTGTTATTATTGTCACTGACATTGCCCGAAGAATTGCGAGCCTTAACTGGCAGTGGGTAGGGCATGTGATGATTGATGGTCGTTGAGGCGAAATGGAGGCCGGCCTCCCACTAGGTGGACCGATGATCTCATCGAGATCGCGAAAAGACTTCAAACATTTTATATATTTTACTTAAAAAAAAACTAGAACTGATTTTAAAGAAAAAATAACATAAGACAAAGGCACTAATGTTTGACAAAATTGAACAAATTAAAATAAACTAATTGTACTAATAAAAATCATGTTAAGAATAACAAAATTAAAGAGCTGATAGAGAAACAAACAGAATAGTTACCGATAGCACTTTATTGGCAGATATTAAAATTCAAATGCTTTATTTTATTTTTATTGCATGTCACAGGTAATATTGATTACCATCAATTATCAACATTAGTAATAGTCGTAATAAATGTAGGTTCCTCTGATCTTCGAGCATTTGATTATAAGTGCACTGGCTGGTAAAGGAGCACTACCGCGATTTAAAAGACTAGTGGCGCCATCTTTTGGCGCTACATTGAACAAATTTATGGCTTGCTTGCATCAGTTTAGCTTGTTATGCTATGGGAATTAAGAAATCAAGTCCTGGTCGATTGGTGAAATTAAAAGCAGTCATGGTGATTTTATACTGTCAACTAGCGGGCGCCCGCGGTTTCACCCGCGTGGTTCCCGTTCCCGTGGGAATATCGAGATATCCTTTCTTAGCGGATGCCTACATCATAACATCTACCTGCATGCCAAATTACAGCCTGATCCGTCCAGTGGTTTGGGCTGTGCGTTGATAGATATTTATGTCAGTCATTCAGTCAGCCACCTTTGAGTTTTATATATATAAATTTCTCTATTAGCAAATAGTTTTTGTGTCAACCACTAGTGCCCTTATTGAATGATTTTTCGATTGTCTCAATTTGATGATACTCCTGCTCCCGTAAGCTTTTTACACCTTTTTTCGAGCCACTATTAGAAAATTGGGGCACTTCTATTTGTCTACTTTTTTGCTCTTCCAGTAAATTTAGCCGCCTCATCGCTACGTTACTGCATAGCCGACGGTAACCGCGCACCTTTAGAAGGGCCGTAGACGGGAGAGCTAGCCTCGTGGTATAAAAAAAGAGGGAAATGGGTAACCCTTTGCATCAATAATACCAACAGTGACATACTGACACTCTGAGCTAATTTATAAAATTTCAGACAATCGAAAAATCATTCTAAACTAATGATTCTAATATCCTTTTACTAATATTTATTAGTGCCTTCGCCTTACCTTAATTTCTTTCTTCACAGCTCCAGGGGCCGATTGTGTCTATGACCGACAAACTTATCTGTTCCGGTGGCCAAAATTGGAACTACGTGAAATGCAATGCAAAAACGATATTTAATGACAGTTCTAAATAGACAGTAGCGACGCCGCCACCGGAACAGACAAGTTTGTCGGTCTCTAACGTATTTTAAAAATATTATTACATAGTTTGTATGACTATTTATGTATTATCACGTTACAAATCATTTCGATCAACCTACCCCAATCTGTCAAAAATTATCAATTAAAAGAAAACTATAGACCGACAAACTTATCTGTTCCGGTGGCCAATTCGGAACTACGTAAAATGCAATGCAAAAACGACATTTAATGACAGTTCTAAATAGACAGTAGCGACGCCGCCACCGGAACAGATAAGTTTGTCGGTCTATATAAGTGAAGTGAATGAAGTTGAAAATTGGTGGTAGAAATTTGACACATTAGAGTCGTTTAATGTGCTGTCGATTGTACACATGGCAGTGATTACACTTCTTATAAATAAACACTTAATTACGAGATCTTTTTACATTACAATAATACATAATGATTTCTAATATTTACACGGTTACTACTCATTAAATAAAACAACTTTAAACGGATGAAAACTCGCGTATATTCTACATTTTAAAATTAAACCCGACGTTTCGACTACTTTCCAGTAGCCGTGATCACGGTATGACTCGGGTGTTATGCGTCAAGGTGCTTTTTGACGCATAACACCTGAGTCATACCGTGATCACGGCTTCAAAACGTCGGGTTTAATTTTAAAATGTAGAATATACGCGAGTTTTCATCCGTTTAAAGTTGTATTACAATAATACATTACAACAAGTCTAGGAGTATCCATATCCATAATTTATTACAGTCCGCACGCAAATGCTAGTTATAGCCTGACCAGGAAAATAAAAAACCTGCTCTGGAGGCGCCACATTAGCTATGGTTATAGCAACACTTGGTTGCTGTGTCTCATACGCTGAATGCACTGATCTCTATGACACTGGATGGGCGATTGTCACCAAATGTTTGATTTGAAAATCGCCATATTGGCGCTGAGAGCAGTAGTTAGTGTACTTGGAACTAATAATAGTGCTGACTTTCGCAGATAAACTTCGATAATGCTGTCATTGTCAATGTCAATGGCTGTCCATTTGACTCATGTTCTGAGCCATTTGAAGTCATTTTAGTTCTCAGTACACTAATGGGGGGCGCTTCAAATCGACATAAAAATAGCTGTCATTTCAATGTCTATAGCCACTCCAGCGTAATACGCCGCGCGTATTATAATGATGGACCTCAGTGTATGAATGACATCTTATTGTTTTTTTATTTGATTGTTGCCACTTGAAAAAAATTAGTTCCAATATTTTCCGCAATATGGCGAGGTTTTTTATTTTATTGGTCGAGCTATTATCATACAAGATATACATGAGATATTTTACGTCAAATAAATATATTGATAGCATTTTTCTTTCTTTTGTATTGTATTTCTATTTAAGAGATAGAAACTATGTAATGCAGCAAACATTGTAAAACAAGTGATTAAAAAGAGCAACTATCAGTGATTTCTTTTAGACACTTTGAGGCGGTTTATAAAGGTGCTCCCTCACCGGGAGCATTCGCGTGTAATGTAACGTTGCAGACTCGAGCATTACATCAGTAAAGGAGGAGAACCGAGCATTACAATGCGCACCTTGTAATGATACAATGTGTAATCAATCAATGACACGCGAACGTTCGTCGGTCAGGGAGGTAGTATTGTATGTAATGTAATGCTCGGAAGACGAATCTATAATGTTACATTACACGCGAATGCTCCCGGTGAGGGAGCACCTTAAGAAAATTCTAAATAAGCTTACACTTGTTTTCCTAATGATATTAGGTCTAAATAAATGCAATCATAAATGTTATTTTTAACATCCTCAGTAGAATATCTCAAATCAGCCCTCTCCCTTTAAAATTATTTATTAGAGCAGATTCTAAAGTTAACGCGATATAAAGTACAACTAACGCCATCTATTGGCAGATGAAGCGTACTATTATGATTTATATATGCACCGTGGATAACCTATAAAAGTTGATTTAGTAGTTTTAGAGTATCTTTATAGTAGTGTCGGACTGAAGATGAGATTTTGGTCAAGACCAAAAACTTCGGGTTCCTTTTATTGCTAGATTAGACCCTTTCCCCGCCACGCTTTTTTCCGAAAATGGTGCCCCTAACGCCACGACCATTAAAAAAAATCCAAAAAATTATTAAGTTATATTATACTCAACTCATTCAAGAAAAATACAACGTTTCTTGATCCTGTTTTTTTTGTCTGATATATCAGTCATTGGCGTGGTGGGCACGAAAATGGTTTGTCTGATATATCAGACATTGGCGTTGAAAGGGTTAACAGACAGGCCAAGGGCCAGCAAAGAATTCTCTATAGTGGCCGAACCTTCCGCTTGAGCAAAAATCGCCAAAAGCTTTGGCCGAAGTGCTGACATCTTTACAGTTTTTTAATTACAATCCAACACGTTCAAAACTTTCAGCATATTTAACCTGGTAATAGACCAACACGCGCCGGACTGCGTTGCCATCCCCATACCATACAGACACTGGTGGCCCGTACCAAGAGGTATAGTTCCTCTTTTTTGCCCCGTGCCATTAGGGCATGGAATGCCCTTCCGGCTTACGTGTTTCCTTCCTCCAATAATCCTGGGCTTTTCAGGCGGGGCGTGAAGCGGCATCTAAGCAGGCCTTCAGGGTGAGGGTGACTGGCTTAATGGGTATTATGTTCTATTGAGCCAGTCAACCTTATATTTGGACCTCACTTCCGCTTACCATCAGGTGGAGTGAGGTCATCCTGACTGCTCACCAGTGTTGGGCAAAATGTAATTAATTACTAATTACAAATTACAATTACAAAATGTAATTGAAAACTTCAATTACAAATTACTGGTAATTGTTAAAAGTAATTCAATTAACAATTACAAATTTGTAATTGTAATTGGTAATTGCAATTACTCAATTACTTTTTCGGTACTTTTTAAGTTTAGGTAGTATATAAATAAAATAATTAGGTAATGATTCATCAAAAGTATATTTACGGAGAACAGATCAAAAAAGAGTTATGTATTTAGAATTGTAAAGGCATAAAACATACATATACAAGGCATAATACATTATCCAATAGGTACATAATAGGTAATAGGTGATTTTATATCGTCAACAGGTGATTATTGGGTAGTAGCCTTAGGAGGTGTTCAGGGTACCAACATAACGGGGTGTTTCTTGGGTATTTATCAGGGGATGTTTTCCGGGTAGTATTACCAGGGGGTGTTTTCAGGGTATTAACATAATGGGTGTTCTCAAGGAAGAATCATCAAAGGGGTGTTCACCAGGTTGTTGCATCGGGGGTTGTTTTCAGGGTAGTCACATCAGGGGGTGTTCTCCGGGTAGTATTACCAGGGGGTGTTTTCAGGGTATTAACATCATAGGTGTTCTCTAGGAAATATCATCAAAGGGTGTTCACCGGGTTGTTGCATCGGGGGTTTTCAGGGTAGTCACATCAGGGGTGTTCACCGGGTTGTTGCATCGGGGTTTGTTTTCAGGGTAGTCACATCAGAGGGTGTTCTACGGGTAGTATTACCAGGGGGTATTTTAAAGGTATTAACATAATGGGTGTTCTCCAGGAAGTATCATCAAAGGGGTGTTCACCGGGTTGTTGCATCGGGGGTTTTCAGGGTAGTCACATCAGAGGGTGTTCTACGGGTAGTATTACCAGGGGGTGTTTTAAAGGTATTAACATAATGGGTGTTCTCCAGGAAGTATCATCAAAGGGGTGTTTACCGGGTTGTTGCATCGGGGGTTGTTTTCAGGGTAATCACATCAGGGGGTGTTCTCCGGGTAGTATTACCAGGGGGTGTTTTCAGGGTAATAACATCATGGATGTTCTCCAGGAAGTATCATCAAAGGGTCTTCCCAATCTTACCTGCCGGGCAGAAACACTTTGCCCATCTCTAAATATCAGTAATAGTATCATAGTAAAAAATCTGACAAACATGAAAATACAGTTTGGTACTCCGTTGCATGGCGAATTCGATAATCTAATGCATTCTGAGTTCATATTGAAAAAACACTGTTTTTAACCATAAAAACCGTAAAACACCGTTTTAAACGGTTTTAAACCAAAATTTTGGTTTTATACGGCATGGTTTGATTCGTTTTAAACCGACCTTACAACCATAGTTGGGAAGTAACATTTATTTTGGTCGGGTTATAGAGGTTACACGGTCAAAAAAAAAAAAAGATTTGTTAAAGTAATTGAGTAATTACAATTACAAATTAATGTAATTAAAATTACCAATTACTTATGTAATTCAATTACAGTAATTTCAATTACATGTAATTGCAATTAAAGTAATTGAATTACTTTTGGTTCAATTATTAATTAAATTACAAAAGTAATTAATTACGCCCAACACTGCTGCTCACATATAAAAAAAAAAAGAAGTTGACCAGTGAGACATCTATTTCCACCCATTTTGAATCCATATTACATGACTTTTAGCTTCACTAGTGGAATAGGCTTGTTTCCACTAAGAATGAATCCGGATGGCTTAGAGTTTCTAATGATTAATCATGATATGTAGTAAACCAAAAAACTACTTTTTTACTAAAATAATATAAGATTACAAATATTTTTGGAAATTAAAATCGGCAAAATTACTTATTCAATCACGTGACATTAAACAACAATCAGAGAAGCGTGACGTCACGCCTCGCAAAACACCGGTTGCAGCTGTATAATGATCTCGTCGACTGACATCAACAAACTCGATTGTTTCGCGAGGAGTGACGTCATTCAAGACGCCATGACAGTCTTGGCCTTTCCAAAGTTAATTTTAAGTGTATTTCTAAAAAAGCAAAATACTTATGAAAAAGGCCTATTTTTCTAAAAATAATATATATTTGGGGTAAAATAGATACTAAACTATAGTTTTAAACGAATTTCCAAATTTTGTCAACTAGTCTATTACCAAACCGTAACGCCTAAGCTGAAGCTTCAGCTTTGGCCAAAATCTCATCTTCGGTAACACTTTTAACCCCCACTACGATTTTACAGGTTATCCATCGGCGCTGCTAAACACTAAAGCTGGACCCTCACAATCGGCCCCTGCTGGTCGTCCGGCACGCCGTGCACGCGGCGCGTGTGCGCGCGCACCTTGTTCGGCTTCTCGAACCGGTGGTCGCACACAGCGCACAGGTAGCCGTAGCGGCGGCCCGTGTGAGCGTTGTGCTTGTGGATCTGCAGGAACTTGCGCGACTTCAGCCGCTTCGGGCACATGTCGCACTGTCGAGTATGTGGTGTCATAAATGTGCCACAATGTGTCACGCAAAATGTTGGTTATGTGTCTCAAGCAAGTGTTACCAAAAGTCCCATTAATAGGTCACTAAAGTGTCACCAAAAGTGCTACTAATGTGTCACGAAAAGTACCACAAATGTGTCACTAATGTGCCACCAGTGTGGCACCAAAAGTGCCACTAATGAGTCACCAAAAGTTCCATGTGTCAGAGAATTTCAGTAATGTGCCACCAATGTGTCACCAAAAGTGCCACTAATGAGACAACAAAAGTTCTATGCGTCAGAGAACACATTATATTGACACTTGTTCGGCTTCTCGAACCGGTGGTCGCACACAGCGCACAGGTAGCCGTAGCGGCGGCCCGTGTGAGCGTTGTGCTTGTGGATCTGCAGGAACTTGCGCGACTTCAGCCGCTTCGGGCACATGTCGCACTGTCGAGTATGTGTTGTCATAAATGTGCCACAATGTGTCACGCAAAAGGTTGGTTACGTGTCACCAATTGACACCAAAAGTCCCATTAATACTTCACTAAAGTGTCACCGAAAGTGCCACTTATGTGTCACAAAAAGTGCCACAAGTGTTACAAATGTGCCAGCAATGTGTCGCTAGTGTCACCAATTTGTCACAAATGTGCCACCAATGTGTCGCTAGTGTCGTCAATTTGTCACAAATGTGCCACCAATGTGTCACAAATGTGCCACCAATGTGTCACTTAAGTGCCATTGACTTCCATCAATGTGTCACTAACTGCCACCAATGAGCCCTTAAAGACTATGAGCTGTCTGGATGTTTATCTGTATTTAAGTAAATATTTATGGTATTTATTTATTGAAAAAACAAATATTATTTGTTTGCTGTAATTTACACCCCCACGATAGAGTGAAAGGGTACACATTACCTACGTAATTTCATACACCGCACCGCGCGAGGCATGTATAATACGATTCAACTAAACTGGCCCGTCCGAACATCGTGCGAGAACCTGCGCAGAACACAAATGTAGGTGTGAGAGGGGTGCAGCCGCGCCCCGCACCTGCGCAAACGACGCTTGCAGCTAACTTCGGACGGGCCAGTTTAGTTGAATCGTATTATAACTATCTGAGCGCCTTATAAGCGTCGCCACAAGAACACTAAAATAGTTATTTATGTGACTGCTGCATAATGAGGGTCATTAAAATACGAATGTGGTTTTATGAAACGAACGAAGTGAGTTTCATAAAAGAATCACATGAGTATTTTAATGACTAATTATGTACAGTCACATACATAACTTTATCTTCATTCATACGATAATATGTCTATTTTATAGTCAGGATTGATGAGCAAACGCCCTAGTTACCAACATAATCTGTATGTAAAAGTTAGTTTAGTACTGTCATAATTAATGACTGACGTTTGTAGTTTTTAAAATCCGTAAACAATCTAGACTCGAGTTGATTTCGATTCTCAAATCGATTGTTATAATTTCAGCATCGAATTAAATGTATAGGAATGGAACATAAAATTACTAATCGACTAATTCGATAATCGAAAAAACCTATTAATTTTTACTTTTAAAGAAGACGTTCGAAATTTGAACGTAATTTCGTATCAGTTACCGACACTAAAATGTAAACATTTCAATGCAGCCACAGATACTTATATCTAAATGTAGGGCGTTTGCTCATCGCTCCTGAATATAAAATAGACATATTATGGTATGGATGTAGATAATAGTTATTTATGTGACTGCTGCATAATGAGGGTCATTAAAATACGAATGTGGTTTTATGAAACGAACGAAGTAAGTTTCATAAAAGAATCACATGAGTATTTTAATGACTAATTATGTACAGTCACATACATAACTTTATCTTCATTCATACGATAATATGTCTATTTTATAGTCAGGATTGATGAGCAAACGCCCTAGTTACCAACTTAATCTGTATGTTAAAGTTAGTACTGACATAATGACTGACGTTTGTAGTTTTTAAAATCCATAAACAATCTAGACTCGAGTTGATTTCGATTCTCAAATCGATTGTTATAATTTCAGCATCGAATTAAATGTATAGGAATGGAACATAAAATTACTAATCGACTAATTCGATAATCGAAAAAGCCTAATCTATTAATTTTTACTTTTAAAGAGGACGTTCGAAATTTGAACGAAATTAAGTATCGGTTACCGACACTAAAATGTAAACATTTCAGTGCAGCCACAGATACTTATATCTAAATGTAGGGCGTTTGCTCATCGCTCCTGAATATAAAATAGACATATTATGGTATGGATGTAGATAAAAAATATTCTATGGTCGGATTTATAATTAGATGACCAAATCTGACGTTTACTGGGTTGTCAGCTTTTCATAAAATATATTAGTGCTGTGATAAGTGAATGAACCAAAGAAATTGATTGTCGTGGCAAAAATCGATTATCGACAATAAATTATTCGTATTTTTGTATAGACCGACAAACGGTGTCCGTTCAAATGACAAAAAACGAATGATAAATTTTCATTTGACAAACAACGTTTGACAAAATTTTACTTGATAAATTTATTATTTTCCAAACTTTTGTTAAATAAACTACGCATTAGACAATCTGTTCACAAAAAAAAAAATGTTATGCCAAAACATCAATTTACAAATTGATTATTTTCTAAACATGTTAGTTGGCAAAACAACGTAAAGCATAAATAACATTTGACAAAATGCATTGCTTGGTAATATTTACGTTAATACAAGGTAGTTAGCTAGATAAAGTACGTGTAAATTATTACTTGTATTAATACAAAATTATTACTTGCCTATAAATAATCTGTCCAAGGTGAAAATTGCATCCCTGCAATTTAATATTTTCAAAATTTGATTTATATATTTGAAAAAATAGTCATTTTTAAAAACAAATAATTTATCTTCTAACTTTTTGTAAAATCATCAATTTGTCATACGAATTATTTAGTCATGTGATTATGTTTAAAATAAAACTTTAACAATTTAATAATTTAATATTTAAAGCATTTGCGAAACCTGTATTTTGTCAAATGATTGTTTTTAAAGTAATATGTTTGCGAAATGAAAGTTTGTCAAATGAATAGTTTTTCAAACGTTGTTTGTAAAATGATCGTTTTTCATACGTTTTTTGTCATTCAATAGTAAACCCCGACAAACTTATCTGTTCCGGTGGCCAAAATTGGAACTACGTGAAATGCAATGCAAGAACGATATTTAATGACAGTTCTAAATAGACAGTAGCGACGCCGCCACTGGAACAGATGAGTTTTTATAAATATGTAGTTGATTTTATTTTTTGACAGTTTTCACTTTTATATTAATAATAATCGTTCTTGTGTGAACTACAACTGAATGCATCACAGTTGCATTGCATTTTTCGCAATGTGACTAGCTTATGTCAGATTTGGTTGTCTAATTAAAAATCTGACCATATGTTTGCACTGAGAAGCGTTTGTATGAAGATAAAGTACTGTGTGTACTCTTTATTTTATGCCCAGGACTATACAAAGTTCAGGCAAGTACATACTTGGAAGTTCTTCTCCGGCAGATGTATCGCGATGTGCTGCACCAGATTCGACCGCCGGTGGAAGGTGGCGCCGCAGTGGTCGCACACGTACGGCCTCTCGCCTGTGTGGCGACGCTCGTGGATCTGACATAATGTTTATTGTTGGTGATGGTTCAATTTAAAGGTATTTTTGGATGCAAGGAATTTTTTTTTTCATTGCAATGTGTAACAAGACGAGCAGATCGTAAACCTGATGGTAGCGCTACGTCTGCCCTTAGACAGTTCAGAGCCAAACAGTAACTAAGCAGTTGCTGTCTGGCACCGCCCTGCGCCCGCTACACCGAGACGACAGTTATTAGGTCTCATACAATGACGTTCAATACAAAAACTAGACACCCAATCTCTAACAAAAGTTCCTCAAAAAACGTCCGAGTGGCGTTGTGTATGACGTATACATCAATTTATACAGATAACCATAACACATTCGTTCAAATTAACACCTTATCTCGTGGCAGTAGTGTTTAATGTCAATTGTATACGATCCTTAGAAGTATAGACCGACAAACTTATCTGTTCCTGTGGCGGCGTCGCTAGTGTCATTTTAGTACTGTCATTAAATATCGTTTTTGCATTGCAAAAACTGACATTTCACGTAGTTCCAATTTTGGCCACCGGAACAGATAAGTTTGTCGGTCTTAGTGTCATTATGTCACGCGATGGAAGTCGCCTAAAGATTGCAGTGGAGTAGCCATGCGAAAAAAAACAGATTTAATAGAAAAATAATATAATCTTTATTTTTGCAATATTCTAATAACCTTGAAATAGAGTTAATTTATTAAAGAGTTGCCGTTTACTTTGGGTTTTAAATTTTTCTGTGTCTCTTTTGGCAATATAATGAAAACGTATGTTTATGTAACGTTGAACTATTATTTTCATTAAAATAGTTCTATGATTTGGAAAATCTATTGAATGTTGAATAAGACTTTCTAAAATGCTGGTATTTACAAACGATTTCAGTACTGCATAAACAATATTTTCCGCATTCAGCTTTGATGTATCATGTTCTTACTGTCTTATGGTCTCTTCTGTTTTTTTACTTAAAATAAACACATCCTTGGACGAATAAAACAAGTCAACCCTCCCATGTTTTTAATGTCCTCGATCAAATTATGGAAGGCCATTTTTTTTTGGCAAGTAAACAGCTTTAATAATAAAACAATAATTATAAAATGAAATTTATACAGAAACTAAGTTAAAATAAGTTATTAATAAATTATGCTAAACATTAAAATAAAAATAGACTATTCATCTCCACAGCTTCCATGTTGCGTGAATATTTTGTTGTAACAATCGAAATGTAATTATTATGCAAAATGCTAAACACCGTAATGATATTTATGCAATTTTGTAAGTTTAAAGGAATACGTACCTGAAATACGACACTCCATCCTTTTTAAGAGAGGATCTGCTATTATTTGCACAGTTTTTCACCGAACACTTCGTCATGACGTGGCGTTGTTGTCAAAGCGCTCTGTCGAAACCAAACAAAACGAAAACTCTGCCCAATAGTCGCGTGGGCAGACTTTTGTTTCGGACAATATTTGAGCGTGATTGGGTGTCTAGTTTTTGTATTGAACGTCATTGGTCTCATATACCCAGTAATTACAATAGCTTCAGTGCCCTTTCCCCGAAACACAGAAGTGCTTGACACACTGTTTATCCGGTATAGCCCCAAACTAAGCTTAGCTTAATGTGACTTAAATATCGCAACTTTAGCGCGATGTAATCAACTACTAGCGCCATCTCTCGGCATTATGTGGAACCAACTTCTCACCGGCTTGCTATTACCTCAATCCTCTCTCGGACGCTTCTTTGTAACGAACGCTATAGACCGACAAACTTATCTGTTCCGTTGGCCAAAATTGGAACTACGTGACATGTCAGTTTTTGCAATGCAAAAACGATATTTAATGACAGTACTAACACGACAGTAGCGACGCCGCCACCGGAACAGATAAGTTTGTCGGTCTATACGTAGCACTCATTCATTCGTCTTTTTGTGCATGTTAGGATTATTATGATTTATTATTCAATGAGCGCGCCACTAACATAAGCTTTAAACATGCGTAATTATTTCTTTACTTACAAAAAGAAGAAGAAAGACATTTATTGGCACACACAAAATGCACATGTGTGACCAATAGGATTTTTCCTTGCCCCCAGATTATTTGTTACATTTTCAAGTTCACTCTATCAAAGTCAAAGTCAAAATATACTTTATTCACGTAGGCTACAAGAAGCACTTATAAATCGTCATACATTAATGTAACAGACTGACTCTACCACCGGCTTCGGAATGCAGTCATCTGTCGAGAAGAACCGGCAAGAAACTCGACAGTTACTCTTTTCAAACGCCAAGACGAAAACAAAATATAAAGGGTTTTTCAATAAGGACGGGTAGATTTTGGCGGCCCGTGGCGGCCATCCTGTCCCGGTGACATTTGTCAAATCTTCCGTCCATCATTCAGCCACCCATGCCAAAATTGCCAAATCACCATGGCAAGTTACACGACTGAACAGTGCGTGCAAGTGGTAAAACTTTGTTATCAAAAAAGTACAAACTTTGCGTAATTTTTCGAAAACGACGTTGGCGAAGTGGTCACCGTCAACGGTGAGCGCTACAGAACGATGATAATCAATTTCTTATGGCCCAAATTGCACAGCGGATGCCACATGGGCGCAATGCACAATGTTTGCACCAACGAACACTCATTTTGATAACCAAGTTTTACCACTTGCACGCGCTGTTCAGTCGTGTAACTTGCCATGGTGATTTGGCATGGGTGGCTGAATGATGGACGGAAGATTTGACAAATGTCAC
The DNA here is from genome assembly GCA_949319885.1 of Mecyna flavalis. Classification (NCBI taxonomy): domain Eukaryota; kingdom Metazoa; phylum Arthropoda; class Insecta; order Lepidoptera; family Crambidae; genus Mecyna; species Mecyna flavalis. The sequence continues at coordinate 856,128 of OX439422.1, forward strand.
CGGGACAGGATGGCTGCCACGGGCCGCCAAAATCTACCCGTCCTTATTGGAAAACCCTTTATAAAATACTTTTCCAAGCCATACAGTTTTGTGTTAGGTTAAAGTTTATGTTCATTTGAAGAACATACTAGGAACATTATCAAATGTGTTTATGTTTAATGTCGGTTCTAGTACTCACAGTAAGAGCTTCTTTAGTAGCAGAACTGTATTCGCAGTATGCACACTTGTGTATGCGTCCGAGGCCGTGTCTCGCGCGCTTGTGTTCTTGCAACTGATTGTTATTTCGACACCGTTTACCGCACGTCTAGAAAAGATGGAAGATAATAATAATAATAATGTCCTCCTAGCCGTATTTTCGGCTACGGCGGCCAATCTTTAAGATCAGCCAACTACGCAGGATATATTATAGTGCACAAGTGACTGCGCAAGCACAGTGCACTCCCTATTCCCTCACTCTCATAACACGGTGGGAAAGTCTGACACGACCGAAGAGAGATCAGGCGCAGGACCAACGGCTTAACGTGCCTTCCGAAGCACGGAATCATCATTCTTTTCAGACATTCAGGTGATTCAGACCTGCAAGATGGAAGATACATTCCTATTCATATTGATATTATAAATGAATATTATTGTATTTTGTTTAAAACTAGCCTTCCGCCCGCGGTTTCACCCGCGCGTAATCTCTTTTTTCATGTATCCCCCCTTCCCCCCACATTTCCAGGAACAAAAGTACCCTATGTTCACCGGGAATAGTGTAGCTTTCCAACTGTGAAAGAATTATTCAAATCGGTTCAGTCGTTTCAAAATTGATATTCCCGCGGGAATGAGACGTTTCCCGTAGGAGTTTTATAGCCTATGTCCTATTCCGGGTTATAAACTATACGTGTGCCAAATTTCATCTAAATCCGTTCAGCCGTTTAGGCGTGATTGAGTAACAAACATCCAAACATCTAAACATCCAGACTTTCGCATTTATAATATTATAAGTAGGATAGTAGGAAGTAGGATTGAGTGGGTCATAAAAGAGCTTTAATAAAATTGCTTTTAACAACATGCTAGTATTGTTCAGCATTTGACACGCGCTTTTAGCGCCCTCTATGGTAGAGTATGGCCCACACTATCTTACAATTGAGATAAGGCCTGTGTCCCCGCAGTGGGATCGTATATAGGCTGATGAAGCGCAAACAGACTGAGCTATCGTTTCCAATGTGGATTGAACCTGACTAAAACTAACTTTAACCGTAACACCACTATCATTTTATCTGAAGCTTACCTCACATACGCAATAGTTGGTATGAAACCTCATATGCGCTTTATACGTAGCCTTCATACGGAACTCCTTACTGCAAGTGTTGCATTTATACGGTGGTGCATTTTGTATCATCGTCTGTCGCTTCTTCTTACCTGAAGTTTTCTGAAAAATAGTATGGTGGTTTTAATTTAGAAAATATAAATAAACTACCGGGCGCCCGCGGTTAATATCGAGATATCCTTTCTTAGCGGATGCCTACGTCATAATCTACCTGCATGCCAAATTTCAGCCCGATCCGTCCAGTGGTTTGGGCTGTGCGTTGATAGATATCTATGTCGGTCAGTCAGTCAGTCAAGTCACCTTTGAGTTTTAATATGTTAAGGGTTTTTCATTAAGGACGGGTAGATTTTGGCGGCCCGTGGCAGCCATCCTGTCCCGGTGACATTTGTCAAATTCCTTCCGTCCATCATTCAGCCACCCATGCCAAATCACCATGGCAAGTTACACGACTGAACAGCGCGTGCAAGTGGTAAAACTTTGTTATCAAAATGAGTGTTCGTTGGTGCAAACATTTTGCATTGCGCCCATGTGGCATCCGCTGTGTGGCAGTGTGGCACGTGGCGCCATCCTGCTGGAACCACATGACGTCTAGGTCCATATGGTTCAATTTGGGCCATAAGAAATTGGTTATCATCGTTCTGTAGCGCTCACCGTTGACGGTGACACTGTGACCGCTTCGCCAACGTCGTTTTCGAAAAATTACGCAAAGTTTGCACTTTTACAAAAAGAAAGTAGGTATATAAGTAATGTTTATCCGTTGCCTGGCACCCATAGCACAAGCTAATGCTTAGTTTGGGGCTAGATGGCGCTGTGTGAATAATGTCCAGAGATATTTATTTATTATTTATTTATGTCTAACAAACAACTACTTACATCTTTAGACTGCTCATCATTCTCTTCCTCTTTAGCTTCAAAATTGACAGCATCATCAAAAGCATCATTATAACACGTGTCATTCTGATACACATCATTTCTGAACCCTTTATCATCGTTCTGATAGTCATTATCGTCAACGTAATCGTCATTTTGAAAGTCGTTACCCATGTCAAACTCGTACTCTATTTCTACCTCTTCTTTAAGTTCATTTAGTTTATTTTTAGGTATCTTTTTAACTTTCTTACGTAATTTCTTCTTCGCTTCCCTTCCAGTCATTCCTAAAAGGGTTTTCTCGGTTTTCTTGCTCGTACGGCGGAATTGGATAGCTATTTTTATTGTATCAATGCATTTGTTGCATATTTTTTGTGATAATCCATCATCCATTTTTATCTGTAAACAGATTATGGCATTTTAGTGTCCAAAGAAAAGTGACATATGAGAGTTTAATAAAATTATGGCATTATTTAATGTACGGACAGCAGATCTACCTACCCTAATTTGTCAAAAATTCTCAATTGAAAGAATACTCTTTATCAAGTGAATAAAGCTGTAAATTGGTTGTAGAAGACAGATTAGGGTAGTCTGGTGCTGTCAACTGTACCATACTATCTGTTTGCCCACAAATACAATGAATGATTTTACTAACATTTATTTTGATAATAAATAAATATATCGCTCATCTAGTACTACAAAGACGGAATTGTCAAAAATTGAAAAATGAGTTAATGATGCCAAAATGTTCCAAAATGGTCAATACGTTTGCTGCTACAAATTCATTTTTACTGTTCAATAAATGGCCGTATGATGGCGCCAATGTCTTTGTTGCAACGGTAAAAAAATGGACCCGCCCTGAGTGCAACGACGCCATAACGGTCAGTTACGCGGGACGCCCCGTACAGTCACAACTTACAAATTAAAACATTTACAATGCAACAATGACACAAATGTATGATTTAAATCACTTTATGTGTTTTTTTTAATACTTACCCTTGAGATTTTTACATATTGGTGATATTATACTCTAGTTATACCATCAAACATCCAAAATGTCCTAGTTGCAGTTACAAATAATATAAAATGAAATAATAAATCCAAAAATAACTCTAAAAATCACTTTAAAACGCCGTCCTGTAAAATTTGCAAAATGACAGTTACGTCTTTGTAATACATTGGATGAGCGATATAATAAACTATCCTTCCCATGGTTTCACCCGCATCTTCAAATATCCCCCTTTCCCCCCACATTTTCGGGACGAAAAGTACCCTATGTTCACCGGGGATAGTGTAGCTTTCCAACAGTAAAGGATTATTCTAGTCGGTTCAGTAGTTTCGGCGCCTATTCAATACAAACAAACAATCAAATCTTTCCTTTTCTAATCAAACTTGGTTTTTTAATAATTTGCAACACCGGTAAGAACCACAAAATTAATAATGGTTCTTATTACTAATTCTATGGTCAAAACTTACTATTTACAGTTGTCTGACATAGTCAGATATTTTACCAGTACGACAAATTAGTCCTATTCTAATAACTTACTATTGCAAGGCTTATTTATTCAAAGTAAATATTAAAATTACCTCTAAACCGGTGACTAACTTCAATTCGTGAGAGCGCTTCTTCTCATGTTCTTTACTAGCGAATATGGACTCCAGGTCTTCAGTACTGAGGCAGGTCCTGCAGTACACCACCTCAGGAACCTTCGCTTCAGGTTTTGTAGGCTTTGAGAGCCTCTGCTTACGAGCCATTCGCCTTTTCATAGTCATTCGATTCAAGAGAAGTACCGCGAGCATTTTGGCAAGTTTTCTAAATTAATACTTGAGTTAGCACTTGATGGTTGATTGGTAATTGTTAATAAGGCTTGTTTAAAGTCTCGCAGATGTGTTATTGCAGTATAAATTAAGGAAAAATCGTGAAAATAGAGTTTTATTAAAACAACAACAAATAGCAACCATTTTGCTTGGAAATGGAAATCTTTTTTTTTTTTTTTCTTTTTGGCTCGTTAGGACAGTTTTTTTTTAGATTGTCTTGTCAGTTGTCAGTTCATGAACAAAAATTTTTTAAGACTTTAATAAGGTAGGTTATTATAATATAATAGGTAGTAAAAATAGAATAGAAGCTCAATAATATGCAAAAAATAGAGGTCTTTATTATTATATCTATCACATTTAGAGAACGCAGAAATAATAATATTTTGTACTATTAAAGTATAAATATTATTAACAAGCTCCTTAAAAATGCACTTATAAATACGTTTTGTTGATTTGAAAAAACATTGTTACTTGAATCAATTTGTTTTTCAAGTTCATTTTATACAATATTGCAATTCTAACTGAACTCAATTGTACAATGTAATACAATAATAATTATATTAATTTACTATCTTTCCGAAGTAAGATATTCGACAAAAACCATTCAGAAAAATAAATTTCCGAAAGAGGAGTGAGATGAGGACGAACAAAACGCTATTGCTTTGCTTGTCAATGTCAAACAACGTAAACAAGTTTGGTCGCTTGTTGATGAATTTTATCTTGTTTTTATTGGAATTCTAACTTTTGATGATTATGTAGCTAAGGTTTAGCATTCCTCCTTTTACTTTCTTCCACGAACCAATAAAAATGTTGACCTGGGACTGCTGCAGGACCTGCTTATCATCACAAAGTTTGAACCCAATATTTTCGTCATTTGGGCAGAATGAAAAATATATGTACGCTATATTTACAGCTTTTGGTATTAAGGTAAATAAAACTAAACATCTATCGGTACATTTTACATAAGTTACGAAAGGATAAATTTACTTGGTCGTGCACAACCCAACAATTTTAAAAGATATCGCAAAACTTAATACGTAGCATAAATTATTCGTGATGCGATGTTTTAGGCAATATTTTGATTACGGTCAGTTAATATAATGTCTAATATCTCGTAAATTAATATACTGGTATGTTTTTGTTTAATATTAGTTAAAAGTTTGCAAGACTAACTTTGTGCTTACATTTATAAATTAAAATATTTAAGTGTGTAATAATTTAATTTTGTAAGTGATTCCGAACTGTTTGTTTATACTGGGAATTTCTTTTTTATTGAAATGCCTTGTATGTGAAAGAAAAAAGAAGTAACTATAAACAGACCAACATGAATTAAGACATTTTTTATTTTATAATAAGTAATAACAATGATTACATAATACCTATGTTCTCTGTAAATATTTTTTTTAACTACAGTAAAAAAAATATTTAAATATAAATAAAATTTATATATTTCAGATTGAACCGAACGATAACTTACCTCAGAAAATGTGCACCACTTGCATAGAATTCGTAAATACATCAAAGAAATTTCGTAAAAAGGCTGAAGAGTCACTCAAAGAACTGTTACGAAGACTACAACGTATAGAAATAGTCGATTCCAAGTCATCACACAATACTGAGAAAGAGAAATCAGAAACGTCAGCTACGATAGACATGTTTGATAATGGTTTAGACTTCGGAGGCTACGATGATGAAGATGATGTGACTTTAGATAATTTTCAACAGAAGTGTAAAGTGGAAGTAGAATCCAGTGCAAAAAATCAGGTTTGTTATTTTCGTTTACTTAATATTAGAATAGGAATACAACGAGTTAAGTTAAATGTGCAAAACCTGAAAATAGAATAATCACTTTTTAAAACAGGTCACATTTTTCAAAAAATATTCAATAAAAATGTTGCCCTGTCTATTTATTAATAGGTCTAGCCGACACGTGCGCAAACCATACCTACCGACTCAGTGGCGTAGCGTGGGTGTCAGCCCCCGGGGCGGAAGACAATTTTGCCGCTCTTTTTTTTTGCTCCTCGAGTTGGCAAAGCAGCCCACGGGAGGGAAGACGATTCTGCCGCAATTTTTTACAATTCTGCAGCCCCCTTTTTTTTTTTGCTCTTCCAAGATATTTTGCCGCCCCCTAAAAAGTGCCGCCCGGGGCGGACCGCCCCCCCCCCCGCCCCCCCATCGCTACGCTACTGTACCGACTCGTCCCTCGACGAAGCGTCGTCGCGGACGCAAGAAACGATCGGAATTGCCAGTAAAACTAAAACAGCTCATAAAATTTTTAAATTTTTTTAAAATGTTGTTTTTCCTTCTTAATTAGGTCAATTGTATTTAAAATCATTTGAGGTCAGTGGCGGGGCAAGACCTAAATTTTATGTGGGCAAGATATATTTTGCGAGGCCCCCTGATGGATGACACAAGAGGACGGATTTTTTTGTATGTCACCACCTGATGGTAAGCGGAAGTGAGGTCCAAATATAAGGTTGACTGGCTCAATAGATCGTAGTACCCATTGAGCCAGTCACCCTTAGGTACCATCAAGGCCTGCTTAGATGCCACTTCACGTCCCGCCTAAAAAGCCCAGGATTATAGGAGGAAGGAAACATGTAAGCCGGAAGGGCATTCCATGACCTAATGGTACGGGCCACCAGTGTCTGGATGGTATGGGGATGGCAACGCAATCCGGCGCGTGTTGTTCGGGAGTGGAAAGTAGAGGACGGTATGAATTGGAAAAACTCTTCAGAGCATTCCCCATTATAGATACGGTAGAGAACACTAAGACTGGCAACGTCTCTACGTAGCTGAAGAGGTTTTAGGGTCTTAGTCACCTCTTGATCACCGACAATACGGATAGCACGTCGCTGCAACCTGTCGAGAGCCTCCAATAAATACTTTGCGGAACCATCCCAGAGATGAGAGCAATATTCCACACGAAGATTCCACAACTTGTGCCTTGTTTAATAGACAAAGCTGCACCGGAGTGAAAAATCGTCTCACTCTGTTCAGGATTCCAAGTTTACGGGAAGCTGTTCTGATGACGCTCTCGATATATTCCCGTTGGTTCAAGTTGCTACGAACATCAACGCCAAGGATGCTTAGGCTATCCTGTATTGGTAAGGGCGTCTTCTGAAGAGTGGGATGGGAAAGGAAAGGGGAAGCTTTTGCAGAAAACACACACACTTGTGTTTTATTGGCATTGAACTCGACGAGATTGCTGGCACCCCATTTGGAAATGCGGTCCAGGACCTCGTCAAGCTCGGCAACAAGAAGATTCCTCTGTTCCTCGGTTTCGGTCTGTTTAGCCGCAGGTCTTCCGAAATAACGTGCGTGGACAGTGCTGTCATCCGCATAGCAATGAATATTACCTAGTGATAACATGTCATTGATATGCAGATGAAAAAAAGTTGATGATGATGAAAAAAAGAACCTTGAGGCACTCCGGAATTTATGGGAGGAAGCGAGAAGCGCGTCCATAACAGAGGACACGAATCCTGCAACCATCCAGAAATCCCGCAATCCAGTCGCTTAAGCGAGTTGGCAGACCATATGCCGGAAGCTTGGAAAGAAGCGAGCGATGCCAAACACGGTCAAAAGCTTTGGCAATATCCAGGCTAAAAGCCATAGATTCACCATGCTTCTCCATAGCCTCCCCCCAGAGGTGAGATACGTACGCTAGAAGATCACCCGTGGACCGTTTTGGTCTGAAATCATACTGTCGGTCATAGTAGCGAGTGATCTTCTAGGTAGCGGACAAGTTGGGAGTTGATTATCTGCTCAAACACCTTTCCAAGTACAGAGGTTATGGCTATGGGCCGGTAGTTAGCAGGGTCGGACCTATCCTCCTTCTTGGGAACAGGTTGAACATTCGCCTCTTTCCAAGCCTGGGGCACAATACCAGAGGTGTACTACGAGAGGCGGTACAGGCGTGTGAGTACTGGAGACAACTCCGCTGCGCATATTTTAAGAACCAACGCTGGAATACCGTCAGGGCCACTGGCTTTCCTAACATCGAGTGACTGCAACTCAGCACGGACATCACATTGCCTGATTCGAATTTCAGGCATTGTGGTACCGCATTCAGGAATTTTAGGCGGCTGTGCTCCACATTCATCGATGCAGGAATTAGCGGCAAAGAGGTTGGCTAGCAGATCAGCCTTCTCCTGTGGCTGATAGGCCAGCAATCCATCGGGATATTTCAGCGGGGGCAACAAAGGCTGGCAAAAATTGGATTGCACATGTTTAGCCAGGCGCCAGAAAGAACGGCTACCCGTGGGGTGCGTGATGAGCTCTTTGCCAACACGTGCAACTCGCTGGGCATCTGCTCTGATGTAGGCTCTCTTGGCGGCCTTGGTGGCTTTGTTGTAGGCTGCTTTAAGGGAGGCTGTATTAGGTAGGACCCCGCAAAGCATGAGCTCTGGCCTAAGCGTCGTACGCTGCCCGTTTGAGTTCAACAGCAGCAGCACACTCATGATTAAACCAGAGATCATTTTTGCGACCGCTGGTGACATCAGTAAAAGGAATGTAGTATTCCATTCCAATACTGATTTCAAAAAATTTATTTCTAAGTTGTTGTATTGTGTTGTTCTAAGTTATTTTATTTGTAAGTAATTGATTTTATTTCTTAGTTTTCAAATAATGAAACGCAACACTTATTCTCACATCGAAATCTGTTGGAAATACATTAAAATATTAGGCACATGCGTCGTCGCATGATTGCATGTGTTTAGAAGCGCGAACATAGATATAAAGCAAACAGAATGGGAAATCCCCAGCGGGCGAAGCAAGGATTCCCCGCGTCATTCACCGCCCGGAACGCCAGCAAATGTTGCCAGATCAGATTTTTAAAAAACGAATTTGGTAGGTTAGTATTGCCAGATACTTGCTTGCCCGTTTTTATTATTATTTATTGCTAGATGAGTAAAATTATATCTATATTTGCGTTCACGGGCTTTCGAGGCGCGAGGCCCCTTGGACCGCGAGGCCGTGGGCGGTGGCCCACATCGCCCACGCCTTCCGCCGCCTCTGTTTGAGGTGTCTGAGGTTTTGCGCATTTAACTTATAACACGTTGTATATTTGGCCTATGATTTTGCCTATGTTGACTATACAATACTAAACTTTGCCAGGTTGAATTTGAATGCAACGTACAAGACATAGGAGAAAAACCAATAAACATAGTCTTTGATGGTAAAAAGAAGAGAAATACTACAGCGAAGCCAGCCAAACGAAAACCTCGGAAGAAAGCAATAGAGAATGGAGTGAAAGAAGGAGATAGGGAAAAGAAACCGGTGCAAAAGAAAGAGAGGGTAAGAGAGGAGGTCGAGTGTGAATATTGCCACAAGCGGTTGTCGTCTAAACTGTCTCTACGGAACCATTATAAGATTCATACTGGATTTGATGTTGTTTGTGAGGTGAGTATAGACCGACAAAATTATCTGTTCGGGTGGTCAAAATTGGAACTACATGAAATGCTATGCAAAAACGATATTTAATGACAGTTTTAAATCGACAGTAGCGACGCCGCCACCGGAACAGATAAGCTTGTCGCACTATAAATCAAGAATCAAGTTCAATCGACGAGCTATTTGGTGTAATGGTCGAGAAGTCGTCTATTACACCAGGGGTCGCGGGTTCGATCCCCGCACGGTACAAACATTTGTGTGCATGAACATGTCTGTTTGTATCGGTCTGGGTGTTTCTATGTATAATATGTATGTATTTACAAAAAAAAGTATATAAGTAATGTTTATCCGTTGTCTGGCACCCATAGCACAAGCTAATGCTTAGTTTGGGGCTAGATGGCGCTGTGTGAATAATGTCCAGAGATATTTAATTTAGTCACCTAAAGAGCACACAAACGTCAAATACATAGTATAGTATTCGTAGTGGTAGAGCCATGCTGTTTTACAGTACGAATGGGCCGGCTCGTCCGAGGAAGTACCACCCTCTCACATAACACCAGCGTGAAACAATACTGACTACTATTGTGTTTCGTCTGGTTTGTGAGAGTGCCGGAGGCCCACACCCCCATACTCCATAGGCCGGCAACGCATCAGCGATCCCTCTGGTGTTGCAGATGTCCATGGGCGGCGGTGATTGCTTACCATCAGGCGACCCGCTGGCTCGTTTGCCGCCTCTGATATAAAAAAAGTATAAGTACAAGATAAATGTCAAAAATAAATATATCCCTCCCTGGACATTATTCACACAGCGCCATCTAGCCCCAAACTAAGCAAAGCTTGTGCTATGGGTGCTAGACAACGGATAAACATTACTTATATACTGTTTTTTGTTAATACATACATATTATACATAGAAACACCCAGACCGATACAAACAGACATGTTCATGCACACAAATGTTTGTACCGTGCGGGGATGGAACCCGCGACCTCTGGTGTAGTAGCCGACTTCTCGACCACTACACCAAATGGCTCGTCAAAATATCATGTATAATAAAATGTCTTGTCTCTTTTGATCCAGCACTGTGGTAAGAAGTTCATAACACGCCGTCTTCTCCTGATGCACTGTCGAGCGAAGCATGGCTACGAGAAGACTGACAAGTGCTCCTACTGCGACTACAAGGCCTCCAATGCTGAACAAGTGAAGGTGAGTCTCGCTTCGTCAGCATCAGCGCAAGTATCGATTATTTCGCTATCGTTATGCTGGGGCCACACTATCGCGCTAACTGTCGCGATAAATTGTCTCGATAGAATCTTCGTGTTCGTTCTACGACGAAGTGCTTGGCCACATCTTGACTACGTCGCGATAATTTAGAACGTCGCGATAATTCAATTCGTCCGTATCCATCACTCAATATTGCACTTTAGGTCTGTATCTTTAAAGTACAAAATCGATTGCAGTGAATATGAAACGCGCAAAGTGTAGCCGAGCGCACGAACTTTGTCGCGATAAAACCCTTTGATGTGCGGCAAAATACCGACAGCGGCGCGAAGGGCGTTTATTGTCGCGACAGTTATCGCGATAGCACGAACTATTTGGCCAGACGTGTCGCGACAACGCAAATGGTCGCGTTATCGCGATAATGTGGTCCCAGCATAACAAAATGTAGTGATTACACTCAGTAATCGTAGGGTTTAAAACCCGGAGGTTGTGGGTTCGATTCCCACCTAGGGTCTGGTTGGTGGTAGGGCTTTTTCAGAGTCCGACTGGCTAGCTACCACCCACAGGTGAAATCGGCCGCCATAACAGCTCTGGCTGTGTTCCAGCAATATTCATGTGGGAGCCAGTACACTTGAAATCAGAGGCTCGAAGATCAGATGAGTCTACAGTCGGGCAGCACATTGAGGGACGCTTTCTGGTGAAGGTCCCTCAATGGAATAGGCCGCAGTGGCCGCTTACCATCAAGTGGGCTGTGTGTCTGTCTGCCAACTGACTTAGTATAAAAAAACCATAGCCTACTTACTTATACATCTATACTAATATTATAAAGAGGAAAAATTTGATTGTTTGTTTGTTTGAATTGAAGGCGCCGAAACTACTAAACCCATTTGAATAATTCTTTCACTGTTGGATAGCTACACTACCCCCGGTGAACATAGGGTACTTTTGATCCCGGAAATGTGGGGGGAAGGGGGGGGGGGGTATTGGAATAAAGAAATTACGTGCGGGTGAAACCGCGGGCGGAAGGCTATATAAAATAAAAAAAATCGTAACTATCGATACTTAGGAAACTAATATCGTTAGTACTACTGTTGATACTACTACTTTGGGCACTGGTCTTCCAGGGCTCACGGATTTTTCTCGATTATAGTCTCATTCTTATACTTTATACTGTATGGCTTGGTATTCTAAATATAATCAGTAATTCGCACACCCGGTGGAAAACTGTCATAACACAAAAACAGGCAAATCTCACCCCTTGCAGTAAAATATTATTTAACTGCAAAAAGTGAGATTATAAAAATATTCTTTTACTGAAAAAAGTGAGAGCCGCCTTGCCTCTACGTTATGACAGTTTTTTAACGTGTGTGCGATTATGTAGTCAATTATTATTAAGTAACAAAATTACTCTACCAGATTTGCCTGTTTTTATGTTATGACAGTTTTTTACCGGGTGTGCGAATTGTAACAAACAAATTGTAAACAAACATGGCGATGAAAAAGAGTAACTGTCGAGTTTCTTGCCGGTTCTTCTCGGCAGATGACTGCATTCCGATACCGGTGGTAGAGTCACTCTGTAATTGACGATTCATAAATACTTGATACAAGTTTACATGAATAAAGAATATTTTGATTTTGATTTTGATTTTGATAAATTGATTCGGACTGATCTACGAACAAGCGGATCATTTCTACTGTATAACTTGTTGTGTTATGTTTTTTTTATTGCAATGTGTAACAAGACGAGCAGATCGTACACCCGATGGTAAGCGCCACGTCTGCCCTTAGCCAGTTCAGTGCCAAACAGTAACTAAGCAGTTACTGTCCGGCACCGCCCTGCGCCCGCTGCATCGAGACGACAGTTAGTAGGTCTCATATACCCAGTAATTTCACTAGCTTCAGTGCCCTTTCCCCGAAACACAGAAGTGCTTGACACACTTTTATATCACGGGAAAATATCTGGCACTGCGGTGGTACCCACCTAGACGGCCAAGTACAAACTATTGTTTGATCAGCTATTTTACATTTTTTTTTATACTAGGTCAGTTGGCAGACAGGCACGCAGCCCACCTGATGGTAAGCAGCCACTGCGGCCTATTCCATTGAGGGACCCTTCACCTGGAAGCGTCCCTCAATGTGATGCCAGACTGTAGACTCATCTGAACTTCGAGCCTCTGGATTTCAAGTGTACTGGCTCCCACATTAATATTGCCGGAACACAGCCAGAGCTGTTATGGCGGCAGATTTCACCTGTGGGGGTGTTAGCTAGCCAGTCAGACTCTGAAAAAGTCCTACCACCAACCAAGGCGGGAATCGAACCCACGACCTCCGTGTTTTTATACCCGAGCGGCTTAGCCACTGTTCCACGGAGGCGGTCAAAAACATAAAATCAATCGGTCTGTCCGTAGATCCACGAGCGTCTCCACACGGGTGAGAAGCCATACTCCTGCGCTGAATGCGGCGCAGCGTTCCACCGCAAGAGCAGCTACCTGCAGCACGTCGCCATACACCTGCCGGAGAAGACCGTCCAGGTATGTCTGTCTGTCTGTCTGTCTGTACATCCGCCTTCCACCGCAAGAGCAGCTACCTGCAACACGTCGCCATACACCTGCCGGAGAAGACCGTCCAGGTATGTCTGTCTGTCTGTCTGTCTGTCTGTCTGTACATCCGCCTTCCACCGCAAGAGCAGCTACCTGCAACACGTCGCCATACACCTGCCGGAGAAGACCGTCCAGGTATGTCTGTCTGTCTGTCTGTCTGTACATCCGCCTTCCACCGCAAGAGCAGCTACCTGCAACACGTCGCCATACACCTGCCGGAGAAGACCGTCCAGGTATGTCTGTCTGTCTGTCTGTCTGTCTGTCTGTACATCCGCCTTCCACCGCAAGAGCAGCTACCTGCAACACGTCGCCATACACCTGCCGGAGAAGACCGTCCAGGTATGTCTGTCTGTCTGTCTGTCTGTACATCCGCCTTCCACCGCAAGAGCAGCTACCTGCAGCACGTCGCCATACACCTGCCGGAGAAGACCGTCCAGGTATGTCTGTCTGTCTGTCTGTCTGTACATCCGCCTTCCACCGCAAGAGCAGCCACCTGCAGCACGTCGCCATACACCTGCCGGAGAAGACCGTCCAGGTATGTCTGTCTGTCTGTCTGTCTGTACATCCGCCTTCCACCGCAAGAGCAGCCACCTGCAACACGTCGCCATACACCTGCCGGAGAAGACCGTCCAGGTATGTCTGTCTGTCTGTCTGTCTGTACATCCGCCTTCCACCGCAAGAGCAGCCACCTGCAGCACGTCGCCATACACCTGCCGGAGAAGACCGTCCAGGTATGTCTGTCTGTCTGTCTGTCTGTACATCCGCCTTCCACCGCAAGAGCAGCTACCTGCAACACGTCGCCATACACCTGCCGGAGAAGACCGTCCAGGTATGTCTGTCTGTCTGTCTGTCTGTACATCCGCCTTCCACCGCAAGAGCAGCTAGATACCTGCAGCACGTCGCCATACACCTGCCGGAGAAGACCGTCCAGGTATGTCTGTCTGTCTGTCTGTCTGTCTGTACATCCGCCTTCCACCGCAAGAGCAGCCACCTGCAGCACGTCGCCATACACCTGCCGGAGAAGACCGTCCAGGTATGTCTGTCTGTCTGTCTGTACATCCGCCTTCCACCGCAAGAGCAGCCACCTGCAGCACGTCGCCATACACCTGCCGGAGAAGACCGTCCAGGTATGTCTGTCTGTCTGTCTGTACATCCGCCTTCCACCGCAAGAGCAGCCACCTGCAGCACGTCGCCATACACCTGCCGGAGAAGACCGTCCAGGTATGGAAATATCGAATTATTCCGATCTGTCACCCTGCTTTGTCCCCTTGGGGTGACAGATCGGACAAAAATGTTCGATCTGTCCCCCTGTTCCCGACGAGGTGACAGATCGAACTTCATTCACCTCCTCAAAGTTTTATCTGTCCCCCTACTACCGATAGGGTGACAGATAAAACTTTTTAATTCCTGTTTGTCGGCCCGCAACCGGTTTGATAAATACCTGTTAATAAAGGATAGTAACGGTTTTTTGAGTTAACGCAATGTTCGGAACAAAACCCGTTTTTTTGTTTGTTCTGTAAACAAAATAAACCGGTTTTCTTCATCCACTATCCCCGCCCTTACATATGTAAATCCAAAAAACGAAAAAATAGTGTTCAATAACGGTTAATGAATACTAACCACAATTGGATCTTTATTTGAGAACTAGCGGGCGCCCGCGGTTTCACCCGCGTGGTTCCCGTTCCCGTGAGAATATCGAGATATCCTTTCTTAGCGGATGCCTACGTCATAACATCTACCTGCATGCCAAATTTCAGCCCGATCCGTCCAGTGGCTTGGGCTGTGCGTTGATATCTATCTATGTCAGTCAGTCAGTCAGTCAGACAGTCAGTCAGTCACCTTTGAGTTTTATATATGTATATAGATACCGGGGGAGTTTAGTGGGTAGTAGTCTCGAGTCCCACACACGGCCGCAGGTTTAGCTACCCTGCGGTTATGGTGCATAAACGCATTCTCCTCCGAAAAAAAAAAGGTTACGTCTAATGTACTTGCAAGCCAAACCGTTTTGAAAATCATAAATTATATTTACGTAAGTAACAGTCGAGTCTTCAAGTCAGTAGTCTTCAATGCTCTTTAACCTGTCCTCTAGGCAATTTTTAAAGTCTGATTAGAGTATATTTTTAATTTTTACACAACCTAAAATACATACATATTTAATATGTACTCATTCTAGGCCATGATAAGAATTCATAAGTATACTCGTATGTGACGTAATAGTGTAAGCTTAGTGGTACATAATTTCGCCATGCATTGTATGGCCGAAATAGCTCAGTTGGGAGAGCGTTAGACTGAAGATCTAAAGGTCCCCGGTTCAATCCCGGGTTTCGGCATACGATACTTTTTAGCTTTTTTTATTTAACGTTTTCTTTAATTTTCTTCTTTTTTGACACATTTGTTTATTTATAAAAAAGAATTTAATAAAATGTTAGATTTTTTTTAATGTAATGAAAGTTTCGACTTTTATGAAGCATTGACCTCTATTAATTATACAAGTACGCTGGACTGGCTACATTGAAATGACAGTTTTTTTTTGTGTCGATTTGAAGGGCCGCCAGTGAACTCAGTAAATAATAAAGAAATTAACATAGAAAGCCTTTGGATCTGTTACTGTTTGCGTCATAGACAATTTGGTGTTGCCGCAACAGTTGGGTACACAGACAAACCGACAAACTTATTTGTTTCGGAGGCCAAAATTGGAACTACGTGAAATGTCCGTTTTTGCAATGCAAAAACGATATTTAATGACAGTACTAAAACGACAGTAGCGACGCCGCCGCCGGAACAGATAAGTTTGTCGGTCTATTCTGTCTGTATATTTTGTTTCATAGACATTCTTTTATTCGTATTATTTATAATATTCCAGTGCGAACAATGCCCAGCCCGTTTCAAATCCGTAACGCTAATGCGCATCCACTCGTACCGTCACCGCGGTACCGCGGCGTCGTACCGCTGCGGCGAGTGCGGCGCGGCATTCCGCCGCCGGCGCGCCGCCGCCGCCCACGCGCGCCGCGCGCATGCGCTCACGCCCGCACAGGTCGTGCAACGGACCAAGCTAGACTGACCGGGACCTTAAGGTGGGTACTGACCAACGTTACGACATGTAATGTAACATGTTACACAGCGAGCATTCGTGCAGTCAGTACGTCGTGTTACGGGGAAACCAGCGGGCAACGAGCTGCTCGTTGCTCGCTTTGAGTGCTCCACCTGGCTGTCGGTTTTTCGGCGAATCCTTTGACTGTTACGCGGTTCAGTCAGAGTTTTGACGAGCATGTTACGCCGATTTTAGAACACAGCGTATCATGCTCGATGCGTAAACACGCTCGATGCGAATGTTACATTACACCTCGTAACGTTTTGGTCAGTACCCACCTTTAGGGTTGTGAGTAAAATTTTTCTATGCCTTAGGGACTCGCATCAAGACTTAAAGAGATCAAACCAGGGGGCTTAGACAAGATGACATCGCTTCATAGCTGGCGAAATTCGCTAACTTTAAATTGTATGGATTTGACAGATGCCATAGAAAAGTCACGTGGTGAAAGTATGGGATTTGACATTCGCTATCGCAAATTAAGCCATAACGAACGTCATATATGCCGCTTGTCTAGGGGGGCAAAGCGGCAGCAGTGGCGAAGCGATGGGGGAGCGGGAGGGGGGGGGGGGGGGGGGGTTCGCCCCGGGCGGCACTTTTCAGGGGGCGGCAAAATTTCCTGAATGAAGTTTTAAAAGTAGATAACGTCAGTGGCGTAGCGTGGGTGTCAGCCGCCCGGGGCGGAAGTGCTGCTCCAGTTGGCAAAGCAGCCCAGCTGATGTAAGTGGTCACTGCGGCCTATTCCATTATGGGACACTTCAACTTTATTGTGAAATTTTGCCGCCCCCTAAAAAGTGCCGCCCGGGACGGACCGCCAACCCATCGCTACGCCACTGCGACTGACTAGGACCTATCTTGCAATAACGTTAGAAATAACTATTCAGTTACTAACAACATACATGTAATTCTGTTGTAATTATTATTATTATTAAAAACGTTTTCTCTTTCCCCCTCTCCATCGACCGATCGTCAACAAGTTTACCTATATTAACCCTTTCCCCGCCACGCTTTTTTCCGAAAAAGGTGGGGCTAACGCCACGACCATTAAAAAAAAATTCCAAAAAATTATTAAGTTATACTTAACTCATTCAGGCAAGTAAAAATACAACATTTCTTGATCCTGTTTTTTTGTCTGATATATCAGTCATTGGCGTGGTGGGCACGGAAATAGTTTGTCTGATATATCAGTCATGGGCGTTGAAAGGGTTAATAGATAGTCTTCTTTTTCACAAAATAGCAAAAGAGAGAGCTTCTAAGATATTGAGCTGATAAATATCAGGAACATTATTAACCGGCATTTGTGAAAGTGTCTCTAAAAATATAAAATAATAAGACTTGTTTACAATCAAGGAATCTCTTGTAATGAGTTATCAACAATGACGTTCAATATACAACTAGACACCCAATCTCTAAGAAAAAATCCTCAAAAAACGTCCGAGTGGCTTTGACACTGATGACATAACACATTCGTTCAAATTAACACCTCATCTCGTGGCATTTAGTGTTTAATGTCAATTGTATACAACTAAACGAAAACTCTGCCCAATAGTCGGGTGGGCAGACTTTTGCTTCGGACAATATTTGAGCGTGATTGTGAGTCTAGTTTTTTAATTGAACGTCATTGGTTATTAAGCATATGTATAGTATTTAGATTGTGATATTAGATATAAGAATATTATTATAATCAGAATTTATGTTTACTTTAATGAGTATTTTCCGACGTATGTATTAAATTAAAGCCTGACCAAGAAAATAAAAAACCTGCTCTGGAGGCGCCACATTAGCTATGGTTATAGCAACACTTGGTTGCTAATGTTGCTATGGTTATACTCACAAATGGCTAACAATATCCAATAATAACAAGGCACAGTTGACAATTGACATCACACTTTGACAGACAGCAATATGAATGTCATCTTATTGTTTTTTTATTTGATTGTAGCCACTTGAAGAAATTAGTTCCAATATTTTTCCGCAAGGCGAGGTTTTTTATTTTAATGGTCGGACTATATCTACTTGTAGCAGATATTCGTAAAGTTTTATTTTAAGTTGGTAACTTACACAAAAAAATAATAAATTTTTACTTAAATAAAGGGTCAATAATTAAAAAAAATTTAACAAATCAGATTTACAATTTATGTATAATTCAATCAAAAGGTGTAAAAATTCAAACAAATTATTTATTATTATTTATTTTCCTTTGCCAGTCCTACGAAAATAGATAAGTTAAGAATTTAAAAGTTCTTTTGCTTTTAAACAGCCAAAATAATTTTGTATGTACTTGGTTAAAATAATTTATTTGGTTCAGGACAGGTTCAGGAGCAATTTTTATAGGTACTTACCTAATAGGGAAGATGCATATATAGAACTGTCAATAAATATCGCTTTTGCATTGCATTTCACGTAGTTCCAATTTTGGCCACCGGAACACATAAGTTTGTCGGTCTATATGGTTGAAAAAGTAAATATTATTTTATCGGAATATTAATTGCGTTTTTGTAATAAATATGGAAGTTGGGTTCATCAAAGCAGACTCCAGGAATTTACCAAGAGTTAGTGTTGACATGGTTCTAACTTTATTTGTCGAAAGTGCAGAGTTTTCAAGGGTAGAAATGAAAGGGACTAAATTACTACGGTATGTATAAATCATAGTTGTTAAACTTTGTATTTTCGCAGCTTGATACCACTTTTTTCTCAGTTTTGGGTCAGAAGGTCCTGTCAAAAACAATTAATTTGGAAACTTTGTTGAAATAGATGTGTGTTGACCGTGTTGACTCGTGTTTTATGCCAATGTCCACATTGGCATAAAACACGGTTTTTTTCGGAATATTAGTGGTATTGTTATGATCACCTGATTTTGATAGATAGTCCATTTTAAATTTTTTACAAAAAAATATTTCAAAACTCAAAAAAATATGCAAAAGTATGAAAGCCAGCGACGAACAAGTACAGTGAAGTACGACCACTCGACTAGTGAGGCAGTGACAAGACTTGAGTGACGTCATTCATGTCATCGGAACCATAGGTCCGTTTTCGCGCGAAAATTAAAACGGTCAATTTAAAACCGCATTTTTTCCGATAAATTACAATGTATTAATTTTTTAATTTAACTCTGGTTTATTCTACATGGAATTCTTTAAAATGAAGACAAAAATAAAAATAGTGCATGTTCCCTATTGTATTTAAATAAAAAACGAATAACATTTAATACTTTATTTTTAGGTCAATAAATGAAACTTAAACTATTCGATATACATTTTATTATTTAAATAAATAGTGAATTTATTTAACTAATGTGTTTTATTACAATAGTGCTAATATAATTCTTTTAACCCACAAAATGAGCTGAAACCATCACATAGCAAATTACCAACTATAAATACGAAAGACAAAGTACACGAGTTCGATTCCCAGGTAGGTCAGATAATAATAATAAATAAATAAATATTGGACGTCATATACATTGATTTGACCCCAAAGCGTAAGCACTTCTGATAAGAATCAGAAACAACGAAGGTATCACAAATATATTCTTATATAAAAGGAACTAATGAGAATAAACAGTATCACTAGTTCTGCCGGGACTATTCACAATTGACGAGGAACTAGTGAGAATAAACAGTATCACTAGTTCCGCCGGGACTTAGTGTCAAAATTGACAAGGAACTAATGAGAATAAAAAGTATCACTAGTTCCGGCGGATTTTTTTTGACCGGAACTAGTGAGAATAACACAGACACAGAACAAACATAAAATTAAATGTTCATCACATATGTTTGTCCTGGGTGAGATTCGAACCCACGACCCTGGCGCACAGAGGGTCACTACTAAATGCGCCATCGGGCCAATCAAAAGTCAAGTGCTAAGTTTGAAAAAACCGACACAAATTTTGCATAACCTGGGAATTGAACCCAGGACCCCGAGACGGCCCCGGCACCAATGACGTGTTTATTTGTAGCTGGTCTGGGCGAGGGGTCATTTGTTTCCCCGACATTCAATTTGTTTCCCCGACATTAAATTTGTTTCCCCGACATTCATTTGTTTCCCCGACATTCATTTGTTTTCCCGACATTCATTTGTTTTCCAGAATAGACTTCCTGGTGGTCCTACAAGTAGGAAAAATCAGAAGGACCACGAAAAAAACGCCCATTTTGGTAACGGTAGTAACACGAGAAATATTTTCGTCTCTAACAACTTTCAACTACAGTAGTAAGACGGGTAAACACATTACCGGTACTACTACTAGTAGTAACACGGGCAATAAACGGACATCCAGACCCGTTACTATGATCTGTATAGACCGACAAACTTATCTGTTCCGGTGACGGCGTCGCTACTGTCGATTTAGAACTGTCATCAAACATTGCATTTCACGTAGTTCCAATTTTGGCCACCGGAACAGATAAGTTTGTCGGTCTGTAGTATCTGTACATTATCTTTCGTATGTATATAGCCCTATATAATATATTTTGTTGGTATAATCATTCCCAGACAACCTCGAGTACAAATAGATACTAAAACAAACATTTATATTTAAAAAAAACATAATAATTGTTGCATGTCTTGAATTATCCTTTCTTTTATAATTCTAGTATTTTGTTCCATCAATATTTCGTATTCAACATCATCCCAGCGTATTCCCGATTGCATCCAGTATGGAGTTCAGGGTCCGCTTCCACTATGATCCTAGATTTGACAAGCCTGGATTACAATGGAGCGATTGCCATCTGACCTCCGTAACCCTTACAAGGGAAACCAGACCTACGTGGAACATAGTCGGGACCAACGGCTTAACGTGCCTTCCGAAGCACGAATCATCATTCTTTTCAGACATTCAGGTGATTCAAGCCTGCAATGTCCTAACCAAACTGGAAACATTCACACAAAGTGATCTTCCCCGCGGGATTCGAAACCACGACCTCCGGGTTTTAGAGCCCAACGCTCTTACCACTGTACCACGGAGGCAGTTAGTTACCTATTTGGTATTGATGCAATGACGTTCAATATACAACTAGACACCCAATCTCTAAGAAAAATTCCTCAAAAAACGTCCGAGCGGCGTTGACACAGATGACATTAACACATTCGTTCAAATTAACACCTTATCTCGTGGCAGTTAGTGTTTAATGTCAATTGTATACAACTAAACGAAAACTCTGCCCAATAGTCGGGTGGGCAGACTTTTGCTTCGGACAATATTTGAGCGTGATTGGGAGTCTAGTTTTTTAATTGAACGTCATTGTATTGATGGAACAAATTATACAAAAAGTGATTTCAATAAACTATAGTGACAGAAATATTCAAATAAATTGTGTATAGAGTCTAAGCTAATTTTATTTTGTATATGAAGATGACTATTCACACATTGCATAGCACATTTGACTAATCATATCAATTTAGTTAGCTACACACACAACAATCCTGACATTTACACGTTCTCACCCGTGTACCATATACGCGTCACGACTTAAATCGTGTACCATATATGCGTCACGACTTAAATCGTGTACCATATATGGTACACGATATTTAACATCAAAACCCCACTGCTATATTGCTGCACACGGACCCAATAGGTTGACGTGCAATGTGATGTGAATTTTTTCTATACTTACGGGCAAAAATAATAAACTATGTTTCTTTTATATATTTTTTCAGCATAGAATTGTGACGTATGAAGGTCACGTATCATGACTTCAACGAAAAGGGAAGATCTTCCTCCGAGCTAGGTGTCTGCTCGGGGACCGCGGCCCAATGTATATCTTGGTGTGTTGTGTATATGCTAGCCGGGAGAATAACTCTGCTAGCGCGACGCAGGATCGAATATCTGATTGGCTGTCTCAGTGACGTGCGAGTGACGAGTCTCGAAGTCAATGTTTACACGTGCACTTCGCTGGCTTGCAATCTTGCGTTATTGTCGTCAGTCTGTCTTATGTAGATTATACCGCAGTACAATATTTCGTTGCGCCATTACAAGCAATAGAAATGCTTTCACGTTTAGTCGTTATCTGCTGGTATCATTCAAAATATAAACAACTAGCGGCCGCCTCTTTCTTTTTGCAAATATCCCCCCTTTCCCCCCACATTTCCGGGATAAAAAGTACCCTATGTCACTCGGGGATAGTGTAGCTTTCCAATAGTGAAAGAATTTTACAAATCGGTTCAGTAGTTTCCGAGCCAATTCAATACAAACATTTAAATAAACAATCAAATCTTTCCTCTTTATAATATTAGTATAGATTTGCAAATATTGAATCTATGGTAATTAGTTTGAAAGAAGCATTTGTAGATATTTTTGCCCGTAAGTGTATTAATATACAATTATAACACATAACAATCGTTTTGAGATATATTTGAGTAATGTTTAGGAATAATTAAGTGTTTGTGAAAAAAATATCGGGAAAAAATTAACAAATAAATGCAGACACAAGATTTCGAAGTACACTTTAACAGTTTTTTGCATTACTATAAATTATAAAATATACTATCTGGTCCAAATGCTATCAGGATACGACCTTTTGGAGTTGCGTGACGCGACAGTGATGACTTACACACACACACAGATAAATAATGCGTTGCTATTGGTTGCTAACGTTACGGACAAGCGCAGTTGACGTCATGTTTCGCTCAACTCCAAAGTATTATCTTAATAGCATTTGAATCGGATAATACTAATATGTAAATAAATATTAACAAAACAGTTATACTAATGTACAGTTCGTAGTTGACCAACTTAACTATCGAACTTTTTAAAATTTGTAATACAATTAAAATTCTTTTTAAAAACTAAATAAAAAAATCTTGAACGTTATTCACATAAATCACAGCGCTATCTGACCCCAAACTGAGCATAGCTTGTACAGGTCCCAGAGAACGGATAAACATAATTTAATATATTTTTATATACATAATGTGTATAGGAAAACAAAGAAAAAACAGACATGTCTGTCCTGGGATTCGAACCCACGATCTATAGCGAATGGGGCAGGGACACTATGAGCCATCGAGTCAGTTAAAAAAGATGTGAATCTTTTGTTTTAAGCAATGACATGTTTTTAAGATGACTGATACAGGCACCGGCAAACTTCTTGAATATCGGATGGGGATTGCTAATTTTGACATACCTGCGCGCTATTGGTCAGAAGCATACCTGACCAATAGCGCGCGCGCGGCGCTCGTGAGATTCGCGCGCGCTATTGGTAACGCGCAAGTGCACATGCGCGAACTTCCCCCTCTCCGTCGACCGATGGAAGTTTGTCGGTACCAATACAAATGCCTGTCTCGCAATTATCTTTTTATAATATAAGAGATCAAACAAAAAGTATATTTTAACATAATGCTTTATAAAACCACAAACCAAATTATAACAAGCAACAATTTAACCAATTTCGAATTGAAATTCTTGTCGTTAGTTAATAACTATCCACGCTAGTGATGTAACGAATATTCGTATTCGCATTAGAATATACTGCGAATGTTTTGCGAATATGGCAAAGAAAATGTCCTCCTCCTTTTTACCTCAAAATTCAGTTGTTTTGTTTGTACACTTTCAAATCGGATGCGTTCGTAATGAAGTTCGTAAAATGTATGATTTTTTTTCATTAATTTATTTAAGATAAATCAACGGCCTTAGAAATGTCATTGTGACAACTGTCGCAGGTATCATCCTAGATTTTACAAACTACCTTTAAATAACTCGGCCATCCTCGAAAAAAAAAATAAACAATGAAACGCACTTCGTTCGAACGGGACTGCCTCCAATGTCACCAAGCCATAGATAAATGGCACCAATAGGGAACATGCACTATTTTTATTTTTGTCTTCATTTTAAAGAATTCCATGTAGAATAAACCACAGTTAAATTAAAAAATTAATACATTGTAATTTATCGGAAAAAAAGCGGTTTTAAATTGACCGTTTTAATTTTCGCGCGAAAACGGACCTATGGTTCCGATGACATGAATGACGTCACTCAAGTCTTGTCACTGCCTCACTAGTCGAGTGGTCGTACTTCACTGTACTTGTTCGTCGCTGGCTTTCATACTTTTGCATATTTTATCGAGTTTTGAAATATTTTTTTGTAAAAAATTTAAAATGGACTATCTATCAACATCAGGTGATCATAACAATACCGCTAATATTCCGAAAAAAACCGTGTTTTATGCCAATGTGGACATTGGCATAAAACACGAGTCAACACGGTCAACACACATCTATTTCAACAAAGTTTCCAAATTAATTGTTTTTGACAGGACCTTCTGACCCAAAACTGAGAAAAAAGTGGTTTCAAGCTGCGAAAATACAAAGTTTAACAACTATGATTTATACATACTGTAGTAATTTAGTCCCTTTCATTTCTACCCTTGAAAACTCTGCACTTTCGACAAATAAAGTTAGAACCATGTCAACACTAACTCTTGGTAAATTCCTGGAGTCTGCTTTGATGAACCCAACTTCCATATTTATTACAAAAACGCAATTAATATTCCGATAAAATAATATTTACTTTTTCAACCATATAGACCGACAAACTTATGTGTTCCGGTGGCCAAAATTGGAACTACGTGAAATGCAATGCAAAAACGATATTTATTGACAGTTCTATACTGACAATAGCGACGCCGCCATCAGAACAAATAAGTTTGTCGGTCTAACGTCAAATAAGTTGATTGCTGTTTTAAAATACGTTTCGTTTCAGTTATTTTTAATTCGTAATTACAGTTAAAAAACAACATTATGTAAAATAAAAATGTTGCAGTGACCTTTCTTTTATATTATTTTAACATTTTAGTCATAAAATTTTCATAATTATTATACTGCGTGTTTTTTTAGTCGTTGATTTCCCGCAGCAGAATGCTTTACCTTCAGTAGTACTATCGATTTATGCTAGTAATTTTATTTTTGATTTTTTTTTTTGAAATTTTTTTAAAACTTTTTTTGAAATTTTTTCTTAAATTATAATGGGAAAATGGAAACTAAATGTGAGTAAATAGTAAATAATCATTTTTTTGATAAACGCGAAGGGCAATGACCCCGGCCAGTGACCGTTTGTGACGCAGCTAGTAATATTGGTTCGAGTTTCGTCTATCATAATCGTAAAACTTTTGATTTAACTAAAAAAAGAACTTTATTAATGTATTTTACTACTAAGATAGAATCATTTTACTGCGGGAAAACAACGACTAAAATTCCACGCTGTATATGCATCTTCCCTATTAAAAAAAATCTGAATATTCGCATTCGTATTCGCGAATGTCTGAAATATGACATTCGATACATCACTAATCCACGCACTGTAATTAAAATTATAATTCTCTTAATAATTTGAACTCGAGTAACTAAAAATAAAATTTGGGTATATTTTGATTTCTCCCGTGAAGTCCCGGTACGTCCTCCGTGTACCATATACAACGTGTTAATTTAAATGCGCAAAACCTGAAATTAGTTTGATCAGAACAACTAGTAGAATCCATTAAACCACTTTTTAATATAGGTCATATTTTTCAAAAAATATTCAATAAGAATGTTGCCCTGTCTATTTATTAATAGATCAAGCCGTCACGTGCGCAAACCATACCTACCGACTCGTCCCTCGACAAAGCGTCGTCGCAGACGCAAGAAACTATCAGAATTGCCAGTAAAACTAAAACAGCTCATAAAACCTTTTAATTCTTTTTTATGTTGTTTTTTCCTTCACAATTATGTCAATTGTATTAAAAATCATTTGGGGTGTCTGAGGTTTTGCGCATTTAACTTAACACGTTGTATGCGTCACGATGAAAATCGTGCGCCATATGTGGCTCACGGAAAATTGTCTTTAAGCTAACCCGTAGTAATATTAGTAATGGCTTTATATAATTCAAAGTTGATTTTCATTCATTTAAATCATAAATTGTTCGAAAGTTAATTCATCAAAAGTTTGGTCAACATTTTTGACCACTGCTTAAAGGAGAATGCAAAACTTGCCATTGATCTTGGGCCCAAAAAAATTAAGTTAATGTGCAGAGATGAGATGTATTCTACGTGAAAGACCACACACACACCGTCAACTTTTATTATGATGACACCATAATCCGTCCCAGGGGGAAAAAGTTATCGTCCATAATAATTTATTATTTTTATATAAACATTTTTTTTTCACTGGGACCAATTTTGTCGACGCCATACTAAAAGTTAAAGGTGAAATTGGATCTACTTCGTAGTCTATGTCCCAAATCTACACAACATTTTTTTGGGCCCAGTCTTTTGCATTGTCCTTTTACATACCATTTACTACCAGTTTGTAAGTAGACATAATGAACGTACGTATTTGGTGAGCGTGACAACGGTGGTGACTTGATTACCGTTGGAAAGCCTGTAGTTTTTCACACGATGGCGTACGCAGTTTCTGCGCGTCGGCGAACTGTCGCGAATCGCCGAAGTTTCGCGCCTTCCACGCCATACTGTCTCTGTAGTTGCGCTCTCTTTGGCAAGCGTGGCGAAGACCGACTGTGAACACCACGGTTACCACAATTAGTTAAAATCTATATACATAAAACTCAAAGGTGACTGACTGACTGACATAGATATCTATCAACGCACACCCCAAACCACTGGACGGATCGGGCTGAAATTTGGCATGCAGGTAGATGTTATGACGTAGGCATCCGCTATGAAAGGATTTTGATCAATTCCCACGGGAACGGGAACCACGCGGGTGAAACCGCGGGCGCCCGCTAGTATTGGTATAATGGTCGGAATATTGCTCTTAAATTCACTAATATGACGTTAAAATGTTTTTGATTTGTAGTTTATACAGAATAAACTATTTTAAATTTTAATTCTTGATTCTTTTAGAATTTACTTTTTCTTCAAACAAATAGGTCGATTGAAAAATCGATTAGGTACTTACATATCGATTTTAACTATTAGTAAGATAAATCGACGTCTCAAGAAATGTCACTGCGACACCTGTCGCAGGTATCATCCTAGATCTTACAAACTATAAAATCATATTTGATGGTAAAAAACAATTTAAAATCAGTGTTCGTATAATCGGGAATCGACTGCACCGCATTACTAGTGAATTCTTCATGACAGCTGTCACTATCGAGCCATTTTGTGATTACAATACTGATAATAATTTTTTGGATACATACCCATATATTCTTCTTCTATAGACATCTCAAGTCTTCGCAATGACCCTTGGTAGTCCGTGTGGAAATTCTCTTTGACATAGTATGGGACCTGAAAATAATACAAAAATACTACTTAGCCAATGACGTTCAATATACAACTAGACACCCAATCTCTAAGAAAAATTCCTCAAAAAACGTCCGAGCGGCGTTGACACAGATGACATTAACACATTCGTTCAAATTAACACCTTATCTCGTGGCAGTTAGTGTTTAATGTCAATTGTATACAACTAAACGGAAACTCTGCCCAATAGTTGCGTGGGCAGACTTTTGCTTCGGACAATATTTGAGCGTGAATATGAGTCTAGTTGTATATTGAACGTCATTGTACTTAGCAATATAAATTCTCAAATTAAAATAATTCAACACAAACAGTTTTACAAAATGCCTTTTCTGGTATTTTTTTTTTTGTGGAGAGGAATGCATTTACGCACCATAACTCGCCTGGGGAAGACGAGCCGTGTGTGGGACTCACGAGAATACCCACTAAACCCCCCCGCGCTAGAGTTGCTTATCGATAGTCCACTATCGATAGTCTATCGATAGTTGACGTCATATCAATAGTATCGATAGTCTATCGATACTATCGATAGCCCAAATCCAGGCAATACTATCGATAGTATCGATACTATCGAGCAACAATACTATCGATAGTTTCGATAGTTTTTTAACTACCGATCAACAATACTATCGATAGTATCGATAGTATTGCTTACCCGCGATAGTATTGTTTGGATTGGGCTATCGATAGTATCGATACTATCGATATTATCGATACTATCGATAGCACTATCGATATTGTTACTATTTTTCAAGGTCAACTATCGATAGCGAAACTATCGATAGTTGGGCAACTTTACCCCGCGCTCCTGCATCGCCGTCGGCAAAGTCCCTGGACCTTGCATCAGCTTACTACCAGGGACAGCCTTTTCTGGTCTACTGAGTAATCTTAACGTTCGGATATTGTAATTTTCCAAGGCCAGAATCGCGCTCGAGGAGGCGCTCGTGGCGCAGCTGTGACAGTGGTTCGTTAGCGATACCGAAAGTCAAGCTACCTACGCCGCGGTCGGTTAATGGATGGGTGACCATTCTGACCATATTTAGTGACATTAATTTCGAGCGTCTCCGTGCTTCGGAAGGCACGTTAAGCTGTTGGTCCCGGCTGATATTTACTATAATGTAAATATTAGTCGTCAAGCCTAGTCAGAGGCCATTTGGCGTCTTGATAACATCTGACATTAAGGTTGGTCACTTGCCTTACGCACCCCTCCACCAACCCGCACTAGGCCAGCGTGGTGGAGTATGGCCCACACTATCTCACAATTGAGATAAGGCCTGTGTCCCAGCAGTGGGAACGTATATAGGCTGATGATGATGAAGGCCGGAATCAACGGGCTTTTTCTAAGTTCGCTGAAGCGAGTTTAGAAAAAGCCTGTTGGTTCTGACGATGGATCGTAGACCGCATAGTTGTTTAACGTCAGGCAAGTTTTTCAATGGAGAATGTTCACTAGTTTCGATTTTTAACTTTTCTTATAGTCCATATGAAATAAAAAAAGTGTGTATAAAAATTATTTCGATATGTTACTTAGTTCCCGAGATATTGAATTTTAAACGACGCGAGTGTTGGCCGGCCGGGGCTCGTTGCGGTGACGTCACTTTACATACTCTCACGCAGTACGTTGCGCGCTCCGGTACGGTTATTTCGTAGTGAACCGTACCGGAGCGCGCAACGTACTATGACCTGTGACGTCATCGTACTGCAGCGCCAGCATGGCCGACGCGTGATGAACGGGATTTTTAAATGTCTATAAAATCTAAACTAATTGATATTTTGGCATGAAACAAAAAATAATGTGTTTATATTCACATAGGCTTTACTGTGACAAAGTTACAAGCTATTTCGCATACCTAGTAACATTCTCAATTGCTTGCTTATAAAAAAATCAGTTTACAACTGGTCTTCTCTGGTCTACTGAGTAGACCGAGTAGACCAACTGCCCAGCTTATCCTCACCTTCAAGTTAACAGTCTCTCTCGCCACCGGGTACTTGGAGCTGGGCTGCAGACTGAACACCGGCTCGCTGATGAAGAACCCTGACATCATGGACAGCAGCACCAGTACCAGCACCGGCAGCAGCTGCACCAGGCCGGCGTGGGCTTCGCGCGGTTCCGGCTCGCGCTGGCGACGACGAGTGTAGACCGTCGGCCCGCCGCCGGGGAACGCTGTAGGAAAGGCGGATTTGAGACACCGCTGATTTTATATAGAAAACTACAACATGCTTATTTATGAACTAGCGGACGCCCGCGGTTTCACCCGCGTGGTTCCCGTTCCCGTGGGAATTGATCAAAATCCTTTCTTAGCGGATGCCTACGTCATAAAATATACCTGCATGCCAAATTTCAGCCCGATCCGTCCAGTGCATTGAGTTACAAGTACTACGTATAGAGAGGCTATACGGAACAAAAAATGTGTCACAAAATGATGACTGGACTGACTGATGTATTTGCTACAGCGGATGTCGTCTAACCAAACTATAAAACTTGCAGCGCTAGATTGCTTACAGAGTATATTTTTCTGGCAACCAAAACGTCGTAAGCGCCATGCAAAGCAAGGCGCTTACGCGTTTTGTTCGAAATGCCTATCTCATAGATCTTGAATGAGTTGTTGCCGTAACCATGGTAACGGTAACAAAGCATCGCGCAAAGATTTTGTTTGCGGTGTCGGTTCTATACGCTAGTAATTGTAGTTCAATGGTCCAGTGGTTTGGGCTGTGCGTTGATAGATATCTATGTCAGTCAGTCAGTCAGTCAGTCAATCAGTCACCTTTGAGTTTTATATATATATAGATGTTGTGTGTTGTGCAATAAAGTATATATCTATCTATCTATGCTTTAGAAAATAAATTATCTGATATAGGTCATATAAATCTGTTCTTCTCCCGGTCTTCTCAGTAGACCGCGTAGAAACTCTAAATAATTTAGTGCAATAACAATACAGAGAATCGACGCTAACTTTACACACTGTTCTTTTCCCGGTCTTCTCAATAGACCGAGTAGAAGGCCGGTATAACAATATACTGCGTGTTTTTTAGTCGTTGTTTTCCCGCAGCAGAACGCTTCACCTTTAGTAGTACTATCGATTTATGCAAGTTTTTTTTTTTTTTTAAGTTTGATGGGAAAATGGAAACCAAATGTGAGTAAATAGTAAATAATATTTTTTTTTATAAACGCGAAGGGCAATGACCCCGGCCGGTGACCGTCCGCGACGCAGCTAGTACAACTTTTGATTTGACTAAAAAAAAACTTTATTAATCTATTTTACTACTAAATCATTTTACTGCGGGAAAACAACGACTAAAATTCCACGCTGTAGACCCCAAACACACTAATTAACCAAAGCAGCCACCGTAATATTGACCGGTAGCGCCGAAGAACATGTTGAACAGCTCCTCGGCGGTCAGGTCCGACTCGAACCCTCGGGCGTAGTACTGCTGCTGGTGGTGCGTGGTCTGCACGGGTTCGTCGCCGCGCAGGTCGTACTGCTTGCGCTTCTCCGCGTCGGTTAGGATGGCTGCTGCGTTGCCGATTGCCTGGTGAAGAAGTGATTATGAATTAATTTGCTGACTTATTAAGCATTGTTTTTTTGACTGCGCCTGATAAGACTTGGTACTGACTGACCCTGCCCTATATGTTAGGGTTCATGAGGCCAAATTCCAAACTGGACACCCACCCATTCATTTATGTGACGAACAATTGCGTTTTCTCTTTGTGTGAATGTTTATTTTAAATAAATAAATGAGAAATGATAACTGATATAAAATGACTGAGATTGATAAAATGATTCACAGAAAAATAGTTAAAAATTTAGCACCTAAATTGTATGCCAAGCTACGAACGCACTGTCGTGTCCTGTATGCTAGAGCTTGGTTATTCTTTATAGTCAAATGTAAGGAAAAAATACCAGTAATAGTTTTAAACATATCTATTTCATATTTTTAGAGGCAGGGTTTTTGTCAAGTATCGGTGATGCCACACGGGCACGTTGCGCGGTGACGGAGCGTCGTCGATGCGTTATATTTCATACAAATTGAACGGCATGCCACACGGTCCGTTGTGGCGACGCGCGTCGCCGTAACGCGTAGCCGAGAGACGAAGCGGGGGAAGTGGTGCAGCGCTCCGACACCGGAACGACGACGCACGCGTCGCAGTATGGTTTATGCAGTCGAGATAGCGGTGCACCCCAAGTACATAAATCATCATAATGAGTATCACTATCAATGACATTGACTACCTTATCTCATTAGTTGAGGAAAGACCTCTTTTATGGGATAAAAATCACAAACTAAACCTAAAATCAACGCACGACGACGCTTAGACAACGCAGCGCGTTGCGACGACGCGTCGGATCGTGTGGCACCCATTCCGTCGAGCGCTTGCGGTGCGTCGACGCAGCGCAGCGCAACGCGCCCGTGTGGCATCACAGTATGGAGGTCGTTGGTGTACAGGGCCCGCAGGTGCTTGTCGAGTATAGATGACTTTGGCGTCCAAAAGTTTAATGTGCAATTAATGCAATTTATGGAGGTTGGTGTTCTGGTGTGGACTGCATTGATATGCTGGCTGTTTGTTTCTTTTTTTTTTGTTATTGTTTTACTACAATCTGTCGCCTTCTCTGGGACATTCAGCAGTATGTTTGTTAACATATTTTTTCCATACCTTGAAAGCTTCCCCGGCGCCGGGAGCATGGTTCTTATCAGGGTGCAGTTGCAGCGCCAACTTCTTATATGCTTTCTTGATGTCCGAGTCAGTAGCTTCTTTGGTCACACCTACAAATGAACAACAAATATATACAAATGTAACACACTATAAACAAAATGTTCCACTGCAGTGCACAATGTGTACTGGCTGTAAAACAAAACTGAGTGATAATCACTGATTTCCATAGACACTGGATAGGGGATTAGTACCAAATATTTGATCCGATTTGAAAATCGCCATATTGGCGCTGAGAGCAGTAGTTAGTGTACTTGGAACTAATAATAGTGCTGACTTTCGCAGATAAACTTCGATAATGCTGTCATTGTCAATGTCAATGGCTGTCCATTTGAAGCGTAGACAGAGAAAATTGAAGACATTTTAGTTCCCAGTACACTATTGGGGGCGCTTCAAATCGACAGAAAAAATAGCTGTCATTTCAATGTCTATAGCCACTCAAGCGTAATACGCTGAGCGTATTATCATAGAGCTCAGTGGTGATAATAGATAAAAACTAACATTATAAATACTATTATCAGGCAATAATAAGGTTTTTTTTTAACAAGGAAATTACATACATTATAAAGATATCTCCCCCAAGAAAATACTACTCTTCGTGGAAGAGGCAGGCCTTGAAGAGGACCACCTCCTTCTGCGAGCAAGTAATGTCGCAGAAGGAGGCAGCGGAGCGGGAGCGCGAGGAGGACCCCCTCGCTGCTCCCCTCCGGGGTAGACGGCCGGGCCGGAGAAGGTGAGCTCACTTAGCACGCTTTCTCCGGCCTGAGGGTTGACCTGCGGGCGGGGGTAGCCCCCCAACGCCCGCTTTGCACAGGTTGCTCGAGCCAAGTCTGAGGGTCACCTAGTTTCTCGGGTGGCCCTCCCTAGGCGCCACCCTGACTTGAGGCCTCTCAAGTCGGGGTACCCGGGGATGGGCTGGTCAATAGCCATAAGGCTAGCACCGGTTCGTCCTAATCGGGTGTGAAGGAGAAACCGGGGCAGTTTAGTGGGTAATGGACGCTTCAGTCTTGAGTCCCACACACGGCCGCAGGTCTAGCTAGCCTGCGGTTATGGTGCATAAAAGCATTCTCCTCCGAAAAAAAAAAAAGGCCTTGAAGAGGAAATATTAATGTTAGAAGTTAGTTAGGTGCAAGAACTCATAACATTAGGGTGTAAATACATTTTTTTAATTTCAGAAGTCGAAAGTTATAGGGGATTTGTTAATGTGATTAAAAGTAGCTTTCAAATTCAAGTTTTAAGTTAATGTTTAATTTTAAACATGATAATAGAACATTTAATTTATATCAACAAAAACATTTTGCTCGTAATTTATAAATGTGTTACAGCAAAGAGTAGTAAAATCAGTCAAAATCATCAAGCTAGTAGATACACATCACTCAGTCTATTTCCCAAGGGCATACAACAAAAACAATGACAAGGCTACCTAATTCGATTAGGAAACAAATTGCACAACTTACCTAAGATTTCATAGTAATCTTTGCACTTCGTATTGACCCTGCGGACTGCGTCAAGCTGTTCAGACGTGTATTCTCGCTGTGGAGGCTGATGGGCTGGCGGTTTGCGCTTCCGAACTTCCTCCGTCCCAGGACTGGTAGGGGGAGTACGCTTAGGCACATTTCCCGACGCAGCAGCAGCTCTCACCCGCGTCAGAAGCTCCTTAGCACGCGCAGTAGGGTACAAACGCTCTGCTTTAAGCAAAAACTTTTCAGCTTTCTCAACATTCCCTGCTGAAAACGAACTCTGTGCAATCTCAATGCACTTGTCAGCCTCGTCCTTGTTGCCTTCGATCGTCATTTTTGGAACCGCGGAGGTCGATCAACCGATACTGCTTATGATGAAACGTAGCCCGTTAGGCGTAGAATACACTTTTAAGTTTGCTGCGCAAATTTGATTAGTGTAAATATAGTTTAATTGCGATTAATTATTTTCTTGTAATTCATCGTGACCAAAGACGTCAAAAAAGTACATAATGCGTCAAAATAACAGTGGGGCAACTTGCAGAAAATAAATTCATAGCCTTAGAACATTGTTCAGTCATTGCTGTCTAATAGTTTCTGAGTTTCTGAACCAATGATATTATTTCTGAACGAATTTTAGAGCAGCATATAAAAGGAAAAATGATTATAGTATGTATGCTTTACATACCGCATAATGGTGGCTGACTGAACTGAATCAAAATGCTGAAGTGGGTATGATGCTGCTGAAAACCAAAGTCATTAAAAGGGTTAAATCTTAGATTATTTTTAGGAAGGTCCTCAGAACAATAACTAAAAGGTCCACGAGTTTCCGAACGCATCAAAATTAAAAACAAACAATGACGTACAAGATGTATGCCGTCAGCCGTCACTGATGTCATATGACGAATGCACCACAGTTCAATTGAATTTTGTGTTGTTTTCGCTATACGCGTATTCAATGTTGTAATAAGTGTGATCCTCACCAAACTAACTATTCATTAATCAGTTCTACAGCCCATAAAACCGTCTAGAAAAATGGCAGCTCCCATCTACAATCCGGTAAGTCATCGCATAGGTACAACGATAGTTTTTGAGGCGAAAACGCTAGGTTTTACGCTGTCTTTTCGGCGTCCTCAAGGTCGCATAGAACAATAAGGAGTTACTAGCTATTTACAATGTAAATATGTCGCAATGGCTTATTGATTTTATCGTGAAATGTTAATTTTATGTTTTACATTTTACGAAATAGTTTTGGTTTTACCCTGTGTCTTTTAGGTGATTAATCGCTGTTTGCATGCGAATTTTCCTCTTGCGCAATCTTTTAAAGATTTTCACGGACATTTGTCGGTAAAATTTGCTATAACGTCCTCATATTCGCTGTAAAAACTGTCGGAAGCTTCGTTCTAGAATAAAATGTATTGGAATTTAGAATTACATAGGTATATAATGTATAGTTCTAATTGGGTCAACTAGAGTTGGTGATGGGCGATTGTTCCAAAAATTTACAATCGAATTGTTCGAATGATTCAATACTTGGTATTCGATAGATCATTCGTCTTTCGAATGAAAATTAATCATTCGAATGATAACTCGATTGTCGAATGATCTTCGACCGAATTAATTCATTCGAATGAAAATAATAGAATGAATCATTCGAATGATTTTCTATTATTTCATCAGTTAACTGTTTAAATTATTTTGCTTTCATTCTTTTTAAGGTAGGTGATTATGATTTTGATATGTTAGTAGCAGTTTTCCAATTAAAGAATGTAGTTTCATTTAATTTCAACATTTTTAATTCATGCGAATGATGAAAATTTATTCGATTGATGCAAATCATCTGAATGTTTCTTTTTCATTCGAATAATTCGAATGGCTGTTTCATACAATCGAATAATTCGAATACCTGCCCATTCGAATGATCATTCGAATGAATCATTCATTTTCGCCCATCACTAACTAGAGTGTTGCCAGGAACTCTAATGCCTACAGTCTAGTCTAGAATTTAGGGTTTTCAACCACATTTAAAGTTAGGTCTCCCTTAGTTTTTACTAAAATAAATATATTATTGGGGAGAATACTTGTGATGGAAAGATGGTTATATGAGCCTACATGAACATAATAGAAATTTATAGTTATGAAGATTTCAGTACAAACAAGTTGCCAATTCATATTGCTTCAATTTTTATACCTGTCTTTGACAATACTTCTTTGAACTGATATGAACACAAGTAAATACACTCATCTGTAGAAAAATACTGTAAATCAGTATTTTTCTGTCCTATACCCTAATAAACTCCCTAGTTTTGTAATCTGCATTGTTTGTGGGATAATAACATTAGAGTAAATACTATACCATGTTGGACAAAAACACAAGATAGATTCAAAAAAAAAAATGTTTATTCTATAAGTTTTTTGGTAATGTTTTTTTTATATTTTATTTTCTATGTGACTTAAAAGTCACATTGAACATTTTCAATGCTTTATCTCCTAAACTGAATAATGTATATGTTACGGGCCATTTGATAAGTCCAGGCATTATTCATAATGGCCGTTCTGTATTAATAATGCCTGACTCAATTGGGCCATGTGATTAAAACAGCATGATTTATCACTTTTCCCGGCCATTATGAATAATGCCCACCCTATCTTGGGCCAAGTAATAAAATAGGTGAACAGTAGTGTTTTTGTTTATTAAAAGACAAAAAACTTACAATTTTTTCATAAAAAGTTACCAAAAAATAAGCGGCATGTATATATTACCGGCCAAAGCCGATTTCAGGACAAACTAGTTTGGCCTAGGCTAAACTAGTTCTTACTAAGGGGGAAATCGACTCGGATGGATATAGGTTAGAAGGCTAAGGGCGGGAGCGAAGCGAAGCGGAGCTCCCGCCTTAGCCTTCGTGGTTTTTTTTTTTAAACCCTGAAAACCTTTTTTGGTTTTACTATAATAATATATTCTATGTTGACTTAAATTAGTTTAGCCTAGGCCAAACTAGTTTCGTCGTTAATCCTTCTAGCCCCGGAAAACCAGACACAATAGAAAATCTACTGTTAAGCGGCACGCGAGTGCCGGTTCGGCTTTGAGTGGTCGTTAAATCGTTAATTTGGGGAATAGGTGTTAAAAAAAAATAACCACGAAGGCGAAGGCTAAGGCTTAGCCTTCTAACCTATATCCATCCGAGTCGATTTTCGCCGCACGTAAGGCACGGCCGCGGTCCAATTTATCACATTGCCCGGCTACAAGTATAGAATTATTCATACTGCCCGGTCCAAGTGATAAATTCAAGCTATCTTAAACACTGATTTATTACATGGACCACGGGCCGTCGGGCATGATTAATAAGGGCCGGTCAAAGTGATAAATTAATCACTTTGCCCGTCGCTCTCGGGCATTATTAATAATGGCCGGTCCTTATTAATAATGCCCAGTTAATCACGTTGCCCGTAACATATACAAATATTATCACATATGTTTAATTTTTATTATTGTCTCTAACCACTTATTAATCAAAAAATTATCATAAATTTAAAAAAAATTACAGCATTTAATTTGTTTATGGTCACATCAGTGATTTACAAAAAATGTATGTATTGTTTAAAATTTTAGTTAATAATAAGCTATTCCTGCCCATGGGGGTGGTCTGCTAAACTTCTTAAGTTCTATGATCAAGACCACAAGAATACTACCATTATGCTCTTCTGAATAGGCAAAAGTCCCCTAAATGGGTACCACTAGGTTGCTGGTGCAACCGGAGTGTTCGGAGAGGCCTATGTCTAACAGTAGATTGCTATAGGCTGATAATGATGTTGCTGCAGAGAAATAAATAAATAAATATCTCTGGACATTATTCACACAGCGCCATCTGGCCCCAAACTAAGCATTAGTTTGTGCTATGGATTCCAGACAATGGATAAACAAACTTATTATACTTTTTTTTATGAATACGTACACCCAGCCCAATACAAACAGACATGTTCCTGCACACAAATGTTTGTACCGTGCGGGGATCGAAACCGCGACCTCTGATGTAATAACTGACTTCTCGACCATTACACCAAATGGCTCGTCAAGTAGTGTTGCTTACACGCGATAGTATTGCCTGGTTTTGAGCTATCAATAGTTTTGATACTATCGATAGGCTATCGATACTATTGATATGACGTCAACTATCGATAGACTATCCATAGTCGGATTATCGATTGGCAACACTACTTGCCAATTCCTGGATCATGGTACAAACGTACCATTTTCTTTTTTTCGAGGCCAATGCGTTTATGCACCATAACCGCAGGCTAGCTAGACCTGCGGCCGTGTGTGGGACTCGAGACTAAAGCGTTTCCACTAAACTCCCCCGGTTTCCCCTTCACACCCGATTGGGACGAGCCGGTGCCAGCCTTGTGGCTATTGAGCAGCCCATCTCCGGGTACCCCGACTTGAGGGGCCTGAAGTGGTACAAGGGTACCCTGAACAGATCGTCGGTAGAAATACTTGGAGGAATACTAACCACTAATCTAAATAATTGTTATGCTATGGGCATACTTACTTACTTACTTACTATGCTGGCTCAGCGATCCGAAATGGGTCTTGGCCTCCGACGTCAAAGCTCGCCATTTTCTTCGGTCCTGTGCCAATTCCGCCCAATCATGCACGTTTAGTGCCTTGAGGTCCTTGGCGACTTCGTCCCTCCAGCGATATCTCGGACGACCCACAGGACGGCGTCCTGTTGGTCGTCCCAGATAAGCACCCAGGTACTTCTGGTGGCGGAACGGAAGATATTCCGCAAGATTCTGGGACCAACCAAAGGAGAGGATGGGTGTTGGAGGCCCAGGTTCAACCAGGAGATCGAAGACCTGATAGCCGAGCCGAACATTATGGGGGAAATAACATCATCCCGACTACGCTGGCTCGGACACGTGGAGAGAATGGGGGAAGATCGAGCTGCCAAAAGATGCTATGGGCATAAAAATATATAATAAATTGCCAGTAAAAAACTTTAAAAAAGTATTGAATTGTATACCTGGTTAATTTAACATAATTATTATAGTGCAAGCGACTATTTGAATTCTCAACATTAGATCGGGAACTTAATCATCAGACTGTATTGTAGTCAAATCACATTACTTAATATGTT
The DNA here is from genome assembly GCA_949319885.1 of Mecyna flavalis. Classification (NCBI taxonomy): domain Eukaryota; kingdom Metazoa; phylum Arthropoda; class Insecta; order Lepidoptera; family Crambidae; genus Mecyna; species Mecyna flavalis. The sequence continues at coordinate 894,966 of OX439422.1, forward strand.
TGCATGCTATGATATGTATAGCGGAACAAGGCTGACTTTTGTACCTGACCAAGTGACCACCTTACGTAACCTGTTTCTCGCAAATAAATAATTTCATTTTCTACAAATGCGGTCTCGTGTAATCGTAAAAAAAAGTAAAAGTATAGTATGACGCATAACCTATTAGTCATTCTGATCGTTTAAAACTGGCGATTCTAAGTATTTAATTTGTTATCGTATTTCACAGTAGCTAGGTGGATCTCTTATCTAATACTAAAACTAGGAATTCTACCACTGGCCTGCATGTATATAAAGAACGCTTGTATTTTCGTAAAGAACCACCCAGAATATTTTCAGAAACTCGACGAAGTTAAAGTTAGAAAACTAAGAGCTCAGTACGTGAATCTGTTGCATCAACCTCAATGTCGGTCTTACATATACAAAAAAAATGCTTATAACATGTGTATCATATTGTTTAACCATCTCCCAGATAGAATTAAAATTTTAAATGATAGAGATTTTAGGATAAAACTTTCTGCATGGCTATCTGAACACTGTTTTTATACTGTTACTGAATATATTAATAATAATTATGATAATTTACCTATGTAATATGTATAATAATAATAATGTCTAATAATTTTTGTTCCAATTTATGTAAGTACATTTGCACACCTGCATGCAGGTTGAATACACGCACATTATAATCTCGACAAGACCTTTGTTTACTGTATTTTAGCAAATAAACAATTTGATTTGATTTGATTTTGATTTAATCTTACTTTAGGGTCTGATGACTGTCGGAAACGCATCTATCACTTACAAAAGCCTTTGATCCGAAAACTCTATACAGATTTTAGGACTGAGTAAGAGACAGCTACACATCATTGTTGTCCATTACAGGACATTGTCGTCTAAACAAGCACATGACTGTAACCCGTTGTCCTAGGTGAACGACAAACGCGGCAACGCGACGCGATGCGACGCGACGCGTAAATGTCAAATGGTCGTTGTGTATGATAGTGGCCTACGTTGTCGCGTTAAGGCCTGTATTCACTTTGATTAGTGCGAGTGCGAGTGATTAGTAGCTGAGGGTGATTAGTGCAGGTGCGTAGTGCAAGTAGTGTCCAATTGTTGGCGAGTGCGAGTGATTAGTAGTTGAGGGTGTGTGTGTGTGTGGCAGGCACGCCGCGAGAGAGGGGGATGGGCGGGCGCGCGGGACGTGGCTACTCGCAGTCCACTCGCAGAAAAATAGAACACGCTTCTAAACACTTCACTACGCAGCCAACTAATCACTCGCACTAATCAGTCGCTGTCCACACTTATTTTCTACTAATCACTAATCACTTGCACTAATCACTCGCACTCGCACTAATCAAAGTGAATACAGGCCTTTAGTCAGTGCGCGACGACACGAGACGTAATGCGGACTTGTTTTTTGCGCGACAAGACGCGACGACGCGCGACGGCTTGACATTTCCAAAGGAATTTTTGTGAAGGAGTATGAATACACTTTTGACAGATTCATTTCGCTCTAAATGTATAATATTTGTTGTCTTTTTTCTGTTTACGAAGTTTCTGTAGGGCTAAGTATTTAAAATATGAATTTTCTAGTAATAACGCAGTATATTTGCCCATATGGTTAAAACACTACTGCCGCGTTTGTCGCGCACGGACATAGGACACACGTCGCGTGAAGTATTGGTCGCATTACGTCGCGTCGCGTCGCCCACCTAGGACAACGGGTGATGTGTCACGCAAGTAGAGTAAATGCAGACTCTGTCTAACAAGTGAATAAACACCTCTGCATATACTCACCTTATTCTGTCTGCCTTATTCTGCGAAAGCACATACAACCAGATAAAGCTTAAGACATCCACCAAAGAAAATACTACTCTAGAAGAGGCAGGACGGTCGTGTCAGACGGCTGTCCCATCGTGTTATGAATGAAAGAGGGATTAAGGAGTGCACCTGTGCTTGCGCACTCACTGCAGCACTATAATATATACTGCATAGTTGGTTGATAGTCAAAATTGCCCACCGGAGCCGAAAACTCGGCTAGGAGGATAAAATTATTAATGCAAGCGAATTACTAAAACGCCCATCTACACAAGTTGTGAAGATGATGTAGTGACTAATAAAATATACATTATGCATGTCCTTGTCGAATTACCATTTCCATAAAAGTATTTGATAATTGGATTCGTTGTTATCAACTTTAGTATTTGTTCTTTAGCTAAAATGTCATTCAGTGAAGGCGAAACGAGTTGGTAGCAGTAGGTTGTCAATGACGTGTATCACGTGTATGTATTTCCTCTGTGAGGGCTAGGCAAATGTATCGCCGGCCACAACGCTCGTCCCTGTGCGGGTATGAAGGGAAATCGCGGTTCATACATTACGAATAGAAGCAACCAGACCGATACAAACAGATTAACAGACATATTCATGCACACAAAAATGTTTGTACCGGGACCTTTATTCAGAGGTCCCGGTACAAACATTTGTGTGCATGACTCTATTTTACTAGTCAAAGGATTCCCTTTGACTAGTAAAATAGAGTTGCCCATAGAAAGTCATATATGGCTAAACTATCGATTGTTATCGATAGATGACGTTATTTCTATAGTATCGATATTAGATAACTATCGATAGTATTGATCGTTTTCTTGATTTACTACTACCATAGTGTAGATACTAAAGGTAGTAAAAAAAACGTAATATTTTTAGTGGACACCCTAGCATTACCATTACCCCAAAAATTAAATTATAAATGCAATGACGTTCAATTAAAAAACTAGACTCACAATCACGCTCAAATATTGTCCGAAGCAAAAGTCTGCCCACCCGACTATTGGGCAGAGTTTTCGTTTAGTTGTATACAATTGACATTAAACACTAAATGCCACGAGATAAGGTGTTAATTTGAACGAATGTGTTAATGTCATCAGTGTCAAAGCCACTCGGACGTTTTTTGAGGAATTTTTCTTAGAGATTGGGTGTCTAGTTTTATATTGAACGTCATTGTATAAATGTTATATATTTACTATAATATTTTTCTCTTGCCAACAGGTAGTACCATTCGTGTACCCCCTACCAGGGGGCATGTTCCCTGGTCGCATGATCAGGGTACAAGGCAATGTTCCACCAGGCGCAGAAAGGTATGTTCCAGTGGGCGGCACATCAACTGACCATGGGCGTAGCCAGCCATTGGCTCAGGATGGGGCAGCCATGAGCCCAATGTGGGGCAGCTATGGGCCCAGGGTGGGGCAGTCACCGGCCCAGGGTGGGGCAAGCATTCCACCCTGGCCCCCCGTGGCTACGCCCATGCAACCTACCCTACTCTGTTAACCCGGCGGGAGTGTGGTGATAAATGTTACATCAAGTATGTGGCGGGGTATGACATGCCCCAAAACAAAACTGCCTGTATATTATTGTTATTTTTAAAATGAACTTAAATTTTTGTATTCTTTATTTCTTTAGTTACCCCTCAAGATGGTTTTAAATTAAAAAAGTATACGAGTATATCAACATATTTTAATACATTTCATTAACAATTATTAAGACACTAATTTTCGGTTACAGAATCATAGCACGGGCGCATCAAATTAAAAAAAATTAATTTAAACGAAAAAACCTCTGAAATCTTAAAATATATGAAATCCTTGATGAAATAAATAAAAAAAAAACAAGTTATAATATAGGAACACTTTAAAAACGGTGAAAGTCAGCCTATGCTCAGTCAGTAAAATGTACCTCGCCGGGTTAAATTTGTTTACTCTTCCTAATTTTTTTTTATACCAGGTGGTAGCCGGTAGGTTCCTGTACTCGACCGTCTAGGTGGGTGGGTACCACCGCAGTGCCAGATATTTTCATGTTAAATATAGGTGTATTAAGCACTTCTGTGTTTCGGGGAAAGGGCACTGAAGCTAGTGAAATTACTGGGTTTAAGAGACCTAATAACTGTCGTCTCGGTGTAGCGGGCGCAGGGCGGTGCCAGACAGTAACTGCTTAGTTACTGTTTGGCACTGAACTGTCTAAGGGCAGACGTGGCGCTTACCATCAGGTGTACGATCTGCTCGTCTTGTTACACATTGTTCTCTCTCTCATGTTCGCGATCAGCCTCCAATTTCCCGGTCGAGCCGGCCCGTTTTGCACGGACAGGAAACGTCTGTAGCTTGGATCTTCCACTCTTTTAATCCCCTGTTACTTATCTCTCTCTTACTCTTACTTAATCTACAATGCCACTATCTCCCTCAGGTTTGCAATCAACCTCCAATGCGGTCCCAACACAGACCCTCGAGACGACATAGCAATGCACGTTAACTTCCGTTTCGTGGAGATGTGCGTGGTGCGGAACCACCTCACCAACTACGACTGGGGGGCGGAAGAGCTGGGGGGAGCCATGCCGGTCAGCAGGGGACAGGCGTTCGAAGCTCTGCTGCTGTGCGAACCTGATGCTTTTAAGGTGAGGCGTTCGGTCACTCATTCACTTCATTACCTAGATCATTCATTTACAATTTTTTCATTAATCTATGCACTTATTGATTCATTTCCCATTCACGCAGTCATTCAGTAATTAATTCACTCATCCATGTAATAATTCATTCGATCATCCATTATGAATCCATGAGTGAACGAATGACATCGTTCACTCATTCCTACCACTTTTTTCATTTCTTCACTTAGTCATTTGCTTATTGCTAGTCATTCCATTCCACCGGTTAATTTATTCCTCTCTCTCTCATCTTATTCATTCAAACACGCATTCTCACAATTATTTATCACACATTCATTCACGCCTGGATCCACGAGTTTATCCTCCCATTCATCAACTTGTTCAGCCACACATTCCTATTTTTTATTCATTCTTTTTCTTTATTTTCTTTCATACACGGATTTGTTACGTCATTAATTTATCAATTCTCTCTCTCATTCATTAACGCGTTATTTTCTTACTCATTCATTCGTTCACTGATTCATTAGCTCATTGTTTTACTCATTCATTTTATTCTTCCAAAATGAAGCTTATAATATTATCCAAGTTTATTATCAAGTACCTAATATTGTCTATTTACTAGGTGGTAGGTTCCTGTTCTGGGCCGTCTAGGTGGGTACCACCGCAGTGCCAGATATTTTCCCGTGAAATAGAAGTGTGTCAAGCAGCTCTGTGTTTCGGGGAAAGGGCACTGAAGCTACTGAAATTACTGGGTATATAAGACCTAATAACTGTCGTGTCGGTGTAGCGGGCGCAGGGCGGTGCCAGACAGTAACTGCTTAGTTACTGTTTGGCACTGAACTGTCTAAGAGCAGACGTGGGGCTTACCATTAGGTGTACGATCTGCTCGTCTTGTTACACATTGCAATAAAAAAAAAAAGATAACTTGATCTCAAAGATGAAGTCCTTTTCCCTGCAGTGGGACATTAATAGGCTAATACTTTACTATTTTATTTCCAGATCGCAATAAACGGAGTCCACTTCTGCGAGTTCCGCCACCGGCTGCCGTTCCAGCGTGTCTCCCACATCACAGTGGACGGCGACGTCAACATCCAGTTCCTGGGCGTTGAGGGCGCAGCCCCACAACCGCAGCCCTACATGGTACGCCCCCAGCAGTATTACCACGCTAACCAGTATTATAAGGTATTTTACTAATATTTCTTTTAGCATTTTTGGGTTGTGCTGTCTCGTCGTAAGTCCTTTGTGTAGTATTATTATTATACCTTGTTAATTCCAGCATGAGCCCTGCGACAGGTGTCAAAGTGACATTTCTAGTGACGTCGTAAAATATTTGATACTTAAGGAATCGATTCTTCTATCGATTTACACTGCAAGATTGACTACCTTTAAAAAATTATTCTTATTTTCGAATCGCATTCATATTTCGATTTTGCAATCCACGACGACTTACTTTTAATCAAATTGATTGATTTTTGATTACAGTATTTACGTAAGTAATAAACAAAACAATTAACGGGGCCAGCCCATCACGAACGTTATTTCAGTGCATACATTTGACAGTTAAAAATTGTGAAACTTTACTCCTGTCAGATAGTTGACAGCTGTCGGAGAAATCATGTTGGATTTTACAAGGTATAGTCTTTAATTAGTCAGGTATAGTGTTTTTCTTTCTGTTAGTGGCTTTTTTTTTTGACTAGAACGTTGATTTTGCCATGTGTGTACTGTGTGCGTACAAACTTGTATAAAATATTTTTTTGCATGTTTTTGGTTTCTGTCCTGCGTTTTCGTTAGTGTTTTCGTCTTCTATTTAAGTAGCTTTATAGGTGACCTACCTAAACGCAGCCACACCCCCAAACCTCACCATTTTTTTTTTTTGGTTTTATTCTGTGTTATACCCTGACCAGGAATACAAAAAACCTCGCCATATTGTGAAAAAAATATTGGAACTAATTTCTTCAAGTGGCAACAATCAAATAATAGAAAAAATATGATGTCATTCATTGTTATTCTGTCAAAGTGTGATGTCAATTGTCAACGGTGCCTTGTTACTATTGGATATTGTGAGTTATTTGTGAGAGTAACCATAGCAACCCAATGTTGCTATAACCATAGCTTATGTGGCGCCTCCAGAGCAGGTTTTTATATTCCTGGTCAGGCTTTACATACACATGCCCTTTGTGTTTTATGTTCATTTTTTCTTCTCGCTTGACTCCGCTAGCACCTGAAGAATAAACTCCATTTAACTGTTTGTTTCACAATGATATTATTGGTACAAATAAAATGATAAGATGTCTTAACAATCATTTTTTTCGCGAAGAAATCTTCCAAAATCAGTCTTAAATGACCAATCTTTTGCATTCGACACAATTACAAAGACTTAATTTCAAATATATTTTTTTATTTGTGTCACTTTTTACTTTCACTAACCTTCTAATATAACGTTTCAGGCTGAACCCCCGGCATATGGCGCATACGGAGCCCCGCCGCCGGCGTACGGCGCTCCGGGCTACGGAGGACCGCAAGGTACGATTTTATGCCCATTTTTATTCCTACTTTATACCTCTAGTAATCATAGACCATTAAAATAAAAAACCTCGCCATATTGCGGAAATATATTGGAACTAATTTCTTCAAGTTTCTTCAATTTGATTGTTGCCAAGCAAATCAAAAAACAATAAGATGTCATTCAATATTGCTGTCTGACAAAGTGTGATGTCAATTGTAAACCGTGCCTTGTTACTATTGGATATTGTGAGTTATTTGTGAGTATAACCATAGCAACCAAGCGTTGCTATAACCATAGCTAATGTGGTGCCTCCAGCAGGTTTTTTATTTTCTTGGTCAGGCTATAGTTATAAATAGTGCAGAGCCAAGCGTATGCAATTTCTTGAAGATATCATTATATTATATGTCAACATGGGCTTTATAATTTCGCTTTTTTGGTTTAAGAAGACATCATAAGTGGAGTTAAATAAAATTGATATTTATTTTCAAGAATAAAATGCATGGATATTTTTTTGCCAAATATTTATTTTATATAATCAATAGTTTTACGGGTATTATTTTTGTCTGTACTAGTCAAACAATCCTAGTACCATTGGAAAGGCGCCATTAATTTATAACGTGCCACGATTATGGTCTTAGCGATGACCATATATCTATATTTTTTTACATGAAAGAGGGGTATTAATAGTTCCAACGAACCAACGAAGTTACCAACTTGGTAATCGTGTTACCTAATAAATGTATGGTTTCAATGCCTAATTAACCTTTTGGACGCCAATTTCGTGTATAAGATATACGTGACAAGCACCTGCGTGCCCTGTTCGCCAACACAGCTATACTTGACAAAAACCCTGCCTCTAAAAATATGAAATAAATATGTTTAAAACGATTACTGGTATTTTTTCCTTACATTCGACATTAACGAATAACCCTGCTCTGGCGTACAGGACACGACAGTGCATTCGTAGCTTGGCGTTCAAAAGGTTAAAAGCCTTAATGCATGATTTATATAATGATTTTTCTCAATTCTTTTTTTTAAGCTTTATTTTTAATTTTATTGTTGGAGTTGTATTTATAATGATTAATAAACTAACATATAGGAAATATGTCCTAAAACTGAAAGATTTTCCTCCGAGCTAGATCGACTGTGCTCGGGGACCAAGAATCGATTTCCCATCTTGGTGTACCTTATTTTTGTTTTCTGGCAATTTGGTTCCAGAATATTTTAACTAGTGTTTAACAATCGATAGTGTATCGGTATTTGACGTCAAAGTATCGATTGCTCAAAACCAGACAATACTATCGCATGTAAGCGATACTATCGATAATATTGTTGTTCGTAAATAAAAAACTATCGATAGTATTGTTACTCGTAAATGAAAATACTATCGATAGTCCTACCGATAGGGTCGTCTTACTTAAATAGATGAAAACTATCGATAGTTAAACTATCGAAACTATCGATAGTTTGGAAATACTAATTTTTACTCAGGTGATATCGGCGAACAAAAAAAAAATACATGAAAGCAGTTTTTTTATACTATGTTCAATAAAATGTTGACACCAAAACACAATGATGCAAAACACCCAATTTTATTATTATGAAAAACTATTATTTTAATATCACAAGCAGACATCTTTAATTTACATTATGTACATATAACACGTAACAGTAACCACTGTATGTAAATAATAAAATTGCTATACAAAAATAAATAAATTTAATGTTTAATAATATACAATTATAAGAGTGAGTGCTTGTATATTTCGAAGGTAAGTATATATTTGTATTATATGTACAAATTGTCATTAATATGTATCTATTTTTGTACAGTCATTATTATAATTGAAGTAAATATGGCATAGTGGATGGGTCTCTCTTTGACGCCACATGTGCGTCATGAAATAAAGATTCTATTACCGGGTGGGACCTATAAGACGAAAATGAATAAAAATAAAAATCTAAATATTATTGATGTATGTTAAATCAATATAGGAAGTGCATTGCTTGCGCACTCACTGCAGCACTAAATTATTGCACATTGCTCATATTTAATTAATCGTTTTGAATCCCAAATGTAACCGGCTCGTCCCATTCGGGTGTGAAGGAGAAACGGGGGGAGTTTAGTGGGTAGTAGACGCTTTAGTCTCGAGTTCTACACATGGCCGCAGGTCTAGCTATCCTGCAGTTATGGTGCATAAACGCTTTCTCCTCCAAAAAAAAGTTGTCCATGGGCGGAAGCTATCACTTACCATCAGATCTCACACAATCTCGTTTGCCTCCCTCTTTATAAAAAAAAAACAGAAAAAATAATACCTGAGTAGTTGGTTAATCCTAAAACTCGGCTAGGAGGACGTATTGTATGTGTGTTTAATAGCTTAAAATAACTGGATTACTAACAAATTAACAAAACGGTGGTGGGTTTTTGTGATTGCGTGAAATATGTTTTGTATGTTAAAATAAACACTTAAAAGGATATCATTTGTAAAATATGACGCGACTCGTGCGTCATACGAATAGCACAGAGTAAAGCAATGACGCATCTTTGGCGTCATCCATAATGAATAATAGGATAAAGCCATGACGCACCCTTGGCGTCATCCGTAAGGAATCGGTAAAGACGCACCTTAGGCGTCATCCGTTTGATAAAACTAATCGCCACGTTTTTTAAATGTAGATTTTAATAAACCTTACTCCATTTAAGTGTTTTTATTAATTGTAAAACTATACCGTAATATTTGTGATTGGCAACATTTTTTGTTCCAGCTTTTGTAAAATTGTACAGTAATTTTTTGTTTATTAATTGGCAACATTTTTATATACGTTTTTTTTTTGTTTTGGCGCAGGCTTCTACTGAGGTTGTAGATGACAGAAGATCGAAGAAAGTAGGTAGATATTATTATTACATTTATTAGTTAATAAATAAATATAATGTTTTCTAGTAAACACGAAGGTCGTGGGTTGTATCCCATATGGATCTGGTTGGTAAATTTGATGTCCGACTGGCTAGCTACCACCCCCACAGGTGAAATCTGCCGCCATAACAGCTCTGGCTGTGTTCCGGCAGTATTAATGTGGGAGCCAGTACACTTGAAATCAAAGGCTCGAAGATCAGAGCCTGCAGTCTGGCAGCACATTGAGCGACGCTTCCTGGTGAAGTGTTCTTTTAATGGAATAGGCCGAGGTAGCCTGTTGATAAATTTTAGACTACATTTCGTACATTGATCTGACTCCAATGTAAGTAGCTTAAGTACTTATGAGTACAGGCCCGGCAAATTTCTTGAATATCGGGTGGGGATTGCGCAGAACACGATTTTTGACACGCCTGCGCGCTATTGGTCAGAATCATACCTCTGACCAATAGCGTGCGCGGACGTTCGGAAGATTCGCGCGCGCTATTGGTCACGCGCAAGTGCTCATGCGCGAAATTTCCCCCTCTCCGTCGACCGATGTTCAACAAGTTTCCCGATAGCAATATCAAAATCAACGAAGGTACCACAAATATGTATTTAAATACTTAAACATCCAGACACAGGACCAACAAATGTTCATCACATAAATATTTGTCCTGGTTGGTATTCGAACCCACGACCGTTGGCGCATAGGGCGCGGTCACTACCAAATGCGTCATTCAAGCCAGTAGTAATTATACAGCGTGGAATTTTAGTCGTTGTTTTCCCGCAGTAAAATGATTCTATCTTAGTAGTAAATAAGTTTTTTATTAATAAAGTATTTTTTTAGTTAATTCAAATTTTTACGATTATGATAGACGAAACTCGAACCAATTGTACTAGCTGCGTCGCGGACGGTCACCAGCAGGGGTAATTGCCCTTCGCGTTTATCAAAAAAATTATATTTTTACATTTGGCTTCCATTTTCCCATCAAATTAAAAAAAAAATGAAAAAAAGTAAGAAAAAAATTTTCAAGAAAAAAAATTAAGAAAAAACTTGTAAAAATCTATAGTACTACTGAAGGTGAAGCGTTTTGCTGCGGGAAAACAACGACTAAAAAAACACGCAGTATAGCTATTAGATACTAACTTTTATAATAATTTGAAAAATATAACGTGACTCGTGCGTCATACTAATAGCACAGAGTAAAGCAATGACGCACCCTTGGCGTCATCCGTAATAAATCGGTTAATAATAGGACGCAACTATAATTATTTATCTTTCAATGTGTGAATGTTTATAAAATATATATTAAGGCTTCTAATTATTCAAACTATTGAACACAGGCCTGCAATGAACGCCTACTGGCCTACCCTGGGCGGCCAGTGTCCAGCCGAAGAAGGCCATCGGTTCATCATACCTCAGGACTTTACTTGCGCCAAAAATTAATGTTTTTTTGTAAAAATATTATTGTTTATGTATAAATTCTACTTTCATATAATTGATTCGGTGATTTCCAAAACCACATAAGTATTTTTGATTTATTTTTATTTTTGTTAAGAGGCGTTTTACCAAAATTTGAAAAAAAAAAATATATAAAAAGAAACCGCTTTTTTAAAACACGATTAAGGATTTAGTCAATCAGTAACATTTAAAATCATGGTAACTCTAAGATTTTTTTTTATATTTTTTGTGATCAATTGTGCTTAAAGTTAGTTAAAAAAACCTCTGTTTCTATAAACATAAAATCATAGTAAAAAACGCCTTTTTTAAATGCCTTTTTAATTTAAGCACAAACTTTTCAAATGTTTTTTATAAATATACTTTATTCCTTTTTATTAGTATTCAATGTGACATTTTAATTATCCGATTCAAATACTATTAGGATAATATGTACCTTTTGGAATTAAGCGTAAAATGACGTCAACTGCTCTTTTCCGTAACGTTAGTAACCAATAGCACTACTACTACTACTCCGCTGGCTCAGCGACCCGAAGTGGATCTTGGCCTCCAACACGAGATTACGCCACTGCTCCCTGTCTTGAGCAACCTCTTGCCAATTGACAGGCCCCAGCAACTCGAACAGGTCCCTCATCACCATATCCTTCCAGCGGTACTTTGGACGCCCGACAGGCCTTCGAACACTTGGTACCCCCATGTACGCACGCTTCACTGCGCGATCCTCCTCCAGTAACTAATAGCAACGCATTTTTTTCCGTATGTGTGTGTAAGTCATCACTGTCGCGTCACGCAACTCCAAAAGGTCGTATCCTAATAGCATTTGAACCAGATAGTAATTGTATTCTTTATTATATTTACGAGTACAAAGGACATGTTTTGGTTGAAATATGAAAGTGCCAGGCAAAATGCTAACATTTAAGTTATCTTACAGATAAGATATTACTTTTTGTTAGTAGTAAAAATGGCCCCAAGCATCTCTCGTTAGGACACAAAGGAATGCTTGCATACAAGCAGAGATGCCAGATTCTTTTGTCACATTTTACCAGGGATTTTATGTATATGAAATTTCGGAATTTCGGATACGGGTAAAGGGATGATTATTATACCGGATACGGTTACGGATAATAGATTTTTATTATTTTAACGATTTTCAAGAGTAAAATTCCGTAACACTTCACTTTCGTTTCAATTTGGACCGAATCCGAAATTTTTATTTCGGATTCGGTTACGGTTAGATATGAATAATTTTTTATATCGGATATCCGAGAGTTTTGGTTTCGGTTACGAAACTTCCTCACATCCCTGGTTAGTAGTATAGATGACTCAATTGATGAGAGATTTAATGATACTTTGGTTCAGAAAATGTTACTCGTAGTTCTCTCATGTGACATTTTATCATCGGTCACTGGCAACATTAAGAAAAAATTAGAATAATCCCATTTTGTTTTTTGGCGCCACTTTCACATTAAAACCAAAATGGCTGATGTCCTTTGACGTAAATTATGGCGGGCACAAAATAATTCGCCACGTTTATTGCATTTTTAATCTTTTTTCTTTGTTTTAAGAATGAATATTGATTGTGAAGTTTCGTCATGTTTTGCTTTTACTGTATTGAGCACAGAGCAATTACGAAATAGAGTTGTTATATGCAATGTAGCCTTAATAGTTAATATGGGAGCCATTACACTAGAAATCAAAGGCTCGAAGATCAGATGAGTCTACAGTCTGGCAGCACATTGAGCGACGCTTCCTGGTGAAGTGTCCCTCAATGGAATAGGCCGCAGTGGCCGCTTACCATCAGGTGAGCTGCGTGCCTGTCTCCCAACTGATGAAACATAAAGGTCTACCTATATGAATGTAGTCCTGACGTCATACTGACGTACTAATATTTTAAATGTAAAAGTAATGTAATGTAGTCTGTCGCACGCTTTTACGCCACTGCACAGATTTTGATCTTTGATACAAACACAGACTAGACCTTAAGAAAAGGCATAGGCTACTTTTTATCCCGGGATAAAGCTTAGTTCCCATGGGATAACAGATAAAAAAGTGTTTCGATTTTCCTTCTTCACATCGCAACGGCTAAAAATGATTTTTAGTTTGAAGATAATATAGGAGCTTGTATAGAGTGACATAAGCTAGTTGAATACTAGATTTTTTCATTATTTTGGGATAGCGTTACATAGTCCACGCGTGCAAAGTTTGGGCACAAGGCTACTCTATTTAGTAATTGCTCGGTGGTATTAAGTAAGCAAATATAATTATAAGCGAAGTATTTGTTATATTATGATTACTGTCGTGATTATTGTATTGTTAAAGAAATTGTTATTAAACATGTATTTACCTTTTTATTTTTGTTGTTTTTATTTACTTCACAACATCACGTTCTTTGTTAATTAGTACTAAGTACAGAGGCGGATTAAACGTTGAGAGCGCCATAGGCAAGGATCTCATCGGCGCCCCTATATTAAAATTAACTCGTACCTATTATAGTTTGACCGAATCCGATGTACCTTAGGAAAACGCGGTGAGATAGAGGCCAAGGAAAAAAGAGCATGAGTTTACATGAGATCGATATTGTCGGATAGATTTTACGAATTCGATTTACAATATTTTAAAGCTTTAAGGTACGACTGGGAAACCCGAAAATTATAAACAGGATAAAAAATTAATTTAATCAGTGTATCAAATATTTCATTTATATAATAAACTAGGTAACTTTAAATCTTTAATAATATTATAGTTACTTAATTCAAGTGATTACTTGAGCAAAACAAAGGCTCTAAAGTGTTTGCCAGAGACCTGTCTCTTGGGGAGCTTGCTGAAGAGTTGAAGACGGAGGACGGTAGAGTAGTCACGTCACGCCATGAGCTTTTGGCCGAGATTGAAAACTTTTATGGGCAGCTTTACTCGACGACACGAATACCTGTCACTGAGGCCACAGATCGTAGAGCCAAATTGACCCGACACTACACTGAATATAATCAAGACGTCAGCCTTTAAGAAATCAGTGTAGCTCTGAAACAGCTTCAAAACAACAAGGCGCCGAGGGATGACGGAGTAACAGCGGAGCTTCTAAAGGCAGGAGGCCGACCGGTCCTGAAAGCTCTCCAGAGGTTGTTCGACTCCGTTATTCTCGAGGGCAAAACGCATGGCACAGGGGCGTGGTGAAGCTGTTCTTCAAAAAGGGCGATAGGACGCAGCTGAAGAACTACAGACCCATCACGCTACTGAGTCATGTTTACAAGCTGTTTTCTAGAGTTATAACGAATCGTCTCGAACGTAGGTTTGATGACTTCCAGCCTCCCGAACAAGCCGGATTCCGTAAAGGCTAAAGCCTTTACCAGTACCAAAGACCTCATGCACACGCTGCGGCAGGTTATACAAAAGTCCGAAGAAATAATGTCCCGTTATGCCTAGCGTTTGTGGACTATGAAAAGCCTTTGATTCTGTCGAGACATGGGCCGTGCTTCGGTCACTCCAAAGGTGCCAAATAGACTACCGATACATACAAGTGTTGCAGTTGCTGTACGAAAACGCCACCATGTCAGTCTGCCTCCAGGACCAGAAGACAAAACCCATTCGGTTCCAGCGGGGTGTGAGACAGAGCGATGTTATATCGCCGAAACTGTTCACTACATACTCTGTTGGAGGACGTGTTTAAGCTTTTGGACTGGAGAGAACTTGGCATCAACATAAACGGCAAGTACATGACACACGTTCGCTTTGCAGATAATATCGTAGTCATGGCTGCATGAGTCCTTGAAAGTACCTAGGCACAATGCTCAACGATCTTAGTGGTGTCTCAACAAGTGGGTCTTAAAATGAACATGGAAAAGACGAAAATCATGATCGAACTCCCATGTCGTACCCACTCCTGTAAAAGTTGGGGGCTCAACACAGGAAGTTGTAGATAAGTATTACTACTGGGACAAAAAGTCCAACTTGGTAAGTCCAACTTCCAGAAAGAGGTCGATCGACGAATCCAACTCGGCTGGCCAGCGTTTGGGAAGCTACGCAGCGTTTTTTAGGCCCGACTACCGCAGTGCCTCAAGACGAAAGTCTTTGATATGTGTGTGTTGCCAGTGATGACTTATGGAACGTAAACGTGGCCACTTACAATGTGCCGCATAAAAAGGCTCAAAATCGCGCAAAGGGCAATGGAGAGGGCTATGGGAGTCTCCCTGCGTGATCGCATCAGAAATGATGAGATCCGCAGAAGGACCAAGGTCACCGACATTGCCCGAAGAATTGCAAGCCTTAAGCAGGGACACATTGAAAGGAGGTCTGACGGCAGTTGGGGCGGAAAGGTCCTCGAGTGGCCACGTACCGGAAAACGCAGCTGTGGTAGGCCTCCCACAAGGTGGACCGATAAATCCATAAAGATCGCCGGAATCCACTGGATGCGGGTGGCGAAGGACCGATCGGTTTGGAGATCCTTGGGGGAGGCCTATGTCCAACTGTGGACGTCGTTTGGCTGAAATGATGATGATGACTTAATTCGACCTCGATAGTATTAATAGTGGTCTAGGTGTCTGCCGTAAGCGCAAAAGGTCCCGGATTTCTTTCTCGGTCGGGCAAATTTGGGAAACGAACGTCGTCGAGAATTAAAATTTTTTGGCGCATTCGTTCGCGCCTGACCGCTTAGCTTCCGCCCCCGCACCACACTCTCGTCCCCGCAATTTTAGAAGCAGGAACGTCCGGCCGCGACGCGGCGAACATTGCAGTCGTATCTTTCTAACTTCAATCAGAGATCATGTACCATCGACGAGGATGTTTGTAGGCGTAAATTTTAGTCAGTCCCATCCGTGAAATTTATCTTTTTGTAAGCTTTAATTATATGCAATATTGTATATTTTTTCTTTATTTTACAATTTTGCCCGCGCGCCCCTTTGTACCGTCGCGCCCCTAGGCACATGCCTACTTTGCCTTTAGGATAATCCGCCTCTGACTAAGTACTACACACTATTTCTGCTTGGCCCAAATATTGAATGGTAGAGAATATCTTAAGACATTAAGGCCGCGTTTTGTAAGGCCTATGTTGTGCAATGAAGTTTTATTAAATTAATTATACAGGCTGTCCCAAAAATGACACGCCACAGTGACACTGGGGGTAGGCCAGAACAAGAAGCATCGAACAAGCCTAACAACCCTTTCACACGGCATCCAGTATTGCAGGACCGGCTTTTTACTGTATCCTGCAAAACAGGACGGTGTGTTCACATGGCAGTTCAGTTTTGCGGGATCCAGTAAAAAACTGTGGACTAAACGGTCCTGCAAAACTGGACTGCCGTGTGAAAGGGCCGTGAACACTGCTATATGTATAAATATTTGTGCGACTAAACGGGATCCCGCTTTTTACTGGACGACGGATCCAGTTTCTAGTGACAAAACCGAATGCCGGATCGGGTTTTTGCAGTATCCCGCATGCGGGATGCTCGTGTGAACGCTAGCATATAAACACATTCGCCATCAAACGGGATCCTGCAGAAAACGGGATCCTGCAAAAAACTGGACTGCCCGTGTGAAAGCGCTGTAACATGACCTCAGTAAAAGTTGCCTCCAGTGCCACTGTGACGTGTCATTTTTGGGACACCTTGTATTATTAAATAAATTAAGTCTTTTTTATAAAGGGAGGCATACGAGCAAGTGTGTCACCTGATGGTAAGTGAACCACATTTGTTCGTTATGTTAAATTAACAACTTTTTATTTAAAGAAAATACCTATAAATTAAAAAACTAAATTTTCCCTGGACATGATTAACACAGCATCGTCTAACCAATAATTGAATGCAAAGGGGTATGATCTGCTTTAAGCTAAATAAATCACTTAAAGTGCAGAAAATTGATGGAGTTCTTACAAAAACTAAATAATGGCTGCGTTTGGCAGAAGAAAGCGCTAGTGAGCGCTTACTCAGTAGCGTAGCGATGGGGGGGCGGGGGGGGGGGGGGCGGTCCGCCCCGGGCGGCACTTTTTAGGGGGCGGCAAAATTTCACAAAAGGGCGGCAGAATTGTCTTCCCCCCGCTGCGTGTATGTTTGCCAAATGGAGGAGCAAAAAAAAAAAAGGGCGGCAGAAACGTGTTTTTCGCCCCGGGCGGCTGACACCTACCCTACGCCACTGCGCTTACTAGCGCTGAAAACAGTTCTCGGTCAGGACACGTATGCTAACTTCATAGCGCGAATTTTCAAGCGAAAAATGTTTTGGAGTAGATACGCCATTTTGCTTGCTAGCGCTTTTTTCTGCCAAACGCACCGTATCTGTCGACTTCCTAGGTAATCTGCAGACTAACGACCACTTACACATACGGTAAATTTCATGAAACAGGTTCTTGTTTCATTAAGAAAGAAAAGAAAACTAGAACATCCGGCGGTGGAAATTGACTCTGAATACCTAAAGGTTAGAATGCTAAAGCGGGAGCTTAGCTCCCGCCTTATTAACCCTTTCAACGCCAATGTCTGATATATCAGACAAACCATTTTCGTGCCCACCACGCCAATGACTGATATATCAAACAAAAAAACAAGATCAAGAAACGTTGTATATTTACTTGCCTGAATGAGTTGAGTATAACTTAATAATTTTTTGGATTTTTTTTTTCATGGTAGTGGCGTTAGGGGCACCATTTTCGGAAAAAAGCGTGGCGGGGAAAGGGTTAAGTAAAGTGCAAATTATGAGTATTTTTAATTAATATTTTAAACTATTACGGCAGATTACCTAGTCAATCTGCAAATTGACGGATTCCGCACTCTAACGGTAACTTATGGGTATAACACCAAAGATGGAAGATTTGAATGTGGTCCCCGAGCGCAGTCGATCTAGTGTAGAGGAAGATCCCCTACTTTTAGTGAGACATCTGTATTGGATTTCCCGAAAATTATGTAAAAGGGAAAGTAATTCGAATAGTGATTTGTATGGGAATTCTATGAGTTCCGCTTCTCGCCGCAGCTCGCAGTGACAAAAGGGGTATAGACCGACAAACTTATCTGTTCCGGTGGCGGCGTCGCTACTGTCGATTTAGAACTGTCATTTTTGCATTGCATTTCACGTTGTTCCAATTTTGGCCACCGGAACAGATAAGTTTGTCGGTCTGTATGAAGATTTTTGTATGGAGGCTCACCTACTAGTCCCGCCATTTTGATTTTTTTTCAGAACAGCGTTCACTGGAAATTCCATTTTTTTAATCGTTTCAAATATTTTTAATCATTTTAAATGTCTTTTTCTAACTAGGGTACTGAAGAACTAAAAAAATATCTTGGACTGTGGAGAATTGCGAGAAAGCTTTTGATAAAGTTTCCGTCGTCATATTTTGTCGAAAAAAGTTTAAAAAAAGTAAAGTTGAATGGAATCACTTTTTTAATTGACCTACTTTACTTTTTTGACATCCACTCACAGCACATCAATTAATTAACCAATCAATTCTTACTTATTTTTTTTCGATAACTGTTAATTCTTTGATAGAACGCAGCCGCAACGTGAATTTCCATAGTTAAATCTAATCTTCACATTTTTTGTCAAGTTTTGGGATAGTAAAAGGGGTCCACCTTAACCAGCAAAATTTTGAAAGTGGTCTATGAGAAAAATAAGTTTCGGAACCTCTGGTCTACTAAACTATTTTATAAAAGTTTTGTATTTTAGTTGAAAAAAAAATTGGTTGCAGGGTATGACGTGCCTCCTCCTACCGCAGTGGTAAGTAAATTCGTTATACTAGAACACTACCTAAGACCTTGATGGTGTAGACTGTGGCGGCAAGCGAACCAGCGGGTCGCCTGATGGTAAGCAATCACCGCCGCCCATGGACATCTGCAACACGAGGGATCGCTGATGCGTTGCCGGCATATGGGGGTACCACCTCCGTGGAACAGTGGCTAAGCCGCTCGGGTATAAATACGGAGGTCGTGGGTTCGATTCCCGCCTTGGGTCTGGTTGGTGGTAGGGCTTTTTTTGAGTGCGACTGGCTAGCTACCACCACAGGTGAAATCTGCCGCCATAACAGCTCTGGCTGTGTTCCAGAAATATTAATGTGGGAGCCAGTACACATAAAATAGTCTGGCAGCACATTGATCGACGCTTCCTGATGAAGTGTCCCTTAATGGAATAGGCCGCAGTGACCGCTTACCATCAGGTGGGCTCCGTGTGTGTCTGTCAACTGATGTGGTATAAAAAAATATTTGCAATTATAAGCAAGCGCGCTCCATCGTAGACCGCATAGTTGTTTAACATCAGGCAACTTTGTGGTCAAGTGCTAACTTAGTCCAAATATATAAAAAAAATTAAAACTCGCCTAGAAGGACATTATTATTATTATATTCTCCCATTGTCCACAGTCTGGCTACCAAGCCGCTCCGCAAAGGTCAGGGATGGGCACAGGGGCTGCGGTGGGTCTCGGAGTGGGGGCATTGGCCCTGGGGGGCGTCGCAGGATACGCGGCCGGTGGGGGGTTCAGCAGCTCTAGTCCTACGGAAGAGGTATGTTATGTTTGACAGGCACGCATACACACACACACAACACATAATAAAAGCACTTAATAATAATGATACTATTTTATTTGTTGTCTGTTTTGGTAATTTGTTACATGGTAATTTCTATTAAATTAAAAATATATAACGTCACGCACGGCTTCCTCTTATCTTTTAATTAAACAATCAATCCACATTACCAGAAATACGTTGTTTTGTTACCCCCGTTGCGACGTGAAAGGAGGAGTAACAACGAAAAAAAAAGAAAGAAATTGACACACGAAATACACAGAACAATCAATATTTGGCGACCGATTTAGTAATGATTGAGAAGTCAGCTATCACACCAAACAGAGCGCAATAGCAAAGTTGCTACAGGCCCCGGCAAACTACTTGAATATCGGGTGGGGATTGCGCAGAACACAATATTTGACACGCCTGCGCGCTATTGGTCAGAAGCATACCTCTGACCATTAACGCGCGCAGGCGTTCAGAAGATTCGCGCGCGCTATTGGTCACGCGCAAGTGCACATGCGCGAACTTTCCCCCTCTCCGTCGACCGATGTTCAGCAAGTTTGCCGGGGCCTGTACTCACACGTCGGTCTTCTGAGAGGGTGTTGCTTCTCCGGTCGAGCCGGCCTCTGACTGACAGACTGGAATTAAATTGTCTCTATAGAATATTTTAATTTTTCAGGTGACAGTGGTAGATTCGGTCGATTTCGGTGGAGATGACTGGATGGATTGAAAGGTCCATACCATCGTCAGGCGACCTTATGTGGTGGATAGTAAGACCTGCATTCTGAAGCGATTTTCTACATACCCCACAAGATTGGCCAGTTCAACATTTTATTTAAAACAAGTTAAAGAGGAGTCAAAAATATTAAAAATAAGATGAGTCAACAAAAAAAATGCGAATTTGGCACTGTTATGAAACTCACGAACTTATTCGCCCCTAGTCAAAAGTTCAAGTGTACTACACAAACTTTATACATGTTTTTAATTTTTATTAACATAGTTGTAAAAGTTTATAACCAGTAACGCGTTAAATTGTAAGCTATATTGTCGGATCACAATTTATCGATAGATTACAATCTCGCGAGATATGTTCTAAATCTTGATCGCTTCAGAAAATGAGTGTTACTAAAATGGCAGCTTCTAAAAGTAGTTTTATTTTATGTATTATAAATACGTGTATCAAAATGGAGCTAATAATTTAAATCTCCTGGGTCCAGTGATTAAAATATCTCACCGTAATATCGTGTCTTGGTTAAAAACCGGGTAGAATCTATGTCGAACAGGTGGTAGGACTTTTGCAGAGTCCGACTGGCTTAACTACCACAGGTGAAATCTGCCACCAAAACAGCTTTGGTTGTGTTCTGGCAACATTCATGTGGGGAGCCGTACACTTTAAATTAAAGGCTCGAAGATCAGATGAGCCTACAGTCTGGCAGCACATTGAGCGACGCTTCCTGGTGAAGTGTCCCTCAATAGAATAGGCCGCAGTGACCGCTTACCATCAGGCGGGCTGCGTGTCTGTCTGCCAACTGATGTGGTATAAAAAAAACATAACTTGGTCTTGTCATTTGTGATCACCAATCCGCATTTGGCAAGCGTGGTGATTAAGCCAGTACCTAATGAATGTTGGCTGTGATATCAATTGTCTTTATTGCTCTATTTTGGTACATAATAAGGGTTCTTTCGAATAAGACGTTTTGTGTCGGACGGCTGCGGTACGGTAGCCACGCGTTTGCCGCACCGCGTACGGACGGTCGTTAGTTTTCATACAAAACACGCGGTGCGGTAACAGTACGGTTGACGTCTAGCTGTCGAGCGTTCGCGGTACGGACGCCGTACTGTTGCCGCACCTAGGCTTGCCAGCTCCTAAAACAAAAAAGCCGGACTCTGCTCTTTAAAAGGCCGGTCGTTTTGCTCTAAAAGCCGGACAGGGGTGGGCGGCCGCCCGTTTAGCGACAATAGCGACCCTTTTTCTTTTTTAGCTGGTCGCCACTGATCGTACGTTTTTTCTAATTTCTCGCGCGTTACGTACGTTCTACAGGCGCAAGTTATCATGGTTCATCGTTAAACAAAAAGCAGGACAGGCCGGACACGCTAATATTTAGCCGGACACGACCCAAAAAAGCCAAACATGTCCAGCTAAAGCCGGACATCTGGCAACCCTAGCCGCACCGCGTGTTTTGTATGAAAACTAACGACCGTCCGTACGTGGTACCGCAGCCGTCCGACACAAAACGTCTAATTTGAAATAGCCCTAAGACTTAGTTGATTTTTATATAATAATAATCATGTACTAACGAAATATATTTCACAATGTAAATAAATATATTATATAAATGCCTTAGAATGCGTACACCAATAAGTTTGCCTCAGATGCTACTATTAGACATTTTGCCTATAAAGGGCGTCAGACTCAGAACAAATTTTATTAACTTTACAAAAATTCGAATCTACTTTTCGCCCTTCGAACACGTTTCACACACTGCGCCTAGCATGCTCGTTAAATATACCCTCTTTTATATATCATATTTTAAAATGTAATTTTTTTTAGAATGTATCTGTTAATTTTCTCAACTGAGAATGAACGTTTTTCAGTTCCAGTTTCTCCAGTGACAGTTAAGTTCCTGGTTATTTTTCTAGTAGACAACTTAGTTGTTGGATCTTTTGTCAATTTGAAAGAAAAAAGAACTTCTTCAATGTAATTTGACTGAATTTTTTTCAGAAACTTTTGTTTAAATTGCTTAATGACTTAAATATAATGCCTGTATTTTCCTTCATATTAATTTTCTTAATTACTACTATATTAGTATAATAATCAGATGAATCAGTATTCAGTATGCCATTATTATAAAGAATATTCGCCATTTATGTAAAGCCGGTTTTACGTGGGTTTCACTGTTGTTAAATAAAATCGGGATTATCAAATTGTTTTTCAAATAACTAAGGGGCTGTATCTTTTGTCGCATTGACCGTCTCCGTAGAACAGTGGCTAAGCCGCTCGGGTATAAAAACACGGAGGTCATGGGTTCGATTCCCGCCTTGGGTCTGGTTGGTGGTAGGGCTTTTTCTTAGTCCGACTGGCTAGCTACCACCCTACAGGTGAAACCTGCCGCCATAACAGCTCTGGCTGTGTTCCGGCAGTATTAATGTGGGAGCCAGTATACTTGAAATCAGAGGCTCGAAGATCAAATGAGTCTACAGTCTGGCAGTACATTGAGCGACGCTTTCTGGTGAAGTGTCCCTCAATGGAATAGGCCGCAGTGACCGCTTACCATCAGATGGGCTGCGTGCCTGTCTGCCAACTGACCTAGTATAAAAAAAATAATACATAAAAAAATAACAATAAATAAACAGCATCATTGTTTATATTCTGCTGATAATTTACCACAAACTTATTTGACAGCAGTGAAATCAGCCCGTATATTTATAATAGTTTATTAAATTCGTAATTATCTAATTGCATCATAATTAATATTGTAATTTGCCATATAGTTTATAAGTATATAAAGTTTATTTATTTAAAAGATAAGTTAAATGAAAATCTATCTACTTCTATAATATTTGTATAATCAACCAAATGGATGTACAGCCAGCAGCAGATCAACCTATTATAATTCTTCAAAAAGTGTCAAAATTACGTTGAATATTGGTTTTAGAAATTTGACTATCCATAATTTATTATCTAACAAAATAAAAATCACAAAATTAGGTTCAGAAGCTGTATTGAGTTGAATTGAAGTGTGTATTAAGTCAAAGTATTTCTTTCATTTTAGTAATAAGTAAAATAATATCACATATTGTTTATTCCCATTTATAAAATGCGAGGAGGTCATGGCAGGTAAGGAAGCGGCGGAGCGCGCGCGGGAGCAAGACCCGTCTGCTGGCGCGCTCCGAAGGGCGAGGAGAGGGGGGAGACGGCGAACTGTTGCCCGTCGTCTCCCTCTTCACCCTGGAGGAGGCCAGTCGGTGTATGGTACGGGGGTGCCAGCGCCGACATTGCACCAGCCTCCACCACTGCCTGTTAGAGACGGCTCGACGCTCTCGGCTGTCCCTATCGTCCCCCCCAGTCCATCCGGGGGGGGCAGTGTCCCGCCCGCCGTGTAGGCGGGTTCCGTCCGGGGAGGACCGCGTAGAAGGTTTCGAGCCGCTTACCGTGGTTCCTCCCCACTATGGACGATGAGGGAGCGTCGCAGGGGTTTTAGTGGGTATGCCTCTGGGTAGCTTCTTCTGTGAAGCATCCCAGACGGAGAGCCCCACATACCCCGTCCGTCCCCCGACGGCGGATATGCAAAAGGGTGTCGGCCCATTGCACCTTGGGCCGGCGGCATTTCCCCTGCGATACCAAAAAAAAAAAAAAAAAAAAAAAAAAAAAAAAAAAAAAAAAAAAAAAAAAGCATAGCTATTGTCACGATATATACTGCGTGTTACTTTAGTCGTTGTTTTCCCGCAGCAGAATGCTTCACCTTCAGTAGTACTATCGATTTATGCATGTAATTTTTTTTAAAATTTTTCAAACTTTTTTTGATTTATGTTTTAAAGTTTGATGGGAAAATGGAAACCAAATGGGAGTATATAGTAAATAATCATTTTTTTGATAAACGCGAAGGGCAATGACCCCCTCCGGTGACCGTCCGCGACGCAGCTAGTACTATTGGTTCGAGTTTCGTCTATCATAATCGTAAAACTTTTGATTTCACTTAAAAAATAACTTTATTAATCTATTTTACTACTAAGATAGAATCATTTTACTGCGGGAAAACAACGACTAAAATTCCACGCTGTATATTATATTTGTACCACATTGGGGCCTAAATATTATGATTATGACTACCTATTTTTGCTGTTGCCAGAAAAAGGATAAGACCCAGTTTCACTACTGTCAAAAAAATCCGTGATGATTTAACTGTCAAATAACAATTCTTTTATTTATTTTATTTTATTTATTTATTTCATACACAAGACAAATTACAATTGACACAAATCATAAAAACAGAAATATGTATAATTTCCTCATATGTTAACATGACTTTATTTGACAATGGTGAAACCTTTTTATTGAAAAGTTGAAAAGTAACAAGGTTTAAAGTTTACTAATGACAGACGAGTTCACGTTTGATCAGATTACCGTGCAGATACATCTTTTTTATCTATTAATTAACTTTTGTTATGCTAATATTTTACTGATAACAGCTTAATTTTTAATTCTTCTTCTTCTCTTCTTATTTTTAATTCAAAAAAATTGGTTTTAAAAATAGACAGTTTGATTTTAATGTTGTCAAAATGTTAAAATGCAAGTGTGGCTTCACTGTTTAAAGAGTGTAATTATGTAAAAATAATTAAATAGTGTTACTTAATTCTTCTTGTTTTATTATAAATTAGCCTTACGCCCGCGGTTTCACCCGTGTGTAATCTCTTTTTTCAAATATCCCCCCTTCCCCCCACATTTCCAGGATCAAAAGTACCCTATGTTCACTGGGGATAGTGGAGCTTTCCAACAGTGAAAGAATTATTCAAATCGGTTCAGTAGTTTCAAAATTGATATTCCCGCGGGAATGAGACGTTTACCGTAGGAATTTTATAGCCTATGTCCTATTCCGGGTTATAAACTATACGTGTGCCAAACCCGCACCGTTTCACCCGCGCGTAATTTATTTTTTCTAATATTCCCCCCTTCCCCCCACATTTCCGGGATCAAAAGTACCTACCCTATGTGATCCGGAGATAGTGTAGCTTTTCAACGGAGCCCATTCAATACAAGCAAACAATCAAATCTCTCATCGGATTATACACATTTCTGAACGGATAGAAATAAAATTACAATAAGGTGTCAACATGATTTTCCATCAACCGTCAGCTTTGTCATTTGACCAAAACATCTCAAGATCTCGTTATAATTTCCGTTGCTCTTTCACCAATATAAACAGTTTTGTTTAGATTTAGCATAGGTACCCTAAGTCAAATAGTGTTATTCTTTATTTGTTATTGCCCTAAAACTATACAAAATGATGGTCGCTCCTATTTACAACCCGGTAAGTATTGAGGCTGGTTTTAGGCCTACGGCACACTTGGCGGAAATTCCGTCGCGGATCGTCCGTGACGGAACGCCAATGCGTGTAATTTCATATAAATGTTGTCCGCGACGGAGCGACTGATCTTCCGCGTAGTGTGCACGCTATTTGTAATTTATATGCAATTACATGTATCGGCGTTCCGTTGTCGAAGATCCGCGACGGAATTTCCGTCAAGTGTGGCGAAGGCCTTAGTGTTTTAAGCGGACCGTCCAGTACGGATCATCCGCGTAGAGCGTTCCGTACCGGCAGCGGAGCTATCCGCGCGGACGATCGTCCGTACCGACCCGTCCGCATTACTCTAAAACGCTCCTAGAAGCTTATACAGATGGCTCTACACGGAGTGATCCGTACTGACGGTCAACATAACACTAAAACCAGCCTAAATGTAGTACCCCTGCATGCTACAAGTGGCTACAGCCATTTTGAAAAATCGCTATAGCCAGGATATGCTCGCTCAGTAGCGTAGCGTGGGTGTCATCCGCCCGGGGCGGAAGACAGTTCTGCCGCCCTTTTTCTTGCTCCTCCAGTTGGCAAAGCACCTGATGGTAAGTGGTCACTGCGTTCCATTAATCCATCAAGCCCCGGAAAACCAGACACAATAGAAAATCTATTGTTTACGCGACACCCGGCTTTCGGTCGGGTGTTTAAGAGTTAAGGGACACTTAAACTTTTTTGCAACATAATATTTCTATGCCTTTTTGTAAAATTTTGCCGTGTGTCGCCCAGGGCGGACCGCCCCCCCTTCGCTACGCCACTGGATATGCTTCATCTTAGAAAAATAACACATTCTGCGTGATGACGTCGTATAAAATCAGGCGAAGCTGCGAGTTAAAAGGTCTGAGCTTGCGCCCGCGCGCGCGTTTGTACGTGAACACTCCGATCTTCTTCTTATGGTGCCTCTTCAGTTCTGAAGGTTGGCCGTCAGCTTTCCAGACTCCTCTTTGTCCATCGCGAGGCGAAACAACTGCTCGACGGATGCTATTCCAGTCCACTCCCTAATGTTCCGCAGCCACGATTTTTTCCTTCTTCCAACGCGTCGCCTACCCTCAATTTTCCCCATCATTATTAGTTGAAGCAACCCATACATTTCGTGCCTAAGTACGTGCCCAAGGTACTCAATTTTCCGCTTTTTGATGGTCAACATAATTTTCGAGTCATGGCGACACACTCCGATACCTAGGCATATGTTTGATATTTCGCGCCCGCGCCCGCCACCGCGCCCGCGCGTTCACGAAAACAAGCACTAACATAATCTGTTGGTTACAGACTGTACCATTTGTGTATTTAATCCCAGGCGGTATGTACCCCGGTCGGATGATAAGGTTCAAAGGACTCGTGCCTCCACACGCCCAATGGTATGTAAATAGCACAACTCCAAATACAGAATTAGGTAAGTTCCAAGCGTAGAAGTGAAAAAAATAATTAAGAAGTCATCTTCAGAGCCTATTATACGTTCCCATTGCTGGAACACAGGCCTTATCTCAATTGTGAGATAGTGGGCCATACTCCACCATGCTGAATCCTAAAAAGTGCCGCCTGGGGCGGACCGCATTTCGCTACGCCCCCATCGCTACGCCACTGCTAACTGGGACGCCATGGTGACGTTGATAGCTACCGTATCCTGTCAGATCTTATACCTATCAATAAATTGCTCGGATACAGTCGCTACAGCTCATAGAGCTACGTGAAAAATAGAGCGCATTACTTCCTTAAAGGCAGCGCATGACCTCCTCCGTGGAACAGTGGCTAAGCCGCTCGTGTATAAAACCCGGAGGTCGTGAGTTCGATTCCCTTGGGGCTGGTTGGTGGTAGGGCTTTTTCACAGTCCGATTGGCTAGCTACCACCCCCACAGGTTACATCTGCCGCTATAACAGCTCTGGCTGTGTTCCAGCAAAATTAATGTGGGAGCTAGTACACTTGAAATCAAAGTTTTGGATATCAGATAAGTCTCAGTCTGGCAGCACATTGAGCGACGGTTTCTGGTGAAGTGTCCCTCAATGGAATAGGCCGCAGTGACCGCTTACCATCAGGTGGACTGCGTTCCTGTCAGCAAACTGACCTTTTATTAAAAAAAAAAGTTAATGCTTAGTTTAGGGCGAGATGGCGCTGTGTGAATAATGTCAAGAGATATACTGTCTGTTCCACATAAGTTGTCCTTTAGCCGCTATATTGGCAGCATTGCCTACGCTTTGTAAATCTGTCAAAAAACAGATTGAATGTATTGAAAAACAATACTATCAATATAGCGGCTAAAGGACTTCTTATGTGGAACAGACTGTAGATGCCGGATCACAGTCATCCCATCTGTCATTTCACTATCGGTCGCTAAAAACACTGTTACTTATTATGAATGACATAGCTTCTGCCGCAGGTTCCAAATAAACTTTATGTGCGGCCCCAACACGAATCCAAGAGACGACATCGCGTTCCACATGAACTTCCGATTAGCCGAGCACTGCGTGAGCAGGAACCACATGGCCAGCGGCACCTGGGGGTCTGACGACTACGGAGGAGGACTGCCCATCGGTAGGGGACAGGGCTTCGAGACTGTGGTGTTCTGCGACCATCACTCTTTCAAGGTCAGTCAGTTTTTATGAAAGAGAGCGAACGAGCATGTACGACATCTGCCCCCCTTTTTTTTTTTGCGGCGGAGAACACTTACGTGCCTTAATAGCCGCAGACTAGCGAAGCCTGCAGCCGTGTGTGGGGCTCGGGACTAAGGACGTACGTCCCCCTACCCACTAAACTCCCCCGGTTTCCCCTTTTCACCCGATGAGGACGGCCGGTGCCAACCTTGTGGTTATTGACCAGCCCACGACATCGCCCCCCTAGACAAGCGGCATTTATGACGTTCGTTATAGCTCAATTTGCGATAGCGAATGTCAAAACCCGTACTTCCAATATCGATTGACCACGTGACTTTTCTAAGGCACCTGTCAAATCCTTTTTTTCTCGGAGGAGAATGCGTTTATGCACCATAACCGCAGGCTAGCTAGACCCGCGGCCGGTGTGGGACTCGAGCAACGAATATAAATCGTTGGACTGGAGACTGAAGCGTCCACTACCTACTAAACTCCTCCGGTATTTCTTTCACACCCGATTAGGACGAGCCGGTGCCAGTCTTATGGCTATTGACCAGCCCATCCCCGGGTAACATTGAGTAATCCTGGTGAAGTGTCTCTCAATGGAATAGGCCACAGTGACAACCACTGATATTGTATAAAAAAAAAAGTTTGGAACAAATTAAATAAAACAACTTTATCACAACACTGTGCAGCTTCAGGACACCATCAGCTCCTACTGCGTGGATAGGAACGTAGGTATTGAATGATAGTGAAGACGACGGTTGCTGATTCTCTAAAATAATTAAAAATGTGACGGTAGAAATAACAATTTTAATAACTTTGTGACGCATACCACCTGAGTCACTCCGTGATCACGACTGCTGTAAAGTGGTCGAAACGTCGGGTTTTAAATTTAAAATGTAGATTTAATCGCGAGTTTTTATCCGTTTAAAGTTAATGAGTAGTAACCGCGTAAACATCAGAAACCACTAAGTTTGCAACAAAGCCTGTGTTCTGCAGTAGAAAAGCTAATAGGTTTATTTCGTCACAGGTAGCATGCAACGGGTCACACTTCTGCGAGTTCCCTCACAGGCTTCCAATGAACAGGATCAGTCATTTATCAGTGGAGGGCGAAGTCTCCATCCAGATGGTCTCGTTCGAAGGCTCAGCTCTTCCCCCTCCTGTTACATACCAGCCGACGCCTGTGTTCCAACCAGTGCCCCAGCCGGTATACGGCATGCCGCCTCCTGTACAGCCAGTTTATGGGGTAAGTAAATTAGAAAGAAAGAAAGAAAGAAAAAGTATTTATTTAGTGCAAACAAAATACAACACAATTACATATATTATAGCTAACAAGACTTATATTTTAAGTTGTACACTAAAAAGGCATGCACTCAGCATAATATGTTGTGATGTCTCAGACACCACAACGCTGGTCTTCCGTGTATACCTAACGAGAGGGTAATGCTACGCGCCGGAACTTTAGTTTACATATACCCAAAAAAAAAAACAATGAATAGAATTATATATATATAAAAACAAAAAAAAAAGTATGTATATAAACAAAAACATTTTTGTTTTTCTTTTTTGGGTTACATAAAAGGCAAAATTACATAGCGACACAACAAAACAGTAATACATCTTACATTGAGAGTCACAGTAACGCACAAATGCACACCATCGCATCGGATCACTTCCCGAAAATCACAGCCGCCGCACTTTTTTGCGTCTCTAAAAGATACTTTTTGTATTTATACTTAAAACATCCGTAAGTCTCTGAGCACCTAATGGGTGGCGGGATGTTGTTCCAACACTTCGTAGCAGAATAGCAAATTAGACGTTTTGTGTCGGACGGCTGCGGTACGGTAGCCGCGCGTTTGCCGCACCGCGTACGGACGGTCGTTAATTTTCATTCAAAACACGCGATGCGGCGACAGTAGGTAGGTACGGTTGACGCCTTGCTGTCGAGCGTTCGCGGCACGGACGCCGTACAGTTGCCGCACCGCGTGTTTTGTATGAAAACTAACGACCGTCCTTACTAGAGTTGCCCAACTATCGATTGTTTCGCTATCGATAGTTGACCTTGAAAAATAGTAACAATATCGATAGTGCTATCGATAGTATCGATAATATCGATAGTATCGATACTATCGATAGCCCAATCCAGGCAATACTATCGCGGGTAAGCAATACTATCGATAGTATTGTTGATCGATAGTTAAAAAACTATCGATACTATCGATAGTATTGTTGCTCGATAGTATCGATACTATCGATAGTATTGCCTGGATTTGGGCTATCGATAGTATCGATAGACTATCGATACTATTGATATGACGTCAACTATCGATAGACTATCGATAGTTTACTATCGATGGGCAACTCTAGTCCGTATGCGGTGCGGAAACGCGCGGCTACCGTACCGCCCGACACAAAACGTCTAATTTAAAAGCTTACTGTCTTCTTCTTATAGACAAACGTATAACTAACTAGAAGTCAAGCATCAAATGAAAGACAGCATTTGTAACCTGTTTTCAATACCTGCCTGCATGGACGTAGCCAGCCATGGGCTCAGGGTGGGGCAGCCATGTAACCAGAGTGGGGCTACCATGGGCACAGAGAAGGGCAGTCATGGGCCCAGAGTGGGGTAGCCATGGACCTAGGGTGGGGCAGCAGTATAAAATAATATGTAACTAGCAAACTATACTCGCATCAGGGTGGGGCAATTGCCCCACTCTGCTCCACCGTGGTTACGCCCATGCCTGCCCGTCTCTTTTTAACTCTCCCCACACCTAGAGCATTTGTCCACCACAGCCGTCACCGGGCCGTCACCGAGAACCGATTTTATACGGTGCTCGGGTGACGGGCGTGCGGTGGACAAATGACTGTAGTAAATGTACCTATGTACCGCTACCTCGGCGCCGACATCTCTTTCTCGGTGACGGCGGCGGTGGACAAACGGCCCTAGGCTGGTTTTGATCTTTTAACATTGGAAATGTTTTTTCGATCGCGTTGGTAGGGGGCCAATTTCAGCGAAAGTGCGACATCGCTCTGGTGTCGTCAATTTTGGGGTTACTTAGGTAAACAAGGTGTCAAAAGACGCGTCTTGACGAGGTCTATAAGACGGTGAAATATTTTTTTGAAAAAGTCAAAAACTTTTTCGAAAAAGTGCAAAAATGTCGAAAAATGTTGTGATTTTTTACGGTCTTCTCTACTTGAATCAACGATTTCTCAAAAACGAAAAACGATAGAGACAAAATTAAAAAAAGGTATCGGGGTAATTAGTTGGGCTACAGTTTACAAAAAACCGGACCTCGCTATCTATAACCGTTTAGGTGGTAGTAGCGCCCTTTTTATCGGAGTTGTCCGGCGCGTGGACTGGTGAGTCACGTAAAGTATTGATAACGGTTGGCCCAACTAGCACCGTAGCGTTAAAAAGACTCTCACATGAGTTGTATAAAGGTGTTCGTTGAGAATTAAATACTTCAGATTACCTGTAAAAGAGGCGTTACAGAGTCCTCTAACTAGGGATGCGCCGATCCGATCCGATCCTTTGAAAAATCGGATCGGCAGGCATACGATCCGGCGATTTTCGGATCGGATCGAGGTCATACGATTTTTGGCCGGATCGATACAAAAGTTGAAAGATCGGATCGCTTTGATCGTATAAATTAAAACGCGGTTTGTTTACTATAAATTGGGTACTTACTTAGGTTTATTTGTTACGAACTTTATCTTTGTTTACATTTTGAACTTGGCGGCATCCTTTACGGGTAGATCTGTTTATCTTAAACATTATATTATTATAAACGAATGTTGTGGGTAGGTAAGCATAAAATCTGTGAATTTACTAGTTTGTTTGTTACCCTCCCTCACTTGTTTTGTTACTAACCCTCAAAGTACTTGTTTACAAGTTTTCCATACTTTGAGGGGTTTACCTAATAAAGATTTAAAATTAATTGTGTCTCACTTATTTGCATCCGATCCGGATCGATTTCTTGAAGATCGGATCGACTGCATGCGATCCGATCCGCGGATCGGATCGTGACATTACGATCCATTACGATCTGAAAAATCGGATCGACGGCCCGGATCGCGCATCCCTACCTCTAACACCCTTATAACCGCGAAAAAGGCGACTTTGAGAGTAAAAGCTTTAGTTAAGCGTATAAAGTGGTGTCATCGAAGTGCTTAAGTTATAGAAAGCCTATAGAGCGGTGTCATTGTTAGTTTGACTTGTTTTTTGTACAAGCACTTTTTTTTTGGAAATTGCAGCTTCACAATGCAGCAGATGTAAACCATGAGAACTTATTTGTTTATTTTCCATTCCAAATATCATTATCGATTGCGTGATGTACTGATGAAGCAAATACATATATTTTTTAATGAAAACTTACCTATAGGCTGTTTTTTTCATTTGTTACAAGATAAATTGTTTGACACATGAAGTAGAAAGTTCCTTCAAGTAAAAGACTATGTTAATTTTTTACATAGTTCGTCTTCTCGAACGTAAGAATAGCGTGGCTTGGGTAATGCTAATGATTCCACATCTGGCGGACGAAAGCGTGTGTGCAAAAGGCGAAAAAAACTGCGTAGTCCGCTTATAAAAAATAACGTTACTCGACGCGGCGACGGTACCTGCTACTATTATAACCCTTGTGTATCTCTTGCGTAAAGAGATGTTTTCATTATAGTTTGCCCTATCTAAGTACATTTCCAATGTACCCGAAGGTCGTGAAAGGCACGAGATCTGTGAATTTTTATATTGGTATGTATGTCGCAGTAAGATAGATAAAGCTGTAATATAGTTATATGCCAGGGTTATAACTATGTAACGTACGATAGTTATAAGGAGCGATTTATAACTATCGTACGGTCACAATCTAGTAATATGGTTATCTGACTAAACTAATCTAGTTCTATAGTTATAAATCGACTGGGGCGACTAAGAAATTAACGGGCGTCTAAATATTTTATTGTATGGAATTATAGATGAGGTGTAATAAATATAACTTGGCGACTAATATTATTATTTTATTTTATTTTATTTTATTTGGTACACATAACATGTCACAACCTTGAAAGGATTTTACATCGAGTGAAATAATTGTAACAGTTCCAGATTGTAACACTAAAACATGCATACACATAAGAGACTAAGTAAAGTTAACACATATTTGCGGCAAAAATCTATATGTAAGTTTGTACATTCATCGACAAACAAAGAATTGCACAGAAAAACGAAACGTTATAATATAAATAGTAGAATTATGATTATAGATAATATAATATTATAACAAGAAACACACAATAATAAACTAAGGAAAAAAAAAAATACAATAAAAATTATACAACAAATAATACAATAATACAAATGGTGCTTGGTGGATCTATGGTGCAACACCACAGACCCACTGAAGAACATGTTTTTTAAACTGATATGGTTTGTGGTAAAACAAATCAATTTCAATGCCTGAATCTGCAAATCCATTATAAGCGCGACACATCCTGACAATCGGGTTATAATATGAAGTATTATTAGTATGTACGTGAAGTATAAAGGTTTTGGGATTGCGAGTCTTAAATCTGGTATTAAAATTAACAAGGGAAAGTAACGTTGGACAGTCAACATGTGCATTAACAAGTTTATATAAAAACATTAGATCAAAATACCTCCGACGAGACTCCAAAGATTGCAATCCAAAACGTAGCATTCTCTCCTCATACCCCCTAATGGATCTAGCGAGTCCATGCCTGTAACATACAATGTTTAGGAGCTTACGCTGTACTCTCTCTATTCGATCAATGTGAACGGCATAGAAAGGTGACCAAATGACAGCATTAAACTCGAGAACGCTCCTAACAAGGGTTTTGTATAAATAAATTAAATTAGACTATTAGGATCCTTAAAGCCTTTGGTACGTCGAGACACAAATCCGAGAGTCCTGTTGCACTTTTTTATAATATATATAATATATAATATATATATATAACATAGTGAGGTAATAAACATTGTATAAACGGCCGGAGGCGGAAATCGACTCGGATGGACATAGGTTAGAAGGCTAAGGCGGGAGCGGAGCGTAGCGGAGCTCCCGCCTTAGCCTTCGTGGTTATTTTTTTTTTAACACCTATTCCCTAAATTAATGAAAGAAATGGTTTTTAAAAATACGTATTCGGACTGACACGTTTTATTAATAAAAAGTATTGTAATGTAACTAATTGTAGGTTACAAAAAGTTGATTATAACAAAAATAAAGACCATTAAATCGTTTTATTTAATTGTTTAGTAGATTTATAGCTATGTAACTAGATTAGTTTAGTCAGATAACCATATTACTAGATTGTGGCCGTACGATAGTTATAAATCGCTTCCTTATAACCATCTTACGTTATATAATTATAACCCTTGGCATATAACTATAATTCGGCTCTAACTATGATACTGCGACATGTACACAACAACAACAACTTCGTCAATATAATAAAATCAAAACCTAAAGCAAGCGTTTGATGATTTGAGATAATATTCATGAGCTTTTTAAAAATGAGTTTGTATTAATATATATTTTTTTCTATCCTTAATTTTATCCTCTTTTCAATAAATGTTTCAGCCTATGCCCCCGCCAGCGTACGGACCTCCGCCACCAGCAGGCTATCAACAACAAGGGCCACGACCGCAAGGTGCGATTTTAGGCCCAAAATTGTTTCTGCTTTATACCTCTTGCAAAATTTTATAATATACCAGTTTGCGCCTGCGACTTTGCTAAACTTTTTTTTATACTAACAGTTGACAGACAAGCACGCAGCCCACCTGATGGTAGCGGCAACTGCGGCCTATTCCATTGAGGGACGCTTCACCTGGAAACATCCCTCAATGTGCTGCCCGACTGTAGGCTCATCTGCTCTTCGAGCCTTTGATTTCAAGTGTACTGGCTCCCACATTAATATTGCCGGAACACAGCCAGAGCTGTTATAAATAATAATAATAATAATAATAATGTTTATTGCACAAGAGAAGTACATACAGAGGAGTTATAAAAATAGACGGTACAATATAGTTGTGCTTAATTATGAGTTGTATAGATAGGTAATTAAACAGGGGTTCCCAAACTAGGCAATGCCTGTATCTTGGGCAACCAACGAGTTACACTTAAAGTTAATCATAATTTAACAATCACAGTGAGGACACTATTCAAAACACTGCCCAAACCCATGACACCAGAGCATCAATTCAACAGGTTTTCGGTACACGAGTAATCTAAAGAAAGCAACCATTCCAGTAAAATTGACTTCGCCTTATGAAGAGAACACGTTTTATTTAATGTTGCAGAATCCCAGTACCGTGTTGTAGGTGTAAGCCCTGATAAAGTCGCCGAAACGGGTTGCAAAATGGGAATGTACGTATGGCGGCAGATTTCAGCTGTGGGCGTGGTAGCTAGTCAGTCGGATTTTAAACAAGCTTCCTACCACCTATCAGCCCCACGGGAATCGAACCCACGAGCTAAATACTTGGTCTGGTCAATAACCACAAGTCTGGCACCGGCTCGTCTCAATCTGGTGTGATTGGGAAACCGGGGGAGTTTAGTCGGTAGTGGACGCTCTAGTCTCGAGTCCCATACACGGCTGCAGGTCTAGCTAGCCTTATGGTGCATAAACGCACTCTCCTTTTTTTTATAGTGGAGAAATCCTTTATGGATACCCCAGCCGCTTGGGGGAGCAGCTGAGGTTATGTCAGAGTTGCCCTATGTTAGGGGTACTGACTAAAACTCCACTGTGGCCTTCTCAAGCACAGGCTAGGGGGCTGCGTCGCTCTATGCAGAGATTCACACAATTGCCCCCCCACCAGCTGAGCTCTGCTGCTTTAGTGCAGCGCTCATCAGGGGAAGCGAGCATAGCCTTCCCCGTTTCCTCATGGCACTTGGCAGTGTGAGGCCACCCCACACTGCCAACATACTCAGGGATGCTCTTAAAGTACGAAGGTTCCCCACCCTTCGCACCAACATCCCTGGGATCCCCGTCTGGGGATTTTTACCCCACCCCACGCCGGGGAGTACGGTGGAGGTACTCTAAGGCCCCCAACCACAGGGCCAAAACTTGCCAAAACGCATTCTCCTCCGAAAAAAAAAAAGGTTTTAATACTTACGAACCACTTAGCCAGTGTTCTACAGACGTGGTAGATGAGAGATGATAATGAAGATGATGATTTATATGTATCAGGTCAGCCGCAACCATCAAATGTTCGTGGAATGATGGCAACGGGAGCAGCCGCCGCGGCCGGCGGCGCGTTGCCTGGCATCATAGCCGCTGCCACTGGGGCGTTGCAGGGGAAGTTAGGGGGAGGCATGCCCAACATACCAGGACTGACAGGCGGGAAGGCGGAGGGAAGACGGCCTAGAAATGAAGTAAAGACCGACAAACTTATCTGTTCCGGTGGTGGCGTCGCTACTGTCTATTTAAAACTGTCATAAAATAACGTTTTTGCATTGCATTTCACGTAGTTCCAATTTTGGCCACCGGAACAGATAAGTTTGTATTATAGGTCTGTAGGTGTTAATGTAGATTATGACACTTTTTTTTCAATAACTCTCATAATGTCAACCAGACAAAAAAAAAACACATTTCATTTAACATCAATATTTTCATAACCCTAAGCTATCATTTATAATAACGTCTATAATTAATATTAACGCCTCGATGGTCTTATGGTTTAAGTACCGGGCCAAGATCTCGGGGTCCTGGGTTCAATTCCCGGGTCGAGCTAACTTTGTGTCGGTTTTTTCGGACACAGCTCGGGTTTGTGATCACCAATCCGCATTTGGCAAGCGTAGTGATTAAGCCAATACCCATCATTGTAGCGATAACTTGATTTCAAGGATGGAGGCCTTTGCCCTGCAGTGGGACATTAATAGGCTGATACTTTACTATCATTAATAATAATGGAATGTTTTTCTTTAAATAAGGGTTATAAAAATATTGACGTTGAAATGTGAATTTTTTGTCCGGTTGACAAGAGAGGTTGACATTATGAGAGTAAACGTTTTTTTTTATACTAGGCCAGTTGGCAGACAGGCACACAGCCCACCTGATGGTAAGCGGTCACTGCGGCCTATTCCATTGAGGGACGCTTCACCTGGAAACGTCCTTCAATGTGCTGCCAGACTGTAGACTCATCTGACCTTCGAGCCTCTGATTTCAAGTGTACTGGCTCCCACATTAATATTGCCGGAACACAGCCAGTTATGGCGGCAGATTTTACCTGTGGTGGTAGCTAGCCAGTCGGACTCTGGAAAGCCCTACCACCAACCAGACCCAAGGCGGGAATCGAACCCACGACCTTCGTGTTTTTATACCCAGCGGCTTAGCCACTGTTCCACGGAGGCGGTCAAACTGTAGGTACTTTTGTGCCTAGTGTTGGATACTAACAGGACTGCAAAAACCGGGAAAGTTAAATGACTTTCACGTTTTTTGAAGTCTGAAGTCAACAAATCTTGTAGAATTACCTTTATATTTTAAATCAAAATTTATGATTACTCATGAGGAAACTCTTGTTACATGACTTTGTAGACGAGCCATTGTAATGGTCGAGAAGTCGGCTATTACACCAAAGGTCGCGGGTTCGATCCCCGCACGGTACAAACATTTGTGTGCATGAACATGTCTGTTTGTATCGGTCTGGGTGTTTCTATGTATAATAAGTATGTATTTACAAAAAATAAAGTATTTAAGTAAGTTTATCCGTTGTCTGGCACCCATAGCACAAGCTAATGCTTAGTTTGGGGCTAGATGGCGCTGTGTGAATAATGTCCAGAGATATTTATTTATTTTATGAAACATGTTTGCTTCTCTGCATATTTTTTATGATTATTTTTCTTGATGGGCGGGACATTTGGCGAGACGACATGACCAAAGGTGGACGAAGCTAACCACAGAGTGGTGGCCAAGGGGTGCTGTACGATCGAGAGGCAGACCACCAGCCCGATGGTCCGATGACATAGTTAGGATCGCCGGGGTCAACTGGGTGAACGTTGCACAGGACCGGAACAGCTGGCGTAAAAGAGAGGAGGCCTATACCCAACAGTGGGTGGATACGGGCTGAATAGATAGAGAGATTTTTCTTGTAATAAGCAACACCCGGCTTTAGCTACGTAAAGGTATTTTTGGTTTGAAGTTGGCAATCAAGCATACGGCCCACCTGATGGTAAGCGGTTAATACCCCTATGCCTGCAACACCAGGGGTATTACGTGCGCATTGCCGACCTGATAAAAACCTTTTCACGCCCTTTTTGAAGGACCACAGTAGTCTTGTGGGAACACCTCGCACAACTATTTAGGTACTACTTTTATTAATTTGACTTACTTACTTACTTACTCCGATGGCTCAGCGACCCAAAGTGTGTCTTGGCCTCCGATACAATATTCCGCCACTTGCCACGATCCCGCGCAGTTGCACGCCAGTCGTTGGCTTTCAACTCGCAGAGATCCGCCTGCACAACATCAGCCCAGCGATATCTGGGCCGGCCGACAGGGCGCCTTCCAGTTGGTCGACCCAGATAAGCTTTCTTCACACTACGGTCTTCTTCCATTTTATTACTTTGACAATCTTTATTAATTTATTTACCAGGAACGTAGTTCCACGGAAGAAGAACACAGTGAATGTGACATCACTAGTGAATGCGAAGACACGGGGACAGCGTCGACCGGCACCGGATCAGATAGATGACCAGGTACAAAAGCACTGGCTATGGGCTCGAAGACAGCCCATGGGCGTACAGTGGGGCACTTGCCCCACCCTGCCGCGAGTATAGTTTGCTAGTAAGGGTGTTACCAGACCAATCGATCGATCGACGGCATCGATCAACGTCGATCGAAGTTGATCGACTGGTCTGGTAACTTTAATTGATCGAGAGATACCGTTCGACTAACCAATCGATCGATTGCCGGTCGATGGCACCGGTTGACGTTGATAGATTAACGCCCGGTTCACACATGGTCCGTTTTACTGTTACGTTTTATTGTATAC
Source organism: Mecyna flavalis (assembly GCA_949319885.1). NCBI lineage: Eukaryota > Metazoa > Arthropoda > Insecta > Lepidoptera > Crambidae > Mecyna > Mecyna flavalis. The sequence goes on from OX439422.1 coordinate 934,393, forward strand.
GTTTTTTTCATCGATGGCGTATGTAGTTGTATGAGAGACTTCACACATGGCACAGTATTCTGTATACAGTAATACATACGCCATCGACGAAAAAAGACGTACACGATAAACCGGAACAGTAAAACGGATCATGTGTGAACCGGGCGTAACTCCGGCTATATTCCATCACTTTCTTTCAAAATGTATTCACAAGAGGACGCGTTGTTGTTGTTCCAGTACGATGTTGCTCGTCTTATTATTACGGAGACGCAAACGCAGAAGACTCTAGCTGATCAAGCAGCTCGATCGACGATCGATCGATTGTTCTAGTAACACCCTAACATATTATTTTTTAGACTGCTGCTCCACCTTGAGCCCATGACTGCCCCACTTTGGGTCCTTGGTTGCCCCACCCTGTGCCAACCTTACTGTTAAAAACAGTGTTTGTTATTACATACTGTTTTTCACTACATTATAATTTACTGTTAACCAAAGATAAAGTGGAACAATGAAATATGTTTATATTCAAATATATTTTTTTATTTTTTATTTAATGAGTCATCTTGTAATATACTTATAGACTAATTTTATATTATTGTTAATTTGTATTATTCTTATAAAAAATATTATAAGTAATTGTAAAGTATTGGTGTTTTACTTTCTTTTAGGGAGTTCCGACTGGCTAGCTACTACCCCCACAGGTGAAATCTGCCGCCATAACAGCTCTGGCTGTGTTCCGGCAGTATTAATGTGGGAGCCAGTATACTTGAAATCAAAGGCTCGAAGATCAGATGAGCCTACAGTCTGGCAGCACATTGAGCAAAGCTGGTGAAGCGTCCCTCAATGGAATAGGCCGCAGTGGCCGCTTACCATCAGGTGGGCTGCGTGTCTCTCCGCGAACTGACTTAGTATAAAAAAAATAAACTGGATCTTCAAATGAAACTCAATAAGATACTGTGTATTCTTTTTACCATTGATAGTGTATTAAAAAAGAGGTAGATATGCCATCCTTTGACGCACGGCGATTAGAATTTGATCCGTCGAGCTACACATTCAAACACGTCCATACGCTAAAGATATTCACGTGTGTGTGCAAAATCTGAATGAGAAAGGCTTACGGAACATAACGTTACACGAAAGAGATAGCTAGAGTCCGCGCCACAACTCTTAACTGAAATAAAGGATTTTGGTTCTTATTGAAAAGAGCATAAAAATCTTACCATTGGCAATCAGTGGTAGCGTAAGCGGTCGATGACATGACGAAAGATTAGGAGTTACGCTTTTAGAAGGGACATTTTGTTAAAGGTAAAATAAACACACCCTTGACTTCATTCATGATTTTATTGCGTGAATAATATACATCAATTACGTAGGCGTTATGTGTCGGGTGGTTACATTCCCTCTAATATGGTTGAGTGAAATTATGGCTGGCACATACGTCATACTTGTGCTGCAGGTGCCACCTTTGGGCACTGGTCTTCCAGGGCTCACGGATTTTTCTAGATTATAGTCTCATTCTTATACTTTATACTGTATGGCTTGGTATTCTAAAACTAATCAGAAATTGTAACAAACAAATTGTAAACAAACATGGCGATGAAAAAGAGTAACTGTCGAGTTTCTTGCCGGTTCTTCTCGGCAGATGACTGCATTCCGATACCGGTGGTAGAGTCACTCTGTAATTGACGATTCATAAATACTTGATACAAGTTTACATGAATAAAGAATATTTTGATTTTGATTTTGATTTTGATTTTGATACACCTTGTTACAACATAGAATTTTTTTAATTCTTTAGAGTAGGCCGGCCTTCACCTTCACCTGAGGAGGGGTTCTTGCAAATGCCATAATTATTCGTCTTAAGAATTGAAAAACAAATGTAAATTGTGAAACCTAGCATAAGTTTATTATACTTTTTTACTTTTATACTAATGTAACCAACCTACTTGCAAGAAATAAAAGGCTTTTTATTTTATTTTATTTACTATTTATTTATTAAAAAGAAAGTCAAACAACAAAATCAAAGCATCTTGGATTATTATTATAAATAAAGAAACATGTAAATTAAAGCCGTACGAAAGCGACTATTACAATAAAATTCTTAAATCTGTTATAGAAGTCGCTAATGCCTTTGAAACCTTTTTCTCAAATATAACTAGTATAACACCTAGTCAACTAAATTTAAGCTCACACCAAGCTCAAATTTGATTCGCTTTAAGTGAAGCTGAATGTCAGATTCCATTTAACTTTAATATTTCTTTTGATTTATTTATATATTCTTTATTTTTATTTAATTGCCCTCGAATAAATTCAGTTTTTTAGGCGCACGTATCCTTTTTCAGTATTACATAATATCTCCCTTTTTAAAATGTGCTAAACATATTCGACTATATTTTGTAGGCAGCCAGTCATGTTCACTTTTTTCGGTCTGAACTATTTTCATTCACTTATTTATATTTAATAAGCTCATCACTCGGAAATCTAGAAAAATACAAAATTAATTTCAGATAAATCTTTACATAATTATAAAAAAACTTCGTGTCACAAACCAACCATGAACAGATTAAAAGTTACATACTTCCAATATTTGCCATTCTGTACTGATTAATCTATGACGCGCTTACACTGTCTATCCCTATCGCACTGCAGTGCGAACATATTCGCTATCCTCTTTTTGCGAGCTATTAATATTTAGTAATTTTGTAAAAATATGAAATTATTAATGTACTAACGTGTGATAAGATACTCCTTCGTCCTTTTTCACTTTCGTAGCGTAGTTTTTACACATTCGAAACACACAATTCGGCATTTTTACATTTTTATTTCTTTTAGTACGCAATGCTTCACATGTGCTTCACCAACCGTTGACATTATGCGTCTAAAATGATTTGTGTCAATTAACACAATATGAGCGGAGCATTTTTCGAGCGCTAGTGCGGTATCTACCTCTTTTTTAAATACACTATCAATGCTTTTTACTGTATTGATCGAAATCTTCTGTCTTTTTCTCTCTCGTAGTTTTACTTAATATGACAAGGAGCGTCATCGTTCGACTTTTTCCCTTTCCTTCCTCCATGGACATCGTGTTGTTTACTTATTTTTACTGTTGACTGTTCCTGAGGACTGTTCAACGAACGAGACGTCAGTCCAGTCAGTCAGTCTGACACATGTCTGACCTTAGAGTAGAACATACTGTAAGTGTCTGACACATAAACGCATGGAAATAATATTGTCTATATTACGTTTATGCATAAACCATCATAAACGTAATATAACATATAGACCGACAAACTTATCTGTTCCGGTGGCCAAAATTGGAACTACTTGAAATGCAATGCAAAACGATATTTAATGACAGTTCTAAATAGACAGTAGCGACGCCGCCACCGGAACAGATAAGTTTGTCGGTTTAGACAATATTATTTTCCATGGTCTGACAGTGACAGGACAGGGTGTGGTTCAGGGCTGCCAGGTGAGAAAGTGCTAAAATCCGGTTCTTCCGGGTGGTCGTACCATTAGCACGAAATTGACGTATTTTGAGGTAAAATTATAAAAAAAAAGGTTCTTCAAATCGGTTCAGTATTTTCGGAGCCTATTTAATACAAATAAACAAATAATTAAAAATCCTCTTTATAATATTATGTATAGATTGAACATTATGAAATACTATAAAAAAAGAAAAAATCCGTTTTCATCATCAGTTTCATCTTGTTTCATTGATTCAGGCTATGTCTGGGCTTAAAGTCTTTGAAATCTTCTTTCTGTCTTTTGCTCGTGTGGGTTTTACTCTTCTATGAAAGAGAAGGATTTCATGTAGCGTCATCTGTCGGTGTTTTCCTTTTTCTGGAATGGGATTTAGACCGATGTCTTGCAAGATGGCGCGCTGATTTGAATTTTAACGGACATTGCTCGCACTGGAAACAAATCAAGAAATTATTCCGACGAAATTTCTACAGCTGCAAAAACATTGCCAAATAATGAAGGAGGGTTGATAAGAACGCCTCGATGGTCTAGTGTTTTTAGGATCGGGCCGAGACCTGGGGTCCTGGGTTCAATTCCCTGTCGAAGGGAACAGATACACAAACTTTGAATGAAATCATAATTTAATGTGGCGAGAGCTCAAACACCCAAAATGGCGGATCAAATGAAATTGGCGCGGGAATTTTTGACATATGAAAAAAAGATGGCGAAAAAGAGAAAAAGACCTCTTAAATGAACGTAGAAACGAAGAAAGAAGACTCATCAGTTGTGTGATTACCTGCACACTGGCGACGGTGCGGTGCGTCTCCAAATGCTGTATGAGACATCTCCGGCTGTAGAAGCTGGAGGCACAGACGTCACACACATACGGCCTCTCCCCTGTATGCATTCGACGCTCGTGAAGCTAAAACATTAGGCTTAGGGTCAGTTTTACCGCTGGCATATACATCAGCAGCCTATCACAGTCCACTACTGAACAAATATCTCTACAAACGCTCGCCCCTTTTATCGATCTTCAGTTACTCGCATCCAGCTCCTTCCAGCCATGATATGACGACACAGGTGTTGGCATGGCAACATTAAATATGTAACAAATTGAGTTTAAGTGTTGGCAACACAAGCGCCCTTTGCTGCGAGCTTGTGTTAGTTTTGAACGCTCTCTCTCTCGTCCGGTCTCCCGGTCTCCGCCACGGGACGCACGCGTTGATTTTATTGTGCGCCCGTTCTCTGTAAATGTGGCTTTATGAATTAAAACAGTGTTTCTAAGAACCAGACTTTAATTAATACTACAGTCCATCACCTCCACAACAGGTGTGATAAATTGGTGAAGTATTTAATTTTTCTATAAATTGTGTAATTTTTTCATAAATTGACAAACGAGAAAGAAAGATTTTCATAATATGACCAATATTACTAATATTTTCTTAATAATTACGAAGGTACTCGTCAAAATCGGCTTTCCAATATATAAAATGTACAGTCACCCTTTCGGCATTTAAACAACCTTAGTTCAGATCTCCTGACAAATAGCTTAGTTTAGATTTGTGGCTCACTAACAATCCGTTCGTGTAAAAGCAACGAGGTATACATACTTGCTTGTTTGCCTCACTCTTTCATAACAAACCAATTGCTACTTTCTGTCACGCCCAATCGTTGACTGGTAGCGAATGCCTTATGCCATTAAGTCCAACGACTGTACTTTTTTTTCAATAAGGTTTAATATATATAGATAAAAGTGAATTGCTATTCGTTAGTCTTGCTAAAATTCGAGAACGGCGGAACCGATTTAACTAATTTTTTTAGTCTTGAACGATGAGAAAATATGGAAAAAATGCGAGGAAAATACTAAAAGCGACAATTTTATTTTCCCATACAAACTGTATTACCTGTCAAAGTGCTACGAAGTTCACTGGGTCAGCTAGTAAATAAATAAAAACTTACCACAAGCTGAACCTTGTCCATAGCGAGATAGCTACAGTGTTTGCAAGGTAGGTCTCTTTTCATGCCGTGGAACGACCGACAGTGTCTCTTCAACGAAGTTGATTTGATGAAACCTTTTCCGCAGTACTGAAATGAAAATTCTTGGGTCTAGTTGGTTGTAGGACCGGACTCGTCACCTTTACAGGTGAAATCTAACACTCTGACTGTGCTCCGGCAATAATAATGTGAAAGTACACTTGTAATCAAAAGCTCGAAAATCAGAGCATAGAGTGCTATCGGCAAACTTGTTGAACATCGGTCCACGGAGAGGGGGAAAGTTCGTGCATGTGCATGAGCAAGTGCTCGTGACTAACAGCGCGCGCGAATCTCCCAAACGTCCGCGAGCGCTATTGGTCAGAGGTTTCCTTCTAACCAATAGCACGCAGGCGTGTCAAAATTAGTGTTCTGCGAAATCCCCACCCAATATTCAAGAAGTTTGCCTTGGCCTGTACCCCCTGTTTTCTCTTTCACACCCAAAGGGAATGCCCTGGGCTTCACAAATATGACTCCTATTATTGGTGTTCGAGCAGTGGGTGGCTTATACACCATTTAAATATTACTTACCTCACAAATATGTTTGAATCCTAAATGAAGTTTTGCATGACTTATGAAGCAAGACCAATTGCTAACAGTCTTTTTGCAAACTTTGCATTGAACTGGACCTTTGGGGTCCAAAACTCCGTCAACCAATTCCAAATAAATATTCCTCTTCTCTTTTCTACTCATCTTTTTCTCTTTTTCACCATCTTTTTTTCTTACGTCAAGAATTCCCGCGCCAATTTCATTTGATCCGTCATTTTGGGTGTTTGAGCTCTCGCCACATTTATCTATCATTCGTTGGCATTCAATTTCGATTTCAAAGTTTGTGAATCTGTTCCCTTCGACATAATCTGCATTCAATTCACCTTCAGAATCTTGTGTTTCTATTTTGGGGCATGTTTCCACTATTTTGGTCAATATATTTTTGTCAAAATTTAATTGTAAAAGTTTCACATGGCTTAGATGGCAATTATTTCTGAAATTTAACGCGGAAGTTACAGATCCCGTGCAGTCTTCACATATTTGTTGAGGTAATCCGTCGTTTGGTTCTATCTAAAACGTGAAATAAGTTTTACATTTGTATCGACGAATTAAAGTATTACTTGAGTCTAAGTCATTACTTAAATAATCCTTTTTTAATAATAAACGAGCTGTAAAAAGTTAGAATAAATAATTCCAGCCCTCGTATTACTCTTACTTTATTTTAAAATATCGTCTAATGTATGAAAACAATAAACTAGATGTAGCCACAAATTGAATTATACTAACGGCAACACTGCAAATAACAAACAAGGTACAGGCCCCGCCAAACTTCTTGAATATCGGGTGGAGATGGAGCAGAACTCGAATTTTGACACGCCTGCGCGCTATTGGTCACGCGCAAGTGCACATGCGCGAACTTTCCCCTTCTCTGTCAACCGATGTTCAACAAGTTTGCCGATAGCAATACTATACCAAAAAATCTGTACTGGGGTCCGAAACTGACAGGGACAGTCAGCGCCAAAATGATCTGAGCGTTCAAACTTAACAAAAATATCTGAACATTATTTTGACAAAAACCACTCTTAGCACAATACTTTTAGGTGTTAATATCGTTTGTTGTCATTTGTTCTCAAACAACAAATGAAAATGCACCTTGCCTTAACGTAAGGTTGATTTTTGTTAAATTATCAGATATTTTTGGTAGTTTTGAACGCTCAGAACATTTTGATGCTGACTGGACATTAAATTAGGTTTTAATGGAAAAGAATATTGTCCGACAAACTTATTCGGTTGGCTGTGTGTCGCTATTGTCGTTTTAGTATTGCCATGAAATGTCATTTTTGCTTTTTTGACACTAAAAATTATGTTATTATCCAAGTGTGCAAAAATTGATCAAAATGTTAATTTGAATTTTAATAATTTTTGTTAAAAAAACGTGGAATAATAATTATAACACTTTATTATTGTTGAATTCCATTTGTGATTATTAACAATTCACTTTGGATTAACCAAATAAAATAATGGCATATTTGTAACAACAACAACTGGAAACACTATCCTGTTGTAGTTCCAATTTTGGCCACCGGAACAGGTTTGTCGCAAAATAAAATATAGACCGACAAACTTATCTGTTTCGGTGGCGGCGTCGCTACTGTCTATTTAGAATATCATTTTTGTATTGCATTTCACGTAGTTCCAATTTTGGCCACCGGAACAGATAAGTTTGTCGGTCTGTAGTTCTGTACGTGAATTAATGTACATTATGACTATTGATAATTACTAATTACAATAATTAATTACTGATAATTACATTATGTACAATATTTTGTTAAAACAGTACTTTATAGACGACATTGATGTTTTGTTTGAGGTTATAAATTGGACAGTGTAGTATACATTGTTGAAATTACGACACTGTATGACTTACATTCAATCCCGTCGTAAGCGCCAAAACTGCGGAATATCGTTCAGTTTGGTCCACATTTATGAATATTGGACTCAAATTGTCTTTACCGAGACACAACCTACACAATTTTTCCGACATTTCGCAGAAACATTTCGATACGCGAGTCGATTTGAGAGTCGAGTATAGCCAGACTGACAGGTCGTATAATTGGGAAGGTTTTTTATGACGGATAGGTAGGTAGACTAGGTAGGTATTCTCAATTTAGTCGGATTATAACATTCCGAGCTATTTATGCAATAAATTACTCGTACTTAATGCGTACATAGCACAAAAAAGAAAACTCATAAATAAAGACTGATCACGTCAGAGGGCCATAATCTATAAGGAAAAAAAAAACATTACGAGCTTCGTGTTTTACTACTAAATTAACAACGGATAAACATTAATTATATACTTTTTTGTAAATTATGTAAAATACATACTTAATTGGCTATTTACATATTATTATACATATATAGAAACGCCCATACCGATACACTCATAAATAATTAATGTTGTACCGTGCGGGGATCGAACATGCGACCTCTTGATGTAATAGCCGATTTCTTAACTATTACACCAAATGAGTCGTCACTACTCTATGGGATACACTTAGATAATACCTATATCTCTTTAAAAATAAAAAAGCAAATAATCTTCGTCAAACCACATTTAATTTCAACCATTCTAAATTCGACAAACATCACAGAAATAACTTAAGTCACAGACAATTTTAAGTATTGTAACTTATAATTATTAGTATCGTAAACAATATTAATGAGAAATAATATATATTTTGGTTTCATAATCTGTAAGTGTTGATTCATAATGAAAGTACCATTAGGTATTTCTTTTTTCGCTTTTTTGGAAGAAAAAAAACCATGGTTCCGTTCGAATATGTCGACTATTTTAAATATTTTTAATAAAAAATTTAATTATGATAAGTAAGGTGAACAAAATTAGGTATTTTCTTGTTGATAGCAAATGTATGTAATTATTATTGGGAAAGTGTCAACACTCGTGCTTAAAATATAATCTTAGCAGTGAAAATAGGTGTTTCAAAGTCTCAACATTGAACAACTTGACTAGGTGCTATTAAGTTGCAAGTTTATGGGTTTTCGGTTGTTACAAAACTATTACATTTAATAACAAATGTTGATTTAAAAAAAAAACATGTTTTAGTGAATTATTGTAAAAAATAAGCCTAAAATCTGAGATTGATATCAAAAAGTCGATGACAGAAAGTATAATAGATGGTGATGTACAGTCACCAGCACATCATGCTACCATAATTTGTTTAATAAAATCTAAGTTGAGTCATTTTGATAGGTAACATTTGACAGTTCATTTATGCAAAGCAAAGAGCTACTTAAATTATGTACATCTAAGTAGTCTAATTTTCTAAATAATGCAGGTATTCTTTTAGTTTTATTACTTTACCTTAAGGTATATTTTTCTTTGCATAAATGAAATGTCAAATGTTACCTATTAAAATGACTCCTCATAGAACAAATTTTCAGTTAATTTTTACAGAAATCGGGTAGGTTGACGTGCTGCCTATTGTACCTATAAAAAAAGTTTTTTTTTTAGCAAATGACCTCTAATTCTAAGATAGGAGTGGGTAGATAACAAAAGCATACGCAAGAAGCCTCAGGCAGGTACTAGCCACACTTAAAGCTAAATTGTCAGTTCTATACTAGAAATTAAATCTTCGTTTTTCCCTTTGAGGATCTCTTAATACTCGTCGAGGAACGGATGTTCAGGATGGTATGTACTGAAAAAGAAATAAACAAATCCATTAATATCTTACTTTAGGGCAAATGCCTCAATCTTTAATCTATACTTCATTTTATTTAGCATTAGAAAGAACGAAAGGGTATCCGCCAAAATTGCCCCAGTCCCGGCGCAAAAGAATTGTATCTCAGATTGTAGGTAATTATTAGTAAAAACAATATCAGGTATCGCTATTTCCTGATTCGGTGGCTAACATGTTTTTTTTGCCCAGAGAAGTTTCATTGGCGCTACATGCAAACATGACACTTTTTAGGAAAAACTTCATTTTACTGTACTAATTGAAATTGAATTGGCAAAAAATGAATAAAACACATGATATAAACACATCATGACATATGTAATAATAATATAATGTACCTCATAAATATGCAATTTTTAAAAAAAAAACTTAATTTCACTGTATAAATTCACTTATTAACACACAAACGTGTGGCTAACTGCAAAAAAATAATAAAATAGCTACATATACGTACACACTGATATGTATAGCCTGCATCATAATTACCTATATACAATTTGTAGTGGTTTTATTTTATCTCTCTTGTTGCACCAAATATGTAATAACATTAGGACCTATAAATACCTCATACAATTACATAAGAAGATGATAAACTAGCAGGATTTATTATTTTTTGTATTCTTGTATATACATTACATTCGATATGAACAGGCCCTCAAACAACACAGAAACACAACATAACAACAATAAACTCTTTAATAACATTATGTACTAGGTATATATGTGTGCGTTTTATTAATTTTTTGCCAATTCAATGTCAATTAGTACAGTAACATGAAGTTTTTCCTAAAAAGTGTCAGGTTTGCATGTAGCGCCTATGAAACTTCTCTGGGCAAAATAACCATGTTAGCCACCGAATCAGGAAATAGTGACACTTGATATTGTTTCTACTAATAATTACCTACAATCTGAGGTACAATTCTTTTGCGCCGGGACTGGGGTTTTTTTCTATGGGATTTGGCGGAAACCCTTTTGGTTTTTCTTAAATATATAAAACTCAATTATTTAATAATTAATTAAATATACAGTATGACAGGAAATGCGAGGGACATATTTAAGCCCCAAATAGTTCATGCTTCCATATAACAAAATAAGTATAAATCAATAAAAACTCTGGTAAATATCTGTCGAAACCTGAAAATCCGCGTAACGTGCGGGCAATCTTTCCTTCACAGTACCTATTTCGTGCACTCGTTCATTACTCAAATTATTGTACTCGCTACAATTTGAGTTTGGGGCGTAACCGGGCGCTCAGCACACGGGATTTTTAGGTAGTTCATGCATACATATATTATTAGGATTATTATGAAAAAAATTAAGGATATATTTTTTATAGCAAATTGGACTCTAAATCGGATTCTGAACACTCTCCTTAAATATGTCCCTCGGGTTACCTAACACGCTGTATAAGACTGACATAGATAGATATCAACGCACAGCCCAAACCACTGGACGGATCGGGCTGAAAGGCATGCAGGTAGATGTTATGACGTAGGCATCCACTAAGAAAGGATTTTGATCAATTCCCACGGGAACGGGAACCAGGCGGGTGAAACCGCGGGCGAACGCTTGTTATTATATAAAGTAAATTAATACACAAATAAGTAATTAAATACAGATAAACATCCAGACACAGAACAAACACAAATGTTCATCACATAAGTGTTTGAGGATTCAGGCGACTGGGACCACTATATAACTGGGACCGCGGTCCCAGTTGCCTGATTAGTTTTTATTTGTTTATTTCGTCAGGCGAGTGGGACCACCCGTAATTTTAACCACAAATCCATTGTTGAAATACAAGATTTAGTACAGTTAGCAGAAAAGGTGTCACAAATAAAACAAAGTTAATTTTTGCAAAGGTAAGTTACTTTTTTTATTTCCTACTTAAACAGTATAACAGTCTTAATTATGTTTTAAAAATCACGTTGGCTCATATGCCTACTTAACTAGTAATTCTAAGTAAACATTCAACAGAAATCTCCTCAAAACAATAATATAAAAATCAGTCTTAATGTCTCTCAACTTTATACACCATAAAGTAAGTACTCATTACTCCTATTATATATTTATAATAAAGTCAGAAGATGCACATATCGTGGTGTAATATTTATTTGCAATGACAATCATCTCCTCATAACAATGTTACTTAGCAACCGAATGTCACTTTTATGACAAATCCATACTGACACAACGCCGCACCGCCTGTCTACTCTCCATCCGTCTTACGAATTTTCGATCTACTCTTTGGTGTTTATGGGCGCCTGGTACTTCAAATAGAAGTTTTGCATCACTTCGCTTTTATTTTACATGAATTTTATTCACCACGCTGCCATTTGAGGATGAAATATTCCGTGTGATTACTCTTCGGTACTTATGGGCGCCTGGTACTTCAAATAGAAGTTTTACATCACTCGCTTTTATTTCCATGAAATTCTACTCCGCCATTAGATATTCCGTGTGACTTCTCTTTGGTGTTTCTGGGCGCCTATAACTTCGACGAGCATGGCGAATCAATCTTACTAATCTGTCGCGAGTTTAACATTTTTTCCCCATAAAAAAAGTGTAGTCAGAAGTTTTCACTTCAAAAATACTTGACCGTAATACTAAATAAAATAAAATCCTGAGTTATAACTTGATTTTTCTGTTAACTGTACATTAAAGGAAATTAGGTATATGGTCCCAGTCGACCGATTCAAAAATGTTATCAGGTAACTGGGACCGCGGTCCCAGTTTTATTTGGTCCCAGTCGCCTGAATTCTCAAGTGTTTGTCCTCGGTGGGATTCGAACCCACGACCCCTGGCACATAGAGCAGGGTCAAATACGCCATCGGGCCAGTCATTTTGGTCCGATTTCTTTGTCTGGGGTTACGGAGCTGGAAGTCGCTCCAATGTATAACTGGAGTTGCCAAATCTTAAAGGAATCCGGTGCAGCTTTGTCTCTTATACAAGGCACAGGTTCGCCCGTGTGTGGAATATTGCTCTCATCTCTGGGTTGGTTCCGCAAACTCTTACTAAACTAAACTTACTTATTGGAGGCTCTCGACAGGTTGCAGCGACGTGCTATCCGTATTGTCGGTGATCAAGAGGTGACTAAGACCCTAGAACCTCTTCAGTTGCGTAGAGACGTTGCCAGTCTAGTGTTCTCTACCGTCTCTATAATGGGGAATGCTCTGAAGAGTTATTCCAACTCATCCCGTCCTCCCCTTTCCACTCCCGAACAACACGCGCCGGACTGCGTTGCCTTGCCATCCTCATACCATCCAGACACTGCAGTGGCCCGTACCAAGAGGTATAGTTCCTCTTTTTTGCCCCGTGCCATTAGGTCATGGAATGCCCTTCCGGCTCACGTGTTTCCTTCCTCCTATTATCCTGGGCTTTTTAGGCGGGGCGTGAAGCGGCATCTAAGCAGGCCTTCAGGGTGAGGGTGACTGGCTCAATGGGTACTATGATCTATTGAGCCAGTCAACCTTATATTTGGACCTCACTTCCGCTTACCATCAGGTGGAGTGAGGTCATCCTGAGAGCCACCTTATAAAAAAAAATGGTGCAGGCGTACCTACCCTGGCTAGTTCGGATAAAACGCCCGAGGGAAAGAAAAAGTGCAATATTATTTATTGCATTTTATACTCACTCCCCCAAGTTGCAGAGGCGTCCATTGCACTCCAAAGAAGCGATCTCCTTGAGATCAGCCGGGGACAGCTTGAAGTCCAGAACATCGAAGTTCTGCGCTATCCTCTCCTTGTTCACCGACTTGGGGATCACGACCAGACCACGGTCGATGGCGTATCTGGAATCAAAGAAAAATATAAAATGGGGGGAAGGGGGGATATTTGAAAAAAGACATTACGCGCGGGTGAAACCGCTGGCACGCAGCCCACCTGATTGTAAGCGGCCACTGCGGCCTATTCCATTGAGGGACACTTCACTTAGAAGCTTCCGTCAATGTGCTGCCAGACTGTAGACTCATCTGATCTTTGAGTCTCTGATTTCAAGTGTACTGGCTCCCACATTAATATTGCCGAAACATTGCCAGCTGTTATACCTATATTTTATTCAATGGGGGACAAACAGGAATTAAAAAGTTTTATCTGTCACCCTATCGGTAGTAGGGGGCCAGATAAAACTTTGAGGAGGTGAATGAAGTTCGATCTGTCACCTCGTCGGGAACAGGGGGACAGATCGAACATTTTTACCGATCTGTCACCCCAAGGGGACAAAGCAGGGTGACAGATCGGAATAATTCTTATTTTGACAGATTTCACCTGTGGGGGCAGTGGCGAAGCGTGGGTGTCAGCAGCCCGGGGCGGAAAACAATTCTGCCGCCCTTTTGTGAAATTTTGCCGCCCCCTAAAAAGTGCCGCCCGGGGCGGACCGCCCCCCCCCCCCCCCGCCCCCCAATCGCTACGCTACTGTGTGGGGGGCGGTAGCTAGCCAATCGGATTCTGAAAAAGTCCTACCACCAACCAACCAGTCGCCTTACGATTGCCTTCGTAGAAAGAACGTTTCTACATCTACATAGTAGTCATGCCACATTCCATCCCACTTTTTACGAACTATAATACGAACGCATCCAATTTTTAAGTGTCACAATCAAAATAACTGAATTTTGAGGTAAAAAACATAAGAAATTCGTTTTTCACTACATAACCGCCCATGGGCGTTACTGTCCATGAACGTGTCATGACCTTGTAGATACCATTTGAAACGTAATGACCAACGAATTTAAATACTATCGTTGGTAATGACTCAACACTTAGTTGTCACCTTCACAATAATTGTGGTGTAATTTATGACCCTTTTGAGTTGTGATCGTATCTGACTCATGACTGTAATTTGGAAAATGAGTGATGTTTCTTTTTATACATTATTGCTTTTAATGACACAAAGAGTGCGGTGACCTTTATAATTTTTGTAATATTCTAGATAGCCTTCCGCCCGCGGTTTCACCCGCGTTTAATTTCTTTTTTCAAATATCCCCCCATTCTCCCCACATTTCCGGGATCAAAGGTATTATGTTCACCGGGGATAGTGTAGCTTTCGAACAGTGAAAGAATTAATCAAATCGGTTCAGTAGTTTCGGAGCCTATTCAATACAGACAAACAAACAATCTAATCTTTCCTCTAATAATTATTAGTATAGATTCTAGTTATACGCGATTGCTACAGGAGTCCCAGGTTGAATTCCCGCCCTAGGCCGCCTAAGCGTACTCTGACAACCAACAAATCTTATACTAATGTACATTTTGGTTTTCTGTTGCTGAACCGATTTTAATGAAATTTGATATAAACGTAGAGCACCCTCAGAAAAGTATGCTATTTTTTACCCCAGTAAATTTTAATTTTTGAACAACATCAGTTGGCAGGCAGGCACGCAGCCCACCTGATGGTAAGCGGGTACTGGGATCCTTGAGGGACACTTCACCAGTAAGCGTCGCTCAATGTGCTGCCAGACTGTAGGCTCATCTGATCTTCGAGCCTTTGATTTCAAGTAATCCCACATTAATATTGCCGGAACACAGCCAGAGCTGTTATGGCGGTAGATTTCACCTGTGGTGGCTTAGCCAGTCGGACTTTGAAGAAGCCCTACCACCAACCAGATTTATCTATGATCTAACACTATTAAAACTAAGTAGGTATATCTTATAAGTTTATCGATCGCCCGATTACAGTGAAAATCAAGGACATCTGCCGATGCATGATTAGATAATATAGTGTATACCGTGACTGTGCTACTCCAAAAAAATAATAAAATCGACTTCAAAAGTAGTGTAGTGTTATGTATGCTTCGACTTCCGATAAAAACATCCGATTTAAAAGTTTCGAAGCCGAAATCGGAACTGAAAGTGTATAATCGGAAGTTCCGCTTTAACGGAATCGGAATCGAAGCTCCTTAACATCCCTGGTAGCTAGCCAGTCGGACTCTGAAAAAATCCTTTCACCAACCAGACCCAAGGCGGGAATCGAACCCGCAACCTCCGGTTTTTATACTCGAGCGGCTTAGCCACTGTTCCACGGAGGCGGTCAAATCTGATAATAAAGGTGATCTTAATTAGTAACTGTTATCTATTATCATGCTTACCTGATATGAGGCGCTCGTAGCGCAACTGTGACAGTAGTTCATTAGCGATAACGAAAGTCAAGCTACCCACGCCGCGGTCGGTTAATGGATGGGTGACCATTCTGACCACAATTAGTGACATTTATTTCGAGCGTCTCCGTGCTTCGGAAGGCACGTTAAGCTGTTGGTCCTGGCTGATATTTACTTTAATTTAGATATTAGTCGTCAAGCTTAGTCAGAGGCCATTAGGAGGCTTGATAACATCTGACATTAAGGTTGGTCACTGCCTTAGGCACCCCTCCACCAACCCACACTAGGCCAGCGTGATGGAGTATGGCCTACACTATCTCACAATTGAGATAAGGCCTGTGTCCTAGCAGTGGGAACGTATAAAGGCTGATGATGATGATGCTTACCTGACGAGCACCTGCGCGACGCTCTTCCCGTGCCGATCAGCAATGGTCTTCAGCCTGTCATCGTCCAGGAGTTCAGGCTCGCCTGGCTTCGCGAACGGCCGGTCCCGGGAACCCAGGGGGGAGTACGCGGTCACCGCGACGTCGTGGGAGTGGCAGAATTCTACCATCTTCTGGTTGTTCAGGTACGGGTGGATTTCGATCTGTGGGCGAGAAGAAGGTTAAGGGATCTAACAGACGAACGACCCTCTGCGTCTGTCGCGCGGGGACGCAACGACCGTCAACGGCAGTCGTCGAGAGTCGTCGGCTGTCGTTGCGGCCCCGAACGACTCTCGACGACTGTCGCTGGTCGTCGAGGGTCGTTCGGGGTCGCAACGACAGCCGACGACTCTCGACGACTCTCGACGACTGTCGCTGACAGTCGTTGCGGCCCCGCGCGACAGACGCAGAGGGTCGTCGGCTGTCGTTGCGGCCCCGAACGACAGCGGCTCACTCACCGCAGTCGTCGAGGGTCGCAAACGATGGGTCGTTCGTCTGTTAGATCCCTTAGACGCAGTGCTAAGCGATTTGTAGGCGGACTGCGCTGGAGTGGAACTTTGCCTCTCTCTTTTCTCGTCTTTAATGTTGCTCGCCATTATGATGCATTGAGAATGAGATTTCAACGGAAATGGTATCTAGTTATTTAGGAATGTTAGGATACTACTCGGTCTTTTAACTCTAGTGGGTCTTCTTGGTCTACTCAGATTTTATACCGTTTGTCTCTTTAGCCTACTGGATCATCAAGCCCTCACCAGTCCACTTACCCTTCTAGCGGTCTACTCAGTATTTTTAGTCTACTGGGTCTTCTTGGAACACGAAATCTATTGAAGTCAGTCGATTTTTCTCAGTCTACAGGTGCCATTCTCCCATTTTATGGTCTACGCTGTCTATCTACTTACTCTAATTTCGGTCTACTTCGTCTTCTCGTTCTTTTCAGTCTACTAAGCCTCCTGGTACATACCTGCTGCATCTGTGGCTTGATCTTCGCAGCAGCGATGACCCTCTCCAGCTGACGTTTGTTAAAGTTGGACACGCCAATGCTCCTCGTCAAACCCTTCTGCACGAGTTTCTCCATCGCCTTCCACGTGTCCACGATGTCTGCTGACGAGGGGATGAACTTGCCCTCATCGTCCTTGGGGAAGAGGGAGTCGCCTTCCTGTCAATAAGTTTTATTAAATATCTTTTTCCTCAGCATATTGTGGTCTCTCCGCGGGTTATGTCATGGTGGAGAAATCAAAAGGCTAGACTCTTCCAGGCAAAGATCAGAGGGCTAGAGAGTTTCTTTTTTATACTAGGTCAGTTGGCAGACAGACACGCAGCCCACCTGATGGTAAGCGGCCACTGCGGCCTATTCCATTGAGGGATACTTCACCAGGAAGCGTCGCTCAATGTGCTGCCAGACTGTAGGCTCATCTGATCTTCGAGCCTTTGATTTCAAGTGCACTGGCTCCCGCATTTATACTGCTGGAACACAGCCAAAGCTGTTATGGCGGCGGGTTATGTCATAATATGGTGGATGAATCAAGAGGCTAAACTCTTCCAGGCGAAGATCAGAGGGCTAGAGAGGGGGGTAGAGTTGCCCATCGATAGTCCACTATCGCTAAACTATCGATAGTCTATCGATAGTTGACGTCATATCAATAGTATCGATAGTCTATCGATAGTATCGATAATATCGATACTATCGATATTACAAATTAACCAATACTATTGATCGGAAGCAATACTATCGATAGTATCGATACTATCGATAGTATTGATAAAAAACAATCGATACTATCGATAGTATTATAATGTAATAGTATCGATACTATCGATAGCACTATCGATATTGTTACTATTTTTCAAGGTCAACTATCGATAGCGAAACTATCGATAGTTGGGCAACTCTGGAGGGAGGCACCACCTGCATTGCATGTATGAATCATTGACCGCTTAAAACCCAGAGGTCGTGGGTTCGATTCCCGCCATGGGTCTGGTTCGTGGTAAGTAGGACTTTTTCATAGTCCGACTGGGTAGCTACCACCCCCACAGGTGAAATCTGCCGCCATAACAGCTCTGGCTGTGTTCCGGCAATATTAATGTGGGAGGCAGTACACTAAGCTTGAAATTAAAGGCTCGAAGATCAGATGAGCCTACAGTCTGGCAGCACATTGAGCGACGCTTCTTGATTAAGTGTCCCTCAATGGAATAGGCCGCAGTGGCCGCTTACCATCAGATGGGCTGCGTGCCTGTCTGCCAAGGCCAACTGACCTAGTATAAAAAAAAGTACATAAGTAGTTTCTGGCGTAGCATCATGAAGGATATAGACTTGAGTGCCACTTTTAAAAACATTACTCCTTAAGAATTTTATCTACATCCATACCATAATATGTCTATTTTATAGTCAGAAGCGATGAGCGAACGCCCTACATTTAGATATAAGTATCTGTGGCTGCATCGTAATGTTTACATTTTAGTATCGGTAACCGATACTTTAATTACGTTCAAATATCGAACGTCTTCTTAAAAAGTAAAAATTAATGGATTTGAAGCTAACATATGTAAGCAAAACATCTTGATGTATTTTCAAAGGTACCAGGAGAGCATAACCGCAGCGTAACTATTCATTAAATCAAAGAGTTTGAAAGACGCGAGCTAGCCTAGCTTCTTGTTCTTCTCTGCTCTCCTGGTACTACGGATTATATTCCACGCGGTTTCACATCGATCCTGACTTTAAAATAGACATTTATCGTATGAATGAAGATAAAGTTATGTATGTGACTGTATATAATTTAAGCATTAAAATACTCATGTGATCCTTTTATGAAACTCACTTCGTTAGTTTCATAAAACCACATTCGTATTTTAATGACCCATATTATGCATGCAGTCACATAAATAACTATTATTAGTGTGGATTGTATACCTTGAAAGCTTGAGGGAAGTGGATAAGGTAAAGATCCAGGTAGTCCACTCCGAGGTCCTCCAGAGTCGTGCGGATGGCTCCCTCCACCAGTTCTGGCTTGTGGAACGTGTTCCACAGCTTCGAAGTCAGGAACAAGTCCTCCCTTGAAGGAAATTAATGGTTATAAATCTTACGAATATTATAAATGCGAAAGTCTGGATGTTTGGATGTTTAGTTGTTTGGATGTTTGGATGTTTGTTTGTTTGGATGTTTGGATGTTTAGATGTTTGGATGTTTGTTACTCAATCACGCCTAAACGGCTGAACGGATTTAGATGAAATTTGGCACAAGTATAGTTTATAACTCGGAATAGGACATAGGCTATAAAATTCCTACGGGAAACGTCTCATTCCCGCGGGAATATCAATTTTGAAACTACTGAACCGATTTGAATAATTCTTTCACTGTTGGAAAGCTACACTGTCCCCGGTGAACATAGGGTACTTTTGATCCTGGAAATGTGGGGGGGAAGGGGGGATGATATTTGAAAAAAGAGATTACGCGCGGGTGAAACCGCGGTCGGAAGGCTAGTAAATAATAATAAATGTTGGCCAACATCACATTCAAATACATTGATCTGACCTCAAAGTAAGTAGCGTAAGCACTTGTGTTATGAGTGTCAGAAACATACCGAAGGTACCACAATTATACTGCGTGTTATTTTAGTCGTTGTTTTCCCGCAGCAGAATGCTTTACCTTCAGTAGTACTATCGATTTATAAATGCATGTATTTTTTTTTTGAATTTTTTTTTAAAAACATTTTTTGATTTTTTTTAAAAAGTCTGATGGGAAAATGGAAACCAAATGTGAGTAAATAGTAAATAATCATTTTTTTTAAAAACGCGAAAGGCGATGACCCCGGCCCGTGACGGTCCGTGACGCAGCTAGTACTATTGGTTCGAGTTTCGAACGACTAAAATTCCACGCTGTATATTAAGTATGTACTTAAATACAAATAAACATCCAGACACAGAACAAACACAAATGTTCATCTCATAAGTGTTTGTCCTGGGTGGGATTCGAACCCACGACCCCTGGCGCATGGGTCAGGGTCATTACAAAATGCGCCATCGGGTCAGTCAAATAATGACCTTGGATGTTACAAGTGTAGCTAGCTTCCTTCCTTAAGTCCGGCAGCGCATTCGTGATTTCTCTGGTTTTGCAGAGTCTATGGGCGTATTATTTCTTTGGTAAAAGTACCATCATGCCAGTCATACATGACATTACACACACATCTGTTATATTTAAGTTTTCTTAACAAGGATGCAGGGATGTAACGGAGATAAATTTATCGAAACCGAAATCGGAATCGGAATTTTTTAATTTGATTTATCGGAATCGGAATCGGAGTCGGATGCAAAAGCAGAACTAGTGGCAATTTTTATTGAAGGACAAAAAAAACATCATTCAGTATTTTATTTTCATTTTAATTACTTGAACAAATTAACACATACAATGAAAAAATCAACGTTTCTAACTAAACAACAAATTAAATCAACGCATTGGACTCCGAAAGTAGTGTATTGTTATGTTTCGACTTAATATACTTCACTTAATAGACTTCCGATTTAAACCTCCGATTCAAAAGTTTCGGAGCCGAAAGTGTAATAACAATCTAGAGTTCCGACTTAACGGAATCGGAGCTCCGTAACCCGTAACATCCCTGGTTGAACGATGACAAAATATGGAAAAAATGCGAGGAAATTACTAAAAACGGCAATTTAATTTTCTCATACAAAATGTTTTTACCTG
This sequence comes from Mecyna flavalis, assembly GCA_949319885.1. Classification (NCBI taxonomy): domain Eukaryota; kingdom Metazoa; phylum Arthropoda; class Insecta; order Lepidoptera; family Crambidae; genus Mecyna; species Mecyna flavalis. The sequence goes on from OX439422.1 coordinate 955,324, forward strand.
TCAAACATAGTGATACGAAGTTCACCGGGTCAGCTAGTTAAATAATATTGACAAACTTAAATTATGTAATCATATAAAAAACATAGATTACACATTATTGAATAACAAGATAACACATAACAACATATTTTTTGCTCTCCTAATATTCTAATTATTTAAATATTTACTCTATTAAGTAGGTACCTCGGTAACCTTTTTGAAGAAAACAAGGTCATGATCGTTCTTTGCTTCGATAAAATTAAATAATGGGTATCCTTGGTTATCGGAAAACATGGGCAAATATTACAAAACTTCTGTCATATTGTCATAAATGTTCACACAGCGCCATCTAGCCCCAAACTAAGCATGAGCTTGTGCTATGGGTGCCAGACAACGGATAAACATTACTTCATCATCATCATTATCATCAGCCTATATACGTTACTTATATACTTTTTTTTGCTTACATAAATTTTATACTTAGAAACACCCAGACCGATACAGACATGTTAATGCACACAAATGTTTGTACCGTGCGGGGATCGAACCCGCGACCTCTGGTGTAATAGCCGATTTCTCGACCATTACACCAAATGGCTCGTCTTTTTATTTAGCACTAGCTGACCCGGTGAAGTTCGTATTACAGGTAAGAACAGTTTGTATGGAAAAATAAAATTGTCGTTTTTAGTATTTTCCTCGCAATTTTTCTATATTTTCTCATCGTTTAAACCTTCCCTGGACTTCCACGAATATTTCAAGACTAAAATTAGTCAAATCGGTTCAGCCGTTTTCGACTTTTAGCGAGACTAACGAACAGCAAAATTTCATTTTTATTTATCGAAATCATTTTGGCACGAGTTAAAATTGCAACATACATAGATATTTTGCAGTGTATCAGAGCACGAAAGAATTTTATCTCTTTTTCAATATTGCAATCTAATACTATCGGGATTATAAGCTTACTAAATCGAAATATGGGTTTTGCTGGAAAACCCATAGCGTTATCAATCAATTGGCCTTCCGTGTATCTCGGCACGTTTTGATCTCCTATAGATAATAACTATGTTATCGGCAAATCAATTTTAAAACTTATAAACAAGTTAGATAGGCAGGTGAAATCTACCACCTAGCTTTTACAGCAATATTAGCCAACTAGCCTTCCACTCGCGGTATCACCCGCGCAATTTCTTTTTCAAATATTCTTCCCCCCACATTTCCGAGATCGAAAGTACCCTATGTTCACCAGGGATAGTGTAGCTTTCCAACAGTGAAAGAATTATTCAAATCGGTTCAGTAGTTTCGGAGCTTATTCAATACAAACAAACAATCAATTTTATTCCATTGAGGGACACTTCACCAGATAGCGTAATTGCTCAATGTGCTGCCAGACTGTAGGCTTATCTGATCTTCGAACCTTTGATTTCAAGTGTACTGGCTCCCACATTAATACTGCCGGAACACAGCCAGAGCTGTTAGTTATGGCGGCAGATTTCACCTGTGGGGGTGGTGGCTAGCCAGTCGGACTCTGAAAAGCCCTACCACCAACCAGATCCAAGGTGGGAATCGAACCCACGACCTCTGGGTTTTGTACCCGAGCGGCTTAGCCATTGTTCCACGGAGGCAGTCAAAAAACGTTAAAGCTTGCGTCAACGCATTTTCTTCCTCAAAAAAAAAAATACCTGGTGACAGTTCCATCTTCGATCTTAGCCTTCAGCGCCTGGCCTACCTCCTTTTCGTTCATGTAGACGTGGGCTCCATCGATGTGACGGTAGCCCACATCGATGGCGTCCTTCACTGCCTGCTCCACCTCACCCGGCTTGGACTGGAAAGAGAAGAGGACTGTGAGCGACGGTGCATCATCATCGTCATCATTTCAGCCAAACGACGCCCACTGCTGGACATAGGCCTCCCCCAAGGATCTCCAAACCGATTGGTCACCCGTATCCAGTGGATTCCGGCGATTTTTATGAGATCATCGGTCCACCATGTGGGAGGTCTACCACGGCTGCGTTTCCCGGTACGTGGGTACTCGAGGACCTTACCGCCCCAACGGCCGTCAGTCCTCCTTGCAATGTGTCCTGCCCACTGCTACTTAAGGCTCGTAATTCTTTAATACAGTGCATCAATGTGAGGGACAGCGCATCAGTACTCCTGATCATTCAATGGGTATTTCAAATGAAGCATGAAGCACCTTACGGGCCAACTGTGGTGCTACCGATTGCACACCGGTGACAAAGGGTACTTTCCCGAAAATGTGGGGGAAGGGGGATAATAATAATTGAGCTAATAAATTATGCGCGAGTAAAACCACAGATTCTAGAATAAAAGAAACTTTTATCTACATCCATACCATAAATGTCTATTTTATAGTCAGGAGCGATGAGCAAACGCCCTACATTTAGATATAAGTATCTGTGGCTGCATCGTAATGTTTACATTTTAGTATCGGTAACCGATACTTTAATTACGTTCAAATTTCGAACGTCTTCTTAAAAAGTAAAAATTAATGGATTTGAAGCTAACATAATGTAAGCAAAACATCTTGATGTATTTTCAAAGGTACCAGGAGAGCATAACCGCAGCGTAACTATTCATTAAATCAAAGAGTTTGAAAGACGCGAGCTAGCCGCAGCCGGCAGGGCCTCAAGCGACTACGCCGGTCCACACTAATTTAGTAACGGGCCAGCTTCTTGTTCTTCTCTGCTCTCCTGGTACTACGGATTATATTCCACGCGGTTTCACATCGATCCTGACTTTAAAATAGACATTTATCGTATGAATGAAGATAAAGTTATGTATGTGACTGTACATAATTAGGCATTAAAATACTCATGTGATCCTTTTATGAAACTCACTTCGTTCGTTTCATAAAACCACATTCGTATTTTAATGACCCTCATTATGCAACAGTCACATAAATAACTATTTCCTTTCCCAAGGTCGGATAAGAAAAAGGTAAGCTACTTGTATTTCTATACCAAATTGCACAAAAATCGGTTTTCAATCCGTTTCTTAATAATGCTTTAGAATGTGTAATATTTTGGAATGTAATAATGTTTTGGAATGTATGTGTTAATTTGTGCTATTATCTATGTAAGTAGTTATATAAAATGCGTACTAGCACTCTCGCAAGTTGCTATGCCCTTGCAGGGCGTCTCATAGGCACTTATACTAATGTAACAGCAAATTTTCCTGCATGCAATAAAGAATTTGAATTCTTGCCCGTGGTCTACCACGGAGTTCTAGAGTTCTACTAGTCGTCTAGGCGTAACGGAGAGACAGTATTATACGTATGGATAATTTTCCGATGCAACAGACTTAGCAGGACCCGACCACGCGGCAGACCAAAACGGCGATGGCGGGATGATCTGGACAAATTTGAAGAGAACTGGCGTGTCGTTGCCCAAGACCGCAAACAATGGAAGAAGGGTAGGGAGGCCTTTGCCCTGCAGTGGGACGTTATAGGCTCATAATAATAATAATAATAACAGACTTATGTTACTTGCCTTGGAGTGTGGTTTTACTCTGGTTCAACCGCGAAGGCTGTGGGTTCGATTCCCGCCTTAGTCTAGTTAGTGGTAGTTATTCCACGACTAAAACTCTGAATGTGTTCCGATAATAAATCTGTATTATTTACGGACACGGAAACTCTACTTATTATTTGAATAGCCTTTCGCCCGCGGTTTATTTCTATTTCTTTAGTCAATTATCCCCACCTTCCACCACATTTTCAGGATCAAAAGTACCCTATGTCACCCGGGGATAGTGTAGCTTTCCAACAGTGAAAGAATTATTCAAATCGGTTCAGTAGTTTCGGAGCCTATTCAATACAAACAAACTTATCTTTCCTCTTTATAATTTTAGTATTAGTATAGATCGATAATGCTATTTCCAATAAATAATATAATTAGTGTTTTGGTATATTGATGGCTTGGACTATTTATTTAATTAATTAACGGCTCCATTTTAAAAACCTTGGCACTATTTTAATAATGGTAAGTAATTTAAAACTATCTTATCTTATCTTACTAATATTATAAAGGCGAAAGTTTGTATGTTTGTTACTCTTTCACACAAAAACTACTGGATGGATTTTAATGAAACTTTACAATATTATAGCTTATACATCAGAATAACACATAGGCTACAATTTATAAAGATATTCCCGCGGGATAACGTCCTATAGTTCACGCGGGCGAAGCCGCGGGCGGAAGGCTAGTACTTCGATAAAATTGTTGCAAAGCATAAAACAGTACTTATTTTGAAGACTCGATAACTGTCACAAAGCATACCACCAGGTATTAATTTAAAAGACAGGTTTCGTTTAAATAAGCGATTAAGTGATAATAAAAATAACTACCTACGATCTAAGCTGGTACGCAATTAATTTGTTTAATGACTAAAATGTAGTAATACAAGGTTTGAGAAAACAAAAATCGAAATTCACGACACGGTTTTACAACCGAGCAAACTAACCACTGTTCCATGGAGGCTGTCAATGTAACTTGTAATAATATTTTCCCCTCGAATCATTCATGATTATAAATATCTTTGACATGTTCAGTTTAACGTTCTTATGTGCTCTAAAAGTGCCTAAATTGAAATTAAAGGACCATGCAAAGGAGCGTCCCCACCCACCAACAGATTTCTAACGTATCTCTATTTATACCTCTTGCCATACTGATCTTTTTTTTGTATGACGACATTCGCCGTAGGAATGGGGATTTCACGCAAATCGAATTTGAATGTTGTATTTTTCAAGTATTTTTTTTGACATAGTTAATTGTGAAAATAATGTGCAGGCGATCGAGAGTAACCCCCCTGGCCTAAATAAAAGTGTTCAATCAAAATATAATTTTTTTTTGATTCCTAAAAAGTGTAAAACAGCAAAGTATGTATTTATTTCTATTAAATGTCTCACCGCAGGGCAAAGGCCTCAATCCTTGAAATCAAGTTATCGCTACAATGATGGGTACTGGCTTAATCACCACGCTTGCCAAATGCGGATTGGTGATCACAAACCCGAGCTATATCCGAAAAAACCGACACAAAGTTAGCTCGACCCGGGAATTGAACCCAGGACTCCGAGCCCGGTACTTCAACCACTAGACCATCGAGGCGTTAAAACAGTATTTAAAAAAAATTCCCACCTTCCATGTGCCCAATCCCAGCGCTGGGCAGGAGTATCCATTGTTCAAAGTGATCACGGGTACAGACATACTGATTTTTTATATGTATATAGTCGTCTGTTCAAGTAACTTCCGCGTCGCGTGTGTGACTAGTTCGAATGTTCGAAGTGTAGGCTTTTTATAGATATGCCTTTGCTTAGGGTTGGCACCACAAGGTAATTAGATTACATACTAATAAAGATTATAATAGAAATAGCGGCCGCCCGCGGTTTTACCCGCGTGGTTCCAGTTCCCGTGGGAATTGATCAAAATCCCTTCTTAGCGGATGCCTACGTCATAACATCTACCTGCATGCCAAATTTCAGCCCGATCCGTCCAGTGGTTTGGGCTGTGCGTCGATAGATATCTATGTCAGTCAGTCAGTCACCTTTGAGTTTTATATATATAAGCTTTATATAATATAGATATAGATTAGAAGTCCATCTTTAATTAAGGCCTTTTTGACTGGCCCGATGGCGCATTTGGTATTGACCCTGCCCTAAGCGCCAGGGGTCGTGGGTTCGAATCCCACTCAGGACAAACACGTATGTGACGAACATTTGTGTTTGTTCCGTGACTGGGTTTATTTGTGTCTAAGTATATAATAAGTATTTGTGGTACCTTCGGCGGGCAAGACGGTATCCTCACCGGCTAGTTGAGGGGGGGGGGATAGGGTAGGGACACTCGAAAGCGCCGAACCGTCTCCCCACCAGGCAGTGGAGGAGGAGTCCGGTGCAATGCCGGTAGGTACCCCGTACCATTCGGCCACTCCATCTTTTGACGAGCCATTTGGTGTAATGGCCGAGAAGCGAGAAGTCGGCTATATCACACCAGAGGTCGCGGATTCGATCCCCGCACGGTACAAACATTTGTCTGCATCAACATGTCTGTTTGTATCGGTCTGGATGTTTCTATGTATAATATGTAGGTATGTAAAAAAAGAATATAAGTAATGTTTATCAGTTGTCTGGCACCCATAGCACAAGCAATGCTTATTTTGGGGCTAGATGGCGCTGTGTGAATAATGTCCAGAGATATTTTATTTATTTATATATCTTATGGAGAAACCTAGTCAACCATTGCATAAACCAACTCTAATAAGAGTAAATTAATTTTATGTAAGCGTGTAATTAACAAGGAATTCTCAGATTAATGTTCTAGTCATTTTCCTGTAAGAATTTTTATTGCACTAAGGGAAAATGGTGTTGCATTTCCTTGTTATTGTGTACCTTTGCTAGGCTCTTTTTTCCCTGTATAAAATTCTCATTGGTCACCAATCTTACATAGGTTTTTTTTTTTATTGCAATGTGTAACAAGACGAGCAGATAGTACACCTGATGGTAAGCGCCACGTCTGCCCTTAGACAGTTCAGTGCCAACAGTAACTAAGCAGTTACTGTCTGGCACCGCCCTGCGCCCGCTACACCGAGACGACAGTTAATAGGTCTCCTATACCCAGTAATTTCACTAGCTTCAGTGCCCTTTCCCCAAAACACAGAAGTACTTGACACACGTCTATTTCACGGGAAAATATCTGGCACTGCGGTGGGACCCACCTAGACGGCCCACGGGAAAATATCTGCACACATTCTCCAAGACTGTACACGTTTGTAGGAAAAAAACTCGAAGTAAACAGAACCAGATTGTTGTTAGAAAAATAGTTAAAATAACACTTTGACCTATGTAGTCATACAGATTCGTAAAACTTATTTACCACTTGGGCGGTCGATTTCACCTCCAGGGTTGGTTCACCGATAAATTTGCGAATATAGACCGACAAACTTATCTGTTCCGGTGGCGGCGTCGCTATTGTCGTGTTGGTATTGCCAATAAATATCATTTTTGCACTTTTGCGAATAAAAATAATTTTATTGTCCTATTAAGCAAAAAGTGAGTAAAATTGTTGTTGTTGACAATAACTAAATAAATAGATCAAATCTATCAGTAGGCAACCCTAGTTTGACGTGGAAAACACTATGATATAATCATGATAACACGCTCACTAGGTCATGATCATGACTCATGACGATTACGATGACGATGGCTTTTAGTTTTAAAATCATCGGTCACGATCATTATCAAAAAAATAGTTCTTTTTATTGCAATGTTTATCAAGACGAGCAGATCGTACACCTGATTGTAAGCGCCACGTCTGCCCTTAGACAGTTCAGTGCCGAACAGTAACTAAACAGTTACTGTCTGCCACCGCCCTGCGCCTGCTACACCGAGACGACAGATAAAAGGTCTCATAAACTAGTAATTTCACTAGCTTCAGTGCCCTTACCTGACCCCGAAACACAGAAGTGCTTGACACACTAGATAAAATCTATCGGTAGGCAACCCTGATTTGACGTGGGAAACACTATGATGATATAATCATGATAACGCGCCCTACTAACTAGGTCATAACTCATGACGATGACTTTTAGTTTTAAAATCATCGGTCACGATCATTATCAAAAAGTAGATTGTGATTTTCAGGGATACCTGATAATGGGCTGGTCAATAGCCCCAAATAAAATGAGTAGGCTATGCTTGGGGTCTTCCTGCGTGATCGCATTTTACCAGGTGGTAGGATCCTGTACTGGGCAGTCTAGGGTGGGTACCACCGCAGTGCCAGATATTTTCCCGTGATATAGAAGTGTGTCAAGCACTTCTGTGTTTCGGGGAAAGGGCACTGAAGCTAGTGAAATTACTGGATATACTCTATGAGACCTAATAACTGTCGTCTCGGTGTAGCGGGCGCAGGGCGGTGCCAGACAGTAACTGCTTAGTTACTGTTTGGCACTGAACTGTCTTAAGCCAGACGCAGCGCTTACCATCCGGTGTACGATCTGCTCGTCTTGTAACACATTGCAATAAAAAAAAAGTAAAAAAACAGAAATGATGAGATTCGCAGAGGGACCAAGGTCACCGACATTGCCCGAATAATTATTGCGAGCCTTAACACTTTAAGTGCGTTGGCACAAAAACCTGAACTTGCCGCGACTGCGTTACGAACAAATACTGGTCGTACGTACCTAAGCCAGAAGTGCGTTACGACCAGTATTTTGACGCACCACGACCTGACTTCCAGGGCCTACACAGACGTGGAAACTCATCGTACCAAAGATTTTCTTTTTCAAACCTTTAGGTCATATCCCTGTTTATACCCAACTGCCGTAGCACAGGGTTCTGAAGGATATTTTGGAAGATATAAGCATTTTTCGAAATCATTGATTTACGACCATATATTAGGCGTTTAGCATAGAAGCGAAAAAATACTAGTGATGGGATCTAAACAGTTAAACAACAAATGATTTTTATCGATACTTTTTATTCAGACCTAAAAGATGTTACATATTTTTAACTAGAATATAATCAATTAAGGAAAAAAGTATGAAAATCGTTAGTTTACTTTCAATCATTATTAATATAATCTGAGGTAATTATTATATAATTCTTTGTTTTTAGCGTTTATTTAACCAATTGCGATTTTATAATTTGGCACCTGTCAATTTTACTTTTATATTAACCACAGAGATCACACAATATAAGATTTAATGACAAGTTTTTTTCGCGATCATTTCGTTCTCGCGAGCCTCCAAAAATCTATCGATACGCGTGTCGATATTACAGGCAGAACTAGTGCGAACTGAGGCTCAGCGCGGGTGGTTGCGGGGCTGGGGGGGTGCGTCAAAATACTGGTCGTACAGCACCAGACCAAAACAATTTCCTTTCTATGCGTTTCGACCATTATTTTGCCGTACATTTTTTTTGCAGATTATTGTTCTACTAGAAACAACAAAAATGGGAATACCACTATCTCTTATATACACGTATGGGAACATAGAAAAATAGCCCCCGCACCAAGCGTAAAACAGGGACAGAGGGCTGCCGCGCTGGCGGAAAGGCGAATACGTCAAAATGGGTAGTGGTCGTAACGCACTGAATGTGTTAAGCAGGGTTCATTGCAAGAAGGACTGACGGCCGTTGGGGCGGAAAGGTCCTCGAGTGGTGGCCACGTACTGGGAAACGCAGCCGTGGTAGGCCTCCCACAAGGTGGACCGATGATCTTATAATGGTCGCCGGAATCCACTGGATGCGGGTAGCGCAGAATCGGTTTGGAGATCCTTGGGGGAGGCCTATGTCCAGCAGTGGACGTCGTCGGCGAAATGATGATAGCCACAAACCGGCTCGTCCCAATCGGGTGGAAAGGGGAAGCCGGGGGAGTTTAGTGAAGTGGGACTTAGTCTCGAGCCCCTCCCAAGGCCGCATTCATCTTTGGACTTTGTACCGCTCTTATGTCGGGGGCATAAGTGCTGTTATCGAACTGCAAGTGTTTACCGTGATGTGCTGTTGACCGTACATAAACATACCAGGTGTTAAAACAATCAAGGTTAACTAAACATAATTATCACCTCAAATTATCCATAAATGTGAGTTTGTCACGTGAACAAGTAATTTATATAAAAAAGTTCTATTCTGAATCAATATTTTAAATTGCTCTTCGTTTGTTTACATGAATCAGTGCTCGTAGGTGGACTTACAATAGATTCAAATCGATGCAAGGTTGTTCAAATAAAAATGGGGGTTGGATTTTTGTTACGTCAGGCAATGACATTCAATTTGAACGTCATTGACGTCAGGTAGAAAATCCCATATTTGGTGGTATGGTTTTATTACACTGATTTCCATAGACAACTGGATAGGCGATTAGTTACCAAATATTTGATCTGATTTGAAAATCGCCATATTGGCGCTGAGAGCAGTAGTTAGTGTACTTGGAACTAATAATAGTACTGGCTATCGCAGATAAACTTCGATAATGCTGTCATTGTCAATGTCAATGGCTGTCCATTTGAAGCGTAGACAGAGAAAATTGAAGTCATTTTAGTTCCCAGTACACTATTGGGGGCGCTTCAAATCGACAGAAAAAATAGCTGTCATTTCAATGTCTATAGCCACTCCAGCGTAATACGCTGAGCGTATTATCATAGAGCTCAGTGTTTTATTATGATATAGCATTAGATATTAATTCCATGTGATAGAGGCCCTAGACAAGCGGCATTTATGACGTTATTTATCGCTCAATTTGCGATAGCGAGTGTCAAAACCCGTACTTTCAATATCGATTGACCACGTGACTTTACTAAGGCAACTGTCAAATCCATACAATTTGAAGTTAGCGAATTTCGCTATCGCTGTCAAAATGTTACTTTGTCTAGGCCCCCTGTTCGTAGACAGGCACGCAGCCAATTTGGTTAGCGGCCACTTCGGCCTATTCCATTGAGAGACATTTCGCCAGGAAGCTTCGCTTAATGTGCTACCATAAAGTACCTTCGTGCCTTTGATTTTAAGTGTACTGGTTCCCACATAATATTATTAATATTAATATTTTCTGTGACATAAATTTATTTTGTATTGTATTAATAAGAATACCTCAACGACAAGGAAGCTTGGACTCGCGCCTTTGCATTGTATAGAAGCATCCAGACTTTCGCATTTATAATATTATATTATATATTATATTAAATATAAATTAATAAATTAATTAATAAAATGGTTAGTAAAATGGCTCTTCCGACTAAGGCAATGACTGCTATTAAGTTTTTTTATTATTATTGTAATGTGTAATAACAAGACGAGCAGATCGTACACCTGATGGTAAGCACCACGTCTGCCCTAGACAGTTCAGTGCCAAACAGTAACTAAGCAGTTACTGTCTGGCACCGCCCTGCGCCCGCTACACCGAGACCACACAGTTATTAGGTCTCATACTTATACCCAGTAATTTCACTAGCTTCAGTGCCCTTTCCCCGAAACACAGAAGTGCTTGACACACTTTTATTTCACGGGAAAATATCTGGCACTGCCACCTGGTAAAACAAAAACTACCACAAATTATAGTGTAGGTATCTTTAATTCGACACATGTTAACGTCAGAATAATTAATCATTATCAAGTTGAAGCATTTCTTTGCGTTTGTACTCAACATAGTAACATTGTTTGATTGACATCAAGGCCCCCCTTGATAGGACAGTCCAGCCCCCCTAGACAAGCGGCATTTATGACGTTCGTTATAGCTCAATTTGCGATAGCGAATGTAGAATCCCATACTTTCAACACGTGACTTTTCTATGGCATCTGTCAAATCCATACAAATTGGACTTAGCGAAATTCGCCAGCTATGAAACGATGTCATCTTGTCTAAGCCCCCAGGCAGGCACTCAGTGTTCTGCGATCGATAGGGCCCCCTAGTGCCAACCAGGGGTCTTAGACAAGATGACATCGCTTCATATCTGGCGAATTTCGCTAAGTCCAATTTGTATGGATTTGACAGATGCCATAGAAAAGTCACGTGTTGAAAGTATTGGATTTGACATTCGCTATCGCAAATTGAGCTATAACGAACGTCATAAAACTCATAAATGCCGTTTGTCTAGGGGGGCAGATCATAAAAAGCTATTTCATATATCATTTGTCTTCAATCCCCAACTTCATAGCCCCTCCCTCCATCGTTAGAACCTGAAAGATATAACTTCATACCCCTACTGAGTCTGGAACTTTTCAAAGTCCGCCTGGCTGGCCATGTAGTTCTGGCTGTGTTCCGGCAATATTAAGGTGAGAGCCAGGCTCGAAGATTTCATTTATTTCCCCGACATTCATTTGTTTCTCCGACGTTCATTTGTAAGTAAGTAATAATTTATTGTCAAAACTGTGTACATTTGATGTTACATGTCAATGATTTAATGTCAACAGTTTGTTTCCCCTATATTCATTTTGTTTCCTGGACATTCACTTTGTTTCCCCGACATTCATTTGTTTCCCCGAAATTCACTTGTTTTCCCGTCATTTATTTGTTTTCCCGACGTTCATTTGTTTGTTTCCCCGACATTTACTTGTTTTCCCGACTGTAAAAAAAGAACAGGGATACTTCCCCCTTTACCCCCTCCCCACATCGACAGGTTACCTTCTCTAAATCCAGCCCTGTGCCACTGCACCCACCGCCGTCTATCGATCCGCCATTAAAGAACCCATAGCTGTCATGTCATTGAATAATGGAGGGAAAGAAAACATTGTTTCATGGAGCAATTTAGTCGATTGATGTATGTATATAAAATGTATTTATAACTGCAATTGTATTTATTACTTGATTACTTTTGGTGACATTGTAGTAAGTGTTCTTATCTAAAGATCTCTTTTTATTTCGAAGGTAAATCAATTTCTATGGTAACACTTTGTACAGTCAACAGCAAAAGTAGATGATTAAAAGTTCAATACTAATGAACGTAGTCCGCGTCAGAACTGTGTGATGTCAAGATGATCCCACCAAAAACATTCTGTAAAAAACTAGCTGTACTGTTTGTTTATTTACTCGTTTAGTTTGTAATATAATTATCGGCTCTCTGCTGCACACTCCGCGTCCCTCCGTGTCCATCCGCCATTGACCTCCTGTCATCACCTCCTGTCATCGCGTCTAGGAGTACCACAGTATATATCAAGTGTGAGCAAGAGACGACAGTATACAACCTCCTTTCGCACATAGGTACACTACACTAGCCAAGTCTCGATGGAGCTGCTTGTTTATCTAAGCTGTAAGACGGAGGCAACGTGCAAGCGGGTCACCTGATGGTAAGCAATCACCGCCGCCCATAAATACCCGCAACACCAGAGGAGTCACAAGTACGTTGCCGGCCTAAAAGAAAGAGATATGCTCGTTTCTTGAAGATTACCATGTCATATCGGTCCGGAAATACCGCTGCAGGGAGCTGGTGGTAGGCTAGTATAAAATAAAAGAATCTTATTTATTTTATGACCCGTGGAACACCTAGGTGATCCACGGGTACAAAAAGTTAACCGTGGAACACCTAGGTGATCCACGGCTACAAAAAAGTAACCGTGGAACACCTAGGTGATCCACGGCTACAAAAAAGTAACCGTGGAACACCTAGGTGATCCACGGGTACAAAAAAGTCACCGTGGAACACCTAGGTGAACCACTTAGGTGTTCCACGGGTCATAAACCAATGAAAGGTTCAACTTAAAAGGATAAAAATTCGCGATATATTCTACATTTTAAAAAACCCGACGTTTCGACTACTTTACAGCAGTCGTGATCACGGAGTGACTCAGGTGTTAAATTAAATTTAAAATGTAGAATATATCGCGAGTTTTTATCCGTTTAAGTTGTTTTATTTAATGAGTATTAACCGCGTAAACATCAGAAATCTTATTTATGTTTGTACAAATTATTTTTTTTTCCCTTGAGCCCATGGCTGGCTACGCTCACCAAAGTATGTGTACCATTATATGCAAATGAAAAAGTGACAGCATATAGTAACGACATAGGTTTGTTATATATTCATTAGCGATGTTTTCTGTCTTTCGTGTCTAGTTCAAAGAACGAAGTTCAAATTGCATCTTAGAAAAAAACAATACAGGGTTGTTGAAAAAATATATTTTGTTTTACAAAGAAGGCGCCATCTTTATTACGTAAAACAATGTCCACCAGGGTTTTCTGTCCGTCCTGGAGACTTTACTCACCGATAGAAACAGCACAACAGATAAGAATTGTTATTTCACTGTGGTGTTCTGCCGGTGTGGTGTGCTACCGGTCACAGAATATATAGTACTTACCGGTGATGACCTATGGTGCCGAAACGTGGTCTCTTACTGTGGGCCTCGTAAGAAGGCTGAAGATAACACAGCGAGCTATGGAAAGGGCTATGTTAGGCATTTCCCTACTAGATCGAATCAGAAATGAGGAGATTCGTAGAAGAACGAAGGTTGCCGACATAGCACAGCGTCTCGCCCAGTTAAAAAGTGGCAGTGGGCTGGACATATAGCTTGGAGAACAGAAGGCCGTTGGGATAGGAAGGTTCTCGAATGGAGGCCATGGGCAAGCGAGGCAGAGGCCGGCCACCTACGAGATGGACAGACGACCTAGTGGGGATGGCTGGGATGTAGGCTGGTTGCAGGTTGCGTCCGATCGGACTTTGTGGAGGTCGTTGGGGAGGCCTATGTTCAGCAGTGGACGTCTTGTGGCTAATGATGATGATGAGGAGATGTGGTCTACGGTAAGGTGGAGATCATCATCCGACAAGCGGCAAGTTCGAGTGGAAGATTCACTGACTATGCTCTACATTACCAAAATAAAAATATATGTATCTCTTACTTAGTTACTTTTTTTTTTATTGGTCTGGCTATAAGCAGTCGAATACGTATTGTGTGCGTGCAACCCTGTATAAAGCTTGTCTATATAGAAAGAATTTCGGCATAAAAAATAGACATTTGTGACCTGTAACTGGCTCGGAAGGCCTGTCTTTTTTTTTAACTGATTGAGACACACAAGATGGTTGCATCTGGTCCTGTTATTACCCTAAATACTGGGTACAACTGTCCAGTTCTGGGATTGGGCACATGGAAGGTAATATTAATTAATATTAATTTTATAGGGCGCTACGCTAAGTAGACACTATTGTGTCAACAAAAAGTGTCTAAGCGTCTAAATCACTTTTTTTTCATGTCCGTACGAGACGTAAAATAAACTCACCGGCAATAAAACCTGGCCACTGAGCTTTTTTCTTACAAACGTGGTCACTTTAGCGTCTCATAGATATAGAAAACTATCAGATAGACATCGCGAAGTTGGCGGGGCCAGCAAATCAAGAACTAAAATTCTCTGCATACATTTTGATAGTCAAAAATTATGAGACTTTATTAGCGTGATCCCAAGAGGCATGTTCCTACATATTACGAAGTACGGTCAACGGCACATCACGGTAAACACTTGCAGTTCGATAATAGCACTTATGCCCCCGATATAAGTACAAAGTCCAAAGTGTATAGTCTGACGTGCTTTTGACTGTACATGAAAATGATGATGATGATCTTTTTCCAGTCAAAGCCAGGTGAAGTGGAGCAGGCAGTAAAAGACGCCATCGACGTGGGCTACCGCCACATCGACTGCGCCCATCTCTATGACAACGAGAAAGAAGTCGGTGACGCAGTTCGCGCCAAGATTCAAGATGGGACCATCAAACGGTGAGCTCTTTCACATTGTACATAACTATACTCTGTCTCTCTTTTGTGCCGATCTACGTACGTCTGGGTACGCACTCACTATGAGCCAGGGTTTGACAAGTCCAAGTAATTACATTGGAGCTGGCTGTGCTACTTAGGGATGCGATTCTTTCCGAAAAAGATCGATTTTTAAATCGATTCGAATCGAAGCCTGATGAATGATCTATTTTTTCATGTTTGCATTTACAATGTAAATTTATATGAATTTTATAAAAAAAAAACAAGAAAAAATATTTATTATCAATGCTTATTATCTTAACTTTTAAAATGTAACTGTAAATTTGACCACCTCCTTCTATTCCCGCCTTGGGTCTGGTTGGTGGTAGGGCTTTTTCAGAGTGCGACTGGCTAGCTACCACCCACACAGGTGAAATCTGCTGCCATAACAGCTCTGGCTGTGTTTCAGCAATATTAATGTGGAAGCCAGTAGACTGAAACTGGGTCTTTTTTTCAAGACCGAAACAGAAAAAATCGAATGTCGATTTTCAAGGGTGATAAATCGATTCTGTGAATCGATTCAGTGCTTATACATATCGATTTAAAAAATCGATATTTTTGGCTAGAAAAATCGATTTTTTGATTAATCGATCTCAGATCGCCATCCCTAGTGCTATATAGGGGACCCGTTCCGTGGTACAGTGGCTAGTAGGTCACACAGTAAAGCGGACGACCACCCCAGTGGTCTTGGGTTCAATTCCGGAGCCGAACCAATGATTTGTGATTGAGTTTTTCTGGTAAACAATTCCTGAGTATGGAAGTTGACGACGTTCAATATCTCCGTGTCTCGGACTGCAAAGCCGTTGGTTCAGCGTCTGATCTCTCTTCGGTCGTGTCAGACTGCTGTCTCACCGTGTTATGAGAGTGAGGAAATAAGAAGTTGACCTGTGCTTGCGCACGCACTGCAGCACTATAATATCCTGCCACTTATTGTACTTATTATATTATTATTAAGTTGACATTATATTGTTATTAATTTGACATTATATTATTATTAAGTTTTTATTGTACAACACAAAATGATTAAAAAAAGGCTATCATATGTAACTGTTGAGTTTCTTGTGGCACTTCTTCTCAACAGCAGGCCATTCATTTACGTCGAAGTGCTGGTAGGAAAAAAAGTTTATGACGTGCAAAAGAATTTCTTGGTATATCAAATTGCAAAATAAATACTTTGACTTTGACTCGAACCGAAATCTTTGCCATGAGCGGTGAGCCCCATTCAATAATGCCATAGCCAGAGCTGATATGTTTCTCCGGCATTCTCACAAACCAGACGAAACACAATAGTTAGTTACTATTATTTCACGCTGGTGCTTTGTGAGAGGGTGGCACTTCCCCGGACGAAACGGACCATTCGTACTGTAAAACAGCATGGCTCTACCACTAATAGTAAATTCCTGCGGGGTACCGTCGTATATCCTCCACTTCTACGTCTTCTACATTTAATGAACATCATATCTTTGCTCGTAGGGAAGATCTGTTCCTAACCTCGAAGCTGTGGAACACCTGCCACCGACCTGATCTGGTGGAGATGGCAGCCCGCCGTACCATGAAGAACCTAGGAGTGGACTACCTGGATTTATACCTGGTGCACTTCCCGCAAGCTTGGAAGGTACAAATACAATTAGATTATTTTTCATCATCATCATCAGCCCACAGAGTCAACTTCTGGACATAGGTCTTCCATAATGAGCGCCATTGGGCCCTGTCTACTGTGTGACACATCCAGCTTCTGCCAGCAACCTTTCGCACATCATCACTCCACCTAGCTCGAGCTAAATTATAATGTTTTTATACCACAACAGTTGGCAGACAGACACGCAGCCCACCTGATGGTAAGCGGTTACTGCGGCCTATTCCATTGAGGGACATTTCACCAGGAAGCGTCGCTTAATGTGCTGCCAGACTGTAGGCTCATCTGATCTTCGACCTTTATTTCAAGTGTACTGCCGGCGGCCACCCGGCTTGTCCGAGTTTAGTGGGTAGTGGACGCTTTAGTCTCGAGTACCACACACGGCCGCGGGTCTAGCTAGCCTGCGGTTATGGAGTATAAACGCATTTTCCCCCAAAAAAATTGGTTTGCTGTTTTCTAGGAGGGCGATGACAACTGGCCTAAGGACGAGCAGGGCAGACCAGCAGTCTCCAATGCTGACTTCGTGGACTCCTGGAAGGAGATGGAGAAGCTAGTGCAGAAAGGCTTGGTGAGGAGCATCGGTGTATCCAACTTCAACAAACGCCAGCTGGATCGACTCTTCGCTTCAGCTACCATCAAACCGGCTATGCATCAGGTAATGGTGTCAAATAATCAACTTAAAAAATATCGCTAAAAAGTAAACATTTTTTTATATCATAGGTGGCAAACGAGCCAATCGGGTCGCCTGATGGTAAGCAATCACCGCCGCCCAATGAACATTAATATTCGCCTATTGAAGACTAAGGTCACTTTTTGTTTTTGGCAGCTAGCTGGACTTAAAAAAATGTCCTATCACCAACCAGACCCAAGGCGGGTCATCATCATCAGCCCGTAACAGTCCACTGCTGGACATAGGCCTCTCCAAATGCTCGCCACGCTGATCGATCCTCGGCCACTCGCATCCAGCTCCTGCCAGCCATCTTGCGCAGATCATCGCTCCACCTGGCCTGAGGGCGCCTCACTACATTTACCGAGACGCGGTCTCCACTCTAGAACCCGTTTACTCCAACGGTTGTTGGTTCTACGGCTGATATGGCCAGCCCACTGCCACTTCAGCTGACTAATCTGGCGAGCAATGTCGGTGACTTTGGTTCTCTGCCAAGGCGCGTATTTCATTTTTATCTTCTATCCCCAGATCGAAGTCCATCCCTACCTAAACAACCAGAAGCTGATCGACTACTCCCACTCCTTGGGGATGGTCGTGACTGCGTACTCCCCCCTCGGGTCTCCCGACAGACCCTGGGCGAAGCCTGGAGAACCAAACCTGATGGACGACCCCAGGCTGAAGATCATCGCTGACAATTACAAGAAAAGTGTCCCGCAAGTTTTGATCAGGTCAGTTAATTTTTTTATGTGCTAAGGCCCCTCGCCCACGGCGAAGTTTTGTAGCGATGCTGTCGCACGTTTACTTAACGCACGACAGCATGGCTGGCTACTAACGCGAGTTAGTCGAATTTGCAACTGCATTGCGACTGGTTCGATGTGGCGGTTACGTTTCGGAACGAAACGCGACTGATCACGTGACATCAGTCAGGTGAAAAACAGTTGAGCCTGGTTGAGCGACAAGAAAATTTGAAGCTCCAATTTGTCTCCGACCGAGCTGATAAAAATTGTAACCGTGATTGCAAGACCCATTCTCGGAACTGTATAAATTAAATATACTTATAAACTAGTCCTAGTTGTGCGTGTACCGATGTGACAAACATGTGACCGTAGGGATGGCGATCTGAGATCGATTAATCGGAAAATCGATTTTTCTAGCCAAAAATATCGATTTTTTAAAATCGATATTTAGCACTGAATCGATTCAGTGGATCGATTTATCACCCTTGAAAATCGACTTTTGATTTTTCTGTTACGGTCTTGAAAAAAAAACTCAGTTCCAATCTACTGGCTTCCACATTAATATTGCTGAAACACAGCCAGAGCTGTTATGGCAGCAGATTTCACCGGTAGGGGGTGGTAACTAGCCAC
This sequence comes from Mecyna flavalis, assembly GCA_949319885.1. NCBI lineage: Eukaryota > Metazoa > Arthropoda > Insecta > Lepidoptera > Crambidae > Mecyna > Mecyna flavalis. The sequence goes on from OX439422.1 coordinate 974,202, forward strand.
TCGAACTCTGAAAAAGTCCTACCACCAACCAGACCCAAGGCGGGAATTGAAGGAGGCGGTCTTTACAGTTAAAGTTAAGATAATAAGCATTGACAATAAGCCAATGTCTATTTCTATATTTTTTCTTGTTTTTTTTTTTATAAAATTCATTTATATTTTCATTGTAAATGCAAACTGGAAAAAAAGATCGATTTTTTAGAAATCGTTCTTTTATACCTCGATTTTTTTGTGAATCGATTCTTCAGGTTTCGATTCGGATCGATTTAAAAATCGATCTTTTTCGCAAAGAATCGCCATCCCTATGTGACCGTGTCGGGCGACATCGGGGGAAGAACGGAGGGAGGGTGGCGCGTGAGTGGAGAATCATCGAGACAGAAGCGCGACAGTATCGCGTCTGAATCTGAGCCCGTGCGCGAGGGCACACAGCTAGCGACCGCTTCGCGACTGTATCGATGCGTACGCGCGACAGCATCGCTACAAAAAGTCGCCGTATGGGCGAGGGGCCTTAGGCATCGGCCTTGAATTTCGCGGCAGCGGAAGAGCGGTGACGCACGCAGGCGCACTGCGGTCATCGCTTGACGTTGGCCGTCAAGAGAGGTACGATGCTGTCAAGCGGTGATCCGCAGTGCGCCTGCGTCATAGATTTAGTATATTTTGCCTGCGTGCACCTGAGGCGTGCACTGCCGCTCTCGCTCCCGCCCCGCTGTATTCGAGAACGGGTCTATGGGATTTAGGGTTGCCAGATTGAGAAATCAAAATTTCTGGACAATATTTTAAAATATCTGGACATTAGGATTTTTGGCTGGACATAAAAAATCAGCATAGTTAACTATAATATTAACTATAACAAAACAGAGGAACCTTAATTAAACAATAATTTTGTTATATGAATTAACTATTTCCTACTTCTATGTTTGCCACATACATTAATCAGCATTATCATACATTTTTTTTACTATTACAAAACAGATGAACCTTTCAAACAAAATTAATATGAAATCACTTTTTCTGCCACGTCTGCTGTGTTGTATTTGGTTTATTGCGTGAACGATTGTTAGGTACCTATATTGTTTAGGTTGGGTTACTTGGGTTATAGGGCGAAGTACTAATAGGTACGAATAGTACTAATAAGGTGTACTAGTACACTTTTCAAACTGTACTGTTACGGTGCGAACCCAAAGGAATTGATGATAGCGGACGGGAAGGACGGGACGCGGGAGGTGGGTGATGGGCGGGTTGGATGGACGGGAAAGTCCCGGGCATAGATAGCGAGAGACCGCAGCGGAGCCAGTGTTGCCAACTCGGTGGAAAAACCACTAATACTGGTGGTTTTTAATTTTCAGCTTCATTTTAGCTGGACATTTTGCCTTAAACCGGGACACTGGACAACGTGTGAAATAGCTGGACAATCCAGCCAAGTCCAGCCAATCTGGCAACCCTAATGGGATTCCATATAAAACATCTCACCGCTGCGAGCTATTGCGCTGACATTCAAGCCATACTTACTTACTTCACAATTGAAACCACTCGAATACCACAGTGTGGTGTTTTGTACAGTCAAAAGCACGTTAGACGTACGTAACACTTTGGACTTTGTACCGCTCTTATGTCGGGGGCATAAGTGCTATTATTGAACTGTTAGTGTAAACCGTGATGTGCTGTTGACCGTACATATGTGTGCGTATAAATATATTCATACAATATGCCTATATAAATGGAGCATGTATTCATATAGGTAGGAGGCGCTCGTGGCGCAGCTGTGACAGTGGTTCGTTAGCGATAACAAAGGTCAAGCTACCTACGCCGCGGTCGGTTAATGGATGGGTGACCATTCTGACCATATTTAGTGACATTAATTTCGAGCGTCTCCGTGCTTCGGAAGGCACGTTAAGCTGTTGGTCCCGGCTGATATTTACTATAATGTAAATATTAGTCGTCAAGCCTAGTCAGAGGCCATTTGGCGGCTTGATAACATCTGACATTAAGGTTGGTCACTTGCCTTACGCACCCCTCCACCAACCCGCACTAGGCCAGCGTGGTGGAGTATGGCCCACACTATCTCACAATAAATTGAGATAAGGCCTGTGTCCCAGCAGTGGGAACGTATATAGGCTGATGATGATGATGATGATGATGTATTCATATAGATGATCAATTAAATCATGTAACTTCAGGATACACGTGTTTCTTTTGCCGTCCTTACCCGAACCTTACATGACGACCCTGCCAGGCTTCTTACAACAGTGAGGGATGCGAGTTCGAGTGGCCGAGGATCGATCAGCGTGGCGAGCATTTGGAGAGGCCTATGTCCAGCAGTGGACTGTTACGGGCTGATGATGATGAATACCACAGCTCCAAGGATATTAAATTAATCTTTGTTACAGATATGCCATCGACCGTGGTCTAGTCGTCATACCCAAATCTGTAAGCAGAGCTAGAATCGCTCATAACTTCGATGTACTGGACTTCAAACTGAAGCCTGAAGACTGTGTGAAAATAGCGTCTCTGGAGTGTCACGGACGGTTCTGCGATTTAGACGAGTGGGTATACCTTTTGACCTGTTTTATAACAGATTCGGCAAACGAGCCAGCGGGTCGCCGTTTAAGCAATCACCGCCGCCCATGACATCTGCAACACCAGGCAGAGGGATCGCTGATGCGTTGCCAGCCTATGGGGGTGTGGACATTTTCACAAACCAGACGAAACACAATAAAAGATCATAATATAATATTTACTAATATTGTTTTTTTTTTCAGCGCCCACCATCCTGAGTACCCGTTTGCAGATGAATATTAAATTAAAAACGACGAAAAGCTCTCCTCTCACAAGGTCAAAATAATATACAAATAAGTATCTAAGACAAAGGACTATGCAAAGGAGCGTCCCCACCCACCAACAGATTTCAAACGTATCTCTATTTATACCTCTTGCCATACTGATCTTTTGTTTGTATGACGACATCCGCCATAGGAATGGGGATTTCGCGCAAATCGAATTTGAATGTTGTATTTTTCAAGTATTTTTTTGACACAGTTAATTGTGAAAATAATGTGCAGGCGATCAAGAGTAACCCCCTTGGCCTAAATAAAAGTGTTCAATCAAAATATAATCTTAAAAAATATTTTACAGCCGAGTCTACTTGAAGCTAGACACTTACAGTGCAATTCTGAATCTTTGGCGTACGGCATAAGCACGGTTTTATTGTTTTTGAATACCCCGTCATTTTTTGGATTAAAAATGGTTATTTGTCTTTATATGGAATGTCATAATTATACTGAAACTAGTGCCAAGTCTGTTGGTGGGTGGGGACAGAGCCCATACAACTTCTTGCGTTGTTCTTAGTCGCATAATTCCTTTGCATAATCCATTAAAAAAATTTTTTCGAGGGTCAATTTGGTGTAACATTGGGTGTAACGTTCAAGAAGTTTACAGCAAAGATCGCTGGTTCCATCCCCAAATAAAGTCAAAGGATATTTATTTTATTACTTATTAAAATAAACATAATTTATAAAAAATATAATTATGAACATTCCAATGTCATTTAAAATATTTGATAAATATTTTACTTCATCATCATCATTTCAGCCAAACGACGTCCACTGCTGGACATAGGCCTCCCCCAAGGATCTCCAAACCGATCGGTCCTGTGCCACCCGCATCCAGCTTTGTAAGAATTAATTAATTATGCTCTAATGCGCCACAATAATAAAAAACTATACTTCCATAAATGTTTTTTCTTTAAACCAAACATCCAATTTTCCACCTGATGGTAAGCGGCCACTGCGGCCTATTCTATTGAGGGACACTTCATAAGTAAGCGTCGTTTAATGTGCTGCCAGACTGTAGGCTCATTTGAATCGGGTTATTCCCAGTTGCCCCCTCAGGCATCGCCCCCTCAGGGGGCAACTGATAATTCGTAAAAAATAATGTTTCAGTTGCCCCCGTGCCTCCTTCGAAGGGGCAACTGGGAGTATAATTTTTAAATTTTGAAAAGGACTACTTGAGACGCCGTAAAGTATAACTAGATATTTTTTCCATTTAAGTTGCTAGAAGTAAGTGAGTGTAAGTTTGAAGGGTCAAAGGAGGCACAGGGGCAACTGGGACATTATTTTTTACGATTTCCCAGTTGCCCCCAGAGGGGGTGATGCCTGAGGGGGCAACTGGGAATAACCCTTTAAATCGGGAGCTATATTTCATACAGGTACGGGCAAACTTCTTACGGGTAGGGAATGCGCAGAACACGAATTTTGACACGCCTGCGCGCTATTGGTCAGAAGCATACCTCTGACCAATAGCGCACGCGGGCGTTCGAAAGCTTCGCGCGCGCTATTGGTCACGCGCAAGTGTACATGCGCGAACTTTCCCCCTCTCCGTTGACCGATGTTCAACAAGTTTGTCGGTACCTGTATCCACTCTTGAAATCAAGTTATCGTTAAAATTATGGGTAGGTACTGGCTTAATCACCACGCTTGCCAAATGCGGATTGGTGATCACGAACCCGAGCTGAGTGTGTGTGTTTTTGAACAAATAAATTATACTTAATATTTTTTAAAGTTTTTGACCGCCTCCGTTGAACAGTGGCTCGGTTATAAAAACACGGAGGTCGAGGGTTCAATTCCCACCTTGAGTCTGGTTTTTTTTTTTTTTTTTTTATATGGACTCTATCCCGCGCCTGTTTGTGGCGCGGTGATTCTGCCAATGTCAAGTGATATATTATATTGGGAGTTTCTCCTTGCGTTAAAACATTGGTGTTAAGATGTTTTAACGCTTCATGGAAACACTGGAGGATACTCTCAAGGTCACGGGGGAATGGACGCCATTGCGGTAAGAGCGTCTCATCTACCGATGAGACACACTACACGCAATACCCGACCATTCAGTCAATTTGTTTCAATTTTCTTATTTATGACACTTCGTTACACTTTACTGAATGAAAATCACACCACTTTTCAACACCAAACTGCACTAGATCACAAATAAAAAGATTTAAAACTAAAAGACGCGTGGACCCATCGCCTACCCTCCAGTCTTGAGTCTGGTTGGTGGTGTAGTGTACTGATCTGTCATCGAGTTCAGTTGGCTGTCAACCATCTGTCAACCGTGGTGGCGTGCGGTTGTGCTAAGCGTGCTAAAGTGATAAGGTGCTTCTAGTGTTGGTGTTATTGAGTATTCTACAGGTGGTAGGGCTTTTTCAGAGTCCGACTGGCTAGTTACCACCCAAACAGGTGAAATCTGCCGCCATAACAGCTCTGGCTGTGTTCCGGCAATATTAATGTGGGAGCCAGTACACTTGAAAGCTCGAAGATCAGATGAGCCTACAGTCTGGCAGCACATTGAGCGTTTCCTGGTGAAGTGTCTCTCAATGCAATAGGCCGCAGTGGCGGTTTACCATCAGGTGGGCTGCGTGTCTGTCTACCGACTGAACTAGTATAAATAAAAATAAATTAATTATATAATTACAAATAATACATAAACAGCAACTCTCAAATTCATCCTTGTCTATTCTTCTAATATGACAGAACTTGTCAAAATTAGTGTAAATTGAAGAATAATATTATTTTATCAATGTTTTCGGTTAAAAATTCAATGTAATTTTGTCCGTTATCAAATTTTATGTGAATTAAACCAATCGGTGATAAGTTTTTAAATCCAGTGTTATAATATAAAGCATGGCTTATGTATGTATTAAGTTAATGTATATTAAAAAGTAAAGTAAATAATCTTATTTGTGTAAGGGCGCTTTTAATTTAGACGTTTCGTGCCGGACTGCTGTGGTATGGATAATATTTCTATGGGTATGGTAGCCGCGCCTTTGCCGCACCGCGTACGGACGTTCGTTAGTTTTCATCAACGAATTTAAATACAAAAATTGGTTTTCATACAAAACACGGGCACGGAACGTCTAAATTGAAAGCGCCCTTATAGTTATCCTACTGTAAAGCAAAGGTCTCCTCCATTATTGAAATCAAGTTATCGCTACTTAATTATTACTCTACTTAATATTTACTCTATGCTCTTCTAAAATCGCACAAGTAGGTATTTTACGTAAGTATGAGACATCTATATCTTATCATAATTTTTGACGAACCACTTGGTGTTATGGTCGAGAAGTCGGCTATTACACCAGAGGTCGCGTGTTCGATCCCAGCACGGTACAAACATTTTTGAGCATGAACGGTCGGTTTTCTGTACCTCCCGCCCGCGCCGGTTAATTGCGTCCGCCCGCCAAGCGATCGCAGGCTAAGAACTCACGGCGCGGTTTTCAATCGCGCCCGCAGCGAATGCGGGCCCGCAGCTTCCTGCTCGTATGCCTCCTTCCTATAAAAAAATGCTCGCTACTTCGCTCGAAACTTGGCTAGTCACATCCAGCTTCTGCCATTATAATTTGTTCGTTTTTTCCAGCCTTATGGAGGGGGGTATCAGCCACCCCCGCCCCCGGGGTACCACCCACCCCCGGGGTACGGACCTCCCCCGCCCATGATGATGCCACCGGTAAGAAAATTTTATTTATTTATTTTGCAACTTGAAATATTTTTTTAGACCAATAGGTTGAAAAGTTCGCTTCCTGGTGAAGATTCTCTCAATGGAATAGGCCGCAGTGTCCGCTTACCATCAGGTGGGTTGCGCTGTGTGCCTGTCTGCCAACTGATGTCTGATCTGAAAGTCTGAATGGATGTTTGTTTTCAATCACGCCTAAATGGCTGAACGGATTTAGATGAAATTTGGCACAAGTATAATTTATAACCCAGATTAGGACATAGGCTATACAATTCCTACAGGAATTGTCTCGTTCCCGCGGGATATTTAAAAAAGAAATTACGCGCGGTTGAAACCGCGGGCGGGAAGCTAGTGTAGCATTAGAATTATTAATTTACATTTAATTATGTTTTTCAGCCTGGGTACCCAGTCCCTCAACAAGGAATGTACCAACAACAGCAGTACCCCCCGCAGCAATATGGCCCACCCCAACGTGAGGACTCATACATTTATTATCCTGATATCTTAAGACATCATTGTCACTATTTGTCACTATAAAAAATTATACAGAGCGACAAACTTATCTGTTCCGGTGGCCAAAATTGGAACTACGTGAAATGTCAGTTTTTGCAATACAAAAACGATATTTAATGACAGAACTAAAACGACAGTAGCGCCGCCACCACTGGAATAAGATAAGTTTGTCGGTCTATACGTGACGTTGTCAATTTTAAAAACTGCTACAGGCAGGCCCTGATTAAGAGTTCTGACCGCCCTAGGCTAATTATGAGGACGCGCCCCCTCCAGGTGTGTTACGGACGGGTCTAAAAGTAGGAACTGAGTAGAGTAGTATTATGAAAATTTTAACATGGTTCATACTACCTATAAAAGTTTTCAAATCGATCTGCAACCTCACGCATTATAAGACCAAAACCATGACAAGTGACTGCAGGCTACCAAGTAGTAAACCAAATCCATCTCGTGTTTGGCAGCATGACTTGTATTGGCTTAGTTTCTATAGACCCCTTAGGCCACGTGGTCCGATCGGCTTGTCCGTTCGATCGGACCAACATGTTTTTTATTTCCTGTTGGTTCGATTGATCGAAGTCTAAAGTTCTCGTGGTCCGATTATCGAATTACTGGGACTATTCATTTCTTTATAGACCGATTGATCGAACAATTAGGTCGTTTTTTTTTCCTGTTAAATCGATTGATCGGGCAACGATATTTGTCTTAGTTATTTTTATAAATTCATTTTAAGATCGTGAAATAACAGAAGATTGTAAAAACAAAAGAAAGCAAGTAGTAAAAATTTGTTCTTTTATTTAAAATGAATATTATAAAGACAAAAGAAAGTAAAAAGTATTTTTTTAGTCATGTATTTTTTTAAAACAAATTAATATTATAAAAACATAAGAAAGAAAGTAGTGATGGTTTAAAGGATTTTTTTTGTTTTTTTTTTTAAATTAAATTAATCCTACTAATAACAATTATAAATGCGTCTGGAAAATTCTTTAAATCATTTTTTTTTGGGATTTTTTTATAAACAAATGAAGAGATCATAAAATCCATATGAAGTTGCAATTTTTTTTATATTTGAAAATCGTGTAAGTTTGTTAGTTACGTCTTGTTATTTATTTACGTAACATAAAAAATTGTAATGATTATTCAGAACCAAAATACGGTAGGGCCATTTTCACTACCTTCTGATAAGTGGCAAATAGCCGATCCGTCAGATATTGTAACAAGTTTTTCACAAAAATATCATGTCAAAAATCTGTCAGATAAACTATCTGCTTATCAGGAGGTAGTGAAACCGGCCCATATTGTCGTACTAATCCAGCGTAGGTACCTAATGAAAACAAAGCACAAACTCAACTCTTGTTTGCTTTATTGTTGTTGAAGTTGTTTGTACTCACAAATTCGCTATGGTCTCACAATTTGAAATCGATCGGACCAGTAGGAAAGATAGAAGAAGTGTGGTCGGACTAAGAGGATTTTTAAAAGTCTCGTGGTTCGAGCGATCGGACAAGATGAACTTTTAAAATGTCGTCCGATAGTAGGACTACAAGGATTAGAAAAATCCTGATGGTCCGATTGATCGGACAAGCCGGTCGGACCACGCGGCCTAAGGGCTATAGACAACTTAGTTTCCATTGCCATTGAATCGACTTGAGTTTTTTAAATATTTACTCTAGAGAAAACATTTGAAACAGTGAAACATTTTTGCAACTGATTAATAATTTATTTGAAAATTATAGTAATTAAGTAATTATTTTTAGATTATACGAAAGCCCTTTTCGTGCTTTTATGTTGTAGGGATAATAATTGTGTAATAATTATTTCATTAGAACCAAATAAAAGTGAAGGTTGTCAATAAAAATCAACTATTTATAAAAAGTACAAAAATACAAATAATTTATCGTCGATAATCGATGGTTGCCACGATAATCGATTTTTTTGGTTCATTCACTTATCACAGCACTAATTATATTTTATGAAAAGCTGACAACACAGTAAACGTCAGATTTGGCCATATAATTTTGAATCGTTTATGGGTAAAATAAGCGATGTCGGACCGTGTGTGCCGCGTCGCTCGGTCGCAAATTGAGCTGAATATACTTTACTCGCTTACACTCAGGCGTATTTCAGTACATTTGTCTCTTTCTCCGTTAAATTAGCCGGTCTCATTGCGCGCGGCAAGCTAAGGAGCTGTTGCTGCGCTGAGGAGTGCCTATTGTAGTGTGCGGTGCGATTTTTGTTGAATTCGCCTCACAGAAACGCGCGTTTACGTGAAGATTGAAGATTATTTTGTATGGGAATTTCAAAATTTTATGTTAAAATCAGGGACTCTCAAGCACACATTTAGTTTTAATGTTTTGTCTAGTTGAAATAAATAGGGTAGATGCAATGATGCTAGATTAGTGCATACGAAGACACGATTTCAGCGCCCCCCTCGATCCTCGCGCCCTAGGCTGCAGCCTAATTAGCCTATGGGTAAATCAGGCCCTGGCTACAGGATAGTGTTGCCAGTTGTTGTTGTTACAAATACGTGACGTGCAAAAGAATTTCATGGTAAATCAAATTGCAAAATAAATACTTTGACTTTGAGTGTCAGACATCTCTAGCTAGTTTGCCTGGCTCTTTTATACACGATGTTACTTTGCATCCTTGCCATATTTACAGAGGTAACTATATAACGGACACTGAACTCAAATCATTAAAAAAATAGTGACCTAAAATTTTGATTTTTTATCTTGATTATTTAATTTTATCGACAATCTGTTACGCACACCACTAACTATCGTAGCGCATACACATCACTGTGCTTGTCTGTTCATAATAAATAACATAAATCATCGGCACGAGTCGCGGCGATTGCGCTCTCTTTCTAATGCCGCCGCCGCCGCCCGCGCCGCTTTGATGTTAGACCGGCCGGCCGGCCGACTCGCTTCAATCATCAGTCGAACGCGCAACGCTTGTGGACACGTACTACTCTACGTGATTTCTTTAGCTCGCTCCGTATTCGCGTACCGTGTTAAAATGACTGAAGCATATTCTAATATCGAATTGGTGGAAATGGTGCGCTTGTACGCGATAAGTGGCAACAGTTTGCGTCAAGCGGTATTAATGTTTGTGGAAATGTTTCCGAATCGACCTAGGCCGTCGCGTCAGGTGATGCTTGCTGCCACGCAGAGACTCAGAGAACATCGCCAGTTTGACGTCCCTATCCACGCTCAAGCTCGAGGCAGCGTAGGACTCTCAGTCGAATTGCAAGAGTCGATTCTCGAGTTTTTTGTAAGCGAGCCCCGTGCCAGTACCCGGGAAGCAGGCCGTTACTTCGGTGTGAGCAACAAGACAGTGTGGAAATTGCTGAAAAGTGAACAACAACACCCGTTTCACTTTCGGAAAGTCCAAGACGTGCTCCCTCAAGATAACGCCTCACGGAGTACATTTTGTCGCTGGCTACTGGACAACCGCCATGTCAACATCTTGTGGACTGATGAGAGCTTATTTACGAGGGTTGGAATTTTTAACATTCATAACGAGCACTGGTGGACTCATCGCGATCACAATCCTCGTAAAATTAAGCGAGACTCATTCCAACACCGATTCAGTCTCAACGTGTGGGCTGGCATAATCGACGGGTATTTACTGGGCCCTTATTTTATCCAAGGTCATCTCACCAGCTTGACGTACTTGGAGTTGCTGCGACACGTCTTAGACGAAATGCTCGACGACGCGGCGACGTACCCTTAGCGTTACACCAAAACCTTTACTACCAGCAGGATGGTGCTCCTCCGCATTACGGACGTCAAGTGCGCGACTTCTTAAGTAATACGTTTGGTGAACAGTGGATTGGGCGTGGAGGTCCAGTAGCATGGCCACCACGATCCCCGGACTTAACCCCCATGGACTATTATTTTTGGAGTGACGTGAAACGACTGGTGTACACAGAGGAGATAGAGTGTGTGAACGTGTTACGCGAAAGGATTGTTTTAGCTTTCGAAACAGTAAGACAAAACGTTTATGTGTTGCGAAAACTAAAGCGAAATTCGCTTCGCCGTGCTAGACTGTGCCTTCATCAGAACGGAGGACACTTTGAACACTTGCTTCGCAGTACGTGAGTCGTGAACTTTGTAAGTACGAACTTGTAAATAACTGATTAATATTGTATGATTTCAGATTTTTAACTACGCCAAAAATACCTAATTTTTTAATTTGAAAAATGTGGAACTATGTTATGAATTAACCATTATTATTATTAGATATTTTTGACGATCCTAAGCCCGTAAAGTAGGAAGGAAAATCTGAAATCCTGCTGAAATCAATTAATCGCAACGGGCCGCGGGCAGCTTGGCCACGCCCCAGTGTTTATTCCTATTGCGACTTTTGGACGTTCCAGAAAAAAATTATTTATTTCTATGTGTACTGCAAAACCAAATTTTCTTAAAACTTATTGAGCTTTATTTATGGGAGTCTCTTGTTTATCTAAAGTAATAGGTACTGTTCCCTTCTTTTATCTCTGTGAATATGGCAAGGATGCAAAGTAACATCGTGTATAAAAAACTAAATGGATTGAATTTTCAGAACAACCACAACAGTCTGGGATGGCCGGGAAGGCGTGTTGTGCGGCTGTTGGAGCCATGCTCACCTGTCTGGTTAGTAGAAGAGGCCAACGGCAATCTTTTACGATTAAATAACCAATTTAACCTACGCAAATTACTTACTAGCCTTCCGCCCGCGGTTTCACCCGCGCGTAATCTCTTTTTTCAAATATTCCCCCTTCCCCCCACATTTCCAAGATCAAAAGTACCCTATGTTCACCGGGGATACTGATAGCTTTCCAACAGTGAAAGAATCATTCAAATCGGTTCAGTAGTTTCAAAATTGATATTCCCGCGGGAATGAGACGATTCCCGTAGGAATTTTATAGCCTATGTCCTATTCCGGGTTACGCCGCTTTCACACGGGCAGTCCAGTTTTTTGCAGGATCCCGTTTTCTGCAGGATCCCGTTTGATGGCGAATGTGTTTATATGGTAGCGTTCACACGAGCATCCCGCATGCGGGATACTGCAAAAACCCGATCCGGCATTCGGTTTTGTCACTAGAAACTGGATCCGTCGTCCAGTAAAAAGCGGGATCCCGTTTAGTCGCACAAATATTTATATAGCAGTGTTCACACGGCTTCCCGCGTGCGGTTTTTTGCGGGACACTGTTTTTTGCGAGATAGTGAAGTGGTGGCAGCCCCCGCCCCGCGCTCGTGTTCACACGGCAGTCCAGTTTTGCAGGACCGGCTTTTTACTGGATCCCGCAAAACTGAACTGCCATGTGAACACACCGTCCAGTTTTGCAGGATACAGTAAAAAGCCGGTCCCGCAAAACTGGATGCCGTGTGAAAGGGGCGTTATAAACTATGTATACGTGTGCCAAATTTCATCTAAATCCGTTCAGCCGTTTAGGCGTGATTGAGGAACAAACATCCAAACATCTAAACATCCAAACATTCAAACATCCAGACTTTCGCATTTATAATATTAAGTAGGATATTAGTAGGATAGCCTGACCAGGAAAATGAAAAACCTGCTCTGGAGGCACTACATTTAGCTACGGTTATAGCAACACTTGGTTGCTATGGTTATACTCACAAATAACTCACAATATCCAATAGCACAAGGCATAGTTGACAATTGACATCACACTTTGACAGAATACAATTGCAACGCATATTAATACATAAATAATATCTGTGTGTTTATGTTATCACTGTCGAGTAACCAAACTCCAAAAGGTCCTATCCTAATATCATTTGAACCAGATAGTACAATCAGCATCAAAATGCTCTGAGCCTTCAAAACCACCAAAAATAAATCTAAACATTTGACAAAAATCAACAGACATGTTCATGCACACAAATATCTGGGTGTTTCTATTTAAAAAGTATGTATTTACAACAAAAAAAATACGTGTGGCACTCCAGGACTGCCGCGGTAAAACTATTGCATAGCATTTTTTATCAACTTATGCGGCAGACTTCGGCACAGTGTGTGCGTGCGACTAGACGTATGCTCCGAACGAACAGCTCGTCTCGATCCGTGCGAGCTTCGTACTACTCCACTGATCTCTATGACACTGGATGGGCGATTGTCACCAAATGTTTGATCCGATTTGATCGCCATGTTGGCGCTGAGAGCAGTAGTTAGTGACTTTCGCACATAAACTTCGATAATGCTGTCATTGTCAATGGCTGTCCATTTGACTCATGTTCTGAGCCATTTGAAGTCATTTTAGTTCCCAGTACACTAATGGGGGGCGCATCAAATCGACATAAAAATAGCTGTCATTTCAATGTCTATAGCCACTCCAGCGTAATATGCCGCGCGTATTATAATGGACCTCAGTGTACTACTCGCATACGTCTAGTCGCACGCACACAAACACCGTTCCGAAGTCTGCCGGACTGACACGACGGCGACGTCAGACGAGTGTCAGGTTTTTTCCTCACAAAGATTTTCGTTACGGAATTTCTTGATTCGGTCGACGCGCTCAAAGCCCGCGATAAAAGCTATGCGAAGTAATGTATATCCGTGGTCTGGCACCCATAGCACAAGCTAATGCTTGGTTTGGGGCTAGATGGGGCTGGCTGTATGAATAATGTACAGAGTTTTTTTTTTATAGTTTTGTTCCTGCTGTCAAGTTTTAACTGCTATGATGGCTGGTCATGGATCCGACGGTGACGGTGAAGGGAGTAACGATGAAGGACAAGGTAAAAAAAATGTACATATATAATTATATATACATAAATGTAGGTAGGTCCTGCGGGCTTCACCACAAAGCGTCACTCAATGTGCTGCCAGACTGTAGACTCATCTGATATTCTAGCCTCTGATTCCAAGTGTACTGGCTCCTACATTAATATTGCCAGAACACAGCCAGAGCTATTATGGCGGCAGATTTCACCTGCGGGGTTGGTAGCCAGCTCGGACTCTGACTGATTTTAGTTAATCAAAAACCTGTGTTACGTATGATGAAGCATGTATCATGACGTCAACGAAAAGAGAAGATCTTCCTCCGAGCTAGGTGTCTGTGCTCGGGGACCGCGGCCCAATGTACCGTCTTGGTGTGTTGTATATATGCTAGCCGAGAGAATAACTCTGCTAGCGCGACGCAGGATCGAATATCTGATTGGCTGTCTCAGTGACGTGCGAGTGACGAGTCTCGAAGCCAATGTTTACATGTGCACTTTTCGCTGACTTGCAATCTTGCGTTGTTGTCGTCAGTCTGTCGGTAGCGCATTCCGATAGCCGCTACACCTGTAAAACACTTTTTTCAGGACAAGAAGACAGCGGCGGCGGATTGGATGTTGAATAATAATAGTGATGATGATGACGACATCAACGCAGCGTGTCATCATCAGCCGGTCGCAATCCAAAGAGGTTTCTCTGGAGAAAGGCTTCTCCCAGTGCTCACCTTGGCTACTCGCATCCAGCTCCTGCCAGCCGTCCTGCGCAAATCGACACTCCACCAGGTCGTCGCGCAAGAACTAAAAATATGGATTCATTCACCACTGTTTCTTTCAAGGGCGTCGCCAAGGGGGGGCAGGGGGGGCAGGGGGGGCAGTTACCCCCCCCTTGAGAACAAATGTCGCTAACCGCAAAGCAATAACGCTTGCTCTCGGCGTTCATATTTTTTCTACTAAATAATATTGCCAATTGCCCCCCTCTTAATCATAAGCTGGCGACGCCCTTGATTTCTTAAAACTCAGAACTCGTTTAAGAGAGGTAGAAGGGTATAGTGGACCTTTTTTTTAATGTCAGAGGCGGCAAACAAGCAAGCGGGATGATCGCCTGATGGTAAGAGCAATCAACGCCGCCCATGGACATCTGCAACACCAGAGGGATCGCTGATGCGTTGCCGGCCTATGGGGGTATGGGGGTGTGGGCCTCCGGCACTCCCACAATTCAGACGGTTCTAACAATAAAAAAACCAGTTGTGATTTCATACTTTTACCCGTAAGTGGGCCCCGACAAACTGTTGACTATCGGGTGGGGATTGCGTCGAACACGAATTTTGGGATGTCTGCACGCCATTGGTCAGAAGCACACCTCGGACCAATAGCGCGCGAGCGTTCGGGAGATTCGCGCACGGTATTGGTCACGCGCAAGTGCACATGCGCGAACTTTCCCCCTCTCCGATGTTCAAAAAATTTGCCGGTACTACAGTTTTCTTTGAGACATTTTTAATATTTGTACATAATTTATTTTGTAGTCACTGAAATATCGATTTAATTCGACAATCATGGTAGGGTAGGTATACTAGTTAATAAAATAAGCTTTTATCTATATGGTGAAATGTAACTGACCATTTTAAATGAATAAAATACTTTATTGTCAAGACAGTAAGAATTAAAATTGCCTGAAATGAACAGTTACATACCTACTTAAGATAAAAAAACATGTCGAGGTATATACCTGTATATACCCTTAATTACCTACCCGGTGTCTTAATACATTAATAAAGTTGCAAAAAAAGTTATGTTGCAGAAACATTGAAAAGGCTCAGAAAATTGGGTTTGGCAATTGGCATCCGTTTTATAGGTGACTAGCGGCCGCCCGCGGTTTCACCCGCGTGGTTCCAGTTCCCGTGGGAATTGATCAAAATCCTTTCTTAGCGGATGCCTACGTCATAACATCTACCTGCATGCCAAATTTCAGCCCGATCCCTCCAGTGGTTTGGGCTGTGCGTTGAAAGATATCTATGTCAGTCAGTCAGACAGTCAGTCAGTCACCTTTGAGTTATTATATAGATTTTGCTAAAGCAATTAAACTTAGACCCTACACCTTTTAAGCTCCTTTTAAGAGGAATACCAAACCTTCCAAATGGTAATACTTAGGTGCAGCAGTTGAAAAAAAAATCATATGAGATCGTGACCATTATCTTCTTAAAAAACGAAATTGCGATTTTACTTCACCATTCTTGCATTTTTTTAAATGATTTTGTATTATTGTGTGTTAAAATTAATTTTTCTATGAACGTGAAATTATGTTATTATAAGTATACAAGTAAGTTTTATTGTTGTTTTGTATTTAAATAAACTGAATGTGATATTTTTGAGTGTTTCATTCATTTTCCTTTTATTTTGTGTAATGGTCGAGAAGTCGGCTATTACACCAGAGCGGGTTCGATCCCCGCACGGTACAAACATTTGTGTGCATGAACATGTCTGTTTGTATCGGTCTGGGTGTTTATATGTATAATATGTATGTATTTACAAAAAAAAAAGGATATAAGTAATGTTTATCCGTTGTCTGGCACCCATAGCTTAAGCTAATGCTTAGTTTGGGGCTAGATGGCGCTGTGTGATTAATGTCCAGAGATATTTATTACCTATTTATTTATTATTTTTATTTTCTGTCGTTTGGTTTGGTACCTTTTTATTTTGCTGCATGAAAAGGAAAACGATTAAAATAAACTGAAAAATGGTTGCAGGAATTTGATTGGGGCTTTTAATTTAATTTTTTTTTTTACATTATAGGGGGGCAAACGAGCAAGTAGGTCACCTGATGATAAGTGATCACCGCCGCCCATAAGCACCGGAGACCCCTCGGGGTCGCAGGCGCGTTGCCCGCGTTAAGAGACGACAGTTATTAGGTCTCATAGTAATTTCACTAGCTTCAGTGCCCTTTCCCCGAAACACAGAAGTGCTTGACACACTTCTATTTCACGGGAAAATATCTGGCACTGCGGTGGCGCTGGCAATAAAAGCCAACCAAGTTCAGAGGGTTCAAGGGGTCACCAAGTTCCGAATGGCGCCCGCCCCCTAGTCGCCACCTCGACTTGAGGCCTCTCAAGTTGGGGTATCCGGGGATGGGCTAGTCAATCGGGTAAAAAGACGAAAACAGGGGAGTTAAGTAAGTCGTTGTAATAGTCCAGAGTCCCTCACCCGGACGCAAGTTTAAGTAGCTACCTGCAGATAAAATGCATCAACGCATTCATTTACGTAAAAAAAATATGGGGCTCTGAGAGCCATTATTAGTTACAACTTATTTTTTTATATGTTTTGGGCATGATGTATACTCCATAAAACGTAACATGATTAGAATGACAGCTGTCAAAGTGTTGTGGCTCTCTCGCTCGCTCTCAATAAACCCCTATCGATGTGTCTCACTCTACAAAAAAAATAAAATCTTAGAGATGAGACACATCGATAGAGGTTTATTGAGAGCGAGCGAGAGAGCCACAACACTTTGACAGCTGTCATTCTAATCATGTTACGTTTTATGGAGTATAGTATATTTTTTTGGTTTTGGGTGGAACCACGGGTGCACCGTGGACCTGTCAGTGATTAAAACAGATTAAAATTTAAAAGTGACAGAAGTCGTCAGCCGAAAAGAGCCGAAAAAACGCGTTGGCGTTGCCATAGCAACAGTTCCAAACACGAATGTCAATCGCTCCGTTTCTGTTTATAAACTAACCTTCTAAACTTAAACTAAATTTAGTTATTAATTTATCTTATTAGTTTACTTAGTTTATTAGTTATTAAAAACTAAATTATGTCGTCTTTAAGTGGTTTCGACAGCGATGCTGTAGGATTTGATTCTGTATCTCAGGGGAGACGTAATGAGACGAATAGTTCTACTCAGACAAGTGAGTTTGGGGAGTCAGGAGTTGGGTCTCAGACCAGCTTTACGATGGAACAGGGGTCCATGGCGACCCCTGGTGAGCTGAATGCTGGAGACGATCTGCTGAAGGAGTACCCGCCACCAGGACTGAATGCTTTTCTGAGGTAAGTAATATAAAAACTCTAATTTTTTTATGTTAGAGACGGCAAACGAGCCGGCGGGTCGCCTGATGGTAAGCAATCACCGCCGCCCATGGACATCTGCAACACCAGAGGGATCGCTGATGCGTTGCCGGCCTATAATTGCACAAGAGAACTGTTACAAGAAAAAAGGCGATAAAAATCGTGAACTTTTATAAAAAATCTGGCTAAGATCTCCGCCCATAGGGAAGGTCCCCAGGACACTTGTCACGGGAACTAGCCTTCCGACCGCGGTGTCACGCGCAATTTCTTTTTTAAAATATCCCCCCTTCCCCCCAAATTTCCGAAGCATACCCCTGGCCAATAGCGCGCGCGGGCGTTCGGGTGAATCGCGCGCGCTATTAAGAGCACTGTATGCGCGAACTTTCCCCCTCTCCGTCGACCGATGTTCAACAAGTTTGCCGGTACCTGTACAAACATTTGTGTGCATAAATAAGAATATTAGGTATGTTTCTTTGTATCGGTCTGGGTTTCGGTTCGTTGAATATATGTGACGCTGTCCAATATTTTTTTTATTGCAATGTGTAACACGACGTGGAGATCGCGTACACCTGATGGTAAGCGCCACGTCTGCCCTTAGGGCTTAGACAGTTCAGTGCCAAACAGTAACAAAGCAGTTCCTGTCTGGCACCGCCCTGCGCCCGCTACACCGAGACGACAGTTATTAGGTCTCATATACCAAGTATTTCACTAGCTTCAGTGCCCTTAATATTTGTCTAATTTGGTGCAGGAAGGTGGTTCCCGGGATGTTGGAACAGCTCGACCAGAACGACAGGGAGGGAGGGTACAACTCCTCAGATTCTGAAGATGAGGAGGTGGTGCAGGCGAAGCTCATCCAAGAGTTGAAGGTCAACTCTGACACTACAGGTAATTGGACAACATTACATACATTGATCTGTCCCCTAAGTAAGTAGCGTAAGCACTTGTGTTATGGGTATCAGAAACAACGAAGGAACCACAAATATATACTTTAATACAAATCAACATCCAGACACAGAACAAACACAAATGTTCATCACATAAGTGTTTGTCCTGGGTGGGATTCGAACCCACGACCCCTGGCGCATAGGGCAGGGTTTTCCAAATGCGCCATCGGGACAGTCAAATGATGATGAATAGTAGGTATGTAGAAGATTTTGAGCACCTTTGTGGAATACAGCAACTTGGGTATAAAACCCGAAGGTCGTGGGTACGATTCCCGCCTTGCATTGGGTTATTTTTTTTTATACTAAGTCAGACAGACACGCAGCCCACCTGATGGTAAGCGGCCACTGCGGCCTATTTCATTGAGGGACACTTCACCAGGAAGCGTCGCTCAATGTGCTGCCAGACTGTAGACTCATCTGATCTTCGAGCCTTTGATTTCAAGTGTACTGGCTCCCACATTAATACTGCCGGAACACAGCCAGAGCTATTATGGCGGCAGATTTCACCTGTGGGGGTGGTAGCTAGCCAGTCGGACTCTGAAAAAGCCCTACCACCAACCAGACCCTAGGTGGAAATCGAACCCACGACCTTCGGGTTTTTATACCCGAGCGGCTTAGCCACTGTTCCACAGAGGCGGTCAAAATTTAGGTCAAAATTAGGCGGTTAGAATTTTACAGAGTCCGACTGGTTTACTAACTACCCCTCAGTGGGGATTTCGATCCGCTCCTTTCAGACCATAGAGCACCATAGACCCTCAGACCATCTATCCACTCAGGCCATCAGAGAAAGCGGCTTAAACATTGTTGTGGCTTATCTGACACAGTAGGCGTAGGTAGTGAAGGCGCTCGTGGCGCAGCTGTGACAGTGGTTCGTTAGCGATAACGAAAGTCAAGCTACCTACGCCGCGGTCGGTTAATGGATGGGTGATCATTCTGACCATATTTAGTGACATTAATTTCGAGCGTCTCCGTGCTTCGGGAGGCACGTTAAGCTGTTGGTCCCGGCTGATATTCACTATAATGTAAATATTAGTCGTCAAGCCTAGTCAGAGGCCATTTGGCGGCTTGATAACATCTGACATTAAGGTTGGTCACTTGCCTTGCCTTACGCACCCCTCCACCAACCCGCACTAGGCCAGCGTGGTGGAGTATGGCCTACACTATCTCACAATTGAGATAAGGCCTGTGTCCCAGCAGTGGGAACGTATATAGGCTGATGATGATGATGATCTGACACAGGCTTAGGCAGCGGCGACCACCAGACAGCCGCCATCCTCTCCGTATCGTGGAGCAGCGGTGGCAGCTGCCTGGCGGCCGCGGCGGGGCAGGCGCGGCACGAGCGCTGGTGCGAGCACGACGGCCTGCTGCGGGTGTACTCCGCGCGCGGCTCCGGCGACCTGCGGGCCCAGGCTGACATCACCGATAGGAGCTGCGTCACTGGTGAGTTATGTGACATCCTAGGTAGGTGACCACCAGACAGCCGCCATTCTCTCTGTATCGAGGCGCGGCACGAGCGCTGGTGCGAGCACGACGGCCTGCTGCGGGTGTACTCCGCGCGCGGCTCCGGCGACCTGCGGGCCCAGGCCGACATCACCGATAGGAGCTGCGTCACTGGTGAGTCAAAACATCCTTCAGTAGCTCTGGAGATTGGCTCTGTAGTGTCTATTTCGGGATAAATACAGATTGTATGTATCGGCTCTGCGGTGCACGTACTACGTCTTCAGTCTGCGCCGTCCGGACATCGAATGCCCCCACCTGCAGCCTGCGTAATACCTACGTCACCCGAGACGACAGTACCGCATCGATATAAATAGATAAACACTACAGGCTCTATTTAGCCTGATGTTACCATCGACAAAACGGGAGCCCAAAACATGGCATCGCAACACCCTGGCGTTCTATCCGTTGGTATCGCAGGACTAAGCCAGTCCTGTGGTGCAAGGTGTTTCTTCACGCTTGGTTCTAAAGAACCCATAATATAGGAAAGGGGATGCGATGACAACGCTGACAGAGCGGGTGGTACTAATTCGGAACGGGGAGAAAGGAAAAAGCGAAATGAGGTAGGGCTCTTACTGCTATGATACGTAGCCAGCGACGTCGCCATATGGCGTCCTAGTGAGGACAGTAGTGCTCTAACACACTTGGCCACGGTTTGTCTAACATACATTGAAATATTGGCTACGTAGCCAGCGACTTCGCCATTACTTCTTACAGCGCTTTCACACGGGACGTCCAGTTTTTCGCAGGATCCCGTTTTCTGCAGGATCCCGTTTGATGGCGAATGTGTTTATATGCTAGCGTTCACACGAGCATCCCGCATGCGGGATACTGCAAAAACCCGATCCGGCATTCGGTTTTGTCACTAGAAACTGGATCCGTCGTCCAGTAAAAAGCGGGATCCCGTTTAGTCGCACAAATATTTATATAGCAGTGTTCACGGCCCTTTCACACGGCAGTCCAGTTTTGCAGGACCGTTTAGTCCACAGTTTTTTACTGGATCCCGCAAAACTGAACTGCCATGTGAACACACCGTCCTGTTTTGCAGGATACAGTAAAAAGCCGGTCCTGCAAAACTGGATGCCGTGTGAAAGGGCTGTTAATGACGCAAAGCTCTATATTCTCCAGTGGTGCAGTTCCACGGGTCGCAGGCCGCGCTGCTCGCGTACGGCACGAGCGCGGGCGAGGTGGTACTGCGCTGTCTGCGCGCGCCCGCCGCCGCCGCCGCCCCGCCCGCGTGTCACGCCGCCCGCCGCGTCGCCGCGCTACACTGGGCCGACGCCACCGTCGCCAACATCTTCCTCACTATGATGATACAGAATACTGGGAAGAGACGAGGTGCTTCCGATCAGGTACATACGTGCCGAAGTTCTTGACGACTTCGACGGAGTGGGGGAAAGTTCGCACATGCACACTTTGCGCATTTTTTTTTATAGTAGCTCAGTACATTGGCTCCACTTAGCCTGATGGTAAGCAAAAGGGGAACCCAAATTACCATCATAACGGACGCAACACCGAGGCGATCTAACCGTTGGCATCGCAGTACTGGCGGACAAGGTGCTTCTTCACGCTTCGTTTAAAGGATATATGTCATAGGAAGGGGGAAATACATGAGCCGGCAGAGAGTTCCACTTATAAACGACGTTAGAACCATAGTGATCCAAGTGACATTTTTGTCAAAATCGATATTTTGTTATTAACATCCCAAAAAAAGACATATTTTTCATGCCACACTGATCCTAGTGCTTATTTTAGCAATTTTCATAAGGAAACTCATATCAGTCACTTTGGAATAGCACAATTTCAGGAACAAATCCAAACGCGTTTCCCTCGTTTTCTCAAAAAGTTGAAAATGTGACTTGGATCACTATGGTTCTAAGGTCGCTAATTTTATGGTTCGACAATGCGCATGACCAATAGCGCGCGCTAGTCTGCAACATCTTCCTGACTATGATGATACAGAATACTGGGAAGAGACGAGGTGCTTCCGACCAGGTAAGTCGTCTATGCTGATGTCCATGAGCGGCGGTTAGCATTTACCATCAGATGGGCTCGGCTCGTTCGCTACTTAAACGCAATAAAAAAATAAAAATAAAAGACAACGGCCAGTTTCTTTCTTCGCTGCATACTCACAGACCAAGTTGTGCATGACTGTCAATACTGTCAAATAAATTATTATTGTGTGGTGAAGCTTGTTCTAACTAGAGTTAGTAATGACTATGAGCGTTGTAGTATAAATAACTCCACGGTCACACATAAATCCACGGTCGGGTGGTATAGGCTTGTTTCCACTAAGAATGAATCGGATGGCTTAGAGTTTCTAATGATTAATCATGATATGTAGTAAACAATAAAACAACTTTTTTACTAAAATAATATCCGTGGCTGGCGTGAATACATTGATAAGTCGACTTGCATGATTTTTTTTTTATTGGCTCAATGGCTTCATATGGCCATGACACACCCCTGAAAAAAAATTCAGCTCAAAATGCTGAAAAAAGGCTGTAAAATTGCTGTCGTTCACAACTGAATAACTACATTTTTGCTGAACACCATCAGACATATTGACTTTTCAAATAATATTTTTACATAACACTATGAATAAAGATTACCAACTCGATTTATCAATGTATGGTCAATTCATATCACAATGCACAAAAATATACAACTAGACTTACTCATTTACGAATTTCATACACAAATTAACATAAATTGACATGTTCAGGTATTAAGTTAGGACCGGTTAAAATAGGTTGAATCAAAGGTTGTTAGGTCGAGTTGTCAAGTTATTCCCGCGTAATGCCAGCAACTTCAAACGTGATATGTTTAATTGTTAAAATTCAAACCACAATTTATGTACATTCATGATTTAAATGTACATACTTGCCAAATTTTGTTTAGTTTTAAAACGTTCAAAATCAAAATAAAAAAGTTTGATTTACGGCGAAAATATGAATTAACT
This sequence comes from Mecyna flavalis, assembly GCA_949319885.1. Lineage (NCBI taxonomy): Eukaryota > Metazoa > Arthropoda > Insecta > Lepidoptera > Crambidae > Mecyna > Mecyna flavalis. The sequence goes on from OX439422.1 coordinate 997,388, forward strand.
GATGAAGATATTTTAGTTATCAATTCGTTTTTTAAAAAAAGCCTTGTAATAAATATATTTTTTCTTAAATTACATATTACATATTTTTTACTTTCAACTGAGAAAAGAGATGGAAAATTCCCCAATCGAATTTTTATGTGGGTTTTTTCTTTTTATGAAAGCAATTGAATTAGTTGCTGCATGGAACGAATTTGTTGAATCAAATAATAAAAATAAAATTATAGTAATGGTGAATGGTAGTACGTTACGTTCAATAACTCTGGTAAGTAATGGGACGTATGGAAAGATGATTTGTAGCCGTGGACGTATATAGACGAATGAGGTAAATGCCCAGTAAATGTTTTCAATTTACACCCAACATAGACCCAAAACAGCATTTATTTTACTTGCAAATATAACAATAATATATATCTCTCTATCTACATATTATATTCCGATTCGACGAGTCATTTGGTGTAATGGCCAGAAGTCGGCTATTTCACCAAAGTCAAGCCCAAACTTCAAGACCCTAGAACTTAGTACATGATTCTTTATAATGCGTAAGTTTCCACTAAGAGAGGGTTTCACCCCTTAAGGGAGTAAAAAAAGGATTCATAGTTTGTATGAAACTTCATCCCTTTTTTTATTCTAAGTCAGTTAGCAGTCAGACACGCAGCCCACCTGATGGTAAGCGGCCACTGTGGCCTATTTCATTGAGGGACACTTCAGCAGGAAGCTTCGTTCAATGTTTTAGTTTTATAGATTTTTACTTTGGTGTCAGTTTAAAATAAAAAGGGGTTTTTGATAATCCAGCCCCAAGGCAGATAAAGAGGGTTTTAAAAATATAATTTGAAATTTTACCAAATTCTTTAGAATGTGTGAGTTTCCACTAAAAAAGGGTATTTGAATATATCACCCCCCCCCCCCCGAGGAAATTAAAAAGGGGGTGAAGATTTTGAACATTAAATTTTGTACAGGGGTGCTTCATTATGTGTAAGTTCCACTAATGGGGGTTATGGAAGTTACCTCCCAGGGTCAGTTTCATCTTTATTTGTATAGAGTAAACTTCCACCCGCCCTATAAAACAGTATGAAACCCATAGACTGACTGACCAATTGACTGACAATCATTGCCCAGCCTAAACTACAAGACATAGGCACTTGAAATTTTGTACTGGGATTCTTTATAATGCGTAAGTTTCCCCTTAGGAAGGTAATTTTTGGAAATCCACCTCCTAAGTGGGTAAAAAGGGGTTAGGAAGTTTGTATAAAACTCTGTAATTTTAAAAGTAAGTCTTGTTTACATGTATATTTTTGTTTCGGTGTCAGATTCAAATACAAGAGGATTTTAGGAAAATACACCCCCCAAGGGAGGTTGCAGAGTCAAATTGAAATGAAAATTTGAAATTTCGTGCAGGGGTTACATAAAATGTGTAAGTTCCCACTAAGAGAGGGTTTTTAAATATTTCAGTTCTTATAAAACTCTGTAATTTTAAAAGTAAGGCTTGTTTACATGTATATTTTTGTTTCGGTGTCAGATTCAAATACAAGAGGATTTTAGGAAAATACACCCCCCAAGGGAGGTTGCAGAGTCAAATTGAAATGAAAATTTGAAATTTCGTGCAGGGGTTACATAAAATGTGTAAGTTCCCACTAAGAGAGGGTTTTTAAATATTTCAGTTCTTTGGCAACCTCCAAAAAATCCCTCTTATACCTTGTAAAATCTAGCATGATTCCTTCGACAGCTGTCATCGGTTTGACAGGCGTATAGTTTCCAAAGATCCTGATTTAATTGACGTATCTTTTTATGAATTTTACATAAACCTAAAAAATACTGATTGTAAGAGCATTTACCCAGGCATCGATGAAGTGAATCCTGATCTAGAAAAAGAAAACTAAATACTTTTTAATATGGAAAAGCAAAAGAATCTGAGGTAAAAGAAGAAGAAGAAGATCATAAAATTAAGAAAAGAATAACAAAACATAAATATACTGACTTTTCTAAGAGAAAATAAATTTCCAAGCTAAATGCCTATCTTAAAGATGTTATTTTGTCAAAAATTGGATAAAATGTTAATAAAAAAGGTTCTGAAAAATAATCTTATGTCTTAAAAGTGTAACTGAAAAAGTGTTAAAACTGAAAAAGAAACTGAAAAACTGAAAATTGTGATTAAATTTAATGTAACTTGAAGCAAATTATCCTTAATATATGGTGAATAACTTGATAAGTCGTTGGTGAATGAATTGACAAGTCTTTTTCAAAGAAAACTACACTGAATTATGCAATGAGGCTTACACCGTTCGAAAGATCAGAAAAAAATACCTATATTCAAAGGCACAGCCATTTTATAATATAATATCCTGATTTACCAGGCGACGCCAAACTTTAAAACTGCCGCCCTGTAAAATTGCAATTTTAGACTTGTCAACATATTCACGCCAGCCACGGATATAAGATTACAAATATTTTTGAAAATTAAAATCGGCAAAATTACTTATTTAATCACGTGACATTAAACAACAATCAGAGAAGCGTGACGTCAGTCCTCGCAAAACACCGGTTGCAGCTGTATAATGATCTCGTCGACTGACATCAACAAACTCGATTGTTTCGCGAGGATAGACGTCATTCAAGACGCCATGACAGTCTTGGCCTTTCCAAAGTTTATTTCAAGTTTATTTCTAAAAAAGCAAAATACTTATGAAAGGCCCCTATTTTTCTAAAAATAATATATATTTGGGGTAAAATAGAGACTAAACTATAGTTTTAAACGAATTTCCAAATTTTGTCAACTAGCCTATTGTCGCATCTCGCCAGCTCCCGGCCGAGGGTACGCGTAACGCATTCTTCTCTTGCGTTACACTCTTGGCAGAGCGGCCGTGGTCGTATCTCTAGGGTTAGTGACTCGCTTTACAACCTCCGCCACTCGTCTCGTATCGCTGCCTTTCTGGAACTTATTATGGACAGGTTTACCGAGTGTGGATTTCATCTGGTCCGTCCATCTCGCGGGTTACCTCTAGGCCACACAACGCATTTCCCACAATAAAAAATGCTGCTTTTTTCACAGATCCTGATATCTGCTGGCGCCGATGGCACTATGAGCGTGTGGCAGGTGAACTAAGCTATAATAGTTATATGTATGGTTGATACATGCAATGTAGTCAAAGGCAGACCAACGATGTTTCCAAACCAATACGAAATGAAAACTTTTAAGAAGCAAGCATATTCCACCCTTAAAGGAGGGCAACGCGCCTGCGACCCCAAGGGGGTCTCGGGTGCTTATGGGCGGCGGTGATCACTTACCATCAGGTGACTCCCTTGCTCGTTTGCTCCCCTATAACATAAAAAAGGGCAGGTATCGAGCTCACGGCCTCCGGGTTTTATATTCCAGTGACTTAGCCGCTGTTCCACAGAGTTTTAAAAATAAAGCAAACTAATAGATACTCTAGAATTTCTCTGACCGTTTTGGAACAGTGGCTAAGCCGCTCGGGTATAAAAACACGGAGGTCGTGGGTTTGATTCCCGCCTTGGGTCTGGTTGGTGGTAGGGCTTTTACAGAATCCGACTGGATAGCTACCACCCCACAGGTGAAGTCTGCCGCCATAACAGCTCTGGCTGTGTTCCGGCAATATTTGTGGGAGCCAGTACACTTTGCAATCGGAGGCTCGAAGATCAGATGAGTCTACAGTCTGGCAGCACATTGAGGGACGATTCCAGGTGAAGTGTCCCTCAATGGAATAGGCCGCAGTGGTCGCTTACCATCAGGTGGGCTGCGTGCCTGTCTGCCAACTGAACTAGTATAAAATAAAATAATTAATTACCTTTGACATTTTAACATAAAAAAGAACTTAGTATTTGCTTAATGGCTGTGTAGGTGAACGTGAATCTGGGAATCTTCGAAAACGTGGTGACGTACGCTCTGAACGCACTGAGCGAGGCCCCGCCCCCCGACATCACCTGCTTCGACTTCATCAAGAGCTATCCGCTACGCCCTTGCGATGAGAAGGTACGATGCTTTTCTTGTGTTTTGTAGCGGCTATCGGAATGCGCTACCGACAGACTGACGACAACAACGCAAGATTGCAAGTCAGCGAAAAGTGCACGTAAACATTGGCTTCGAGACTCGTCACTCGCACGCACTGAGACAGCCAATCAGATATTCGATCCTGCGTCGCGCTAGCAGAGTTATTCTCTCGGCTAGCATAGTTACACACCAAGACGCTATTGGGCCGCGGTCCCCGAGCACAGACACCTAGCTCGGAGGTAGGGATTGCGATTCTTTTCAAAAAAGATCGATTTTTAAATCGATTCGAATCGAAATCTGATGAATCGATTCACAAAAAAATCGAGATGTAAAAGATCGATTTCTAAAAAATCGATCTTTTTTTCAAGTTTGCGTTTACAATGTAAAAATAAATCAATTTTATAAAAATACAAGATAAAATATATAAATAGATAATCTATAGCTTAATGTCAATGCTTATTATCTTAACTTTTTCAATGTAACTGTCAATTTGACTGCCTCCGTCAATTCCCGCCTTGGGTCTGGTTGGTGGTAGAACTTTTTCAGAGTCCGACTGGCTAGCTACTACCACCCCACAGGTGAAATCTGCTGCCATAACAGCTCTGGCTGTGTTTCAGCAATATTAATTTGAAAGTCAATAGACTGGAACTAGGTTTTTTTCAAGACCGAAACAGAAAAAAATCGAATGCTGATTTTCAAGGGTGATGAATCGATTCCCTGAATCGATTCAGTGCTACATATCGATTAAAAAAATCGATCTTTTTGGCTTGAAAAATCGATTCTTCGATTAATCGATCTCGGATCGCCATCCCTACTCGGAGGACGATCTTCCCTTTTCGTTGACGTCATGATACGTGACCTTCATACGTCGCATCTTTCAATAGCGCATTGACGCATTTTGTGGATGGGCTGGTCGATACCCACAAAGGTGGAACCAGCTCGTCCTCGTCATGGTGTAAAAAGTGGGGGAAATTTAAATGTGCTAGGTATTCCTCTGACCAATAGCGCGGCTGCATTTCAAAATTCGCGTTCTGCGTTATTCCCTACCTATTTCAAGATGTGCCCGCCACTGTTTATCAGATTCTATCAATGACGTTCAATATAAAACTAGACACCCAATCTCTAAGAAAAATTCCTCAAAAAACGTCCGAGTGGCTTTGACACTGATGACATTAACACATTCGTTCAAATTTACACCTTATCTCGTGGCATTTAGTGTTTAATGTCAATAATATACAACTAAACGAAAACTCTGCCCAATAGTCGGGTGGGCAGACTTTTGCTTCGGACAATATTTGAGCGTGATTGTGAGTCTAGTTTTTTAATTGAACGTCATTGGATTCTATTCCTATATTGGTATTTTTTTTTACAATTATTATCCTAATAATTATGTTTTATGTGACTGTACCTACATAAGTCTTTAAATGAATCGTTATTGTCAGTTGGCAGACGACATTTTCATAGTGGGGTCGTCTTCCGGCGCCCTGATGTCTTGCAATGCGAGGAGCGCCTCCCCAGCGGGCGGGGGCGAAGCCCTAGACCCGGTGAAGACGTTACCGCAGCCCCACGCCTCCTGCGTGCTTGGCGTTGCCTTCAGCCCCCACCGGCCCGGCGTGTACGCTTCACTGTCCACGGACGCTGAGCTCAGGATCTATAGGATCGACCAGATAGCCCCATTGAAGGTGAGACACGATTGAAATTATTCCACTTTGCTCCACCAAGCCCCGGAGTTTAGGCCAATGGTCCAATGGTGAAAATTGATACAGGTTTCGAGGTTTTTGAACCGAACAAATTAACGTCAACGGCCCATGGCTGCCCCACTTTGGGCTCATGAATGCCCCACTTTTTGCTCATGAATGCCCCACCTGGGCCCATGGCTGCCCCGCCCACCCTGACCATGGCTGGCTACGCCCATGATGATTATAACAATTGTAAAGGATTAAAGGCAGCAAATTTCCATTAACGTTACATTTCAAACTAGACGTCATCTTCCTTTCGCGTCAGCCAATCACGTGGGAGCGCTGCAGAGCGCTGCCGCAGTCTATAGATGATATTAACGCGCTGCGATTGGCGGAGGCTGCACGGTACGAGCGTGCCACGCTACGATTGGTCGAGGAGTCGCGTTAGGTCTTGAGTCCCTAATGTGCGTCACACAATTTTAGTTAAACGCGGGCGGCTAGAACTTCCAGTTGTGTTCCAGGTGTTAAACCTAGACGCGCCTGTATCCTGCATGAGCTGGCTGCCGAACAACCCCTGCACGATCGCGGTGGGGATCAGCCGCGGGAAGCAGCTGCTGCGACTGTACACGACTGACGGACGGCGGGTCAAAGTGGACGGCCTCGACGGGAGCGCCGATGTCACCGCCATCGCGGTTACGCAGAGCGGGTAGGTTCATTATCATCACCCACAATAGGCATTATCATCATTTGAATTAGTTATAATTATGAACATTGGTACAGGTCCTAATGGTACAGGTATTGTATACCTTTTTTAGGCGCCAGTCCCTCGCATATTTTATTATGTGGTATTATACAGGGTGTTCGGAAGAACGTTGAACATACGATAATGGGGGGTAGTTGGGGTGGTCTGTTAACTAACTAGCTCAAAAGATTTCACCTAGGTCTCAAGATTTTTTTTAATTATTTTTTTTATAAATTTCTATAATTTTTCGATTTTGTACCTTTAAACCCGTCTAACTTTTTTTTTAATGACCAGATCCAAATAATTTTTTCATTATTGGAATCTTAGTGATTGGTAGGTCCCTTTAAATAAACAGTTGTAAATTGCACATTGCTAGAAACAAAGTTATGGGCCCTCAAACATAAAATAAGAGTTGAAACAAATTTTGAATCTCAACTTCGCTTAGCATTTAAAAAATAAATAAAAGGGATGGATGACTTCTGATTTGTTAAAAACATCTCCAAAGTGAGAGCTTTCTAACGATATGTCGTTTGTTTTGATATCTTTTTTGTAACCAAAATTATTCGATGTTTTCTACCCAGGCGGACCATTTCGACGAAAATCTACTTATGTGAAAACTTAAATGTTTTGCGAAATTTTACCGATTAACAAACGTAACAGAAATAACAAAACTTAACAAAACAACTGATAACAATAATACAAAACGAAGATAACTGTAACAAGAGTAGGCACAAAGGGCACGTATGATCGCAGAGGCAGTTAAGTCTCGACTAAGAATTCTGTCCTCTTTGGTTCTGTCACTTACACTGAGTCGCCTGTTCCGAAAGCGAAAGAGAGGAAAGATACGATGTAAGTGTACTAGAGTGAAACATTATTATTATTACCATCTTGGGAATCGTCACTCGCCGCACATTCCACACAGAGTGAAAGAGAGAAAAGATAGCCGTTATTTGTGCAAGAGTGAGAAAAAATCTACCTGCTTTATGTCACTATCCCAGTAATTTGTTATTTTGACCTTTGCATTGATAAATTTCGCAAAACATTTAAGTTTTCACGTATGTAGATTTTCGTCGAAATGGTCCGCCTGGGTAGAAAACATCGAATAATTTTGGTTACAAAAAAGATATCAAAACAAACGTCATATCGTTAGAAAGCTCACACCTTGGAGATATTTTTAACAAATCAGAAGTCCTCCATCCATTTTATTTATTTTTTAAATGCTACGCGAAGTTGAGATTCAAAATTAGTTTCAACTCTTATTTTATGTTTGAGGGCCCATAACTTTGTTTCTAGCAATGTGCAATTTACAACTTTTTATTTAAAGGGACCTACCAATCACTAAGATTCCAATAATGAAAAAAATATTTGGATCTGGTCATTAAAAAAAAAATTAGACGGGTTTAAAGGTACAAAACCGAAAAATTATAGAAATTTAAAAAAAAATCTTGAGACCTAGGTGAAATCTTTTGAGCTAGTTAGTTAACAGACCACCCCAACTACCCCCCATTATTGTATGTTCAACGTTCTTCCGAACACCCTGTATAGTGGCTCTATGATAATATCGACATATTATGTATCTCTTGTTTTGTGTTACCAATGTGTGATGGAAAATAAAATAAATTATTATTATTAATTATTAATTGGTCATCATCATTATTCACATATTTAGTCATCATTTTCCCACTGCTGGGATACAAGCTGGCTGTGGGCCTGTTCCGCGGCAAGCAGCGTCTGCGACTGTAATGCGGCGGAGGGCAGGCGGGTTAGAGTGGACGGGAGGGCCGGCACATGTGCTTGCGTAGTCACGGCAGCACTTGATCGAAAATATTGGCCGAAGTAGTCGAAAACTCCTCCAACTCCTCTAAAATATCAAATGCACGGGCCTAAGCAGTGTATTTCTGTACTAGTATAGCTGCCGGCAAACTTCTTGACGCTCGGTCTACAGAGTGGGGGAAAGTTCGCGCATGTGCACTTGCGCGTGACCAATAGCGCGCGAGAATATCCCGTCGCCCGCGCGCGCCATTGGTCTGAGGTTTCTGAGGAGGCTTCTGACCAATAGCGTGCACGCATCTCAATATTCGCGTTCTGCGCAATTCCCACCATGTTCCCACCCGATATCTAATAGTAGAAGATCCGAACTAAGGTCGATCTTCACCGAGTTGATAATAGAATGAAACTTATTTTATCATGAATTTAGCATATTAGAAAACATATTAAAAATTGGTTGCCTGAAAAAATCCTGGACCGACCAATTTTTCTTTTTTTTTTAATGATTTTAAACAAAATTTTGCAATAACAAGATAATAAGAAAATTATGACCTGACTTAACATACAAAACGTATAGAATGTGCAGCCTTTGGGTTTTCTATTATTTACGTGGGGGGACTACTGGGTTGTCAGGTATAAACACGTATGTGTCGATACCAGTTAATTTCACCTAATTGGATAATAGATTTTTTTTAATATCATCATAAGCGCTGTTTTATTATGAACACGTTGATATATGGTTGTCTGCAAAAAATTGGGATTTTGTTAAAAAAAAAATTTCAAATACAATTAAACATACTCGGTCCAGGATTTTTTTAGGCAACCCATTTTTAATATGTTTTCTAATATGCTGAATTCATAATAAAATAAGTTTCATTCTATTATCAACTCGGTGAAGATCGACCTTAGTTCGGATCTTAGACTATTAAATGTTTTTAAATTGTATTATTTTCGCAGATCCTGCCGTATCGTTATCGGAGACTCCGAAGCGACGCTTCGCATTTATGAGATTCCGCCGCTTCGCTTCCGACTGTCGCCCGGTGACCTCGAGTATTAAGTTCCACTTCCTGTGATCTATTTTAATTATAGTCAAAATAATTCAATAGGTTCGCTATGACGACAGTTCTTAATGCTTTTGAAAATTGCCCTTTAATTCCATTGAAATAAAATTCATGAGTTGCATCTATGTAAGACAGAAAACACTTAGGCCTTTTTGCCATTGAATAAAGTTTTTCCAATAGCACTGAGAACTGTCATAGAGAAAGAACCTATAAACAGGCAATTTAGAAGACTAACAACAGTGGTTTCTAATAACGAAATTATATTTAAGTATATAATATTGGTGGTACCTTCGTTGTTAACTTGTTTCTGACACCCTTAATACAAGTGCTTACGCTACTTACTTTGGGCTATTCCACTTATCCCACCTAGCCATCCCACCTGGGTGGGAAAAGTGGATTTTTTTTTCCACTTTTCCCACCCGGGTGGGATAAGTGGAAAAGTCGCATGAACTTATATTCCACTTATCCCACCCGGGCGGGAAGTGGAAAAAAATTCCACTTTTCCCACCCAGGTGGGATGGCTAAGTGGGATAAGTGGAATAGCCCCTTACTTTGGGGTCAGATCAATTTAGGTATGTGATGTTGTCCAATATTTATTTATTTATTATTATTGATAATTCTCTATGAATAATATAGTTTTAGTTATATTTTAATAGTATATTTTCTTAAATAAAACAAACGAAGTGGAATCCGTGGTATTTTATTTATTTCATAAAAATTAACACTAAGCTTATACACAATGACTCAAAATATACATTTTGACATAAACACAGCCTCACACACGACAGCCTGCGCTCACACACGGAATCAATACAAAACCGAATCAAATATCCCTCCGGACCATCTGTACCATAAGTACTATTGGTGGTACAAATGGTACTGAACTATCCCACTTATACAACTGATTGTACAAATGATACCAATATTTTGGGACTAGTGGGATAGTTCAGTACCATTTGTACCAATGGTACTTGTCTAATGGTACAGGTGGTCCCTAGGGTCAAATTACTGTGAGCTAAACACATTTCGGGTACATCCCATTATCCCCATTGGGAATCTCCATTGATGGATATTGTGGGAATAATTTTCCCACTATCCCCATTAGTCATTTTGCGAAATTACTAATTGTAAATAATACAAATTAAGGTTTATTAATAATATAAGACATTAGTTTATTTCGGTGCTTTCGGCTCGGTTACCTGAGCTCAAAGGAACATTCGTGGAATGTTAAGTTACACATTCATTACATCAGTGAGTTTTTATGAGTGTGTAATGAAAATGATACAAACCGAGCGTTACAATTGTAATGATACAATGTGTAATATCTTGATAAAGCTAAATATGTATGTATAGCCCGACGATAAAAAACCTCGCCATATTGCGGAAAAATATTGGAACTAATTTCTTCATATTGCGGAAAAATATTGGAACTAATTTCTTCAAGTGGCAACAATCAAATAAAAAAACAATAAGATGTCATTCATTATTATTCTGTCAAAGTGTGATGTCAATTGTCAACCGTGCATTGTTACTATTGGATATTGTGAGTTATCAGCAATGACGTTCAATTAAAAAACTAGACTCACAATCACGCTCAAATATTGTCCAAAGCAAAAGTCTGCCCACCCGACTATTGGGCAGAGTTTTCGTTTAGTTGTATACAATTGACATTAAACACTAAATGCCACGAGATAAGGTGTTAATTTGAACGAATGTGTTAATGTCATCAGTGTCAAAGCCACTCGGACGTTTTTTGAGGAATTTTTCTTAGAGATTGGGTGTCTAGTTGTATATTGAACGTCATTGGTTATCAGTGAGTATAACGATAGCAACCAAGTGTTGCTATAACCATGGCTAATGTGGCGCCTCCAGAGCAGGTTTTTTATTCTCCTGGTCAGGCTATAACATGACACGCTAAAGCTCGGCGGGAGCTATTGAAATGTAAGTTGAATCTTTAATGATACATTACACGTAAAAAAAGCTCGTCATCTGTGAGAAAGCACCTAAACAAGATCATTATAAATAACCAATGACGTTCAATATACAACTAGACACCCAATCTTTAAGAAAAATTCCTCAAAAAACGTCCGAGCGGCGTTGACACAGATGACATTAACACATTCGTTCAAATTAACACCTTATCTCGTGGCATTTAGTGTTTAATGTCAATTGTATACAACTAAACGAAAACTCTGCCCAATAGTTGCGTGGGCACTTGGGCAGACAGACTTTTGCTTCGGACAATATTTGAGCGTGATTGGGAGTCTAGTTGTTTAATTGAACGTCATTGTAAATAACACAAAATGAGACTTATGAATGGTCCCGAGTTCTATTCCTGGCATTAATAGAAAGAAGGAATGACTTTCTTCCTTTCAAATGGAAATAGTCCATGTTTTTCACACTTTTGCTTGTAATTTTTAAATTATTTTTTAATATTGAGACGCCATGGCAACATTGGCAACATCGCCAGCTACCGTATCAAAATTTATGGGAGGCAAGGAGTAATTTATTTACTGTATTTCAATTCATGGTTTTCTAAAAACATGATGAAACAACCTGTGATTTTTTTACTGTATTTCAGTTCATGGTTTTCTAAAAATATAAGATACAAAAGTTCACAAACTTGTCGACAGATTAGTCACGTGAGCGTTGAGGTAGGTCACTTCATAGTCCGTAGCCGTAGCGACAAGTCGCAATGCGATTAGTCGCTTACGATTAGTCGTGGACCGTTTTGTCGCATTACGATTAGCATCAAGGAAGGTCGCTCCATAGTCCGTAGCCGTAGCGACAAGACGCAATGCGATTAGTCGCTTACGATTAGTCGTGAACCGTTTTGTCGCATTACGATTAGTATCAAGGAAGGTCGCTTCATAGTCCGTAGGCGTAGCGATAAATCGCAATGCGATTAGTCGCTTACGATTAGTCGTTGATCGCTTTATAGCATTACATTACATGAGCATCAAGGAAGGTCACTTCATAGTTCGTAGCCGCAATGCGATTAGTCGTGTTGCGATTAATCGTGGGGCAAGTGTCCGGTGCATGTCTCAGCTAGGCCGCGTGTGTTGAAGCTGTGTTGACAATATTTGGTGCTGTAACTCGATGTCGAACATCTGTGGGCAAAAATAATGTCTGTCAAAAAAGAATTGCCGTAACAGCGCTTGTAATCAAAGTATTTCCACGGTACTAAATAATTAGCTCGACCATTAAAATAAAAAACTATTTGAACTAATTTCTTCAAGTGGCAACAATCAAATAAAAAAACAAAGATGTCATTCATTTATTGCTCTCTGTCAAATTGTCAACCGTGCCTTATTACTATTGTATATTGTGAGTATAACCATAGCAACCAAGTGTTGCTATAACCATAGCTAACGGCGCCTCCAGAGCAGGTTTTTTATTTTCCTGGTCAGGCTATACAACCACAAAGCAAAAAATAATGATATAAATAGAGTTGAATGACAATGGAGAATGTTCACTAGTTTCGATTTTTAACTTTTCATATAGTCCATATGAAATAAAAAATGTGTGTATAAAAATTATTTCGATATGTCACTTAGTTCCCGAGATATTGAATTTTAAACGGCGCGAGTGTCGGCCGGCCGGAGCTCGTTGCGGTGACGTCACAGTACATACTCTCACGCAGTACGTTGCGCGCTCCGGTACGGTTATTTCGTAGTGAACCGTACCGGAGCGCGCAACGTACTGCGTGAGAGTATGTACTGTGACGTCATCGCAACGCAGCGCCAACATAGCCGACGCGCGGCGAACGGGATTTTTAAATGTCTATAAAATCTAAACTAATTGATATTTTGGCATGAAACAAAAAATAATATGTTTATATTCACATAGGCTTTACTGTGACAAAGTTACAAGCTATTTCGCATACCTATGCTCCATAAAACGTAACATGATTAGAATGACAGCTGTCAAAGTGTTGTGGCTCTCTCGCTCGCTCTCAATAAACCTCTATCGATGTGTCTCATCTCTATTTTTTTTTTTGTAGAGTGAGACACATCGGTAGAGGTTTATTGAGAGCGAGCGAGAGAGCCACAACACTTTGACAGCTGTCATTCTAATCATGTTACGTTTTAAGGAGTTTAGTAACATTCTCCATTGTGATGATGATGTAATGTCTACCACCCCATGGACTGTGTTCTCGAAGTCATACCAAAGGATTTTTACAGAGGTCAGATGGCAGATACCAACAATGACGTTCAATATACAACTAGACTCCCATTCACGCTCAAATATTGTCCGAAGCAAAAGTCTGCCCACGCAACTATTGGGCAGAGTTTCCGTTTAGTTGTATACAATTGACATTAAACACTAACTGCCACGAGATAAGGTGTTAATTTGAACGAATGTGTTAATGTCATTTGTGTCAACGCCACTCGGACGTTTTTTGATGATTTTTTCTTAGAGATTGGGTGTCTTGTTGTATATTGAACGTCATTGTACTGTACTCCAATATAATAACTAAGACTTGTTTCATACGGGCGACTTTATTCACCTAAGCCGGGTGATTCAAGTCCACCGTTCCGGTATTTCAATATATAATTATCTTGATCTTAATCCGGGATTGATAATAAGTATGACTTAAGTGTATTTCATTATAGGATTGAAGTTAAGCGGCACCTAAAGTAATACACTTTTACCTGTCAAAAGTAATACTTATCTTAAATGTTATACTTAACTTAAGCAATAAGATAAGGTTACATTGAAATACCGGCCCTTAATCTGGACAAAATGCAAAAAAAAAAAAAATAGATGATGATTGTTTTTGTTTTGTGTCTGGTGAGGCAGATGAGGTTTAAAAAAAAGAGGCTTTTGTATTGAAGATGCCACTCTGAATGGCAGCAGTAATCCTTATAAAAAGGAATGTTGCCAGCTACAAGATGGTGTACCTGTCACTGCTTGGAGCGGCGCGAGGGCTCGGTGGCGGTGGGCGGCGGCGGCGGGCCCTTCTTCTCCAGCTCCTCCAGGTAGCTCGTGATCATGCTCTGCCGCTCCTCGGGGATGTGGTCCAGAGCTGTGTACCTACGGGCAGACATATTACAAATCAGAACAATGGTCTTTCGAGCCGGATAAATGGTCCTTCGAGCCGGATAAATGGTCCTTCGAGACAGATCAATGTTCCAGTCACGCAGGACCAATGTATATAATACAATTAATGTTTGTTTAATTTTGAATCATTTTAAAATCAAAATCAAAACATTCTTAATTCATATAGGCTTTTAAGGTGCACTTTTGAGTTATTGCACGTGACTGCTACTTTAAACTATATCAATGATCCATCGAGCTAGATCAATGGTCCTTCGAGCCGGACAAACGGTCCTTCGAGCCCGATCAATGTCTTACCTAGTATCATGCTTAAGCGCGTCGTGTATGTGCTGCATAGCGGCCGGGTTGTCCTTGACGGCGGCGTGGCTCTTATGCGTGATGGACCTCGTCTCCAGAAGCAGCTGTCTCATCGCTGTCTTCGCTGCGCTTTGCTTGTCTCTCTGGTAGTCCCGGAATTCACGTTCCATCTGTCAAAAGAAAAGTTTTTCTATTACTTCAAAGGAAGGAAGCGTCGCTCAATGTGCTGCTACACCGGCTCCTCTAATCTTTGAGCCTTTGTTTTTAAGTGCACTGGCTCCCACATCCATATTCCCGCACAGCCAGAGCTGTTACATTGCTGTTACACAAAAAGACATAGTATGACGACAGATTTAACCAGTCTGTCAACAGCTGGTCCTTTGAAACAAACAATTGGTCCGTCGAGCCGGACACTTGGTCCTTCGAGCCGGACACTTGGTCCTTCGAGCCGGACATTTGGTCCTTCAAGCCGGATAATTGGTCCTTCGAGCAGGATTCTCACCTGTCCCGCAGCCGTGTAGGTGGGCGCGTTGGGATGGCTCTGCAGCTGCGCGCGCACGTCGCGCCAGTGCGCCGTGCACGACACGTTCAGTTCCGTCAGCAGCGCGCGCAGCTTGTCGCGCCGCTTGCTCGCTAGCGTCGACGTGTGCTGACCGAATAGACGCTCCTGAAATTAGGATAAACGATTAAAATCACTACAAATGTTAAATCAGTGTCGTTATAGTATTCTTTGTCTGTATTTTGATTTGTACACGTATATACACCGAACATTTTAGTGGTTGTTTTCCCGCAGTAACATGCTTCTTCCTTATTAGTACTATCCGGTAACTGCCTCCGTGGTACAGTGGTTAGAGCATTGGGCTCTAATACCCGGAGGTCGTGGGTTCGAATCCCGCGGGGAACATCACTTTGTGTGAATGTTTTCAGTTTGGTTAGGGCATTGCAGGCTTGAATCACCTGAATGTCTGAAAAGAATGATGATTCCGTGCTTCGGAAGGCACGTTAAGCCGTTGGTCCCGCGCCTGATCTCTCTTCGGTCGTGTCAGACTGCTGTCCCACCGTGTTAAGGGAGTGAGGGAATAGGGAGTGCACCTGTGCTTGCGCACTCACTTGTGCACTATAATATATCCTGCGTAGTTTGCTGATCGCAAAAGATTGGCCGCCGTAGCCGAAACTCGGCTCGGAGGACTTATATCCGGTTCAGATGCTATTAGGATAATACCTTTAGAAATGAAGGGAAAAATGACGTCAACTGCGTTTGACCGTAACGTTAGCAACGCAAAATAATATCTGCGTATGTGTAAGTCTGTGGATGTTCGTTTATAGTTTTTTTTTTAAATAATGAAGCAGCCAGGATGACCTCACTTCACCTGATGGTAAGCGGATGTGAGGTCCAAATATAAGGTTGACTGATTCAATAGAACATAGTACCAACTGAGCCAGTCACCCTCACCGTGAAGGCCTGCTAAGATGCCGGCTCACGCCCCTTCTAAAAAGCCCAGGATTATAGGAGGACGGAAACAAGTGAGTCAAAAGCTAAGAATTAGTTGTAGAAAGGACTATGCAAAGGAGCGTCCCCACCCACCAACAGATTTCAAACGTATCTCTATTTATACCTCTTGCCATACTTATCTTTTTTTTGTATGACGACATCCGCCGTAGGAATGGGGATTTCACGCAAATCGAATTTGAATGTTGTATTTTTCAAGTATTTTTTTGACACAGTTAACTGTGAAAATATTGTGCAGGCGATCAAGAGTAACCCCCCTGGCCTAAATAAAAGTGTTCAATCAAAATATAATCTAAAAAAAATATTTTACAGCCGAGTCTACTTGAAGCTAGACACTTACAGTGCAATTCTGAATAGGACGGTTTTATTGTTTTTGAATACCCCGTCATTTTTTGGATTAAAAATGGTTATTTGCCTTTATATGGAATGTCATAATAATATTGAAACTAGTGCCAAGTCTGTTGGTGGGTGGGGACAGAGCCCATACAACTTCTTGCGTTGTCCTTTAACAGATGATGATATCCAATATTTACCTTATCTTCTTTACTGAGCAGTTCCGCCAGGCCGTACCGGTGGTCCTTCCGCAGTTGTTTCTTAGCTTCCCGCCAGGAAAGGTCCGGGTTCCGTACCAGGTCGGCCAGAAGCGCGTTGAAATGCTGCGTGCAACAAACAATGTTAGATATTTATATTGTTTTATAAAAACGACCGCGGAATAAAGACCACGAAGTAATAAAAACATGTTTTGTACTGTAAAAAAATTACATAACCTTTCTTTCTTTCTTTATCTAAGTCATATTGAAGACCGGCAACGTACTTTTTTTATTTTTTTTATACTAACTCAGTTGGCAGACCGGCTCGCAGCCCACCTGATGGTAAGCGGCCACTGCAGCCTATTCCATTGAGGGACGCTTCACCTAGAAGCGTCGCTCAATGTGCTGCCAGACTGTAGACTCATCTGATCTTCGAGCCTCTAAAACTTGTGACTCCTCTTGTGTTGCGGGTATTTTTCGGCAGCGGTGATTGCTTACCATCAGGTGACCCGCTTGCTCGTTGCCCCCTCTTACATAAATAAATAAATAAAAAAAAAGTTTTGTTTTTGCTATTTTTTATATACATCGTTAAATTTTATATTTTGAAATCAATAGCTTACATCAATTATCTGTTAAATTAGTATTTAATTTTATATTAATACTGCCGGAACTGAGCCAGAGCTGTTATTACAGATTTCACCTGTGGGGGTGGTAGCTAGCCAGTCGGACTCTTTGCTGAGAATTCTGAATCAAGGATTAAAGTGGACATGAAAGTGCACAAAGATCCATTAATGGATCTTTGCAATGGATTTTAGTGGACTTAGGGGAAAATGTTCTACCACCAACCAAACCCAACGCGGGAATCGAACCCACAATCTCTGCATTTTATACCCGAACGGCTTCATAGCTAAAAAAAGGGCAGAATTAACGGGCTTTTCCTAAGCAAGCGCGCTCCATCGTAGACCGCATAGTTGTTTAATATCAGGCAACTTTGTGGTCAAGTGCTAACTTAGTCCAAATATAAAAAAAAACCTCCCAAGTGACTAACCTGCACACACTCATCCCTCTTATGGTACTCCCTCTCCTTGTCCCTGTCCCGCAGACTGGTCGCGAGCGCGCGCTGCACCTCCCTCTCCCTCTCCTTGATGGACGCCTGCGCGCGCGCCTCCCTCTCCCGCGCGGCCGCCTCCCCCGCCGCGTCGCCGTCTCCCTCCTCTTCTGGCTCCTCCGTGGGCTCTGGTGCTGTCTCCTTCTGTTGTGGACCGATTTGTCTTCAGGGTTAGGGAAAGGACGATGACAGAGTTTCTATGAAATCTGGTCCCACCTCCAATAGCTATGTGTGGATAGGTATTTTTGAGCTGAATAAAAGTTACTATGGCGCCAAGTTCCAAATCTTAGTCCGTTCAGAGTTATTCTTTATTACACATTGTAGTTTTAGCAGCAACCAATTAATAATATTTACTTGCTTTTCTGTACTATATGCATGTTATGTAAATACCAACATACAGATCATTGAATTAAAAACCTTTTTATCGGTCTCACTCGCATAGTCCAAAAACCTGAAGGGTACCATAGCGGGACTTTTTGGTAGGTATTTCGCGAGGGTGCCATACCGGTACATAACAGTACCATAGCGGAACTAACCCGCACTCATTAGCTAGGTATTAACAGGAAAATGAAACTGGTTAGCGGTACGGCGGCGGCGTTAAATAAATGTTATTATTATTATTAAAATATTTTAACATTGTTTTATTTTATAAAAAAGCATTTGTTAACGATAACATCTGTTTAAGATTATCATTTTGTAAAAAAAAAACATTTAACATTACTTTTGGATCCTGTAAAACTACTATGTTTAAAAAAAGAATAACTCTGAACGGACTAAGATTTGGAACTTGGCGCCATAGTAACTTTTATTCAGCTCAAAAATACCTATCCACACATAGCTATTGGAGGTGGGACCAGAATTGGCATCCTCCTTTCAGTTGACAAGAGTCGCTGTTAATCCTTTTAAAATCACTGTCTTTATAAAACTATGTAATGTATACTGCGTGACATTTTAGTCGTTGTTTTCCCGCATTAAAATGATTCTATCTAAGTAGTACAATAGATTAATGAAGTTTTTTAGTCAAATCAAAAGTTTTACGATTGTAATAGACGAAACTCGTACCAATTAGCTGCGCCGCGGACGGTCACCGGCCGGGGTCATTGCCATTTGCGCTTATAAAAAAAAAATAACGATTTACTAACATTTTTTATCCATTTTCCCTTTAAATATTGAAAAAAAAATTAAAGTAAAAAAAAAAACAATAATTGCATAATTGGATAGTACTACTGAAGGAGAAGCCTTTTGCTGCGGGAAAACAACGACTAAAAACACGCGGTATATTCTCCCCAAAATGTCGTTATTGAAAATAAGAAAATACAGCCAAGACTTGGCATTGCAGTTGTTGGCTTATATACATTTTTACAAATTAATAAATAACTTAAGTTGAAGATCGTGCCTGTATTTCAGGTGAACCGTCCTCTTGTGAACTTTTCTTACTATTATAGTCGAATCATTTTAATAGGCCACATTTGACAGTTCATTTATGCAAAGAAAAGTGCTACCTATGTATGTACATCAAGAGTAGTGTCTAATTTTCTAAATAAATAATTGTATTAATAAGAACTGATGTTGTTTTCTTGAGTTTTATTCCTTTAGCGTAATGTATATTTTCCTTTGCATAAATGAACTGTCAAAAGTGACCTATTAAAATGACCGACTATAAAACATAAATTTATACCTACACCTTTTTGTAATTGAAAATAATGATAAAATGTACATACTACATAGCATATTTAATAAAAGATATTATTTTTAATTTTATTTATATATAAAAATCATGCTTGTTAAATTTCTCAATTTGGCGGCATCTTTTCAAAATTTGGACCACCCCATAGCCAATTCTTAGGCTAAAGCATGAATAAATATTAATATCTTGTTAACTGACGATGTGTAACTGCACATCAAAAAAATACTGATTGATCATCAAAATAATACTGAATTGCTAACCTAACCTAACCTTTGGTGTGCAATCAGTTATTTTGATTTACATCTCAGTACTTCAAAATAACTGATTGCATTTATTTTGATGTACACTTAAATATTTCCTGACTTTTTCTAATTTTCTCTAATTTTAAGTGGACAACAGTGGACAAGAGTAAAAAACAATAAGATGGAATTCATTATTGCTGACTGTCAAAGTGTGATGTCTATTGACAACCGTGTCTTGTTACTATTGGTTATTGTGAGTTATTTGTGATTATAATAACCATAGCAACCAAATGTTGCTATAACCATAGCTAATGTGGCGCAGTGGTGTGGTGTGTGGGGCCAGAGCAGGTATTTTTTATTTTCCTGGTCAGGCTATAATCTAATATATTAGAATTATGTTTAAGGAAACGGGCGATTCCAATTTTTTTTGCCCGTAATCGACGTTAGAACCATAGTGATCCAAGTCACATTTTAAACTTTTTGAGAAAATGAGGGAAACGCGTTTGAACTTGTTCCTGAAATTGTCCTATTCCAAAGTGACCGATATATGAGTTTGCTTATGAAAATTGCTTAAATAAGCACTTGGATCAGTGTGGCATGAAAAATATGTCTTTTTTGGGATGTTTATAACAAAATATCGATTTTGACAAAAATGTCACTTGGATCACTATGGTTCTAAGGTCGTCTATGTCCTAATATAGATTTTCTAATTTAAAAACATAACACACGAGAAATATCTGAAATATAATGTCCTTCGAGTCTGTCGAATAAAAAACAACAAATGATATAAGGTAAAAGTGTATTCACATCCATAAACAAGGAACTAAACAATACAAATAAAAACTATTTACATAATACAAAATAATATACTTACAAGTACTTAATACTAGTCTATTTATGTACTTAATCTTTTAAATTAAGGCGTGTCACACAATTTACGATCGCCAAATGTTGACGACGGAATACCAATTTGTTTTATACAGATCTATAATTAATTACACATTAGAAGCCATCCATTTATTGCATATGATTTAGAAAGAAGTGGGGGGAAGTATTAAATCTTATTTAAATAATAAATAAACAAATAAATATTTCTGGACATTATTCACACAGCGCCATCTAGCCCCAAACTAAGCGCTAGCATGTGCTATGGGTGCCAGAAAATGGATAAACATTACGTACATGTACTTTTTTTTTGTAAATACATACATATTATACATAGAAAAACCCAGAAAAGTCAGCAGATTCTTGTTTTTTCTTAATAAAAAAAAATGGGCGATATATCTTACACAATAAATGGATGGCACCTCATGTCGCGTAGCTTGATAATCGTCAGAGAAATGGAAAAAATGGACCTTTCCCACCCATCATTATTTAACACTATTGATAATAATGATATTTATCTACATCCATACCCTAATATGTCTATTTTATAGTCAGGATCGATGAGCAAACGCCCTACATTAGATATGAGTATCTGTGGCTGCATCTTAATGTTTACATTTTAACATCGGTAACCGATACTAAAATGTTTACATTTTAGTTTCGGTAACCGATACCTTAATTACGTTCAAATTTC
Organism: Mecyna flavalis; assembly: GCA_949319885.1. Classification (NCBI taxonomy): domain Eukaryota; kingdom Metazoa; phylum Arthropoda; class Insecta; order Lepidoptera; family Crambidae; genus Mecyna; species Mecyna flavalis. Next base: position 1,018,654 of record OX439422.1, read on the forward strand.
GAACGTCTTCTTAAAATGTATTTTATTCAAATTGACCTACAAATTATGACATGATTTTGTACTAAGTACTAACTTTGCTTATCGATCCTGACTATAAAATAGACATATTATCGTATGAATGAAGATAAAGTTATGTATGTGACTGTACATAATTAGGCATTAAAATACGAATAAAACCACATTCGTATTTTAATGACCCTCATTATGCAACAGCCACATAAATAACTATTTCTCAATTTCTCAGAGGATCCTCAAGCCAACACGACTCTTAAATTTGGCATACCAAATCGACACACTATCATTTCACACATATATTGTCCGTTAGGCCTCGGCCTCGAACTTCGAGGCAGCGGGGCGGCAGCGGGAGCGGAGGCGCACGCAGACGCACTGTGGTTCACCTAAAAGTTGTAAAGGTGTGTCTATGCCATAGAGTAATAATATTCCTCTAGAGGGGCAACCTAACATATTTTGTTTGAAAACGATTCTGCCGAAGTAATATCTACGTCACTACATTTTCTCTATGGTCACTACGCTCTGATTGGCTGATCAAAGGTCAAGAGGGATGAGATAGTGCCGCCAAGTGCACTAGCAAAATATATCGATATCGATAAACAATGCATCAGTATAGTTAATATTGAATAATACTTAACAGCGTCAACATTTTAAGTGCAAAAGCACTTAATGTTTGCACAAGCAGATGGTCTTACGTTACCTCTCTAGGGAATATTATTACTCTATGGTCTATGCTTACGAGCCGAGCACGAGCCGCGCACGAGCGGAGCACGAGCCGATCCAAAATTCGTGTACTGTGGACCGACTTGTGTTCGACTGTGCTCCGCCCGTAGACAGAGAAAACTATAGACAAATTGATAGTATCTATCGCATTCACACAAGAAAAAGAGGGCGATACGGATAGACCATGTAAAAGAAAGAGATAGAACTACACAATTTTTTGTCTCGCACCGCGTGCCGGTTTTTCTACTAGCTGTCTATAGTTTTCTCTGTCTACGGCTCCGCCTAATGTCGGGTTTTTGACGAACACAAAGAGGTTTGCATCGCGCTCGCAGTGCAGGCTCGTTGTGCGTCCACACTTGTCACGCGAGCAGAGCGGCTCGGCTCGTGCTCCGCTCGTGCTCGGCTCGTGCTCGGCTCGTAAGCATAGACCCACCTTAAGAAACTCGAGTCTTTTAGCCTTCATTTTGAGACTTAAGTCTTTTTTTCAAGACCAGAACTCGTTAGTCACATGACTTCCGAGTCCTTTCGAGTCTTAAGTTCTTTGAACAAGACTGAGTCATGAACGTGAGTCGGTGTATTACATTATCCAATAGGTACATAATAGGTAATAGGTGATTTTATAAAGTCATCCACATTTATTTTCTGATTAAAACTAAGTCACACAATAAAAAATATACAAAACATCTCGCCGTTGCCGCTCCCGCGAAATTCGAGGCCGAGGCCTGTATAGCTCTATTATTTCAGACATCCTAGGCACTTAGGTGGCATCATTTTCGGACCTATATTTCTATCCTCTTTTATCACAAAGAATCGTCATTCACTAGAGCGAGGAGAAGCAATATTAGAGTAGAAACATTTTTAGACACCCGGAGTATCTATCACACTTAAAAATATATTTAAACAATTTAATCTTAATATCAACTCTAGAAGAAAACTGCCATTATATCAAAAATTCCCTATTACAATAACGCATTTTATCTATCAAAATATTACAAATCCACTTTTGTTGTTGACTGTATTGACACGAAACCACCATGTACAGGATGTGTGAAACGAGCATATGGATGGATGTAACCGTTTAAGAAACACCCTGTATAAAATATACATGTAGTTAACCCTACTCCATATTTTTTCCATAGTACAGACCGACAAACTTATCTGTTCCGGTGGCCAAAATTGGAACTACGTGAAATGCAATGCAAAAACGATATTTAATGACAGTTCTAAATAGACAGTAGCGACGCCGCCACCGGAACAGATAAGTTTGTCGGTCTATAAACAGAGCGGTCTCCGCTTATAAAAAATATCATATCGTAGCATATAAAGATTACAGAATCCTAAGTGGCGTTAGTTAAAAAGAGGATAAAGTTTCTTTACTTTGTTAAAACGGCTGAAAATGTTTGCGATTATGGCACCTGATGGTAAGTGATCAGTACCGCCCATAAACACCTTTTTTTTTTTCATTGCAATGTGTAACAAGACGAGCAGATCGTACACCTGATGGTAAGCGCCGCGTCTGCCCTTAGCCAGTTCAGTGCCAAACAGTAACTAAGCAGTTACTGTCTGGCACCGCCCTGCGCCCGCTACACCGAGACGACAGTTATTAGGTCTCATATACTCAGTAATTCCACTAGCTACAGTGCCCTTTTCCCGAAACACAGAAGTGCTTGACACACTTTCACGGGAAAATATCTGGCACTGCGGTGGTCGTGGTACCCACCTAGACGGACCTGTACCTAGGTATAAGGTGTGTTGCCCACCTTTAAAGGAATATAATAGGAGGTGGAACTAATGTCATTCCCGTGAAATAGAAGTGTGTCAAGCACTTCTGCGCTTCGGGGAAAGGGCACTGAAGCTAGTGAAATTACTGGGTATATGAGACCTTATACCTGTCGTCTCGGTGTAGCGGGCGCAGGGCGGTGCCAGACAGTAACTGCTTAGTTACTGTTTGGCACTGAACTGTCTAAGGGCAGACGTGGCGCTTACCATCAGGTGTACGATCTGCTCGTCTTGTTACACATAGCAATAAAAATAAAAATAAATGTGTCAACAACGGCCGTTTAAACATTTTAGTGTTATTGTAAAACGCAAAAATACCTTACACTTTTTGTTACAAACGCTCCATAGGGTTCTATAATCTTTGTATTATATGCAATAATATGATTTTTAATCAATTTACCCGCCACTTAGCAGTATGCGCCGTCTAATTCATTATTATAATCTATTTAACATTAAAATTTACAAAATTTTGTTCAATATTTACAATGTCCGAATAGCGGATGAACGAACAATTATTATTAAACGGTTAAATAATAATAATTATTAATCAGTTTAATAATGCATTACTACCTATTACATTCTACGATAAACGCAATATTTTTATTAAAAACAAATCTGAGCATGATTGCCACTAAATTTATATTCTGTTGTTAAAGATATAAGGTTGAAATTGCTTTTCACTAAATCTACTGACATTCCGAAAAACAGTTAACCCATTCACCGCCACGGTCAGTTTATCAGTTTAATCCTTCCTTTTTTTGCCGAGGAGAACGCATTTACGCGCCATAGCCGCAGACTATAGCGACGCCTGTGACCGTGTGTCGGGCTTGGGACTTAGGGGCATCGCAGACGACAGACTATCCGTGACGCACTTTTTATCCGTGAAAATAGAACCTTTGCATTATATGCCGTAACGCACACGACGCGCAAATAGTCCGGCGCACATTGTACGCCAGAATTTACTATCTTTTATTTTTTGACGAGCCATTTGGTGTAATGATCGAGAAGTCGGCTATTACACCAGAGGTCGCGGGTTCGATCCCCGCACGGTACAAACATTTGTGTGCATGAACATGTCTGTTTGTATCGGTCTGGGTGTTTCTCTGTATAATATGTATGTATTTACAAAAAATATATATATAAGTAATGTTTATTCGTTGTCTGGCACCCATAGCACAAGCTAATGCTTAGTTTGGGGCTAGATGGCGCTGTGTGATGTCCAGAGATATTTATTTATTTATTATTTTTTATGCGCCGCAGACTCGTTCACACAAAAAGTGTGCCGTCTGCGCTGCACCTAAAGGTTTACCCATTCCACCCGATTGGGAATGGTACCAACCTTGTGGCTATTGACCAGCCTATCCCCGAGTACCAAGACTTGAGAGGAGATTCGACCTTGGCGCAATGGAAATATATTTCGGATTATTCCAACCGTGGCGGTGAAAGGGTTAACAATAATTATTTAGTGTCGAATTGTATGGTATTACCAATGTCAATTAAAAATGGTCCTTATTAATATTATAAATGCGAAGGTTGCCCTGTCTGTCATGTTTCAATTTCATGCCAAACATTTTGATTTTGATCTGTACCAAATAATTAAGTTTGTACATAGTGTGACATTCTTGCGGGTTAGGGAACATCTAATACTGAATAAATTGACATTGGTCATACAGTTTACGGACGAGAATATTCAATAGGTATGGAATAAAATAATTTCTTGTACTAAGTACTTTTAAAACATTTTGTATCTATTAATTTTGCTAGTCGAAAATATTATATATAATCTTAATCAAAATATGGATTGCAAATAGAATAGTTGACTATATTTGTATTTTTATTGTGTTTTATTTTCAGCAAAAACTATTATCACAAATAACAAAATGAGACAGTAAAAGGATTTCAGTGAGTGGTGGCTAGGTCCTGCCACCAACCAGACTCAAGGCGGGAATCGAACCCACGATCGAAATGTTTACAATAATAAGAGAAAAAATACAGTCAACCACCCTTTTTGACAGTATTGAGCCTGCTTTGCTTGAGTACAGTCACGAGCAATAAGATGTGTACACATGTCGCCTTATACCATTGTGGTAAGGTTCTAGAATGACATGTACACATTTCAATGCCCATGACAGTTCTTTGGGAAGATGAAAATCAGTGGCGTAGCGTAGGGGGGGGGGGGGGGGGGGTTTTGGGCGGTCATGGACCAAACCCTGTTTTTCTAATACAAAATAATGTAATAACGGGGGGGGGGCGTGAGAGGGCAGTCCCTCCCCTCCCCTGCAGGATCAAATTGCAGTGTATGACAAATCTGACTTGCCAAAAGCTGGGTACGCCCATAAAAAGGGCGGCAAAATTGGTCTTCCGTCCCGGGCGGCTGACACCTGACACCCACGCTACGCCACTGATGAAATTTGTTTACAAATGTAAGCAATTAGAAAATACAATATCCTTTTGTGTGCGACAATACGCGACCGAAAAATATACCTTTACACACTTTTAGTCTCTCTGATCAAACGAAACGATTGCTGTCATTTTGACGTCTCCCCAATATTCGAAAACACTAATGACGTTCAATATACAACTAGACCCCCAATCTCTAAGAAAAATTCCTCAAAAAACGTCCGAGTGGCTTTGACACTGATCACATTAACACATTCGTTCTAATTAACACCTTATTTCGTGGCATTTAGTGTTAAATGTCAATTGTATACAACTAAACGAAAACTCTGCCCAATAGTCGGGTGGGCAGACTTTTGCTTCGGACAATATTTGAGCGTGATTGTGAGTCTAGTTTTTTAATTGAACGTCATTGGAAAACACTTAAAAAATTACTCTCACAATTTATAAACTACAATAAATCCACTTAGACAAGAGATGCTGTCTGATTTCTATAATTTATTTCAAAGGCCTTAGTTAAAATCAAGTTATCGCTACAATGATGGGTAGGTACTGGCTTAATCACCATGCTTGCCAAATGAGGATTGGTGATCACAAAAATGAGCTACTAGCCTTCGGCCCGCGGTTTCACCCGCGCGTAATCTCTTTTTTCAAATATCCCCCCTTCCCCCCACATTTCCAGGATCAAAAGTACCCTATGTTCACTGGGGATAGTGTAGCTTTCCAACAGTGAAAGAATTATTCAAATCGGTTCAGTAGTTTCAAAATTGATATTCCCGCGGGAATGAGACGTTTCCCGTAGGAATTTTATAGCCTATGTCCTATTCCGGGTTATAAACTATACGTGTGCCAAATTTCATCTCAATCCGTTTAGCCGTTTAGGCGTGATTGAGTAACAAACATCCAAACATCCAAACATCCAAACATCTAAACATCCAAACATCCAGACTTTCGCATTTATAATATTAGTAGGAAGTAGGATGTTCGAACAATACGGCATATTTGGGTTTAAAAGACCCAGGATCTTTTAGCCTTCAGCTGATGGATTGAAACAACACTGATGGTAAGCCACCACAGCCTACTCACAACGATTGACAATTGACTAAGCTTCGCTTAATGGTCTCTACTCTTAATTACAAGTGCAGTACATTTCACCACATTCATATTGCCAAAACACAGCCATAGCTGTTATAGCGGCTGATTTCATCAGTGGGAATGGCGGCTGGTAAAATTGACCCTGAAAAAGTTATTCAATAAAACCAGACCTAAGGCCTGTCTGCCAACTGAAGTGACATAAAAAATATGCCAGAAGTATGTATCATTGCTTCTTCTATCTACAGTGGAATCATTGCTAAGGAGACGTCACAACCTAAACCTTATCACACGTCGTTCGTTTGAAGAAAACGTTCAAGAAACACTATTCCTTCTCGCTCTTCTTCCGTTTCTTCTTGTCCGTCTTCTCCGCTTTCTTCTTATCTACCTTCTTCTTCTTCTTCTCCTCCGGCTCGGGCGATATGAACTCCTCCGGTCTTCTCTTCTTAGGCGGCAACTTAATTGGAGATTTGTTCTCCGGCGTCGGTTGCTCCTTCTCTTTTTGGTCTTTCCGTGAAGACCGAAGCTGTTTAGGCGACAGTTCCTTGTCTGGCGTTGTGCACTTTGATTGGGCAGATTTGTCTGAAGAGTTGGAGCCTTCTATCTTCTTCTTGCGAGACTCTCTCTCTTCTCCGGGGATGCCAAGGATCTCTGCCCACTGGTCCGGCGGAGGGGTGGGCTGTTTCCTCTCTTCCTCCGTCTCACCGGGTTTCTGCGGGGCAAACGGAGTGAGGAGTTTCAATTTTTTTCTCTATTCGTACTGAACATGTTATTGTAAATACCGATCGGATTTGTGACTTGACAAGTTTTGCTACGCTTTTTTCTACAAAATGTAACAAATTTTATATCAAAAATATAACATTAATAACCGAATTTTTTCCACGACTCAGTATAATTATATAAAGAATTAAGTTATCCATGTATTTTTATTTCAAAAAATCCATTATATTATATTTTGCTAATATTAAAATTTCAGATAAACTTGTCGTCAAATGTCACGAATCGATACAGTATATTTCTCAGAGCATTAACGTACTTTAGGAGATAACAAGACCATACATGACATGTTTGATTCTTCCGGGTAGAAAGACGACAAGGTTTGACATAAATGCTGGTTTGGGCTTTACTTTTAACAATATTCCATATGTACAACATAAGAAATAACATTAAAAATTATTTCCGTCTCAAAAGACTTGTCTCCGTTTACAGTAACGACATATTTTTATACATTTTAATGCCGGGAGTTCGGGGAAACCAGGGGGTCTAGCTAACTGCGGTAATGTTGTTTAAACGCATTCTCCTCTAAAATAAGGACTTATCTTCTCAAAATAAAAAATCAAAATATTCTTTATTCATGTAGGCCTCAGAGATGCACTTATGAATCGTCAAATATCAAGTGACTATACCACCGAATACGGAATGTTGCTATCTAACGAGAAGAACCGGCAAGAAACTCGCTAGTTACACAATCTTCATTACCCTATATTTACCAAAATATATACCAATATTTCGTTCTTTGACACTGCCTATCTCGAATAAATCAGTGTAAGTCAAAAACAGGTCGACAGCTTTGTCATCTCCATAAGTATAATGCTCTGAGATATTCACAAAACATGTCCATTATTTAAACATACGCGAACCTGCATCGGACGTACAGATAACGGCCTTAGGTGCGTACAATTAAAGTTCATATTCAATTAAAAACAATTTTAATTTTAAATTTGCGATAAAAAAAAACCATGCAAGTTCGTAGAACGTTCTTAAACTACACGATCGCGACTGTAAATAAATTTGTTAGTACCAATATAACAAAAAAACAAATTAAACAATTACATCGATTTATATTTTTTTAATTAAAAACTCAACTGCACTGACTTGAATTAAACAATATTAAATTTTAAATTATTATCGTAACTACGAGAAATAAACACGTCACATTGTTGGGCTTGGTATAAGTACAGCTTTCTTACCCTTACGGAAACCACTTAATGTCGGTGGGTAGTTGGTTGGTTGGTATCTCTCTGTCTCTCTCTTCGTTAGCGCAGCGGCGGCAGTTTTAGAACGTTCTACGTAACCTAAGGCCGTGTGTCATATATCTGCGGGGTATAAAACCAGCGAGCGTTCGCGTAAAGGGGGGAGGCACTACCCCTTTATGGGGAGGTCACGCCCCTTTAGGGAGAGAGCACACTCCTAGTAAAGGGGAGGTAACCCTTGTAGGAGGGGCTTGTGGGGGTGGTCTATGACTAACCTATACAAATTAGTGAATATAAGGGGGCTAGTGTCCTCTTAGAGGATGGATCGTACGTCAAGCCTACCCCAATAATTCCGGGTCCTGTGAAAATTAAGAATCGAAATAAAAAACAATAACTTTTTTTTTTGTTATTTCAGTTGGCAGACAAGCACGCAGGCCTTCTGATGTTAAGCGGCCGCTGCGGACCAGTCCATTGAGCGACACTTTACCAGCAAGCATCGCTCATTGTCCTGTCACACTGTAGACTACTCTGAAACTATTACTATTGTCCTATTCTATACCTTATACAGTATGACAGGAAATGCGAGGGACATATTTAAACCCCAAATAGTTCATGCCTTCATATAACAAAATAAGTATAAATCAATAAAAACTCTGGTAAATATCTGTCAATAACCTTAGTCGAAACATGAAAATCCGCGTAACGTGCGGGCACTCTTTCCTTCACAGTACCTATTTCGTGCACTCGTTTAAGTACGAATCAAATTGTAATCGCGTACAATTTGAGTTTCGGGCGTAAACGGCCGCTCAGCACACGGGATTTTTAGGTAGTTCATGCATACATAAATTATTAGGATAATTATGAAAAAAATTAAGGATATATTTTTATAGCGAATTGGACTCTAAATCGGATTCTGAACACTCTCCTTAAATATGTCCCTTGGGTTACCTAACACCCTGTATAAATCACAGCAAAATTATATTTGTCGTGCCGCCCACCTCTAAATATTCCTATAGAGATTTTACCCCCTAAGAAGAAAAGGTCATGAGAGGTTATTGTAAATTTTAAGGTCACCCGTCTCCCAAGACCCCACCATCGGACTAGAAGGAACACCCAGGCTTTAGGGGACAAACTCCGCCCTTTTTAGGGCGTGGCAGTCCCACCTACCACCTCCCTCGACAGGATGACGTTAAACGTATTCGGGTCGTTCTTCTTTTTAACCTACAATTTGATTTACACTTCTGTCACGCGGATTTACGACTCTGTAACGTACTTTTTGCAGTGAAATTATTAAAAACATTTATTATTTAATCGTGCACAGTCATTAATGTTTAGTACAGTGCCCAACGAATTTAAAATTGTTGACAGTGCCTGTAAAAATACAATTAAGAAAAAACTTATGGTAATTTCCTTGTTTTTTTTTTCACTGAGCGGTGAAGACACCTTTTTGTAGGTTAAAAAGAAGAACGACCCATTCCCCAGGTCAAAAAGACGTTATTGAACATTTCTAAAAAAGTATATTCGCCACGAAAACGGACGTTATCTGTCTACCCACAAACCCCCCTATATTCCCACTGCTGTATCTTGCCTACCCCAGGTAACACATTGAACACCATGGGGGTCACCGGTGACCCCCAAACAATACATTTTATATGGGGCTTGGAATTTTGGCAGTCAATGTATTATGGGACAAACTCCGCCCTTTCTAGGGCGTGGCAAAACACACCACCTCCTTCCACGGCTAAGGCTGACGGTTTAATAGAAAGAGATATAAAATTTTGCAACAAAGACCTTCCACCACAAACCCCTTTACACTCCCACTGTAATATTTCTCCTATTTATAGGATCCACCCCTATTTTACGCCAACGCGCGCGTCCGATGCAGGCGCCATACTAAACCCTGGTCCGTAGCGTAATGCTCTCCTCGCTCCGTCTGCCCGCCGTACCGACAACGATCGGACCTCACTGCAAATCAACACTTAGCACACAGGGAATAAAGTACAGAATCGCGTGGATTGTTCAACTATTCTTTATCTGACCTGAGTGACTGAGGCCTATATTATGTAAACAATGATATTTTCCTAGGGTAACGCTCAAGGTTATTGCTATACATCGTTATCGCGCGGGCAGTTTGGGGGCGACGCATAGATGACCGAAGGGCTGTCACACGTATATAACGAGTATTAGAATATTTGCATGTTTTTTTATTCTTTAAATTAAAGCCTTTCATGTTATGTATATTCTTTATGAGGATAAATACCTTATGAGGATAAATAGAATATTATTTCTATTTTGATATTGTATTTAAAATTGGGACAAAGTAGTGTAGTAGCGTTGTTTAAGTTAGCAACACTTTCTCTTAGGGTTGATTCAGTCCAGTAAGTCAGTAATTGACATCATACAGCTATAAATGAGTAATTAGGATAAAAATAACATTTTCATAAAATTGGTTAAGTTATCGAAACCGAAAAAAATCGTAAGGTAACATTGTTGTCAGTGGTCGATTTAGGATTACAAATAGATTCAATGCATAATATCGATTTAAAAATCGATATTTTTATTGGTTAAATATAATTTAAAAAAAAAAGATCCATGCGTGGCAACCCTATTCATCAGTATCCACGCGTCGCCCCGAAACTGCCCGCGCGATAACGATGTATAGTTATTGCCCATCTAATGGTAAGCAGTTACCGTCGCGTATGAACGCTCGTAATACCAGAAGCATCACTTGCGCCGAGCATTTGAAGAGACAACTTTGGCAGCAGAATAATGCGCGCAATTGGTCATGAGCAAGTGCACATGCGCGAACTTTCCCCCACTCCGTCGACCGATATTCAACAAGTTTGCCGGTACCTGTATGATGTGCTACTGCACCGCGATCTTCGGTAAGGTGGAGACACTTTTCTACAGACGAGAAGTTCTTGAGTGGAAGATCCACTTTTAAGAAAATAATAGCACGTTAAAAATATCATTGCTTATACAATGACGTTCAATATACAACTAGACACCCAAACTCTATGAAAAATTCCTCAAAAAACGTCCGAGCGGCGTTGACACAGATGACATTAACACATTCGTTCAAATGAACACCTTATCTCGTGACATTTAGTGTTTAATGTCAATTGTATACAACTAAACGAAAACTCTGGCCAATAGTCGGGTGGGCAGGCTTTTGCTTCGGACAATATTTGAGCGTGATTGTGAGTCTAGTTTTTTAATTGAACGTCATTGTTATAATATCATAATAGACCACAGTCACCCATTTGTAACATATTGGTACTACTCCAGCTAGCAGTCAGGCATGTGCCCCCCCAGATAACCCACCACGGCTTTTTCCATTGAGCGACAATTCACCGAGTAGCATCGCTGAACGTGCTACCATACTATACACTCATCAATCCTTTACTTGAAAGCAAAGGCTTTGAGATCAGAAAAGCCTACAGAAAGAGAAACTCTTGAGCAGGAAGCATCACTCAGGGCCGGTATTTCAATGTAACCTTATCTTATTGCTTAAGCTAAGTATAACATTTAAGATAAGTATTACTTTTGACAGGTAAAAGTGTATTACTTTAGGTGCCGCTTAACTTTAATCCTTTAATGAAATACGCTTAAGTCATACTTATTATCAATCCCGGATAAGGATCAAGATAAGTATATATTGAAATACCGGCCCTTAGTGATGCTTCCTGCTCAAGAGTTTCTCTTATCCTTCAACCCTTTTTTAATACTTAAAACTCTCATTCACTAGAACAAGCAAGAGGCGTCTCTTTCTCGCTGTAATAAACATTAGTTCTAATGAAAGAAAAGGATAAAAGCTTTGGAAAGTGCAATTTGATCCTCGGCCTCTTCGAATTTCGCGTATGCGGGAGCGGGAGCTACCGCTACCGTTTCCGCGAAATTCGAGGCAGAGGCCTTAGACGCCTCTCAATGGAGTAAACCACAGTAACATCTCAAGTAATTCACATGCCAGCTAACCGAAACTAGTACAAACCAAGAGGTAAAACTCCATATCCTAACCAGAACTGTACTGAACTCCGTGTCAAATGATACAATGTAGTCACTTCACAATCACAACCGGACGGCCGGGGTGCAACCCCGCAGATCATGACTTCGGCGTATGACGAATGACGACGAATGACGGCGACGATAAATCCGTATCGTAAGAGTAACGGAACCGTATGTCCAAATAGGACCACGAGAAAAAATGGTGAAATTCGTAAACGTTTCATCACTGTCATTATTTAAAAAAAATCATCACATCACCAGGAAGCGTCGCTCAATGTGCTGCCAGACTGTAGACTAGTCTAATCTTCGAGCCTTTGATTTCAAGTGTACTGGCTCCCATGTTCCGGCAGTATTAATTTAATACTGCCGGAACACAGCCAGAGCTATTATGGCGGCAGATTTCACCTGTGGGGGTGGTAGCTGCCAGTCGGACTCTGAAAAAGCCCTTCCACCAACCAGACCCTAGGCGGGAATCGAACCCACGACCTCCGGGTTTTATACCCAAACGGCTAAGCCACTGTTTCACGGAGAAGGCGGTCAACTACATATGACTACATTTTTTTCGGAATTAAAAGAAGACAGCAGTCTTTGTTACGTGGCAGAAAAATAATCACAAACTTAACTGTCAGTAATGAAAGGGCCCTAATATTAATATTTAATTGCAAAAAATAGTTTAAGATAATATACTGCGTATTTTTTTAGTCGTTGTTTTCCCGCAGAACGCTTCACCTTCAGTAGTAGGTACAATCGATTTATGCTGGGTTTTTTTTTTTTTTTAAATTTTTGAATTATTTTTATAACTTTTTCTGTTTTTTCTTTTTAAGTTTGATGGGAAAGTGGAAACCATATGTGAGTAAATAGTAAATAATCATTTTTAGGGTTCCGTAGCCAAATGGCAAAAAACGGAACCCTTATGGATTCGTCATGTCTGTCTGTCTGTCTGTCTGTCTGTCCGTCCGTATGTCACAGCCACTTTTTACCGAAACTATAAGAGCTATACTGTTGAAAATTAGTAAGTAGATGTATTCTGTGAACCGCATTAAGATTTTCATACAAAAATAGAAAAATAATAATAAATTTTGGGGGCTCTCCATACTTAGAACTGAAATTCAAAAAAATTTTTTTCATCCAATCCTTACGTATGGGGTATCTATGGATAGGTCTTTTAAAATGATAATAAGGTTTCTTATATAATTTTTTTCTAAACTGAATAGTTTGCGCGAGAGACACTTCCAAAGTGGTAAAATGTTGGTCCCCCCCCCTGTAACTTCTAAAATAAGAGAACGATAAATCTAAAAAAAATATATGATGTACATTACCATGTAAACTTCCATTGAAAATTGGTTTGAACGAGATCAAGTAATTAGTTTATAAATTTTTGGGGCTTCCCATACTTAGAACTGAAACTCAAAAAAATTTTTTTCTTCAAACCCTTACGTGTGGGGTATCTATAGATAGGTCTTTAAAAATGATAATAAGGTTTCTTATATCATTTTTTTCTAAACGGAATAGTTTGCGCGAGAGACACTTCCAAAGTGGTAAAATGTTGGTTACCCCCCCTGTAACTTCTAAAATAAGAGAACGATAAAACTAAAAAATATATATAATGTACATTACCATGCAAACTTCCATTGAAAATTGGTTTGAACGAGATCAAGTAATTAGTTTTTTTTAAAACGTCATGAATCGGAAACCGCAATTTTCCTCTCATTCAATCAACTCAAATATAAAAACGTCGATCAAACTTACAAAGAACTACAAGAACTTTTATATTATGATGATACTTGCTGCTACGGAACCCTTCACGGGCGAGTCCGACTCGCACTTGGCCGGTTTTTTAATAAACGCGAAGGGCAATGACTCCGGCCGGTGACCGTCCGTGACGCAGCTAGTACTATTGGTTTGAGTTTTGTCTATCATAATCTTAAAACTTTTGATTTGACTAAAAAAAGAACTTTATTAATCTATTTTACTACTAAGATAGAATCATTCACTGCGGGAAAACAACGACTAAAATTCCACGCTGTATATAATGAAGATAAATTCCTACTGTCTTAACAAAAAAATAGACAGATGAAACAGAACTAGTTTACGAATTTCACCATTTTACAAATTAAATCAGTTTTACGATCATTCGCGTAATCAAAATGACGTCATGAAGCAAAAACACGTTTTAAAAATTAATATCCATTATCTTCAATACTCGTTTTCCAAAATGGAAACAGTAGCATTAACCGGGAACAAGTGAAAAAACATGGAAAATAGAAAAAGTTATACCAATGGGAGGTTAGGAAATAAAACAACACCTTCATAATTATATTCACAATTTATATTTTTTCCCTTTCGTATAAAGGGCGTCCGAAGCAGGTTCATAATAAAAATGAAAAAAGCCAGACTATAGACCGACCAACTTATCTGTTCCGGTGGCCAAACTTGGAACTACTTGAAGTGACAATTTGAAAAACTGCTACAGGATAGTGTTGCCAGTTGTTGCTGTTACAAATAAGCCATTAATTTTATTTGGTTAATCCAAAGTGAATTGTTAATGTTGAGAAATTTAATTCAAAAATAAAAAGGTTATCAAGAACAACAATTATTAAAATATCAAATTAACATTATGATCACGTTTTGCACACTAGGACAATAAAATTATTTTAATTCCAAAAAGTGCAAAAACGATATTTAATGGCAATACTAAAACGACAGTAGCGACGCCGCCGGAACAGATAACTTTGTCGGACTATATCAACAATTACTGTCAAAGGGCAATAAAGATTTTGGCCTTGCTTTGATCCGCCATTTTTTTTTATTTCACATTGGCGTTCTTTTACAATTCTTTCAAAAATCATAAACATTTCAAAGATTTACGCAACCAAAGTTATAATTTGTTTTACTTTTAATATCTTTAAAACGGGACTCTTTTCGGGTTTTCGTGTAATGACATTTATTGTTTGCATTAAAATTATGTATCCATTTTTGAAGATATTTTAAGTGAACACTGTATTAAAAAAAAAACTTAATAATTGAGCGGTAATTTTCCAAAATATCTGAACCACCCAAGAAAATAATTATCGTAGTAGAGCGTAGTAAAATAATATTCTATAGACCTCATTCTTATAGACACTCTTCTCCAGGAAAAAAGCTTATGTACTTACCTCTCCCTTCTCTTTCTTCTTCTTGCCGTCTTTGTCTTTGTCGCGCTCCTTGTCTTTCTCCTTGTCCTTGTCTCGTTCTTTGTCTTTCTTGTCCTTCTTACTGCTTCTGTCTCGTTCTGGAAGATAGAAAATTTATTTCTTAGTTGAATGATCCTTCATTATGATTTTAAGTTTCAATTCAAGGCCTTTTTATCTGTTACAAGATTTTCATTCACCCTTGCGTAATTTCTTTTGTCAATTATCCCCCCTTTCCCCCCACATTTCCGGGATCAAAAGTACCCTATGTCACCCAGGGATATTGTAGCTTTCCAACAGTGAAAGAATTTTTCAAATCGGTTCAGTAGTTTCGGAGCCTATTCAATACAAACAAACAAACAAATCTTTTTTTTTTCTGTTTGATTTTACATATTTTTTACAAAAAAACATACCACTTAAAATAAATGCTATCTCGTAAGAATAAAATAAATCAAGCAAGTAGCATTTTTAATATTTACACACCCCCACAGGTGAAATCTGCCGCCTTAAAAGCTCTGGCTGTGTTCCGGCAGTATTAATGTGGGAGCCAGTACACTTGAAATCAAAGGCTCGAAGATCAGATGAGTCTACAGTCTGGCAGCACATTGAGCGACGCTTCCTGGTGAAGTGTCCCTCAATGGAATAGGCCGCAGTGGCCGCTTACCATCAGGTGGGCTGCGTGTCTGTCTGCTAACTGACTTAGTATAAAAAAAAGCATTTTTCCACCGTCATCCTCTCCTACAAGGCAATACATACACGGCTATCCATTCACGCATTGACCAGCTGGGAGTTGCACTTCAGATACATTATTCTCACCTCCAAGCTATGAGAGTCGCCCAATGACGTTCAATATACAACTAGACACCCAAACTCTAAGAAAAAATCATCAAAAAACGTCCGAGCGGCGTTGACACAGATGACATTAACACATTCGCTCAAATTAACACCTTATCTCGTGGCAGTTAGTGTTTTATGTCAATTGTATACAACTAAACGGAAACTCTGCCCAATAGTTGCGTGGGCAGACTTTTGCTTCGGACAATATTTGAGCGTGAATGGGAGTCTAGTTGTATATTGAACGTCATTGGAGTCGCCCATTCAAGTGTCTATCACAGAGTTAAGCTTACTCACCTATTCATCAATGAAGACACTTTCTGAAGCGATCACCCTTTCAAACATTGACCAACGAAGTTGCTCGACTTCCAGCCTATATAGCTGCGCCCGGCGCTCGTCCAAGTATCTATAGGTGATCTGTGCGCTTACTCGCCTAATCAATAATTTAAGACACTTTCTGAAGCGGTCACCCATCCTAACATTGACCAACAGTTAGTTGCTTGATCTCAACTTCATAAGCTACGGTTGACACTCCGACGACCTACTACTTACCTACTCAAAACAATTTCTAAAGAGGGTCACCCGTCCAAGCATTGACCAAGGAAGAGTTGCTTAACTTCATTTACATAAGTTGCGGAAGTCACTTACCTAAGTGTCTAACACGAGCGGTGTATGTGCGCTAACTTACTCAATTAAGACACTTTCAGAAGCGATCACCCATCCAAGCATTGACCAACATGGAGTTGCTTAACTTCAAATAAGCTGTGGAGGTTTCTCTCCCAAGCGAGATATGAGCGTCTACTTACCAATTGGAGACACTCCTGCAGCGGTCACCCATCCGCGCATTGGCCACGCCGAAGCTTGCTTAACTCACCCTTGTCCTTTCCGTCCTTGTCCTTCTTCCGCTCCTCCTTCACCATCTTGCAGTACTCGCGGAAGCAGTCCTCGCGCACGGAGCTGCTCTCCACCGCCTTGTACCGCGGATCCGAGTCCAGCTTCTTCTTCACATCGGCCCATCTCGCGTGCCTGTCCACCGACTTTTCCTTGAGGAGAGCGATGAAATCCGTTTTCACCTAGAAAAGAGATCTCCGTCAGGTGAGGTATAGTCCGGCGCGTACATCGCGGTCGGTCTTAATGTCGGTCGTTGGTGGTGATAACGCGATTTAATGTACAACTAACGCCATCTATTGGGGGACTATGTGAAACTATCGTAAAACACGTAACGGGTTTAACTCGAGGACTATATTCGTTGGACATTGAGGGCTCAGATTGATAAGTCTAAAGTAGATGACGCGTTTAGATAGCATGCGATTTTATCGTTTTAATCATCCTTTACTATCTTATTGTAAAAATAAAATTTTGCCCTAAATTAATTGAACTTATTCCTCGTTCGTCACTATCATTTGAAGAAAGAAATTAGGTCAGGGTTACTTTGAAACATCTTTCATTAAAGAGTTTCATCTGTGACACAAAGTAATAAGCATTTTTTTTTTCAGTCGCGCGCTGTTTTCGTGGGATAAGAAGAAAGAGGCCAAATGTTTAAGGCAGTTTTTATATGAATGTACAAAACTTATGTTTATTACAACTATTAATGATACTATCTTTTTCAAAGTTTACAAAAGACATTAGAAAACGAGAGATAAGGTACTTTTTATCCCGGTATAATTCTCATCCCATGGGATAATAGAAATAGAAGTGTATTTTTTTGGCAACGTATTGACGTAATTTTTTTGTATGGGAATAGTTTGGAGGAGACAATGATTAGATGGCATAGTCACCAAGCTTGCCAAATGACAGTTGGTGACCACACACTAGAGCTAGAGCTCCGTCAAAAATAACATTAGACTAAAATGGCATTTTACGTAAGTTGTATTGAGAAATAACTTATTACTATTTTAGTATTCTAAAGTTTTAGAAAGGGACAACAAGACTCGCAAAGCAATCCCCATGGCAACGACCGACCGTAGGACGCAACCTCACATTTATGCTCGAATATAATAATAATGCCTGAAAGAAATTACTGAATTAGTAGCTGAAAAGAAGATTGAAAATCATTATAACCTGTGGAGGGAAAGAGTTATTAGATCCTGAAAGAGATTATTGATTAGTTTACGGTAGAATGAGAATAAAGGTGTTTTTATTATGTAAATAAATTACTATTTTATTTAATTCGTTACAGAGCTCAAATGATTGTATCTCAAGAAAAAAAAACACACACATTTCACTTGCGTGGGATTCGAACAGACACACGAACCCTGGGGCATGGCAAGATCAGTCGAAAATCTTGTGCATTAGGTTTAACAAACAAAGCCAAATAACTCAATTGCTGTTAAAATGAATGTATTCAATTCTTTGCATTGCATGACCAGATAGATCGCTTGAATATAGTCTGACAAGAAAGAGTAGAAATTAAAAAGTGGCAATACTGTAGTGTCATCCCTTTCAAATCAATCAAAGAATAAACCGACTTCAAAAAAAAAGAAACAAAAAAACTACCTAAAAAACTGAAAAGCAAAAAATAATTTTAATAAGACATTCATCAAATGCGCTTATTGTCTAAGCCTATTAATTAAATTGTATTTTACGTGCTAGGTAGGTACCTACTAATCTGTTTGAAGTCGGTGCCAAGCCAAATAGTAGGTACCCAGATTACGTACCTACGTCCGCGGATTAATAAGTAACCCTTTATAATACATTATTATTATAATAATATATCATTTTTGATTACCTTTGGCTTGGCACCGACTTCAAACAGATTAGTAGGTACCTACCTAGCACGTAAAATACAATTTAATTAATAGGCTTAGACAATAAGCGCATTTGATGAATGTCTTATTAAAATTATTTTTTGCTTTTCAGTTTTTTAGGTAGTTTTTTTGTTTCTTTTTTTTTGAAGTCGGTTTAATTTTTTTTAAAAAAAGTTTGTTTATTTTTCTATTTTTAGTGTGAATAACACGTAGGTAGTGAGTAAAACTCTTTCATAATAATGATAGCGAAAATACGAGTAGAATTGTATTATTTGATAATAATAATAGGTATTCATTAAGTGTTCAGCACCATGGGTAGGAGGAGAATGCGTTTATGCACCATAACCGCAGGCTAGCTAGACCCGCGGCCGTGTGTGGGACTCGAGACCGAAGCGTCCGCTACCCACTACACTCCCCCGGTTTCTCCTTCACACCCGATTAGGACGAGCCGGTGCTAACCTTATTGGCTAGTGACCAGCCCATCCCCGGGTAATCATCAGCTTAGCTGCAAAAGTACATGAAATACAACTAACGTTCCACATATTCCTACAACACTGAAAGAATTATCCCCTAACTCCTAACCGTTAAGGAGTTGTACTTTCCATCATCACCTTAGCTGCAAAAGTACATAAAATACAACTAACGGTCCACATATTCCTACAATACTGAAAGAATTATCCCCTAACTCCTAACCGTTAAGGAGTTGTACCTTCCATCATCAGCTCATCAACATAAAATGATGTCTATCGGACGCAAAAACTTGAATGGCTTCAGAAAAAACAAGTAACGCGTAGGCGCAGCCTATAAAATTTGAGGTTTTCCCTTGATTTTTCCGGGATCCCATCATCAGATCCTGACATGGTGACAATGGGACCACCTCTGAACTATGCACTTTCAAATAAAAAAAGAATTATTTAAATCGGTCCACAATTGACGGAGAAATCGACGGACATACATAAAAAAAAAAAAAAAAAAAAAAAAACGTACATACAGTCGAACATATAACCTCCTCCTTTTTTGAAGTCGGTTAAAAAAGGGAGAACACTACAGTATTGCCAGTTTTTAATTTCTACTCTTTCTTGTCAGACTGTACTTAGCAATGTAAGCAACTCAAATCCACAGTAAATGTATTTTGTCATTGCAATTTATAAAATCGATTTCGCACTCAGACAGTTTATCCATGATCTAAGAAGCAATCAGTAATTATTTTATAATTTATTTTTTCTTCTATTGCAAAACGTTTTTGCCTATATATGGGCCAATAGAAACGCAACAGTCCTGACTATTTATTTTCAAACATAATTATAATATGACATTTTCTCTCTAACAGATATTTCTTTTGTGTATTCAATGTAAACCACTTCTTCCTAACTTTGCTATTCGTCCAAAAAATTGTATCAATTTATATTGTTATAGGACACATCACAAATTAGTAATCACAGACCGGAATTCTGCAAGCACAATATGACACATCTTAGAATTTACATAGCTAAATTTATAATCCGTTTTAAAACACTGTTTCAGTTGGCAAACAGGCACGCAGCCCGCTTGGTGGCAAGCGGCCACTGCGGCCTATTCCATTGAGGGACACTTCACTAGGAAGCGTCGCTCAATGTGCTGCCAGACTGTAGGCTCATCTGATCTTATAGCCTTTTATTTCAAGTGTACGGCTCCCACATTAATATTGCCAGAACACAACCAGAGCTTTTATGGCGGCAGATTTCACCTGTGGGGGTGGTAGATAGCAATTTGATACGCCCAATTAATAGTCGGCACTAATCCAAGAAGAAGCAACCAATGGATAATATTTCCCGTTATTTTAGAATGTTGTGAATTTATACATTTGAACAACAAAAAAAAATATTAAAATCCAAGTAAAGAAGTCGACTGTCAGGTAGATCTATACTCCATAAAACGTAACATGATTAGAATGACAGCTGTCAAAGTGTTGTGACTCTCGCTCGCCCTCAATAAACCTCAATCGATGTGTCTCACTCTACAAAAAAAAAATCTTAGAGATGAGACACATCGATAGAGGTTTATTGAGAGCAAGCGAGAGAGCCACAACACTTTGACAGCTGTCATTCTAATCATGTTACGTTTTAAGGAGTATAAACAAGAATTTGACCATAGCCTAACTTATGTCATATTGTAACTTTCAAATTGTAACGATGACTTGATTCCAACGATGGAGGCCTTTGCCCAGCAGTGGGACAAATGCACTTTAAATCTTGCTTGTATTAATTCCGGTCAACACAAAAACACCTTTATTCTCAATATACCTATTTTTCCTAATATTCCTATTTATTCTGTATTCATAAGATGAACCAATATTACGGATTATATCATTATTAAATATCCTTAGATATAAATCACACAGCGCCATCTAGCCTCGAATTAAACAGGATTGTAAACTCGTAGAGAACATCCACAGGCTAATACAAAAAAATAATCATGCAATATTAACATTTATTTAAAAATAAATAAATAAATATCTTGGGACATTATTCACACAGCGCCATCTAGCCCCAAACTAAGCATTAGCTTGTGCTATGGGTGCCAGACAACGGATAAACATCACTTATATACTTTTTTTTTGTAAATACATACATATTATACATAGAAACACCCAGTCCGATACAAACAGACATGTTCATGCACACAAATGTTTGTACCGTGCGGGGATCGAACCCGCGACCTCTGGTGTAATAGGCGACTTCTCGACCATTACACTAAATGGCTCGTCATTTGATGATGATATGTGTGGGGATCGAACCCACAACATCTAGTTACAGTAACTTCAAGGTAAATAGGCATAGACTAACATTGTGTTTACGAAAATGTCTGACATGAAATACAAATGACGTCAAAATTTTTTTTGCGCGCGGGATTTCGGGAGATTCGCGCGCGCTATCGGTCACGCGCAAGTGCACATGCGCGAAGTTTCCCCTTCTCCGTCGACCGATGTCCAACAAATTTGCCGATACCTATACAATTTTTACACATCAGGATTCGAACCCGAAACATTGAAGGTGACATAAACGACCATTATTGTCATTTTGTCATCAACGCCAACTCCAAAATAAAAAAAAAAAGAATGTATTGACAATTAAGAATCGACAATATCAATGATATACCAACAGATATTACAGGATATAAATAGAGGTGCTCGTGGCGCAGCTGTGACAGTGGTTCGTTAGCGATACCGAAAGTCAAGCTACCCACGCCGCGGTCGGTTAATGGATGGGTGACCATTCTGAACACATTTAGTGACATTTTATTTCGAGCGTCTCCGTGCTTCGGTAGGCACGTTAAGCTGTTAGTCCCGGCTGATATCTATATTATATAATTTAATATATACGTAGATATTAGTCGTCAAGCCTAGTCAGAGGCCATTTTTTGAGGCTTGATAACATCTGACATTAAGGTTGGTCACTTGCCTTACGCACCCCTCCACCAACCCGCACTAGGCCAGCGTGGTGGAGTATGGCCTACACTATCTCACAATTGAGATAATCCCTGTGTCCCAGCAGTGGGAGCGGGAAGGCTGATGATGATATTACAAGATTCATCCATGATATTGGTTCACCTTCCTAATTCTATAGTTAAAACTATGAACTCATTACATTTATTTCATTTCCATTTAATCGAACATTAATATTCATTTTGCAAAATTATCTCTCCACTTTACTCAAATGTATTTCTCAAATAATTTTCTCTACTTTTGACTTTGACAATAATTATATTGACTTTAAATTAATCATTAATATAGAACTTTGATTTTTTTCACTTTTACTAACGTTTCTTTAAGAGAAAAAGTACGCAAAGATTTTTTATTTAATCAAACAACAACTATCAAACATAAAACAAATTTGATTTCATTTTATAGATTAAGTCATCTAAAATTACTTCAAAAAACGTAACTTAGTTCAAAAAACCTGTGCGTACTAAGAAATAAAAAATTAAATAACAAAAAGAATGCTGAAAAAGAAGTTTCATTAGTTCAAAAACCTAAACTACCTATTTATTCATCATTTCAACTTTTAATTATTCTGTTTCTCAATATATTTACATTCTTTTTCTATTACCATCACCATTTTCTATAATTACTTTAAATAATTATAAAGCTTCGGTAAATTACCGAATTAATCTTGGAAGCATGCAACTTCGGCATTTTCATTTAATTAAAAGGCAAAAGCTATTTTTAAACAATGGATCTCGTTTCTGACTATTTTTAATAACTGAGACAATATTTCGGCCATACTATCTTGTTAGCGGCCCGAAGCACATGTTAACATAACTACCTAATTTAAATAAATTATACATTTACACGATATTACAATTTAACAATCTGCTGATGGTGTATAATTATTTCTGAATCAATACTATTCTCAACTAAGACTTAACATATTTATAGGCCAGGCCAATCAACGGGCTTTTCCTAAGCAAGCGCGCTCCATCGTAGACCGCATAGTTGTTTAACATCAGGCAACTTTGTGGTCAAGTGCCAGCTTAGTACTAAGATAAAAAAAAATTTTTTTATTAGGGCCCCTTGCCCACGGCGGCTTTTTGTAGCGATGCTGTCGCGCGTTTACTAAACGCACGGAAGCATCGCTACTAACGCGTGTTAGTCGCATTTGCAAAGCGCTACTGCATTGCGACTGTATCGATGCAAACGCGCGACCGTGTCGGACGACATCGGGGGAGGAACGGAGGGAGGGTGGCGCGTGAGTGGAGAACCGAGCTTCAGAAGCGCGACAGTATCGCGTCTGAATCTGAGCCCGTGCGCGAGGGCACACAGCTAGCGACCGCTTCGCGACTGTATCGATGCGGACGCGCGACAGCATCGCTACTGCATCGCTACAAAAAGTCGCCGTGGGCGAGGGCCCTTATTGTCTTCGTGAATAACGAAAGGAGGAAAACGGGCTAACATGACACCTCATGGTAAGTGATCACTTCCGCTCATGGAAACCTGCAGGGTCTTTATGGTCAATAGCCACAAGGCTGGCAACGGCTCGTCCCAATCGGGTGTGGGGAAACCGGGGGAGTTTAGTGGGTAGTTGACACTTAGTCTCGAGTCCCACACACGGCCGCAGGTCTAGCTAGCCTGCGGTTATGGTGCATAAACGAATTATCCTCCAAAAAAAAGGGTCTCAAATGATTGCCTTTAAGAATTTATATTGGAAGGCAAGAAGATGGTACAGTGGTAAGAGCGTTGGGCTCTAATACCCGGAGGTCGTGGGTTCGAATCCCGCGGGGAGCATCACTTTGTGTGATTGTTTCCAGTTTGGTTAGGACATTGCAGGCTTGAATCACTTGAATGTCTAAAAAGAATGATGATTCCGTGCTTCGGAAGGCACGTTAAGCCGTTGGTCCCGACTATGTTCCAAGTAAGTCTGGTTTCCCTTGTAGGGTTACGGAGGTCAGATGGCAATCGCTCCATTGTAATAACCAGGCTTGTCAAATCTAGGATCATAGTCGAAGCGGACCCTGAGCTCCATACTGGATGCAATCGGGAATACGCTAGGAAGAAGGAAGGATTGGAAGGCAAGAAGATGGCGCCTCTCAGTCATCAAACGAAACGCAATACCTATTGCGATTACCTAATCAGGAAATTGGATTTTCAGAATGTCGACCAGCAGAACTGCCTCCAGGGAATTTCAAGGTTAGTATAACCTGGCAGAATAAAAAGATTCTTCATGCTGTCTGCTCAAGACCTGAGAATTCTGGAGACCTTGCTCATTGACAGAAATAGCACAACAGTTATGAAGCGTAACTTCGCTGCGGTTATCTAAAAGGTGGAGGCACTTTCCCAGTTTACCGGCACATTCGAGTGGAAAATGTTCTATGTATTTTAAAACATAATCGTAGCAAAGTTCTTGTGTCATGGGTATCTGAATCAAGGGATGTAAACTTAAACACAAATAAACATCAAGGCGCAGACCTTTTCACACCCTTCTGGAGTGATCCGGCTCGAAGGACCAAATGGTGGCGATTGGTATTTTTTTTTTTATACTATGTCAGTTGGCAGACAGACACGCAGCCCACCTGATGGTAAGCGGCCACTGCGGCCTATTCCATTGAGGGACACTTCACCAGGAAGCGTCGCTCAATGTGCTACCAGACTGTAGACTCATCTGATCTTCGAGCCTTTGATTTCAAGTGTACTGGCTCCCACATTATTACTGCCGGAACACAGCCAGAGCTATTATGGTGGCAGATTTTACCTATGGGGGTGATAGCTATCACGCCAGTCGGACTCTGAAAAAGCCCTACCACCAACCAGACCCAAGGCGGGAATCGAACCCACGACCTCCGTGTTTTTATACCCGAACGGCTTAGCCACTGTTCCACGGAGGCGGTTTTTATATGCAAAACGTTTTGGTAAATATTTTCTTTGCAGTTTTATTTACCGCTTTATTGCAAGCCATTGTTGTAGTCTCTTGAGACCAAAACACAACCACAACTAGAATCTTATGTCTTATTAAGGGCAATGACTCTACTAGCACTTTTGCAAGTTGCTATGCCCTTGCAGGGCGTCACATAGGCACTTATACTAATGTAACAGCAAATTTTCCTGTGACATGCAATAAAGAATTTGAATTTGAACATTTCTTCGGTCAAGACGTGTGGTTGATTGATATGCACTGTGTGTTTCGGAGGATGCAACTTTCAACATTTCACTATCGACAGTCGAGATTAAAAACTAGAAGCAATATCGATTATATCGATCAATCGATATCTAGTATTATAATCAAGTGCTGCCGATCAAATTGACTATTGACCGGCAGCAATAGTATTGTTATTATTATAATAATATCGATAGTATCCAGTCTTTAAGCAATACCCGATAGACTATCGATAACCAACTCTAGTGAAGTTTAAGTAAGTTTTTAAAACATTAAATTCTTTTTAACCAACAGCAGTTATCAAATATATTAATTAGGCAGTTAACATTAACATATGCTTCTAAAACTTGCTTATATTAATATCTAACCTTAGCAACGTCGTGGCGCTCTCTGGTGGTCACTTGACGATTTATTTACGATTTCGATCACTTACGATTTCGATTCGTTATTTATATTTACTAAATCGGAATTACCCGGCCGTCTAAAATAAGAACTCCTTTTTCTTCAAAATTTTGTATACTTTTACAATTGTAAATATGTTTTATACTATTATTTATATAAACTTTAGGTTTTGAAACTATAGAAATATATATAAAAAATACTATTAATCACATTCAATAAAAGTGTCAACAGTGAGTGTCCTTTTAAGGCACATATTGACAAACAATTTCAGTGCCACACAGAATTTTTCCTAATTATTTTTCTTCAGTCATTTTCGTCGATCAAATTCGACATTCCGAGATCTTATTTTAGACGACAAGCATAATTATTATCCCGGATAATCACCGTGTGGCTGACGCATCTGGGGATATCAGGGCGGAACTGCGGCGGGCGGCGGCTGGCCGGCGGCGCGCTACCCACAAAGAAACAGCTACTGATCTGCCTCGCTACCGTATGCGCGGGCGTCTCTCGTGGTCATTGCTTGCTTATATAGTATGACAGGAAATGCGAGGGACATATTTAAACCCCAAATAGTTCATGCTTCTATATTACAAAATAAGTATAAATCAATAAAAACTCTGGTAAGTATCTGTCAATAACCTTAGTCGAAACCTGAAAATCCGCGTACCGTGCGGGCACTCTTCCCTTCACAGTACCATTTCGTGCACTCGTTCAAGTACGACTCAAATTGTACTTGCGTATAATTTGATTTTGGGGCGTAACCGGCCGCTCAGCACACGGGATTTTTAGGTATTTCATACATACATAAATTAAGGATATTTTTTTCATAGCGAATTGGACACTAAATCGATTTCTGAACACTCTCCCAAAATAATTATGTCCCTCGGGTTACCTAACACGCTGTATACCTTACTATCCCCGGGTCATTTTTTAAAGAAGAAATTATCGTACAGGAATGCTATAGACGAGTACTTTAGTAGAGTGTACATGAAAGTAATTTAAGAAGTCTAACAGAAAACGTACAAATATGTACGAATCGTCGGTTCGCACACTTGAAAGGCAGTAGTCCACAGTAATTGTGAATTAGTATCACATCAATTAATATCACATCAATTAATGTCACATCAATTAATATCACATCAATTAATATCACATCAATTAATATCACATCAAATGATGAGAGAAATGGCAATAATTAAACACTTAGATGGATATTTACTTATGTTTTACAAAACCGCGATTTAGAACAGAAAATAATGTATTATTTAAAGCAATAGATGGTAAAAATTAGTAGATTTTTGAGCAGTTAAGTAAATTTTTGAATGTGGGGACGAACATATCATAAACAAGACGTAATCTACTTTAAAATCTATCATGAAAACCCCAGTATTTAAACATGTGTTCAAATTATTACAAACGTAAAACTTTATGTTTAAACTTTTATGAACTCATTTTAGAAAAAACAAATGCTTCGGCAATGTTACTCCATGCGCCTTGCACTTTATATAGGAATTAAAAGCCAAACAAAAAATACGTATTTCCAATCAGAAAGACAAAAAGGTTTGTAGTATCTCAGAAGTCCTTAATTTGAGAAACTGCTTGAACACTTTTTTAAATTTCATAATATAAATATATTAATAATGTATAATGGCATACATATTGCAAATGGCACATAAAGAAACATGTTTTGTTCCCGATATTGTTTGGATATAATATTTGGGTGTTGTGTTGCCAGCTACAAAATAAAATTATGAAATTTTTAAGCTGATTTTACTAAAGAACATAAACTCATTTTCAGCTAATCATATTTAGATTTAAAAATATATTTTTTTAAAAGATTCCGAAGCCTTTGAAACTTACCCCTGGTTTTTATGGAGTGAAACTTAGAGATCAATATCTAAGGAAGGGATACTTAGATCGCCATACGTATTAATATTTACTCTTACAAGTAAATAAATACATAATAATGTTGGTTTACACATACCAATTTTATACAAACGTAAGCTAGACCATGAGAGACTCTCGCCGTATCAAGAAAAGACAAAACATTTGGATAAAGTGATTTTCATAGAAAAATGGAACTCATTTCTGGTGCAAAAATCACATAATCATCTTTGACATAATCTAACTTAATTCAATGTTAAAATCATTAATTAAATAATAAAAAAATGTTCTTTTTGGCAAAAAAAAAGGCTGGATAGTTAGATTATACCACAGACGCAAAAGAAAAGGCATTTGACATTTATAAAAATTATAAATTCTTTGAGAAAACTTAAATTACTGATATATTTATATATTTTTCGCACAGCACATTTCGCTAGCATTGTGTGGAAACCAACACAGGAGTTGAACCTGTCATCAGATTGGTATAGTAATAACATTTTATGTAACCGGGAATCGAACCCATTACACATTTGGAATAATTTAGAACCTTACGACTAATCCATACCTGTATTTTATCAAACATTTAGTAGAAATAATTCGATTTGAATTCGATTCTCTTCGCAAAATGTCTAAAACCAAACAAGTCCTTTGATAATATATTCCTATTCATTTTCAAAATATATTTACTAAATATTACTAAAAAAAATATTCTGTATATGCAAATAAGCAGGAAAGTGTTATGTGTCATCTCCAAATGTGCATAAATCGCACATGCTTTAAAATGTCCCATTTAGGATTCGAACCTAAAACATTGACAGAAACCAACCATTTTTATACACTATAATTATATCGATAAATTTTTTGCTAATATTGAAAATGTATGCAATTATGGACTAAATTTGAAATAACACAGCCAATTAAAAATCGTAATAATTTTAGCGCATCTATATTAGAAGCTATTGACTATTTCGCGCATATATTACACGAATAAGACTACGTCACATCAGTGTTGCCAGCATAAACTAATTTCACTAGAGAATAAACTACGTCACATCAGTGTTGCCAACTTGCCAGCATAAACTAATTTCACTAGAGAATAAAATAGTGTTTTTGTTGATCGTCTTATTAAACAATGATTTAATTCGATTTCTGGTATTGTCACTAATGAAATATTACTAATATTGTGACTAATGATCCAAGATATGGCCAGTCCAGTTATTACTTTGAACTACTGAGCTCTATGATAATACGCTCAGCGTATTACGCTGGAGTGGCTATAGACATTGAAATGACAGATAATTTTTCTGTCGATTTGAAGCGCCCCCAATAGTGTACTGGGAACTAAAATGACTTCAAATGGCTCAGAACATGAGTCAAATGGACAGCCATTGACATTGACAATGACAGCATCATCTAAGTTTATCTGCGATCAGCACTATTATTAGTTCCAAGTACACTAACTACTGCTCTCAGCGCCAATATGGCGATTTTCAAATCGGATCAAATATTTGGTACCAATCACCTATCCAGTGGTCTATGAAAATCAGTGCTTTGAACCCAATTTCCTGAAATTGGCCTTCAAATACTTACAGTATCAATACTACAAAATATAATCACTATATAAAAATGACTTATTTTGCACGCGTAACTTTAGAACGACTGCGCAAAAATAGACTACTTTTTTTCGAAGCTGGGGCCGGCAGCTAGTTTTAATAAAATATACTCCTGGCTTTGATAATGACGTAGACATATTCGTACAAATTTATCCTGTGTGTGTTGGTATGTCTTTTTGTATAAATACATAATATATATGCCCCGTTTGCCGTATGCCGAGTGAATTCCTTAAAGTATTAATTTATAGTATAAACTAGCGGCCGCCCGCGGTTTCACCCGCGTGGTTCCAGTTCCCGTGGGAATTGATCAAAATCCTTTCTTAGCGGATGCCTACGTCATAACATCTACCTGCATGCCAAATTTCAGCCCGATCCGTCCAGTAGTTTGGGCTGGTCAATAGCTAACGCTGGCACCGGCTCGTCCCAATCGGGTGTGAAGGGGAACCGGGGGAGTTTAGTGGGTGGTGGACGCTTTGGTCTCGAGTCCCACACACGGCCGCAGATTTAGCTACCCTGCGGTTGTGGTGCATAAAACCATTCTCCTCCGAAAAAAAAAAAAAAAAAAAAAAAAGTTTGGGCTGTGCGTTGATAGCTATCTATGTCAGTCAGTTAGTCAGTCAGTCACCTTTGAGTTTTATTTATATAGATTATGTTAAAAACACCTCGATGGTTTAATGATTTAAGTACCGGGCTACGATCTAAAGTCCTAGGTTCAATTCCCGGGTCGAGCTAACTTTGTGTTGGTTTTTTCGGACACAGCTCGGGTGTATGATCACCAATCCGAATTTGGCAAGCGTGGTGATTAAGCCAGTACTCATCATTGTAGCGACGACTTGATTTCAATAATGACGGCAGCTATTGCCCTGCTGTGGGATACTTAACTTATTATGTAAAGCCTGACCAAGAAAATAAAAACCTGCTCCGGAGGCGCCACATTAGCTATGGTTATAGCAACACTTGGTTGCTATGGCTATACTCACAAGTAACTCACAATATCCAATAGTAACAATGCACGGTTGACAATTGACATCACACTTTGACAGAATAATAATGAATGACATCTTATTGTTTTTACACGCTTTATATTAGCTTCACTTGTAACTATGTATGTAAGAAAATCTTGGAATCTTGATTTGATCCACTTCCCGGCTGGCACTAAAAGGCTGAACGTACACCAAAAAAGGCTGAACGTACACCAAAAAAGGCTGAACCTACACCAAAAAAAGGCTGAAACATGCACCAAAAAAATTGAATTGCTAACCTAACCAAACCTTTGGTGTACCTTTGGTTTATTTAGGTGCACGTTTCAGCCTTTTTAGGATATACACTTAAATATTTCCCGTTAAAAAACAGTCACCGGCATACGACATACGACGCTCACGCACATCCATCTCTCTGTGTACGTGTGGTTCCACCCCGCGCGTGCACTGACCTGGTCGCGCTTCTTCTCCTTATCCTCCTTCTCCCTCTTGCGCAGGTCGGCGATGTACTCGTTGAAGTACGTGGTGCGGTCGCGCGGCTTCTCGATCGCTTTGAAGCGCTCGTCGCGCCCGTGTTTCGATGAGAAGTCGCTGAATGATGATCTGTGGATGAGAGGAAATGATAATACTCAAAATCAAAATCAAAAATATCTTTATTCATATAGGTATTCATAAAAGCACTTACGAATCGTCAAAAACTAAAGTATTATAGTAGTTTACATAAAAATAAATATATATTTCGATATATACGATATACCAGGTTTGGCAATAATCAAGATAATTATTTTCTCCGATAATTATCTGATAATTATCCGATAATTATCTGATAATTATCCAACTCACATATCGAATAACATTACATAAATTAAAGGTATTTTTGTGTTTTTACCACTATTTTTAGTTTTAATGCAGTCAAACTTTGACCTTATTGGATTGAGTTTTCTAGGCATACATATTAATGTTTTTCTTTATTTAGTTTCGCAGCGCACAAACTAGTTCACGTAAAAAATATAACAGTGAGGGGAATTCCCCTGTAGATGCATGACATTTGGCGTTCGTTTGGATGCATGTTTAATATTGTGACAAAAAACATGCGTTTGGATTTGGATTTAAATTATTTTGTTTTGTTTGTAAAATAACAGTTACTCGTTATTATCAACGATAATTATCAATACGTAATTATCTTGATAATTATCAATACGTAATTATCTTGATAATTATCAACGATAATTATCTTGATAATTAATTAGAGGTCACGGGTTCGATCCCGCACGGTACAAACATTTGTGTGCATGAACATGTCTGTTTGCATCGGTCTGGGTGTTTCTATGTATAATATGTATGTATTAACAAAAAAAAAGTATTTAAGTAATGTTTATCCGTTGTCTGGCATCCATAGCACAAGCTCATGCTTAGTTTGGGGCTAGATGGCGCTGTGTGAATAATGTCCAGGGATATTTATTTATTTTATTTATGAGAGTACTATAGTATACTAACTTGGCGTGCAGCTTGGCCTCCTCCATGAGCGCTCGGAAGGCGAGCTTCTTCTGCTGCAGGCGGTTCTTCATCTCCTTGCGCTCCTCCTCCGCGCGGTCGCGCACGTACTGGTCGAACACCTGCACAGACAGACAGACACACATTATAAATTAAGTCAAGACATCTCCCACTACCCACTGAACCCCACTACCCACCGAACCCATACTACCCACTGAATCAAAAAATCAAAATCAAAATCAAAATATTCTTTATTCATGTAAACTTGTATCAAGTATTTATGAATCGTCAATTACAGAGTGACTCTACCACCGGCTTCGGAATGCAGTCATCTGTCGAGAAGAACCGGCAAGAAACTCGACAGTTACTCTTTTTCATCGCCATGTTTGTTTACAATTTGTTTGTTACAATTACTGATTAGTTTTAGAATACCAAGCCATACAGTATAAAGTATAAGAATGAGACTATAATCGAGAAAAATCCGTGAGCCCTGGAAGACCAGTGCCCAAAGGTGGCACCTGCAGCACAAGTATGACGTATGTGCCAGCCGTAGTTTCACTCAACCATATTAGAGGGAATGTAACCACCCGACACATAACGCCACCACCCCAAGCACATTTAGCGAGCATGACCGCCAAGGTTACAAACTCTTCAGGATTCTTTGAATGAAAAATAAATTTAATTTTATTGAATTAAAACATTTAATGTGTTACTGTATAGCAAAGTTAACATTGTTGATACTATCGGAATTCTATACAATGCAAAGGCGCTGAACCCCCAATACCCACTTACTCCACCCGCGATCCGTCGTCGCGCGCATCTCCCACTACCGACTTAACCCAACTACCCACTTAAACCCCCGCCACCCCCTAAACAACCGCTACCCCCTAAACACCCGCTACCCAATAAACTCCCACTACCCAATATACTCCCACATTACCCACTAAACTCCCCTCGGTTCCCGGTCTGTACCAACCTGCCACCGTTCCTTGGCGTCAAGCATGAGGTAGGGCGGGTCGAACACGATCTTGTGCAGCTCAGCCTCCTTCTCCCAGGCGCTGAACGCGCTGACGTCCTTCTCGTGCAGCATCTGCAGGAAGGCGCGCAGCCACTGGTTGGGCGGGACGACGGCGCGTTCCCTCGCCGTGCGCATCTCCCACTACCCAATAAACCCCACTACCCAATAAACTCCCACCACCCACTATTCTATCGGCCAGTCTGTACCCACCTGCCGGCGCTCCTTGGCGTCGAGCATGAGGTAGCGCGGGTCGAACACGATCTTGTGCAGCTCCTTCTCCCAAGCGCTGAACGCGCTCACGTCCTTCTCGTGCAGCATCTGCAGGAAGGCGCGCAGCCGCTGCTCGTGCGGGACGACGGTGCGCTCCCTGGCCGCGCGCATCTCCCACTACCCAATAAACCCCACTACCCAATAAACCCCACGACCCAATAAACCCCACTACCCAATAAACCCCACTACCCAATAAACTCCCACCACCCACTATTCTATCGGCCAGTCTGTACCCACCTGCCGGCGCTCCTTGGCGTCGAGCATGAGGTAGCGCGGGTCGAACACGATCTTGTGCAGCTCCTTCTCCCAGGCGCTGAACGCGCTCACGTCCTTCTCGTGCAGCATCTGCAGGAAGGCGCGCAGCCGCTGCTCGTGCGGGACGACGGCGCGCTCCCTCGCCGCGCGCATCTCCCACTACCCAATAAACCCCACTACCCAATAAACCCCACTACCCAATAAACCCCACTATCCAATAAACCCCACTACCCAATAAACCCCACTATCCAATAAACCCCACTACCCAATAAACCCCACTACCCAATAAACCCCACTACCCAATAAACCCCCACTACCCAATAAACTCCCACCACCCACTATTCTATCGGCCAGTCTGTACCCACCTGCCGGCGCTCCTTGGCGTCGAGCATGAGGTAGCGCGGGTCGAACACGATCTTGTGCAGCTCCTTCTCCCAGGCGCTGAACGCGCTGACGTCCTTCTCGTGCAGCATCTGCAGGAAGGCGCGCAGCCGCTGCTCGTGCGGGACGACGGCGCGCTCCCTCGCCGCGCGCATCTCCCACTACCCAATAAACCCCACTACCCAATAAACCCCACTACCCAATAAACCCCACTACCCAATAAACTCCCACCACCCACTATTCTATCGGCCAGTCTGTACCCACCTGCCGGCGCTCCTTTGCGTCGAGCATGAGGTAGCGCGGGTCGAACACGATCTTGTGCAGCTCCTTCTCCCAGGCGCTGAACGCGCTCACGTCCTTCTCGTGCAGCATCTGCAGGAAGGCGCGCAGCCGCTGCTCGTGCGGGACGACGGCGCGCTCCCTCGCCGCGCGCATCTCCGCCTCGACGGCCGCCTCCTTGCCCGCGTCGATCACCAGAGCGGACGATGCGGGCTTCTTCGCTGCGGCTGGGGAGACATATCACATTAGTAAAATAGTTATTTATGTGGCTGTTGCATAATGAGGGTCATTAAAATACGAATGTGGTTTTATGAAACGAACGAAGTGAGTTTCATAAAAGGGTCACATGAGTATTTTAATGCCTAATTATGTACAGTCACATACATAACTTTATCTTCATTCATACGATAATATTATGTCTATTTTAAAGTCAGGATCGATGTGAAACCGCGTGGAATATAATCCGTAGTACCAGGAGAGCAGAGTTACAAGAAGCTGGCCCGCTACTAATTAGTGTGGACCGGCGCAGTCGCTTGTTAACCTAGTTAGGCCCTGCCGGCTGCGGCTAGCTCGCGTCTTTCAAACTCTTTGATTTAATGAATAGTTACGCTGCGGTTATGCTCTCCTGGTGCCTTTGAAAATACATCAAGATGTTTTGCTTACATATTATGTTAGCTTCAAATCCATTAATTTTTACTTTTTAAGAAGACGTTCGAAATTTGAATGTAATTAAGGTATCGGTTACCGATACTAAAATGTAAACATTATGATGCAGCCACAGATACTCATATCTAAATATAGGGCGTTTGCTCATCGATCCTGACTATAAAATAGACATATTAGGGTATGGATGTAGATAAAAGTATTTCAGTGCAGTAGCGGCCCAAACAGACGAAACAAAAAATGGCAAATGTTTACTATCACCCATAGACAAAACCTTTTTGACCACCTTCGTGAAATAGTAGCCGCTCGGGAGTATTATAGACTTCCTGATTATTACTTTCTGTTTTATTTGTTTTTGTATTTCATTTCTAAGGTAATGGGGATTTATGAACTTCATCAACATCTTTTAATTCACAAATCCCCATCATGAGATCAATGGGGATTAGTGAACTAAAAGTTCAGAAATCCCCATTGATGGGGATATCCGATGGGGATTTGTGGAATAACCCCAGGATTCGATTACCGCCTTGGGTCTGGTTGGTGGTAGAACTTTTACAGAGACCGATTACCCTTCGCGCTTATCAAAAGATGGTAATTCACTATTTAATAACATTTTGATATTCATTTTCCCCTCAAACTATTAAGATTTTTTAAGGCTGTTCCCCGAGCAAATGACCTTGACCATACAAACAGCAAGGGCAATGGCGGTCCGAACTTTGATCGAAATCATGAATAATTAATCCTTAAAAATCAAAATAGGTTAATTGACATTTTTTTTGCGGCCAATTGATAGTTTTTTTCATTGTCTATCCATTGGCGAAAGCCAAATTAAAAAAGAAGAAATACTTTAAAAGGAGATCATGAAATCTATTACATATTTTAGACGTATTTTTAAAGTCAGTTATCGTAGTTATAAATAAAGATAAACACAAATTTTAAACAAGGAATTTAAAGATAAAACTACAAAGATTATTTACGTATTTTTTAAATAGTTGTATATGCATTAAATAAGGAGTAGATAGCCGTTAAAAACAAGACTTTTTTTAAAGTTTCATGGGAACGGCCTTAAATTATTTGCATGAATCGATAGTATTACTAAAGGCAAAGCGATCTGCTGCGGGATAACAACGGCTAAAAAGTCACGCAGTACAGTCAACAGCACGTCAGACGTAACACTTTGGACTTTGTACCACTCTTATGTCGGGGGCATAAGCGCTATTATCGAACTGCAAGTGTATACCGTGATGTGCTGTTGACTGTACAATAAATGTGGGTTTGGAAGTAGTTGGTACTCACTGTCGTCGGTCTTGGTCTTCTTGGGCGGCTCTACGGAGTCGTCGCTGTCGCTGTCAGCTTGTCGCTTCAGCTCGCCGTTGGACGCCTTGCCCGCCGCCGGCGCAGCTGCCTCCTTACGCTGGGAACAGACAAGCATCGATGTTACCGCTGGTATTATTGCGAATGATGACCAATTCGCACCACTATACTCCTTAAAACGTAACATGATTAGAATGACAGCTGTCAAAGTGTTGTGGCTCTCTCGCTCGCTCTCAATAAACCTCTATCGATGTGTCTCACTCTACAAAAAAAATAAAATCTTAGAGATGAGACACATCGATAGAGGTTTATTGAGAGCGAGCGAGAGAGCCACAACACTTTGACAGCTGTCATTCTAATCATGTTACGTTTTATGGAGTATAATGCCTGTTTTCCCTCCCGAAACTCCCTCTCCCTCTCAAAATTCCCTTTCTCTCTCTAAAATTCCCTACCCTCTAAACTCCCCCACTCTCTCTTAAACTCCCAATTTCCATCTAAGTAGCCACAACTCCCCTCTTTCACAAAATTATGTTCCCCTCTTTTAGCCCTCTTTCCTTCTTTCTTTAAACTCTTTTTTCTTGCTCTAAACTCCTCACGATCTCCCTATCTCCCTAAACTTTCTACCTCTCTCTAAACTTTCTCCCTCTCTTTAATCTCTACCCCGCTCTCTTTTTCTCCCTGTATGTGTGTGTGACTCACCTGCAAGTCGATGACCACCTGTGGTGGGTGGGACACGGCCTTGTCAACGTCGGCTCGCCCAATCAGCGCTGCCGGACGCTCCCATACGCTGGAATGCGCCGTCGGGTTGTAGAAGAATACATGACTGTCTCTCGTCCACACGACGATCCTGATAGACGAACGAATAAAAATAAATAATTATCATAAATTCATCATCATCATTAGCCTATATACGTCCCACTGCTGGGAACAAAGGCCCTAGACGAGCGGCACTTATGACGTTCGTTATCGCTCAATTTGTGATAGCAAAATATGTTATCATAACCCGTACTTTCAATATCGATTGACCACGTGACTTTTCTAAGGCACTTGTCAAATCCATATTATACTCCATAAAACGTAACATGATTAGAATGACAGCTGTCAAAGTGTTGTGGCTCTCTCGCTCGCTCTCAATAAACCTCTATCGATGTGTCTCATCTCTAAGACTTTATTTTTTTTTGTAGAGTGAGACACATCGATAGAGGTTTATTGAGAGCGAGCGAGAGAGTCACAACACTTTGACAGCTGTCATTCTAATCATGTTACGTTTTATGGAGTATATTTGAAGTTGTTGTTCGCTGTCAAAATGTTACTTGGTCTAGGCCCCCAGGCCTTTACTCAAGCGTGAAATACTGTGGGCAAGACTCCACCACGCGGGAAAAATTGGTGGAGAGATGTGTAAGGCAAGAGAACTAAATTCCCTGACGTTTTCATTTTTTTTAAGCAGAGAGAACACATTTCAGTGCCATTACCGCAGGCTAGCGACGCCTGCGGCCGTGTGGCGTTCGTACCACTACCCACTAAACTCCCCCGGTTTCCCCGTTTCACCCGATCGGGACGAGCCGGTGCCAGCCTTGTGGCTTGTGACATTTGCCTAACTTATCAGAAAGTTAAAGAGGCGCTTGTGGCACAGCTGTGTTTCGTTAGCGATAACGAAAGTCAAGCTACCCACGCCGCGGTCGGTTAATGGATGGGTGACCATTCTGACCACATTTAGTGACATTTATTTCGAGCGTCTCCGTGCTTCGGAAGGCACGTTAAGCTGTTGGTCCCGGCTGATATTTACTATAATGTAGATATTAGTCGTCAAGCCCAGTCAGAGGCCATTTGGCGGCTTGATAACATCTGACATTAAGGTTGGTCACTTGCCTTACGCACCCCTCCACCAACCCGCACTGGGCCCGCGTGGTGGAGTATGGCCTACACTATCTCACAATTGAGATAAGGCCCGTGACCCAGCAGTGGGAACGTATACAAGCTAATAATGATGATGACCAGAAAGGTTAACACCTTATTTTCAAAATTACATTTCGCATAGTGACAAATACCGACCTTCGAAAAGCATAAACTTTTTAAAGGTGAACAAATAAAATAACTCAAAATACAACTCACCAAGGCGTCCCATGAATCGGCGTCCCATAAATCGGCGTACTCGAAATAGGCCGCTCCTGATTCTCCTTATCCGCCTTCTCTTTCTCCGCCTTCTCCTTTTCCGCCTTCTCCCTCTCTCTCTCCCGCTCCTGCTCCCGCTCCCTCTCCTTCTCTCTCTCCCGCTCCTGTTCCCGCTCTCGTTCTCTCTCTCTCTCGGTCTGCGCTTGTCGCTCGGCCTCGGCTGCGGCGGCGGCGGCGGCGGCGGCTTCAGCGTGGGCCTCCACGTCTATTACTGTTGAATTTGACTCTATTATGTTGGCATAATAGATTTAAATTAGTTCGCTGTGTGTGTATTCTATAGTAAATGGCCTGGTTGTAAAAGCCCACGGTCGTTTCTTGGGAATTTATGAGAGATGGTACTAAATTAAAATGTCTATTTAACCCTTTCCCCGCCACGCTTTTTTCCGAAAATGGTGCCACACACGCCACGACCATTAAAAAAAAATGTCCAAAAAATTTAGGTTATACTCAACTCATTCAGGCAAGTAAAAATACAACGTTTCTTGATCATGTTTTTTTGTCTGATATATCAGACATTGGCGTGGTGGGCACGAAAATGGTTTGTCTGATATATCAGACATTGGCGTGGAAAAGGTAAAAAAAAAACACTCTTATTAACCCTCAGTTACCTATCTGACAGATAAATTGGGAGAGATTCTGCTAATTCAAGTTAAAGACTTCATTTACTGGCAAAGGACGATGACAGAGTTTCTATGAAATCTGGTCCCACCTCCAATAGCTATGTGTGTTACATCGCTGGATAGGTATTTTTGAGCTGAATAAAAGTTACTATGGCGCCAAGTTCCAAATCTTAGTACGTTCAGAGTTATTCTTTATTAAACATTGTAGTTTTAGCAGCAACCAATTAATAATATTTACTTGCTTTTCTGTACTATATGCATGTTATGTAAATACCAACATACAGATCATTGAATAAAAACCTTTTTATCGGTCTCACTCGCACAGTCCCAAAACCTGAAGGGTACCATAGCGGGACTTTTTGGTAGGTATTTCGCGAGGGTGCCATACCGGTACAGTACCATAGCGGAACTAACCCGCACTCATTAGGTAGGTATTCACAGGACAATGAAACTGGTTAGCGGTACGGACGGCGGCGTTAAATAAATGTTTATTATTAAAATATTTTAACATTGTTTTATTTTATAAAAAAGCATTTTTTAACGATAATATCTGTTTAAGATTATCATTTTGTAAAAAAAAAACATTTAACATTATTTTTGGATCCTGTAAAACTACTATGTTTAAAAAAAGAATAACTCTGAACGGACTAAGATTTGGAACTTGGCGCCATAGTAACTTTTATTCAGCTCAAAAATACCTATCCAGTGATGTAACACACATAGCTATTGGAGGTGGGACCAGAATTGGCATCCTCCTTTGAAATTGTAAAAGATGTACTAAGGGTTCCATATTATCTCCAATGTTATTTAATATCCACCTACAGTACACTATCAATGGCAAATAAAAATCCTTGAAATCGAGCACTATTTAATAGTCTAGACTAATCAGTGCCATCTCTCATAAAACCTATACTCTTTCTCCTGTAACTCCACTGCTCCAGTAGAATTTCTTTTGACACTTCTTTACCACAAACTACAAAGAAATTGACACTTTCGCATAGCATTTTCTACTTGCAAAATAATAAAAGTAAATGCAACTTATACTGATGGGATAAAAAACATTCAAACTCGACTTTCAGGACAAAATAAATAGTATTATTCAATTACGATTTACATTCGCTCGTTCAAATCTCTTAAATTCAAAACCAATAGTTCATATTCTTAAAATACTAATTACAATTAGCAATAAAATATGACACTTAACCAATGACGTTTAATATACAACTAGACTCACATTCACGCTCAAATATTGTCCGAAGCAAAAGTCTGCCCACCCGACTATTGGGCAGAGTTTTCGTTTAGTTGTATACAATTGACATTAAACACTAAATGTCACGAGATAAGGTGTTAATTTGAACGAATGTGTTAATGTCATCTGTGTCAACGCTGCTCGGACGTTTTTTGAGGAATTTTTCTTAGAGATTGGGTGTCTAGTTGTATATTGAACGTCATTGTACTAAGCGCATGTTATATTTGAACCTCACCTTCAATTTTGCTTTCGTCAATGATGATTTTATCAAACTTCTTCTTTTCAACCTTCTCGCCTTTCTCTATTGCTATTTTGTTCTTCAGCTCTGTAACAAAAAATAATATTAGTATTGGACTAAATCGATCTGATCCCATTAATATATTATTTATTAAATATTTTAATTTAATTTTGTTAAGGAATTAGGAGGCGCTCGTGGCGCAGCTGTGACAGTGGTTCGTTAGCGATAACGAAAGTCAAGCTACTTACGCCGCGGTCGGTTAATGGATGGGTGACCATTCTGACCATATTTAGTGACATTAATTTCGAGCGTCTCCGTGCTTCGGAAGGCACGTTAAGCTGTTGGTCCCGGCTGATATTTACTATAATGTAAATATTAGTCGTCAAGCCTAGTCAGAGGTCATTTGGCGCCTTGATAAGATCTGACATTAAGGTTGGTCACTTGCCTTACGCACCCCTCCACCAACCCGCACTAGGCCAGCGTGGTGGAGTATGGCCCACACTATCTCACAATTGAGATAAGGTCTGTGTCCCAGCAGTGGGAACGTATATAGGCTGATGATGATGAAGGAATTAACTAAATATTCTGTGAATATTTCAAGCGTCTACCTGTTGCAGTTATAAATATCGCCCAAAACAGACATGTTCGCTGTATAGGAGTTTCCTTAAATACTAATTTCAGGCTGCGTCCCCAGTAGGCAAACTGTTAGCGGCAGGCTGAGTTTGCGGCTTATCGATTTAGTACGCCTTTCCATACATTTTGACCGCCTCCGTGGAACAGTGGCTAAGCCGCTCGGGTATAAAAACACGGAGGTCGTGGGTTCGATTCCCGCCTTGGGTCTGGTTGGTGGTAGGGCTTTTTCAGAGTCCGACTGGCTAGCTACCACCCCCACAGGTGAAATCTGCCGCCATAACAGCTCTGGCTGTGTTCCGGCAGTATTAATGTGGGAGCCAGTACACTTGAAATCAGAGGCTCGAAGATCAGATGAGCCTACAGTCTGGCAGCACATTGAGGGACGTTTCCAGGTGAAGCGTCCCTCAATGGAATAGGCCGCAGTGGCTGCTTACCATCAGGTGGGCTGCGTGCCTGTCTGCCAACTGACTCAGTATATAAAAAAAAACCATTACAAATGTAGTGTCCACAGTTTGCTAGTTTTTCGCTCACTGTGCGCAGTTTGCAGCGTTACGCGCGCCGACTGTCTCAGTGAGCGGCCGACTCCCAGCAACACCGGTTGCGACGTTCGAAATAGTTATTTATCTACATCCATACCATAATATGTCTATTTTATATTCAGGAGCGATGAGCAAACGCCCTACATTTAGATATAAGTATCTGTGGCTGCATTGAAATGTTTACATTAAAATGTGTCGGTAACCGATACTTAATTTCGTTCAAATTTCGAACGTCTAACAGTTTGCCTACTGGGGACGCAGCCATTCTGTTTTGTAGTCGTTGTTACAGTGGGAATAGAAATCACCGCCACCTATGAAAATAGTCGTTTCGGGAATGCCCACTCTACTAGTTGGACCGACGATCTTGCAATTGTCCTTGGGGATCCTTGACGAAGGCCTATGCCCAGCAGTGGGACTCACCCTCCAGGTCCTTGAGCGGCCTCGGCTTCTCCCAGACGCTCTCCTGGCGCGCGGCGTGGTAGTAGTACGGGCGGCCGTCCGGCGCGCGGTGCGTCGTCCACTCCGCCGCCGCCGCCGCCAGTGATGGTGGGATCACCTGCATAAGACAAAACGATCTGTTATGAGTCGGCTCTTGAGAGACTAAATAAAAAAGAGGTTTATTGATTTTCCTCTACTTCAAAGGATGATGACAGTTTCTATGAAATCTGGTCCCACCTCCAATAGCTATGTGTGTTACATCGTTGGATAGGTATTTTTGAGCTGAATAAAAGTTACTATGGCGCCAAGTTTCAAATCTTAGTCCGTTCAGAGTTATTCTTTATTAAACGTTGTAGTTTGCCTGCGTGCGGACTAATCAGACTCGCTCCTGCTTCCGCGAAAAGAGGGTTTTCCAGAATGAGAAATCTGCTAGATGTCGTTACGTAGCCATAAGGTCCAACTAAAACGTGATTGGTTAATTATGACGGAAGACATTAAACCGACATCATGGAGACGGCGGGCCCGTGGGAGCCGGCATCGCCCCCACTGCCCCCTGCGGCAGCTGATGATGATGATGACATACCGTCTCCTCCTTAGGCGGGTGCGAGGGCGAGTCGCTGATGACGACGAGGTCGGGCGCGGCCTGCGCCGGCGGGCCCGTGGGAGCCGGCATCGCCCCCACTGCCCCCTGCGGCAGCTGATGATGATGATGACATACCGTCTCCTCCTTAGGCGGGTGCGAGGGCGAGTCGCTGATGACGACGAGGTCGGGCGCGGCCTGCGCCGGCGGGCCCGTGGGAGCCGGCATCGCCCCCACTGCCCCCTGCGGCAGCTGATGATGATGATGACATACCGTCTCCTCCTTAGGCGGGTGCGAGGGCGAGTCGCTGATGACGACGAGGTCGGGCGCGGCCTGCGCCGGCGGGCCCGTGGGAGCCGGCATCGCCCCCACTGCCCCCTGCGGCAGCTGATGATGATGATGACATACCGTCTCCTCCTTAGGCGGGTGCGAGGGCGAGTCGCTGATGACGACGAGGTCGGGCGCGGCCTGCGCCGGCGGGCCCGTGGGAGCCGGCATCGCCCCCACTGCCCCCTGCGGCAGCTGATGATGATGATGACATACCGTCTCCTCCTTAGGCGGGTGCGAGGGCGAGTCGCTGATGACGACGAGGTCGGGCGCGGCCTGCGCCGGCGGGCCCGTGGGAGCCGGCATCGCCCCCACTGCCCCCTGCGGCAGCTGATGATGATGATGACATACCGTCTCCTCCTTAGGCGGGTGCGAGGGCGAGTCGCTGATGACGACGAGGTCGGGCGCGGCCTGCGCCGGCGGGCCCGTGGGAGCCGGCATCGCCCCCACTGCCCCCTGCGGCAGCTGATGATGATGATGACATACCGTCTCCTCCTTAGGCGGGTGCGAGGGCGAGTCGCTGATGACGACGAGGTCGGGCGCGGCCTGCGCCGGCGGGCCCGTGGGAGCCGGCATCGCCCCCACTGCCCCCTGCGGCAGCTGGGTCGCTGCACCTGATGTCAATCATTACACATTTAAATACATACTTCCAAGATAAATAATGGGTATCGATTAATTTCAAACTTACAATGACTTTTGTATCTGACAAAACACATTATAATATGTAAGTGGACACAAAAAGTGTCTATGTCTGTTAAGGCCTAAATATAATATTTTATCTACATCCATACCCTAAATGTATTTTATTCAAATTGACCTACAAATTATGACATGATTTTGTACTAAGTACTAACTTTGCTCATCGATCCTGACTATAAAATAGACATATTATCGTATGAATGAAGATAAAGTTATGTATGTGAGTATTTTTTTTTTTTTCTCTCTTGTCATGTCCCTTCTCATTCTCATTCCGATTCAATTGTTCAAACTTCAATGTATATATGTTTTTTTTTTTAATTTCTATTTATTAATGTAGTATATATATATAGTATTTATGTATGTATATTTATGTTTATATATAATTGTTTATTCATGTATTTTTAATATTTATATTATTATGATCCAGTATTAATATTGCAATTTCTGCTTAGGTTATATATATCTCCTTTTAAATTACCGCACCAATCGCTCCTTTCAGTCACGCCCAATGGTTGACTGGTAGAGAATGCCTTATGGCGTTAAGTCCGCCATTTTGTACTATTTTTGTGCAATAAAGTTTAAATAAATAAATAAATAAATGTGACTGTACATAATTAGGCATTAAAATACTCATGTGATCCTTTTATGAAACTCACTTCGTTCGTTTCATAAAACCACATTCGTATTTTAATGACCCTCATTATGCAACAGCCACATAAATAACTATAAAAAAATCATAAACTCACCGGATATAGGCTGTGCCGCAGCGGCCAAGTTCGGCGGGGGCTGCGCGACCAGCGGCGGTGGCCAGCCGCCCCAGCCGCCCCAGCCGCCCGGGAAGCCCGCGCCGCCCGGCCCCGGCCCGCCGCCCGGGAAGCCCGGGCCCAGCAACCCGCCGGGGCCCATCGACCCGCCCGGGCCCATCGGCCCGCCGGGACCCATCGGCCCGGGGA
Source organism: Mecyna flavalis (assembly GCA_949319885.1). Lineage (NCBI taxonomy): Eukaryota > Metazoa > Arthropoda > Insecta > Lepidoptera > Crambidae > Mecyna > Mecyna flavalis. The sequence continues at coordinate 1,063,016 of OX439422.1, forward strand.
AGCCGACCATGTTGCCTGTTGAACAAGAATGTTACTTTAGAAGGAGTCGAGGAAATGCAGATTCTGTCACACTCAAAATCAAAATCAAAATATTCTTTATTCATGTAAACTTGTATCAAGTATTTATGAATCGTCAATTACAGAGTGACTCTACCACCGGCTTCGGAATGCAGTCATCTACCAAGAAGAAACGGCAAGAAACTCGACAGTTACTCTTTTTCATCGCCATGTTTGTTTACAATTTGTTTGTTACAATTACTGATTAGTTTTAGAATACCAAGCCATACAGTATAAAGTATACGAATGAGACTATAATCGAGAAAAATCCGTGAGCCCTGGAAGACCAGTGCCCAAAGGTGGCATCTGCAGCACAAGTATGACGTATGTGCCAGCCATATTTCTACAACCAGACGAGGCTAAAGATATTCTTCTAAAGAATATCCTCCTCTTTGAAGAAGAGGTAGGGCTCGGAGAGGAATTGTAATCTAAGTGGCGTTCACAATAGATCAGAATCGGTTGCAGTGACTGTGGAAACACTAAGCCGCTATTAATACTACTTTAGAAGGAAGCATAATTTTTGCAATTAAATTATATCCTTTGTTGTATTGACGAGCCATTTGGTGTAATGGTCGAGAAGTCGGCTGTTACACCAGAGGTCGCGGGTTCGATCCCCGCACGGTACAAACATTTGTGTGCATGAACATGTCTGTTTGTATCGGTCTGGGTGTTTCTATGTGTAATATGTATGTATTTACAAAAAAAAAGTATTTAAGTAATGTTTATCCGTTGTCTGGCACCCATAGCACAAGCTAATGCTTAGTTTGGGGCTAGATGGCGCTGTGTGAATAATGTCCAGAGATATTTATTTATTTATTTATATTTATAATTAAATTATATCCTAAAGAAAAGGGGAGCGGTGCCCAAACTTCCCCCTTCCCGTCTCTTTTCGCCATCCTATAGTTTGTCCCAGTTTTCAAGTAACTACACATTTGACCTTGGCCGCTAGAGTCCATGGGCGGCAGTGATCGATCACTTATCAATGTGGTCTGTCAATTTGCTCTTTAATATTATGTAAAAATGGATTTTTTTAACAATTCGTTAAAATTATGTCTCTTTCTCTCGCGTGATATTCTTATCTTTCATTCTACTTATCAGAGAAACGAGTAATGACAACTATAGACCGACAAACTTATCTGTTCCGGTGGCGGCGTCGCTACTGTCTATTTAGAACTGTCATTAAATATCGTTTTTGCATTGCATTTCACGTAGTTCCAATTTATGCCACCGGAACAGATAAGTTTGTCGGTCTCTAGTAGACATGAAGAGTAACTTAAATCCAATAAAAAAAACAAAATGAACAAATAATTGACGACGTTAGAACCATAGTGATCCAAGTGACATTTTTGTCAAAATCGATATTTTGTTATAAACATCCCAAAAAAAGACATACTTTTCATGCCACAATGATCTAAGTGCTTATTATAGCAAATTTCATAAGCAAACTCATATCGGTCACTTTGGAAGGGGACAATTTCAGGAATAAATTTTCCTTTTTCGCGTTTTCCTCATTTTCTCAAAAAGTTGAAAATGTGACTTGGATCACTATGGTTCTAACGTCGCTATATATAAAATGGTCAAAAAAATATTACACAAATTTTGTATTTATTTTTGGAGTAACGGTTACATCAGCAGATTGACCAGGCCAGTTACACTCTGTTCCACATAAGTTGTCTTTTAGCCGCTATATTGGCAGCATTGCCTACGCTTTGTAAATCTGTCAAAAAACAGATTGAAAGTATTGAAAAACAGTAGTACCAATATAGCGGCTAGAGGACTTCTTATGTGGAACAGAGTGTACATTTTAATTACAATAAAAGGCGCAATTATTTATCACTTTCAGTGCATTTTTGGTCTGAAGTCAGTTATAAGGACGAGCCATTTGGTGTAATGGTCGAGAAGTCGGCTATTACACCAAAGGTCGCGGGTTCGATCCCCGCACGGTACAAACATTTGTGTGCATGAACATGTCTGTTTGTATCGGTCTGGGTGTTTCTATGTATAATATGTATGTATTTACAAAAAAAAAGTATATAAGTAATGTTTATCCGTTGTCTAGCACCCATAGCACAAGCTCATGCTTAGTTTGGGGCTAGATGGCGCTGTGTGGATAATGTCCAGGGATTTATTTATTATTTATTATTATTTTATTGTCATCTGAGGTGAAAGTACTTACCGGGCCCAGGCTGATGATGTGGTGGCTGAGTGCCGGGAGCAACATCCCCTGGCGGCATGTCATCAGAGTCCATCATGCCAACGTCATCCTTGTCCTTCTGAACCGGTTGAACTGCAATCAAACTTACTGGTTAGTTATAGTACTAATAATAATAAATAATAAATTCCTTTATTTTCAGATGTCATAGATCCATATTTAGGTTAGTAACAATGCATACTTAATAACTAGATTAGTAGATAAAGAAGTGTCAGTAGAAATAAATTAAATTGAAGTGCATGAATGTGCATTAAATTGAAGTAAAATGTCAATCAAAAACTGGTTATATTAGATTAAAAATAAATTGAATTGATTAAATGATGATGGCCGGTTGGTAGGATTTTAGAAGAGTCTGACTGACTAGCTACCACTACTACAAATATTATAAGGTTCTTCTAAAAAAACATTGGTTGAAAATCAAAACGATCAAGCAACTATGCAGAATAAACATACATACCTATAATAATGCTGAAAAGAGAGTGTGAAAACAGGTGCACGGTGGGACAGCAGTCTGTCACAGCTTTTTTAAGCTTTCTAATAGGGTATTTGACTATAAATTTTTTATTTGCTTTTTATACAGTTTATTTAATAAATAGCACCAAGCTTTTTAAAATTTTGAAATATCTTTTGTATTTTCGGAGTTAGAGTTGTAAACTTCACGAATAGACAAGGAGAGCGCTACTTGTATATTGCTGCAAAGTGTTAAGTAAAATAAGAAATACACTGTACTTAAGTTAAAATAACTATTATCGGTGTGTACATTGTAAAATTATGCACAATAAACTATTTGTATTTGTATGTGACGTCACATGCAAGCAGCTCCATACACGCGCCATATAAAATGTTGTTTTAGAAAGAGACAGATATACTGAAAATAAATTGGTTTGTAACTCACTTGATTTTTAACCGATTTTAAATATTTTTTCAATTATATTATACTTCTGTGTTGTATTATCGAATACAGTCACAAAATATTAAAATTTCAACTACAGTCAAATACCCTATTCATGTTATTTAACACTGCCAACTTCACACTCCAGAGTTCCGGACTGACTCCAAAAGCTGCTTTAAAATGTGACTTACTAGCGTCTACACTTTGCAAGGTAATCTGTTCTGGCTATGTTCTAGTAATAGTAATGTTGCCGCCAGTACACTCGAAATGGTTTTGGTATAGGCTCAACGATCAGGAGAGCTTACACTGTAAGCAGCACATTTAGCCATGGCTTCTGGCTATAAGTGCCTTGCCACACTGGCGGATTGCAAGCGTTTTCAACGCGGAGCGGTCGCGCAGCGAACACGCCGCGTGCCCGCGGCGGTGACGTCGCGGCTGCGCGGCGGTGACGCCGCGGTTGCGCGGCGTGTTCGCCGCGGAGAGAAGCGTGGACGTCATGTTGTACACTCGCATACCAAAGTCCCGACTCCCCTTTTATTTTTAGCAGCAGTTTTAACTTGACGTTCCTTAGATATAGTTTTGACCTGGCTTTGGATTTCGAATATTTATACTGCATTACTGTTGACCCTTTGTGGCACCTTTTTTGGTGTCTTTTTGTATTCATTATGTTCCTTGTGTGCATATTAATTCCTCCTCGGAATCCATTTTGTTACTGAATGTACGCTGACGTCGCGGTGCCGTCGCGGTTCCGCGGCGAACACGCCGCGCAACCGCGGCGTCGCCGCCGCGGACACGCGGCGTGTTCGCTGCGCGACCGCTCCGCGTTGGAAACGCTTGCAAACCGCCAGTGTGGCAAGGCACTAAGTAAGTAAGTAAGTAAAAAGGACAACGCAAGAAGTTGTATGGGCTCTGTCCCCACCCACCAACAGACTTGGCACTAGTTTCAATATTATTATGACATTCCATATAAAGACAAATAACCATTTTTAATCCAAAAAAAGACGGGGTATTAAAAAACAATAAAACCGTGCTTATGCCGTATGCATAAGATTCAGAATAGCGCTTTAAGTGTCTAGCTTTAAGTAGACTCGACTGTAAAATATTTTTTAATTTTGATTGAACACTTTTATTTAGGCCAGGGGAGTTATTCTTGATCGCCTGCACATTATTTTCACAATTAATTGTGTCAAAAAAATACTTGTAAAATACAACATTCAAATTCGATTTGCGTGAAATCCCCATTCCTACGGCGGATGTCGTCATACAAATAAAAGATCAGTAAGGCAAGAGGTATTAATAGAGATACGTTTGAAATCTGTTGGTGGGTGGGGACGCTCCCTTGCATGGTCCTTTATTCCAAAAAATATTAACCTAATACAGCTTGTTACTGTTACTGTTCCCCACACTAGGCTAAGCCTGTCCTGTGGGGAGCATAAATCGATTTCCAATTTATACAAAATTATGGCACATTTAAAGATTACAAACAAAGAAATAAAAATATATAGGTAATTAAAAGTCAAACAAGTATCAGCTTAAGAACATGGGTAAGTCTCTCAATTGATTAGCCAGAGTGGTGGCTTAAACATTAATACTACCGAAACACAGCCAGAGTTGCATTGGCGGCAGTATTTACGTGTGCAGGTGGCAGCTATCTAGTCAAGACTCTCCAAAAATCCTACCACCTACCAAACTACTGATTTTAATCATCATCATCATCAGCCTATATACGTTCCCATTGCTGGGACACAGGCCTTATCTCAATTGTGAGATAGTGTGGGCCATACTCCACCACGCTGGCCTAGTGCGGGTTGGTGGAGGGGTGCGTAAGGCCAGTGACCAACCTTAATGTCAGATGTTATCAAGCCGCCAAATGGCCTCTGACTAGGCTTGACGACTAATATTTACATTATAGTAAATATCAGCCGGGACCAACAGCTTAACGTGCCTTCCGAAGCACGGAGACGCTCGAAATTAATGTCACTAATTATGGTCAGAATGGTCACCCATCCATTAACCGACCGCGGCGTAGGTAGCTAGACTTTCGTTATCGCTAACGAACCACTGTCACAGCTGCGCCACGAGCGCCTCTGATTGATTGATTTTAATAACAAATTAAATGTAAAGATGTATTTATTTAAGTAGATATTCCTCACTCACCCTGCTCCTTCATCCAGGGCGGCGGCTGGTTCATGAACGGCGGGTGGTTCGGCATCACCCCGTTCGGCATCATGCCGACTCCCCCCGGCATGCCCACGCCCGCCGGCATGGCGCCCGGCATCGTCGTGATTTGACCTACAGGCAGACAAAATTGTATATAGATTGGCTTCTGCGAAAAACCTCAAAAGGCGCAAGTACTCTGGTATCAGCGATACTTATGTATACTGCGTGTTTTTCTAGTCGTTGTTTTCCCGCAGCAGAACGCTTCACCTTCAGTAGTACTATCGATTTTTGCAAGATTTTTTTTAAAATATTTTTTTTGGTATTTTTTTTTTACTTTTTTTTGAATTTTTTTTTAGAGTTTGATGAGAAAATGCAACGAATTTAAATACCCTAGAAGCAACATTGCCTATAAAACCGCCTTCAAAAAGTGTCCCGAAAGTACATAGCAACGGTGGGGGGTGCGCTAAAGACGAAAATAATATCAACTCTAATTTCAATATTCAAAAGTTGACCTTAATGCACAGGTATACGATCTCACTTTAAATGCAGACGTCCGAGAGTTACGACATTTAGAATGTACGCAGGCAGCAAGCTCGTAAAATTTTTATTGCTTTATTGCTGTAAAGACGAATGTAGGCTGTAAATCAATAGAAATAAGGTCTAGTTCAGTTTGCGCTGTTTGAAAATCATAAAATCGTTGCATTTAGAACAGAGTTAGTAGAGGAGTCGTCGTCGATGTTATTTTTTTATTTATAATGTATTAGAATAAAAAACAAATTTATTTGTTAAATGACTAACTAAATTTTATCTACCGAAGGAACGATTTTTTATTAAATTTAAACTCATAATGATTTATTATTAGCGACGAGCCATTTGGTGTAATGGTCGAGAAGTCGGCTATTACACCAGAGGTCGCGGGTTCGATCCCCGCACGGTACAAACATTTGTGTGCATGAACATGTCATGTCTGTTTGTATCGGTCTGGGTGTTTCTATGTATAATATGTATGTATTTACAAAAAAAAAGTATATAAGTAATGTTTATCCGTTGTCTACCTAGCACAAGCTCATGCTTAGTTTGGGGCTAGATGACGCTGTGTGGATAATGTCCAGAGATATTTATTTATTTATTATGACTATAGCTTTTTGCCCACTGTTAGATAAAATGTCTGTCTAAAGGTGGAAACTTGTAATTGGCTTTACTATATTATCTTACTTATTACTTATTATAACGATACCTAATAATAAAAATGAATACTTATAATTTTACAAAAAAAATATATTCTTTGTTGTCAAATATTGTAAACAATCTTTATATTCTTTTTTAATGAAATTATTCATAAATATATAAGATATAAACAAAATGGTAATCTACTAGTGTAATTAATCATTAAACACCAAATTCTTTTTTTGTAAAAAGATGTGTAAATATTGGTTGTAATATTGGACAAAATAAAAAAAATACCATAGTAAATTTTAGTACTACGCGACTCCATTCCTCTACAAAACCTACTATGTTCCCAATATTACTCTGTGTGAAAGTGTTAGAAGCATTAATACCGCAGCGCGTGGGAAAGGGACAACTATACAGCCAGCCACGTGTCTGATTTCTTCCGATTTTTTTAGAGAATTACAATTTTAGCACGTTTTAGGATAATTTTTACCATTAATGCATTCTATTATCAAAGATGGATTTATTACTTACCGGAAATACGAAACTCCATCCTTTTTTTGAGTGGTTAAAGTGTTGTTCTTGCACTTTTTTACGGAGCACTTCGGCATAGTGACGCTAGGCCGGTTCGCGCGCGACTGGGAGCGCACAAGTGCTTAAACCGTGTTTAAGCACTTGTTTTGCGGGACATTTTTCGAGCGCTGTCAGTGTATCTAGGGTATTTAATATCGTTGAGAAAATGGAAACGAAATGTTAGTAAATAGTAAATTATCATTTTTTTGATAAACGCGAAGTGCAATGACCCCTGCCGGTGACCCTCCGCAACGCAGCTAGTACTATTGGTTCGAGTTTCGTCTATCATTATAGTAAAACTTTTGATTTAACTAAAAAAAAAACTTTATTAATCTATTTTACTACTAAGATAGAATCATTTTACTGCGGAAAAACAACGACTAAAATTCCACGCTGTATATATTTGAGCCTTTGGAGTGGAAAAGTTTGGAGCCTAAGGCCTTTGCCACACTTGACGGAAATTCCGCCGCGGATCGTCCGCGACGGAAATAATTTCATATAAAACCGTCCACGACGGAGCGACCGATCTTCCGCGTAGTGTGCCCGCTGTTTGTTATTTATATGCAATAACATGTGTTAGCGTTCCGTCGCGGAAGATGCGCGGCGGAGTTTCCGTCAAGTGTGGGCCTAGCCTAACTTAGTGCTTACAAGCTGTATCCTGTAATTCAAATGTATCCAAAAACTGGCCTGAACTTGGTTATGTATACCTTTGAACGCCAAGCTACGAACGCACTGTCGTGTCCTGTACGCCAGAGCTGGGTTATTCTTCATTGTCGAATGTAAGGAAAAAATCGTTTCAGCTCATAATGTCAACTTCTCATAATGTCAACTGGACAAAAAATTCACATTTCTTATAACGTCAACTTCTTAGATTGTCAACATCGCAAAAAGGCAACTTCTCGAAATGTCCACTTCTCACAATGACAACTTCGCATTTGGTCAACTTCGCATAATATCAACTTGTGTTAGAATGGGTAGAATTCGGTTCTGGCATTTAGTGGTCGGAGTTCTAACCTAACCTAACACAACTTTAAAGAAGTTGACCAAATGCGAAGTTGTCATTGTGAGAAGTGGACATTTCCAGAAGTTGCCTTTTTGCGATGTTGACATTCTAAGAAGTTGACGTTATAAGAAATGTGGATTTTTTGTCCGGTTGACATTATGAGAAGTTGACATTATGAGCTGAAACCGAAAAAATACCAGTAATAGTTTTAAACATATTTATTATTTAAGTAATGTTTATCCGTTGTCTGGCACCCATAGCACAAGCTCAAGCTTATTTTGGGGCTTGAAGGCGCTGTGTGAATAGTTTCCAGAGATATTATTTTATTTTTTTATGTTTAAACTAGCAGTGATAATTTCAATGGTTTATGTTGTATTATGTTTGCAAAGCATTAATTAGGTCTTTTGCAAACTTTGTGTTTGTAAAAGCTGTATTTTTGTCAAGAAATAAAATATAAAATATGTATTAACAAGACATCTTTATAATAAATACTTATTTCGTTTCAATAAACAATTATTATTATTTATATATTCTAGGTATTAGATTGTTATTAAAGGTGTCATTAAAGCTTGCTTGCTCTTTCGTAGAAAAATCGCATTAATAAGTATCAATAAAGCTTACGATTACGATGTTTGCATGTTATGTGATGTTTCCACTCACCGGACGCAGCCATAGCTTCCATCTCGGCCTGCGTGATGACCTTCACGGTGGGGCTCTCCTGCGGCCTGGTCCAGGTCGTCTCCCGGGTCCTCGAGTGATAGTAGTACGACTTGCCGTCTTCAGACTTCGTCTCCACCCACAGTTCTGGGGCCGGCTGTAAATGAGCAAATATTGGCATCAGTTTGTAGAAAAGAACCAGGTAGTAGGTTCCTGTACTGGGCCGTCTAGGTGGGTACCACCGCAGTGCCAGATATTTTCCTGTAAAATAGATATGTGTCAAGCACTCCAGGGTTTCGGGAAAAGGGCACTGTAGCTAGTGGAATCACTGGGTATATGAGACCTAATAACTGTCGTCTCGGTGTAGCGGACGCAGGGCGATGCCAGACAGTAACTGTTTAGTTACTGTTTGGCACTGAACTGTCTAAGGGCAGACGTGGCGCTTACCATCAGGTGTACGATCTGCTCGTCTTGTTACACATTGCAATAAAAAAAAAAAGTGCAGTATTTTTTTTTTTGACTAACAAATTATTTGATGTAATGAATGAGAAATTGTTTAGCCCAAGATTGTTTGTATTGGTCTGACAAAAAAAAAATTTCATACCTAGTCTGATAACCATAGTACCAGTATTACTTAGTTTAAAGCTAATTGGCACTGTGTGATTAGTAATTAACATCCAAAGGTTTATATGTATTTCTATTTATTATACTAATGATGAATTTAATGACAATAATTGACGACGTTAGAACCATAGTGATCCAAGTGACATTTTTGTCAAAATCGGTATTTTGTTATAAACATCCCAAAAAAAGATATATTTTTCATGCCACACTGATCCAAGTGCTTATTATAGCAATTTTCATAAGCAAACTCATATCGGTCACTTTGGAATAGGACAATTTCAGGAACAAGTTCAAACACGTTTCCCTCATTTTCTCAAAAAGTTGAAAATGTGACTTGGATCACTATCGTTCTAACGTCGCTAATTATAATAACATGTTTTAGAATGTAGTTAATTGTTAAGTCATTAGTTGTATGAATTAGTAGGCTTTTTTTAGTATCAATATTTCCCATGACATGCAATAAAGAATTTGAAATTGATGCTGAACATTCCACAGTGTAACGATCACAATGAAACCACTCATCTACATCTCTTTCTTTTATAACAAACAATCTTACCATATTTGGCGGTGGCATGCCCGGCGGTCCTCCAAACGGCGGGGGCTGCCCCATCATGTTAGGCGGGGGCCCCATCGGTCCCCCTGGCGGCATCATCCCAGGCGGGGGACCGAAAGGCGGCGGACCCCCCATCATCCCAGGCGGAGGCGGCCCCATAGGCCCCCAGTTCTGGTCGAAGTTCGGCCCGTTGTTCGGCCCGAAGCGAGGGCCGCCGCGGCCACGGAAGAAGCCCCTCCCGCGCATTGGGGGACCTCCTGGCCCGTAGCCTCGTCCTCGGAACCGCATGGGCGGAGGTGGACCGTTCATCCATGCTGGCGGGGGACCACGCCCACCTCTTCTGTGGAATAGTGTTCTTTAGTAATATTTTTTTGATTAATTTGTTCCCATATATGATTTACATGCATTTATGGATGGCTGCATTGAGGTTTTTTTTGAAATGCGATTAAGAATTATTTTGGAAAAGACACCAGAGGGATCGCTGATGCGTTGCTGGCGTATGGGAGTATGGGCCCCCGGCACTCTCACAAACCCGACGAAACACAACAGTAGTCACTATTATTTCACGCTGGTGTTATGTGAGAGGGTGGTGCTTCCCCAGACAAGCCGGACCAGTCGTGGCCTCCATACAAATATGTCACCTGTAGGGGTGATAACTGACCAGAGATATTTACTATTTACTAGCCTTCCGCCCGCGGTTTCACCCGCGCGTAATTTCTTTTTTGAATATCCCCCCTTTCCCCCCACATTTCCAAATCAAAAGTACCCTATGTTCACCGGGGATAGTGTAGCTTTCCAACAGTGAAAGAATTATACAAATCGGTTCAGTAGTTTCGGAGCCTATTCAATACAAACAAACAAACAAGCAAACAAACAAACAATCAAATTTTTCCTCGTTATAATATTAGTATAGATACTTGATACGAATTGTGGATTTTAGGATTTCTAGAAAAGTGATCCTTATACGTGATACGCTATACTACACACTCGATAAATATCGTGATCCTGGATTTCGATCCAAATATCACGATAAATATCGAGCGTGTAGCATTCGCCTATATGCCTGCTTCCAAGTCCAATCTATACTAATTTATAAAGTTTGTATTGAATAGGCTCCGAAACTACTGAACCGATTTAAGAAATTCTTTCACTGTTAGAAAGCTACATTACCGGGTGACGAGGTGACGGGGTACTTTTGATCCCGGAAATGAGGGGGGAGAAAGGGATTAATAGACAAAAAAAGTGCATGCGAGTGGAACCGCGGAGGCGGCCACTAGTTAAAAAATAAATACAGTATTTAAATGCCACAATAAATACTTAACATTGAATTCAGAATTTTAAGTATATTACAATTCTAAAATCTCAAGGTAAAATTAACATTATTGAAATGTAAATGAAACTTGTGAAAAGTGCAAGTTACATATTGAAATTTTTATTTTAATTTATTCCTTCTTCAACTTCAACCGCCTCCATGGAACAGTGGCTAAGACACTTGGGTATAAAACCTGAAGGTTGTGTTTTCAATTGCCACCTTGGATCTGGTTGGTTTGTTTTATAACATCTATACTAATAAAGTGGAAAGATTTGATTGTTTATTTGTACTGAATAGGACCCCGAGATCTCTGCCGTACTAAAACCACTAGACCATCGAGGCATTCATTTTTATGATTAAGTTTACAAAAACAATTGTTACATACAATACAAATAATTTAATCATTGAGCCAATGCGATAATTTAAGATTTAAATAAGCTAATTAATGTAACAGATTCGCTAGCACATTCATTTAACACACAAGTAATATTGCAGTTTGCGACTATAAAACTACAAATAAGTATTGTGTTGGTATAGTTTGTATACACAGCTGCATTACACTATTTAGGTAAAAACATGCATGTTACAGGACACGTCAGAAGGTCAAGTCAAAGTAAAGAAGTTGAATAGAGAGCTTTAGAAGTGATTTTATATCAGCCCATAGGTATAATAGATAAGGATACACAGATAAACATGCAACGCATTCACACGCATTGAGACAGTGGCTAAGCTAAGGTATAAAAACCCGGAGGCCGTGGGTTCAATTCCCGCCTTGGGTCTGGTTGGTGGCTGCCACCATCACAACTTTGGCTGTGTTCCGGCAATAATAATGTGGGAGCCAGTACGCTTGAAATCTAAGGGTCGAAGATCAGATGAGCCTACAGTCTGGCAGCTTGTCCCTCAATGAAACAGGCCGCAGTGACAGCATCAGGTGGGTTGCATACCTGTCTGCCAACTGGCATTGTATAGAGAAAAATTATTCATGAAAAAATGGTAATTTCCAATGCTCACATTTATCAAGAAGTTAATTAATTTGAAAATTGGAACTATGTACTTCAAAATTACAAGAACTGTTGCTATAGAGAGTCGTAATGTATAGCTGAGTATATTTTAGAAGTCCTAGGCATATCAAATTGTAGTTTATCTACAATTTGATATGCCTAGGAAAGGTATACTAGGGTAGGTTTACTTTGAACAGCTATGGTAATTTTTACATACATTTTAACAGTTTCTAAAGCATATTACGGACTATATACATAGTCAATGCACATGCTTATCATAGGTTTAGCACGTGCAAGGTAGAATTAACTGCAAACTCGACTAAACGGCGTGCAGAAATGATAATATTGGTACTAAACTATAGTCACGCCGGTGTGTAACTACGCAAAATGCATGGCCTTGAGGAGTCACCGACCTGAAATTCCCGCGTCCCCTGTTGCCGCGGAAGTTATTCCCATCGTCATCATCGTAGTTGCCGTCGTCAAAACCCATCATGTCACCATATTCTTTCCCAGGATCAGCAGCGTTCGCCTCACTTAGCTCACTTGGGCGATTCTGCATTTCGCTCATCACAGAGTCCTGCGCTTCCATATAATCGTCACCCATTTTGAAGGGAAATAGTTTTATAAAACAACACTAAGTCTTCATCACTATAATAATCGTATTTTGCGAATCACATCGCATTCGCGCCGCGGAATAACAAATATCGACTCAAAATGGCGGTCAATATGGCGGCATGGCTTCACTTGGAACGCGTTCCGCTTGATGACCTGAATGATTGACGTTGGCGGATGCAAAAACTATCTGGTGATCAGTGGTCTATGACAAGTTTTTTACCGATTTCAAAAAAGAGGTTAATAAATTGCACTAACTAAAATATTAGCTTCTTAATTTCCCACTGCAAGGCAAATGCTTCCAACATTAAAATCAAGACTGACTGGCTTAACCACCACGATTTCCACATAATATTTCTATGATTTCCACTTGCGGATTGGTGATCACATAAGTACCTGAGTTGTGTCTTGTCTGTCCTATACAAATTCTGCTCGACTCGGAAATTGAACCCTCGGCAATTGATCAGAGGGAAAATACCTATCAGCAGAGAGAAACTACCTTTCAACAAAGTGAAACTACCTCTTTTCACCCGAGGGAAACTACCTCGTATCAGAGAATCTAAACTGTTTCTCATATCAACAGATACTACTCAGAAGAGAATACTACCTCAACACCAGAGGGAAACTACCTCCTCACACCAGAGGGAAACTACCTCCTTACACCAGAGGGAAACTACCTCCTAACACCAGAGGGAAACTACCTCCTAACACCAGAGGGAACTCAACACCAGAGGGATACTACCTCCTTACACGCACCCCTTACACCAGAGGGGAGCTACCTCCTTACACCAGAGGGAAACTACCTCCTTACAGCAGAGGGAACTACCTCCTAACATCAGAGGGAACTACCTCCTTACACCAGAGGGAACTACCTCCTAACACGAGAGAAACTACCTCCTGACACCAGAGGGAAACTACCTCACACCAGAGGGAAACTATCTCACACCAGAGGGAAATTTCCTCACACCAGAGAGAAACTACCTCCTTACACGAGAGGGAACTACCTCCTAACAACAGAGGGAAACTACCTCCTAACACCAGAGAGAAACTACCTCCTTACACGAGAGGGAACTACCTCCTAACAACAGAGGGAAACTACTTCGTCCTAACACCAGCTGAAGGAAACTACCTCCTCTCACCAGAGGGTGACTACCTCTTTACACGCACCCCTTACACCAGAGGGGAGCTACCTCCTTACACCAGAGGGAAACTACCTCACACCAGAGAGAAACTACCTCGTCCTTACACCAAAGGGAAACTACCTCCTAACACCAGAGGGAAACTACCTCCTTACAACAGAGGGAAACTACCTCCTAACACCAGAGGGAAACTACCTCCTAACACCAGAGGGAAACTACCTCCTAACACCAGAGGGAATCTACCTCCTGACACCAGAGGGAAACTACATCACACCAGAGGGAAACTATCTCACACCAGAGGGAAACTACCTCACACCAGAGAGAAACTACCTCCTTACACGAGAGGGAACTACCTCCTAACACCAGAGGGAAACTACCTCCTAACACCAGAGGGAAACTACCTCCTAACACCAGAGGGAATCTACCTCCTGACACCAGAGGGAAACTACATCACACCAGAGGGAAACTATCTCACACCAGAGGGAAACTACCTCACACCAGAGAGAAACTACCTCCTTACACGAGAGGGAACTACCTCCTAACACCAGAGGGAAACTACCTCCTTACACCAGAGGGAAACTACTTCGTCCCGCTTATTCCTCGTCGTGCCACCAACTTGTTCCACCAGTGGCACGACAAGGAATTGTCATTCCTCGTCGTACCACTGAATGATTATTGAATGATTGTTGCTCTACTTTATTAAATTATTTTTTTATCCCTTAGTAAAAAAATGGTATGTATGAAATTGTATTAACAATTTAAAAACTTGTAACGAATATTAAATATATTTTCAATTGTGTACAACGAACCTGTCCTTCCAATCCGACCAACTAAACGGACCAACTGGTTGTGCGGTTTGGAACCCGATAAAAGGTTTTATTCCAATCCAACCAACTAGTTGATCATTTATTTTATTTTGAGAAATATTATTCCAAACGGACCAACTTTTTTTTTTCTCAAGGATACAACTTCTTAGTTGGTCTGTTTTTATTTGTTAATTCAAATCTGTCCCCATCCACATAAAGCGGATACTGGTATGGTACCAGGGCAACATGACCTCAATGGAGATGTATTTTATTTTGCCATGCATTTTTTCATCAAGGTTTATCACACTGCAGCTTTTAAAATCTTTTTTTTCTTCTATACGCTTGGTTCGTCATAATAATCAACTCGTAAAAAAAAGCTTGACAAAGTATTACATCTCCAATAAGGTCATGTTGCCCTAGTACATTTGTAAATTATTCTCATAATGACTTCATGAAAACTCAGACTGTATATAGATATATAGATATTTGAAGGGAAATTAAGTAGAGCTACCATCCCTGCATGTACCTGCACTCAGTGGTACGACGAGGAATGACAATTCCTTGTCGTGCCACTGGTGGCGAGGAATAAGCGCTTCGTCCTAACACCAGCTGAGGGAAACTACCTCCTCACACCAGAGGGTGTGACTACGTTCTTACACGCACCCCTTACACCAGAGGGGAGCTACCTCCTTACACCACGAGGGAAACTACCTCCTTACACCAGAGGAAACTACCTCCTTACACCAGAGGAAACTACCTCCTAACACCAGAGGGAAACTACCTCCTTACACCAGAGGAAACTACCTCCTAACACCAGAGGGGAGCTACCTCCTTACACCACGAGGGAAACTACCTCCTTACACCAGAGGAAACTACCTCCTTACACCAGAGGAAACTACCTCCTTACACCACGAGGGAAACTACCTCCTTACACCAGAGGAAACTACCTCCTTACACCAGAGGAAACTACCTCCTAACACCAGAGGGAAACTACCTCCTTACACCAGAGGGAAACTACCTCCTTACACCAGAGGGAAACTACCTCCTGACACCAGAGGGAACTACCTCCTTACACCAGAGGAAACTACCTCCTAACACCAGAGGGAAACTACCTCCTTACACCAGAGGGAAACTACCTCCTTACACCAGAGGGAAACTACCTCCTTACACCAGAGGGAAACTACCTCCTGACACCAGAGGGAACTACCTCCTTACACCAGAGGAAACTACCTCCTAACACCAGAGGGAAACTACCTCCTAACACCAGAGGGAAACTACCTCCTTACACCAGAGGGAAACTACCTCCTTACACCAGAGGGAAACTACCTCCTGACACCAGAGGGAAACTACCTCCTGACACCAGAGGGAAACTACCTCCTGACACCAGAGGGAAACTACCTCCTGACACCAGAGGGAAACTACCTCCTGACACCAGAGGGAAACTACCTCCTGACACCAGAGGGAAACTACCTCCTGACACCAGAGGGAAACAAATTTTAGATAGGTCTGTCAAGTATAAACAAGATGCTTGCGTGAAACATTTATTGATTTCAGCTAAAAATGGTACAATGGTCAGTAGTTGTGCGTAACATTAAACTTTTCCTTATCCAGTTATTCCAAACAAGTCCTAAACTTTGAAGCTTTTCGGAAATCTTGTCGATCCTATAGTCTTGTACGGTTTCTTGTAAGTTAGCTCTTGAAGATTCTTGATAGCCTTCTCCGCGCCCACCTTCCCAGACTGCGTGGAGAAGTAGTGAGCCAGAACTGTGCTTATCTGAGGCGCAGTCTTGCAGTTGTACTTCGGATTCGACTTGCTGAAGGGGTATTTGCGACCCAAGCTGGGGTTATTGTCACATTTCGGAGCAGGAGGCAACGGGAGCGCCTTAGCCGCCACCAACTCCGGGCCGTTCTTCATTTCCCCCTCTGCTCTTCTAACAGCGCGACATCCTTCGCAGAAGCAGACGCCCTGCAGTTCCTCATCAGGCGTCAGACAAGAGCCGAAGACGCAGCATTTTGCGGCGGCGCTCGACTTTCCGGGTTTGATCGGCCCGCAGACTACCGGGGCACAGGGGCAGTGGAGGCAGGGACCACAGAAGCATCCGCCGCAGCCGCAGGGGCCACATGGGCCACAGGGACCGCATGGCCCACAAGGCCCGCAACCACACGGACCGCAGCCGCAAGGACCGCATCCGCAAGGACCGCAACCACACGGACCGCAACCGCAAGGACCGCAAGGCCCGCAAGGACCGCAAGGGCCGCAGGGACCGCACCCGCAGGGACCACATCCGCACGGCCCACAAGGGCCGCACGCACCGCAGGGGCCACAACCGCAGCCACACGGCCCACATCCACAAGGGCCGCAGTAACCACAAGGTCCGCATCCACAAGGGCCGCATCCGTAGCACCCACATGGACCGCACGGTCCACATGGACCGCATCCACAGGGGCCGCATACGCCGCAAATCTCGAGTAGGTCAGGTACCAGGCAGCAGAAAGGCCCGCAGGGGCCGCAAGGGCCGCAAGGGCCGCAGGGACCACAGGGTCCGCACGGACCGCATGGTCCGCACGGTCCGCAACATCCCGGGCCGCAAGGAGAGCAGGGCCCGCAGCCGAAGGGACCACATGGGCCGCCAGGGTTGGGAGGCGCCGGTCCGCAGGGCCCTCCCGGGCTGACTGGCCCAGCGCAGGGGCCGCACCCGGCTGTAGAGACGTGGTAAGGGCCGCAGAACCAGGTTCCGTACGGGTAGTAGTAGTACCCGGTCATGTATTGGATACAGCGCGCGGCGGTGTTGCAAGGTGGTGGTAGCAAGTTCCCGCAGGGGTGGCCGCACCCGCCCGGCACAGGGCAGCCCGCGCAGGGCCCACAGCAGGGGCCGCAGGGCCCGCAGGGTCCGCACACGGCGCCCGTGCACAAGCTTGCTATGGCATCAGCAGCTGACGTCGTCGCCTCAGGCTTTGCTTCTTGAGCGTTCAGAGAAGGGGCGTCTGAGTACATGCAGTGCTGGAAAGGAGGTATCACGGGGTGTGGGTTTCGACAGCCCTGTCTGAAGTAGTTAGGGCACTTCGTGTCTTCGAAGAACATGGCGGAATGCGTCCTGGGCAAGTGATCCAACGGGCCGCCCTCGTCGCTTCGGTTATAGAATAGGTTCGGGCAGGAGATGCTTTGGCGGGGCGGGGCGGGGGCTCTCCGGGGCAGGTCCTCTTCTCGGGGCGCCATCTTCACCAATTTCATCATCGGCGGCTCAATCTGATACTTATTTAGGTGCTCTCTCAAGCCCATCTTCTTGGTGGTATTCGCTGAAAGGATGAGTGGGTACTGTAATGACATCCTACAAAATTTAAAAGGTCTGGGAGGAGATAAATGAAACCAGTAGTTATTGTGATAATTTATTGAGCGCGTTCACTACTGTTCTATGGCATTATCTGTTAGATGACAAGTATTGTTATTGTCTCTAGTCAAGTAATTATAGCCTAATCGAGGGGAGAAGTCATGATTCATAAGCCTTAAATTGTACTCCTAGATTTGGCCGCGGGTAAGGATTCCTATAATTCGGAATGGTGGCATAGTCGAACGCGCCAGATTTAAATCTAGGTCTATCTCTCTGCTCCTGGGTCATGATAGTGCGCGGCCTCTCAAGAGGGGGGCAGTTGGAAGACCGCATGTGCATCGGGCTCTTGAACTTGGGGTCAAAGGGCCTACTGGTCTGGATGGAGGTATCGGTGAAGCTTTTGTTGTTAGCAGCGCTACTCTGGCTCGGCCTGGCAGTGTGACTGGCAGATTTGGGGCGGTCGACCTGGGGCTCAGGGCCGCAGACGTTGCCGAAGTGATCGCGGGGCCTCGCCTGTGTGCTGTACGGACACATGAAGGACGAGAGCACAGTGGCGGTGGGAAGGTGCCGCTTCGGGTCAGGCGGCGACGTGGGGCCCGCGGCGGCGTTGTTGAAGGGGAAGAATCTAGAGATGCCACTCTTAGCGGACTGACGAGTATTCTCCTGGGATATAGGGTACTTGATCTGGTTTCCGGGGACCACCCCCGAGCGGATGGGCTCTTGGGAGGCTATCGGACCGGTCATGGGACTAGTCATAGGCATGACTCCGACGGGGCAGACGGCGGCGGGACAGATGCAGCAGGGGCCGCACTTGCACGGGCCGCAGGGACCGCAGGGACCACAGGGCCCGCAGGGACCGCAGGGCCCGCAGCAGGGGCCGCACGGGCCGCCGGGGCCGCAGGGCCCGATGGGGGTGCAAGTCCCGGTCACGTGGTAGGGTCCGCAGAACCATGTGCCGTAGGGGTAGTAGTAGTAGCCGGTCATGTACTGGATGCACTTAGCGGGGGTGTTGCAGGGGGGAGGGAGGCAGCTGCACCCGCAGCCACAGCCGCAGGGTCCGCAGGGGAAGGGGCACGGGCACCCGCAGTTGCAGGGCTTGGAGTAGGCGCGGCGCGAGAGGGTGGACACGGCAGAGCAGCGGAGGAGAGGGGTCTGCAGGCAGGCGGCGGCGGGGAGCGTGGCGCGGGCGGGCGGGCTCAGGTGGCGCGCGGGCGCGCACAGGCGCGGGCGCGAGGCGGGCGGCAGCGCGGGGCACGACACGCTGAGCCTCGCCCTCGCGCCGGCCCGCACCGCGCGGCGCCCGCGCACCGGCGACAGTCTTCGAGCGCCGCCGATCTTCGTCAATCCCAGGCTCAGCGCCCTTTTCTCATCCTTCAAGCTTCGGCATAGCACTGCCTTCGCTGCAAAGGTATGTTATGCTATTCACCTGAATTAAAAATCTTACTTCGGCCCTACCGGTATATCGTGTTAAATTGAAACAAAACTTATTACAAATAGGTATTTATTGAAGTCGAACCATAAACGAACGTATAAAATAAAATAAATTATGAAAAGAGTGCGCTTAATTCGAAATGTAAGGTTGTCCGAAATGATCGTTCAAAGCCCTGGGCTCACTTTAACGCCACTTATGCGGGAGGAGGTGATCTTTTCCTTCTTGGGCATGGGGGGAGCGGCCGGCGTCAGGGGCGCCACGTGGGGGATGTTGCTCGCGCAGGAGCAGGGCGGCGGCGCGCTCTGCTGGGCCGCGCACTGAGGGGCCCCACACGCGCACGCGCACTGCGGGTTGCAGCACGAGCAAGCACACTGCGCCACGCCGCATGCGCTGGCGCAGTTCGCACACGGGCAGCTCTCGCACTTCGACTTCGGCTTCGGCGGGCAGCACGGCGCTGGGCAGCAGGGCCCGCACGGGCCGCAGGGGCACGGGCAGGGGCAAGGGCAGCGGCAGGGCCCGCAAGGTCCGCAGGGTCCGCATGGTCCACAAGGACCGCAGGGACCACATGGGCCGCAAGGTCCGCAAGGCCCGCATGGTCCGCAGGGTCCACACGGGCACGGGCAGCGACACGGTCCGCAGGGGCCGCAGGGACCGCAGGGGCCGCACGGCCCGCAGGGGCACGGGCAGGGGCCGCAGCTAGGGCACGTGGGGCAGCCGCATGACGGACATCCTCCCTTTTTGTCGTCCTCCTTTTTTTCGGCGAAACAACGCACCGAGCCGCTCTGGTCGCCGCAGCAGAGGATGCTAAGGCGGCCGCTCAGCGATGGGCCGAAGGGCGTCGCCCCACTGAAGGCCGGCGCTGAAAGGACATCAAGCGTATAATACTCGGCAAGGGGGCCGCTGGCTGGCTGCGGATGCTATTCGGAGGAACGACGGCCGCGCGTCGACTCGCCGAGTATTATAGGCTGGAGGTCCTTCGGCGACCACCGTTCTCCACAATAACACGCACAAACCTCGCCAGCGGCGGCAGGGTTAACGGAAACGCGACATTTTAAATCAAACCGTCGGATCAGATGTTTTTCAAACGTCACATTGACAGATGTCAAGATTGTCTTTTTTTTCACGAAATAAAATTCAAGATTTTCACACAAGTACGTTTCAATAAACTAATACTAATCTACTACTTACCTTTGTTTTCTAGCTAAAACAAAAGTTTAACACTACTTACTGCAGTTTAGCTATAGCTAAGAAAGGTTACATAAAACACAAATACATAGGATACACTATAAAAAGGCTTCTCTACGTTTAAATTTAACGAAACAAGAGGTCCATGTTAGAAAATATAATAGGCACTGTTCATTTGCTAGTACTTGGTAAAAAGAATTTGGAAAATAATTGACAAATACACGAATTGTTAGAAACTAACTACATAGAAAAACAATTTATTATAGTAGGTACTTACATAGCGGTGCGGCATTCTTCTTGTGGGCGGTGGTTGCAAGTTGACGCCCTTTTATGCATTTCAGCAGTGAAACATTTCTTGGCAAAACCGCTTTCCTTAGTACTAGAGCCATTTCGCGCTGTTTTGTATTTTTATTTTGTTATTTAGTTGTCTGTTGTGAACTTGGAAATTTTTCTATATTTTTTTTGGTGTGGTTACTTAAAATTTTGGGCCATGGTAGGAAGGTGGAACGCGTCTGGCGGCGTAGAACAAAAGATTCACGGATGTTGTTCAAATTTCAAAATTTCGTATTTTACTTTTTTATTCTTCTGGTTTTGCTGGAATTTAGGTGAAAGAAGTTTTGGTGGTGTAGTTAGAACTCTTTTGTGACTTTTTAATATTTATAAAGCAGAGTGCATACATTGGGATTATTTTTATGTTATTATTACCTACAAAAATGGATACATCGCACTTTTTCGCACATCACACTTTTGCCCTACAGGGCAAGCATAGGTAAAATAGAAAAGTGCGATGTATCCATTTGTAGGTAATAATAACATAAAAATAATCCCAATGTATGCACTCTCGGCACTCGGCAATACCTGTAGGTATTGCTGAGATAATTAAGATCGGAGATTATAATCTCGTCAAATTGGTTTAACAATTTTTTTGTTATTATTACCATATGATCTTGAGAAGCAACTGTAGGTACTAATGCCCCACCGCACGCTCCAAAACGCCCTTCTACATATTTTTTTTTAAATAAAGACAATTATTTAACCACACAACTGCGCGAACTCCGAATGGAGAAGTGGCGGGAGATGGCGCAAGACAGACTGAAGTGGTTTCTTTTGTTGTCGGCATCGATCACTATTAGTGATCGAAGGTTGTCGGAGACCAAGACTCATTTTGGGGTCGCTGCGCCATCTTAGACTCTTAGTGGGTACGTAAGTAATTATTTAACCAGAGTTAAGTGTGGTAGAGCCATGCTGCAGAATAACAGATAGATCCTGTCTGTCAGTTGAAAAGGAGCAGCTCGACCTGGGAAGACCACTAGGTGGAATAGAAGATTAACAATATATGTAATAGATTTGCTATTCTTCTTTAGTGGTTCTTAAGCTTGTAACAAATGCTCTAAAATAGCATGCTAAAAGTGTTATGCTCCATACGAGCATGCTTATGAGCAGTTTACATTTGCTAGCAATGCTAGTTTTAAGTATGCTTCTGCCATACATCCACATGCCATTTTATAGCGTGCTTTCTCGCTCTCTGTCAGTTCAAACAACTCTCTGTCTGTTGCGAACGACTGATCGATACTATCATGCTTGATATGCAATGAAGCACGCCCCCTTCCACCCGCGTCGAAGGTAGCATGCTCAAAAATCGCACGCCTGTCGATTTTTAAGCAAACTTGAAATGAGCATGCTAATTTTGAGCAACATTCCGTCACACATGTAGAAGCATGCTTTCATGCTTGAAATGAGCATGTGTAACATTAGCTTTAATTCTTCGTTTGGTGATCGAGTGCCGGTGGCCCGACCCCATTTCAGTTGACAAACCCACCATACGATGATGACTAGCAAGTAGGTAAGTATAAAATGATACCTATTATGCTATTTTGCTTTTAATAAACATAACACAAGTGCATATGCTACTCATTTTGTGGTCTTATTTATAATCTTATCTATATTTCATTTGTTTTTGGTTTTGTTTGTTTTTGTCTGTATGGTTTTGTGAAATAGTGTCTGTTTGTAATTTTTAGTTCTATCGTGTCGTGTAAACGCGTAGTTCTTGTTCTGAGTAAACGCGTATCTCCATCTGTCAAAAATTGTTCGTAAATGTGTGCTAATTGTAATCTGTTGTGTTTACCTGTTCAATAAATAAATATATGTATATATAAAAGAAAGTTGGTGTTGGTTACACTATTTATAACTCAAGAACGGATGAACGGATTTATGTAGATGAAACTAGCGGGCGCCCGCGTGGTTCCCGTTCCCGTGGGAATATCGAGATATCCTTTCTTAGCGGATGCCTACGTCATAACATCTACCTGCATGCCAAATTTCAGCCCGATCCGTTCAGTGGTTTGGGCTGTGCGTTGATATCTATCTATGTCAGTCAGTCAGTCACCTTTGAGTTTTATATATATAGATTTGGCACACGTATAGTTTATAACCGGCATTAGAACATAGGATACTCTTTATCCCGGAAAAGTGGGGGGAAGAGGGGATAGTTGAAAAAGGAAATTACGCGCGGATGAAACCGCGAGGGCCACCGCTAGTGTATGATAATTGCCAGTTTAGATATCAATAGAAATAAAAAAACAAATACTAATATATTTTTTTATTCTACGCGTTATGAAACACACTCTTAGACTTCTTCTCTTTCTTCTTCTTCTCCCTCTTTCTCTTCTGCTTCTCCGTGCTGCGCAGGAGATTGAAGATGGCGTCCTCGTCGGTACTGCCATCTGCTTCGAGCTTCTGCTTTTTGCTTGCTGGCTCTTCTGGCAGCTTCATTTTAGTTTTGTCACTGTAAAAAAAATATTTAATATGAATAAAAATTTAATATGCAAACGAGGCGCTCGTGGCGCAGCTGTGACAGTGGTTCGTTAGCGATAACGAAAGTCAAGCTACCTACGCCGTGGTCGGTTAATGGATGGGTGACCATTCTGACCATATTTAGTGACATTAATTTCGAGCGTCTCCGTGCTTCGGAAGGCACGTTAAGCTGTTGGTCCCGGCTGATATTTACTATAATGTAAATATTAGTCGTCAAGCTTAGTCAGAGGCCATTTGGCGGCTTGATAACATCTGACATTAAGGTTGGTCACTTGCCTTACGCACCCCTCCACCAACCCGCACTAGGCCAGGGTGGTGGAGTATGGCCCACACTATCTCACAATTGAGAAAAGGCCTGTGTCCCAGCAGTGGGAACGTATATAGGCTGATGATGATGATGATGAATAAAAGATTAATATAGCGGCCGCCTTTCTTTTGTCAATTATCTTTGCCCTGCAGTGGGACATTAATAGGCTAAAGTAATTACTTATTAATTAATTATTAAAAAAAAATCATTAGATCACCAAAATAAGCAAAACTTGTACAGTACGCGCGCGAGTTCATGTCCATCCTAAAGAATGCGGTAGTGCTGTTACTTAAGAGGGCTATTACAAATTTCCACTCTGCGAGAATAGGCATTTGACATGTTTTGACAACTCATTGGTCACGTGACCACAATACTGTGTTGAAATAACGACCAAACCATTATGATACTTTTCCCAAGTTTTGTTGTTTTGTTTCTATGGAATAATCGTTATCGCTATACCCGCACATTTGTGCCATGGATCTAGTAGGTGAAGAAACAGATTATAATATGAAGATGATATCATAAATGAGACAGATAATATTTGTTAAAAATTAAATTTATTTTATTACCTTGTCATTTATCTAGCAAAGGACGTTTTTAGTTTTAGATAAAAGTTATAGCTTAGATTAGAATAAAACTTATGACAATTTACATGGTTAGTATAAAACACCATAAAGTAACTAGGTATTTTGGTGTGAAAAAGCATTAGAAAGACAGTGTTTTTATTACAGAGTCAAACGAGGCCAAACATTTGTTTAGATTAGAATACTATATGCCTAAATGGCATCGATTTTCGAGAGTTGACTATTTCTGGGAGCAGACACTCGTAGTAAAAGCGTGTCAATTTGGGTAACATCTCGATGTTACAAAAGTTATCGTTCCGTGGAACTCTAACTACTTTCATTAATAGTCCGGACCAGTCCAAACTGCAAAAAGGCAGAACTACGTAATCTGTCACCTGAAACAATTATATTTATTAATAAAATATGAAAATAGAATAACAGCTTCAAAATTCTTGGGTTCATTCATACTTACATTCTCAGATTCTGTTTCTATCGTCCTAGCATTTATTTCCTCAAGTTCTGCTATTGGCGGTTCGTCTATATTAATTGAATTTTTTTTGTGTTTTGTGTTTTTCGACCCATGCTGAAAATAACGAAATG
Source organism: Mecyna flavalis (assembly GCA_949319885.1). Lineage (NCBI taxonomy): Eukaryota > Metazoa > Arthropoda > Insecta > Lepidoptera > Crambidae > Mecyna > Mecyna flavalis. The sequence goes on from OX439422.1 coordinate 1,088,017, forward strand.
AATATTAAGAATAATTTAACAACATAAAAAGCTTTGTAAACTCAAAATAATTTTGACAAAATAACCGACCTCAAATTGCACATCTGGCACAAAAAAAAACTTTTGGACTTCCACTACAATAATAATATTAACTGGTAAATGCTTGAATAGTTATTAAAATTACCGAAAGCGGTATTTGTTTTTCCAAATCAGTCATCAAATAATATCTGCCTATATTGCCGAATATGTTCGGATGGCCATCTGCGGTCTTCTTATTTAGTTCTACCACACCAAATGATTCTTTCTGAATGCAAATGCTTGATTTGTAGCTAAAAATATTAAAATCTTTGTAGGTATGTGCCCCTATAATGTTTGAGAAGTTCCCTTAGTTCCTCGGGGATCCCGTCATCATAACTGGATTGTAATGACAACGGGACCAATATGGACTTAAATGTTTCTAAATGAAAAAAAAAGAAAACGGTTTATAATTACAGAGTTCTAAGGTAACAACAGACGCGACCAGACGCGACGACGCGACGTGACGATTTGAAGAGTAGCTGTCCAATTATTATTATTTTCGGAGATCAACTCTTTCTTATTATTATTTCAAAAAAGAGCAATCCATTTAATACAATGTGTGAAAATTTCGGAAAACAAATGATTGTCGGGAAAACATTGTTTATTGATCTGAAGTAAGAAAAAACAGGTGCAAGCGATTTTCGACCTTATCGTCATTTACCAAAATAACGGATTTTAATGAACCAGCAAAGATAGTCTACAAGCGGTTGCGAAAAAGCAACAAAATTTTAAATGTCAATAAGGTTGAAAATCGCTTGCACCTGTTTTTTTACTTCATATAAATAGACAAACAAGAAAAACAGATGCAAGCGATTTTCAACCTTATTGACATTTAAAATTTTGTTGCTTTTTCGCAACCGCTTGTTGACTACCTTTGCTGGTTTATTAAAATCCATTATTTTGGTAAATGTCGATAAGGTCGAAAATCGCTTGCACCTGTTTTTCTTACTTCAGATCAATAAACAATGTTTTCCCGACATTCATTTGTTTTCCCGACATGCATTTGTTTTCCGAAATTTTTGAAATAATAATGATAATATAATTGGACAGCTACTCTTCAAATCGTCGCGTCGTCGCGTCTTGTCGCGCAAAAAATACTCTCAAAAACAAGTCCGCATTCGTACGGTACATAATATAGGCATCTACTGGGGTAGCCCTTCCTACCTATCTAAATAACCAGTAGGGGCAGTCGAAACTTTGCCCCTACTAGGGGCAGACGGAACTAAAAAGTTTCGACTGCCCCTACTGGTGGCAGACTTAGTAGAGGCAGTCCGGAATAATCCCTACTAAGTGATAGTGGGTACTTTATTTTGTCAGTGATCAACTTACGAGTTGTTTATAAATCAACATTTGAGAAAAACTTTATGGAGGCCCTTATTTTGTTTTGAGTAGGAGATTCAATATAAAACAAACACTAAAAATAATTATACTTACGTGATGAAAACTTGGTGGTCGCACTATACACTGACGCTCGCTCGATCGTACTGGCGCGAAAAAATTCGACATAGGTCCAACGCCGAGAGCGCTCCGCGCAGTACTGAGTTCGGACGGCCAGCGCATCGCATTTTGTAGTAATTTTGCAGTTATATTAATGTTATTATCAAAATAGGATAATAAATGAATGGTTTAAAATTATAAAATCTTCATTCCTCATGATGTAACAATTATTTTGGTATATATTTTGCCTAATTGTGTTGTCGTAGAAAGGAGAAATTCACAGTTAACTTAAAGCGATTTTCGAAGATTTTTGCTTTAGGACTAGATGTTTTTTTATATATAAAACCAATGATATTTAAAAATCCGAGGCCGCTAAGAACTATACGACTATATAAGAGATAACATTCTATTTTTTTTATTTAATTTGCTCAGAACAGTAGTTCAATCCAGGAGCTTAAAAATGTGCCTTCGCGCATTTTATGAAAATCTTTCTCTGCAATTTTGGGTTCAATTAAAAAGTTAAGCAAAATTTCGAAAAAGCAAGGCCGCTACAAACTATTCCAATAGATACTCTACACTATTTAATAAGTCATTATTGTTAATGTATTTTTGTTTCTGAGATCGATAACGCCAAAGTTGGCCATTTTATGCAAAAATCACAGTCGAGATGTGATAGGTCTCTTAACCTAATTATACTAATATCGATTTCGATAGTTATTACCTATTAGGTCAACCATATCCATCCCATATTTTTTGGATCTTTTTAGTGAGTAAACTATTCGTTTCTGAAACGCTTTTCCTACAAATGGGGTTGCCTCGAAGAGATCGCTTCAAGCGACAAGGTCACCTTTGCATGGTTGTCATGTATTAAGTTTACTTGATCTGTATATTTTTAACATGTGTGTTAAAGTGTTTCTATCTGTTTGCACATATGAAATAAATATACCCAATGTCTTGTTAATGATTTATTACAAAAATGAAAAAATAACTGCAACATTTAATTGGCCACTATCACTATCAGTCAGACATTAGTCTTGTTATTAAACAACACAAATAAAAAATATCGAGGGATTCACTGGAGGGTAGGCGATGGGTTCACGCGTCTTTTAGTTTTAAATCTTTTTATTTGTGATCTAGTGCAGTTTGGTGTTGAAAAGTGGTGTGATTTTCATTCAGTAAAGTGTAACGAAGTGTCATAAATAAGAAAATTGAAACAAATTGACTGAATGGACGGGTATTGCGTGTAGTGTGTCTCATCCGTAGATGAGACGCTCTTACCGCAATGGCGTCCATTCCCCCGTGACCTTGAGAGTATTCTCCAGTGTTTCCATGAAGCGTTAAAACATCTTAACACCAATGTTTTAACGCAATTTAACGAAACTCCCAATTCACTTGACATTGGCAGAATCACCGCGCCGCAAACAGGCGCGGGATAGAGGCCATTATTAAAAAAAAAAAAAAAAAATATCGAGGCGCGCTTGTCATTGTCTTTGGCGGCAACACTCGCTGCGGACACGCGGGTCGCGGGTGAGTCTCCTCAGTCCCGTGCGACATGAACGAGCGCGCGTCACGGTTGCCAACTTAGGGGTTTTCCCCCCAGATTTAGGGGGTAAATAAGTGAGATGGGATTTTTTTAGGGGTGTTTATTTATTTATTTATTTAAGCTTCATTGCACAAATCAAGTACAAAAAAGTGTTATATTTTTAGGGATTTTTATAACTTTAAATATATTTTTTTTTAATTCCAAATTCAGCAAAATAAATGTGAGTATAGTCTCCATAGCCATGGGATAATCCAATCCAGCGAATCATGTTCATTTTTATACATATCGCTTTAGTGACATCTAGTGCAATTGTTTGTTAATAAGAGTACAGAGTTGAATAAAAAATAAAACACGAATTCCACCATGTTGTCTATGACAAATATGACAATGACAAATTATATCTTTCCTCTTTATAATATTAGTATAGAAGAGTAAAAACAAATTATAATACTGCACATTTTTTATTAATTAATTGTAATTATTTTTATTAAATATTTTTGGGGGGATTTTCAAGCAATTGAGGTGATTTTAGGGGGTTTTGACTTAGGTTTAGGTATAAATATTTTTTAGAGTTGGCAACCCTGGCGCGCGTATGTAGGTACCAAGTAAAAAGTTGGAAGTTGTGAGCCGCAGTCGAACGACGTGAGGGGCCATGTCCACTACCCTCTAAACTCCCCCAGTTCTCCTTTTCATCGGTTTGGGACGAGTTGTGTCCAGCCTTGACTTGACTTCCAGACTATCACCCAGGATATACAGCTTGGAATTTTAGTCGTTGTTTTCCCGCAGCAGAATGCTTCACCTTCAGTACATAGTACTTCGATTTATGCATGTAATTTTTTTTTGAATTTTTGTTTTTTGATTTTTTTTTTAAACTTTTTTGATTTTTTTTTAAAAGTTTGATGGGAAAATGGAAACCAAATGTAAGTAAATAGTAAATAATCATTTTTTTGATAAACGCGAAGGGCAATGACCCCGGCCGTTGACCGTCCGTGACGCAGCTAGTAGGTACTATTGGTTCGAGTTTCGTCTATCATAAATCGTGAAACTTTTGATTTCACTTAAAAAATAACTTAATTAATCTATTTTACTACTAAGATAGAATCATTTTACTGCGGGAAAACAACGACTAAAATTGCACGCAGTATACTCGTTGTTTCTCTGACTACTTACCCCACAGTCTCCATGTTCTCGAACAGCTCGTCCATGTCATCTGTCACCTCCTCAGCTTCCTGGTGATCTTCCTCCTTGACCTCGGCGTCCTCTGGAACTCGTAGCGGAGTGTTGGTCGCTGTTTGCGCTAGCACGCAGGTCAGCTTCGATGTTAGGTATTGCTGTAACGGAAATCGGAATATAGTATCAATAAGTCTAGCGGAGTGTTGGTAACTGTTTGCGCTAGCACGCAGGTCAGCTTCGATGTTAGGTATTGCTGTAACGGAATTTAGTATCAATAAGTCTTAGGTACTAATATTATAAAGAGGAAAGATTTGTTTGTTTGTTTGCAATGATGTTTTATGCTATAGATATGTTACGTTCATAGTAATTTTACGATTTAAATCTGTTCCATTGCACACATTGACAAATATAACTGATAAGTAAGACAAAAGATACGAAATAGCACGCAAATGAAAGAGATAGGTATAATTTGACGTATGACGCAGACTGTTAAAAAACCTCACAATTGGGTGTTTTTTGAGTCTTCAAAACGCGAGCGCTTATAACATATCTGCTTTTGTTTGTGTATAATATCATTGTTTGTTTGTATTGAATAGGCTCCGAAACTACTGAACCGATAAGAATAATTCTTTCACTGTTGTAAAGCTAGACTATCCCCGGGTGCTTATAGTGTACTTTTGATCCTAGAAATGTGGGGGATATTTGAAAAAAGAAATTATCGTCGTAACAATATTAAATGATAGCGGAAGGCTATCATTATATATTGTAACGACGATACCTGGCAACGGAGCTTGCACGCGAAAACGGACCTTATTCTTCTACGCAATAAGGTTCATTCTCGCGCGCGCTCGCCTTCTTGTTTACATCCGCGCGCGCTTGTTTACATGTAAAGAACGATCCTGTTCGATCGCGTGCCATCGCGCGGCTTCGCGAATGTTCTAAGAAATTAATAAAGCGGCCGCGCCGGGTATAAATAGAGAGTGAGCGACACTGCGTCAAGTATTCATTCTTCTGAAAGCGATCAGTGCGAACGATCCTACGACGTTTGAAGTGAACAGCGTTTACGAGTGTTTGTTTAGAATTGTCTAAGTGGATCGTAAAGTGTAAAGTTGTGTATTTCAGTTTAGTGGTTTAAAATAAATAATTGTCTTTTCGTAACCGGCATTTAATTGAATTAACGTCCCCGTACCCGCAACAGTATTTTACTAACTTTGGGTTGGTACTCAGATCAATGTATGTGATGTTGTTATTATTATACAGGGTGTTAGGTAACCCGAGGGACATATTTAAGGAGAGTGTTCAGAATCCGATTAAGAGTCCAATTCGCTATAAAAAATATATCCTTAATTTTTTTCATAATTATCCTAATAATTTATGTATGCATGAACTACCTAAAAATCCCGTGTGCTGAGCGGCCATTTACGCCCCAAACTCAAATTGAACGCGATTACAATTTGAGTCGTAATTGAACGAGTGCACGAAGTAGGTACTGTGAAGGGAAGAGTGCCCGCACGTTAAGCGGATTTTCAGGTTTCGACTAAGGTTATTGACAGATATTCACTAAAGTTCTCATTGATTTATACTTATTTTGTTATATCGAAGCATGAACTATTTGGGGTTTAAATATGTCCCTCGCATTTCCTGTCATACTGTATACGCTGATGCTTACGATTCGCGCAACATGGCTGGCAGGAGCTGGATGCGAGTAACCGAGGATCAAAGTGGTGAGCGTTTGAGGCCTATGCCAGCAGTGGACGTCTTTCGGCTACAATCATCATCATCATCATGTCGTATGGCGAAAGCTGCATGAAACCTTACCCCTCTCAAACTTCTAGACTTAATTGCTGCAACCAGTCCTCAGCAGCCGGAGTCAAATTATTCAGCTCTTTCAGCCCCCCAGGAAACCTATAGAGTGGGCAGTCATTAACGACATGCGCAAGAGTCTGATCCTCGAATCCACATTCACAGGCCGGAGATTCCCTCAGTCCCCACCTGTGCAGGTGGTGGTTGGACCGCCCGTACCCTGTCCTAAACCGATTCTACACCCATATTTTCCGTGAGGCATCAAAATCAGCGGCTTTCAAGGTTGGGTCTGAAATAAGGGTTTTCTGCGGACCATCGAATGCCTCCCAAGAATCGCTGCCACTCCGATTTCAGGCTGAAGTCGACGATCCGGCTTGTGTCGGCTACAATGATGATGATGATGAGGCGCTCGTGGCGCAGCTGTGACAGTGGTTCGTTAGCGATAACAAAAGTCAAGCTACCTACGCCGCGGTCGGTTAATGGATGGGTGACCACTCTGACCATATTTAGTGACATTAATTTCGAGCGTCTCCGTGCTTCGGAAGGCACGTTAAGCTGTTGGTCCCGGCTGATATTTACTATAATGTAAATATTAGTCGTCAAGCCTACTCAGAGGCCATTTGGCGGCTTGATAACATCTGACATTAAGGTTGGTCACTTGCCTTACGCACCCCTCCACCAACCCGCACTAGGCCAGCGTGGTGGAGTATGGCCCACACTATCTCACAATTGAGATAAGGCCTGTGTCCCAGCAGTGGGAACGTATATAGGCTGATGATGATGATGATGAATAGTTCAATACTCACCTTATAGACCATCTCCTTGGTGTGGTACTGGTGTACCCTGAGCTGCCGGTCGAGGCAGGCGCTGACGACCAGGCGCCCGTCGGCCACAGGCGCGACGGCGGTCACCGCGCCCACGCAGCCCTTGAAGCCCTTGTCCGGCCTCTTGTTGCGGAGGTCTACTTGGTGGAGCTGACCCCGGCCGAAGCCTACTAGGACTTGTCTGTGGAGATTATTAATTATTATAAATAAAACAGCCGTTGACGAGCCTTTGGTGTAATGGTCGAAAAGTCGGCTATTACACCAAAGGTCGCGGGTTCGATCCCCGCACGGTACAAACATTTGTGTGCATTGACATGTCTGTTTGTATCGGTCTGGGTGTTTCTACGTATAATATGTATGTATTTACAAAAAAAAAATAGTATATAAGTAATGTGTATCCGTTGTCTAGCACCCATAGCACAAGCTAATGCTTAGTTTGGGGCTAGATGGCGCTGTGTGAATAATGTCCAGAGATATTTATTTATTTATTTATTTTATACACACAGGAGAACGGCATTATTATTATTAAAATGAAATGAAATAATTTATTCTGCAAATAGATTTTAGAAAAATACTTTTGCACGTTATTCTTTTTTTCCCTACCAGCACTTCCACGTCAATGGCCTGTTGAGGAAAGAAGTGCCGCAAGAAACTCAACAGTTTTGCCTTTTTTTTTTAAATATTACAAATTATAACAAATTCAAAATTTTACATTACAAAATCATTTTGTCACATAAATTAAAAAAATATAATATTAAAAGGTTGACCGCCTGTGTGGAACAACTGTTCAGCAGCTCGGGTATCTGAAGGTCATGGGTTCGATTTCCACTTTGGGTTTGGTTTGGTGGACTTATTCAGAGTCTGATTGGCTAGCTAGAGAGTAGCTACCACTTCCACCGGTGAAATCTGCTGAACCTACAGTGTGGCAACAAATTGAGCGACGCTTCCTGGTAAAGCGTCCCTCAATGGAATAGGCCGCATTGGCCGGCTACCATTAGGCAGGCTGTGTGCCTCTGCTAACTAGAATAGCAAAAGAAATTGCAACTCACCTTTCATCAAAGCTTGGTGCCATACAGGTGGCAGCCATTTTGAATTCCACATTGCACACAGGTCTTCTTTGTGCACGAGTATCGTATAACCTGAAACAAAATTTTAAATAAATCTGCCTTAATGGTTTAGTGAGATAAGTAACGACTCATAATTTCTCTCACTTTTGTAGGCATTTAATGCACTTACAAAATACAAATACTTAATTCAATTAAATTATACATGTCAGATTAAAAAATGTGGTTCATTCCCGTTCGTCCCACCAAGCTTCGTCCCACCAGTGGGACGAACGGGAATGGAATAAAATATTTAATTTTTATTCCCGTTCGTCCCACCAGCAAGTTTAGTGGGACGAACGGGAATGAACCAAAAATGTAGGTAAGTATTTAATACCAGGTGGTAGGTTCCTGTACTGGACCGCCTAGGTGGGTACCACCGCAGTGCCAGATATTTTCCCGTGAAATAGAAGTGTGTCAAGCACTTCTGTGTTTCGGGGAAAGGACACTGAAGCTAGTGAAATTACTGGGTATATGAGACCTAATAACTGTCGTCTCGGTGTAGCGGGCGCAGGGCGGTGCCAGACAGTAACTGCTTGGTTACTGTTTGACACTGAACTGTTTAAGGGCAGACGTGGCGCTTACCGACAGGTGTACGATCTGCTCGTCTTGTTGCACATAGAAAAAAAAAATAATAAATAAAATCCATAGTCATGCCTTACTATACACAAGTCCACTAAATTTTGGGGTAGTATAGCAAAACCTTACCTAACATATCCATGCCTGGAACACACAGCCAGCAAGTTCCCCCCCTCTCCCGGGAGGAAGGTGAGGTCGGTGACCCACACCGGCCTGCGGAGTTGCAGCCAGTCGTTCGCCAGGTTCTTCGCGGAGAAGGTGGGTTCAGCTTCACCGATACGCCACACTTTTAAATCGTTCTCTTCGCCCCCTGGTGGAATATAATTAATTAAAGGCTTCCGTAAAACAGTGGCTAAGTCGTTCGGGTCGTCCTTAAATAAATAAATAAATATAAATATAAATAAATATAAATAAATACCTCTGGACATTATTCACACAGCGCCATCTAGCCCCAAACTAAGCATTAGCTTGTGCTATGGGTGCTAGACAACGGATAAACATTACTTATATAGATACTTTTTTTTGTAAATACATACTATATACATAGAAACACCCAGACCGATACAAACAGACATGTTCATGCACACAAATGTTTGTACCGTGCGGGGATCGAACCCGCGACCTTTGGTGTAATAGCCGGCTTCTCGACCATTACACCAAATGGCTCGTCAAAGCGAGGATATATAAGCGAGGTCGTGGGTTCGATTCCCGTCTTAGATCTGGTTGGTGGTGGGATTCAGAGTCCGAATTGCTACCTATCCCCACAGGTGATATCTGCCGCCATAATAGCAGCTTTGATGTGGATCTTTTTTTCGATCATCATGGCGCAGCTGTGACAGAGGTTAGTTAGAGATAACGAAAGTCAAGCTACCCACGCCGCGGTCGGTTAATGGATGGGTGACCATTCTGACCACATTTAGTGACATTTATTTCGAGCGTCTCCGTGCTTCGGAAGGCACGTTGAGCTGTTGGTCCCGGCTGATATTTACTATAATGTAGATATTAGTCGTCAAGCCTAGTCAGAGGCCATTTGGCGGCTTGATAACATCTGACATTAAGGTTGGTCACTTGCCTTACGCACCCCTCCACCAACCCGCACTAGGCCACCGTGGTGGAGTATGGCCCACACTATCTCACAATTGAGATAAGGCCTGTGTCCCAGCAGTGGGAAGGGAACGTATATAGGCTGATGATGATGATGTTATGCTGTACGCTATAAAGTAAAGTAAAGTATCACCCTATTTATGTCCCACTGCAGGGCAAAGGCCTCCATCCTTGAAATCAAGCCATCGCTACAATGATGGGTACTGGCTTAATCACCACGCTTGCCAAATGCGGATTGGTGATCACAAACCCGAGCTGTGTCCGAAAAAACCGACACAAAGTTAGCTCGACCCGGATTGAACCCAGGACCCCAAATCTCGGCCCGGTACTTAAACCACTAGACCATCGAGGCGTGTACGCTATAACTGAACGTAATTTCTGCATAGTGTGTCAGTAAATCAAATAGCATTGCAGGCGTAATCTTGCCGAACTTCAGTCTCGTAACATCACATAGGATGTAAGACTCTAAAACCATTATTATACCTATTGCGAACAATGCGCTGTCATCAGGACACATCCATGTAATTAGATCATTCAGCTGTGTACGTCTAATACAAATCATCTTCAACATACCTGTAGCGAACAACGTGCTGTCATCAGGACACGTCTATGTCATTAGGTCCTTCAGATGTGTACGTCTAATACAAATCATTATCATCCTTCCTACCTGTAGCGAACAACGTGCTGTCATCAGGACACATCCTCATCCGATCCAGCTTGCCAACTTCGATGATCTGCTCGCTCTTCTTGCTCCAGACTTTCACCACGCCGCCGGCCACCGCTGCCACTAGGCGGCGCTTGTGTCGCCCCAGGCCCACCACGTGGCCGGACCCGAAGTCAGCTGTGTATGTCTTCGTGAAGCCTTGCAGTGTGTCGTATACTTGTATCTGTTAATAATGTCAGTTTTATCTTAACATATCGAAACATCTGATTTCAATGGACGTAAGGAACGTTTTGCCCAAAATGAGTATGAATGCCTCCCTATGTACTTACTTTCTCTTTTTATCTGTACCATCCATGTATCAATATCGGCAATGAAGACAATTGACACATCAAAAAATTATCGTAAAGAATGGTTTCACCTGTTAATTGTAAAATTTTAGGTTGTAATAAATGTCAAAATCGCTTTTTTGTTTTTCAAGTCCATTATTTATTTATTTAAATAAAGCTTTATGTTCTTTAAGTCAAAATCTTGTGTGCACCAACTCTGTAAGCAAAATTGAGCCTAAATTGCTATGTACAACACTGGCGGCTTTTGCCTACAACAGTTGCCTTCCCCTGGTCCCTACATTTCTTCCCGGTCTCTCTCCCTTTCTTATCAGATCACGAGGTAAGCTGTCCCCCATTTACTGTTAAGCTCACTGGGCCTCCCGCAAGGGTCTAAACTGGTGTGCCCATCCGCACAGGGGGACACAGTGTTATAGAGAGGGGGAACGATCGGCCTCGTTATGGGGCTGAACACACCTTCACCGGGCACCGCAAGGTGCCTGAGATGTAGCCTGGGTAAGGCCCGCAGATGCCCCTCATAAGGGTGAATAACCACAGATAGTTAGAGCTTAAAGTTCACTTTTCAGAAATAATGTGCCTTACTTCCATAAATTTTGAGGTCATAAATATTGTTTGAAGACCTGATATTACATTTAACACCCCATTCAAGTGTTAATTCTAATACAATTGTGCTCCTTGCAACCATAAAAAACTGATGAAAGTTATAGTGTAAATTGTCTTATTACCTGTTGATTCTTTTTCCCTAACAATATTTCTGTCTGCTCAGCATTCCCCCATTCCATGAAAGTGATCCCTTCATCTTTCTGCAACGTCTTCACGTCTACTAGGTTCTCAATGCATTTCTTACTGTTCTTTGATGCGTCGGCGAAGTATTTTATATCTGCAAAAGCATTGATTCTAATTTTTACATTTATTTATATTTATAAGCATGCAAGATGCCTTAATAAAAAAGTCCATGGGCCTTTCCTCACTTAACAGTGTATAACTTGCTTCTTTAAGAACTAAAGGTGCTAGAAGGAAATACATTTAAAAAGAAACTGACTGCATGGCTACATGACAAATATTTTTATAATTTTCAAGAATATTTTAATTAGCGACATAATTTATAATTTATATTAATTAATTTAGATATTGTGTACTAATTATCATATATGACATTTTTAATTTGAATTTTATCTATGATTGATTTTGCATGCCTGCGAGCACTACCGGCGAACACGGTCGGTACTGACACCTTCCGCCTAGGCGCAGAATGCTTCGAGGGACCGTCTATTCCACTCTAATTCATTGGTCAAATCCAATAATGGATACCATGATTATATAAAGCATAGAAAAGAAAAAGAAAATTTTCTTGTTCTGTGATATAAAGTATTTGGGTCATTTTATTAATAAATAACAGTAACAGTAATAGTACAGTGCCAGATATTTTCCCGTGAAATAGAAGTGTGTCAAGCACTTCTGTGTTTCGGGGAAAGGGCACTGAAGCTAGTGAAATTACTGGGTATATGAGACCTAATATCTGTCGTCTCTTAAGGCGGGCAACGCACCTGCGACCCCAAGGGGGTCTCGGGTGCTTATGGGCGGCGGTGATCACTTATCATCAGGTGACCCACATAAAAAAAAAAACCTGTTTTTGCCACAGACTTGAATCCATGCCATTAAATTTATTTAACACTACCATTAATAATTAGTGATTAAAGGTGAATTATTACGAATTTTATTAACTTTCTCCGAATGAAATTACGAACTCATTTTATTTAAGAATGACTTACGTTTAAAAGATCCTATTTTCGTGGCGACGAACAAATCTATTTCTTTATTTTGTGTGATCATCATTTTGATTATTTAAAACTTAATTTATAACAAAAAATGCAAAATTCCACATTCCGCACAAAACCACACGTGAATCTGCCTGTCAAAGTCAAATTTTGTTATGTTATGACATTTGATTTTTTTTAATTTATTTTAACGACTGCAAAACTGCTTACAATTCATCACAATCGAGAATCGAAAAATGAGATTACCTACTTCAAGTTAGGTAGAACATCACTAAGATGATTGACAGTTGACTTTTAAAAAAAAGGCTGTCACCAAAAAATTTCTTGTTTGGGTGTTGTTGTTGTGATTGTGATCGATTTTGAATTTCTTATTTAATTTGATTGAAAAATGCAATATTTTGTTATCTGTCAAATAAACACTATCTGGCTGTTTATCTGAAGATTGAAAAATCGGCCCTTAATCTTATAACTATAATATTTACTTTCAGAATCACTCAATTAGTGTTCTATTAAATTTAATTTTCGATTGTATACTTACAAAAATGGAAAAGACAACAGTTACTTATGAAAACATAGATTTCTCGAATACGTGTCGCACTTGCCTATGTAATGATAAATTAAACCCGATTTTTGAAAGTCCTGAAGAATACAAACTGTATTCTAATGCTCTACTGATGGTAGCAGGCGTAAAGGTAACTATGATGCATATTCATCTCATTTTAAATAAGTTTGAGTTCAATAAAATCTTAACACTTCCGTAATGACCGTTGAATAGTATTTTCCCGATTATTAAGGTACTAACCCTTTCCATGCGGCTGGCGTAATATTACTTTTAATTAAAAACCGTTTAAGACACAGTAGTTGTGTTTTTTCATATAAATAAATCCTAGTTTTTAAAATGATTAGTCATTAGACCAATAAGAAAGTTAGTTCACCTGCAAAATAGTAAACCTCAACAAACTCACGTGAAGTTGTGGAAAAATACTTACTTATTATTATATCGTTATAAGCCATTGATAGTGTATTTAAAAAAGAGGTAGATACCGCACTAGGGCTCGAAAAATGCTCCGCTCATATTGTGTTAATTGACACAAATCATTTTAGACGCATCGGTTAATGGATGGGTGACCATTCTGACCATATTTAGTGACATTAATTTCGAGCGTCTCCGTGCTTCGGAAGGCACGTTAAGCTGTTGGTCCCGGCTGATATTTACTATAATGTAAATATTAGTCGTCAAGCCTAGTCAGAGGCCATCGGCTTGATAACATCTGACATTAAGGTTGGTCACTTGCCTTACGCACCCCTCCACCAACCCGCACTAGGCCAGCGTGGTGGAGTATGGCCCACACTATCTCACAATTGAGATAAGGCCTGAGTCCCAGCAGTGGGAACGTATATAGGCTGATGATGATGATGATGATGATTTTAGACGCATAATGTCAACGGTTGGTGAAGCACATAGATTTATTATATCTCGACGGATCAAATTCTAATCGCCGTGCGTCAAAGGATGGCATATCTACCTCTTTTTTAAATACACTATCAATGTTATAAGCGATCTAAATACAAAGCCGCCTGTACATTGATGGGGGAATTGAATTAATGCTTCTGCATGGAAAGGCAAATGCGATATAGGTATCAAAAACATTGTATATATCAGATAGAGCCGTATTTCACTCTGGACTTAAAGATTCCAAAGATTCCCTATTAATAGTGCTCTGGAAATAACTATACAGGTTGAGTGCCTCCTTAGCTATCTGCAAGAAAATATTATGTACAACTTAGTACTTATGTACGAGCCATTTGGTGTAATGGTCGAGAAGTTGGCTATTACACCAAAGGTCGCGGGTTCGATCCCCGCACGGTACAAACATTTGTGTGCATGAACATGTCTGTTTGTATCGGTCTGGGTGTTTCTATGTATAATATGTATGTATTTACAACAAAAAAAAAAGTATATAAGTAATGTTTATCCGTTGTCTGGCACCCATAGCACAAGCTAATGCTTAGTATGGGGCTAGATGGTGCAGTGTGAATAATGTCCAGAGATATTTATTTATTATTTATTATTATATAGAAATAAACATCAACATTAGAACAAACACAAATGTTTATATAATGAACCCCACTACCCAAACACTACCATTTCAGCCTTCTGAAACTACACACTTTAAACAGCATTATCATAACATCACCATAATATTCTGTTCTGTCTTTCAGATAGAAATTAATGATGGTTTACCGCAAAAAATGTGCACGGACTGTATAAATACACTAAACAAGTCATTAAGATTCAGAAAACAATGCAAAAACGTTGAGAGACAACTCTTAAGTCTAAAAAAGCATATTAAAAGTGCTTACATTAGAATGAAAGTGAGCACAAACTCTGATTCAATGAATGATACTGTCGTTACAATTATGAAAGAAGACTGTGAAATAAAACAAGAAGATCATTATGAGTTTTTAGAAGACTATGATGATGATGATAAACCACTCAGATGTTTCGTTAACGTTCCATCTGACGTTGCAGATTCTGAAAAGTTAAATTTTTCAGATAATGATCAGATTTTAATAGTAAAAAAAGTAGAGAAGGATGGTAAAAGAAAACGTAAGAGGAAAGAAGTAATAGATAATAAAGATCCACCGTACCAAGAAATAAATAGTATGGATTGTATGACGCAACGAGTTTGTTGTAAAATATGTCATAAAGAGTTGTCTATAAGGTAGAATTTTTAATTGTTTCTTGTAACTATAGTATGTTATTATTCCAGAAAAAAAAACCAAATTGTCCAGGTTTAAGGCTGGGATCGAACCCGCACCACTTGTTATCCGGACGAGTACACTCTCAACTATTTTTATTGTATAGAATTCTTGCTGGTCTATGTGATGTGATTGGACAGGTAGTTTTTAAGTTATCTACGTAAAAAGAAAGGTATAGTGCCCGGCAAACATCTTGTAATCGGGTTTGTGCAGTACGCAAATTTTGAGATGCCTGCGCGCTATTGATCAGAAGCATACTGCGCGGGCGACGGGAGATAAGCGCGCGCTATTGGTCGTGCGCAAGTGCACATGCGCGAATTTTCCCCCACTCCATCGACCGAGAGCGTCAAGAAGTTTGCCGGCACCTATACTAGGTAATGCACTCACTCATCACTAAATCTCAGAAACTACAAAATCTACAGTCTGACCAAAAAGAGTAGAAATTAAAAAGTGGCAATACTGTAGTGTCATCCCTTTCAAATCATTCAAAGAAAAAAGGGAGGACAATACAGTATTGCCACTTTTTAATTTCTACTGTTTTTGGACAGACTATAGAAGTTTCAGTTTTTGTATGGGGGTTCTGTTTTTAAGTTTGATCATTTATGCTTGTCAAAAATGAATAGGTTTTTTAATGTTGTTGACGAGCCATTTGGTGTAATGGTCGAGAAGTCTGCTATTACACCAGAGGTCGCGGGTTCGATCCCCGCACGGTACAAACATTTGTGTGCATGAACATGTTTGTTTGTATCGGTCTGGGTGTTTCTATGTATAATATGTATGTATTTACAAAAAAAAAAGTATATAAGTAATGTTTATCCGTTGTCTAGCAACCATAGCACAAGCTAATGCTTAGTTTGGGGCTAGATGGCGCTGTGTGAATAATGTCCAGAGATATTTATTTATTTATTTATTATTTATTGAATTACGCGGACGAATTCGTTGTGCTTGTAGTAACAATAATAACCCTTTCGATCTTCAGATGATGTTGATGATTCCAGGAGCATAGACGGCCACATGGGTCGGATGCATCCTGGAGCCGACGAGAGGAAGGTGAAATGCGAGCTGTGCGACACCTACGTGCTCGCTGAGAAGCTGAACCGACACGTCGTTCTGAGGCACGGGGCCAAAGGGTTCCGGTGTGGAGTGAGTGCTAATAAACCTTATAAATGAATCTTTTTATAAATTGAACTTTTAATAAACCTTCACTCTTTCTCCGAGCCGTTAGGAGGTCGGTGTTGTCAGTCTTTTTTTAAATAACATAACAAGATTTTATTTGAAGTAACTCTCTTAAGGGTTCTGCCGGAATACCAGCGCTGCTGTGCTGTTTTCTAAAATATATATGTCACACACAGCAGTATAATTATGCTGAGGCAAGAACCCTGTTGGCCTGTTTTGTAATTTAGTTTTTAAGTAAAATTGTTTTATTTTCATTATTATTCATTTTTTGTGTATGTTTAAAATATGTTTTCTTTCTTTCTAAAATCACAATAAAATAAGATGCGCCAACATATTTCATGATTTTTTCCCGGAGCTTGATATAAACACTTTTCCGCGATGTCCATTGAATTATTATTTCACCTGATCTTTTGACTAGAAAATTGGCGAAATGACAATCAATAAAATAGGCTGTAGCGACCCCTTACCATGAGTTAGGCTGCGTAACCACAATCCTAGGAGGATTTTGTTGGATATTAATAGGCTGGCACGTTTAATAATGTTTGTCTTTCAGTACTGCAAGGTTGAGCATGAGAATAGAGAGCAACTGGTAGAACATGTTACCAACTGCAGTGCTAAGAAAAAGAAGAGGCAAATTAGTGAAGCGGTGAGTAGTATCCCCATAGCATCATTCCATGATCTGGATTTAGCGTTTTTTGTTGTAATGGTCGAGAAGTCGGCTATTACACCAGAGGTCGCGGGTTCGATCCCCGCACGGTACAAACATTTGTGTGCATGAACATGTCTGTTTGTATCGGTCTGGGTGTTTCTATGTATAATATGTATGTATTTACAAAAAAAAAGTATATAAGTAATGTTTAACCGTTGTCTGGCACCCATAGCACAAGCTAATGCTTAGTTTGGGGCTAGATGGCGCTGTGGGAATGATGTCCAGAGATGTTTATTTATTAACATAAGCATGTCGCAGTCCACTGCAGGACATAGGCCTCTCCAAACGCTCGCCACTTCGATCCTCGGCTACTCGCATCCAGCTCCTGCCAGCCATCTTGCGCAGATCATCGCTCCACCTGGCCTGATGGCGTACTACACTGCGTTTACCGAGACGCTAAAGACGGATGGCTAAGTAATGAAACTCCTTGCCTGCGGAGGTATTTCCAGACCAGACTTGGGAATCTTTAAGTCCAGAGTGAAAAGGCTATATATTTGTGTAAGCATGTACTACCCTAGGCCGCATCACACTTACCATCAGGTGAGATTGTGGCCAAATGGTTACCCATTTCGCATTAAAAAAACGCGGTTTCCACTCTAATTAACCCTAACCCTAACGTCGCAGAACGTATAGAAAGCTTAAGGTGAAATTGTATTTGCTCCACCGGCGAGGAATGGAAATTGCTGCACCAACAACATAAAGACAACGTTCGGGGACCGAACCCGCAACTTCTTGCGTTCAAACGGATTTCTTAACCACACCAAAATGGTATTTTAGTTGTTTGTGAACTTCCTCAGGGTCGGCAGATGTTGGAGTGCGACGTGTGTCATAAAACGATGCAGAAGTCAAGTTTAAGGATGCATAAAGCGATCAAGCATGCCGGACTTGGACCCGTCTGTGAGGTACGTAGGGGAAGGTGGGGACGCTTCGTACGGTTTTTACATTTTATTTTTTTTATTCTTTATTTTTTCATGAATTAATCACCTGACAGCTTTAATTTATAGTCTAACTATCTGAGATTCATAAAAAAAAAAATGAATGATGATTTTCATCTAATGTTTCAACCATAATTACGATTTAAAAAAAAAATGGAATTTGTACGAATCTGCCCCACCAACACGCAGAGAAATATCTGGCAACCTATACGAGAAAAAACGCTACTGTAGCTAGAACTTCTGTTAGCAATCGTGACAGCAAGACTTCGCTTGTTGACTTTACAAAAGCCATTCTGTTTGTATTTTTACCTATCGGTTTTTAATGACAACTAGATGTTTAGTGTATCTGACCAAACAATATAATACTCACTACAAGGTAAATATCGTGCCTCTTACAATACCATGTAATTGTAACCATACGTCAAGTAGACATTACTAGATCGATTGTAAGGACTACTATGCAAATCTGGTAAACATAGACACTTTTTTTTTTGGGTTTACTAAATACTTTGCTGTATCTACTAATGAATTTGTTTAACATAACGACGTGAACATTAATGATAACTATTCGTTTTGCAGCGCTAGCTTTTTGTTTTTGTAACAAGTACAATACTCATTGTAATGCTAGCATCCTAGGTATTGTTACAGCTACTATTTCGTATGCAGTAGCTACTGGACTGGTTTTTGCTGCCAATACACCATCCTTCTTATCGTCAAATCGGCATGACGCGATCGATTGGATCAAATCGAATTGACCGTATGTGGGCGTGAATTGACATGTCAAATCTTTTTGTCATGCCAATCTACGCCCATATACGGTCAATTCGATTTGATCCAATCGATCGCGTCATGCCGATTTGACGATAAGAAGGATGGTGTATTGGCAGCATAAACCAGCCCAGTAGCTACTGCATACGAACTATTAGATGAAGCCTGCAATCTAGTGCAATTACAGTACTAACGGATCCTTTCAGGCTTTTAGTTGACAAAAATACAATTTTATTTGTCTTAGTATGAGTAAATAAAACTATTTTCTCCATTAAAGCCTAAGAGGGATCCGTTGTTGGTGCTGTCAGTCCACTGGATTGCAGACGCTTCATCTAAACGCAGTTCATAGAACCATCAGTAAGTGTGACGTCTTTTGAAATTTATAAAAAAAATGCATTTTTCATTACAATATCCAAAGACTACGACTATCTAGTATCATAAAGTCGAACACAGAGTTCAACAGGTGCTAGAATCTTAGAAATTTAGATTATCGGCATTTTTGTTAAGACGTCGCACGCGCTGAGGCTCATTATGCAGGTTTAGGTTTCCTGGAATCAAAAATAAAAATGTCAAGTACATAGAAAAATGACATTTATTTTATAACCATCACAATCATTAGTGCAATATCTATACCTATCATTCCTACACATCTTAGAAGTATTCTAATGAGCGTTTTCACGAATACTACATAGACATAAATGTTTTAAACATAAAATTAAAATAATTTGTACTTCACAATTACCGGTTGGAGCGTTAAGTTGTATTTTAAATATTTCTCACGCCGGTGAGCTATTGCGACCTGCACATCTATTGGTCTCAGCACGTGTGTAATGGAGTTATCCTTCACTTCAGCTTTGGAAGGCCGCCATACTTGCTTTTTCATCCTGTGTGTTGGGTTTCCCAGAAGCAGCGGCAAAAGCATAAATGCTAATATTGATTGGATTTCCTGGTAATTGTCATCATCTAAAAAAACAAAAGACGTTAAGTAAATAAAATTAAAATATTTACAATATACCTTATAATAACCATAATTTGAAATAATTCGTAGATTTATTACCTATAAGAAACAAGAAGACAAAATAATTTTAAGTAATTAACATTTTTATATGGAACATACTAATTATAAAACCTAGTGGTACTACTCACCTTTGTTTAGAAGCTGAAGTTGTTCCAGTATGTCTTTTACTTCAGGTATTTGGCTTTTAGATAGAGCTAATTTGAAAATGTTTCTTTTTATTTTGGGAATGTTTCAAATATTTCATTTCCTGACGATGGATATAATGTAAAAACTGAAAATCATCAGTAAGAAGCTCATGCCACGTTTTTAACACTGGGTATTTATTAATGTATGTTTCTATGGTCATTTCAGAAGTCTCTATTTCTGTTTTGTGCCACTTCTCTACCACTGAATGCCAGGGTTCCGTACAGTTTTGGAGCCACTGGATATCTTCATCTGAACCAGTTTCTGGAAAGATACATGAACTAATAAAAAATCATAAAATATAGATTAAAATAAGTTGCAAGTTATAAAAAAAGAGACAAACTTAAGGTTGAGGTCACTAACAAGAACAAAAAAGGAGGAAAAGTGCAAAAACACATCTTTAAATAATCATAATTTTACCTAAAACCATTAATAACCAGAATACCTACTATACTACCTGGGCTGATTGACAACCTCTCTGCCTATTTGGGAGAGGCCCTAGTCCAGCAGAGGGGTGGGATCACTATTGGCTATTTAAAAAAAATTGAATACCTTGGTAGGTAATTTAATACTTGCCTGTTTCATCGACTTCTAGTGGTTCATTGCTGTAATTGTCGATGTTGCTGCAACTTTTCTTTTTAACTCTTAAACACCCGACTGAAAGCCGGGTGTCGCGTAAACAATAGATTTTCTATTGTGTCTGGTTTTCCGGGGCTAGATGGATTAATAACCTTAGCCTCCCTAAGTTCGCAGCGCCTATTTTGTAGACAATCATAATATAATTTCTCCTTTGCACATCTTTTAATTTTAAGTTTAGTATCATTAATGCATGGAATGAAAAATGTACTTATATTTTCCTTTTTGAATACTTAAGTTATCTCTTGTGCTTTTGTAAGTAGTATAGAACTGTCTATTCTTTTATTTGGGTCTGATTCCATTAGATATTTTATAATTATATTGCAATTTTTTCTTCGCCCATTATTTGATAAGCCTTGTCCTGAATATAAATTTAGCAGGCCCCATCCTTCGTTTGATTTTAAAAGAAGATTTTTCATTGACTGGAAAAAACACAAAATATTTATTAAAATAATTAAGTAGGTATTATAATGATATATATATATATATATGATAAAGTTTTTTTAAAGCCATCTACCTATATAATTTAGTTCTATATCTGTTTTATTTTAGGTCAAATAGTTACTTTATTTAAAGTATTCATCTTACCAAACATACATCTTCATTATAGATGGTCATATCCTGATCTTCACTCTTGGTAGCCACCTGATCCTCACTAGTGGTAGCCACTATAATGGGTTAGTTAATTTGTTCCAGTTGTCCAAGTTTTTTAAAAATTTGGCTCGTTCTCTAATTGGAAGGATTAGTTCTTTAACTAGACTAGCATCGACAGTGTCCATATTGTTATATTATTTACTGAAAAATCATAAAAACAAAGATTATTAATTATAACTCATGCAAAGTCCCAACGCAAAAAGCATAATTTTTGACCTAGGAGGAATCAGACACTTGTCTTGGTAATCTACGTTTTATAAAACAAGCCTATTGACTAGTTACCTATTTCGCCTGTTTTGGAGCTGAGCTGACACATTCGGTGACTTAAATGCCGAACTGCAGAGATTAATATAAAATGACCGTGTCAACCTCATGTACTAATAATTTATAGCGTTTCAAGACTTTTTACTATAAACTTATAAAGTCATTATGTACATGTGGCTGATCAATCAATCAATCTTCTCGTTGTAGTATTCATAGCATTTATTCAATCAAATTAAATAAGTTAGAGTACCAACAACTTATTTAATTTGAATAATAGCTATATATACTACAGCAAGAAGATTGACTACATCAGCCACATGCGAGTACAGAACAAATTTAAATACTATAGAGATGAAGAGGTACCAACTTACCTTGAAAAGTATTAATATATTGAGGTTAACCCCACTGCTGCAAATACTGTGGGATATCTCCATCAACGTCATCAGACATCCCGTGAATCTCTTCAAATAAATAGGTATAGCAAACTCTCAAATTAACAAAACACTACATAGTGAATTTTGTTAAGCCCGGTATACCTTAAAAGAGGACTGATGTTCCAGACTACATAACAGAGTTGCATCTTGAAATGAGTCAATGAAAGATTTTGAATAGGCTGTTTTACTTCAAACGTCTTGGTACATAATATTATGTAATATAGAGCCCCAGGAATATACTGTTCGACAACGACAAGAGACAAAATATGATAGTAAAATAGTGGAAAACACAATGGCGCCGCGGGCGGCCGGGTTATAGTGCTGTACTGGCAGGGCGGAGGGGCGCGGGAGTCGCGGCACGGACTGTCAACTGATCGTTTTGTCATGCAAGTTTTTTGATTGTTTAAAAAAACACAGTTTTTCATAAACAGAACAAGATGCTTAGCTATGAATACCACCTTGATTGTTATTGTAACATTATTATTTTAAATATTTTAAAACACGCTAACAGAATAGCAATGATTAATACATACATTGTACCGTTTACTGTTTCCGGTGTGGTTTTTACTATAATATTCTTGTTATTCTAATAACACTACTTAAAAAGTAAACCAAACTAAACGAATATTATACGACACTTAGAACGATATGTATTGCAAACAATAATGTAGTTGTAATAAAAAGATTATTGTTTTGATTACAGATACACCCGTAGTCTACCAGTAACATTGTAAATCAGTAACTGAAACTAGATCATTTAGTAACTGCGAATTCCTGTTTCTTAGTACATACAATACATTAAATACATATGATCATAATTATTGTAAAAGATGCAATAATTATTGATGTTTTAGTTCAATAATATTTTTTTGTGAGCTACATTAATCAAATAATACAATGAAACATACAATTAGTAAGAGTGAATAATTAGTCGTAGAGCTAACAAGGATCAAGTATTTCAAACTAGAAAAGTTGTAACCTATTTTAACTATTCGATTAAGTAGTTCTGTTTGTCACCGATTTCTCTGCGTGAACGGGGCACCTCATACAGTGTTGAGAGACAGTTTCAATGTGTACTTGTCCGCAGCTTTTCTATATGACAATACTCCTTGCATAATATCCTGTATTGCTGACTGCATGGATTCATCATCCACAGTTTGTCTCTTGTCTTTTTGGTTTATAAGTCCGCATCATGTTTCTGTGAAGAAATAATAAGAAATAGGTATTAAAATATTTAATATAGGTACGTACATCGACGATTGCAAAACACAGGACAAAGTTAATGCAAATATTAGCAATTAGCACACTAACACTAAATCGTACCTACCTACTAATTTGGGTACATTTGTACGCGTACAAATGTGCCCCATCTAGTTTTGTCCGAATGTACCCCACTAACTGAATAACAACAAAATATAACCTCTTCTAATATTAATAGGAAAACGTCATAAATTAAGTATTGAAAACGTATCTTACAAAGTCTGTTCCACATAAGTTGTCCTTTAGCCGCTATATTGGCAGCATTGCCTACGCTTTGTAAATCTGTCAAAAAACAGATTGAATGTATTGAAAAACAATACTACCAATATAGCGGCTAAAGGACTTCTTATGTGGAACAGACCGTAAGTATATTTGACTACTTACTGATAGAATACTCTTCACGAAAACTTGTTTTATCTACGGTAACAATAGACAAAATCATTGACCAAAAAATTACTTACCGAGCGCGAAAACACATTCGTGTCCATCATTTCACTCTCACCCTCACCGGTGCGAATGACGCGATACTACGTTGACGTAAAGGTAGCACATAGACTCACGTACATATAAAAAAGCAAGACCGTACGTTGTTTCGTTCAAGTTTTATTTTGACTGTATGAGGGTGCCCCACGTACGGAGGGTCCCCACCTTCCCTCTTTTAAATAAATATTTCTGGACATTATTCTCACAGCGCCATCTAGCCCCAAACTAAGCATTAGCTGGTGCTATGGGTGCCAGACAACGGATAAACATTGTTTATATACTTTTTTTGTAAATACATACTTAATATACATAGAAACCAAATAGAAACACCCAGACCAATACAAACAGACATGTTCATGCACACAAATGTTTGTACCGTGCGGGGATCGAACCCGCGACCTTTGGTGTAGTAGCCGACTTCTCGACCATTACACCAAATGGCTCGTCTGACTACTTATTATGTATAATCTCTTTCAGCACTGCGGGAGGAAATTCGGCAACAAGTTCCGTCTGAACGAGCACTACAGAGCGAAGCATGGCTACGAGAAGTTCAAGTGCTCCTACTGCGACTTCCAGAGCGCCGGCATCATGTCTATGAGAGTGAGTAGAGCTCCGATGGGTGGTTACATTCCCTCTAATATGGTTGAGTGAAATTATGGCTGGCACATACGTCATACTTGTGCTGCAGGTGCCACCTTTGGGCACTGGTCTTCCAGGGCTCACGGATTTTTCTCGATTATAGTCTCATTCTTATACTTTATACTGTATGGCTTGGTATTCTAAAACTAATCAGTAATTGTAACAATCAAATTGTAAACAAACATGGCGATGAAAAAGAGTAACTGTCGAGTTTCTTGCCGGTTCTTCTCGGCAGATGACTGCATTCCGAAGCCGGTGGTAGAGTCACTCTGTAATTGACGATTCATAAATACTTGATACAAGTTTACATGAATAAAGAATATTTTGATTTTGATTTTTTTGATTTTGATGTCACTTCAGTTGGCAGACAGACACCGGATAAGCGCCCACCGCGGCCTATTCCGTTGAGGGACTCTTCACCAGGAAGCGTCGCTCAATGTCCTGCCAGACTCAATATCTGATCTTCGAGCCTTTGATTTCAAGTGTACTAACTCCCACATTAATACTGCCGGAACACAGGCAGTGCTGTTATGGCGGCAGTTTTCACCTGTGGGTGGTAGCTAGCCAGTCGGACTCTGAAAAAGCCCTACCACCAACCAGACCCAAGGCGGGAATCGAACCCACGACCAGGGTTTGTTCCCTGGAGGCGGCTCTCGTCTGAGTAAGTATCTCCTTACAGCTTACCATATTGAAGTAGCACTCTTTTACTTTTTTTTGTATATATTCCAGAATCATGAGCGTCGCCATAGGGGGGAGAAGCCGTTCGCGTGTGAAGAGTGCGGCGCGAGGTTCCACGCAGCCTACCTGCTCGCACAGCACAAGCACAGCCATCGCACCGAGAAGCTGGTCAAGGTTAGGATCGACACTGAATTCTCTACACGAGAGATTAGGAGTTGCAAGGGAATCAGACGGACGGAAGATGTTCACACTACCCACTAAACTCCCTCGGATTCCCCTTCACACCCGAGACGGAGACAGTAACCGCCGGTTCACACATGTCTCCGTTTTACTGTACCGTTTTATCGTGTACGTTTTTTTCGTCGATGGCGTATGTATTACTGTATACAGAATACTGTGCCATGTGTGAAGTCGCTCATACAACTACATACGCCATCGACAATGACGTTCAATTAAAAAACTAGACTGACAATCACGCTCAAATATTGTCCGAAGCAAAAGTCTGCCCACCCGACTATTGGGCAGAGTTTTCGTTTAGTTGTATACAATTGACATTAAACACTAAATGCCACGAGATAAGGTGTTAATTTGAACGAATGTGTTAATGTGATCAGTGTCAAAGCCGCTCGGACGTTTTTTGAGGAATTTTTCTTAGAGATTGGGTGTCTAGTTGTATATTGAACGTCATTGGTTATAGCAGGCTAGCTGCGCTTGCGACTGTGTGTGGAGCTCGGGAATAAAGTCGTTTGTCCCACTACCCGCTAAACTCCTCCGGTTTCCTCTTCACACCCCAGAAGGACGAGCTGGTTCCATCCTTATGGTGTTTCACATAGTGTTGCAAAAAAACCGTATTTTTTCTGGTGTGAAAAAAAAACGTTGAAAAAAAACCTGAAAAAAAAACTGTTTTTTTTCTGGACCATGATTTTTTTCAAGAGTACGAAATCCAAAACTTTTAAGACAAATACTTAAGAATACATATAATTATATTAATTGTTTTTTTTTCATTTTGCATCACTAGTTTCACCGAGTACCCTGATGTAGTACGCAGCCCACCTGATGGTAAGCGGCCACTGCGGCCTATTCTATTGAGGGCCAGTAGCGTAGCTATGGGGGGGCGGTCCGCCCCGGGCGACACTTTTTAGGGGGCGGCAAAATTTCCTGGAGCAAAAAAAAGAAAAAAAAGGGGCGGCAGAATTCGTCTTCCGCCCCGTGGGCTGCTTTGCCAACTGGAGGAGCAAAAAAAAAAAAGGGCGGCAGAATTCTTCCGCCCCGGGCGGCTGACACCCACGCTACTAGGCTTGTTTCCACTAAGAATGAATCGGATGGCTTAGAGTTTCTAATGATTAATCATGATATGTAGTAAACAAAAAAAACAACTTTTTTACTAAAATAAAATAAGATTACAAATATTTTTGGAAATTAAAATCGGCAAAATTACTTATTTAATCACGTGACATTAAACAACAATCAGAGACGCGTGACGTCAGTCCTCGCAAAACACCGGTTGCAGCTGTATAATCCCAACTAACAAACTATTCCTATAGAATGCGTCTTTATGGCCTGAACATTTATACTTGTTATAAAAGAGCATTTATTATGCTAATGTGTCATATAATGGCACATTATAAGGAATATTAGCAATATTAACTTTACTCTTATAATTTGGCTGGGTAGACGTTAATAAACCCAATTAATACGGCTCTAATAAGGGTTCGAAATGTGTTGGTCTTATAGAGGCTAGTTATATTGCTCTTTAGCCGTATAATATTCAAAGTCATATGAAGGCTTTATAAAGGCTTTTAATATGGTCAATTATTCGTATAAAGGAAATCACAAGGTAATTATGATGCTGTTTAACTAATTTATCATATAGGAGCTTTTAATAAGACGTCTATCCAACAAACGAATTTTAGCATTTTATATGACCTTAACAAGGATAAAAGCAATCTAAATTCTCTTATACAGTGACTATAAAGATGTTATTCTCTTTATGGTTACGTCAAATGCTTTATATAACTAGATTCGCTATTTTGAAGTTGTGTCAAATCTCTACTTCTATAATGTCAAAAATTTACCAAGCCGCTTCCAATGAATCAGCAAGTGGTTCCGTAGAGGATTATTTTATAGAAACTGAGAATAAAAAGGAAACCAGTGACGAAGAATATAACTGTAGCGATAGTGATATAGACGTATTTTTACGTCTTTGACTACCCCTTCGAGTCTTCAATAATTAATATTTATAAATGTGAAGATTACATCTCTAATATAATAAATCAAAATATATAATTATATGACTTTTCATGTGCTGTCATTAAATGTAAATTGTTAAATGTAGTATTCGGATTGTATCTTACACCATTAACCCATACTTTGTAAAATAAAACAACAATTTTTTTATTGAGATATATTATTACCAATTAATTAAGGATTACAATATTCGCATTCTTCTTTCATAAATGGTCGTAAATCAAAAATACTCATTCGACCAATCACAAAGTGTAAAGGTGAACCAGAAAAGGACGAATATGTAAAATTAAAACATTTCTTTCTCAGAATAAAATGTGTCCACTTCCATGACCACAAATTAAGGTCTTTCCTTTGTAAAAATTTGTCAACTTTTGCCAATTTGTATACAGCAATATCTGTTGACAAACATAAATTATATATTAGTAATATAATTATATTCTTTATTTCAAACTTAAAATAAGCGTACAAAAGCGAGCTTCGGTATCCCTATAAGGAGATCTCTTCCAGCCAACCATACTGTTTTTTTTTTTCATTTATATTTATATGAGAACAAGACCAGTTATAGCTAAGTACGGTTTTCTTCGTGTTAAAGGAACCCTAACGATATTAAAATGGCGATGGCACAAGCAACAATAGTTGCCATTATAAAGTCTTCACTCTTATAGACGCCTTGTAGACGATATGCGAATCGCTTTACTCATATAGTAGCACTGTATATGACTAGACTAAATAATAAATACCGTTTTTAGCACAAAAACAGCTTAAAAGCAGGGGCGGGTTGGTACTAAAACACTCAGCGTACCACATTTTACCATGCATTTAAATTCCCATACACTTTTCACTAGAAACAAGCACATAAACCACATAATAAAATATTAACTTACCGTTTACTTTCAGATTAAATATGGTTGACGACTGACGTTTCTTTTTCTTATTGCGAAAGTTCTCACAAAAAGACATATTTTAGAATTTGATTTGCCACAATAAGTTTAACCGGAGCTTTTTAGCAGCATTTTTCATGCCATTACAAGTTTAATAAGCTAATTCCATGCCATAATACAACACGTATAAAAATAAAATGAGCGGATAATAAAGCAACTATAAGGCCGGTATATGGTTAATTAGTGATATAAAGTGCGCCCAAACCCACCCTTATTAGCGATAATACGGCTGTTATAAGAGTAATATTTTTGGCAATCAAAGCCACTTTATGGCCAATTTTTGTTAGTTGGGAATGATCTCGTCGACTGACATCAACAAACTCGATTGTTTCGCGAGGATAGACGTCATTCAAGACGCCATGACAGTCTTGGCCTTTCCAAAGTTAATTTTAAGTTTATTTCTAAAAAAGCAAAATACTTATGAAAAAGGCCTATTTTTCTAAAAATAATATATATTTGGGGTAAAATAGATACTAAACTATAGTTTTAAACGAATTTCCAAATTTTGTCAACTAGCCTATTAGAGGGACACTAAAATCAGGAAGTGTTGTTCAGTGTGTTGCTATACTGTTCGCTTCTTTGATCAGAGGGGAAGATTGTGACTTTGACAGATTAGGTTAGGCTAAACTGCTTCAGACTATACTCTGATAGTGATAATTATAATATTATGTCTGTCCGTCCGTCAGTGCGACCGCTGCCCGGCGCGGTTCAAGACGCGCAACGGCCTCTACGCGCATCGCGCGGCGAGACACGGACGCAACACACGACAGCCGCGACCAACTGATCAACAACAGTAGTGAATAAACTGATTATACCAACGCTGTGTTTCATTTATTTATTAAAACATTGTCCACTAAATTATGATACAAAAGGCGGACTTAAGGCTAAATGCATTCTCTACCAGTGAACCTTTGGGGGGAAAACGAATGTTTTAATGCAAAAGTGAGAAGAGCAAGAACTAAATAAAACTGAAACGGCCTTACGCCCGGTTCACAGTTTCACACATGGTCCGTTTTACTGTTCCGTTTTCGTCGTAATCGTTTACGTTTTTTTTTCATCGATGGCGTATGTAGTTGTATGAGCGACTTCACACATGGCACAGTATTCTGTATACAGTAATCCATCCATCGACGAAAAAAGACGTACACGATAAACCGGGACAGTAAAACGGATCATGTGTGAAGGGCGTTAGGAGCATCAT
Organism: Mecyna flavalis; assembly: GCA_949319885.1. Lineage (NCBI taxonomy): Eukaryota > Metazoa > Arthropoda > Insecta > Lepidoptera > Crambidae > Mecyna > Mecyna flavalis. The sequence goes on from OX439422.1 coordinate 1,117,415, forward strand.
CTTAAGATATACATAATGTAATGAAAACCTATAGTATTTTTTTTTTGTTTGTTTTATCTGCATGCTCGCTAAAATGTGCTTGGGGTGGTGGCGTTATGTGTCGGGTGGTTACATTCCCTCTAATATGGTTGAGTGAAATTATGGCTGGCACATACGTCATACTTGTGCTGCAGGTGCCACCTTTGGGCACTGGTCTTCCAGGGCTCACGGATTTTTCTAGATTATAGTCTCATTCTTATACTTTATACTGTATGGCTTGGTATTCTAAAACTAATCAGTAATTGTAACAAACAAATTGTAAACAAATATGGCGATGAAAAAGAGTAAGTAACTGTCGAGTTTCTTGCCGGTTCTTCTCGGCAGATGACTGCATTCCGATACCGGTGGTAGAGTCACTCTGTAATTGACGATTCATAAATACTTGATACAAGTTTACATGAATAAAGAATATTTTGATTTTGCAATCGGCTATTTAGCCATAATCAGATGTTTTCTTTCTTTCTGGGATTACATACATTTGTTAGGTGTAGTTCCAATAAACTACACCATATATTTGGTAGAGACTAATTAGTTAGTTTCTCTGGTCTATGTCCAGTATTTGCCATCTTTTTAGGCGAGTCACTTCTTCCTGTCGGGTCAGTAGGTTCTTTGCCAATTCATTTGTAAACCTATACTTAGTATAGTGATAAAATTAAACAGCCACATAAGGAAGAATGTATATTATCAGTCGTGTTCCCTGAGGCTGCGCAGCAGCGCCCACAGCGCGGCGTCGGCGCCGGCCGGGCTCAGCTCGAACGCGCGCAGCTGACGGTTCCGCTCGCACTTCACGTCTGATCAGCGTTCAGGATATTATACATACATACACTACTACTACTACAGTACTTAAAATAGTTATTTATGTGACTGTTGCATAATGTGGGTCATTAAAATACGAATGTGGTTTTATGAAACAAACGAAGTGAGTTTCATAAAAGGATCACATGAGTATTTTAATGCCTAATTATGTACAGTCACATACATAACTTTATCTTCATTCATACGATAAATGTCTATTTTAAAGTCAGGATCGATGTGAAACCGCGTGGAATATAATCCGTAGTACCAGGAGAGCAGAGAAGAACAAGAAGCTAGGCTAGCTCGCGTCTTTCAAACTCTTTGATTTAATGAATAGTTACGCTGCGGTTATGCTCTCCTGGTACATTTGAAAATACATCAAGATGTTTTGCTTACATATGTTAGCGTCAAATCCATTAATTTTTACTTTTTAAGAAGACGTTGAAATTTGAACGTAATTAAAGTATCGGTTACCGATACTAAAATGTAAACATTACGATGCAGCCACAGATACTTATATCTAAATGTAGGGCGTTTGCTCATCGCTCCTGACTATAAAATAGACATATTATGGTATGGATGTAGATAAATAATTATTAATGATAGGGATGCAGTTGAAACGATGGGATGATGAAATCATAGAAGTAGCTGGCAGACCCTGGACCAGAGGTTTCACATGGTTTGCAACGGATTGCACGGTAGAGCAAATTGATGGGGAAGGCCTTTGCCAAGAGGCACACAGATGAATAAATATAGATTATGTTTATAAATTGTACATAAAGGTGCTCCCTCACCGGGAGCATTCGCGTGTAATGTAACGTTACAGACTCGAGCATTACAACAGTGAAGGAGGAGAACCGTACATTACAATGCGCAACTTGTAATGATACAATGTGTAATCAATCACTCAGCAGAATCTATAATGTTACATTACACGCGAACACTCTTCAGTCAGTGAGGTAGTTGTAATGTAATGATCGGAAGACGAATCTATAATGTTACATTACACGTGAATGCTCCCGGTGAGGGAGCACCTTTAAATTAATAAATGTATCTGGTAAAGGGTGAATAAGTAACCAAAAAATATGCATTTTTTTTATATTTGGACTAAGCTAGCACTTGACCACAAAGTTGCCTGATGTTAAACAACTATGCGGTCTACGATGGAGCGCGCTTGCTTAGGAAAAGCCCGTTAATTCTGGCCTTGAAGAGCTCCAAGTTGTATTGTGTAGGAAAGACGTATATTGGCAGAGAATTCCACTCCCGCGCAGTCCGTATCAAGAAAGATGAAGCAAATCGCTTAGTTCGTACGCGCGGTATCCCCATGTATACAAATGCATAATTGCAAATGTAAGTTTAATAAATATCCTCTTAGCCAAGTTTTCAGCTGCAGCATCCAATCTACACAAGGTTTGGTTACCCTTTTGTTGATCTTGTGTAAAGCCTGTCAGCCGACTGATTTAGTATTAAAAAAGGATAGTTTTTTCTCAGATAAGCCCACCCATTTCAACTGACAGACAGGGAACTGTGTACAACATGGCTTTACCACACTTCACTTGGAAGCTTTGCTTAATGTACTATCCGGTTCAGATGCTATTAGGATAATACCTTTTGGAGCTGCGTTACGCGACAGCGATGACTGACACACACACTGACAAAATAATGTGTTGCTAACGTTATGGACAGACAGACATCATTTGTCGCTCAATCCCAAAAGGTATTATCCTAATAGCATTTGAATCGGATAGTACACTGAACACTATAAATGAGTTTAATACTGATCTCTTCAGTATTACTGCAACAATATTTAGTTTGAAAAGGATACATCCTTTGATGACATTTGGAGGTGCACTGAAGTCCAGCCTGATCCCAGTTAACTCCTTTGCAAGCTGGTATGTTTCTCTGTAAAATAATTTTAAAAATGAAATGAATATAACACATAAATCATATAGGGTAACTGATCCAATTATCAGCACTTTAAGAGTTAGTCCTAACTTAAGCCCGTTTATCACATTGAAAAATACTGTTTCACCCGTTATGACGAGTTTTTTAGTATCAATATTCAATCAGTAAGATGATTATTGAAAAAAAATATGTTTATCTTTATCCAATTTTTTTTTAGATAGGCAAGAGTAAAAATTTACCATTGCACCATTTACTAGCACCAACACCACCAATTATTAGCATAGAGTGAGCCAATTATCAGCACTGTGATAGTGGTATTGAATTTATGAAATTAATGGTAATTTGTACCTATAATCTCTTTTATTGACTTTAATAGGAAGGTAATATGTACTAAGGATAAAAAAATATTTTACTTATAATCTACTTAATAGTATTTATAAACTTAACAAAGTGTAACATCTTTCTTTTTGGGAATCCTTACGACAGCAATCTAAAACCCACTTCACCTAAACTTCCTCTTCTTTTTTCAACAACATTGGATCAGGGCCTGGGAGCTTCTTGCGTGGCTTTCTTAATCGCGACTGGATAGTTCCTCTTGAAGGTTTTCGAGGCCAGTTTTTAGGACATACCCTTATCTACTGCATCGAAGGCTTTTAATAGATTTTCATTAGAGTATATCTTTCTCAGCACCAGTGCTGATAATTTGGAATTTGCAAAATATTAGATCCATATATCAGCACCACATGTTTTAACAATATATCACCTTAACCTCAACTCTGACTTTTAAATTAACCTCGTAAACTATCTAAGAATTCAGATAAATCAAAAGGTTCAGTAGAAAATATCTACAAGATCTGATATAGCATAAAATGTAAACACATGATCTTACCTTCGATCACTAAGCACAGGAAAAAATAGGATGGACTGCAGGACATATTCTTTTGTTTACAAAAATTTTGCCATTTTAAAGTCGGAAAGTATAGTATTGCGAGTAGTAGGATTCCAAAAACATCAATTTATTTATTTGTAAAAGTGTCAACCCAAATTACTTAGGTAAAACCTTATAATTTTACTATTTATTCGGAGTGCTGATTATTTGGTGCAGTGCTAGCATTTGGATCAGTCACCCTATTTATTGCATCATCATTATTTAGACAAATAAACATATTAAACCTTCTACATCTTTAAAGCAGCTAAGGCCAAGGGAAGTATTGTATATATTTTGTCTCAGCTTACTTGGCATTGTCCAGTCTGTTACGATCACTGTCTGCGATGGTCAGGCAGGACTCAAATGAGGCACAGACGCGGTCCAGCTCATTTCCTCGCCGGGATAGCTCTGCTAGCCTCTCATTTAGCTCATTCTATAAAATAACCATAAAACAAAATATTAATCTCGTTTTGTAAAGCAAAAAAACACTCATGTAGAAGTATCTTTCGGATACATATTTACTTACATTTAGCTTTATTTCGTGTGCTAATTTCATTTCTAATTCGGTCTTCTTTTTACATTCTTTTAATTGCTGCTGTTCTTTTTCTATTTTGTCTGAAATTAGATAAATAAAAATACGTATAAACAATCAGGGCATCGATAGATGATATTAGACTAAGTTACTATAGATATTTACCATCAACTCGCTTGCAAAATGCGTCCAATTGATCCACAACTTTCAAAAACCAAGGCTCTTTGATTTCCACAGCCATTTTCAATCTTTTATGGTTTATTTTCAATATTTTTAATCAAAAACGCGTTTGTTTACATAACAAGTAACAACGAAATATTTGAATTCAAAAATGACGTCTAAACGTACGTAACCACAGATACAAAATAAAATTTAAAGCTCATCAGCTTCTATCCTTAGAGTAGAACATATGGAGATGCCCTATTGATCCTTAGAGTAGAACACATGGAGATGCCCTAAGTAGGTACCAAACGTGTATACCTAAAGTTGGAACACAAAATGGCGCCACCAATGATAGCGCCATTTATCGATACAAGTTTACGTGTCGATCATAAATGCACATATTTTGTTAGAAATCTATAAATAGTTTCTTATTTTCCTATCACAAAATAATGATGATGCAGTGCCTTAATATAACAATAGGTTAGTTATATAATATATTATTATGGAAATTTCAACTTCACATGGTTGATAAACCTATTACATTTTTCCAAAAATCCTAAACAGAAGATAAAGTGAAGATACTGTACTGTTTCATACTACCATCACGTAATCTTGTTATGTCGAGAGTTCTGTAAAACCAGTATTCGTTGAAGTGTAGCGAGCAAACGTGCCTTATTTTATGTCGCGGATTTATATTTTCCCCACCTATTAACTCTATCTATTTCTTCTTTAATGTTTCACTTACAGGAAATCTGCAGAAATATACCATTGCAGAATATACTATCTAAAACGTATCGATACATAAAAATATTGTGCCACATCACTAGCTGGAACACAATATGGCGAAACCGGCACGCGTCAAAAACTGTGTGACGTCACTAAAAAGTGTTGCCAAAATGGGTACAATGCAAAGATATCTGTCTCTTTTTTCATACGCAACAATCACTTAGATGAAAAGAGATAAGTATATTTTTGTAAGGCAAGTGTCGATTCGATGTATATTCATATAAGCAATTTTTTGTATAGATCAATACTTAGAGTAGAACATATGGAGATGCCCTATTGATCTATACAAAAAATTGCTTATATGAATTTTTTTTATTCTTATATGAAATTGAGTCTTTTGTTTATCTAAATGGGACTCGGGTGTTGAAATACGATGCGATAAATATGGAGGTGTCGGGTTACGGCACGTTTCGGCAAGCCACTTGTATTTAAAATTATGATCCTTGTTTATTAAAGCAGTCACCTGAGGTTTTAAACTTTAAATTACGTTTATTAGATATTAGACAATAAGGTAATAAATGTAAATATACACTTGTCTATACAAAAATATTTATTTATAGCACTTTTTCTGCATATCCGGGTATAACCGGGTGTCCGGTTACCGTCCGGGCATAACTTTGGAGTGTCTTAGATAAAAAAATACCACTTCGAGGTCTTAATTAAAAGTTATACTATATAACTAGTCTAATAATGTTACAAAGTAAACAAATATATTGGCAATAGCATCAACCAATAACTAGAAATATGAAAATTAGTGCAAACAGAAAAAATAAAAATAAAAACCCGTTCCTATCTCAGTTCCTATCTCCAAAAAAGTCAAATGTTGTGTTTTATGGTGATGTATACATGTAATTTGTTCACTTACCTCGTTATCTAGCGAAATTACTCACAAAACCAACACAAAACACTCACAAAACCACCACAAAACACTAATCACCGAAAATAACCGTCACTTGCCCGCGCGTAAAAACAACTGACTGCCCGGCCAACTTTGACATTTTTTTTTTATTATTTCTTCTACCGACCATAGGTTGTGTTTGGTATCACTGCCTTGGGAATTTAATGGAGAAAGAGATAAAAGTATACGAATACGCTCGAGCGTAAGCGAGCTAAGTATATTTAACTCAGTTTCCCGCCAAGCGCGACGCATCATCGCATGTCACACGACAGTTGACACGGGCAATTTAGGATACGTCAATTTTTTATGTCATGTCTAGTGAGCTTTGACATGGACCTTTCAAGCGGTTAACCATGTGACGTTAAAATTTCCATAATAATATATATAACTAACCTATTGTTATATTAAGGCACTGCAGCATCATTATTTTGTGATAGGAAAATAAGAAACTATTTATAGATTTCTAACAAAATATGTGCATTTATGATCGACACGTAAACTTGTATCGACAAATATATCGACATACAATATTGGTTGCACTACGGTCGGACGCTATCATTGGTGGCGCCATTTTGTGTTCCAACTTTAGGTATACACGTTTTGTACCTACTTAGGGCATCTCCATGTGTTCTACTCTAAGCTTCTATCATAGATTTCAGGGTTGCCAACTCTAAAAAATATTTATCCCTAAACCTAAGTCAAAACCCCCTAAAATCACCTCAATTGCTTGAAAATCCCCCCAAAAATATTTATTAAAAACAATTACAATTAATTAATAAAAAAATGTGCTCTGTACTCTTAATAACAAACAATCGCACTAGATGTCGCTAAGGCGATATGTATAAAAATGAACATGATTCGCTGGATTGGATTATCCCAAGGCTATGGAGACTATACTCACCTTTATTTTGCTGAATTTGGAATAAAAAACATATATATTTAAAGTTATAAAAATCCCTAAAAATACCCCTAAAAATATAACACCCAACGATATTAAATACCCTAGATACACCGACAGCGCTCAAAAAATGTCCCGCAAAACAAGTGCTTAAAAACGGTTTAAGCACTTGTTCGCTCCCAGTCGCGCGCGAACCGGCCTAGCGTCATTATGCCGAAGTGCTCCGTAAAAAAGTGCAAGAACAACACTTTAACCACTCAAAAAAAGGATGGAGTTTCGTATTTCCGGTAAGTAATAAATCGATCTTTGATAATAGAATGCATTAATGGTAAAAATTATCCTAAAACGTGCTAAAATTGTAATTTTCTAAAAAAAATCGGAAGAAATCAGACACGTGGCTGGCTGTATAGTTGTCCCTTTCCCACGCGCTGCGGTATTAATGCTTCTAACACTTTCACACAGAGTAATATTTAGAACATAGTAGTCATGGAGTCGCGTAGTACTAAAATTTACTATGGTATTTTTTTTATTTTGTCCAATATTACAACCAATATTTGCACAACTTTTTACAAAAATATCTGTATAACAATAAAAGAACTGTAAGAATAAAAAAGAATTCGGTGTTTAATGATTAATTACACTAGTAGAGGCTCATTTACACGCGGGTTCGAAAAACATGTTCCGTGAAATAACTTCAAAAATATGCCATTGAATTGCCATGTTTTTGTTTCATTAAGTACTTAGGCTAATTATTTATATGACGCAAGCAGTAATATTACATTATCTGTTAAACATTTCGAACAATATTGCAAAAAAGTCCATATTTTCATTTGTGGTACGTGGTTCCATTTCGGGTTGTTCATCAAAACATATTTTTTTAAATTAATTCCTTGGGGAAATCTTAGTTTTTTGTTTTCCCCTAACACTTTGATAAACGTATAGTCAGACAGCATCTGTAGTTTTAATAAGCACAATCTAGAAATATAATTTCCCGGGGCTTGAATGTGCGACCCCGTTTTTTCACTCATTAGTGTAGACCATACATAACTGTCCATTTACAAACATTCCTGTCGGTTTTCTGTGGAACCTTCCATGCAACCTAGTACAGCATCAGTCGCACTCGAAGACACCTAGGTGACGGTACGCGCCACGCGCTTCATTTTGCTAGGATATCAACATTAGTTTTGATTTCAGTGTATAGACAAAAAAAAATTCATTCGTGTTTATTATTACTATATTAAAAGTATTTTAGCTAAAAATTTAATTCATTGCCTGATGGTTAGCCACATAAACACGCATGTTTCGATATACTTTCTGTTGGTGTCTGGAATAATTCCTTAAACAAAACTTTAGGATTTCGTTAAAAATGACATTTGTGTCGCTTCATTCGTGTCGATTTTTATGTAACACTAATGAAATTCATTTTTACATGAATGAAATTGTTTCTCATGGGTACTTTAATATTACATGAAAACCTTTAGACAGACAATTTATCTAACAGTGGGCAAAAAGCTATAGTTATAATAAATAATAATAAATAATTAATAAATAAATATCTCTGGACATTATCCACACAGCGCCATCTAGCCCCAAACTAAGCATGAGCTTGTGCTATGGGTAGACAACGAATAAACATTACTTATATACTTTATTTTTTTTGGAAATACATACATAATATTAAACATAGAAACACCCAGACCGATACAAACAGACATGTTCATGCACACAAATGTTTGTACCGTGCGGGGATCGAACCCGCGACCTCTGGTGTAATAGCCGACTTCTCGACCATTACACCAAATGGCTCGTCGCTAATAATAAATCATTAAGAGTTTAAATTTAATAAAAAATCGTTCCTTCAGTAGATAAACTTTAGTTAGTCATTTAACAAATAATTTTGTTTTTCATTCTAATTCATTATAAATAAAAAAATAACATCGATGACGACTCCTCTACTAACTCTGTTCTAAATGCAACGATTTTATGATTTTCAAACAGCGCAAACTGAACTAGACCTTATTTCTATTGATTTACAGCCTACATTCGTCTTTACAGCAATAAAGCAATAAAAATTTTACGAGCTTGCTGCCTGCGTACATTTTAAAATGTCGTAACTCGCGGACGCCTGCATTTGAAGTGAGATCGTATACCTGTGCATTAAGGTCAACTTTTGAATATTGAAATTAGAATTGATATTATTTTCCTCCTTAGCGCACCCCCCACCGTTGCTATGTACTTTTGGGACACTTTTTGAAGGCGGTTTTATAGGCAATGTTGCTTCTAGGGTATTTAAATTCGTTGATAACACCCCTAAAAAAATCCCATCTCACTTATTTAACCCCTAAATCTGGGGGGAAAACCCCTAAGTTGGCAACCGTGATAGATTTAAAATAGTATATTTTTTAGCTTCTATGAACGACTTCCATTCCATTTCATGATATTTACGGACGTTAAAATAACACAAGAATATAAAACTGAAAATAAAAATGTTTTGCAATGAAACTTTTTACTTGTGTAATTATTTTAACACATACAATAAATTAAGAACATTGTGTTCCAGCCACTGAGGTCAATTATAATACGCGCGGCGTAAGAGATCAGTGGTTCCAGCCATAAAATATGTAAATTAATTATTTTTAATAAAAAATAATATTGTGTTGCGTCCATCATAGTCAGTCCATGTTCCATGTTATTCACAGACTAGTTAGAAGATAAATATGTTATTCACGGAATTATAATATTAATCCTGAACAACAACTAAAGCATAGAAACCACGCTAAAATAGCAAACAAAGACATATACATATCCTTTTAATTCTTATGATGACAATAATTCGTTAGAAAGGGATGTATACTATAGACCGACAAATAGTCCCGGTTCGGCGTTCGCTACTGTATATTTAGAGCTGTCATTAAATATCGTTCTTAGATTGCATTGCATTTACCGTACAGACCACAGAGTACTCTTATATATACTGAAGTGGTGACGTTCCTTGTCGGCACTTTAAGTCGATAAAAATAAACCTAGTTTAATATCTATATCTCATAATCAGATCATAAACTTGTCTTCCAGGACAGGAGGACTTGTCACTTGTCTGCAGGAGCATGACCCTCTGCAAACTAGCACGTTAGACTAGGGAGGCCTGGCCTGACTGATTTTATTACCTGATGCCTGACTCGCCCTAAACGACATCCACGTAAAGAGATGGAGTAGTCACATTTTACTCTGCCATTACTACACGGCTAGCTAAATAGCTTTATATAAATAGGATTCGTGTTTATGTACTTATATAATACTTACCCTTTCAATATATCTCTGCGGCTGGTCATTAGATGGGTGACCAAAAATTTATTAACTCGAGCTTCTCCGTGCTTCGGAAGGCTCGTTAAGCCCTTGGTCTCGGCTGCATATGCAATCGTTAGCACTCGGTTATATAATATGGCAATCGTTTCAGACTTACGGCGTGGAAGCGGAACAAACAAACACACGTACTCACTTTCGCATTCATAATATTATACCGCGTTTACATTCAGCCATTTCCGTTGCTGCTTGCCTTGCCGTACATATTTCCCGTATATTGATGTGGCAACGTTAGCGGAAATGAGTGTTTACATTGCCGCTTTTTAGGTATTTGAAATTCGACTCTGGGCCATGGATAACGTGGAAATTGTCGCAGCGTCGGCGCTCTGCCTTTTAAGTTTAATTAATTATTTAAATGTTTTAAAAAAAAATTGAATTCAAAAGAGACGTCGTTGTCAGAGGAGATGGTGGATGATAGCAATTCATCGTAATAGAACAATAAGTATTTTTAAAGATATTAAACGACTGAACGAGAGAGCAACATGTAAACACACGTTGCCGCTCGCATTGCCGCGCTTTGATGTCCGCTAGAAAAACCGCCAAATGGGGGATAGCCGGGCAATGCGAACGGCAACGTCAAGGCAATGGAAATGACCTGTTTACATTCTCGCGTTTCCCAGTTTATTCCCCATGTTGCCGCGGCAATGGGCTGAATGTAAACGCGGTATTAAGTCCTTCCTTACCATATTTTGAATGCAAAAGTGGTTGTTTGTTCCATCCATATGGTAGAAATTTTATATTTGAAAGATAATAAAACATAGGTTAATAAAATATTTTAAGATTTTATTAATTCAATTATTTAGTGTTATTGCCATCGGCACGCTAAGAAGAAGAATTCAATCATTTCTTTAACCTTCGGAAGGATAGGCTTTTCTTGCATACACGTAAGGATAGGGGGAGGGGGGGGGGGTGACTCATCACCCCACAACTTATTTATATTAATAAAACATATTACACAATTATTTTTAAAGAAGCATGTACTATAGTTCCAAATTAAAGAATGAAAAACAATTTCAATTAGCTCATATGCATACATCTATATAATATTTATGATTTAATGCAGTTCAGACAATAAATAATCAAGCATTTTTAGCAATCTCAATGATCTTTACGGTGACCGGAACATACCAGCAAATTACATTTTACACAGACAATTTAAATTTTCTTGTCTTTTTTCTAGAGATGCAACGGATATCCGGTTGCTATCCGGTATCCGGCCGTTATTTTATTATCCGGCCGAATACCGGATAGTTGCGCACTATCCGGCCGGATACCGGATAGTGATTCTGTTTGGTATTTAACTTTGAAAAATGGTTAGTATACAAGAAAACAACAACAAATTATCATTATTCGTATTACATTTTAACGTTTCTACAATTTAAACTTATCAAAAAGCTTCATTTAAAGTAGTTAATAAATCCTATGATCAGCATTAGTATCCATTCAACCAATCGTAGCGTATCGTATGTTAATTCCTAAACAACAAATAAAATAAGTTTGAGCAAATAGATAAAAAGAGAGTTTAATATTCATAATTAACTAACGGCAAATTGTGGTGAATAAAAACGAGATTCTCTGCATTTTTGGGTAAAAGACGATTCCTCCTATTTTCATAAACAAGTCCTGACTCTGCTACATGGTGAGGAGTAGGACAGATATATTTGGGCAAATTTAACCAATATTGGGAATTGATTGGCGTTTGCTGCCTACCATGCATAAGGGTCACTCTGTCGATCAACTCGGACCATTTTTAAGTAAAAGTCAAGCTCGTTGGCTGTAGCACTATTTGTCGTATCTTCGGTTTGACTATTATCTTGAGCGACTTCGTTAAAGCAATCCTAAAATGTTTCATGAACCCTTCTTTTCATTGGAGGCGAATCACCTCACTCCTATTTGAATCCTCTACGCTACAACTCATATAGGCCCTCCAAACCCTCCAAGCCCTTGAAACCTGCACGACGCGCCCGCCGCCAAACTAAAATGTAGGTATCGTTTGGCCGGCCGAATATTCGGCGGCCGGATACCGGATAAACAACTATCCGTTGCATCTCTACTTTTTTCCTTGATCACATTGAGCACCGTGCTTGTTTTTGCAGTTTCAAAGGGGGTTCACTTCCAGAAGGATCCTGGTTCATGTTTAAAATATCCCGTATATTTTGAACTATTTCTCGTGGTAAATTCGTGTTCTAACGACGCTTTATATGCAACGTATCGTTGTTTATATGCGGTTCAGCTAGTTACATTACCAACCCTTTCAAATATAATGCTTCGAAACTTGTTGGCAAGAGTCTTAGGGCATTAAGCAGCAACGTAGATTATCATAGAACTAATACCGGCCTGATCAATCATGCCAAAAAACACGAAAATACAAACGTAAAAGGATAGTGATCGGCAAGACGGCAACCCCAGCGAGGTTTATATAGCAAAATCTACGACCGTCCGCAAATCAGTGAGATATGCTACTAATTACGTAAGATAAAATAAGAGAATATTGAAAAACACAACTACCCTCAATGAACGTATAAAAAGTTATCGCATCTTTTTTGAACTGTGAATCACTGCACTGCCCTTTATATAAAATTGTTTTACTTCTTATTTTTTCTTGAGGCACACATGCCTGTTTTGTAATATTATGATGCACTTATTCGTATTGTCAAATATGACTTGCATATAGCTTTTATCAGTAAAAATGTAAAATTCTGTGATTATCATCAAAACTCTGTTGAAGAGAATGATCATTGCGATTGCTAAAAATGCTTGATTGTCCAAATGTGGCGCAGATATTGCTTATAATCATCATTTTTTTTTTGCCGCCCTGTAAGTTTCCCGGTAACGGTATGTTTTTATCCATCCTCTCTGTCGCAACCAAAGATTTAAATCTTTGTTCGCAACACATATTTTTAAAACATTTTTTGACGGTACTTCAAGGCCGCGCCCCTGTTTTTGACAGATAATAATGTCAAATTTGCTGTATCATTTTCGTCATCATGCAGACTTTCAATCGTAGACAGAGTTTTCTCTGTCTACGCTCTTTCAATGCAAGTTTCGCACCTCAAAGATTTCTTCAGTTTTCTGACAATAAAACCAGCTATATAGTTTACAACGTCTAGAGAAGACTCGCTGAGTGAAATTGAAGAAAGATAGTAATCGTGATCTTAATTTATTAATATGAGTCAACTATATGGTTGTAGATTCTGCATATTCAATATCTCGTACAAGGCATACGTTTCCACTGGTTTCGTTGATAATATCGATTGGAAGATACTTATCTGTTCAAGAGGAATACAATTACCACTAGCACCATTTTTAAATTGCGCATGAACCAGAAGCCTTTTATACGCTGCTTGGAAATTACGAGCAAAAAGATTATTATTAACCCCTTAATATCTCAAAAAGAACCACCCGTACCAATCAAACCGAAAACCGAGCCTTCGCCACAAAAATCGAACTCTAATAAAAGTTCAAATAGTGCGTGTAGTGCAAACTGTGGTAATCGTAAGCCAAAAAAATTTGTTTGTCATTTAGGGCATAAAGGTGCTATGAAGATACGTCCTGAAGATGCGCCTCTAGCGGCCTTAAAATTTAAATCCGCACTTAGACCTTATTGCTCCAAAAAACAATAATAATTCTAAGTGGTCTTGTGACATTTTATACGTGCACGTATACTGCATTTTTTTATTCATTCAGAATCAGAATCATTTATTTTATTTGCATTTTTGTTAATAGTATTCAATTCTATGTTTTCCTTTTTCAGTCTATCGATTAATATACTGTTCAGATCGTCAGTTTTTTTACTTAGACGGGAAATCCTTTTTGTAAGTGTGTTTATTTTCCGAAGTCGTTGCTGGGAAACCATTTTAGTTTTTGCTAGTTGTCTCTTCAATCCTAAAATAATTGCTTCATGACGACAGCATGTAGTCTCTGCAGACGTGGTGCTTAATTGTCTTATTCTGGACAATGGTAACTGAAATAAAAATAATTGAGCTTCTAGTAGTTGATATTTCATAAATAACTATTTACATTCACATCTCTTTAAATCAAGAGTGAATAAGCACTTTCTAGGCCAGCGGTTCCCAAACTTATTTTGTGTATAAATTAATGTTTAGCGCCCTAATTTCTTCACCTACTCAAAAAACCACTCTAACTTCAAATTAAATGAATTAATTGTTGTGAGCATATTAGCGGAATATTTTTTTTCTGGTTCTTTAGGTTTTTAGCGCCCACAGGGGGCATTATCGCCTACTTTGGGAACCTCTGTTCTAGGCAAACATGTACCACCTTAGACCGCATCCCGCTTAACATCAGGTAAAATGGCGATCAAATGTCTGCCTACTTAAATTAGATTCGAGAACTAAGTAAATTAGACAACGGATAAATATACTTCTAATATAAATAAATGCACAAAACAGTGTTCTTACTTTTGTTTCAACATCAATGGTTACATTTTGATGTGACTCTGCTATATCCATAGCATCTGGTCTTTCCTGAAATAAAAATAAAAATGTAGTTACTTAATATGGAATATGTTCTCTGATAAATAATTCAAAGGACAATGCAAAAGACTGTGCCAAAAAAAAAATGTTGTGCAGATTTGGGACATAGCCTACAAAGTAGATCCATAAGCACCTTTAACTTTTGTTATGGCGTCGACAAAATTGGTCCTAGTAAAAAAATATGTTTAATATGATAAGATTGTTAATTATTTATGTTCATATAAAAATAATAAATTACTATGGACGAAATTTTTGCCCCCTGGGACCGATTATGGTGTCATCTTAATAAAAGTTGATGGTGTGTGTGTGGTCTTTCACATAGAATACATCTCTAATTTTTTGGGCCCATTGTTCTTAGCAAGTTTTGCATTCTGCTTTACAAAGTTATTTTTTATATTCTAGTCTATTGTTTAAAAAAATTCTTAAAATATTTGGACCATTTAGTGAATTAAGTATTGTATAAAAATAAACACTAAATGAAAATCTTACCAATTTGATTGAATCTGGTAAATACAGTGAAGGAAAAGCATTTGCTTTCAATCTTCTCCATTTTAAATTTGTATTTGGCACAAATGAATCAAGTGTAAAATGTTTTGAACAAATATGGCTACGTTTATTCCATGTCCAATTTGCTCTTCTTACACATTGTATCCATATTTTTTTCATATGTTCATTC
Source organism: Mecyna flavalis (assembly GCA_949319885.1). Taxonomy (NCBI): domain Eukaryota; kingdom Metazoa; phylum Arthropoda; class Insecta; order Lepidoptera; family Crambidae; genus Mecyna; species Mecyna flavalis. The sequence goes on from OX439422.1 coordinate 1,132,887, forward strand.
TTTGGAAACCTGTAACCAAATTGTAGAAATGTTGAAACAAGTTGTAAAATAAATATATAGCAGAATAATCAACTAAACTAAGAATTTGATTTGTACTTAATATCAATAATAATATAGCCTCTATGCTTAGAATAATAACTATGTAAAAAACTATGACCTTGGTCTCCTAAAAAAGTTGGTAAATATTATATTGTTTGAAAGATAAAATGTAAATCAAGTCCTAAAATGGTTTAGTTTTTACCAATGAAACATTAATATTGATTTATCGATATAAACATGCACATCACTATGCGAAATAATATAACCTCTAAGATCTGAACAAAATTTCTTTGATTCAAATGGATTCAAGCAATAATCGATACTGAATTTGACAAAAACAACTATTAGCATATTTTAAAAGTTTCACACTATTTTCTTAACTGAAATCATCAAAAACAATCTAAACTCACCGATGAAATGTTACAGTTTCTTGGGTAATAATTTCTTTTCTTCCAGTGTGGGATTTACAGCCCTCAATCACACAAGACATTTTTACACAGGCACCGAGTATCTAACCCTTTATTAAATTACTATACTAAACTCTTTGTATCTATCACAAAATCTTAGCACAAAATACGTTTTATTCTTGTTTTCAAGCCTTGCAAAGACCCACCCACGGTGTTTGCAGCTCCATACAAAAAGAGGTTCTATGAAATTCGTGTAATTTGTGTTATTTCCAGTTATTATCGATAGATGGCTCTTTTCGTGAAATTTACCTGAGTAATGGTATCACTAAATAATTATTCGTTATGGCAACATTTTGCAGTTGATACGTAAGACGTTTCGTTACAGGCAGAGTCATGGCAGAGTTAACCAAAAAGAAAATGACAAATATTTAACTTGCTTTATAACAGTTCAATTACCTTTTTTCATATTTATAATACATATATAATTAACGAGTTCAAACATTATAAACAATATATTATTCAAAAAATATTTCAACTAGACATGTTTGATTCGTTTGTGAATTTGTGAAAAGAAACAATCATGACAGGCTATAATCTGTCAACAATCATCATCTGTCATTGTCACTCACTTGTGTTTTGGCTTGATTTCGTCTCGATTTTCTTCTGTCTTTTTTGTGATTTTCTGTGTTTTTACTGACTGTGCATTGACCCCGGGCCCCGAAGATTCTGTTTTGACTGTGAACCCTGGTATTACTTACTGGACCTTGAACTTTTCTATCGTAATTTCTATCGTATTTATGTAATATACTGTTTCTCTAAATAATCTTATGAAATCTGTATTTTATAAACATGGATTATTTTTGTGCTTAATAAAAGGGGAAATTGCATTCGTTTGTTTTCTTTAAATCTCTCCCTTTTGACTAAGATAGCATTTAAAAATATGAAAAATACAAAACTACCACGTATGGTGCATTCTATATACTATACCTACGTCAGGTTATATATATCATCGCATTAGTTACGGTTTTTAACGCCGTCAGCGCTAGTAGTACGATTTTTAACTGATACCTCTATCTCCATATATTCAATATACTCTCTGGCAAAGACCGACAAACCTATCTGTTCCGGTGGCCAAAATTGGAACTACGTGAAACGTGAAAATAGATAATATTAATTCCATGCGTGAAATGCAATACAAAATACAAAAACGATATTTAATCACACACATCACACCACCCGCGCTTTTTTCTGCCAAACGCACCCAAAAATGAGTAGTTCAATAAAATTCTTATTTTAGCACGGTTTCTTATTTTTGTGTATCCAAACTTAAAATAAAACAAGACACGCCAGTGGCGCCACGTACTGTCAAATCTCGGAACCTGTTTGTCGCCATTTTTGAGATGGCCGCTGATATTTATAGATCGTAGGGTGTTGTTATTCCACAATAAATAAATGCATTGAAAATGGAGGAAACAAAAGTAATATACTACATAGACGACGAGGAGACGCCGTATTTAGTTAAAATACCGATATCGCCTGAGAAAGTGACGTTGTTGGACTTTAAAAACCAACTGAACAGACCGAATTACAAGTTTTTCTTCAAATCTATGGATGATGACTTCGGCGTTGTGAAAGAAGAAATTGTTGATGATAACGCTCATCTGCCGTGCTTCAACGGTCGTGTGGTGTCGTGGCTGGTGTCCGCGGAGGGCTCGAACCCGTCTGACGGGGCTTCGCAGTGCACAGACAGTAACGCTGGTAAGGCGAAGCAAAATCCCCATGGGGCTCCCACGGCACCTCTTACGAGAGACACCTGTACTGATACGGACAGTACGATTAGCTCCCGACCGGGGCATAGAGCCTCCTGCGACAAATACAAGTACAGAGGGCTCCGAATCAACGGGCATTCCAAATACGGTAACCATGGCCTGGAGTACGAGACTGCATCAGTTCTTAGCTCAGATCTGGACTCTACAAGCCTGTTTGACAGCCAGTCTGAGATCACCACGACCACAGGACGACACACAAACGCCTCAGTAGACCGAGCATTAACGGAATGCAGCAGTGTTTCCCACCTGCAAGTGAGTTCTCGCAAAAGACCGCAGCGTAGACGGAAACGACCCCAAGTCATGTCGCGAACCTCTTCCTACTCATCGATTACTGACTCGACAATGTCTATGCACATAATCACAGTCACGTTGAATATGGATACGGTGAATTTTCTTGGCATTTCGATCGTGGGGCAGTCGAATAAAGGAGGAGACGGTGGGATCTACGTTGGTAGTATAATGAAGGGTGGTGCTGTGGCTTTGGATGGGAGGATAGAGCCTGGGGACATGATTTTGCAGGTGAGTCTATTTCTATAGTTGTCTGTAGTCTAAGTTACAGAAAATTTAATACTAGCCTTCCACCCGCGCGTATTTCTTTTTTCAAATATTCCCCCCTTTCCCCACATTTCCGGGATCAAAAGTACCCTATGTTCACCAGGGATAGTGTAGCTTTCCAACAATGAAAGCAATATTCAAATTGGTTCAGTAGTTTCAGAGCATATTCAATTCAAACAAACAAACAATCAAATCTTTCCTCTTTATAATGTTAGTATTGATTTTGATATTACAAACAGACATTAAATAAAATAAATAAATATCTTGGGACATTATTCACACAGCGCCATCTAGCCCCAAACTAAGCATTAGCTTGTGCTATGGGTGCCAGACAACGGATAAACATTACTTATATACTTTTTTTTTGTAAATACATACATATTATACATAGAAACACCCAGACCGATACAAACAGAGATGTTCATGCACACAAATGTTTGTACCGTGCGGGGATCGAACCCGCGACCTTTGGTGTAGATTCCGCAACCATTCTCCTACGGCCGATTCGTCATTGGACTGTTCGCCGACAGGACGATTCATTTTTGTCCGTTCCACCAACAGCGTTTTTCACCTATGACCGTTTTGCCGACAGGATCTTTCATCGACGTCTCTTTTGACGACATGCCGACATGCCGGCACTCGCCGGCCGCTGCCGCGGCACGCTCGCTCCGCTCGCTCGGCTCGTGCGTTTGGTGGTCGCAGTTCTAACCTAACCTAACCCGAAGCTCTAGCTCGCTTGCGGGTGACTTAGTCTTAACCAAGTATATTATATTGATTGATAAGATTTGTGTTAGGTTAGGTTAGAACTGCGACCACCAAATGCCGGCGTGTCGGCATGTCGTCAAAAGAGACGTCGATGAAAGATCCTGTCGGCAAAACGGTCATAGGTGAAAAGCGCTGTTGGTGGAACGGACAAAAATGAATCGTCCTGTCGGCGAACAGTCCAATGACGAATCGGTCGTAGGAGAATGGTAACCAAACCTTGGTGTAATAGCCGACTTCTCGACCATTACACCAAATGGCTCGTCAACATTGTAATTTTTATTCACCTTCATAGACTAAACAGACTTATGTCTACCTTCCAGGTGAATGATGTTAATTTTGAGGACATGACGAATGACGAAGCGGTAAGGGTTCTCCGGGAGGTGGTCCAGAAGCCGGGGCCGATCAAACTGGTGGTGGCAAAGTGCTGGGATCCTAATCCGAAGGGATACTTCACTATACCGAGGACGGAGCCAGTCAGGCCTATTGATCCTGGTGAGTTCAGCATGTAGGTTTTTTATTGAAAGAAAGAAAAACTATTTCATTTAAAGAAAAGAAAAGCACTGAGCAGTTAGTTTGCAAGTTCACTGGGAATCCCTGGCAGAGAGCATCTTAGCATCATCATCTCAGCGTATTCCTGATAGATAGATAGATAGATAGATTTCTTTATTTGAATAAAACATGGTACATTTTAAAATCTTATAGAATACGAGTTTGGGCATGCATGTTTTACCGATTAACGATAAGCAAACATTTTGTCATCATGCGATTAATTTACATTATCAGGTCACTTAACAAAATCATTAGATACAATTAAATTTTAACATTTACAATAATAATTCACATTTAATTGAATTCAGATTATATAAATAAATAGTAGTCAGTCATTTTGGAAGTCAAAAGTATAGATTCTAGTACGTATAATATCAACCTTAAAATTAAAATTAAAAAGTAAAATCAAAATTAAAAAGTAAAATAAATTAAGTGTGTCAATTTTTATATAACAATCAACAACAATTAAAATTAAAAAGTAAAATAAATTAAATGTGTGTCAGAAGTCCAGAACATAGCGCTTGCATCCAGTATGCACTATGATCCCATATTCGACAAGCCTGGTTATTATACTAAGAGAGCACCATAATTGCTTTAGTCCGGGCTAGAAGATGTTGTGTGTAATGTCCAAGAGTATAAATGTACCTATATCATGTAATATGTATAGCTTTACGTTAACCTTTAGTATAATACGGCAATTTCATATCCTTTCTTAGGTGCGTGGGTGGCCCACACGCAAGCCCTCCGCGAGGCGTACCCGCCTCCCCCGCCGTCCCTCTCCGCACTACCACCGCTGGCATCAGGCGCGTCTGATGCCAGTACGGCCGCTGCTCACGACGCGCCGCTGTCCGTCAACATGGACATGGCGGTGGTGGTGCGCGCCATGCTGCGGCCTGACTCTGGTGAGTGTACACCTACACACCACCACAGGTGAAATCTGCTGCCAAACTCTGGCTGTGTTCTGGCAATATTAATGTGAGAGCCAGTACAAGGATCAGAGAAGCCCACAGTGTGATTCTTCCCATTGAAGTGTCCCTTAGTGAAATAGGCTGCAGTGACTGTTGTTAACCATCAAGCATCATACATAGTTCTGTAGTGATGGTCAACAGAACACGATATACACTTGCAGTTCGATAATAGCGCTTATGCCCCCAACATAAGAGCGGTACAAAGTCCAAAGTGTTACGTCTGACGTGCTTTTGACTGGACAAACACAGATGCACTCTCTATTCCCTAATTCTAACAATACAGTGGAACTGCAGTCTGAAACGACCGTATTACTGAAGGTGGCCTTTGACAACCAGTGAAAGACAGATATATCTCGCCTAAGAAGGCTATGACCCCCTTACTGCTTCTATCCTGCGTAGATTGCATTCATAAGTCCTGTCTGGGAATCACTTCAGGTGGTCCTCCCTATTCACCTGAAGAATAGGCTGCGTCCAATGACATTCAATATACAACTAGACTCCCATTCACGCTCAAATATGTCCGAAGCAAAAGTCTGCCCACGCAACTATTGGGCAGAGTTTCCGTGTAGTTGTATACAATTGACATTAAACACTAACTGCCACGAGATAAGGTGTTAATTTGAACGAATGTGTCAATGTCATCTGTGTCAACGCCGCTCGGACGTTTTTTGATGATTTTTTCTTAGAGATTGGGTGTCTAGTTGTATATTGAACGTCATTGGCTGCGTCAAGCATTATTAAGCTTACTTGTCTATTTCCTAACTTGACCACATTTGCTTCCAGGCCTAGAGATCAGGGACAGGATGTGGCTGAAGATAACGATCCCGAACGCGTTCATCGGCGCGGACGTGGTGGACTGGGTGTTGCAACACGTGGCGGGTGTGTCGGACCGCCGCGACGCGAGGAAGTACGCCAGCCACATGCTCAAGGTAGGCTTCAGCCGGATTACGGCTGTAGTGGCTTTGAGGCTAGACAGCGTCCTAGGAGGTCTCGGTTTGAAGTAACTACCTAGGCTATATGTTTTGAAAGTTAAGGACGAATAGCCGATTTTCGGCTAGAGTGGTTTTTGAGGCTAGACAGCTTCCTAGGAGGTCGTTCATCGGCGCGGACGTGGTAGACTGGGTGCTGCAACACGTGGCGGGAGTGTCGGACCGCCGCGACGCGAGGAAGTACGCCAGCCACATGCTCAAGGTAGGCTTCAGCCGGATTACGGCTGTAGTGGCTTTGAGGCTAGACAGCGTCCTAGGAGGTCTCGGTTTGATGTAACTACTTCGGCTACATGTTTTAGGTAGTTTCGGATGAATAGCCGATATTCGGCTATAGCGGTTTTTTGCCTGAACAGCCACCTAGTAGGCCAGCCACATGCTCAAGGTAGGCTTCAGCAGCAGCAGATATTTTCCCGTGAAATAGAAGTGTGTCAAGCACTTCTGTGTTTATAGGGCACTGAGGCTAGTGAAATTACTGCAGTGCCAAACAGTAACTAAGCAGTTAGTGCCAAACAGTAACTAAGCAGTTACTGTCTGGCACCGCCCTGCACCCGCTACACCGAGATGACAGTTATTAGGTCTTTATGAGAGTAACTGCTTAGTTACTGTTTGGCACTGAACTGTCTAAGGGCAGACGTGGCGCTTACCATCAGGTACGATCTGCTCGTCTTGTTGCATATTGCAATAATTAAAAAAAAAACTAAAAACGGCTACATATTTTAGGTGGTAAGGAATGGATAGCTGAATTTCTGCTATAACGGCTTTGAGGCTTGTAACCACCTAACAAGTCTCAAGTTACTAAAACATTGTTTATTTGTTTAGGGATGGATAGCCGAATTTCAGCTATTCCGCGTTAATGCTCAATTCCAATGAGGAATTAGAAGTGTTTTTCTTATTTTTTCGTGTCGAACAACGTGATTTTTTTGTAAGTAATAGTTTTGAAGCTGGAGTGTTTAAGTTTTTTTGTCCTCAAAAAATTTATTAACATTCAATGGAATTACATCTTTAAAAACTTGTAAATTAATAAATCTTTATTTCTATAAAAACGGTAACAAAACAACTTAAGTCTTGCGGCTCTGCACTAAGCAAGAATGCTCGTGTCGCATCAGCCCTAAACAACTTTACAGAAATCAACTTTTATCTGAAGACACCGCTTTTAGGCAATTAAGAAGACCTATATAAGGTCACATTTTATTAACGGGCAATATTTTATAAGAAAATCAATTCATGTAATACCATTGAACTACAATTACTAGCGTATAGAACCGACACCGCAAACAAAATTTTTGCGCGATGCTTTGTTGCCGTTACCATGGTTACGGCAACAACTCATTCAAGATCTATGAGAGAGGCATTTCAAACAAAACGCGTAAGCGCCTTGCTTTGCATGGCGCTTACGACGTTTTGGTCGCCAGAAAAATATACTCTGTAAGCAATCTATAGCGCTGCAAGTTTTTTAGTTTGGTTAGACGACATCCGCTGTAGCAAATACATCAGTCAGTCCAGTCATCATTTTGCGACACAGTTTTTGTTCCGTATAGCCTCTCTATACGTAGTACTTGTAACTCAATGTGTAATACACACACAATGCATGATATATTGTTTAATTATTCCTAATAGTGTCATTTTTAACGTTTTCAAACAAAAAAAATCTAATATTTTTGGGAACAACCTGTGTATGAGATGAACTTTGCATGACCCTATTTTCATTCATGAATTATTTAAACATGGCTTCTACTTATCGCCGTTCTCTTTCTTTTTAATCGTTCCCCTCTCTTTTTAATGACATGAGCAATGTCATTCAAAATTGGAAGCCGGCCGTTAAGTGTGAGCAAGAACGCAATAGCTAAAGAGCGAGAAAGCAAGTAGGGAGGCGGGAAGGCCCGTAACGTGGTTCCATTGTGTAAAGTTCTTTGACTTTGACTTTTATAGTATCGATAGTAAACAAGCGTATTTCACGTAATACACAGGTTGTTGTTTTTGACCATTAAAGCAAGATGAAAGGCTTCGTTTTTCTCGAAAACTTTCGTATTAACAAAGAAAATGTATTGAATAAATATCTTTATTACATCCATACCATAATATGTCTATTTTATAGTCAGGAGCGATGAGCAAACGCCCTACATTTAAATATAAGTATCTGTGGCTGCATCGTAATGTTTACATTTTAGTATCGGTAACCGATACTTTAATCACGTTCAAATTTCGAACGTCTTCTTAAAAAGTAAAAATTAATGGATTTGAAGCTAACATATGTAAGCAAAACATCTTGATGTATTTTCAAAGGTACCAGGAGAGCATAACCGCAGCGTAACTATTCATTAAATCAAAGAGTTTGAAAGACGCGAGCTAGCCTAGCTTCTTGTTCTTCTCTGCTCTCCTGGTACTACGGATTATATTCCACGCGGTTTCACATCGATCCTGACTTTAAAATAGACATTTATCGTATGAATGAAGATAAAGTTATGTATGTGACTGTACATAATTAGGCATTAAAATACTCATGTGATCCTTTTATGAAACTCACTTCGTTCGACCCTCATTATGCAACAGTCACATAAATAACTATTTATTTTTAGTGTAGAATCAATTCTTAAAATATGGCCAGTTAATAAAATGTGACCTTATATAATAATAGCCGTGTTATTCCCAGGCGGGCTTCATCCGGCACACGGTGAACAAGATAACCTTTTCGGAGCAGTGCTACTACGTGGCGGGTGAACTGTGCGCAGAATTAGCTGCGTTGAGGCTGCGGGCGCCGGATGCTGACAGTCTGGCTTCGGACACGCTGGCGCCGCTGCCGAACCCTAGGTGAGGATAGATCTGATACCTAGAGTTCCAGACATGTGTAAAGTACCAGCCTATTCAATGTCTCGCTGCAAGGCAAAGGCGGAGGCCTTCATTCAAGTCATCGCTACATACGATACGGTACAAAAGAGGAAATTCACTGACTGACAATCAACGTCTCAGCCCAAACTACAAGACCTAGGAACTAGAGTTTTTGGAAAATCATACCCTATCCTTCATAATAATGAAGAGCCATTTGGTGTAATGGTCGAGTAGTCGGCTATTACACCAGAGGTCGCGGGTTCGATCCTCGCACGGTACAAACATTTGTGTGCATGAACATGTCTGTTTGTATCCGTCTGGGTGTTTCTATGTATAATATGTATGTATTTACAAAAAAAAAGTATTTAAGTAGTGTTTATCCGTTGTCTGGCACCCATAGCACAAGCTAATGCTTAGTTTGGGGCTAGATGGCGCTGTGTGAATAGTGTCCAGAGATATTTAAAGACATGTTAAAGACATGTGTAAAGTACCAGCCTATTCAATGTCTCGCTGTAAGTCAAGGCCTTCATTCAAGTCATCGCTATTACGGTACAAAAGAGGAAATTCACTGACTGACAATCAACGTCTCAGCCCAAACTACAAGACCTAGGAACTAGAGTTTTTGGAAAATCACACCCTATCCTTCATAATGTGTAAGTTTTAGTGGAGTGGGTATTCATCCAATAAACTGGTTGAAAATGGGGTTTAAATTTTGAACTTAAGTGTTTCATAATGTATAAGCTAAAATGTGGTTTTTGGAAATTCACCACCCAGGGGGGTAGGTGTTTTATACTTTATAGGGTTTAGTCTACGCGAGCAAAGCCGCGGGCGAAATGCCATTATCTTGTAAAATACCTATTTGAACATCTGTCTATTTTTAAAATTTTTAATAGTCTGCAGCAACTCTGCTAGGAGGTATTAATTATTACTTCTACAATCCTTTTTATTTTATTCATTATATTTACTGGGTATATACAGGGTGGAATTTTGTAATGCCACCTGAAGGGGAAGTACTCTTAATACTGAAGATAGAAAGTTTTACTCAAAGAAAACATTCCTTTATTTTTGAAAAGAAAAAAACCTGCATTCAAAGATTTTTAAAAATTTGCTTGCCGCAGCTTTTTAATACCACCTGAAGGGGATGTACTCTTAATACTGTAGATAGAAAATTTTACTCAAAGAAAACATTCCTTTGTTTTTTAAATGAAAGATAACTGCATTCAAAGATTTTTAAAAATTCGCTTGCCGCTCTTGGTAATTGAACCGACTAAAATCTGTAAAAGTTGCACCTTGTACTTTTATTGCATCGATCGTTAGGGACAATTATAAGGATAAAATCTCTCCAACAAAGTTCATAAATTAATTGAAAGGAAAACAATGAAAAAAGTGCCTTAACTTGACCCATTGAATCAATAATTTAGGAATTCATTGTTTTCCTTTCATTTAATTTATGAAGTTTGTTAGAGAGATTTCATCCTTATTATTGACCCAAACGATCGATGCAATAAAAGTACAGGGTGCATCTTTTACAGATTTTAGTCGGTTCCATTACCGGGTGCAGCAAGCGAATTTTTAAAAATCTTTGAATGCAGTTTTCTTTCTTTTCAAAAATAAAGGAATGTTTTCTTTGAGTAAAATTTTCTATCTACAGTATTAAGAGTACTTCCCCTTCAGGTGGCATAAAAAAATTCCATCCTGTATAGCTAAACGTTCCCCTGCTATTGTCTGCAGCATGATGGGCCCGGGCTACATGCCGTACGCGGGCTCGTACGGTTACCAGCCCATCCCCTTCAAGTACACATCCTGCGTCACCAGCGAACACACCATATACGGGTGAGTGGAATAAATCCGTGGAACAGTGGCTAAGCCGCTCGGGTATAAAACCCGGAGGTCGTGGGTTCGATTCCCGCCTAAGGTCTGTTTGGTGGTAGGGCTTTTTCAGAGTCCGACTGGTTAGCTACCACCCCCACAGGGGAAATCTGCCGCCTAGCAGCTCTGGCTGTGTTCCGGCAGTATTAATGTGGGAGGCAGTACACTTGAAATCAAAGGCTCGAAGATCAGATTAGCCTACAGTCTGGCAGCACATTGAGCGACGCTTCCTGGTGAAATGTCCCTCAATGGAATAGGCCGCAGTGGCCGCTTACCATCAGGTGGGCTGCGTGTCTGTCTGCCAACTGTCTTAGTATAAAAAAAAGTCATATTTTTTTTCATTATGTAACATAAATCCTTTTTTTGTCCGGTGGCAAATATATCAAATTTAAATGAAAAGAAAAGTACAAGATTTATAAGCGGATTGGTAAGCATTGGAAGATACCTATGTCTAGCAGTGGACTGAGAATTAGAACCCATTTTTATCGATATTGTGAAGAAGTTGAGACGTGTGAATTTAATTCTAAAATATTATAGCCTGACCAGGAATATAAAAAACCTGCTCTGGAGGCGCCCCAAAAGCTGGTTATAGCAACACTGGGTTGCTATGGTTACTCTCAAAAATTACTCACAAATATTCAATAGTAACAACGCACTGTTGACAATTGACATCACACTTTGACAGAATAACAATGAATGACATCTTATTTTTTTGTTATTTGATTGTGGCCACTTGAAGAAATTAGTTCCAATATTTTTCCGCAATATGGCTAGGTTTTTTTATATTCCTGGTCAGGCTATACATAATGTCATCGAATGTTGTCATGGTCAACGCACTTTTGGAATCTGCCACTGGACACCCAGTATTATTATTTACAAAAATTATGAGTTTATCCATTATCTGGTACCCATACACACAAGGTATGCTTAGTTTGAGGACTAGAATGCACCGTGTGGATTGCCTTAGGATATATCGATACTTGTAATCTCAATTGACGTAAGACTAAGGTAACGCCTCTTTCACACGGGCAGTCCAGTTTTTTTGCAGGATCCCGTTTTCTGCAGGATCCCGTTTGATGGCGAACGTGTTTATATGGTAGCGTTCACACGAGCATCCCGCATGCGGGATACTGCAAACACCCGATCCGGCATTCGGTTTTGTCACTAGAAACTGGATCCGTCGTCCAGTAAAAAGCGGGATCCCGTTTAGTCGCACAAATATTTATATAGCAGTGTTCACACGGCTTCCCGCGTGCGGTTTTTTGCGGGACACTGTTTTTTGCGGGATCGTGAAGTGGTGGCAGCCCCCGCCCCGCGCCCGTGTTCACACGGCAGTCCAGTTTTGCGGGACCGGCTTTTTACTGGATCCCGCAAAACTAAACTGCCATGTTAACACACCGTCCAGTTTTGCAGTATACAGTAAAAAGCCGGTCCCGCAAAACTGGATGCCGTGTGAAAGGGGCGTAAGGTCTTGAGATTACAAGTATCGATATATTAATGTTAATGTGTCTGTGTGTAGCTACAACCGCGAGGAGAGCGTGCTGTCGGGCAGCGGCGGGTCCAGCGCCGGCTCCGACCACCTCACTGCCAAGGAGCATGCCGGTAAGTGCCGTAGCCATTTTGTTTTACTACTTTTACATATTATTATAAAATAGGACTTTTTCAAGGTATATAATAACTGATAGTAATAAGGTGTTTCAATTATTCAAGAAATGTTCAGATATATTCACAACCTTTGCCTTTGGTTTCGGTAAAATATTTCGCCACAACCGAAGCTTTGGCTTCTGCCAAAGTCTTACCTTTGGTTTAGGCACGGGCCACAGTTGTATAAACATTTGCTTTGTTGTATAAACTTTAGTTTGTCGTTGATGATGATGATGATGATAATAATTATGATGATAATGATGACGTTGACAATATTGATGATGATAAAGATGACGATGACAATAATGATGATGATAATGACGGTGATGATGATGGTGACGATGATAATGATGACGACGATGATGATAATGATGATGACGATTGTCCCCAGGCGTCCGAGAAGGCTCTGCGCAGTCGGTGGGCTCGTCCGGGTCGGGCGCGTCGGCCGCGGCCGAGGGCGGCGGGGGAGGGGGAGGCACGCGCCGCTCTCACTCGCACTCCAGCGGCGAGTCGCGCGCGCCCGACCGGCCTGTGCTGTTCCTCTAGTGAGTATCAGCAGACTCGGCCCAGTCCTATGGCGGGGGAGGGGGAGGCACGCGCCGCTCTCACTCGCACTCCAGCGGCGAGTCGCGCGCGCCCGACCGGCCTGTGCTGTTCCTCTAGTGAGTATCAGCAGACTCGGCCCAGTCCTATGGCGGGGGAGGGGGAGGCACGCGCCGCTCTCACTCGCACTCCAGCGGCGAGTCGCGCGCGCCCGACCGGCCTGTGCTGTTCCTCTAGTGAGTATCAGCAGACTCGGCCCAGTCCTATGGCGGGGGAGGGGGAGGCACGCGCCGCTCTCACTCGCACTCCAGCGGCGAGTCGCGCGCGCCCGACCGGCCTGTGCTGTTCCTCTAGTGAGTATCAGCAGACTCGGCCCAGTCCTATGGCGGGGGAGGGGGAGGCACGCGCCGCTCTCACTCGCACTCCAGCGGCGAGTCGCGCGCGCCCGACCGGCCTGTGCTGTTCCTCTAGTGAGTATCAGCAGACTCGGCCCAGTCCTATGGCGGGGGAGGGGGAGGCACGCGCCGCTCTCACTCGCACTCCAGCGGCGAGTCGCGCGCGCCCGACCGGCCTGTGCTGTTCCTCTAGTGAGTATCAGCAGACTCGGCCCAGTCCTATGGCGGGGGAGGGGGAGGCACGCGCCGCTCTCACTCGCACTCCAGCGGCGAGTCGCGCGCGCCCGACCGGCCTGTGCTGTTCCTCTAGTGAGTATCAGCAGACTCGGCCCAGTCCTATGGCGGGGGAGGGGGAGGCACGCGCCGCTCTCACTCGCACTCCAGCGGCGAGTCGCGCGCGCCCGACCGGCCTGTGCTGTTCCTCTAGTGAGTATCAGCAGACTCGGCCCAGTCCTATGGCGGGGGAGGGGGAGGCACGCGCCGCTCTCACTCGCACTCCAGCGGCGAGTCGCGCGCGCCCGACCGGCCTGTGCTGTTCCTCTAGTGAGTATCAGCAGACTCGGCCCAGTCCTATGGCGGGGGAGGGGGAGGCACGCGCCGCTCTCACTCGCACTCCAGCGGCGAGTCGCGCGCGCCCGACCGGCCTGTGCTGTTCCTCTAGTGAGTATCAGCAGACTCGGCCCAGTCCTATGGCGGGGGAGGGGGAGGCACGCGCCGCTCTCACTCGCACTCCAGCGGCGAGTCGCGCGCGCCCGACCGGCCTGTGCTGTTCCTCTAGTGAGTATCAGCAGACTCGGCCCAGTCCTATGGCGGGGGAGGGGGAGGCACGCGCCGCTCTCACTCGCACTCCAGCGGCGAGTCGCGCGCGCCCGACCGGCCTGTGCTGTTCCTCTAGTGAGTATCAGCAGACTCGGCCCAGTCCTATGGCGGGGGAGGGGGAGGCACGCGCCGCTCTCACTCGCACTCCAGCGGCGAGTCGCGCGCGCCCGACCGGCCTGTGCTGTTCCTCTAGTGAGTATCAGCAGACTCGGCCCAGTCCTATGGCGGGGGAGGGGGAGGCACGCGCCGCTCTCACTCGCACTCCAGCGGCGAGTCGCGCGCGCCCGACCGGCCTGTGCTGTTCCTCTAGTGAGTATCAGCAGACTCGGCCCAGTCCTATGGCGGGGGAGGGGGAGGCACGCGCCGCTCTCACTCGCACTCCAGCGGCGAGTCGCGCGCGCCCGACCGGCCTGTGCTGTTCCTCTAGTGAGTATCAGCAGACTCGGCCCAGTCCTATGGCGGGGGAGGGGGAGGCACGCGCCGCTCTCACTCGCACTCCAGCGGCGAGTCGCGCGCGCCCGACCGGCCTGTGCTGTTCCTCTAGTGAGTATCAGCAGACTCGGCCCAGTCCTATGGCGGGGGAGGGGGAGGCACGCGCCGCTCTCACTCGCACTCCAGCGGCGAGTCGCGCGCGCCCGACCGGCCTGTGCTGTTCCTCTAGTGAGTATCAGCAGACTCGGCCCAGTCCTATGGCGGGGTAGGGGGAGGCACGCGCCGCTCTCACTCGCACTCCAGCGGCGAGTCGCGAGATGTTTCCTGCAAAGAGTTAAATCCGGAAGATGAGTATATTTAAACAGACCTGACAACAGCATCCACTCACTTTTACTGGTGTTTTACTTAAGTCCATGTTCCGATGCGTAACACTCACACATTGCCAGCAGCTTCCTAAACCACCGATAGATGGACTCAACAGAACCATACCGTCAGCGTAAGTAACTGATATTATTTGTAAACACGCCATCTATGTTACAGCTTACGGTGGCACCGTTGAGTCGACCTATCAGCTGGTTAATATAATGGTTAAACAATTGAGGGGAACTTAACCCACCCTGTCTAACTCCACATTGTAGTCCAAATTCATCGGAATGACATTCAGCCCACTTAACAGTATTTGTCTGACTACCATACCAAAACTTTTATATTGCTACAATCTCCCGAGATACGTCAGTCGTGTTAGTGTCAGAAGACAGTTTTTGCCATAACTTGTCATAATTAACTACGTCAAAAGCTCTAGACAAGTCTAGAAAACCAGCAAGTCTTCCTGGATGTGTAGTAGTGAACAATGACAACTGTTAACGAGAAGCGTTTTAAGATGTAGTATGATGCGTTTATATTGGGATTTAAATCAGACGACTTTAGAATAGAACAGAGAGAGGTTTCCGTTTCCGTGTATTACAATGAAGCGTTATTTACAGAGTGGCAGATAATTTTAAAAACTAGACGTTCTTCTTCAACCGCCGACGTTGTCATTGGTCTTCCTCGGATGGCGTGATGTATGAAGTATGTGAGTGGTCGAAGAAGACATGACGTGATATAGAAGGCGGGGCTTGAAGAAGTGCCTGATAAAAAATCTAAGTCAATGCTCCATTGCCTTGTATTGCGCGTGATCTATACATAGGTTCTTAACAACAACAATGTGACGTTGTCTGTTAATATATTTTTAATGTGCTTTATAATAATCACAATTTTCCTTTCTCTTCCAGGACCAAAAGCTGATCAATCGTGTCTGCCAAATAAACTAGATGCGTCAGCATCACTAAGTTAAGTATACATTAAGTGGAGCCATTCAAGACTAGTGATGGCCCGGCGTTGTTCGGAGCGACGTTGTATACATACTAGCTTATGCATACGACTTTGAATGCGTTTTATATTAATTTAAAGTAATATAAATATATAAGAAAAATCGGTTGCCAGTAAAGTCGGTTTACTGACGATAGTTGAACGTGGTAAAGTCATATAAACATGTAAATGTGTTATTGTATAGCAACTGTCCACGCGGACGCATCGCTCACTCAAGTAGGAGAGAAACAGATGTCGAACGCTGCCGAACGCGGAGGCCGATTGTGCCTCTTTGTCGCTCGTTCCGCGCTCTCGCTTGCACTGGAACGCCGCATGAGTCATGTTTTTTCGTGCGTGCAGCCGGCTCCATCGAATTATAAGACGTTGTCACGTCAAAAAATCAATTTGTCCAGGTATCATGCGGGACTCTTACCAACTGTGCTACCGAGACCTCAGTGAAACCGGTGAATTTCTTCTAGTATGTATTGATTTTACGCTACGTCAGCGCCATCTCTTCAATGTTTGTAATTACTACTACAACATCCGAAAGGAATACTTTTACAAGTATTTTACCAATCGTTGAGATCTTATGAGTTATATTTTACGCGATAGAAACCCTATATTTTATATTTTTTATATATTATAATTCATTTAGCCACTATTTAGTTAAAAGTGATTGACAAGTATCTTACAACGTCACTCCGTTCAACAATGGGTCTTATTTATAATTGTAATATTTTGAAGTAAACACAATTTTTATACAATAAATAAATCGATACTTTTGTGTAAATGTATTAAAATGTTCAATCTTTTCACTATTCAATCACTCACTCATTCATTCACAAGATGAATTACTTTTTGAAATTGTTTTTGTAATGTTTTACCAATTTTTAGATGCATTCATAATTGTATAGACCGAAAAACTTATCTGTTCCGGTGGCCAAAATTGGAACTACGTGAAATGTCAGTTTTTGCAATGCAAAAACGATATTGAATGACAGTACTAAAACGACAGTAGCGACGCCGCCACCTGAACAGATAAGTTTGTCGGTCTATATGTATTCCGATTCAAATGCTATTAGGATAATACCTTTCGGAATTGAGCGACAAATGACGTCAACTGCGCCTGTCCATAACGTTAGCAACGCGTTTTGTCAGTGTGTGTGTCAGTCATCACTGTCGCGTAACGCAACTCCAAAAGGTGTTAGGGCCTGTCAAGGGCGTCGCCAGCTTATGATTAAGGGGGGGCAATATTATTTAGGAGAAAAAATATGAACGCCGAGGGCATGAAGTGTTACCGCTTTGCGGCTAGCTACATTTGATCTCTAGGGGGGCAACTGCCCCCCCCCCCCCTGCCCCCCCTTGGCGACGCCCTTGGGGCCTGTCCAGATGAGGCGTTCTTTGCGCGATTTGACTCGCGCATTTGGAATTGAACAAAAGAAAAACGCGCGACTGCGCGCGACTGCATGTAGATGGGATGTATGAAGCTCTAGTACCTCGCGACTCGCGCGTCTTGAAACGCGCGAGTGAAAACGCGTCATCTGGACAGGCTCTAATAGCATTTGAACCAGGTAGTACTTTGTATATTGAAGTATACATTTTAAGTGCCATCATTATATCTGATACCCATAACATAAGTGCTACTTACTTTAGTGTGAAGTCAATGTAAATTTGTCAGACATTCAATTATTTATAAGATTAAATTGCATTTTTTTAAATATTTTAATACATTTACAAAAAATAATATTGATTGTCGAATGTTGATTTTTTACAAATCGATTTTTTTTCCTCCAATTGGACGAATATCTATGGAAATGATTCAACTCACAACTTTTACTCAAAATGATTTTAGTATACCAAAAAGGTCTTTCACCTAAAACATTCTCATCACGAAAATAGCTGTGAAAATAACAACGGGTGGCCTCCGGGAGTGCCGGCAGAAGTGAAAACTTGAATAAATTTCGCAAATTGGTCCTGTTTTTTCAAGCGCCATCTATGAATTTGTGCGGGAACTTTCTCGCTGAGAAAGTACAACCCTCTCATGAACAAAAAAACACGTGTCCGTCTTACGAATTTTCGATCAGTCACGTGACACCTGACGCGAGTTTAACATTTATTACCTACTAGCCTTCCGCCCGCGGGTTCACCCGCGCGTGATCTCGTTTTCCAAATATACCCCCCTTCCCCCCACATTTCCGGGATCAAAAGTACCTTATGTTCAACGGGCTTTAGCTTTCCAACAGTAAAAGAATTATTCAAATCGGTTCAGTAGTTTCAAAATTGTTAATCCCGCGGGAATGAAGCGTTTCCCGTAGGAATTTTATAGCCTATATCCTAAACCAGATTATAAACTGTACGTGTGCAAAATTTTATCTAAATCCGTTCAGCCGTTTATATATTTTGTATATGCCAAATACTTGATTACTTTACTATATTTTGTATATGCCAAATCTATAATATGTGGGTTGGATCCTTTTCAAGAATAAAAGTTCAATTATTGAAGTAAAAGAAGGAGAATTACAGGTTATATGTATATAATAATAAAGCGTTAGTTTAGTATATAATATACTGGTATAACATATATGTAATGTGACGTAAATGGTTATAATTTTTTTATATCCATAATTTTTAATTTTGAAAGTTATGCAAGCTGTCCCACGGAAATATAAACAACAGGTTTAGTTTAACCACTGACTGTTAAATTCGAGATTATGTATCTGTCAAATAAAAGACATTGAAAATTTTTGCCTACCTACTAGTCCGCCATATTGATTTTTTTCAAAACAGCGTTCACTTAAAATTCTTTTAAGAATGCATACTTAGCATACTCGTAATAGTCTAAGATCCGAACTAAGGTCGATCTTCACCGAGTTGATAATAGAATGAAACTTATTTTATTATGAATTTAGCATATTAAAAAACATATTAAAAATGGGTTGCCTAAAAAAATCCTGACCAGAGTATGTTTAATTGTTTTTTAAAAAAATTTGTTTAACAAAATCCCAATTTTTTGCAGACAACCATATATCAACGTGTTCATAATAAAATAGCGCGTATGATGATATTAAAAAAAATCTATTATCAAATTAGGTGAAATTAACTGGTATCGATACATACGTGTTTATACCTGACAACCCAGTAGTCCCCCCACGTAAATAATAGAAAACCCAACGGCTGCACATTCTATATGTTTTGTATGTTAAATAAGGACATAATTTTCTATCTTGTTATTGCAAAATTTTGTTTAAAATCATTAAAAAAAAAAGAAAAATTGGTCGGGTCAGGATTTTTTTAGGCAACCCATTTTTAATATCGCACACCCGGTAAAAAACTGTCATAACACAAAAACAGGCACATCTCACCCCTTGCAGTAAAATATTATTTTACTGCAAAAAGTGAGATTATAAAAATATTATTTTACTGAAAAAAGTGAGACCCGCCTTGCCTCTACGTTATGACAGCTTTTTAGCGGGTGTGCGATTATGTCGTCAATTATTATTAAGTAACAAAATGACTCTACCAGATTTGTCTGTTTTTATGTTATGACAGTTTTTTACCGGGTGTGCGATATGTTTTTTAATATGCTAAATTCATAATAAAATAAGTTTCATTCTATTATCAACTCGGTGAAGATCGACCTTAGTTCGGATCTTCTACTATAAATAAAGGGTTTTTCAATAAGGACGGGTAGATTTTGGCGGCCTGTGGCGGCCATCCTGTCCCGGTGACATTTTGTCAAATCTTCCGTCCATCATTCAGCCACCCATGCCAAATCACCATGGCAAGTTACACGACTAAACAGCGCGTGCAAGTGGTAAAATTTTGTTATCAAAAAAGTGCAAACTTTGCGTAATTTTCGAAAACGACGTTGGCGAAGCGGTCACCATCAACGGTGAGCGCTACAGAACGATGAAAACCAATTTCTTATGGCCCAAATTGAACCATATGGACCTAGACGACATGTGGTTCCAGCAGGATGGCGCCACGTGCCACACTGCCACACAGCGGATGCTACATGGGCGCAATGCACAATGTTTGCACCAATGAACACTCATTTTGTTAACAAAGTTTTACCACTTGCACGCGCTGTTCAGTCGTGAACTTGCCATGGTGATTTGGCACGAGTGGCTGAATGATGGTCATGGACGGAAGGTTTGACAAATGTCACCGGGACAGAATGGCCGCCACGGGCCGCCAAAATCTACCCGTCCTTATTGAAAAACCCTTTACAAGCGTATTATACCTAATGTGATTAGACGAAAACCCGTAAAGTGTCACAATTCCAAGATATTTTGTTTTACTTTAATATCTTGAGAACGTGACCCTTTACGGGATTTCGTCTAATAACATTTTATGTTTGTATTGATACTAGGTATCCATTTTTGAAAGAATTTTAGGTGATCGCTGTTGTGAAAAAAAGTCAAAATGGCGGGACTAGTAGGTAAGCCAGCCTCCATACAAAATCTTCATACATAGCCTGAAGTGGAGGATAAATGATATTCAGAAGGAGTGACTATGTACAGATTTATTTACAAGACGACACACCAAAAATATATTACAATAAACTGACAATCCAAAAACAGAACACTTGACATTATCAAAAAGAAAACATTTCGAAAAACAAACAGTAAAAAAGTATTTACACGAGGTGAGCCGCCACAAGCCCTTTAGATGGTTATTTTGTCAGTTTTCTACAACAGAAGACAGCATCATATCTGACAGATATTTAATCACAGAACTTACCTGTCAGTAGTAAAACTAGACCTTTATTAATTTTCTGTTACTCTAAAGTTTATTTCATGACCAGAATCACTGTTATAAATTTAAAAAAAAAAAACGGCTTGCACTCCGGGAGTGCAGAAGTGAAAACTTGAATATTTTGGTATTCGCCATGCTAGCGTCCACTAGGAAAATTTCGCAAATTGGTTGGTAGTTTTTTGAGCGAGAGAGTTCCCGCACAAATTCATAGATGGCGCAAAAAAAAAACAGTACACAGTTTGATGGTTGTAGTAGCTGAATGATTTCTAATCATGAAATAAAACTAAAGTTACAGGAAATAAAAAAGAAAAATTTGTTTTAATTATTCTTTGATTAAAAAAGGATTAATTTAATATCTTATAAATTGTAAAACAGTTATAATATAACCACAAATTATGAGATTGCTAGTAAGTAAACAAATATTGTTTATTTTTAGTTAGTCAACACGACTCTAATACTTTCATGATAGAGAATATACATGCATTTTATAGTTTGTAAAATCTAGGATGATACCTGCGACAGGTGTCACAGTGACATTTATAGGAACGTCGTCGTATTAGAAACAAATTTCAAATATTTGATATTTATGTAATCGATTCTGTTATTAATCGACACTGTAAGATAACATACGTAAGTAATCTTAGAAAATAAGTAATTATTTTCTAATTGCTTTATTATTTCGAATTATTTAACCAAACGGACTTTCTTTCAATCAAATAATTTATTTTTGACAATGGTATTGTACATTAAAAGTGATATAATTAAAAAAAGGTTGTATAGATATTTAACCCTTTTACAATCGGTTATTAAGTGTAAGCGAATGATAGCAATGAACAAATTAAGTGGGCGATGCCAGCCCGTCAAGAACGATAATTATTCAGTGCGTACATTTGACATAAAAAAAAAGTGAAACTTCATGGGCGTGATCCCGATGACAGCTGCCACGCGTATCATCCTACATTTTACGAACTATAGTTTATCATGACTGCAAGCATTCGCAAGCGTGGTGATAAAACCATCGTTGTATGTTAGGGTTTAAATTGAGGTTGCCTGCAGTGTATATTTTGCGTGCATATTCCCTATCATAAAATAATTTTGATTTATTTAATTTTCTTTAAGGACTAAACATTTTTTTACAAAATAATCAATACTTGCATTTATTAAACTGCGTTTTAGTACAGTCCATTTTTATAGACTGAAGTTAAACGTAAAAATCTTTCGATAAATTTTACAAAACACAAACTTATTGCTTTTTGTATATTTAATAATAAGTAGGAAGTTTATTTTTATTAATTATTATTGATTATTATAATTATTTTAAATTATGGAATTGACATTATTATTATTTTTTAAAATGTGCCATCTGATGTTCAAATTTTTGTAAAACTTTATTTTTTATGTGGATTTTTTATTGTATTGCGTACAAAAATATACAGGGTGGCTTTAGAACAGGTTATTATGAAACATCTAAAACGTACTCCTTGTTAACACTAAATAATAGGTATTTGCTAATTAAAATGTAGTCACTTACACTTGAAATGGCTGTATTAGAAATAGTAAAGGTTTTAAAGAAAATTCTTCAACTTACCTTTACCTTTCGATTGTCAATCTTTAAAAAAAATCCTTGGACTTACCTTAGTTACTCTTTTCAATGGTATTTTTTTATAATTATGATGCCCTATATTTTGATATAATAAGGGCTTATGCAATCGGGCAAGCTAATGTTGTCTGATATTATGTTTGAATGAACATAAAAATACATTTAAAAATATCAACAAGATTAAAATTAATACACTTTAATACTAAGCATGGCTCTACCACTAGTAGTGGTAGAGCCATGCCATTTTACAGTACGAATGGGCCGGCTCGTACGGGGAAGTACCACCCTCTCACATAACACCAGCGTGAAATAATAGTGACTACTATTGTACGTGGTTTGTGAGAGTGCCGGAGGCCCACACCCCCATACCCATAGGCCGGCAACGCATCAGCGATCCCTCTGGTGTTGCAGATGTCCATGGGCGGCGGTGATTGCTAACCATCAGGCGACACGCTGCCTCGTTTGTCGCCTCTGACATAAAATAAATGTTTTAGCCACCCTGTATACTTTCCAGTGTTAAATAACAATCTAAAACTGATTTGTAACATTATTTTGTTATTGTATTTAGTCGCGCTAATGGAAGTTATTGTGTATCATAGACCGTGGTTAAATGTAAATATACTGTGTGGAGCAGAACGGATGTGGGTAGGCTACCGTGTTTAATGATTTTGTCGATAAATTTAGACATTGTTCGATATGCAACTCTGTGGAGAATTTACTTGCTTGAAAACTGGATCAATGGCTTGATAAAGATTTTTATCAAGATATTTTTTTCGGAAAACAAATGCGCATATCCGCAGGCCAGCGAGATCTGTGGCCGTGTGTGAGACTCGGTATTAACCTTTTGGGCGCCAAAGTCTAAACTTGACAAGCACCTGCGGGCCCTGTGCGCTAACGACGTCTATACTTGACAAAAACCATGCCTCTAAAAATATGGAATAAATAAAAATATATTATGTTTAAAACGATTGCTGGTATTTTTTCCTTACATTGGCGAATACTACACGCTCGATATTTTATCGTGATATTTGGATCCAAATCCAGGATCACGATATTTATCGAGTGTGTAGTATAGCGTATCACGATATGTGATACGCTATACTACACACTCGATAAATATCGTATTATCGAGATTAAGAACTAATTAGGTAATTTAATGATGGAAAAACTAATCGATAGCTCAATCGAGTAATTAAACGATAATTTTCTCGATTATAATAATTAAATAATAACTTGAACTCTTTTTTTTTTTTATCAAAAACTCACTTTTCCGTAATTTTATTTATTTTGAAACTTGTGGGAGTCAGTTCACTTTTAATTAATATTACGTGGGTAGTATAATTTGTAGTAAAAATGCGATCGCACATCTAGAAATTTTTGGTGTCATCAAACACGCTAGCCTACCGCATCAAATATGATCATTTAGTAACATTATGCTAAGTGAATAAGTAACTGAGGTTGTATTGAATAGTATTCCTTAATTCAGCTTTTATACTATTTATTTTATAATTCCATTTTAAAAGGAATGATTTGTTGTATTTACTGAGCGGAACTTTCAAGGGATTTGATCACAAAAAATATCATTATATCAGAAATAGAACGTCCACTGTCGGACATGGGAAAACGTTACGAAGTCTTATCTTTTTTTATACGTCAGTTGGCAGACAGGCACGCAGCCCACCTGATGGTAAGCGGCCTATTCCATTGAGGGACACTTCACCAGGAAGCGTCGCTCAATGTGCTGCCAGACTGTAGGCTCATCTGATCTTCGAGCCTCTGATTTCAAGTGTACTGGCTCCCACTTTATTATTGCCGGAACACAGCAAAGGCTGTTATGGCGGCAGATTCCCCAGAGTCTCCCCAGTCGTGGGCGGAGGTGGTGTGTGGGAACCCCCCCCCCCCCTTATTACCCATAGCCCTTCACCTTCCCCCCCTACTGTAAAGTCGGGCAACGGACCATAGATCTAGGCGTAGGTGTCTATGGGCGGTAATGATCACTTACCATCCGGTTTAGTTAAAACCCGGAGGTCGTGGGTTCGATTCCCGCCTTGGGTCTGGTTGGTGGTAGGACTTTTTCAGAGTCCAATTGGCTAGCTACCACCCCAGCAGGTGGAATCTGCCGCCAGAACAGCTTTGCCTGTGTTCCGGCAATATTAATGTGGGAGCCAGTACACTTGAAACTAAAGGCTCGAAGATCAGATGAGCCTACAGTCTGGCAGCACATTGAGCGACGCTTCCTGATGAATGTCCCTCAATGGAATAGGCCGCAGTGACCGCTTACTATCAAGTAGGCTGCGTGTCTGTCTGCCAACTGTGGTATAAAAAAAATAGACCTTCCTTAGTAACTAAAATAGAAAAATATCCTCAAAAAAACATAGCTATGTTGATTTGAGGTGCCAAAATCCTTGTAGTTTTGACTCAAAAATTTGTTATGGCGTAAAATATAAAGCCTGACCAGGAATATAAAAAACCTGCTCTGGAGGCGCCACATAAGCTATGGTTATAGCAACACTGGGTTGCTATGGTTACTCTCACAAACAACTCACAATCCAATAGTAACAAGGCACTTTGACAGAATAACAATTAATGACATCTTATTTTTTTTAATTATTTGATTGTTGCCACTTGAAGAAATTAGTTCCAATATTTTTCCGTAATATGGCGAGGTTTTTTATATTCGGTCAGGTTAAACGTGCTTTTTTTTGAATTAGGGCACACGATGAAATGTATACGTAGAAAAATGTCTATTATAGTAAAAAGTATGAGAGGGTAACATTGATGTTGGAACTAGGTGATGTATTAAAAGAAACATATTTACTCGAAATCCTTTGAGGAAGGCTGATTTCATTAAACTATATGAATAGGGTTGAATAGAAAAAACTGCAGATAACATTTACTTATAAAATTCGAAAGTGTTTCTGTTTGTCCATAAAACGAATTGATTAACCTTTTGGACGCCAAAGTCTATACTTGACAAGCACCTGCGGCCCTGTGCGGCAACGACGTTTATACTTGACAAAAACCCTGCCTCTAAAAATATGAAATAAATATGTTTAAAACTATTTTTTTTTTTTTTTTCCGTATATTCGACAAAAAAAAGCAACCCAGCTCTGGCGTACAAGACACGACAGTTTGTAGCTTGGCGTTCAAAAAGTTAACAGTTCGACAGTAAAATAAGCTAGTTTTTATCCCGGTAATATTACATTTTTGCAGGATTTCGTAAAGTCAGGAAACTTTTCACAAAAAGGTTGTTTCAAGACCAAACACAATTTCGCATTTATAATATTATTAAGAATATATTATGGTACCAAATACAATCTATTTTAACTTTAAGCATAAGAAATAAGAAACGAAAAATTCAAATGTAATATTTGTTATTTTTTTTTATTTTCAAAATGGCTGCCAGTGGGGTTGCCATATTGAATTTTATAATATGTCAAATAAGACAATCTGTAGTTTTTTCTATTCCGCCCGCGCTTTATATGTAAACCTATTATTTTTCCACAAATGCGAAATGTAAAGTAAATAATTTACTTTATGAACATATCAAAAGTTTGACATGCTTATTTGCCAAATTATATTTATTTAGCGTTTGCTTTTTGACCGCCAGAATGTCATTTACCCACCAAATGTTGACCTATTGACCTAGAGTTGCTCAACTAAGAAGCATTGCTCTATGTACGATCGCGGTCTCCCGCGCGTGATCACTTTTGGAAAAATATACCGTGCACGCGCATCGTGACTTGTTAGGAGCGGCGCTTGTAAACGTGAAAATACTGCACAGGATTTTAGCCTTTAGGGTGATCACGCGCGGGTGTCCTCGATAGTACTATCATACTGGAGGTTTTTTTAAATTATTCAACTTCAGTTGACAGACAGGCACGCAGCCCACCTGATGGTAAGCGTCCACTGCGGCCTATTGCATTGACAGACACTTTACTAAGAAGCGTCGCCCAATGAGCTGCCATATTGTGAATATATTACAAGTTCATGTAATAACAGATAAAATATGAAATCAATGGCGGTCGAAAGTTTAACAAAAATTATCAATTAAATTGTAATGATTATTATTAATGTAAAAAAAATATCCTGTAGTATTCGCAATTGTTCATTTTTATTGTTTATAGAGCTGTATTGAATAATGTAGTATAATAAATTAATGAAAAATAAAACACCATTTATAATATACATATTGTATAAACATTGTTTTATTTTTGATAGTACCCAATCTTTTTAACCCCCGACGCAAAAAGAGGGATGTTATCAGCTATTTATAAGTAGAACTAGCCTTCCGCACGCGGTTTCACCCGCGCGTACTTTCTTTTGTCAATTATCCCCCCTTACCCCCACATTTCCGGGATCAAAAGTACCCTATGTCGCCCGGGGATAGTGTAGCTTTCCAACAGTGAAAGAATTTTTCAAATCGGTTTAGTAGTTTCGGAGCCTATTCAATACAAACAAACAAATCTTTTCTCTATAATATTAGTATAGATTGCCATATCGAATTTTCTATAATAAAGAAGCATGTCATATCGTGGTCCCGCGGTTCTGACGCTCACAGTGGGAGGGGTAGCGTGGGGCGTTACGCAAGCCACTGTCAATTATTTTAAATAATTACGAAGTGGAATGTGGAAATATTGTATATTTATTCTGTCCATTTACATATTTTCGGTCATCTAAGTAGCTTAAAAAATTTCCGACGTGACATCAGAACATTGAAGGTAGGTATAGAGTATAGACCGACAAACTTATCTGTTCCGGTGGCGGCGTCGCTACTGTCTATTTAAAACTGTCATTACAATATCGTTTTTGCAATGCATTTCACGTAGTTCCAATTTTGGCCACCGGAACAGATAAGTTTGTAGGTCTGTAGGTATACTAAGTTACGATCTTCCTCCCAGCTAGATCGACTGTGCTTGGGAATTGTAATGGCGTAGCTCAATGACTTTGTGGTCGGCCGTTATCTCGGGCCTATTCCTGGGTCAGCCGGTGGGTGGATTGGGCTGGTCAATAGCCACAAGGCTGGCACCGGCTCGTCCCAATCGGGTGAGAAGGAGAAACCGGGGGAGTTTAGTGGGTAGTGGACGCTTTAGTCTCGAGTCCCACACACGGCCGCAGGTCTAGCTAGCCTGCGGTTATGGTGCATAAACACATTCTCCTTCGAAAATAAAAAAACTGGTTAGCATGCCCACCACATTAATTTAGTTCAAGCCTTAGTGAGACATTAAATAGGTTGACAATTTTTTTTCTGACCATTCTTTTTTTTTCTGTCTATTCTATTCGAAATTAACGGAGGGGTAGCGAATAGAACCGCCCCAAAACAAGAATACTCGAACGAAACCTTTCTAGAACTCATCCATAAGCTTTCCCAACTCATCCTACTCGTAAATTGTCCAGCAACCTAGCATTAATTTATTCGTTCAAGTTTCTAAGCTATTTTTAGTCATTACTTTTTGCGCTACCGCCAAATCATCTTTTTTTGCCGCCTTTAACATGGTCCAAAATGGCGGATCGCGTTAAGGAAAAAACATACGTTTCATTTCACGGAATCAATTTGTTGATGTTTTTTTGGGACATTTTTATGCGTCCATTCACATTGACGCAGGATGGGAACTGTAAAAATAAAAAACGACATTCATGTCCCATTATACGGGGCACAGACCTCCAGCTTGAAATTAAGTCGTAACCAGTGTTTTAAATATCATCGAAAGCAGTGAAGTGAAAATTTTAGTATCTATATGAACAAGCTAAGAACCATAGATATGTATAAATTCTTGAAAAATAATAATGTCCTCCTAGCCGAGTTTTCGGCTACGGCGACCAATCTTTTACGATCAGCCAACTACGCAGGATATAATATTATAGTGCTGCAGTGAGTGCGCAAGCACAGGTGCACTCCCTATTCCCTCACTCCCATAACACGGTGCGACATCAGTCTGACACGACCGAAGAGAGATCAGGCGCAGGACCAACGGCTTAACGTGCCTCCCGAAGCACGGAATCATCATTCATGAATATTACTCGCTAATAGTTCTTATCTTAGCCATTGTCACAACTTAGACAATGAAATGAGGTGCAGAGGTATAGATACGAACTAAGCGATTTGCTTCATCTTTCTTGATACGCACTGCGCGGGAGTGGATTCTCTGCCGAGATCTGTCTTTCCTAAACAATACAACTTGGGGCTCTTCAAGGCCAGAATTAACGGGCTTTTCCTAAGCAAGCGCGCTACATCGTAGACCGCATAGTTGTTTAACATCAGGCAACTTTGTGGTCAAGTGCCTGCTTAGTCCAAATATAAAAAAAACTGGTCAGACACAGGTATACAGGTGCCAAAAGAACATGAACGATTGGACGAATATTCATGAAATGGATTCATCCAACCCAAAGTTTTGAGATACATTCAAGTTTTAAGTTAGGTGCTCTATGCAAAAAAATACTGGCCCGGAGTGCCGGAGGCCCACCCCCTTAAACGGCCAGCAACGCATCAGCGATCCCTCTGGTGTTGCAGATGTCCATGGGCGGCGGTTGTTGCTTGCCATCAGGTGACACGCTGGTTCGTTTGCCGCCTCTGACACACAAAAAAAACATCGATCAAGTACCCAATTAGATCATGGCTACATTGGCTACTCGGCCATTGTAAGCACTCTGTAGGTTCAATGAATAACTATTGTTTATTGTCAGTTATTTGCGTAATGTTAAAACTACTTACTACTTAAAAATCTACAAACAACGCATTAAAATTCCACAAGTGTAGCGAATGATTGTCGAAGATAAAAAATAATCTTCATTATCTACAAAGGAAGGTGGATTAGAATCAAAATAGTTCGATATAAAGAACACTATTGTTTTCTTACATTCACGCGATTAATACTAAATAAAGGGTGTCTCAGAATGTTTTTCGTTTTTAGATGATATATAAAAAACAAAAAAAGAATTAAATCTCGTTTTATTTAATGTTAAATTCAAGAGCAATTCTTGAAGTTTATTTATGAAAACTAATCGTTTGCAAATGCGCACCATTCATTTGTTTACACTCATTTAACCTGGAGCTAAAATTTTCAATAACTCGCTGTCGAGCATCGCTCTTGGAATAGAGTTGATCTCTTCAGTGATTCTTTGCTTGAAAACATTCTGGTTGGGTGGAAATGGATTGCAAACTTTGCTTTTTAGGTAGCCCCATAAGAAGAAATCAGTAGGCGTTAAATCAGGGCTCCTCGGTGGCCAATTGATGTCTCGTCGGCGACTTATCGCTCTTCCAGGGAATAAATCGTGAAGACCAGCTTATGAGTCATTTGTAACATGAGAAGTGGCTCCATCTTGATGGAAAAAGGTGTTGCGGTTGTAGCTCTCCTAGTTTTGCATTTCTGTAGCCAAAAAAGTCCGGACCATAATATGACAATATCGGTCATAATTAACAAAAACGAAAAACATTCTGAAACACCCTTTACTATATAGATAAATAAAACATGTGGAATAATATTTTAGAATCGTGACAGCAAAGTGGTTTCAGTGGTTTCCAACGTCACTTCACGTGCGTGCGCGAAATGACTTGAATCTCTTCGAATTTATTTACCTACCAATAGCCTTCCGCCCGCGGTTTCACCCGCGCGTACCTAATTTCTTTTTTAAAATATCCCCCCTTTCCCTCACATTTCCGGGATGAAAGGTACCCTATAGCACTCGGGGATAGTGTAGCTTTCAAACAGTGAAAGAATGTTTCAAATCGTTTTAGTAGTCTCGTACTGTACCTGCCAAATCCTGAGGCCCTGGACAAGCGACATTTGTGACATTCGTTAAAGCTCAATTTGCGATAACCAATGTCAAAACCTGTATAGACCGACAAACTTATCTGTTCCGGTGGCGGCGTCGCTACTGTCGTTTCAGTACTGTCATTAAATATCGTTTTTGCACTTCCATTTCACGTAGTTCCAATTTTGGCCACCGGAACAGATAAGTTTGTCGGTCTGTACCATGTCTTTACTTTCAATATATCGATTGACCACGTGACTTTTCTAAGGCACCTGTCAAACCCATACAATTTGAAGTTAGCGAATTTCGCCATCGCTGTCAAAATTTTACTTTGTATAGGCCCCCTGGATCATAGTGCAAGCGTTTCCTGACTAGATGGGGACAAATAACACTGATGGCAGGCAACACTATTTTTTAACGTGGCAACACTAGTTCATACAATGACTGGAAACAACGAAACAACATTTTTCTATTCCGTGGAAACAACCGTTACAAATATAAATATATTAGAAAAAAAATTAACTTGTCCAGGTATCAGGCGGGACTTGAAACCACGTCCCTCGCTAAGGTCGCGGTGGCATAGTTGGTAGTGCACTCGCACCCAAATTAACAGTAGTTCCATCATGGAACTAGTGTCAACGAACCGCCCGTACGGCGAGGGACGTGGGTTCGAGTCCCGCCTGATACAAGTTAAATTTTTTCTAATATATTTATATTAATATCGCCATAAAGCAGGAAAAATGCTTTAAAAGTCATAAAAATAACCGTTACAAATTGCCTGGTTGGGTGCATTTCAAAACATAGAGGTCTAAATAAAAACCGCTCTCAGATTAAATAAAATATAATTTATTTAAAATAAATTCAGAAAATAAACAGTGACAGACACAGTACACTTAAATAAAAATACAATTCAATTTAGGAACAAAATACTGACGATTTGAACACACCAACAAAACTGACGAACAAACATTTTTTTTAAATATTCTAACTAATATAAGACCGACCAACTTATCTGTTCCGGTGGCGGCGTCGCTACTGTCTATTTAGAACTGTCATTAAATATCGTTTTTGCATTGCATTTCACGTAGTTCCAATTTTGGCCACCGGAACAGATAAGTTTGTCGGTCTGTAACTTATTATGTATTTGTGGTAACTTTGTTGAATGACGCTATTGGTCACGCGCAAGTGCACATGCGCGAACTTTCCCCTCTCCGTCGACCGATGGTCAAAAACTACTTTGGGTTTAGGTCAATGCATTTGTGAAATGTTTCTTAATATGAATAAATTAAATATCTTTAGGTTTAACACCCCCTTAGAACTTATGTGGTCCTGGTACTTTGGAATAGAGATGGATTAGAGTGGAATAGAGAGACATTGGACGATACCACTTTAATCCAGTCCCCAGTCAGTTTATAGGAGTAGATTAGAGTGCACTTGTAAGTGGAATCTAATCCATTAGTGGATTTGACCAATGGATTAGAGTGGAATAGACGATTTTTTCAATTTCACCTTATTACTCATTAAAAAAAATACGTCAACAATCCGAATGTATTTTTTGTTCCGCAGTTTTGTCGTGTGTATTAAAAATATACAAATATAAATTTTAATCTCATAGAAAATTTAAAGTTAATTAAATAGAAAAATAGGAATGTACCTACTAATGTACGAGGCGAAACAGAGGCAATCGGTCACCCTTCTGGGCATCACCGCGCATAAAAGTACTTAGCTTATAGGAACGGACAATGCCGCCACTAAATTCTTAATATAACCAATTACTTTACAATAATTAAAATATATTTTTTTAAATTATAGGAATTATTGCGATATTTTAACATACACTTAAAAGTTCTGATTTATGTTCTTTTTAGCGTAAAAGTTATAATACTTCTAATATTATAAGTTCATGTTCTAACTTACAAATTGATTACAAAAAATATCTTAACCGTAATTTTTGTCATGTTTACATTTGTAATAAGCTAACAAATACTTTGCTTAATATAAGTTCAACTTATTCCTAGATAATTATCCAAATAGTAACTTAAAAATATAGAAAATAGGATATGACAATGATAATAGTTTTAAAATTTAACTAAAATATAGGTATGTTTCGACCAGTTTTTAGTGCAAAAAGATAAAAAAATATAATAATTTAATAGTACTTTATGTATTCAATGATAGTACATACTTTACAGTTACATTAATTAACAATAAATAAAGGTAGGTAAATAATTTGCATCGAGGATTTAAATCTTTGCATCGATCGACTAACTTCGCGTTCTCGAAGATGACCGACATGAAATGAAATAAAATAAATATAAATTGATATTAGTTATATTTGCGATACGTCAAAGTTAAAATTCAAAAGAGTTTTTTTTTAAATGAATTGCTAATTTAATTGTTTTCGTAAAGTTTGTCCGACGTCTATTATCTTGAAAGTTTCTCATTGTAACAAAAAGTTTATTTTTCGTGAATCTAATCGACGGTGTAGCACCAATCACTCATAACTCCCATTTAGGCGATTTCCACTATCGAATGCAAATTGACGTACCTACTTAGAATGCAATTTCGCTCGTATTGTAGCACTCCCACAATTCAATATTGGATACTAGTGTTTTAAATAAGAATAGAATGAAATATTGGGAAACCCTTTTGTATATTTTTAATAAATAAATAAATAAAATAAATAAATCCCTGGACATTATTCACACAGCGCCATCTAGCCCCAAACTAAGCATTATAAAAAAATAAAGGTGAAATTATAATGTCAATTATAAAATATCTTTAGTCAAAATAAAAATCTTAGACAGCGCTGAGTTGTCAGAATCAGTTAAGAACATAAAATAATAATTATTGCCTTATTATTATTAAATAATATTTTTTGACATTTTAACAATAGCAACTTTTGTTAGCTGTATAATAATGATATATGTATGTATAACATAAAATGCAAATTAGCAGTGTTCAAGTAACTTGGATTGAAAAAAGGTTTTTATAACTTATTACACTTTTTCAATTCATTCAAAGCTAGGCTAGTGAGGCTGTGTGTGGGACTCGGGAATAAAGGAGTTTGTCCCACTACCCTAAGCTTCCCTGGTTTTTTCAGGGGTTCAGTGGGTACCCCATCGCTGCTCCTATCCGGCCGGGCCGGAGAAACGTGCCAACGTAGCGCACCTTCTCTAGCTTGAGGGTTGACCTGCGGGCGGGGGTAGCTCCCCAACGCCCACATTGCACAGGTCGCCCGTGCCAAGTCTGGGGGTCACCTCGTTCCTCGGGTGTACTTCCCTAGGCGCCACCCCAACTTGAGGCCTCTCAAGTCGAGGATACCCGGGGATGGGCTGGTCAATAGCCACAAGGCTGGCACCGGCTCGTCTCAATCGGGTGTGAAGGGAAAACCGGGGGTGTTTAGTGGGTAGTGGTACGCTTTAGTCTCGAGTAGTGATGTGTCGAGTACGGTTTGACTCGAGTCAGACTCGATTCCTGCTTTGGACTCGCTTACTCGAATACCAATTTATTTTGATTCGAGTACGCTGTACTCGATTCCGGTACTCGAGTCAGTAAGAATCGATTCGTACTCGCTAGCTCGATTCTATTTATGCGAGTCCAACTGACAAAATAAAGTGCAAAAACTGAATCACAGTTTTTGCATTAAAAGATTTCAAAAACACAACATTTGTATAAGCACCTAAAAAATCTCATCTTATTATTTACTTTACTCAGATTGACAATACTACTACGATCATCGAGTCCGTCCGGACTCGAGTCAATATTCGAATACCTTACATAGAATTCGAGTACTGGGCTCGAATCAGGGAATCGAGTCATGATTCGAATACCGTATAAACTGACTCGAGTCGACTCGATCCACCAAAATGGCGACTCTGCACATCACTAGTCTCGAGTCCCACACGGCCGCAGGTCTCGCCAGCATAAACGCGTGCTCCTCCGAAGAAAATTACACCCGGATTTAAAAGGGGACAATACTCCCCCTCTTAGTAAGTGTGGCATTAAAGACCGGTCAAAGCGAAATAAATACAATTAAAATTTAGAATAATGAATAAAATATACAAAAATACTACTCCACTGATTCCTCTATAGACTCCTCACTGGTTTAGTGGTTGAGTACCTGAGAGTCTCAGATTCAAATCCCGCGTCAAAAAAAACAGATTTTTTAAATGTTTGTGACTTGGCAAGGGTGGGTGGTGAATACGTCAGTATCTATCAATTGTAACGATGAGGTGATTTCAATTATATTTTTTTGCCCATCAGTGGGAGTTGGGAACTTGGGACGATAATAGGTCAACGTCACAAACACTAGTTTAATCACCACACTTGCCATACAATGGCGAATACAAACCAGAGGCCGTAGACAAACGGCACATACAGACCTACAAACTTATCTGTTCCGGTGGCCAAAATTGGAACTACGCTAAATGCAATGCAAAAACGATATTTAATGACAGTTCTAAATAGACAGTAGCGACGCCGCCACCGGAACAGATAAGTTTGTCGGTCTATAAGACTTATGATTGACTTAAGAATGTCAAAACCCGTATAGACAGACAAACTGATCTGTTCCGGTGGCGGCGTCGCTACTGTCTATTTAGAACTGTCATTAAATATCGTTTTGGCATTGCATTTCACGTAGTTCTAATTTTGCCCACCGGAACAGATAAGTTTGTCGGTCTCTACTTTCAATGTCGATTGACCACGTGACTTTTCTAAGGCACCTGTCAAATCCATACAATTTGTACAGATCGTTCACGATAAGAAGTCCTTTAGCCGCTATATTGGTACTATTGTTTTCAATAATTTCAATCTGTTTTTGACAGATTTACAAAGCGTAGGCAATGCTGCCAATATAGCGGCTAAAGGACAACTTATGGTGAACAGACTGTAGTTAGCGAATTTTGCTAACGCTGCCAAATTGTTACTTTATCTAGGCCCCCAGTTACGTCTGAAAAGTCCTAATTTTTTCCAACCCGGGAATTGAACTAAGTACCAAGACATGGCCAGATACTAACCAATAGTAGACTGTACTGTGTACGAAAGTCTATGTGTATAATTAAACTAATTAGCTAAATATAAATTACTTTTCTAGTACTTATTTTGTGAACCGTAATAGCGACCTCTTTCGATACCTGTAACAGAAGAAAATATGAAATTAATAAAAATATTAATATCAATAAAGTAAATATTTTAAATATAAGTGGTCTCCAGGCTAAAAGGGCAGGGTCCGGCCGTTATGCCCCCATTCCGGGTTGCCCCCGGCCGGTATGCCCCCACATTTAAAAAAATTTATCCAGTTTGCCGTGTCGTGCTCTGGGGCGGGCCCACCTTGACCTAGGTACGTACAATTGGTAAGAAAGAAATGTATAAAATATGTATATAATTGTAGTCTTAATTTAAAAATATGTATATCCATAGTTTTGTTGTAAACATTAATTCAAAGTGGGCCCGCTGGAGAGCAGCTTCACCAGCGGGCCCACCAAATATATTGCGTTACTGAAGGTTTTAAAATTCGTTTATGAGACCATACAACTGTATATTAAATGTATATGAATCTGGTATACTCAATTTTGCATTTAATATGGTATAAACCGATTTACGACAATTTTAAAATTTCCTTCCGGTGTATACAGGGTGGCCCTGAAAATCGTAGATCAAACGAAACAGGGAGATAAAGGGGGTTATTACCGACAAAAACCCCTCTACAGTATGACCTCACATCGACTCTACAAAAAATTAAAGCTATTCTTTGTTTTGAAAAAAATAATGCCTTATTTTGTAATCAAATGGCAAAATAATGAGAACAAATTGTTTTCTCTTTCTTTGTTTAGTGTTCAATTATTGTCAAAGAAAGCATCTTTAGATAAAAGTATTTTTACCACTGTGGGGACACAAATTCGTAAGTAATGGCAACTTTCTTAAAAGAAATTAGGTTTTACGAAAAATCGATTCCAACTTCAAAACAGTACTGTGAAAAATAATTGTAGGACCGACAAGTGACCCTGTATCAAAAAAATAAGCCTGTTTTATCACCATTTAAATGAGGTATAACACTTGGCTATTTGTAGCTAACTTATTTACAAAACTTGTTTATTGTCGCCCAGGTCTAACTTTCAATAAATTGAGCGATCAAAAAAAATCGTTATTCGCGTTGATTATATTCACCTTAACAATCCTAAAGCTTTAAAATTGGAATAAATACCCGGTATCTTTTGTCCTTTTCACACTCGGGTCGGGTACGTACCCGACTCGACTCGCTACCTGCTTGTTATTACGCACGTGTTCTGCCGGTTTGCTCTTCAACGTCTCCTGTACGGACTCTCGGATTTCTTGTCTAACTGTGACCTAAGCTTGCCATGCGGACTCTGTGTGATTTCTTGCCAAACTGTGACCTAAGCTTTCCGTAGATGTAATGCATGTCAGCATACTCTCGCTGACGAGGGAAGGCTTTTGTAATGGCCACTTTAAGAAGAGTGGAGTACAGTCAGCTGTACTCCACTCTTCTTACAGTGGCCATCTGGCGTAGCGTAGGTCACAGTTAGGCACGAATCAGTGTCCGATTGGAATTAGTTGAATTGATTTTTCGTAAAACTTAATTTCTTTTAAGAAAGTTGCCATTACTCACGAATTGTGTCCCCACAGTGATAAAAATACTTTGTATGTAAAGATGCTTTCTTTGACAATAATTGAACACAAAAAAAGAAAAGGGAAAACAATTTGTTTTTATTATTGGCATTTGATTACAAAATAAGGCATTATTTTTTCAAAACAAAAAATAGCTTTCATTTTTTGTAGAGTCGATGTGAGATCATACTGTAAAGGGGTTTTTGTCGGTAATAACCCCCTTTATCTCCCTGTTTCGTTTGATCCACGATTTTCAGGGCCACCCTGTATACACCGGAAGGAAATTTTAAAATTGTCGTAAATCGGTTTATACCATATTAAATGCAAAATTGAGTATACCAGATTCATATACATTTAATATACATTTGTATGGTCTCATAAACGAATTTTAAAACCTTCAGTAACGCAATATATTTGGTGGGCCCGCTGGTGAAGCTGCTCTCCAGCGGGCCCACTTTGAATTAATGTTTACAACAAAACTATGGATATACATATTTTTAAATTAAGACTACAATTATATACATATTTTATACATTTCTTTCTTACCAATTGTACGTACCTAGGTCAAGGTGGGCCCGCCCCAGAGCACGACACAGTTTGCCGTTAAACCGTGGGGGCATTCAGGCCGCGGGCAACCCGGAATGAGGGTATAACGGCCAGACCCAAAAGGCAAGCCTAATCAGTCAGGGATACGAAAACGACAAAGGTTCACGAACCCTGACCATCCACGAAGCACAGGGACAAACGTTCGAGTCTGTGGTAATGGAGAATGTTACTAGGTATGCGAAATAGCTTGTAACTTTGTCACAGTAAAGCCTATGTGAATATAAACAAACACATTATTTTTTGTTTCATGCCAAAATATCAATTAGTTTAGATTTTATAGACATTTAAAAATCCCGTTCGCCGCGCGTCGACTATGTTGGCGCTGCATTGCGATGACGTCACAGTACATACGCTCACGCAGTACGTTGCGCGCTCCGGTACGGTTCACTACGAAATAACCGTACCGGAGCGCGCAACGTGCTGTGACGTCACCGCAACGAGCTCCGGCCGGCCGACACTCGCGCCGTTTAAAATTCAATATCTCGGGAACTAAGTGACATTATCGAAATAATTTTTATACACACATTTTTTATTTCATATGGACTATAAGAAAAGTTAAAAATCGAAACTAGTGAACATTCTCCATTGTGCAAACAATTCCCAAAAAATCCCATCTCCTTCAAAACGTCACACGCGCAGTAGTAGCCATTTCAAGACACACCAAAACTTGTGTCTACTATACAGACAACCCCATAGATGATGCCACGGCACGTCTTATAATGCGGGCTGACGCTACGTTCACACGGAGGTAAGTTTTGTCGGCTCTTATTTTTGTCTGATCTGAAAAAACCGAACGTTGTGTTCACATGGCACTGTCGTGTCCGACAGCTCCCGATCCGGGCGTCTTCGGCGAACCCCTCAAAACCGAATCGACTGAACTTACTCCGTGTGAACGCATGTATTGGAAATACTGTGTCGCTTAAACCGGGTCTTACATTGTCGGTCCGGTTCAAGCCGCCAAATCGGATGTCAACTTGAGTAAGATTAGGTTTTTCTGTCGTATCTTAAAACCGAATGCTCGTGTGAACTCTTTCATAGAAATACAATTGCCACTGACCCGGATCCTGCAAAAATTCAGATCCGACAGAGTAAGACACGACTCCGTGTGAACGAGGCGTGAGAGGGCTACCCCAGCGAAAATAAAGGACTACAACCTAAGGATGACAATGCGACGGGGGGACTCGGTCGACTCGCGGTCGTTCTAAAGAAGCTGTCGTAACTTAGTTCCCAACACCACTAGCAGCGATCCACTTTCTCTGAAGTCCTACAGCCCCACTTCCCATCCCATCACACCCGAAGATGACAACATGTAAGGGTGTTGCGGCAAAAAGTTTTGCCAACACTTAACCATTTAATCATAGTACATAATAATAAAAACAGCAATTACAAAAAAGCATGATAATAATAATAAAAAAAGTGACCTGGGGTGTGATTCGAATCCCCGACCTCCGCGTATTATGACTTGGCATAATATATTGCAAATAATCAAAACAAATAAAGCTATCTTTTTAATTAAATTCAATTATGTTTGATAAAATCTTTATTAAGATCTAATCATAATTTTATAAGTTTGATGTGATATAGATATAGGATTGTTAACAATGCTATGTTTTCTTTCATACATTGTTTACTAATATTATAAACGCGAAAGTAAGTTTGTCTGTTACCTGTTACTCTTTCACGTCTAAACAACTAAACCGATTTTGATAAAATTGACGAAGTCAGTAGTTTAAGCCGAACAGACAAACTTTCGCATTAATATTAAAACGGATATACTAACTGACCAGCCTTATGTAAAAAATGCATTTTAAATAATTATCTTTTAGACAAACGATGCCTTTTTTATACTAAGTCAGTTGGCAGACAGACACGCAGCCCACCTGATGGTAAGCGGCCACTGCGGCCTATTCCATTGAGGGACACTTCACCAGGAAGCGTCGCTCAATGATCTGCCAGAGAACTCATCTGATCTTCGAGCCTTTGATTTCAAGTGTCCTGGCTCCCACATTAATACTGCCGGAACACAGCCAGAGCTATTATGGCGGCAGATTTCACCTGTGGTAGCTAGCCAGTCGGACTCTGAGCCCTACCACCAACCAATGATTACACAAATACAATACATTTTTCGAGCCTTATATATATAATATAGCCTTATAAATCATATAATATAAAATAAAACTTCCTCTAAAAAAACCTCAGCGGTAACCACGACCTCTCATTCCCCGACCTTCGGCAACTCACGATTTCTGACCTCACCACAACTTATGTTTGAGGATGCAATTAATATGCCGATGTCATATTAACTAAGAGGTCACAGACCATTTGATGACCTCCAAGGACGATTCACTTTGTTAAAATAGTTTTTATTGATTGTGTAGTATAAATTTCGTGCCTTTTGCTTTATGTTCTTATGTAAAAAAAAAAAAAAAAAAAACTTCTCTGTGAACGAACGTTACTAAGTCTGTTGTGCTAAATTGTATTTTATTATTCTAAATATACACACAATTATTCCACTGCTGGGTTTTATTAATAATCGCAACAGGTTATGGGCCCAGAAGCCCTGATAAAAGTGGAAGCAGTGTAAAATAAAATATTTTTCAACAGAAAAATTCAGTTTGTCAAACATACCTACCGTGTAAAAAAAATGTCGTCAAGCAATCCCCTGACCATGATCGAAAAGTTGACAGGCCGGGAAAACTATTCCACATGGAGATTCGCGATCAAAACTTATCTCGAACACGAAGAGCTGTGGGACTGTGTTGAACCCGAACCTGGCGTGGCTGTTGATCCCAAACGTGACGTAAAAGCCAAATCAAAAATCATCTTACTGGTGGACTCCGTTAATTACGTCCATATTCAAGATGCAACGTCTGCAAAGGAGGTATGGGAGCGTTTGTCAAATGCATTCGACGACTCAGGGCTGACACGCCGAGTGGGTCTGCTTAGAGATTTATGCACAACAAGTCTTGCAGGATGTTCTAACGTAGAAGAGTACGTAAGTAAGATCATGACCACGGCACACAAACTACGTAATATCGGCTTCAAAGTAGACGATGAGTGGCTGGGAACCCTGCTCCTCTCAGGTCTGCCCGAGATGTATAAGCCCATGATCATTGCAATCGAAAGTTCAAGCATGAAAATTAGTGCAGACTCTGTCAAGTCAAAAATACTTCAAGATGTCAAGATGAGTGAAAATGACACATCAGCGTTTGTGGCAAATTATAAACATAAAGCAAATACAGGTCCCAGAAAACCATTCAGGAAAGGACCTCGTTGCTTCAGCTGCAATAAACATGGTCATGTAGCTTCTGAGTGCAAGTCAAAACCAAAGAAGTCAAATCAAGAGAGTTCAAGCTATGCCGCCGCCTTCATAGCTTCCGTAGAGAACCCTGATGTCGATCCTTGGTATATTGACTCCGGTGCTTCAATCCATATGACCAAAAACAAGGATATATTGCAAAACCAAAAAGCTTCACTCATTAAAACGATAAAGGTAGCCAATGACAAGTCACTATCAGTTCAATGTACCGGACAAGTTAGCTTAGATGTTTGCTGTGATAAAGGTCAGTATAGTAAAATTTTGTTTCAAGATGTACTGTATGTACCAGAACTTGCAACAAATCTGTTGTCAGTTAGTCAGATCATTAAGCATGGAGGTCAAGTTAAATTCAACAGTTATGGTTGTGTAATATTAAATAAAAATAATGTAGTGGTTGCAAAGGCAAGTTTGATCAATAATATGTACAGGCTAGATATTAAATGTGAACAGGCATACATATCTGATGTTGACCAACGGGATACTTACCTCTGGCACCAACGCATGGGCCATTTGAATTTCCAGGATCTGCAAAAGTTAGTCGATAACAGTGTAGGAGTACAATTATCGAAGAATAATGATAAGCTAACATGTGTTACGTGCTTACAAGGAAAACAGACACGCTTACCTTTAAAAGAAAGTCTGTCGAAGTCAACTAAGTTACTTGAGCTAGTCCACTCCGATATTTGTGGCCCAATGGAAATGAGTTCTTTGGGTGGCGCTAAGTACTTTATGACTGTAATTGATGATTATTCCAAGAAAGTGTTCGTATATTTTTTAAATAAAAAGTCACAAGCTTTAGAAAAATTCAAAGAATTTAAAAGTCAAACAGAGAAACAATCAGAGTGTTATATAAAATGTATCCGCTCCGATAATGGCCTTGAGTATGTTAATAAAGATTTTTCTGAGTTTCTAAAAACTTCTGGAATAATACATCAAACTACAACTCCATACACTCCAGAGCAAAATGGAGTTGCCGAGCGTATGAATAGAACTTTAGTAGAGAAAGCTAAGTGCTTACTAATTAATGCTAACTTACCTAAACATTATTGGGCAGAAGCCATCCACACTGCTGCTTACCTGATCAATAGATGTCCAACTCGATCCCTGAAATATAAAACACCAGAAGAAATGTGGTCTGGGCAGAAGCCAAATGTTAATCACTTGAGAGTATTTGGTTGTGAAGCAATGATTCATCTTCCAAAAGAAAAGAGAAAAAAGTGGGATGCAAAAGCACAGAAAGCAATATTTGTTGGTTATTGTGATCATACTAAAGGTTACAGATTTGTGCTTCCTGGTTCAAGAACAGTGGTAAAAAGTCGAGATGCAGTATTCCTCGAGTCTACAGTAAAGAGAAATTATGTTCCGGTGGATTTGATACAAGATAGTTCAATATGTGACCCATCATCCGAATCAACTGATGATCACATATCCGAGAACTCTGATCCTAATGACACAGTAAAATCCACAGACACTGAGTATTTTTATGAATCAGACAAGACTAGTAGTGACAGTGAATACTGTCTAGACAGAACCATGGAAGCGCCATCTCCCACAAATATTACTTTAAGACCCAGAAATAAAGAAATGTTTTCAAAATCGAACATTAATAAAGGAAAAGGTTACCTGTGTTGCAATGAAAGTGCACCTGTACCATTAAATTACAAGGAGGCAATTGCATCGGTTGAAGCTGAAAAATGGAAAAC
Organism: Mecyna flavalis; assembly: GCA_949319885.1. NCBI lineage: Eukaryota > Metazoa > Arthropoda > Insecta > Lepidoptera > Crambidae > Mecyna > Mecyna flavalis. The sequence goes on from OX439422.1 coordinate 1,175,231, forward strand.
AGCTATAGAGAAAGAGTTTGAGTCTCATCATCAGAACGGAACTTGGATATTGGTAGAAAAACCTCAGAATGCTAAGTTGATTGGAAGCAAATGGGTTTTCAGGATAAAAGATGAACTAACTGGTCCTCGTTATAAGGCTCGTCTGTGTGCAAAGGGCTATGCACAAAAAGAGGGCATTGACTATGATGAAACTTTCTCACCAACAGTGAGGTATGACTCAGTCCGTGTATTATTATCTGTTGCAGCTCAGCACAAGTTACAAATAACTCAATTTGATGTAAAAACAGCTTTTCTATATGGTGAGTTAAAGGAAAATATATTTATGAAACCACCGGAGGGTCTACATTGTGAACCAAATATGGTATGTAAACTTATAAAGTCATTGTATGGATTAAAACAGGCTCCTAGATGTTGGAACACTAAGTTTAATTCAGTTCTTGATAAGTTTGGTTTTAAGAAAAGTAACGCAGATCAGTGTGTTTACATTGGAGTAGTAAATGGTTTCAAATGCTACTTGTGCCTTTATGTTGATGATGGGCTTCTAATATGTAAAGACAAATTTGCTATAATGGAAGTAATTAATGATCTAAAAATGAACTTTGATATGAAAATAAGTCCTGCACTGTCTAACTATGTTGGTATGCAAATTGAAATATTCAAGGATTCTATTTTTATTCATCAGACTAAGTACATAGATCAACTGTTAAAGAAGTTCAATATGGAGGACGCCAACTCAAACAGCATTCCTGCTGACCCAAATGTGAGGTTGGAGAAAGCTGATGAGATGTCAGAGAAAACTTACCCGTATCGTGAAGCGGTTGGAGCGCTGATTCATGCAGCTACTGTAAGCCGACCTGACATTATGTTTGCCGTTAGCCAGGTGAGTCGATACTTACATTCTCATGACGACTCCCACTGGAACGCTGTAAAGAAAATATTTAAGTACCTGAAAGAGACAAGAAATTATGGCCTGTGCTACACATCTAACTCAGATAGTACTGACTTGTCTGGATACAGTGACTCTGATTTTGCAAATAATGTCTCAACCAGACGGTCTATAACTGGCTATGTCTTTCTTAAAAATGGAGGCGCTGTTACTTGGTCTTCTCAACGCCAACAAACAGTGGCCTTATCTACAACAGAAGCAGAATTCATGGCTGCTTGTGCTGCCACTAAGGAAGCTATTTGGTTAAGGCAATTACTGACTGATATTGGTGAATATAGTCAAGGCTCTGTATGTATAAACATTGACAATCAGAGTGCTATTAATGTTATTAAAAACAGTGAATTTCATAAAAGATGCAAACACATTGACATTAAATACAACTTTATAAAGGAAAAGTATATTGAAAATGTTATTAGTTTAAACTATGTACACAGTGATTGTCAATATGCTGATATTTTTACAAAGGCTTTGTCTAGAGACAAGTTTAAATTTTTAAGAAATAACATTGGTGTGTCAATGCTGCCTAACCTGAGTGAATGAGTACTTGTTGTTTGTATGTAGTTGTACTTGCTTCCTAACTTGAGTAAGTAAAGTTTATTGTGTGCATTTGTACTTGAATATTTATACATGTAAATGTTGTGCAACTATTATAATTGGTACAGTTAAAGCCATAATTATAGAAAAGGCTCGAATTTGGTAGGAGTGTTAAAATAGTTTTTATTGATTGTGTAGTATAAATTTCGTGCCTTTTGCTTTATGTTCTTATGTAAAAAAAAAAAAAAAAAAAAAAAACTTCTCTGTGAACGAACGTTACTAAGTCTGTTGTGCTAAATTGTATTTTATTATTCTAAATATACACACAATTATTCCACTGCTGGGTTTTATTAATAATCGCAACACACTTGAAAGTATAGAACAATAAATAAATAATGTTTGAGCCGTGCGAGGATCGAACCTACCTCTGGTTTAATAGCCAACTTTTCAACTACTACAACGAAGAGGTCGGCATATTATCAGGTTTTTTTTATAAGGAGGCAGTCAGACCTCACTCCACCTGATGGTAAGCGGAAGTGAGGTCCAAATATAAGGTTGACTGGCTCAATAGATCATAGTACCCATTGAGCCAGTCAACCTCACCCTGAAGGCCTGCTTAGATGCCGCTTCACGCCCCGCCTAAAAAGCCCAGGATTATAGGAGGAAGGAAACACGTGAGCCGGAAGGGCATTCCATGCCCTAATGGCACGGGAAAAAAAAGAGGAACTATACCTCTTGGTACGGGCCACCAGTATCTGGATGGTATGGGGATGGCAACGCAGTCAGCGCGTGTTGTTCGGGAGTGGAAAGGGGAGGACGGGATGCTTACCAGTTGTCCCTTCAAAGGAGGCACGGGGGCAACTGGGACATTATTTTTTACGAATTCCTAGTTGCCCCCCGAGGGGGCGATGCCTGAGGGGGCGACTGGGAATAACCCCTTACACTTGAAAGTTGAAATTATGCAAACTACAATTCTAGGGTTACAGTTTGTCTTCCTACGTCCGCTCGCTTACACACAAGTGCCTCGATGGTGCGGGTTCGAATCCTGGTACAATATTCATATGGTGAGTTGCCGAGCAGCCACAGCTGCTATGGTGGCTTTCACCTGCTAGTCAATAGCCACAAGGCTGGTACCTCGTCCCAATCACGTGTAAAAGAGAAACCGGGGGAGTTTAGTTGGTAGTGGGGTAAAATAGTCTCGTCCCATCCACGGCCGCAGACCTAGCCTAGGCACTTCATAAGTCCTACCATCAACCAGATCCAAGGTGAGAATCGAACCAATGACACCTCCGTATACACTAGCGGCTAAGCTAACTATTCGGGTCCGGCCGTTATGCCCCCATTCCGGGTTGCCCCCGGCCGGTATGCCCCCACATTTTTAGAAAATTTGTTCCAGTTTGCCGTTAAAACGTGGGGGCATACCGGCCGGGGGCAACCCGGAATGGGGGCATAACGGCCGGACCCAACTATTCCACAGAGGCGGTCGAAACAGTTTGTAAAGGCTTGTAATAAAGCGTGCACCAAAAAAATTGAATTGCTAACCTAACCAAACCTTTGGTGTGCCTTTGGTTTATTTTGGTGCACGTTTCAGCCTTTTTTTGTTGAATTTGTATGAAATATAACGCATCGACGACGCTCCGTCGACGCAGCGCAGCGCAACGCTTCCGTGTGGCATCACCGGATGTATATCTTGATCCGACGCTACATTCTATGATAACTAGGTGTAATCATCGAAGAATCTGGGTAAACCTACGGTGATGTTAATGCATTCATAATGTATGACTCACAGCAATTAACAGTATTGATAATGCACACAGTAAGAAACAAATGTCGACCTTTGCTATTTCTGTCCTATATGGTAGAGCCATGCTGTAGACTCGCGGCGCGGAGGACGCCTCTCGCTGGCGACCATGGTTCGTGCCATTGGTCGCCAACAGGAGTGCGTGGGAGGCGGCCGCCTCCTTCTGCGAGGAAGTAATGTCGCAGAAGGAGGCAGCGTAGCGGGAGCGCGAGGATGACCCCCTTGCTGCTCCCCTCTGGCGCAAAGGCGATCTCACATAGCACGCCTCCTCCGGCCTGAGGGTTGACCTGCGGGCGGGGGTAGATCCTTAACGTCCGCATTGCACAGGTCGTCCGAGCCAAGTCTGAGGATCACCTAGTTTCTCGGGTGGCCCTCCCTAGGCGGTACCCTGATTTGAGGCCTCTTAAGAGCGTTTGTCCACCGCCGCCGTCACCGGGAACGAGATGACGGCGCCGAGGTAGCGATACATACATTTACTACAGTCGTTTGTCCACCGCACGCCCGTCACCCGAGCGCCGTCAGGGTCTCTAACACCCTGTTGCAGAAAGCTCCATTAAAGTTAATGCTTCATTAAATCTAATGCTGTCACTTTTCGTTGTCATGAAATAAAAAGTGACAGCAATAGCTTTAATGACACATTAACTTTAATGGACGTTTCTGCAACTGAGTGTTAGTCAGGTAACCCGGGGATCAGTGGCAATGTGCTGGCTCGACCGGGGAAGCACCGCCCTCTCACAGAAAACCGACGCATGAGTACAGGTCCCGGCAAACTTCTTGAAATCGGGTGGAGATTGCGCACAACACGAATTTTGACATGCCTGTGCGCTGTTGGTCAGAGGTATGCTTTACGAGTATAGCTAGAGCGCGCGGGCGTCGGGAGATGCGCGCACTATCGGTCATGCGCAAGTACACTCCGTCGACCGATGGTCAAGAAGTTTGCCGGAACGTATAGTAGCTTTGCTATTATGGGTGCCAGAGAAGGAATAAACATTACTTTTATATTTTGGACATACATATTATAAACACTTGACCGACTACTACAGTAGTAAAGTTCATGCAAACAAAATGTATGGTCACAGAACATAATATACTAAAGTAGTATGGTAGCGTGCGGGGATCGAATCCGCGACCACTGGTGAAATAGCCGACTTTTCTAACATCACACTAAATCGGTTGTCATAAAAGATGAATGATTACAAACTTGAGCTACGTTCCTATAATTTAAAACGTGGATTTTAAGTCCTTTACTCAGAGTTTTATCGCAATGATAAGAGATATTAGGGGCCTGCCAAGTTAACTCATGGTCGGTCAATGGACGTTTTCCGCGACATAACTAGGTAGATTCCGGGATTCCTCTCCACTAATGCGGGTGGGAGAGCCGCTGTGGTTTTAGTTGGTAGGCCCGCCAGGTTCGAATACTGGGGAGAGCCCAACACTACCTTCCGAACCCCCGTCGGAAGGTGTGCTTTAGGGTACCGTGCAACTCGCGGTGAGGCCGGTACGCGTCTTTACCAGAAACGACTGGTGAAGGCGGCATTTCCATAGGGTAACAAAAATAAAATGGTCGGTCAATGGACAAGGGGTTATCCATAAATTACGTCACACTGATTTCAGCATTTGGCGTAGTTTATGGATGGCCCCCAAGGCAGGCATCGGCTCGTCCCATATGGGTGTTCGAGACAACATGGGGGGTTTAGTGGGTAGTTCGACTAACATCTTTAGCCCCGAGTCCCACACACGGCCACATAACAGGTCTCGCTAACCTGCGGTTATGGTGCCAACGCATTCTCCTCCAAAAAAAATACGCATTTTGCAAGCGTGCTGATTAGGCCGTCATTGTGATGACGACTCGAATTCATGATGGGGCCTTTGCCCTGCAGTTGGTCATGACTCATGAAACAGGCTGATGGATTACTTATTTAGCTGCTATAAAAATATCATCACGAAATTCTAATTAAAAAGTCAAGTGCAAATCGTGATTCAATAAAAATAATCAGTCACGACACTAATAGTCATTAATTATTTTATCTATATCCATTACCATACCATAATATGTCTATTTTATAGTCAGGAGCGATGAGCAAACGCCCTACATTTAGATATAAGTATCTGTGGCTGCATCGTAATGTTTACATTTTAGTATCGGTAACCGATACTTTAATTACGTTCAAATTTCGAACGTCTTCTTAAAAAGTAAAAATTAATTGATTTGAAGCTAACATATGTAAGCAAAACATCTTGATGTATTTTCAAAGGTACCAGGAGAGCATAACCTCAGCGTAACTATTCATTAAATCAAAGAGTTTGAAAGACGCGAGCTAGCCTAGCTTCTTGTTCTTCTCTGCTCTCCTGGTACTACGGATTATATTCCACGCGGTTTCACATCGATCCTGACTTTAAAATAGACATTTATCGTATGAATGAAGATAAAGTTATGTATGTGACTCAATGACGTTCAATTAAAAAACTAGACTCCCAATCACGCTCAAATATTGTCCGAAGCAAAAGTCTGCCCACCCGACTATTGGGCAGAGTTTTCATTAGGTTGTATACAATTGACATTAAACACTAACTGCCACGAGATAAGGTGTTAATTTGAACGAATGTGTTAATGTCATTTGTGTCAACGCCGCTCGGACGTTTTTTGAGGAATTTTTCTTAGAGATTGGGTGTCTAGTTGTATATTGAACGTCATTGATGTGACTGTACATAATTAGGCATTAAAATACTCATGTGATCCTTTTATGTAACTCACTTCGTTCGTTTCATAAAACCACATTCGTATTTAAATGACCCTCATTATGCAACAGTCACATAAATAACTATTATGGTACTGGCTGGGAAACTTGAACGCTCACATTGAGGGAAGAAAACAAGCTTCTGGTAACCGAAACGAAGATATGGCGGAAGATTTTGGGACCGACGAGAAACGAGGATGGCAGCTGGACAATACAAGGACTACGAGGTTGAGGAACTCATAATGCAGCCTAACATTATGGAAGAAACCAAAGCTCACAGACTCCGCTGGCTGGGCCACGTGGAACGCATGGGGGAGGATCGCGCGGTGAAGCGTGCGTACATGGGGGTGCCAAGTGTTCGAAGGCCGGTCTGGCGTCCAAAGTACCGCTGGAGAGTAATGGTCATGAGACACCTGGGGGCTTAGACAAGATGACATCGCTTCATAGCTGGCGAATTTCGCTAAGTCCAATTTGTATGGATTTGACAGATGCCATAGAAAAGTCACGTGTTGAAAGTATAGGATTTGATTAGGGAATGCAATCTCGATCTCGCGAGATCTCGTTTTGGCGAGATCTCGGCCATTGAATCTCGGTCGAAAACAGGACGAGATCTCGCGAGATTAACGAGATTGCACTCGAGCACAAAAACCTCTTCGAAGCCCGAACTGACACGGTCGGACTTGCGATCTGTCGGTTTCGTTCGGTGCGGGTGAGGCCGCGGCTTGAGATAGCGGTCGTGGGGGAGGGGGAGGTGTCTCTTAGTTTCGTTCGTATCGTGCGTGCAACAATGAGGCTCAAACAATGTTTGAGCCTTGATCATCAAAGAAGGATTGCTTCAGTGGCGTAGCGTGGGTGTCGGCCGCCCGGGGCGGAAGACAATTCTGCCGCCCTTTTTTTTTTTTTTTTGCTCCTCCACTTGACAAACAGACACGCGGCGGGGGGGCGGGCGGAAGACAATTCTGTCTGGCGACCTTTTTTTTTGCTCCTCCATTTGGCAAACAGACACGCAGCGGGGGGCCCGGAAGACAATTCTGCCGCTCTTTTGTGAAATTTTGCCGCCCCCCTTAAAAGTGCCGCCCGGGGCGGACCGCCCCCCCCGCCCCCCCCACGCTACGCTACTGGATTGCTTGCCTCTCTGTCTTTTACAGACTCCACTCCACTTTGGCGAGTGTCCTTCCAGAGAGTATATTGAATATATGGAGATAGAGGTATCAGTTAAAAATCGTACTACTAGCGCTGACGGCGTTAAAAACTGTAACTAATGCGATGATATATATAACCTGACGTAGGTATAGTATATATAGAATGCACCATACGTGGTAGTTTTGTATTTTTCATATTTTTAAATGCTATCTTAGTCAAAAGGGAGAGATTTAAAGAAAACAAACGAATGCAATTTCGCCTTTTATTAAGCACAAAAATAATCCATGTTTATAAAATACAGATTTCATAAGATTATTTAGAGAAACAGTAAATTACTTAGATACGATAGAAATTACGATAGAAAAGTTCAAGGTCCAGTAAGTAATACCAGGGTTCACAGTCAAAACAGAATCTTCGGGGCCCGGGGTCAATGCACAGTCAGTAAAAACACAGAAAATCACAAAAAAGACAGAAGAAAATCGAGACGAAATCAAGCCAAAACACAAGTGAGTGACAATGACAGATGATGATTGTTGACAGACCACTAGCTGTCATGATTGTTTCTTTTCACAAATTCACAAACGAATCAAACATGTCTAGTTGAAATATTTTTTGAATAATATATTGTTTATAATGTTTGAACTCGTTATTTATATAAGTATTATAAATATGAAAAAAGGTAATTGAACTGTTATAAAGCAAGTTAAATATTTGTCATTTTCTTTTTGGTTAACTCTGCCATGACTCTGCCTGTAACGAAACGTCTTACGTATCAACTGCAAAATGTTGCCATAACGAATAATTATTTAGTGATACCATTACTCAGGTAAATTTCATGAAAAGAGCCATCTATCGATAATAACTGGAAATAACACAAATTACACGAATTTCATAGAACCTCTTTTTGTATGGAGCTGCAAACACCGTGTGTCCTTCTCAACTGCACGACTTAATTTCGCCAGCTCCGTTCCATCACTGAACGACTACACTGAGACTCCATCCGTATGCAGTCGAGAGAGAGAATTAAGACCACGTGTATGGACTAAGCGATTTGCTTCGTCTTTTTTGAAACGGACTGCCCGGGAGTGGAACTCTCTGCCTGAGTCAGTCTTTCCTATCCATTATAACTTGGGGCTCTTCAAGGCCAGAATTAACGGGCTTTACCTAAGCAAGTGCGCTCTATAATAAATTGTTGATCGCATAGTTGTTTAACATCAGGCAACTGTGTGGTCAAGTGCTGGCTTAGTGCAAACATAAAAAACATGTCTTTTAAAAAAAAATCGTAAAAATAAATAGTGGTTTGTGATGTTTACGCGGTTACTATACTCATTAAATAAAACAACTTAAAACGGATAAAAACTCGCGATATATTCTACGTTTTAAATTTAAAACCCGACGTTTCGACTACTTTTAAACAGTCGTGATCACGGATTTAAAATGTAGAAGATATCGCTAGTTTTTATCCGTGTTAAGTTGTTTTATTTCGTGAAAATAAATGTTTATCATATAATACTTATGATTTTTATTAGAAAAAAATCCTAATGTATTCAAATATTGCGATTATTTGCAAAAAAACACACAAAACTGCTAATCTCGCGAGATCTCGATTTTAGCGAGATCTCGCAGTACCGATATTCATAATCTCGCGAGATCTCGCTTGAGCCCTAATCTCGCGAGATTTGCATTCCCTAGATTTGACATTCGCTATCGCAAATTGAGCTATAACGAACGTCATAAATGCCGCTTGTCTAGGGAGGCTGTTCGAGTTGCTGGGGCCTGTTATAGAGTTGCCCAACAATCGATAGTTTCGCTATCGATAGTTGACCTTGAAAAATAGTAACAATATCGATAGCCCAATCCAGGCAATACTATCGCGGGTAAGCAATACTATCGATAGTATTGTTGATCGATAGATAAAAAACTATCGATACTATCGATAGTATTGTTGCTTGATAGTATCGATGATATCGATCGTCTTTTTACTATCGAGCAACAATACTAATATCGATAGTATTGCCTGGATTTGGGCTATCGATAGTATCGATAGATATGACGTCAACTATCGATAGAATATCGATAGTTTAGCGATAGTGGACTATCGATGGGCAACTAGCCTGTTAATCTGCAAGAGGTTGCTCAAGACAGGGAGCAGTGGCGTAATCTCGTGTTAGAGGCCAAGATTCACTTCGGGTCGCTGAGCCAGCGGAGTAAGTAAGTAAGTATGGTACTTCCATAAAATAATCAATTACTTTTACAGCCAGAAAGTTAACTTTTATGCTGAAGTTATCTGTCCGATAAATCACGAATTACTTATCTGAACCATGATATGTTGATATCTTGACTTGAGTCCTCGTTGTTCGAGTGGCTTATGTGTGGGTCCTAAGTTCAATTCCCAGGTCGGGTATATTTTGGATATTAAAAAATTGGTTGCCTGTAAAGTCGGTATACGGGCGAAAGTTTTACGTGACAACGACTTTTTATGTCTGTCTCTCTCGCTCTTAGGCGGGACGCGTGCCTCTCACTCGCTCTCATTGTGAGCGCATAACGTGAGCGGAGCGTAACGCAGTTTCTTGAAGTGTCACCCGGCAAACCAATTTATAAGACGTTGTCGTCACGTCAAAACATAATTTGGGTTTTCAGATTAAAACTTAAAAGAACTTCATAATTGGCAAGCATTTGGTGAAATGGTTGAATAGTCCGATTTTACACCAAGAGGTCGCAGGTTCGATCCCCGCACGGTACATACATTTCTGTGCATTAACAATTGAACATGTCTGTATCGGTCTGGGTGTTTCTATGTATAATATTTATTAAAATACGACCTACCAGCTACTGTAACACGGAGGCAGTCAATATCTAAACAAACTAAATGATTTTTAGCATACTTATCAGTCATTTTCCTGTTGATAAAGCCATATAAAGTATATAAGCGATAAAATAGGCGTTAACGATTCTTTATCGTGGCCATATTCGCTTTTACGAGAACATAAAACTTCGCAATCGTTGTATGGATTTAATATACTGGAACGGTAGCTACGAGCTTAGCGCCACTTGGGCAAAAGATGGGTAACCGTGCCGTGGGTTTGATTTTGTCTCAGTTGTTTTTTAGGGTTCCGTAGCCAAATGGCAGAAAACGGAACCCTTATGGATTCGTCATGTCTGTCTGTCTGTCCGTCCGTATGTCACAGCCACTTTTTAGCGAAACTATAAGAACAATACTGTTGAAACTTGGTAAGTAAATGTATTCTGTGAACGGCATTAAGTTTTTTATACAAAAATAGAAAAAAAAAACAATAAATTTTGGGGGCTCCCCATACTTAGAACTGAAACTCAATTTTTTTTTTCATCAAACCCTTACGTGTACGGTATCTATGGATAGGTCTTTAAATATGATAATGAAGCTTCTAATATTTTATCTTTTGCGCGAGAGACACTTCCAAAGTGGTAAAATTTGTGTCCCCCCCCCCCCCCCCTGTAACAACTAAAATAAGAGAATGATAAAACTAAAAAAATAGATGATGTACATTACCATGCAAATTTCCAGCAAAAATTGGGTTGAACGAGATCAAGTAATTAGTTTTTTTAATACGTCATTAATCGTTAATACTTGCTGTACGGAACCCTTCATGGGCGAGGACAACTCGCACTTGGCCGCTTTTTTATGAATGAGGGAGGCAAACATCTTATGACCGCTTATGGACACCTGCGAAAGTAGGACTCTCTCTGTTGTTCTGTTCTGTTCTGTCAGACACCAACGACGCCTCCGATACGGCAAGGAGGACCACCCAGGGGTTTTCCTATTACGCTCCGTATTGCGATATTTGCGAGTGTGCTAAAGGTTTGGACTCCTCCGAGAGAAGGCTCTACCCTCCTTCCCATCCCCATAGACTTAATAAAAGGCCGGCAACGCATCAGCGATCCCTCTGGTGTTGCAAAATTTAGGGATGCATCCGATACCGATACGATATATCGGCGATACTTCAGGTTTGTCGATATATCGGTATCGGCGATATTTTTATGGCCAATTTAACGATACTCTTCAAATTTCGCGCATTAAAAATGCAGTGTAAACACGCGCGTGTTGTCCCATCTGTTTCGTTGCAAACCAGGCACGAACTAACTATGCCTAATATATCGAGAGACGAAGATCCGTTCGTTTTCTGGCGCCATGACGTCTTATACTCAAATTTGAAAAAAATGGCGCAGAAGTACTTTATTTTCCAAATGACTTCTGTCGCATCTGAGAGACTATTTTCCACCGACAGATCTTTTTCAAACAGACTTGCGAAATAGCCTTTGCTCGCAAAACTTGAGAATACTTTGTTTTTTAAATAAAAATCTTATAAATGTTAATTTTGATTACTAAAACGATTAATAAATTGTGTTTTATTTATTCTACCTTCCTTTTTGAATTCAATAAGCGTATCGGTATCAGTATCGCCGATATTTTTATAAGAGTATCGGTATCGTATCGGCAAAAAGGCGTATCGAGGCATCCCTAGCAAATGTCCGTGGGCGGCGGTGATTGCTTGCCATCAGGCGACCCGCTGGCTCGTTTGCCGCCTCTGGCATAAAAAAACCTCCCCTTCACCCACTCCATATTTCTTTCCAAGTCATCGTGCAATAATTTGGGTACTGACTTATTTACCACGCTTGCCAAATGCGGATTCGTGATGACCACTACCACTAGAGTCGTAATTACGGGCTGCCTTAAGCCGACCCCGGTAAAAATGTTATATTCCCTGGCTGGTATTGCCCCGGCAAAGGTTCGAAGGGAAGTCGCTAGCTCTATCGAAAGAGCCAAGGGAGAACGAGATCCCCGTCACCCTATGCACAGCTATGTGCCTGTTCGTCAGCGACTTAAGAGTCGACGGTCCTTCCACAAGAAAGTTGTCCCTATTTTCACCGACGACCCAGGCCTAGTTAGGAGAGAAAAGTGGAAGAAGGAACACCCCCTTTCTCTATACCCCCCTCGTGAAGGCTTGGCACCCGGCCATGACCTGCCGTGGCAAACTTGGAAGACCCTATATAGATTGAGGACTCAAGTGGGCCGTTGCAAGGAAAACCTGACGAACTGGGGATACATAGAACCATCCAAAAACACGTGTGACTGTGGTGCCTCCCCGCAAACCATGGCCCATCTGCTTTCTTGTCCCGCGTGCCCTGACACATGTGTTCAGGAAGACTTGCTGCGCGCTAACAGTAATGCTGTTCGGGTGGCGGAGTACTGGTCTGGTAAAATTTAGCCATCGACTCGCTAAGAAGAAGACTAGAGTCTAGACTAACACGGTGGTCAAACAAGCAAAAAAAAATGTCAGCACAGCTTTTTCAATACCTACGGGGTCAACGCACTGAGTTACCGTACCAATGTTTATATTTCTCGACACGTGCTTCTATTTCTAATGACGTCAACCATTTTGTGTATAACAAGAGCACAAATTAGAAAAGATTTACGGAAGGATCACTTCCGCCATCACCAAAGTTACTCTCTGTGTTAACTTTGTTGTTAGGCACTGAACCGATTTTGATAAAGTTTATTACAGGAATAGACTAGAGTCTAGACCTTGATAAAGGGCATAATGCCACTTTTTATTGCGGATAGTTTAAGTGTTTTGCTTTAGTCGCTAAGCTATCCCAATACTCACGTCGATATTTGATACTTCTATTTCTGTAATTTTATCTCGAGATAAAAAGTAGCCTTAAGTCTTTCTAAAGGTCTGGACTATTCTTGTGCTAAATTTCATCAAAATCGGTTCAGTAGTTTTACCGTGACAGACAGACATACGGTCACTTACTTCCGTATTTATTATATAGGAATGCTTAATCATATAAATAGATAAGTAAAATTAAAAGTCCATTATAATTATCAATTAAAAACAATATCTGTGCCGTAACATCGCACATGGGAATCAACACGGAGATTCGCGATAGCGATAACGAATACAAAATATCGAGCGAAGTCACGTGCGACAACATGAGTAAGGACTTTACTGTCTTTATATGTCACTAGCGGCCGCCCGCGGTTTCACCCGCATGGTTCCCGTTCCCGTGGGAATTAATCAAAATCCTTTCTTAGCGGCTGCCTACGTCATAACATCTACCTGCATGCCAAATTTCAGCCCGATCCGTCCAGTGGTTTGGGCTGTGCGTTGATATCTATGTCAGTCAGTCACCTTTGAGTTTTATTTAAATAGATTAGATTCCATTTAACACATGATGCACATGCAGAACCAGCCGCTGCGGCCTATTCCATTGAGGAACACAATCATCAACAGGAAGCATTAGACTTCTATGATCTTCCATTTCAAGTAATATGACCGCCTCCGTAGAACAGTGGCTAGCCGTTCGGCAATGACGTTCAATAAACAACTAGACACCCAATCTCTAAGAAAAATTCCTCAAAAAACGTCCGAGCGGCGTTGACACAGATGACATTAACACATTCGTTCAAATTAACACCTTATCTCGTGGCAGTTAGTGTTTAATGTCAATTGTATACAACTAAACGGAAACTCTGCCCAATAGTTGCGTGGACAGACTTTTGCTTCGGACAATATTTGAGCGTGAATGGGAGTCTAGTTGTATATTGAACGTCATTGCCGTTCGGGTATAAAAACGCGGAGGTCGTGGGTTCGGTGGGCTTTTTCACGGTCCCACTGGCTAGCTACCACCCACCCCCACAGGTGAAATCTGCCGCCATAACAGCTCTGGCTGTGTTCCGGCAATAGTAATGTGGGAGCCAGTACACTTTAAATTAAAGGCTCAAAGATCAGATGAGCCTACAGTCTGGCAGCACATTGAGCGAAGCTTTCTGATAAAGTGTCCCTCAATGGAATAGGCCGCAGTCAGATGGGCTGCGTGTCTGTCTGCCAACTGATGTGGTATAAAAAAAATGTTGATAATCAATTTATCGAAAGTAGAGCAACTATAACTAAACGGATGTGTGATATTGTTTTCATGCATGGAAACCCTGTATGTAGGACTTTTGATATTACATAATAAGCTAAATAATAGTTTGTATTTGTAATTGCGAAATCGACTATGCAGCATCGATTATCACACGATTATCGATTCGCATAGGTTTAAGTAATCACGCGAGAAATGCGTGTCGAGTTTCGTTTTGAGCTTTATTTGCGGTAGAGGCATTAACGCCCGGTTCACACATGTCTCCGTTTTACTGTACCGTTTTATCGTGTACGTTTTTTTCATCGATGGCGTATGTATTACGGTATACAGAATACTGTGCCATGTGAGAAGTCGCTCATTCATGCTGAGACTAGACCTAATTGACCACGTCTTTTGTGTTGTTATGTCATGTTAATATTTTATTTTTATTTGATTTTTTTGTTTCACTGTTCGTAATTTTTGCTGTTTTTTTTATCTTTTGTGTCAATTTAGTTTAGGGACTTTGTTTTATTTTATTTGATTTTTTTTTTGTTTTATCTCTTTATAATTTCTGTATAATGTGTAACGTGTGTCAATGAAATGCTTTTTCTTTCTTTATTTCTTTCATATAACTACCTACATACGCCATCGACGAAAAAAAAAAACGTACACGATAAAAACGGAACAGAAAAACGGAGACATGACTGTATGAACCGGCCGTTAGATACTAACATAACCATAGGCTAGTGTGGCTGGCCAATAGCCACAAGGTTGGCACCGGCTCGTCCCAATCGGGTGTGAAGGGGAACCGGGGGAGTTTTAGCTGGTGGGACTTGTCTCCCCACACACGGCCGCAGGCGTCGTTAGCCTGCGGTTATGTTGCATAAACGCATTTTCGTCCAAAAAAAACATAGGTTGGTGTGGTTGTGTGGAATTAGGACTAAATATACGAGTTCCACTACACACGAACCTCCTCACCTGAAAGGGACAAGGGTTCACATTGTGGCCATGGACCGACCTTTCATTTCAAGTGTACTAGCTCCCACATTAATATTGCCGGAACACAGCTGTAATGGCGGCAGACTTCACCAGGTGCTTTTTTTTTATGTCGGAGGCGGCAAACGAGCCAGCGGGTCGCCTGATGGTAAGCAATCACCGCCGCCCATGGACATCTGCGACACCAGAGGGATCGCTGGCTGATGTGTTGCCGGCCTATAGTGGTATGGGGGTGTGGGCCTCCGGCACTCTCACAAACCAGACGAAACTATTATTTCACTCTGGTGTTATGTGAGAGGGTGGTACTTCCCCGGACGAGCCGGCCCATTCGTACTGTAAAACAGCATGGCTCTACCGCCGGTAGCCAGTCGGAATCCAAAGGTCCTGCCACCAAAAAAATTGAAAAAATTTAGCCCACGCGGCCCAAAGGCCAAGTAGAACTACTGAGAAATGGAGACAGTCAAAAATTATGAAACAGTTGTTTAAAAAATATTATTTTTAATTAGTCATCCTCATCTTCTATATTATAGGATGCCTCTTAACTGACGCCCCAGCATAATATTTGCATAGAATAGGTACCATGTATTAACCTTGATACAGGTACTGGCAAACTTCTTAAACATCGGTCGACGGAGAGGGGAAAAGTATACGCCAAATAACCAATAGCGCGCGCGAATCTCTCGAACACCCGCGCGCACTATTGGTCAGAGGTATGCTTCTGACCAATAGCGCGCAGTCGTGTCAAAATTCGTGTTCTGCGCAATCTCCACCCGATATTCAAGAATTTTGCCGGGGCCTGCACTTGACGATACATAGGTGCCTCTCTACATTTACATGAATTAGCGACGTTAGAACCATAGTGATCCAAGTCACATTTTCAACTTTTTGAGAAAACGAGGGAAACGCGTTTGGATTTGTTCCTGAAATTGTCCTATTCCAAAGTGACCGATATGAGTTTCCTTATGAAAATTGCTATAATAAGCACTTGGATCAGTGTGGCATGAAAAATATGCCTTTTTTTGGGATGTTAATAACAAAATATCGATGTTGACAAAAATGTCACTTGGATCACTATGGTTCTAACATCGTCAATTAACGATGATCGATTTTAGTTTTATAAAATGAACAGTAATACTCACATATTTATGGTAAAGTCTGACTGCCCTGGGCCCGGATGCTGCTCGTCCTTGACAGCCTCTTCCCGATTGTTTGCACGTGGAAACCGATGTTCTGCAACGCTTCATGGTCCAGGATCTTCCTACCATCAAAGATGTACGCTGGCTTCATCATTGAATCGTAGATCCTCTTGTAATCTAATTGCTTAAACTCATCCCATTCGGTACATAGTACGATAGCATGAGCCCCGGACACCGCTGAGTAAGCAGAATCATGTATGTGAATGTTTTTCCTTACTAACTCAGGCTCAGATGTCATCGATGGATGCGTTAAGTCAAAGTATATCTGCTCAACTTCTACTTTCGGATCGTATATGTGTAACTTAGCTCCTTCATCGAGCATGGTCTTCGATACGTATATAGCTGGACTCTCCCTAGTATCACCAGTGTTCTTCTTGAACGAAAAGCCTAATAATGCGATGTTTTTGTCTGTAACCGTGTTGAAGAGAGACTCAATGACTTTTCTAGTAAATCTCGTTTTCTGGTAATCATTCAAATCAATGACTTGCTGCCAGTACGCAGCAACTTCAGGTAGATTCAAACATTCACACAAGTAAATTAAATTAAGGATATCTTTTTGGAAGCAACTGCCGCCAAAACCGATTGACGCTTCAAGGAACTTCGGACCGATACGAGAGTCACGGCCAACAGCTCTGGCTACCTCGGAGACATCAGCTCCTGTAGCCTCACACACAGCCGATAGAGAATTAATACTCGATATTCTCTGCGCTAAGAACGCGTTTGCTGCTAACTTCGACAACTCAGAACTCCATGTATTAGTTGTAAGAATATTCTTAGCCGGAATCCAGTGTTCATATACCCAGCATAGCTCTTGAACGGCTTTCTGACCCTCCGGAGTTTCCTCCCCACCAATCAGTACCCTTTCTGCTTCGACTAAGTCCACAATAGCTGTGCCTTCAGCCAGAAACTCAGGGTTGGACAGTATCTGATACTCAACCCCAGGTTTGGTGTTGGCCCTGAGTATTTTCATAATGATTTCAGCAGCTTTTACAGGTACAGTACTCTTTTCAACGACGATTTTGTTATTCGTAGCCAAATCAGCGATCATTCTAGCCGCTCCTTCGATGTATTTTAAGTCTGCAGCCCTCCCTTTGCCATTGCCAAAGGTTTTTGTAGGCGTATTCACCGATATAAATATCAAATCAGCTTCCTGTATCCCTTTAGCGATGTCAGTAGAAAAGAAAAGGTTCTTACCGCGACATTTTCTCACTACTTCGTCTAATCCAGGCTCGTAAATAGGCAGTTTGTCGGAATTCCACTGGGCTATACGTTCAGCACTCTTGTCACACACAGTAACCTTTATATTGGGGCATTTTAAAGCAATAACACTGCATGTTGGGCCGCCGACGTAGCCAGCACCCAAACAGCAGATTTTCTGAATCACCATTTTGATTTTTGAAACTTTTTTTCACACGCGGAAGAGGTTTTTATGAAGAGTTTTTAATTAATTTGGCTGTACGCGCAACCGTCTTTGCCAATTAACGGGACGCATCTGAAAATGTTTCGACTTTCGGCGACTGGCCAATTGCATTGCAATGAGGTGAGGGATGTCAATGACATTTGGAGAGGGCAGTGATGCGTTGATTGATTTTTGTTAAAATCCCGGAGAACTAATTATTGCACCTATATCGTGTTACGCGGAAGAGGGCAAGAGGAAAACCAAGACGAGATAACGTGTAGCATTATTTATTTATTTCATATTAAATTACTGACGATCGTATAATTCGTATATAAGATACATTCAGTACTTATCGTAAAATTTCTGGGAACAAGAAACCATTTACAGTCTAAGCCCCTTCGTACACAAGGCGACGCAAGTCTCCGATACTCGGCGATTTGAGTCTCCAAGCGACTACCGCCATACAAATCCATTGAGGCTCGTACACTAGTCGCCACTCCTGCGATACCTGCCTGCCGAAGTCGCCGCTACTTAAGTCGCGGCGATTTTCAAGATGGCGGAGCAGTTATTGAATATTAAATTTGTTTCAGAGGTGGAGAAATATCCTTGTTTATATAACTATACTGAACTAGCTTACCCAGTGAACTTCGTATCACATACCTCTTAATATAAACCATATTTATTTAAACCCTATTATTTTTCCATATTTTCTCATCGTTTAAACCTTCCCTGGACTTCCACGAATATTTCAAGACTAAAATTACTCAAATCGATTCAGCCGTTCTCGAGTTTTAGCGAGACTAAAAAACAGCAATTCATTTTTAAATATATAGATAGGCAATTCACGTCGCCGTGTGTACGGACCGTGCGCTACTCGATACTCGCGACTCGATACTAAAGTAGTATACAACATTAGTATCGGAGACTTGCGTAGCGTTGTGTACGAAGGGCCCAATAATTGAAATATTTACTGCTGCATTTTTTAAATACTTTCAAAGTAAAGAAGATATTATGAGGAAATCAGAGACAATTTATTAAAATTTTAATAATACCTTGTAAAATCCAAACAGGACTCCTACCCTCCAAGAAGTAATTTTATTTTTTATAAATTTAATATTATAACACCTGAACTGGTTTTTCATATATAAAAATAGAGGAATAAGTTAAAACAATTTAGTAATATTATAATAATGCAATCCGGGATCCCGGGATTTATTAAATTTCAGACACTGTACACCACTACGAGTGTTGCAAGGTTAAGCATCTCATTCAAACAAAAGTTGGTAATTACGCAATAATGTGCACAATGCAAATTCAAATAATTTGCAGTATTTTGTAAAAAAATTACACAACTTGACGTTTTTGACTGACAGACGTTACTCAGCAAAAAACTTTTAAATAGTCAATTATCACTTTTTAAGTTTTTAGTCTTGTTTGATTACACAAGCCAGTGACACTTGTTTTTCAATTTGAAATGAAAATGAAAAACCAACTTGTTACTTGTATTTACACATTGTTATTGTGTTCTGTTGCGTTCGTCAGCAGCACATCACGGTTAACACTCGCAGTTCGATAATAGCACTTATGCCCCCGACATAAGAGCGCGCGGTACAAAGTCCAATTACGTCTGACGTGCTTTTGACTGTACATACGTACAATATTTCGTTGCATGGTCGTAGCCAGGGTGGGGCAGGGTGGATCACTTGCCCCACCTTGGCTCTCTGACCTGTAAGCATGGGGGACTTGGGGGAGTAGAAATGGTAGGTAACCAAACGTGAAAAAACTCAATTGTTATTTTGTTTCGTGTACATACAGACATATTCAGGATGATAAAGGGTGTAACCTTGTAGGATAAAAAATACCAAGGTAGACCTTGAGTATAGTTTGCTAGTAACATATTATTTTGGACTGCTGCCCCATCCTTGTTGGCCCATGGTTGACTACGCTCATGTTTCGTTGTAAATGGTTACTTGCTACAATTTAATATTAACCGGATAACCGGTGCATGCCGCGGTTATAGTTAACAAGTAAACAAAACTTACAAAATCAAAACTTTAGTCAGCTACCTATCTCTCGAAGATTAGTAAAATTCACTTCGTTTAAGTAAATGTTTTATATAATTTAAGTAAACTAGACTTCTGAAATCTGAATGACAATAGTTTTTTTTATCAAGTTTTTTGAAATAGTAAATCAAGTCTTTTGAACCTAGTTTATTTTAGACTACATGCTTATTTCTCCCTTTGTCACGTGAATTTGTTAGGGAAAACTCAACTTAAAACATAGCAACATTTTTTTATAATGAGTTAATGACATATTATTTTGATTTGTGAAGATTGTGCAGTTGACTTAAAGATTCACGTCAATAAATTAAATCTATTTTATGAGACTCACTGTAGGTATTTGAAAAGATTAATGCTACATAATGTTATAGATATATTTGTTGCAATGCATTGCTACAAATTTACTTAAATACAAAGTATATTTTCTTTTATTAAATAATAATGAATGTTAACCGTTCTGAAATTAAAACAATCTTCATAAACAGCGTTGTCATGTCAGTGGTAGGTATAATATTGTTGTCAGTCAATGCAGTGTTTGTTTACTTTTAGAAAAAGTATCAAAAAAATTAAATAAGACCGTATGATGACTGATAAATGTTATTGCCGGACGTGTTTTACAACTGAGAATCTGTCGCCAATATTTGGTGATGAGAAAACGTCTGAATGTCGGTCAAAAGAACTTTTTTTGGTAACTGGTGTTGTGGTGTGTTTATTTTCCTATTTTCCGCATATTTCTTTATCAAAATTTGTATCACTCTCTCGGACTAGTCGAGGTACGCTTGCACCACGGTCCTGGACTCCTGGATTTGGCAAATCCAGTTATTAGATCGGAGCGACTGCCATCTGACCTCCGTAACCGTTGATAGTGAATTCAGACCAATTTTTTATATCACATCATTTGGCAGACAAACACGCAGCCCACCTGATGGTAGGCGGTCACTGCGGCCTATTTCATTGAGGGACACTTCACCAGCGTCGCTCAATGTGCTGCCAGACTGTAGGCTCATCTGATCTTCGAGCCTTTGATTGGGATGGCTACACTGCCATTTAACTGCCGTTTTCCGTCACCGCCGGTATCACTAAACTCATAAATTGTGTCTTTTCTGCAAAAATAAAACACGGAAAAATTTGCCCATGCATCATCATTTTTAATAACACAGAAATAATATTATTAGAATTATAAATTGATATTTTTTTATTACAGATTAACCAGGCTGACAATCTTAGTCATTTAATATGTAATTATTGTAATAATGTAGTAAATGAATCATTAAAATTAAGATCACAAAGTCAAGCAACAGACACACTACTTAAGAATATGAAAAATGTAGAGAAATGTTTAAAAACAAATAATAGTAAAATGGAGAAACAAAAACAAAACAATGTTGATACAGAAAAAATAGCAAAACTCATTAAAGGCGTAGTCAACAATAAAGTTATTGAAATAAGCATAAGTAAACAAAATAAAGAAGATAATAATAAAACAAACAATAAAAAGAAAAACAATCAAAAAACCATTGTAGAAACAAATGAATGTTCAAACAATAGAAAGAAAAGTTTAAGAATAAAGAAGAAAGTGTATTTTGAAGACACAAATACGAAAATTATTGATTGCAATAAAGAAAAACAAATTGAAAATATGATAAAAAATAATTATAAGAAAGACTATGATGGTATATCTGAAAATATTTCAACTGATAGCATTAATTCTAACACAAAAGTTAAACATAAAAGAAAAAGATTGACTAAGGTAAGTAATTTAAAGTATTTTTTTAAGTGTCTGTCTCGATCTATAAAAAAATAAAAATATAGCCGATTTTGCAACATCCTTGATTTTCTGGTCAATGGTACAACGGGTCAGTAGTACCATTGATACAATGTTGTATCACTTGTACCATCAATGGTACTAGTCAATGGTACAACTGACCCATCGCCAAATTAACATTTTGATTACTTTTTGCACACTTATACAATAAAATTACTTTTACTCCCAAAAGTGCAAAAATATTATTTATTGGCAATACTAAAACGACAGTAGCGACACCGCCACCGGAACAGCTAAATATTTGTGCGACTAAACGGGATCCCGCTTTTTACTGGACGACGGATCCAGTTTCTAGTGACAAAGCCGAATGCCGGATCGGGTTTTTGCAGTATCCCGCATGCGGGATGCTCGTGTGAACGCTAGCATATAAACACATTCGCCATCAAACGGGATCCTGCAAAAAACGGGATCCTGCAAAAAACTGGACTGCCCGTGTGAAAGCGCTGGAACAGATGTTTGTCAGACAATAAGTGGTACTATCAGATTCAAATGCTATTAGGATAATACCTTTTGGAATTAAGCAAAAAAGTACGTCAACTGCGTGATGACTTACACACACACATATATTATTTGTGTTGCTAACGCTACGGACAAGCGCAGTTGACGAAATTTTTCGCTCAATTCCAAAATTCCGAGTATTATCTTTATAGGATCTGAACCGGATAGTACTTCCCACGGACTGGCGGTTCATTCGAGTGGAGAATCCACTATGCTTTACCTCCTCCTGTTTGTATCTCAGGAGCAGGTGGCACAGTACATGCGTCTTGCGGTGCAGCCCGTGGCCAAGGCTGGCCCGGTGCGCTGCGGACTCTGCGGCGTGGAGCTGCGCGAGAGACGCTTCTTCATCAGCCACGCGAAGACGCACTTCGCGGCGGAACATGTGTGTGAGGTAAGGAGTAGCACGTAGCGTAGCACCACAGAATACTACCAGTTTCTACCAGTTTTTACAAATTGTGCAAATAATGTGTCAAGAAATGCTAAACTGAAATTAGAATGATGGGTTTCAAGTTTTCAACTAATTTAAATGAAATTTACTAGAATTTTTTTCTTATTCTGAACAGAACTATATTAAATAACTAGCGGTCGCCCTCGGTTTCACCCGCGCGTAATTTCCTTTTTCAACTATCCCCCCTTTCCCCCACTTTTCCGGGATAAAAAGTATCCTATGTTATAAACTATACGTGTGCCAAACGTCTAAATCCGTTCATCCGTTCTTGAGTTATAAATAGTGTAACTAACACCAACTTTCTTTAATAGGTATTATGTATATACTCGTAGATATTAATGTGTATGTAATTTTTTGTCTTTGATGGTAATGGTAAGTGATCGATCACTAATTCACTACTACCGCCCGAGCACCTTGACTTCGTTGGACGATGTTCAAGATCCGTTGCTCACCTTTAAAAGAATATGAAAGCAGGGGGAAGGGAAAGGGCTTTGAGGAGAAGTTGAGGAAGGTGAGGGACTTGAATTTAACAAATGAAAACAAATTTTTTTCGGTTGTACATTATAGAAAGAACGTTCTTGAGGCGTCAGGGATTCTATCCAGCTCCCCAAATGGCTGACTGCGTATTGATCGATATTTGAATGATGCATATTGTCGTCCAGTGTTGCGGCAAGCGCTTCCGCTCGCGCCACTCGCTGGCGCAGCACCGGCAGCGCCTGCATGGCGCCGCGCGGCGCCTCGGCTGCGCGGACTGCCCGTACAGAGCCGTTGACAAGGCTGCTTTGCAGGTAGGCTGCGAATAAACATACGAATATTGTAGCACCTTCAGGTTCAATCAGGTGGTAGGTTCCTGTACTGGGCCGTCTAGGTGGGTACACCACCGCAGTGCCAGATATTTTCCCGTGAAAAAGAAGTGTGTCAAGCACTTCTGTGTTGCGAGGAAAGGGCACTGAAGCTAGTGAAATTACTGGGTATATGAGACCTAATAACTGTCGTCTCGGTGTAGCAGGCGCAGGGCTGTGCCAGACAGTAACTGCTTAGTTACTGTTTGGCACTGAACTGTCTAAGGGCAGACGTGGCGCTTACCATCAGGTGTACGATCTGCTCGTCTTGTCATTGCAATGAAAAAGAAAAGAATACAGTGTTGCCAGTGGCTGATGATAAATTTCACGCAAGGGGGTTAAAAAAGTATCCTAACCTCCTTTTTTAAGCTCCATATGTGTCAACCGTTAAAATTGCCGCCATAAGAAGTTGAATTTTGAGAATCGATTGTAAGTGATCGATAGAAATACAAGTAATTTTCATTTGGCGGCCGCTAATAAGCAGTGCAGCATAATACTTTTGTTTTTTTATTATTTTTTTCCCTAATGTATTCAAATATTGTGATAATTTGCAAAAAACACACAAAACTGCCAATCTCGCGAGATCTCGCAGTATTGATATTCATAAACTCGCGAGATCTCGCCCTTTTTTCGACCGAGATTCAATCTCGCTAAAAAGGGCCGAGATCTCGGTAGAACGAGCTTGCATTCCCTGCTTTGGGTGCCTTAACATTTTTATTTGTACCGATAAAAATTCTACATTTTACCTGGTTTACAGAATCATTCCCGAGCAGTTCACACGGGAGAGAGACCGTTCACCTGCGACGTGTGCGGAGACACCTTCAGAGTGCGGGCTACTTTAGTGCAGCATATGCGGACCCACTTCGCTGCTTATGACGTGCAGGTAACATAACATATGGTGTGCTGGTAACATGGCCTATGGTGTTCTGGTGACATGACTTATGGTGTGTTGGTATCAGCACATATGGAGTGCTGCTAAGATGACCTATAGTATGCTGGTAACATGGTCTTCTTACGCATGGGAGGAAATAATATACCTCCCATTTGTACTAAAATATCTACAAATGACTATACTTTTTATAATTTAATTCAAGATATACAGTTTTAATTTTTCCTTGAATAGTTCTACGTTAGATTTAACGCCTCGATAAAATAAAATATAGACTCTCTTCTATGTTATTTATTTTGTGCGATGTCTTAAATGTATTAATAATATTATTATATTATTTTTTTTGACATTATTCGCACAGCGCCATCTAGCCCTTGTGCTATGGATGCCAGACAACGGATAAACATTACTTATATACTTTTCTTTTTGTAAATACATACATATTATACATAGAAACACCCAGACCGATATAAACAGACATGTTCATTTATAACTAAGTATAACATTAATTATTAAACAAGCTTGTATTATTTCGCACCAACTAGCACTTATCTCCTTCCAGTGCGAGAGGTGCCCTGCGCTGTTCCGAAGTCGATCGGAGCTGGCCTCCCACAGGAATAAAGTGCATCTCATGACCTACACATACTACTGCTATCTATGTCCTGGATCGTACGTAGGAATATTTATTTAAAGTTTATAGTGGGAGTGCCAGAGACGTTACCTGTTATGGAAGATAGGATAATAAAAGTGTGTCTGTGTCAAAGATTTTATGGCTGATAGCCTTCCGCCCGAGGTTTCACCCGCGCGTAATTTGTTTTTTCAAATATCCCCCCTTCCCCCCACATTTCCGGGACCAAAAGTACCCTATGTTCACCGGGGATAGTGTAGCTATCAAACAGTGAAAGAATTATTCAAATCGGTTCAGTAGTTTCGGAGCCTATTCAATTCAAACAAACAAACAAACATACAAACAAACAAACAATCAAATCTTTCCTCTTTATCACTACATAGTATAAAACAAAGTCGCTTTTTCTGTCCCTATGTCCCTTTGTATGCTTAAATCTTTGAAACTACCCAACGGATTTTGATGCGGTTTTTTTTCATTAGATAGACTGATTCAAGAGGAAGGTTTATATGTATAATACATGCATAATATAGTAGAGAAACACTGATAACTTTAGAGGTTTTTAATTTAAGGTCGTAAATAATCACATTTTTTTGCGCTTACATTGCAAACGCTGGCTGAACCCTACGAGATAGATCAAAATGATGTACTACACTATTGTACACCTTAAAAAGTTTTACAAAAAAGTCCGCGATGGTATATGTCTATCTCTTAGGGATAACCCACAATAACCATTTTCCTTTACTTATTACGATAAAATAATGGCTTATTTACGAAAAAGTGATTTAAAGCAATACAGTATTAATCCTTATCCAATAAAGTACCATAAATAAATTGTGCATGTAATATAGATCAATATGGCCCTTTACATCATGTAATTTAAATGAATAGTTTCGAAGATATTACAGATTTAAAATGCAGGGACATAGCGGTTGCGGCGGTACCGGCCGGGGAGCGGATGGATGAACTTTTGTTATTCTTTCACGTAAAAACTACTAAATTGATTTTAATGAAACTTTACAATAACATAGCTTATACATAAGGATAACACATAGGCTACAATTTACAAGATATATTACCATGGGATAACGTCCTATAGTTCAATTCCCGCGGGATAACGTCCTATAGTTCACGCGGGCGAAGCCGCGGGCGGGCCGCTAGTAATATTATATAGTATAGTATAGATACCAGTTTAAAATAAATTTAACTATAACAATTCGTCAAAACGAGATATTTATGTGCTTATGTAAAAATGTAGTTAATATTCTTTTTAATGATTAGGATTATATACTTAATGTGAATTGCTATACCCTAACAGGGTCTTGTAATATTTATAGAATAGTACTAAGTGTTAGGCTAGCTTAAGGCTCTATGTACCTATAAATTTACAAGTGCAATAAATGGTAAATAAATAAATAAATAAAATATGCTTTTGAAATTAGGTAGTCTCCATACAACCGCTTGAATGGTTAAAAGTGAAGCATAAGCTAAGCCGCATCATGATACGACATTTTTATAAGCTTAAACAGAAACACCCACATACATTTATTTTTTTGCTTTTTATATGTGTTATTATAACAGTAACTCAATTTTAGTTCACAAATGTATTTTTTTTCGCGTAACAATTCGGTATCTATTATAATTGGTGCTATTTATAACATCAATGAAAGGCTTCATTCAAATGAGATGCTAGGAGTTGGTTTATATGGAATTATTCTGAGTTGGGAAGTTTTCAAAATTAAAGGCCATTTGACATCAAATTGCTGGTAGGAAAAACAATTATTGGCGTGCAAAAGTATTTTAAAAAAATCTATTTGCTGAATTTTTTTTCATTTCATTTTGTTTTAAAGAAGAATTCCCATTTTTCAGATATAAGGCAGTAGGAACTGTCAAGAACCACATCGTGAAAGTCCATGGTGTCCCACGCGACCAGCACTCGCCCATCAAATGCACCAAAACCAGAAGACCGTAAGTAAATAAAAAAATAATAAACTTTATTATCAAAAAACGAATAAATGACATAAACAAAAAAAATGACAAATATCCTAGGACATTATCCACACAGCGCCATCTAGCCCACAAACCAAAGACTAACACTAGTATTTATAGACGAATTAATTATATAACTAAAATTAAAAATAGAAGAATAATATTTTATACTGCAATAAATACCTATTTTTAAGTTTAAGCATTTTAATCACGTATTTTATTGCAAATATGAATGAAAAATAAATGTAGTCCGAAGATACGCAATAGAAGTCAAGAGTTTTGGAACAATGCTGTGCTTTCCGGTAGGTGGCGTCACAGTATTACCGCTACAAACAACTTCTCAAATGCACCGCTAGATGTCGCTACATGTTTTAACGTGCGAATATTTTCTAATCTGCGGTGATGAGATTTTTTTCCGTTTAATGACTCTCCCCGGTTGTCTTTAACTATTTATCGCTTCTCGGCCTTTTGGCTAAGATCAAAGTGTAGGTAGTATCTGTTCTTTTCAGCTTAATATCTGAAAGTTCCCTCACTGAGGGACCAGTATATTAAACTGATTTTTGTAAATCGACGGGATGTTCGGGGCTCGCTCCACTCCCGTCACGGGTCGGCCCGGCATTGCAGTGCCGCCGGGATCGGCCCACATAATACCTATAAAATCGCCAGAATGTCTGAAATGAATACTGAGTAACTGACTCCGTCCCGTGAGCGTCAGAACCGCGGGACCACCTCAAAATTCGTCGTAATTATGAATATTGGACCACTCAAGAAATTAGTACTCAATTAGTACTATTTGGTACTTTCATATTAGAATTAGTACTTATATAGTTTTTTATTTATCGAAGTTTTAAAGTGGTCCGCCATCCTGACGTCAGGATGGCGGGACCAATTATGGTTTTACCATTTGCCTAAAACGCTAACGACAATTTGAATATGTAAATATTTAGTACTAAATTAGTACTCTAACATATATAAGTTACAAGTTTATACAATTTATAAATTTTAAGTTATTAAGAATTTTAAAACATAACGCCTGAAACTTTTATCCGAGCAATATCTAGGAAAGCTAACTTGTTTGTTGTACTCTAGGCGCTCCGTAATAATGATATTTATTTATTTCTTTTAATTGCTCATTAAAAATTAATGTTCGAATTCTGATTTAATGTAGCATTAGGGATATTATATTGAAGCTACCGGGCTGTGCTTTTAAATATTCTGCTAAAATCGTGCGTGACTGACATTTAAAATTGTCACAGTAAAACAAAGCTGTCAGTGCGATTACTCGGGTACATTACATACAGGCGAACATAGAACCTCCTCCTTTTTTGAAGTCGGTAAAAAATATGAACAGTAACATCAATCCAAAGTATGGACTTTTCTACGGTACAAGAAGAATGTTAACTAATTTTGATTATTAGCACTCCATATTCTTTGTAAAA
This sequence comes from Mecyna flavalis, assembly GCA_949319885.1. Taxonomy (NCBI): domain Eukaryota; kingdom Metazoa; phylum Arthropoda; class Insecta; order Lepidoptera; family Crambidae; genus Mecyna; species Mecyna flavalis. Next base: position 1,203,484 of record OX439422.1, read on the forward strand.
TATAAAAAATACTAGTGAAAGGATTACTTCGATACACACGTCAATTAGTTTCCGATTTAGAAGTAAAACAAGTTGTAACCGCACGCGCGGTCTGCCGCCGCCGGTGACGGTGTGACGTCATCGCACAACACGCTCATCTGGCTCACTCAGTCCGCTAGCGTTCGGCGCCCGTGCCGTCGAAATTATACCTAAATACTTTTAAAACTGTCCAATCCAAATACTAGGAAGTCATGACTGTGGTGTGCCTGAATGTAAAAATACAACTAGGTACCAATTAGCCGGAAAAGTTGTTTTAGGAGCCTCAACGTCCTTTGGAACTCAAAGTATTTAGGTATAATTTCGACGGCACGGGCGCCGAACGCTAGCGGACTGAGTGAGCCAGATGAGCGTGTTGTGCGATGACGTCACACCGTCACCGGCGGCGGCAGACCGCGCGTGCGGTTACAACTTGTTTTACTTCTAAATCGGAAACTAATTGACGTGTGTATCGAAGTAATCCTTTCACTAGTATTTTTTATATTTTACAAAGAATATGGAGTGCTAATAATCAAAATTAGTTAACATTCTTCTTGTACCGTAGAAAAGTCCATACTTTGGATTGATGTTACTCTTCATATTTTTTACCGACTTCAAAAAAGGAGGAGGTTCTATGTTCGCCTGTATGTAATGTACCCGAGTAATCGCACTGACAGCTTTGTTTTACTGTGACAATTTTAAATGTCAGTCACGCACGATTTTAGCAGAATATTTACAAGCACAGCCCGGTAGCTTCAATATAACATCCCTAATGCTACATTAAATCAGAATTCGAACATTAATTTTTAATGAGCAATTATAAGAAATAAATAAATATCATTATTACGGAGCGCCTAGAGTACAACAAACAAGTTAGCTTTCCTAGATATTGCTCGGATAAAAGTTTCAGGCGTTATGTTTTAAAATTCTTAATAACTTAAAATTTATAAATTGTATAAACTTGTAACTAATATATGTTAGAGTACTAATTTAGTACTAAATATTTACATATTCAAATTGTCGTTAGCGTTTTAGGCAAATGGTAAAACCATAATTGGTCCCGCCATCCTGACGTCAGGATGGCGGACCACTTTAAAACTTCGATAAATAAAAAACTATATAAGTACTAATTCTAATATGAAAGTACCAAATAGTACTAATTGAGTACTAATTTCTTGAGTGGTCCAATATTCATAATTACGACGAATTTTGAGGTGGTCCCGCGGTTCTGACGCTCACTCCGTCCCGTGTGTAGGCAGAAACGTTACGTTGGTCCTGCGCCTGATCTCTCTTCGGTCGTGTGTGTCAGTCAGACTGCTGTCACATCACACCCACATCCCACCGTGTTATGAGACAGGGAATATAGGGAGTGCACCTGTGCTTGCGCACTCACTGCACCACTAATTATTATATCCTGCATAGTTGGCTGATCGTAATGTATTCACTTTGATTAGTGCGAGTGCGAGTGATTAGTGCAAGTGATTAGTGATTAGTAGAAAATAAGTGTGGACAGCGACTGATTAGTGCGAGTGATTAGTTGGCTGCGTAGTGAAGTTTAGAAGCGTGTGAAGTTGGCTGCGTAGTGAAGTGCGAGTGATTAGTTGGCTGCGTAGTGAAGTTTAGAAGCGTAGTGAAGTTGGCTGCGTAGTGAAGTTTAGAACTTTAGAAGCGTGTTCTATTTTTCTGCGAGTGGACTGCGAGTAGCCACGTCCCGCGCGCCCGCCCATCCCCCTCTCTCGCGGCGTGCCTGCCACACACACACACACCCTCAACTACTAATCACTCGCACTCGCCAACAATTGGACACTACTTGCACTACGCACCTGCACTAATCACCCTCAGCTACTAATCACTCGCACTCGCACTAATCAAAGTGAATACAGGCCTTAATACAGTAGAGGCCCCGTAAGTTGAAACATGCGCAGTAACAGATTTTTAGGTGTCAATCGAAGTGCGGTATGAGGCGGGACGTGAAGGGCAACGCGTATCCACGGCAACGCAGCGACGCTAGTCGCTCTTCGCCCCTCTTCACCCGCACACGCTCCGCTGGGCTCTAGAGTACAACCGCGCATAGTGTTCTTAAATATATTTTAGGCTCAGACCAAATAAAAAAGTTTATGACGTGCAAAAGAATTTCATGGTAAATCAAATTGCAAAATAAATACTTTGACTTAGATTTCTCTCGCCGCTGTTGATTGAGAAATAAAATCCTATGGTATTACGTTGGTTTTTCTTTAAACAAATTGCCTTACCTACCTCACATTCACAATTCATAAAAGTGTATACATGTTTGAATACCACAAAATAACTTTTCCTTTTAGATTTTGATTATTTATTTAAATCTGTCTAACACTTTTCTTCATAATTTTACCTGCGCAGACGACCGCCATTTTGTTTCAACTTATAGGTCCCATACTGTACTAGATTTACACTCGCCTCGTACGTACCTCGTCTCGCATTCACAGCTCGCCTCGCGTGATCGATGGTAAGTGTTCACATTCTCGTGGTAACGCTTCGCGTTTGTTCGAGGTCCTTTGACTTTTACAGTATTACAGGAAATGCGAGGGACATATTTAAACCCCAAATAGTTCATGCTTCCATATAACAAAATAAGTATAAATCAATAAAAACTCTGGTAAATATCTGTCAATAACCTTAGTCGAAACCTGAAAATCCGCGTACCTTGCGGGCACTATTCCCTTCACAGTACCTATTTCGTGCACTCGTTCATTACTCAAATTATTGTACTCGCGTACACTTTCCCTCTTATTACAAAAAACATCGCTAAAACAGGTTTAAAACTGTACTACTTAGTACAGGTTTAGGTCCGGACTATTTTTTAAAACTTTCCTTATTACAAAACAAATACCAACATAAGAATAATTTACTGTTACTAACTCGTTTAGTGCGTTTCATTTTACAAGACTATGTTTTATGACATGTTTTTAAATCTTTAAATAGGATAGTAAAAATAATAATTCTTTATTTATAAATGTGTTTTAGTAATGTGAGAAAAAGTAACATTTATTTTTAATTTTCTGTTCACAAATTAAGTAATTCTTTTCAAAATTTGTCTTTCTATACGTAGAACGGAGCGAAATTTTTAAAGTGTTATCGTTTTGACGTTTGAAAGTTAGTCCATAGTAAAACTAGGGGCACCGGCGGACTTTCTTAGGTCTAACTTTAGTACTCGAAATGAAGTAAAACTTCGTTTTGTAATAGCGTTTGACTTTAGTCAGGAGTTTAGTCAGGACTAAGCTCGGTTTAATTTTTAAACCACGTTCTGTAATAAGAGGGTTTGAGTTTGGGGCGTAACCGGGCGCTCAGCACACGGGATTTTTATGTAGTTCTTGCGTGCATAAATTATTAGGATAATTATGAAAAAAATTAAGGATATATTTTTTATAGCGAATTGGACTCTTAAATCGGATTCTGAACACTCTCCTTAAATATGTCCCTCGGGTTACCTAACACGCTGTATATTCTGTGCTCGTGCCCAAAAACCGCTCCGGACGCGAGCGCTGCGCGAGCCGCGAGCGTCTGTTTACACTCTCACCTTGTGCCTCGGCTCGTGCCTCGTCTCGCGACTCGTACGCGAGTGTAAATCAAGCTTAAAAGATTGCCTGCCGTAGCCGAAAATATTTTTTTTTTATTTAATTTCCAACATGTTATGTTATCGGTCTCGAATATTGAGTTCTTAATAGCCTATTGTTATTTACTTGCTTTTCAGGAGTAACACGGAAGTAGTGGTCTGTAGTGATAATCTGTGATAGATGTATTTATAAAATAGCTTTGTCTGTTTTTATGACAAAGTTAAAAACAAAACTCTATACTCCTTAAAACCTCTTAAAACGTTACATGATTAGAATGACAGCTGTCAAAGTGTTGTGCCTCTCTCGTTCGCTCTCAATAAACCTCCATCGATGTGTCTCACTCTACAAAAAAAATAAAATCTTAGAGATGAGACACATCGATAGAGGTTTATTGAGAGCGAGCGAGAGAGCCATAACACTTTCACAGCTGTCATTCTAATCATGTTACGTTTTATGGAGTATAGTCTAGTAGTTCGATAATGGAACGGAACTGGTGAAATCAAATCTTGCAGCTGAGCAGCACAATGATCGAGGCTCTGCAAGCTCTCGACCAGAGTATCGTCACCGATAAGCCTCTTCGCACGCCGCTCAATAGAGTCCAAAGCAGCCAGCTGGTATCGAGCAGAACCATCCCAAAGATGGCAGCAATACTCCATGCAGGAACGAACTTGAGCTCTGTAAAGGTTTAGGAGCTGCTCCGCAGTGAAGTAGCGCCTGACAATGGAAAGGATTCCGAGCTTTTTATTGAAATAAATAAAACAAAAATTATATGACTGATCTTTATTATAACCTTACATTACTGACACCAGATTGCGTCTGGCATTCACACCTTCGCTACTATTTTATAACTCAATGGAAACTGGGGGGTCACGTGTCAAGGGTGGGGGGTCACGGGTCGGGGGGTCATGTGTCACTGGTGGGGGGTCAGGGGTCGGCCGTGGGGGCCAGGACGGCCCCGCTGTAGGCGAGGTCCCAGTAGTGTTCCACGCCGTGCTGCTGCAGCGCTTCTCGAGCCATCTTCTCTGTTGGCATCACCTGCAAATTATTTATTAATAAATAAATATTTATAATAAACTAGCTGGTGCCCGGGACTTCGTTCGCGTGAAGTGTATATCATACCAAAGCTTATATTTTTTTTTTCTGTTTGTTAATGTTTTGTGATGTGATGGGCAATAAATGTTATTTCTTTCATTCTTTCAAAGCAGATGGAGAATTTCAAATGTGTCTAAAAATCCCAACTTAATTCTGTAATTTTGTGAAGTAAGCTAGATAATTACTGTACCGTTTTATCGTGTACGTTTTTTTCGTCGATGACGTATGTATTACTGTATACAGAATACTGTGCCATGTGTGAAGTCGCTCATACAAGTACAAACGCCATCGACGAAAAAAAAAACGTACACGATAAAACGGAACAGTGAAACGGAGACATGTGTGAACCGGCCGTTATATTCCACTTATCCCACCCGGGTGGGAAGATTGGAAAAAAATTGGAAGAAGATATGCATGTATTCAAACAATATTATGTTTACCTTAAACTTGATCTCTCCGAACGACCTCTGCTTGGTGACACCCTCCCAGACGAGATGGCAGGTGTTGGGCACCTCGTTTCCCTCCGCGTCCTTCACCAGGTCCTCCTCCCATTTGATCCTGTGCAGCATCAGCCTGGGGAGACAGGTAAGTTATAAGCTACAGCTAATTTAATGGATTTAGCATTCTTTAAATGTGATGGATAGTTCAAGAGAATCCACTTTGCAAAGAATTCTGAATCAAGGATTAAAGTGGACATAAAAGTGCAAAAAGATCCACCAATGGATCTTTGCAATGGATTTAAGTGGATGAACGTGGCAACCATCAATTTATCGACGATAAATTATTCGTATTTTTGTACTTTTTATAAATATATTGTAGGTAGTTGATTTTTATTGACAGCCTTCACTTTTATTTGGTTCTAATGAAATAATTATTATACAATTATTATCCTTACAACATATTTTACAATTATTAACAACCTTATTTCATCCGTATTATCATTCGTTCTTGAGTGAAGGAAAACTGAATGCATCACAATTGCATTGGACATGGCAATACTTTTTTCGCAAAGTGACATTAGCTAATGCCAGATTTGGCCGTCTAATTAAAAATCCGACCATAGTGCTTAAGGCATCTGTCCAATGTTCAGGTCGGCCAGGTCCAGGGCCTGCACATCATGATGGGTGACCGACCTCTTGTTCTTGGCCTGCTGCAGCTACATCGTACGTTCGCCAACCAGCTTGCCCAGCTCTTATGGGCCAAGCCTAATGCTTGAGGCACAAGCTTATGATGGGTGACCGACCTCTTGTACTTGGCCTGCTGCTTGGGCCCGCCCTCGACCACGACGACGCAGCAGCCGCGGTGCAGGATCACGCAGCCCGTCATGTGCAGCTGTTGTGCATTCACTTCAACCTTGAACTTCGCTGATGCGCACTCGAAGAGATCTTGCACCCTGGAAGAAGATATTTTTTTTTACTAGCAACCAATGACGTTCAATTAAAAAACTAGACTCACAATCACGCTCAAATATTGTCCGAAGCAAAAGTCTGCCCACCCGACTATTGGGCAGAGTTTTCGTTTAGTTGTATACAATTGACATTAAACACTAAATGCCACGAGATAAGGTGTCAATTTGAACGAATGTGTTAATGTCATCTGTGTCAAAGCCACTCGGACGTTTTTTGAGGAATTTTTCTTAGAGATTGGGTGTCTTAGTTTTATATTGAACGTCATTGATAGCAACTCATTTTAAAACGCCTGGTCGTCTTCTTTTTTCTATGCTAGAACATTTGGTAGTCAACCAGGAAGCGTCGCTCAATGTGCTGTTACACTGATCTTAAAGCCTTTAGTAGGAGTTTTTCTGCTAGTTCCACAGGTGAAATCTGCCGCCATTAAGAGCTCTGGCTGTGTTTAGGAAATATTAATGTGGGAGCCAGTAAAGGATTGAAGATGAAACCAACAGGGCAGCGCAGGGAAAATATATGGAAAATATAGTTATTATATTTTATATTTACCTGTACACTGAAACGTGGACACCCATCGTGGTGTCTTCTCTTATTTTCCGGTCAACCTAAAATGAAAAAAAAAAACAGGTTAAAATATAGCAATAATAACAACTTACATACTTTTGGATATACTTAGACTGAAGATTTGCTCAAATGAAAAAGGAAATCACAAAATAATGTTAGATACAGAGCAAACACTGAATAGTCAAGACACCTACATACATAGGTACAGTCAAAAGCACGTCAGACGTAACACTTTGGACTTTGTACCGCTCTTATGTCGGTGGCATAAACGCTATTATCGAACTGCAAGTGTATACCGTGATGTGCTGTTGATCGTACATCAGTATATGCTATAAAAAAGTATTACCAATAAAGAACACAGCTATTTTTAGGTCCTTTCAAAAAAAATTACTATCGAGTATCAAACGCCATCTTATTATTTTGTAGTACCTACACGGATACTTTGAATGTGAGATGCAGGATTGTATTTTAAACCTTTGTACAACCATTTCTTAAATAAAACATTGAGCAGCGCCATCTATTGCCCAACGTAAACATTAAGTTGTGCATTGCTCTAAGCGCCATCTATTGACAGACTAGAACACTAAGTGGTCTCACCTTCTCTCTCTTCTGGTCTTTGGTGAGCGCGCGCGCCTTGTTCGCTTCCAAGTGTGTCTTCTGCCGCTTGGCGATCTGTTCGCGCACCTTGGCCTCTATGGCCGTCGGGTCCTGCACTGCTTCTGTGCCTAGGGCCCGCATTAGGTTCGATATCCTGCGAATTATACATGTACACTTAAATGGTTATTTATGTGACTGTTGCATAATGAGGGTCATTAAAATACGAATGTGGTTTTATGAAACGAACGAAGTGAGTTTCATAAAAGGATCACATGAGTATTTTAATGCCTAATTATGTACAGTCACATACATAAGTTTATCTTCATTCATACGATAAAAATGTCTATTTTAAAGTCAGGATCGATGTGAAACCGCGTGGAATATAATCCGTAGTACCAGGAGAGCAGAGAAGAACAAGAAGCTAGGCTAGCTCGCGTCTTTCAAACTCTTTGATTTAATGAATAGTTACGCTGCGGTTATGCTCTCCTGGTACCTTTGAAAATACATCAAGATGTTTTGCTTACATATGTGCTTCAAATCCATTAATTTTTACTCTTTAAGAAGACGTTCGAAATTTGAACGTAATTAAAGTATCGGTTACCGATACTAAAATGTAAACATGACGATGCAGCCACAGATACTTATATCTAAATGTAGGGCGTTTGCTCATCGCTCCTGACTATAAAATAGACATATTATGGTATGGATGTAGATAAAAATTATTTCGACCACCTATATCGATAAATTGGTTGATCGCAAAGATTGGCCGCTATGGCCAAAAACTCGGTTATGAGGATATAATGTATCTTGCGTGGTAAAACTTGATCATGACCAGGTAGTAGGTTCCTGTACTGGGCCGTCTAGGTGGGTACCACCGCAGTGCCAGATATGTTCCCGTGAAATAAAAGTGTGTCAAGCACTTCTGTGTTTCGGGGAAAGGGCACTGAAGCTAGTGAAATTACTGGGTATATGAGACCTAATAACTGTCGTCTCGGTGTAGCGGGCGCAGGGCGGTGCCAGACAGTAACTGCTTAGTTACTGTTTGGCACTGAACTGTCTAAGGGCAGACGTGGCGCTTACCATCAGGTGTACGATCTGCTCGTCTTATTACACATTGCTATAATAAAAAAAAACATGTATGATCTGGATTCTGGACCTGCCAATTCGTGGATCACGTTACTAGCGAAACCTGAACCACAGATTAATAAATAAGTTACTACGTAACAGATCCATCACTTCCCTGCAAAACGACCAATACCTACGCTTTATTGAACACAACTTTCTAGCTGTCAAGCGACGCGAGTAAAAATGAACTTAACGGCTTTGACTCAACGGAGCGTTTCAAGTGCACATCGCGCGATGACGTGCGGCCGGTGGTTTGAGAATACGTTAGGGTTGGTAAAGAGAAAATCGGTACGCAGTAAGGTAGGTAAACGTGCCGCGCGACTGTACGGCGGGCGTGTGGCACCCCTCTGCTCACTTGTGCGTTCGAGCACACGGCTAGCAATAGGTGCTTATCGCGCGACCTTGAGCGAGTGACGGAGGCCTGCCTGAACTAGAAATAGGGGAAAGAAAGAGAGTATTCACCTAAGCTTCGGTTCAGGCGGCGCCTCCAGTCCCAGACGGACTTTCTCCTGCTCCTCCTTCCACGCCTCTCTCCTGCTCTGTCTCCGCAGCTTCTTCCTCTCTTTCTTGGTGAGGAAGACCGGCATGTACGTCGGCTTGAGCGGCTCCGCTGCGAACAAGAGAGGAGTTTGAGAAGAGATAGATACATAAATATATATATTGACGAGCCGTTTGGTGTAATGGTCGAGAAGTCGGCTATTACACGGATTACACCAGAGGTCGCGGGTTCGATCCCCGCACGGTACAAACATTTTTGTGCATGAACATGTCTGTTTGTATCGGTCTGGGTGTTTCTATGTATAATATGTATGTACAAAAAAAGAAAGTAATGTTTATCCGTTGTCTGGCACCCATAGCACAAGCTAATGCTTAGTTTGGGGCTAGATGGCGCTGTGTGAATAATATTAAGAGATAATAATAATAAATAATAATAATAAATAAATAAATATCTCTGGACACTATTCACACAGCGCCATCTAGCCCCAAACTAAGCATTAGCTTGTACTATGGTGCTAGACAACGGATAAACATTACTTATATACTTTTTTTTTTGTAAATACATACATATTATAGATAGAAACACCCAGACCGATACAAACAGATATTTCTTATTATTAATTATTTATATGTACATGAAAAATATAGCAGAAGCGCCTCTCACTGGGGTCTGGTTGGTGATAGGCCTTTTAAAAAGTACGACTGGCTAGCTACCACCCCCACAGGTGAAATCTGCCGCCATAATAGCTCTGGCTGTGTTCCGGCAGTGTTAATGTGGGAGCCAGTACACTTGAAATCAGTCTCGAAGATCAGGTGAGCCTACAGTCTGGCAGCATATTAAGCGACGCTTCCTGGTGAAGTGTCCTCAATGGAATAGGCCGCAGTGACCGCTTACCATTTTTTTCGAGCTCAGCGCGGGTTGTGTTCAACAATTTGCATTTGGCAAGCCTGCGGGATGACGTTGTATAGTCGCATTAGACTAAGTTCTGTAAAGATAGTTGTAAGTTTGGATAAATAAATAAATAAATAAATAAATCATCTTCATCCCAGCGTATTCCCGATTGCATCCAGTATGAAGCTCAGGGTCCGCTTCGACTATGATCCTAGATTTGACAAGCCTGGTTATTACAATGGAGCGATTGCCATCTGACCTCCGTAACCCTTACAAGGGAAACCAGACCCACTTGGAACATAGTCGGGACCACCGGCTTAACGTGCCTTCCGAAGCACGGAATCATCATTCTTTTCAGACATTCAGGTGATTCAAGCCTGCAATGTCCTAAGCCTAACCAAACTGGAAACAATCACACAAAGTGATGCTCCCCGTGGGATTCGAACCCACGACCTCCGGGTTTTAGAGCCAAGCTCTAACCGCTGTACCACGGAGGCAGCAGGATGACGTTGTATAGTAATAGCTAATAATAAATGTGTTTCTCGGAGAGCTTATCTCCGCATATTCTGATCATGACTGCCTCACTCTGTTTACTTGTTACTACGATAACCTTTAGTTTAAGCGTAGTTGTGAGACTAGTGCGCTCATGCGGCTTTACCAACTACAATTTTGTATGCAACATAATTATTTTGTTTTATTATTTTATTTTGTAAAAAAATACAAATTTATAAAAAAAGAAAGAAACAATTACTCCTGAGTTTCTTGCTGGTATCTTCTCAGTAGTAATAAAAACAAAATTTTGAACCAGCTCACGAATCATATTCATGATTATTATGTATTATACCTATTATTTGTGACATTTTTTCTTGACATATTATTTAATTTTATTTTATTTTTGTGACATGTAAAATTTGACGTTCATATGTGCCATATAAGAGCTAAAATTGAATAAATGAATTTGATTCTTGATTCTTTACCCGGGGAACGAAAAAAACATTTTCTATTGCTTGTAAATAATTTTGACATGCCTGCGCGCAATTGGTCAGATCAGAAGCATACCTCTGATCAATGATTTTTTAATATTAGGCGACAGGACGTCACCAGTGCTGCTAGTCAATAGCCACAAACAAGGCTGGCACCGGCTCGTCCCAATCGGGTGTGAAGGGGAAACCGGGGGAGTTTAGTGGGTAGTGGACGCTTTAGTCTCGAGTCCCACACACGTGCGTCTAGCTAGCCTGCGGCTATGGTGCATCATAAACGCATACTCGCAAAAAGGACATCACCAGTGCTGACCAAACATACAAGAAGTACAGGTACCGGCAAACTTGTTGAACATCGGTCGACGGAGAGGGGGAAAGTTCGCGCATGTGCTCTTGCGCGTGACCAATAGCGCGCGCGAATCTCCCGAACGCCCGCGCGCGCTATTGGTAAGCGTTCGTTGATACTAGTTCCATGATGGAACTACTGTTATTTTTTTAATCACTAGTTCCATTATTTCGAATTTAATTTATACTGGAACTAATGTTAAAAAAATAGCAGTAGTTCCATCAATTCCATCATGGAACTGAATGGGACTAGCGTCAACTCAAAAATTGACGCTAGTTCCATTATTTCAAATTTTGAAAATAATGGAACTAGTGATAAAAAAAATAACAGTAGTTACATCATGGAACTAATGTCAACGTCCGAAGTATGCCTCTGACCAATAGCGCGCAGGCATGTCAAAATGTTTATCCGTGGTCTGGCACTCATAGTACAAGCTATGCTTACTTTAGGGATAGATGGCGCTGTGTAAATATTTTCTAAGCACATTTTTTTTTTATTTTCAACGTAGACAAAACAGAAATTATTTTACACACAAACACTCAATCAAACTGATTTATTATTAGCAACAATACGAGGTAATCTGAAATTTACAACGAAATACAACTCATTTTATTATCAAAATAAGTATTAGTAAGAGACGGTTTTACCATTACTTCTATAAGTATACAGGATTTAAATACAATACAATTTAATAATATAATAATTAGTCAATTAAAGAGGTTTACATAAACAGTGTCAAGTAAGTAGCAATACCTATGTAATTATTTTTAAAATTACGGTTTTAAGCTTCGCTTTTCGTCGATAGTGTGGATTTTTCTATGTGCGTTTTATTATGTGCTAGGTTTGGTAAATAGTTGGTAAATACCACGTTATAGTTCGGCAGTGATTTACCACTATAGCTGGGCATCGTTAATCCGTTAACACAAAGTAAAAAATGATTTATTTTTAAGCTATACTTTAAAGGGGCTATTCACCAACTGTACACAGGACTGGACACAGTGTCAATTCAGTGATAGTAACATTTGTATCCTTTATCACTATATAAATAAATAAATAAATATCTCTGGAGCACCATCTAGCCCCAAACTAAGCATTACCTTGTGCTATGGGTGCCAGACAACGGATAAACATTACTTACATACTTTTTTTTTGTAAATTCATACATACATATTATACGTAGAAACACCCAGACCGATACAAACAGACATGTTCATGCACACAAATGTTTGTACCGTGCGGGGATCGAACCCGCAACCTCTGGTGTAATAGCCGACTTCTCGACCATTACACCAAATGGCTCGTCAAATAATAGTTTTTGTTTGTTTCAGATTACAAGCACGATGATTACTCCACTCTTAATCGTCGCAGGGTTTGTTAACTTACTGGGGCAAAACTTAAATTACGCAATAAACAACACTGTAAGTCCAGATTTAGACATTCGAGTGAGACGAAGCGTACCAGAATATGCACCAACACCTTTAGAATTACATAAAAATGACGACAACAAACAAACAATTGATATGGACACTCCTATAATATTGAGAAAATTGAAAGGCAGTAAATTTAGACCTAAAAGAGATGTATATCAACAGAATTTAAACCAACAATCTGAACCTTATTATAACAACGGATATATAAACGGGCATAACGTATATGACGGAAGCAATAACGCATATAACGGAAATAATGGTTATGTTAATAACAAGGATAGCGGAAACATCGCAAATACTCGTTGGAAAACGAAGCCCAACTTCTTTAAGAGGGCATACTTCGCTGTATCCCAAGGTTTGGGCTACACAACCTCTACTGCAAGACCGTATCGTTATTCCTATAACGGTTATAACGGAAATGACTATAACAGTGGTTTGAATAACCAAAACGGAGTGAATAGAAACCAGATGAATTATGGATGGAATGTGCCAACACAGTACCCGCCAACGAATAACATTAATAACGGATATAACGATGGACATCTCTACCCAAATAACGGTAACAAATATTACAATAATATACCATTTCATCATCAATCAATCTTTAGACTTAACGCGACGTCATATAACAGTTATAACTATGGTCATCCCTATTCAAGAAACGGTAACAAATTTTACAATAACATACCATATAATTCATCCTATAAATTTAATGCAACGTCATATAACCAAAGTAACGATGGGTATATCTCACCAAATACTGGTTTTACATATAACAGCATATCTCATCATAACCAAACGTACAAAATGAACGTGACAGATAACAGTTTTAACGATGGTCGCTTCGTTAATCACAGCAACAATTATTATAACGATAAACCTGCCGTACCATACGGTAATACATATTACAACGTGCCCACATTTCTACCATTAAATAACTCCAACGGGTTCCATTACCGCATTCCATCCCCTAATTACAATTTCAACATGACATCCCATAACAATAAATATCCACCAGCATATAATGGTAATAACGATAACCAATTAAACAACCGTTATAACAAAACTTTTTCTGCAACAGCTATTAAGGTTACGACAGAGTTACCGAGCAATGGAAACAGCGGTAACGATGGAAATGGGAATAACGGAAGGAGAGTCAGAACAACGACGGAGAAAATTGAATCCAGTTGTATATTATGCAGCACGTTCTCCTGCCCTGATAACCAAAAGAGAGTTGGTTTCACGTGTCGCGATGTCAGCTATGAAGATGACTATGTAAATGTATAATAAATGTTCTGCGTAAAAAACTATGGTTTTTCTTATAAAATACATGAAGTGAAGTGAGAATAAAGTGTATATTCCTTTTTTATGCTAGATCCCGGTGGGCAAAAAGATACATACATAGCCCACCTGATGATAAGTGGTCACTACGACCATTTGGGGATTCCATTGAGGGACACGAGCCCTATCGTCAGTCTTGCGCAGGACTGATGGTTTTACGTGGTTTGAGTCTAGTGAGACCGGAGTAGAGATGAGCATTCTACCCGGTAAATACCCATTTTGGGTAAATATCGGGTAGAATGCCAATCTCTAGACCGAAAGAGATCAGGCGCAGGACCAAAGGTCAGGTTAGACCAATGTAATATGAGATGTTGTCCAATATATAAAAGGGCTTTACATAGTTTAGGAGGCAAAGCATGGAAAAAATACTTTTTAAAGGTCAATTCAATTGGGAGACAGGTACACAGCTCACCACGGCCGATTCTATTGATTTAATCACCACGCTTGCCAAATGGTGATTACAAACAGAGCTGACAATTCAAACCAGGACCCCGAGATTATATATAGTATCAGCCTATTTACTGACTCACTGCAGGGCAAAGGCCTCCATCCTTGAAATCATGTTATCGTTACAATGATGAGTACTGGCTTAATCACCACGCTTGCCAAATGCGGGTTGCGGATCACAAACCTGAGCTGTGTCCGAAAAACCGACACAAAGTTAGCTCGACCCGGGAATTGAACCCAGGACCCTCAGATCTCGGCCCGGTATTTAAACCACAAGACCGTTGAGGCGATACGACCAGGTAATAAACATTTAAACCAACGAAGTGTTTGTATGAAGGAGGATATTAATAATAGAAATGATATCCTGATTTTAACATCCTTAAACAACAATTTTATTTGATACACTAATTAGAATACGCCGCAACGAGTTTATCCGTTTGCTATAAATAGTTTTATAACTCAATAGGAGCGATGACTGTTCATATAGCATTGTTTGATTGACTTTTAAAGTTTAGTGTTAAGTGTTTATTTGCTTGTGTCAAATGTATTTTTGTAATTCATCAATAAATATAGAATACGTTCTCATTTTTAGTAAATAAAACGTAGATGTATTGACAGGTATGTACGTTTGTATAATCATCACTAGACTTGAGATTGGCTTCTTAAAACTCTAGCCACTTAAATAATAGGTGGGCATTACGGCTTAGCATTTAGGAATACTCCATTCAAAATAAAATAAAATAATTTAGTAGGCCATTATAATTTAGTTTGGCCGTCCATATTATTTTCTTCCGTAAAGAAGAAGTGCCGTAAGCAACTCGACAGTTATACATAGTGTGTTTTTTTTTGATACGTTAGAGAATGTGCGTTACTCTAGCGGAAAGTTCAAAATATTAGCACGTCTAGAGATGAAACAATATAGAATAATTTGTGCATTATATGCTGTAAATGTGCACCAAATATAAAATTTGTGCCTAGTGGGGTTTCTGAGATATTAATGAAAATACGATTCCGCCAGCGTAACGCTTGAAAACGTTATCCTAGCGGAACGATTTTTACCTATTGGTCCTAGGACAATTTTAAGTAGCATAAAAGATAGCTTAAATTTGTGGCCTAAAGTAGCCAAGCAGCGGCATTTGTGCCCCCCGTAGTTTTTGAGTAATTGCAAATGCCGCTGCAGTAACGTTTGGCTTATTTTCCATATCTTCAAAACAGCTGAACGTACAGAAATGATTTTTTGTGAGAAGATGCCTTGTAATTTGTGTTTTTTTAAATCATAAACCATGTATTTCTTTGGAATAACTATGAAGGCACAAATTTGCACAAATTACAAGGCATCTTCTCACAAAAAATCATTTCTGTACGTCCAGCTGTTCTGAAGATATGGAAAATAAGTCAAACGTTACTGCAGCGGCATTTGCAATTACTCAAAAACTACGGGGGGCACAAATGCCGCTGCTTGGCTATTTTAGGGCACAAATTTAAGCTATCTTATAAGCTACCTAAAATTGCCCTAGGACCAATGGGTAAAAATCGTTCCGCCAGGATAACGTTTTAAAGCGTTACGCTGGCGGAATCGTATTTTCATTAATATCTCAGAAACCCCACTAGGCACAAATTTTATTTTTGGTGCACATTTACAGCATATAATGCACAAATTATTCTATATTGTTTCATCTCTAGACGTGCTAATATTTTGAACTTTCCGCTAGAGTAACGCACATCGTTAGAGAAACCTGGGACCGTGTTTGAAACTTGTGATAAATGAAGTCCGCGACCCCACTTCTCTGGTTTCAATTTTACGCTGTAGCAAAACAGGCACTTGCTTAGTTCATTAAACAAATAAATATAGAGTGTGCATCGCTAAACAGACAACTCAAAATCTGTGCAGAAGTAATTTCGAATTTCGATCCACTCACGCAAGGACAGACGTGTCTGTGTGCGTAACTGCTACTGTTTTACCGAAGACTAGTAGGATGAACATTTCAACATCAGATACATTTATTTGATGCCAAATATTTGTGTTATGGGTCAGCGCAGCTCATAGTCACCCACAATATTATATGCTCAAACACAAATAAATATCCAGACACAAAACAAAAACAAAAGTTCATCATAAATAAAATTATCATTATGCTTAGTTATTTTTAAGATTTTAGTAATAATACAACTGTTTTTGTTACAGATACAATCTCACGTAAATCTAAGTAAACCTACCAATGTAAATCATCAATAAAAATGATGTTACCAATATTCGTCTTAGTCGGGCTGATGAACATACTGGCAAAAAACTTCAACTACAATATTAACAAGGCAAGGAATCCAGACTTCGACATACGAGTCAAAAGAGACGACAATTATGCAAAAACATTACTTGCACCCATTGAATTCAATAAAAACAATGATGATTTTCAGAATAAACTTGATGTAGACTCACCTACATTAATACGTATCTTAAAAGGAGTTGCAAGCACACCTAAAACGAAGAGAGATGTTAAAAACAATGGAAATAACTATAACGATTATAACAAAACCGAAAACACAAACAACGCGACTGTACGTTGGAAAACCAAGTCAGATATATTCTCGCGAGCTTATCAAGCCGTTTCCAATACATTATATCCAAATGCAAAACCAGTCCAAGATTCGTATAACGGATACGCATCTAACAATACAAAGATTAATACTTCACAAATAATTTACAACACCACAGAAGAAAATGGATCGCAATTCGGAAATGGAATAAAAACTTTAAATACAAACAACAATACTGTAATTCCTATCAATTATAATAACAGATATAACGATACGACGAGAATTAGGAATAACGATAAAATTCCTAACAGAAACGGATCTAACAGCAATCCTGTAATTCCTATAAATTACAATAACAGAGTAAACAATACTACGAATAATAGGAATAACGATAAAATTCCTAACAGAAATAGAACTAACGATACGAATGGACGTAATGGGACTGAGGGGAAAATTGAGAAAAAGGAAAAGATAGACACGGCTTGTGTGTTTTGTTTTCAATCGGAATGTGCTGAGAACCAAATAAGGGTTGACGGTAAATGTGTGGATATTGTGACTGATTACGATTATAACTAATAGTGAGATAGCTGTCAATAAACATATTGATGAATATTTTAATGTTTTATTTTCTCCTCAAAGAACAAATAACAATAAAAAAGTAGATGAATTATTATAGGTGAATTAGGTTTACGTAACAAAAATTTGTAACAGAAGAAATAATAATAAATATTGGATAGCGAGTGGCTTAAACACTTAAAAAAGTATCAGAAATAACATTAGTACCTACCACAAATATAAACTAACACATTGCATGTTTCTAAACGTTATTAGGTTGCTTAAAGCAATAAATTGCAATACAAGATATAAACAATGTTTGCGTGGATAATTAGGTCAGTGTTGCGACTACAAATTGTGTTCGTAAATAAAATACTATCGATACAAATACTTATACATAATTATCTCCTCTTTATTTTGACAATAGCCTTCCGCCCGCGGTTTCACCCGCGCGTAATTTCGTTTTTCAAATATCTCCCCCTTCCCTCCACATTTCCGGGAACAAAAGTACCCTATGTACACCGGGGATAGTGCAGCTTTCCAACAGTGAAAGAATTATTCAAATCGGTTCAGTAGTTTCGGAGCCTATGCAATACAAACAAACAATAAAACCTTTCCTCTTTATAATAATATTATAGTAAAGAAGAATAGTACTTAAATCTATAAATAGCTGTTTTGGATTTTAACTTTAAAGTTAGTATTAATTTTAGGTTTTAAAAACTGGATTTTGACTAAATGACATTATTAATTACCTATAACAAAAATTGTCTGTCTGTCTGGTAAATATTATTTTTTTGTAGGTTGCTAGTATGCATTATAATTTAATTATATTTATAACTTTTACAATATCGATCTGCGCATCTCTAGTATCCTCGTGTAGCCTTTATCAATAATAATTAAATCAGTAATTTATTGCATCTTCATAAACATCTATGTACATTGCAATACAAACTTATAGATAATCATTAGTAATACAATTGCTGCAACCTTTGGACGTAGGATTGTCACCAATACCAATCTGAAACTAGACAGATGAACGGCCTGCCTTGATAATTTCTCAAGATCAAAAACAATATTGAAGAAACAAGAATACTTTTGCGACAGTCAAAATCGAACCAGGTAATATAATCTATACTAATATTAAATAAATGCGATAGTGAAAGCTATTAAGCTGAAGTCATCTAATGCGTGTGGTCGATTGGTGAGTATAGACTACAACATTTCCTCGAGCGTTTTGGTGTAATGTAACGTTCCTGCGAATGCTCGGCGTTGTGTTACGGGTAAATGCATACAGCGAATGTGCATTTACCCGTAACATTTCGTTGTACCTGCGTTCATTCTTCTTTGAAATGTTCGCATTGCCCGCGTCGTGCAAAGGCTCGCTCGACGAAATTTTTACACCAATATGCTCGTTGGTTTTAAAAAAGGCTGAAACAAAATGGCGAATGCTCGATGTTCTGATACAAGTAAATGTTGTAGTCTATACTCACCTGATGGTTCGAATATTGGCGTACACCTATGGATTTTACTTTGTGCGTTTACCACTAGATACAAAGTCGAATAACTAAACAGCCATGATCTAATTGGTCTAGCTTCCCTGTCAAGGGTTACGGAGGTCAGATGGCAGTCGCTGCAATGTAATAACTTGACTTGCTATATCCTGGATCATGGTGCAAGCGTACCATGATTATAATTATTATAGACTAGCGGGCGCCCGCGGTTTCACCCGCGTGATTCCCGTTCCCGTGGGAACTGATCAAAATCCTTTCTTAGCGGATGCTTACGTCATAAATCTACCTGCATGCCAGATCCGTCCAGTGGTTTGGGCTGTGCGGTGATAGATATCTATGTCAGTCAGTCACCTTCGAGTTTTATATATTTATATCGGGACAGAACGCTCGAAGAAAGTACTGACAATTTTGGTCAAGAAAGACTCAGTTGGAAAGCTTCATTTCAAAACTTAGATCGATGCGTTTTAGGTATGTCACTAATTACAAATTATATTTTTTCTAGGTATACATCATCAATTATAAGAAAGATCTAAAGTAAGACTGTTGAAATAAATTATCAGAATTATCAGAACACTACTACGACTGTAGACTTTATTTAAAAATGAGGTGCCTAATACTCCTAACACTTTTGATCATTGCTGTCTTCGCAAAACATGTTCCAAACAGAATTAACGATGGAATATCAGGCCCTGTCGATATTTACAGCAACGATAAACTCGGAAACACAAACAACGATAGCTCTGAAGTATTGAAAATAGAAATAACGGAAGCTGAAAATGCTCCTGACAACGTATCATTTGATGATTATGGCGAGAATCGTAGAGTGAAGAGGGCTAAATGTGTCCTGTGCAAAGGTTTTGGGTGTTCTGAGGGATTTATTAAAGTTAATGGTACTTGTGTTGATATTGATACGTATTATGATTAAATGTATGTAGTATATTATTCAATACTCAAAATTATAAATAAATGGGAAAGTAACACTATCTTTCTTTTACTATTTTCTAAACAAAAGGGCATTGAAGATTTTGGCCTTTCTACTGGCCCGCCATTTTCCAAAACAGCGTCCACGTAACATTATTTTAAAATGGATCATCATCATCATCATCAGCCTATATACGTTCCCACTGCTGGGACACAGGCCTTATCTCAATTGTGAGATAGTGTGGGCCATACTCCACCACGCGGGCCTAGTGCGGGTTGGTGGAGGGGTGCGTAAGGCAAGTGACCAACCTTAATGTCAGATGTTATCAAGCCGCCGAATGGCCTCTGACTAGGCTTGACGACTAATATTTACATTATAGTAAATATCAGCTTAGTTAGTATTAATACACACAGAACATGTCATTAAACGAAAACCTGTACAGTGTCTCATTTCCAAGAGAAGAGAGGAGCAACTAACATTTTACTTTATTTTGTTTTAAAACGTCGCCCTATACTGGATTTCGTCTTATAACATTTTATGTTTCTATTGATATCAGGCATCCATTTTGAAAGAATTTTAAGTGAACGCTATTTTGGAAAAAAAAATTAGGGAAGTAAAACTTTCCCAAGGTTTAGTCTATGTTTGAACTAAAGGACAATGCTCACAAAGTATGGAAAAAAAACCCAGAGCGAACAGATACAGGATGTAGCTCAGAATGTTAGTGACATTTAGTGATATAATTCTATAAATATATCACTATAAGATTCGGTGGCTAAATGTGTGATATTGCTATTTGTTTTTTGTTAGGGGTGATTTTTTTCAACCTTTTAGATATCGTCAAATTGGTTATATTCGAGAATATAAAAATTGTACCGTAGTAGTTTTAAAGTGTTACAACATTTTCGCGACCACAGCAGAAGAAAAAAATAATGTAAAATAAGATACATGTGTGCTGACAGTCAGGCAATTGCAGTTTAAAAAATTCAGTGCGTCTAATGATTAAAATAATAAGTACATAGGGCCGCACGTCAGTGGTATCAATCAATCATTTTATTTGCCAAGCATCATTTTATTTGTAAAACTACCAGTGTAAGCTGGAAGCGGGACTACGCTATCAAAACAAGAAACCAAAGACCCGCTCAACTTCACCACCTGACGGCTTTCCTCGTGTCCGTTCGGCGAGCATGAAGTGCTACCATGAAACAAACAACCTTCCATCTCTCTCACTCACGCTCGCTCGTGAGCGAGATAATATATTGTCTGCTACCTAAGTGTAACCGACACAAAATATACAGGTAAGCTTTCCTCGTGTCCGTTCGGCAAGCGTGAAGTGCTACTATGAAACAAATAACATTCCATGTCTCTCACTCACGCTCGCTCGTGAGCGAGATAATATATTGTCTGCTACCTAAGTGTAACCGAAACAAAAGATACAGGTAAGCTCAATTCATTGTTCCTTGTGTCAGGAAAATAAAATGCCCACGCGGCCACGCGCAGTCCTTCAATAACCCCTGTTGTGATCTGTGCGGTAAATAATCGACTTTGTACCTTAATTGTACTTATTCTATAAGTACTTATTATTGTAACCATAATAGACACACTGCGTTTTGTCAGTTGTATCAGTTGGTTCGACTTCAGATGTTTGTTTGATTGATCTATATCTTATCTTACATGATTTTTTCTTCTATTGAATTGAGTTTGAGCTTACCTGTATATTTTGTTTCGGTTACACTTAAGTAGCAGACAATATATTATCTCGCTCACGAGCGAGCGTATTATTTTAATCATTAGACGCACTGAATTTTTTAAACTGCAATTGCCAGACTGTCAGCAGACATGTATCTTATTTTACATTATTTTTTTCTTCTGTTGTGGTCGTGAATATGTTGTAACACTTAAAAACTACTACGGTATAATTTTTATATTCTCGAATATAACCAATTTGACGATATCTAAAAGCTTGAAAAAAATCACCCCTAACAAAAAACAAATAGCAATATCACACATTTAGCCACCGAATCTTATAGTGATATATTTATAGAATTATATCACTAAATGTCACTAACATTCTGAGCTACATCCTGTATCTGTTCGCTCTGGGTTTTTTTTGAGCATTGTCCTTTCATGGAAGGGCGTTGAAGAAATTTGTATGGAGGCTGGCTAACCAACAAGGATACAGGTTTTCTTTCTATCCCAGGATAATCTGAATACAAAATTAAATATCAGCTTATGAATTTTTGCAATGTTAAACACCTCGACTTGCAAAATCACCAACGAGCACCATCTATTGTCGTCAATTTGAACTATTGTAAATGCTACTTTCTTAAGGACGTTCCAAAATGTTCAAACAGCGCCATCTATTATCAACTTTCGGAGTTCTTTAGCAATCTTAACGCCATCTATTGTCAACTTTTTAAACTATTTATCAACAACATATAGCGCCATCTATTATCAACTGCTAAAACTAATACCAATCACTAATTAGCACCATCTATTGTCGTTAATCAGAACTAAATGCTAGGTACTTAAGGACGTTCGAAAATGTTCAAATAGCGCCATCTATTATCCACTTTCGGAATTCTTTAAGAACTTAAACAGCGCCACCTATTGTCAACTTTCTGAACTATTTATCAACAACATACAGCGCCATCTATTACCAACTGCTGAAACGACTTACTTGGTGGCCTCAGCTGCTGCGGGTGCTCCACCAAATTCGTCACAGCATCTTCATTAAGGTTCGCCACTATATCGTCGTCTCCGGTGTGGCAGTCCGCCACGCGCTGCGTCTGCGACCGAGGGTCGGATGTCGCGCCGATCCGCTGCTGTCTTGCCTCTCGCTCTTCCGGTGTCATCAGGATCACGCTGTCCCACCTGTGGGATGAGTGAAGCTCCGAGTGGAGTTTTTTTTTTCAGGTCAGTGGCAAACAGGCACGCAGCCCACCTGATGGTAAGCGGCCACTGCGGCCTATTCCATTGAGGAACACTTCACCAGGAAGCGTCGCTCAATGTGCTGCCAGACTGTAGGCTCATCTGATCTTAGAGCCGTTGATTTCAAGTGCACTGGCTCCTACATTAATATAGCCAGAAAACAGCCAGAGCTATTATGGCGGCAGATTTCACCTGTGGTAGCTAGCCAGTGCTACTAACTACCAACCAGACCCTAGGCGGGAATCGAACCCCCGACCTCCGGGTTTTGTACCCAAGCAGCTTAGCCACTGTTCCATAAAGGCGGTCGAAAAAAGAAGAGAGCGGAGAAAAAATTAATTGAGAATCTACTCCTTTTTTTAAAGTTGATTTGTAAGGGTAGTTCTTACTCACCACTCAATATCAGGCACTCTGTCTGAATCCGGCGCGTCAGCGGCCAGCAGCGCCAGCTTGGTGGCTGATGAGATGCCCGTCTTCCGCGCGATCTGCGATATCTCGCTCTGCAGCTTCTCCAGTTGAGCCTGGGGGTGAAAATATAGTTTAACAATACAGTAGGTGATTAAGCATCGAACTACAGTCGTCGACATAAGTACAGGTACCGACAAACTTCTTGAATTTCGGGTGGGGATTGCGCAGAACGCGAATTTTGAAACGTCTGCGCGCTATTGGTCAGAAGGATACCTGTGACCAATAGCGCGCGCGGGCGTTCGGGAGATTCGTGTGCTCTATTGGTCACGCGTAAGTGCACATGCGCGAACTTTCCCCCTCTCCGTCAACCGAAGTTCAACAAGTTTGCCAGTACCTGTATCAGCTTATTGATTTCACACAGGGAAAAGGCCGAAGCAATATCGCTGCAATAATTGGTACTGGCTTAATCACTACGCCCTTGGCTCTGACCCGCGGGTCGTGCCAGGAGCACTCACCTTCATCCTCAGCCGCTCAGCAAGCTGCCTGAACTTGCCGGGCTCGTGGAACCGCAGCGCGCGCTTGACGCGCAGCGCCGGCTTGGCTCTGACCCGCGGGTCGTGCCAGGAGCACTCACCTTCATCCTCAGCCGCTCAGCAAGCTGCCTGAACTTGCCGGGCTCGTGGAACCGCAGCGCGCGCTTGACGCGCAGCGCCGGCTTGGCTCTGACCCGCGGGTCGTGCCAGGAGCACTCACCTTCATCCTCAGCCGCTCAGCAAGCTGCCTGAACTTGCCGGGCTCGTGGAACCGCAGCGCGCGCTTGACGCGCAGCGCCGGCTTGGCTCTGACCCGCGGGTCGTGCCAGGAGCACTCACCTTCATCCTCAGCCGCTCAGCAAGCTGCCTGAACTTGCCGGGCTCGTGGAACCGCAGCGCGCGCTTGACGCGCAGCGCCGGCTTGGCTCTGACCCGCGGGTCGTGCCAGGAGCACTCACCTTCATCCTCAGCCGCTCAGCAAGCTGCCTGAACTTGCCGGGCTCGTGGAACCGCAGCGCGCGCTTGACGCGCAGCGCCGGCTTGGCTCTGACCCGCGGGTCGTGCCAGGAGCACTCACCTTCATCCTCAGCCGCTCAGCAAGCTGCCTGAACTTGCCGGGCTCGTGGAACCGCAGCGCGCGCTTGACGCGCAGCGCCGGCTTGGCTCTGACCCGCGGGTCGTGCCAGGAGCACTCACCTTCATCCTCAGCCGCTCAGCAAGCTGCCTGAACTTGCCGGGCTCGTGGAACCGCAGCGCGCGCTTGACGCGCAGCGCCGGCTTGGCTCTGACCCGCGGGTCGTGCCAGGAGCACTCACCTTCATCCTCAGCCGCTCAGCAAGCTGCCTGAACTTGCCGGGCTCGTGGAACCGCAGCGCGCGCTTGACGCGCAGCGCCGGCTTGGCTCTGACCCGCGGGTCGTGCCAGGAGCACTCACCTTCATCCTCAGCCGCTCAGCAAGCTGCCTGAACTTGCCGGGCTCGTGGAACCGCAGCGCGCGCTTGACGCGCAGCGCCGGCTTGGCTCTGACCCGCGGGTCGTGCCAGGAGCACTCACCTTCATCCTCAGCCGCTCAGCAAGCTGCCTGAACTTGCCGGGCTCGTGGAACCGCAGCGCGCGCTTGACGCGCAGCGCCGGCTTGGCTCTGACCCGCGGGTCGTGCCAGGAGCACTCACCTTCATCCTCAGCCGCTCAGCAAGCTGCCTGAACTTGCCGGGCTCGTGGAACCGCAGCGCGCGCTTGACGCGCAGCGCCGGCTTGGCTCTGACCCGCGGGTCGTGCCAGGAGCACTCACCTTCATCCTCAGCCGCTCAGCAAGCTGCCTGAACTTGCCGGGCTCGTGGAACCGCAGCGCGCGCTTGACGCGCAGCGCCGGCTTGGCTCTGACCCGCGGGTCGTGCCAGGAGCACTCACCTTCATCCTCAGCCGCTCAGCAAGCTGCCTGAACTTGCCGGGCTCGTGGAACCGCAGCGCGCGCTTGACGCGCAGCGCCGGCTTGGCTCTGACCCGCGGGTCGTGCCAGGAGCACTCACCTTCATCCTCAGCCGCTCAGCAAGCTGCCTGAACTTGCCGGGCTCGTGGAACCGCAGCGCGCGCTTGACGCGCAGCGCCGGCTTGGCTCTGACCCGCGGGTCGTGCCAGGAGCACTCACCTTCATCCTCAGCCGCTCAGCAAGCTGCCTGAACTTGCCGGGCTCGTGGAACCGCAGCGCGCGCTTGACGCGCAGCGCCGGCTTGGCTCTGACCCGCGGGTCGTGCCAGGCCGCCGCGTCGGCCCGGGGTTCGGTTCCCGGCGCGGCCAGCTGCGCGCGGAACTCCTCGCGACGCTTCGCGCGGATATTGGCCTGGGGAGGGACAAGAATTTATTAAAACTTATTGAATAATATTTCTTCATCACCTGATGGTTCACTGGTAGAGGATACCATATTAAAAGTGGTAAGTCACCAAAGTAGTGGTGGTGGTAAGTCCACCAATTTTATTTTTATAGAAATCGTAATTTTAGTATTTAAATATTATAAATAATAATAAACGATCACAAGATTCACAATAATGGCCAATTAGAATCGGAAGTGTGTGAATAAAATAATTTGATATTTTTAATTTAATATGTTCGCTTGACACACATTGGTGCCTATAATAAAAAACCTAAATTTCGTTCTTTCTAATGCTAAATTAAACGAAGTATAGAATCTGTCTATACTCACTTTGAGCGTGGGGGCGACATGCGTGAGCTGCACTCTCTTCCCCGACGTGTCTATGGTGCGTCCCTCGCGGTCCAGGATCAGGGGCGCCGGGCCTGACCCCACTGCATTGGCTAGGGTGCCCCCTGAAAAAATTCATCATAATAATAAAACATACAACATCACATACTTTAATCAAACCGCAAATTGCCAGGAGATGTTCTGAAGCTCATGATCATACCCGGAGACGCAGCTGTGTTTTAGTTTTATAGTATTGGTAAAAGGCCGTTATGTGTCATGTTATGTACTTGGTGAGAAATAAAGGGCTTTTTTATTTTATTTATAAGGGGCCGTAAGGTGCATAAAAAAGCACAAGGGGGAAGGGGGGTTGTAGCAATATATCACGTTTATTTTTTTCTTTCGGTAAACACGCGATACTCAATCGAAGCAGCGTTAAGTGTATTAATTTTTTCGTCAAACGCGATTATATCTGTATTTTTGAAATATACAAAATAAAATTAAGTTTTGGTAGGTTTTAAAAAAAAAATAGACGTGATATAGGGGGTGGGGGTAGTTTTAAACCTCACCATGTATCACCAAGGGAGACGGGAGTCAAAAAAATGCTAGGGTGAGATAGAAAGAAACAGACGGTACCAAAAACTTTCAAGTTACTCACCAGCCAATTTCCTCTGTATCCTGGCCTGCAGCTCAGCTATCTTCCTCTGCTTCTCCAACTCCTCGGCTGTGATTGGCGTCGCCGCTGGAAAGAGAGAGAACATATTAAATAAATATCCTTGGACATTATTGACGCAGCCATCTGCACCTTAATTTTTGTAGGATATAACCATAGTTTCTGGCTTAAAAAACACTGTTAATTTCAAAGTAGTAATTATATGTCACTATTTAAGTTACATTATTCAGTGACACAATTATATTTCTGCAATAATTTCAATAAAAATATTTTTCTTTGTAGGTTACGTTACAGTATTTTTACTCCTTGATGGCCTAGTTGTTTAAGTACAGTCAGCGTCATATAGTTCGTGATACGCAGGGTACTCTAATAAATAGACGCAACCAAATGTCGATAATATCGGTACAAACAAAGTTGTCTTATTGTTGTAAACAGTTTTGTCGCTCAAAAGGGCGATACATTTAAAATGTCATATAAATCGGTTCAGTCAAACTGCCATAAATATGGTTACAGTCATCCCGCCAATGGTATCCAAACATTCTAAGTGTTCAAAAATATGGAACACATTAGAAAAATAAACCTTACGGCTATAATATTTAAAATATTATTTTTCTCATCAATAAGTATCTAAAAAATTAAACACAAAGTGAAAGCGATAGAAACTACTGCTGTCCTTTTCATTTTAAGCACGACGTCATAGACTTCTCTTTTGTTTTGGATAGAATTTCAGAATTTCTTGCATAGCCATTTACGATAATTTGGGGGCACGGCCGTGGTGAGGACCAAGTCGAGCAAAAAAGCCGGCACGGCCGTACCATTCCTTGCAGGCCATTCTCGATCCCCTATAGCTTCGTTTTAGACAAAACTAGAAGCTTGAATTTTCAGTATTTCAGTACGGATGATATGTCTCAAGATATGTTAAAAAAATATAAGCAATAAACAGCTAGGTACAGCTAAATAGATGTTAACCTCAATGAATGAATATGAGTTATTAGGTATACATATTTCGTATTTAATTTTACTTGGGTACGTAACTGAAATGAACACATTTCGTATTAACGATAAACTGAGCAGTTCTGATAAAGTTACGTTCGAACGTACATAAAGACTGACCCTTCATATAAAGCAAATCTACACTAATATTGTAAAGAGGAAAGATTTGATTGTTTGTTTGTTTGTTTGAATTGAATAGGCTCCGAAACTACTAAACCGATTTAAATAATCCTGTCACTGTTGGATAGCTACACTATCCCCGGTATAGGGTACTTTTGATCCCAGAAATGTGGGAGGAAGGGGGAGATATTTGAAAAAATAAATTACGCGCAAGTGAAATCGCGGGCGGAAGGCTAGTCGCATAATAATAGGAAAGAAAATGACAAATCAATACGACTGATGCTGATGGTTATTTGACATGCATTGACAGATAATAGAATTACATTCAAACACAAGATTGCGTAATGAGGTTTCATGCTAGCTTATTTTTCTAATGTGTTCCATGTTTTTGAACACTTAGAATGTTTGGATACCATTGGCGGGATGACTGTAACCATATTTATGGCAGTTTGACTGAACCGAATTATATGACATTTTAAGTGTGTCGACCTTTTGAGCGACAAAACTGTTCACAACAATAAGACAACTTTGTTTGTACCGATATTATCGACTTTTTGGTTGCGCCTATTTTTTAGAGTACCCTGAGTATCACGAACTATATGACGCTGACTGTACCAGACTGATATCAGACTCATGGGTTTAATTCCAGGTGCCTAAGCCAGTACCCAACATAATCCTAACGATAACTTGATTTTAAGGATGGGAGGATTTTTAACCACTCAACGCCGAACCGGCACTCGGGTGCCACATAACAATAGATTTTCTATTGTGTCTAGTAATCCGGGGCTAGAAGGATTAAGTTGTTTGCATTACTTGTATTGAAAAATACTTTAAAGGTGAGTATAGACTACAACATTTCCTCGAGCGTTTTGGTGTAATGCGAATGTGCGAATGGTACAATACAGGTAAAAGCTCAGTTAGTCTCAACATTTCCATGTGATGTAACGTTCGTGTGAATGCTCGGCGTTTTGTTACGGGTAAATGCTTACAGCGAGTGTGCATTTACCCGTAACATTTCATTGTACCTGCGTTCATTCTTCTTTTGAAATGTCGGTGCGTGTGCTTCAAATGCTCGACGAAATGTTACACCACTATGCTCGTTGGTTTTTAAAAAGGCTGTAACAAAACATCAAGCGTCGTGTGAAGAGCGGTTGGAGTAAATTTAAAACTGGTGAATGCTCGATGTTCTGATACAAGTAAATGTTGTAGTCTATACTCACCTTTATTTAATAAACCTAATGCTCAAGGATACTTAGTAAACGCTAGAATCGTCTTGCTGCATCCTAAAATACCCATCAACTCACCAGGTTTGGAGTACAGCACAGGTTTGATCACACTGGGCGGCGGTATCGAGTTAGACTGGTGCATCTGTGCTTTAATGTGCTGTGCTGCGGCCACCGCGGCGTTGACTCCTGGCTTCTGCTCTCCCTTCAACGCTACGAGCGCTCTCTTGCGTTCCTCTATCTCTTTCTGAGCGTTCGCCATCATTAGCTGAAATTAATTATTATTCATAATAAGTGCCCGACTAAACGTGAAATTTTGTGCTGTGGAAGCTGAGTGATTTCGAACAACGATTAACTTCCGTGTGGTCGAAGGTTCGTTTCCGGCGCGCGGTAGTGACGGAAAACATCGTGAGGAAAACTGCACAGTACAAATGCTATCTAACCATGAATAAAAATCAATCGTTAATTTAATTGAACGCAACACTTGCTCTTAATTTCATTCATATTATCAAAACTAACAAATGAGTTATTAATATTTAAGATTAAGATCAATTATAATAAGAACTAGCGGCCGCCTACGCAGTTTCACCCGCGCGTAATTTCTTTTTTCAAATATCTCCCCCTTTCCCCCCACATTTCTGGGATAGAAAGTACCCTATGTCACCCCAGGATAGTGTAGCTTTCCAACAGTGAAAGAATTTTCCCATTCGGTTCAGTAGTTTCGAAGCCTATTCAATACAAACAATAAATCAAATCTTTCCTTTTTATAATATTAGTATAGATTCCATACCTTAATCCTATCCGCACTCAAAACAGCAATCTTAGATCCAACAGTCTCCCCTTCGGGCATGACCGATGGCAACGGTAACACTTCAATTCCATTTCCAAGCTTCTTTTCCTTCTCCTCATGTTTATCTTTATCATCGTGCCTCTCCTTCTCTTCATGTCTGGATTTCTTGCTGTCCTTATCTCTCTCCGGTTCATGTTTCCGTTTTTGGCTCTTCGACGATGATACAAGTTCTTGTGCTAATGCAAGGATTTTGTCGGCTAATTTACTTGCTTTTTTAGAGTCTATGTGTGATGATATCTTGTCTATTATCTTGCGACGCTCATAACTGAAAAGATGAATTATTAAAAAACTTTAATTTATGAATAAACTAGCGGCCGCCTCCACGGTATCACCCACACGTAATTTCGTTTTCAAAATTCCCCCCCCCCCCCTTACCCTATGTCACCCGGGGATAGTGTAGCTGTAACAGTGAAAGAACTGTAACAGTGAAAGAATCATTCAAATCGGTTCAGTAGTTTCAGAGCCTATTCAATACAAACAAACAATCAAATCTTTCCTCTTTAAAATATTAGTAGGTATAGATAACCATTATTTGATACTAGCCTTCCGCCCGCGGTTTCACCTGCACATAATCTCTTTTTTCACATATCCCCCTTCCCCCCACATTTCCAGGATCAAAAGTACCCTATGTTCACTGGGGATAGTGTAGCTTTCCAACAGTGAAAGAATTATTCAAATTGGTTCAGTAGTTTCAAAATTGATATTCCCGCGGGAATGAGACGTTTCCCGTAGGAATTTTATAGTGTATGTCCTATTCCAGGTTATAAACTATATGTGTGCCAAATTTCATCTAAATCCGTTCAGCTGTTTAGGCGTGATTGAGGAACAAACATCCAAACATCTAAACATCCAAACATCCAAACATCTAAACAACCAAACATCCAGACTTTCGCATTTATAATATTAGTAGGATGAATAACACAGTATGGTCTAGGCCCAAACTAAGCATAGCTTGTTATATTTGTGCCAAAGACCAACAAAGGATAAATGTTACCTTTTCTGTTTTTGAAATTACATACAACATCAAAAAAATATATAAATCACACATATATTAGGGAAAATAGCTGTTTGGTAGATTTATTTAGTAATTTGACATACAGAGATCCCTACAGTTAAGTATCGGGCGTTCTGCAGTCTGATAAAATCATAACAATTATATGCTGCCCTGAGCATTGAACCCAGACAATAACTTTAACCACTAACCTACTCTTTATATATAAAGCAGAACATAGCAAAAGACCGGTAGGTATATAGTAAAACGTACCAAAAACATATTGGATAAGTTAGGTAAGTTACAAAAAAAAAAATCAAAAATCAAAATATTCTTTATTCATGTAAACTTGTATCAAGTATTTATGAATCGTCAATTACAGAGTGACTCTACCACCGGTATCGGAATGCAGTCATCTGCCGAGAAGAACCGGCAAGAAACTCGACAGTTACTCTTTTTCATCGCCATGTTTGTTTACAATTTGTTTGTTACAATTACTGATTAGTTTTAGAATACCAAGCCATACAGTATAAAGTATAAGAATGAGACTATAATCGAGAAAAATCCGTGAGCCCTGGAAGACCAGTGCCCAAAGGTGGCACCTGCAGCACAAGTATGACGTATGTGCCAGCCATAATTTCACTCAACCATATTAGAGGGAATGTAACCACCCGACACATAACGCCACCACCCCAAGCACATTTTAGCGAGCATGACCGCCAAGGTTACAAACTCTTCAGGATTCTTTGAATGAAAAATAAATTTAATTTTATTGAATTATAACATTTAATGTGTTACTGTATAGCAAAGTTAACATTGTTGATACTATCGGGATTCTATACAATGCAAAGGCGCGAGTCCAAGCTTCCTTGTCGTTGAGGTATGCTTATTAATACAATACAAAATAAATTTATGTCACTGAAAATATTAATGTCAATACAAAAGATCATGTCAATTATAACAAAGGCGCAGGCAGAGGAGCGGCAACAATACTACTCACCTCTACAGACTTTTATCATTTAGATAGTCTTCCACTTTATAATAACTCTTCTTGATGAGTTGGCATTTGATGTGTGACTTAAACTTGTGTATTGGTAAGTCAACAACATCTTGAGGTAATTTGTTAAATAACGTAACACTTAATCCAACAAACGAATTACCTATTTTATGAAGTCTTGTTTTCGGAACGGCTAGCTTATGTTTATTTCTAGTGTTTAGATCATGATGATGAGATTTTTTCGGAAATTCATGTAGGTTCAAAATAGGCACAAAATGACATATCTTACCCATTTGTGAGGCATGAAGAAACAGTCGATAACAGTGAGTTATCCGACTTCCCGATGGTTCTATATATGGCTCTGTCCAGCGAAGACCTCAGGTCTTCGACCTCTCGCCTAGATAACTGAAGAGCCATGGCTCAAACACGAAATAACTCGAAAAATTATTCGCCAAAACACTTTTTTAGGTTATGTTCTTATTATATAAATTAGCACTTTTAAACACACACTTTTTGTACTGTAAGGTTTATTTAGTAATAATCCTATAAGAAAATAGATATATTCGCATTTTAAGCAACAAATTATTTAGTAAAATATGGATTTTCGTCCAATTTGAAAGCTACATGATTGACGTAAACAACGTCAAAGACAAAAAGGGTTACAAGTTTATAATTACAATTTCCCCAGTAAAAATACAGTTTCTGGATGTATTTTCCTTTCTCTTTCAGGAACAAGAACAAACAGTATTGGAAAGCGAATAGTATGTGTACACATACTTCGAGTTTCTTTAATATTTCACATGTCAAAAACATCCTTATTCAAAGTAGCTTCTTTTTATACTTTTCAAGTCAGGAAAATGTTATGTTTTATTATATATTTTTACATTACATTAATTTATGTATGAATAATAATTTCTAATATTTTCAATAAGTTTTAATTTTTATTTTGTAGGACTTCAGATTAACTGCCTCCGTGGTACAGTGGTTAGAGCGTTCGGCTCTAATACCCGGAGGTCGTGGGTTCGAATCCCACACAACAATGATGATGATTCCGTGCTTCGGAAGGCACGTTAAGCAGTTGGTCCCGACTCCCGACTATGTTTCAAGTAGGTCTGGTTTCCTTTGTAAGGGTTACGGAGGTCAGATGGCAATCGCTCCATTGTAATAACCAGGCTTGTCAAATCTAGGATCATAGTCGAAGCGGACCCTGAGCTCCATACTGGATGCAATCGGGAATACGCTGGGATGATGATGAGGACTTCAGATTATGCTTTTTACCAATTCAAGTCAGTTTATTTTTGCTGGTATTTTTTTTGTCTATGGTTTACAATGTTACGTTCCGTTCTACGCATCTACAGTAGATAGTATAATAACAATTCAAAGTTTCAAACTATATTTAGGCAAAATTTTATCGTTGTGCTTGTGTATTGAAGTTTCAGTTTTGTATGAAATTCTGGATAAGTTTTATTATTTAGATTTTATTTTGTTTAATTTTATTTTTATAACCAACTTAAATAAAATTTTGACAAATCTGACAGGCCTCTATAATACGTAGAACAGAATACGTTTATTGTTTGTGTTGGACGTTTTCTAACCAATACATTATAATTTATATTCTTCTTATCCCCTAGCTGCTTAAATCATTAAATTTCTTGCACATTATAATCTTACTTAACAGTTTCCCCATTAAATACAATAAACAGATTTCATTGAAGTTTCTATTGAAGTTACAAAACATAACCTAAAAAGATGTCTGATGATGATGATGAAGTGATCGTTGTGAAGAAGAGCAAGAATGTCCACTATGGGTCCCTGGAGGAGCAGGAGAAGGCGCGGCTGGCGGCTCTGGCAGCCGCCGCGAGGGAAGGCGTCGAAGACAATGGCGGGAAAGAGCTGGGAGATATACAGATTTCAAATGGTAATAATTTAGGCCCTAATCATTTCATTATTTTGTGGTCTATGGAATTTAAGATCCTTAAATCGCTGATCCAAAATAAAAATAAATTAAATGTCAAGGGCGTCGCCAGCTTATGGTTAAGGGGGGGGGCAATGGGGCAATATTATTTAGGAGAAAAAATATGAACGCCGAGAGCATGAAGCGTTACCGCTTTGCGGCTAGCTACATTTGATCTCTAGGGGGGGGGCAACTGCCCCCCCTGCCCCCCCTTGGCGACGCCCTTGTTAAATGTATTTATTTATTGCAGAAACAAAGTCCAAAACTATGTTAATACAAAAAGATATAAATAATTTTAGTGTCTTTGGCAAGCTGGAAGTAAGTCCAGTGCCGCATAATGACACTGTCCACGTCCAGTCTTGCCGCGACCGTCTTCAGGAGGCTGTTGGTGCTGCCCTGCACTCGCTGTATCAGGGACGCAATGCGCTTTCAGC
The DNA here is from genome assembly GCA_949319885.1 of Mecyna flavalis. Lineage (NCBI taxonomy): Eukaryota > Metazoa > Arthropoda > Insecta > Lepidoptera > Crambidae > Mecyna > Mecyna flavalis. The sequence continues at coordinate 1,237,628 of OX439422.1, forward strand.
TGCAGCTAGCATCCCTGACGCACTGCAGTGTCGTGGCAACTCCATAGGCAAAGTCTTAGGTACAGGCTGTTATTCACGATTAAATAACTTGAAGAATGGTCAGGTCTATAGTACTCTTAATCATCGAGCATGAATTGATTAATTAATGTTGAAGTAGTTTGCAATAGTTGTGAACCAATTGAAGAAGTTAATTCTTGCCTAACCCTGTCTTAAAAAAGTGTATAAGCACTGGTGTTAAGGGTTTTAGAAAAAACTAAGTTACCGCAAATATAAACTTCATCACAAATAATCCACACAGAAAACCAAAAATCGCCAGTACTGCGATGCCAACGGATAGAACGCCACGGTGTTGCGTCCGTTGTCATGGTAATTTGGGTTCCCCTTTTGCTTACCATCAGGCTAAGTGGAGCCAATGTACGAGATACTATAAAAAAAAAAAAACTCAAAACTCAAAGGTGACTGACTGACTGACATAGATAGATATCAATGCACAGCCCAAACCACTGGACGGATCGGGCTGAAATTTGGCATGCAGGTAGATGTTATGAGGTAGGCATTCGCTAAGAAAGGATATCTCGATATTCCCACGGGAACGGGAACCACGCGGGTGAAACCGCGGGCGCCCGCTAGTTTTCACTATATAAAAATTATATTGTTACTGATAAATGTACTGATGGGCTATTCAAAGCTAAAGACAGTCTACCTATACCTATTTCTGTTTCAGAATACATGGAGCTTGAAGAGGAAATGTCCAGAGATAAAAAGGCATTACTGGAAGAGTTTGAGAGGAGACGTAAAGCTCGACAGCTGAACGTTTCAACTGATGACGATGAGGTGAGTTAACTTTCCCACTGCCTAGTGCTTCCTAGTGTTTTATTTTTTTGTTAGAGGGAGGCAACGAGCTGGCGGGTCACCTGGTGGTAAGCAATCACCGCCGACCATAAATACCCGCAACACCAGAGGAGTCACAAGTACGTTGCCGGCCTTTAAGAAAGAGATATGCTCGTCTTTTAAAAACTGCCATGTCGTATCGGTCCGGAAATACCGCTGCAGGGAGCTGGTTCCATAGTTTGGTCGTATGTGGTATGAAGTTTCGAGTGAAACGTATGTTAGTAGATTGCCACTCGTCAAGGTGATGAGAGTGAAACTTCAGTTTTTTATGTCAGAAGCGGCAAACGAGCCAGCAAGTCGCCTGATGGTAAGCAATCACCGCTGTCCACAGACATCTGCAACACCAGAGGAATCGCTGATGCGTTGCCAGCCTTTTAAGGTTAAGGTGTTTGCCAATTTTAATCTGTATTAAAACTCAAATTGCTTTTTGTTTACTTTTTAATTGTAGTCTTTTGCTGGCAACTTTGCGTGGATGATAAACTAGCCTTTCGCCCGCGGTTTTACCCACGCGTAATCTCTTTTTTCAAATACCCCCCCTTCCCCCCACATTTCCAGGATCAAAAGTACCCTATGTTCACCGGGGATAGTGTAGCATTCCAACAGTGACAGAATTATTCAAATCGGTTCAGTAGTTTTAAAATTGTTATTCCCGCGGGAATGAGACGTTTCCCGTAGGATTTTATAGCCTATGTCCTATTCCGTGTTATAAACTATACGTGTGCCAAATTTCATCTAAATCTGTTCAGCCGTTTAGGCGTGATTGAGTAACAAACATCCAAACATCTAAACATCCAGACTTTCGTATTTATAATATTAGTTATAAGTTATATCCACAGATTGTAATATCTTCTATATTTGATTTAGAATTAAAAGCAGTGTTTCACCTCAGGTACGAAGGAGTCTTCGGCAGTTGGGTGAACCAGTCTGTCTATTCGGCGAAGGACCTGCTGAAAGAAGAGTGCGATTGAGAGATTTACTCAGCTAGTAAGTATCTACTTTTCCTTTTAACGCTTTTTTTAGTGTCCAACTGGCTAGATACGCGGTTGAAATCTGACATCAAAACATTCCTTTAAGTCGAAACTTCCGAATATTATCTCACTTTCGGTTCCGATTTCAATTCCGAAACTTTTATATCGGAGGTTTCGGAGGAGGCCGAAGCATAGCACTACTTTTGGAGTCAATGCATTTGATTTAATTTGTTGTTTAGTTTTTTTATTGTCTGTGTTAATCTGTTCTTGTAATCCGATTCCGAATTCGGTTCCGATAAACTAATCTCCATTACATAGGTAGCAATGTGCGCTTACCATCTGCTGAAATGACAATTATTTCAGCTTAGGAGAAGACGCTATCCACAAGAAGTTGGAAGAGGAAGAGGCCCGCATAGAGAGGGACCGCGGGCGCGAGGGCACGTGGTACCACGAGGGCCCGCCCGCGCTGAGGGACGCGCGGCTCTGGCTGGCGCGGTACTCGCTGCCGCGCGCCAAGCACAGGTGAGAGATGCTCATACATTGTCAGGCTACTCCGAAAACTTAATACTTTACTAGCATTAGAAGGGTCTGCCATGCTAGGTGTGCGGGACCCACGCTTATTAGGCGGAGGGATCCTGTTGCACCGGGGCTGGTTAATTGAAAGATTTTCTGTTCTGGTATCTTCGTTTATTGTGTAGTGTTCACAATCTGAAGTCTCGATATGGTCTGTGATTCGAACAGGAGCAGCTCCTTATATACAATTCGGGTGGGGGGAGTTGCCGGTAGGTTTCGTAGGTGGCGCTAGTGTAGCTAGCGGCGCCTTTCCCAGTCGAAACCTCCGGCTGTACCTTAAGGAGAGCCGCTCCTGTTACAAATTTCTACTTATTCTAGACCTTATTTTTAGCTTATTCTAATTAGTTATTTTAATTCTAATAGGAAAATAAAACACAAATCGGGAAAAGATATAATTGCGATACGAAAACTTATTGCTAGTTGATTATATACAATATTCCTAAGCTAGCTTATATCTATTTACTCTATTTATTTATTTACATTTCACAGATATATTGCACTGTTAATTTCACTCGGAATATTGTTCTGTCCCGCACACTAGGCAACGGTCACCGGCCTGTTTCATTTAGCTACGCCTTTGGAAATGGTTATACCGCCATCAGTCGGTCGCCAGAGCTTCGTTCGCTATTCGACAGAATGCATCGCGGGCAGGAGAATCTGGCTTAGAGCAAAAAGATGTTGGTTTGGTTCTCTCCCTCATCCCCTATACGCACAAAATGCGCGTTGGGATTCGCACCGACGACCCCACGCGTGTGTGTAAGGTTGGATAAATAAATAAACATGAAATCTGTTACAGATTAGCTCAGGCCAGGGAGGAACTAAAGCTAGCCGGCAGTGTGCGGGCAGCCGCGAAGCAGGAGTCACAGAGAAAGGCCTCTGCTGTCTCTATATATTGCAGTCAGGTTAGTAGAATTTCATAGGAATATTCAGGCTATAATAATGTGGGAGGCAGTACACTCAAAATCAAAAGCTCGAAGATCAGATGAGCCTACAGTCTGGCAGAACATTGAGCAACGCTTCCTGGTGAAGTGTCCCTTAATGGAATAGGCCGCAGTGGCCGCTTACCATCAGGTGGGCTGCGTGCCTGTCTGTCAATAGTGTAAAAAAGTAGACCTTTATAGCATAGACTGTGTTCTGGCCTTACTTATAGAAGTCTAGTCTGATCATCTCTTCTAAAGCGTTTTCATTGGTGTCATGTCATTAATCTCAAAGAAAGCCGACCATGTGTTAAAAAAAATACATACAGTCAAACATAGAATATCCTCCTTTTATGAAGTTGGTTAAAAAAATATTTATTTACTATTACTAATGTGGGTGTATTGTTGTTTCAGATTGGAGACACGCGGCCCATTAGTTTCTGTAGATTTAGCAGCGATAGTAAAATGCTAATTACTTCCAGTTGGTGAGTGATTTTGCAATATCTATTCAACATGTTAAAGTTAAATATCATCCTATTTATTTTTATTTAGTTGTTTTTAACCCTTTCACGCTCAAGGGAAATATTTTTCCCTTCTACAAAAATCGTTATCGGTTGCTCATTTATTATTGGATCGATACTTTTTTTACTGAATTTCAAAATAAAACGTATGTCCAAGGCACCAAATGTGTTTCTGAATGAATAAAAAAGAAACAACTGTCAAACTTTATTTTGCCAAAACCAAAACATTCGCGGGCTGAACTAATATTATCTTGAAAGTGTTCTGGACTTGAAAAAATAAAATTACTGTATTTTGTCACGTGTTTTGTATCATTTGGTAAGTATAATTTTATATAATAAAACAGTAAACTGCAGAATATTAGCACAAGTACCTAAAAATTGCAAATCATCTAAAGGGAAATATTTTTCCCTCTGGTCCATATCTGGTGTATTCGTTGTAGTATTATTATATGTAGTACTATATGATAATGTATGGTTTTCTTTTACTTTTATATAATTTACCTTCATGTTTTTCTACAGAAACGGCTTAAAGAGGGTGCAAAGAATTTTATATTCAAGATGAAGAAATACTGCAGTTACTTATACAGAAGTTCTATACCTCCATGTCCGTGATATAGCTGACAAACTGCAATAAGGTCGCCTACGGTGGTACGGGCACGTTTTACGGAAACCGGCTAACTACGTGGGAAACAAATGTCTAGCTATGCCGCCTCTGCCTGGCCCCGGCAGGAGAGGAAGACCCGAGAAGTGCTGGCTTGGCATCTTGTCGTATGACGTCATGCGTGTCAATGGGCTCACCACAGGGGATGCACAAGACCTTCCGAAGTGGAGGAGTAAGAGCAGGAAAGCGGACCCCGGGCCTCGTAAGGGCGCAACCGGGATAATGCTGGGTTGATGATGACTATTCCTATTTTCAACAGGGGAAATAACTCATACGCTCGCTCCTCACACATTCAATGAAAGTAGCACGAGGCTAATAAATAATTGTACATGTCGACAGCGATCAACACCCACTTTAGTCTCCCCTGTAAAGCTACGCATTGAAAATAAACGCAATTTGCCAGCGCACAACATGAAAAAAGCAGAAAAACTGAAGCGATGCGTAAATTATGCAAAACGACGTATAGAAAATAGGACACATTATAAATGTGTTATGTGCAATGTCCACTTGTGCTTCACAAGTAAACGAAATTGTTTCGTAGAATACCATAACTAACTTTTTTTTTACTTTTCTTATATTTTTTATAATGTTTTTTTATATTACAAAGCAATAAATAAAATACTGATACAATAAACCTAACTCTTCGTTTGTTTACTGTTATGGTCCAGAGGGAAAAATATTTCCCATGAAATTGTAAGAAATCTATACACCCTGCTATGTTATTCTGGTGATATTCCCTTATTTTACACCCACAATAACTGAAATATTGTGTTGTATTGGAGTTTTTAGTCTTGGACATCTTATGGTCCTGTAAGGGTTAATATACGATGTTTTTGAATGAAGTAAGACTGTCAATAGTAAGAATACTTAGGCAATCATTATATTCTTACTTTTGACAGCTTGTTTATTGTATTCCTTCCGCCCGCGGTTTTACCCCCTTCCCCCCACATTTCCGGAATCAAAAGTACCCTATGTTAACCGGGAATAGCGTAGCTCTCCAACAGTGAAAGAATCATTCAAATCGGTTCAGTAGTTTTGGAGCCTATTCAATTCAATCAAACAAACAATTAAACAAACAAACAATCAAATCTCTTTATAATATTAGTATAGAATAATGGATAATTCAAGTAATGTAAAGACTAAAGTATAATTCTGATTCGTCTATAAATACAAGTGTAACATGCATCGCTCGCCTTTCAAACAAGTTTTAACAGTTCATGTAAAAGATGTATACATTGAGGAAGTGTTGAATAAAATTTCGCAAAAAGGATGAAGCTACACTACATTGCATTAAACTCTTATTTCGTCATCATATTTATAATAATAATGTCCTCCTAGCCGATTCGGCTACGGCGGCCAATCTTTTACGATCAGCCAACTACGCAGGATATATTATAGTGCTGCAGTGAGTGCGCAAGCACAGGTGCACTCCCTATTCCCTCACTCCCTTAACACGGTGGGACAGCAGTCTGACACGACCGAAGAGAGATCAGGCGCAGGACCAACGGCTTAACGTGCCTTCCGAAGCACGGAATCATCATTCTTTTCAGACATTCAGGTGATTCAAGCCTGCAATGTCCTAACCAAACTGGAAACAGTCACACAAAGTGATGCTCCCGCGGGATTCGAACCCACGACCTCCGGGTATTAGAAGAGCCCAACGCTCTAACCACTGTACCACGGAGGCAGTTCGTCATCATATTTACTGTGTATGTAGTCCACTCCACCGCAACATAACTGCGTCTCCCCAGGTCAGGCCTGAGCAAGGTGTGGTCGGTCCCCGAGTGCACTCCGCTGCAGGTGCTGAAAGGGCACAACTGCAACGTCAGCAGCGCCACCTTCCACCCATCTGCTGTGCTGCCAGACCACTTCAGAGATAAGGTATTTAGAAACACTAGGAACATTATTTTTTTTTAGTGGAGAACGCAAACGAGGAAGTATGGCACCTGATGGTAAGTAATCACCATGGAAACTATCACAGATGTGTTGCCAGCCTTCAATGAAAGAATGCACTTGCTTTTTGAATCTTAATCGCCACAAGGCGGGCACCGGCTCGTCTTCCCAGAGAAACAGGGAGAGTTTAGTGGGTAGAGACCATAGAGAAATAACAAAGAGACCATAGAGAAATAACAATAGAAGTAGAGACCATAGAGAAATAATAAAGAGACCATAGAGAAATAACAATAGAAGTAGAGACCATAGAGAAATAATAAAGAGACCATAGAGAAATAACAATAGAAGTAGAGACCATAGAGAAATAACAAAGAGACCATAGAGAAATAACAATAGAAGTAGAGACCATAGAGAAATAACAAAGAGACCATAGAGAAATAACGATAGAAGGAGACATTTGGCCCTGAGTGCCTTGCGTATGAAAATGACTCTTCTATCCGACTGTGATAGGGATTTGAGCAATTCATTGTGCTCCATACCCCTGATCCCTGTCTGGAAGAATTCTTTTTGTCGTGTTATGAAATGAACGAAGTGAGTTTCATAAAAGGATCATATGAGTATTTTAATGTCTAATTATGTACAGTCACATACATAACTTTATCTTCATTCATTGTAGGTCAATTTGAATAAAATACATTTTAAGAAGACGTTCGAAATTTGAACGTTATTAAGGTATCGGTTACCGATACTAAAATGTAAACATTAAGATGCAGCCGCAGATACTCATATCGAAATATAGGGCGTTTGCTCATCGATCCTGACTATAAAATAGTCATATTAGGGTATGGATGTAGATAAAAGCGTTTTAGCGACGCCTGCAACCTTGTGTGACGCTTGGGACTAAAATCGTTCGTCCCACTTCCTTGTAAACTCCTCCGGATTTCCCGAACACTCACAGAAGGACCAGCCCCGAACACTTGCAGAAGAACTGGCACCAGCGATAGCACAAGCTATGCTTACTTTGGGGCTAGATGGCGCTGTGTGAAAAATGTCCATAAATATCAATGACGTTCAATTAAAAACTAGACTCACAATCACGCTCAAATATTGTCCGAAGCAAAAGTCTGCCCACCCGACTATTGGGCAGAGTTTTCGTTTAGTTGTATACAATTGACATTAAACACTAAATGCCACGAGATAAGGTGTTGATTTGAACGAATGTGTTAATGTCATCAGTGTCAAAGCCACTCGGACGTTTTTTGAGGAATTTTTCTTAGAGATTGGGTGTCTAGTTTTATATTGAACGTCATTGATAAATATTAATTTATTTGTCTGTAGATAGGCAACGTGCAAGAAGGCACAGATGGCACTCCAGAAGCGATGGAGACGACGGAAGACCGTCCCACTACCTGTGCTATGGCGTCCTGCGCTTACGACGGCACTGTGTATCTTTGGAGTTTCGGCAGGTAAGCAAATCCCAAGTGGCGATGTTATTTTGATCTTAAATGACCTTACTCGTATATGGTGGTGGTGAGGAAGTACTGGGGTTTGGGAGGCACTCGTGGCGAAGCTGTGACAGTGTTTCGTTAGCGATAACGATGTCAAGCTACCCACGCCGCGGTCGGTTAATGGATGGGTGACCATTCTGACTACATTTAGTGACATTTATTTCGAGTGTCTCCGTGCTTCGGAAGGCACGTTAAGCTGTTGGTCCCGGCTGATATTTACTATTATGTGGATATTAGTCGTCAAGCTTAGTCAGAGGCCATTCGGCGGCTTGATAACATCTGACATTAAGGTTGGTCACTTGCCTTACGCACCCCTCCACCAACCCGCACTGGGCCAGCGTGGTGGAGTATGGCCCACACTATCTCACAATTGAGATAAGGCCTGTGTCCCAGCAGTGAGAACGTATATAGGCTGATGATGATGATGACTGGGGTTTTAGTAGGTAGTTCTCCAGCTAAAGACTTGTCTCGGACCTCAAAATTGCTTTTTATCCCGGGACAATGCTTAGTTTCTCGATTACTTGATTTCAAAAGATGGAATATTGCCGAGTGGGACATTAAAAGAGGCTGATACATTACTTTGATTAAGCTTAAGAGCTGTAGTAGCAGGCGGTGACGGAAAACATCGTGAGGAAATCAGCAGTCAAATGGCTGTGTAGCCATGATCCAATTGATCTGGTTCCCTGTCAAGGGTTGCGGAGGTCAGATGGCAGTCGCTATGTAATACTGGACTTAAGTCCTGGATCTTTGGGCAAGCATTTTCTGACCATTGAACTACAATTACTAGCGTATAGAACCGACACCGCAAACAAATTTTTTGCGCGATGCTTTGTTGCCGTTACCATGGTTACGGCAACAACTCATTCAAGATCTATGAGATAGGCATTTCGAACAAAACGCGTAAGCGCCACGCAAAGCAAGGCGTTTTGGTCGCCAGAAAAATATACTCTGTAAGCAATCTAGCGCTGCAAGTTTTATAGTTTGGTTAGACGACATCCGCTGTAGCAAATACATCAGTCAGTCCAGTCATCATTTTGCGACACATTTTTTGTTCCGTATAGCCTCTCTATACGTAGTACTTGTAACTCAATGTTCCTGACCATTTCGGGACAAATGCTCAAAGAAAGAAAGCCACGTGCGTTCGTGCCCCTTTCGTGGCCTTTTAACTACCCGCTAAACTCCCCCTGGTTTCGCGTTTTGTTCGAAATGCCTATCTCATAGATCTTGAATGAGTTGTTGCCGTAACCATGGTAACGGCAACAAGCATCGCGCAAAAATTTTGTTTGCGGTGTCGCTTCTATACGCTAGTAATTGTAGTTCAATGATCCCGATCTTTCTTTCTTTAACTTTAATTGTCACTGCCATTCCCTCCACAGTGAATCCCCCATAGCCTCTCTGGACGGGCACAGTCCCGCTCGAGTGTCCCGCGCGGAGTTCCACCCGTCGGGCAGGTTCCTGGCCACCACTGTGTTCGACCACTCCTGGCGGCTCTGGGACCTCGAGACCGGTGAGTGACTGCGGCAGGTGTGATCCCCATAGCCTCTCTGGAGTTCCACCCGTCGGGCAGGTTCCTGGCCACCACTGTGTTCGACCACTCCTGGCGGCTCTGGGACCTCGAGACCGGTGAGTGACTGCGGCAGGTGTGATCCCCATAGCCTCTCTGGAGTTCCACCCGTCGGGCAGGTTCCTGGCCACCACTGTGTTCGACCACTCCTGGCGGCTCTGGGACCTCGAGACCGGTGAGTGACTGCGGCAGGTGTGATCCCCATAGCCTCTCTGGAGTTCCACCCGTCGGGCAGGTTCCTGGCCACCACTGTGTTCGACCACTCCTGGCGGCTCTGGGACCTCGAGACCGGTGAGTGACTGCGGCAGGTGTGATCCCCATAGCCTCTCTGGAGTTCCACCCGTCGGGCAGGTTCCTGGCCACCACTGTGTTCGACCACTCCTGGCGGCTCTGGGACCTCGAGACCGGTGAGTGACTGCGGCAGGTGTGATCCCCATAGCCTCTCTGGAGTTCCACCCGTCGGGCAGGTTCCTGGCCACCACTGTGTTCGACCACTCCTGGCGGCTCTGGGACCTCGAGACCGGTGAGTGACTGCGGCAGGTGTGATCCCCATAGCCTCTCTGGAGTTCCACCCGTCGGGCAGGTTCCTGGCCACCACTGTGTTCGACCACTCCTGGCGGCTCTGGGACCTCGAGACCGGTGAGTGACTGCGGCAGGTGTGATCCCCATAGCCTCTCTGGAGTTCCACCCGTCGGGCAGGTTCCTGGCCACCACTGTGTTCGACCACTCCTGGCGGCTCTGGGACCTCGAGACCGGTGAGTGACTGCGGAAGGTGTGATCCCCATAGCCTCTCTGGACTCTCTCTAGCGTTTGTGCATTAACCATTGGGGTAAACGGGTTCTAGAGTGAAGATCGGAACATAGTGTAGGACGCCCTCAGGCCAGGTGGAGCGATGATCTGCGCAGGATGGCTGGCAGAAGCCGGATACGAGTGGTCGAGGATCGATAAGAATGACGAGTTTTGAGAGAGGCCTATGTTTAGCTATGATAAGATGATGATAAGTGCGTTTGTGGCCATATCTCCTAACCCAATTCTTTTTTTTATTTTATTAAGAGGCAGTCAGGATGATGATCCTGATGGTAAGCGGAAGTGAGGTCCAAATATAAAGTTGACTGGCTCAATAGATCATAGTACCCATTGAGCCAGTCACCCTCACCCTGAAGGCCTGCTTAGATGCCGCTTCACGCCCCGCCTGAAAAGCCCAGGATTATAGGAGGAAGGAAACAAGTGAGCCGGAAGGGCATTCCATGCCCTAATGGCACGGGACAAAAAAGAGGAACTATACCTCTTGGTACGGGCCACCAGTGTCTGGATGGTATGGGGATGGCAACGCAGTCCGGCGCGTGTTGTTCGGGAGTGGAAAGGGGAGGACAGGATGAGTTGGAATAACTCTTCAGAGCAATTCATATACTAATTCTGTCAAAAAAGAAAATAAGACGAATATACAAAGTTATCGATGTAGTATGTAAGTTGTGATGTATCTTTCTGTTATAGCGACGGAGGTGCTTCACCAAGAAGGGCACGCGAAACCTGTCTATAGCATCGCCTTTCAAGGAGATGGCTCTCTTGCTGTCACTGGGTGAGTATTATCTATAGCCCAACCAATAAAATAAAAAACGACGCCATATTGCGGAAAAATATTGGAACTAATTTCTTCAAGTGGCAACAATCAAATAAAAAAACAATAAGATGCCATTCCTTATTGCTGTCTGTCAAAGTGTGATGTCAATTGTCAACCGTGCCTTGTTACTATTGGATATTGTGAGTTATTTGTGAGTATAACCATAGCAACCCAGTGTTGCTATAACCATAGTTTATGTGGCGCCTCCAGAGCAGGTTTTCTTGGTCAGGCTATAAAAATTGATTGCCGTAGCTGAACACTCTGCTAGAAAAATATATTGTTGTTTTTAATATGTACAGTCAAAAGCACGTCAGACGTAACACTTTGGACTTTGTACCGCTCTTATGTCAGGGGCATAAGTGCTATTATCGAACTGCAAGTGTTTACCGTGATGTGCTGTTGACCGTACCCATAACAAGTCCCTACACTCTTACTTTGCGCTCAGATTAATATTATGTGATGTTACCTACCATATATTTATTTATTATGTCGTGTAGGGGTATGGACGCGTTCGGTCGCGTGTGGGACCTGCGCACGGGCCGCTGCGTCATGTTCCTGGAGGGACACCTGGGACCCGTGCTGGGCACCGACTGGGCACCTCAGGGACACCACCTCGCCACCGCTGCCGCCGACCACCAGGTAAGAGAGTGAGACTATATGTGTGCTAACTTTCATCAAAATCTGTTCAGCCGTTTAAGCGTGATTGAGTAACAAACATCCAAACATCCAGACTTTCGCATTAATAATATTAGTAGGATTAAATAAGTAAAGAAGTATTGTGTGTGACTAATATGTATTTATATTTCAGACAAAAATATGGGATTTGCGACGACGAGCAATTTTATACACAATACCGGCGCACACACATTTACTCAGTGGTAAGATTTCCTTATTATTTCATGCAAGACTAGCCTTCCGCCCGCGGTTTCACCTCCGCGTAATTTCTTTTTTCAAATATCCCCCCTTCCCCCCACATTTCCGGCATCAAAAAACCCTATGTTCACCGGGGATAGTGTGTTCCAACAGTGAAAGAATTATTAAAATCGGTTTAGTAGTTTCCGAGCCTATTTTATACAAACAAACAAACTATCAAATCTTTACTCTTTATAATATTAGTATAGATTTGTTGGCAGACAGACACGCAGCCCACCTGATGGTAAGCGGCCACTGCGGCCTATTCCATTGAGGGACACTTCACCAGGAATGTGCTGCCAGGAACTGCAGGCTCTGATCTTCAAGCCTCTGATTTCAAGTGTACTGGCTCCCACATTAATATTGCCGGAACACAGCCAGAGCTGTTATGGCGGCAGATTTCACCTGTGGGGGTGGTAGCTAGCCAGACGGACTCTTAAAAAATCTGAAATGACATTTTATTTACTTTAAAAGTAAAAAATTATCTTTTAAAATATGCCTACCAAAAATTATATTATATGTATTTCCTTCAGACGTAAGATACCAGCGAAGCCACGGTCACTTCCTACTGACGGCCTCGTACGACAAGTCCGCCAAGCTGTGGTCCAACCCCGCCTGGCATCCGCTGCGGTCTCTCTCTGGACACGATAATAAGGTAACATACCCTTTACGCCCATAAAAACATAATAGAATAGAATAAATGTTTACTTAGTACCAATAAAATAATACAGATACATTGTAAAATAAACAACAAAACAAAAAAGGAACAAAACCAAAAGTAATCACAAAATGTAACAAAAAAGGAAAGGTATAATAATAATATAATAATAATATAGTATAGCCTGACCAGGAATATAAAAAACCTGCTCTGGAGGCGCCACATTAGCTATGGTTATAGCAACACTTGGTTGCTATGGTTATACTCACAAATAACTCATAATATCCAATAGTAACAGGGCATGGTTGACAATTGACATCACACTTTGACAGAATAATAATGAATGACATCTTGTTTTTTTATTTGATTGTTGCCACTCAATGACGTTCAATTAAAAAACTAGACTCCCAATCACGCTCAAATATTGTCCGAAGCAAAAGTCTGCCCACCCGAATATTGGGCAGAGTTTCCGTTTAGTTGTATACAATTGACAGTAAACACTAACTGCCACGAGATAAGGTGTTAATTTGAACGAATGTGTTAATGTCATCTGTGTCAACGCCGCTCGGACGTTTTTGAGGAATTTTTCTTAGAGATTGGGTATCTAGTTGTATATTGAACGTCATTGTTGCCACTTGAAGAAATAAGTTCCAATATTTTGCCTTACACCAGAGGTCGAGGGTTCGATCGCCGCACGGTCCAACTAATATGTATGTATTAAAAAAAAGTATTTAAGTATCCGTTGTCTAGCACCCATAGTATAAGCTAATGCTTATTTTAGGACTATTAAAGATGACAAGTCAGAAGCAATTTTGTACATCCTTTTATTTTGGCCTAATAGCGAATTGGACCTATATCGCGTCTAAACATATTACCCATACGTTGATCTTCTACAAGATAATGCTAATGCGATTCGGTGATTATAAATGTTAAACCTTAAACTATGATTTTGTCGGCAGGTGATGAGCGCAGACATTTCGTATGACAACAAGTACATAGCGACGTGCTCCTTCGACCGGACCTTCAAGCTGTGGGCGCCTGACCTCTCCTAGTGATGATGATGATGATGGTGCCATGATAACATGATGTCGTGATGATATCATAATGATGGAGGGGTAATGATGTTTCCTGTATTCTTACTCCCAGTAGTGAAGGATTGTGGTGTGGTGAGCCTGTATACTCGTGGTTTCAGTATTATGGTCTAAGAAGCAAATAAAAACTCAAAACGAAATATAATCATCTTTCATTATGCATAAATATTCAAAATAGTGATGCATAATGAAAGATGATTAAATTTATAACACTATTAACCAAAGGATTGTAAGAAACCAAATACAACGGGAAGAAAAAAAAAACATATACCCACGCGTATTCAGGCGAATTTAGTATCTAAGTTATACAAAATAAAAACTACTTTCAAAATCGCAGTTTCCTTTCAACCACCGTATTTCGTCGATCAGCCCAATTCTGCATTTGGTAGTGACTCTGCCCTGCGTCAGGGGTCGTGGGTTCGAGTCCCAGGACAAAAAAATATGTATCCGAATGTATGTAAGAGACCGAAAGAGATGCACGCAATGATTTTTAGATTAAATTATATTTTAAATAAAATGCCGATGAAAACTCGCAATATTCGTTTATTAGACACAAGACCAGAGCATTGACAGAAGTAACAGAAAATGTGTAAAAAAAAACTATTAACAAAAAAGGTTAAAAAGAGGTATCCTCATGTGAGTTCGGAACACCCCCCTTCCCCCCACATTTCCGGGATCAAAAAATACCCTATGTCACCCGGGGATAGTGTAGCTTTCCAACAGTAAAATAATTATTCAAATCGGTTCAGTGGTTTCGGAGCCTATTCAATACAAACAAACAAACAAATCTTTCATCTTTATAATATTAGTATAGATAAATAGTGAATTGGTTATTGGAATTGCTAAAATAAAACATAATTTATTGATTCAACTTTTATTCCTCATAAAAATAACATGGGTACATAATTATAGAGATTCTGTTACACTCGACAAACCAAATGTCCAAATAAATTAAAAAGATCCTTAGGAACATATTTGGCAAGCGTGGTGACTAACCCAGTTTAACCAGAGGTCGCAGGTTCGATCCCCGCACAGAGGCGCTATAATTTTGGTCTATAATACAAGTTTTTGGTTTGGTAAAGTATAAATACAAGCTTAGTGCTTAAGCTGCTTACTTTGGGGACAATATTAATATAATTATTTAAATCAATGGAGAACACCCTGTGTTTAGTCACCGTATAGTCCGCGTCAACTTAATTGGCTTGTCTGAAGTTAGCTGCGAGAGCAGTTTGACGAGCCATTTGGTGGAATAGTCGAGAAGTCAGCTATTACACCAGAGGTCGCGGGTTCGATCCCCGCACGGTACAAACATTTGTGTGCATAAACATGTCTGTTTGTATCGGTCTGGGTGTTTTTATGTATAATATGTATGTATTTACAAAAAGTATGTAAGTAATGTTTATCCGTTGTCTGGCACCCATAGCACAAGCTAATGCTTACTTTGGGTCTAGATGGCGCTGTGTGAATAATGACCAGAGATATTTTTTGTATTCTGCGCAGGTTCTCGCAAGATGTTCAGACAAGCCAATTAATTTGGGGCTGATTTTACCTATAATAACTGTCTATTTGATTGCAAAGGGCTTTGCCCTGCAGTGGGACACTAATGGCTGATACTATATATTTAGGAACTCAAAATTGTCACATAAATGTAGGCAAGGGCGTCGCCAAGGGGGGGCAGGGGGGGGGGGGGGCAGTTGCCCCCCCTAGAGATCAAATGTAGCTAGCCACAAAGCGGTAACGCTTCATGCCCTCGGCGTTCATATTTTTTCTCCTAAATAATATTGCCCCATTGCCGCCCCCCCCCTTAATCATAAGCTGGCGACGCCCTTGTATGTAGGTGCAAATATTTTTTTATACATAGTACAGAAACATCAATATAATCAAATTTAATGACATAAATTAATAAATAAATCCCTAAATAATGTTTTTCAATTTAATTCCTGGTTTGAGCGATATGTGATTTTTTTTTTAATCAAAAACTCGTCTGTCAATGGTTTAACTGGCCTTTTAACGTGAAATGTAATCAATTTCATAATTAAGAAAAATGCATTTTTGTATAATTTAAAGTTTTAAAAATAAATAATACATCAATTCTCAATAACTCACATCATTTTCGACAAACAACTATCTATTGGTAATTAATAAAATATAGTACGGGCGGTTACGCTAAAATTTGATTTAATTTGCTGATTGTAAAAAAAATATATGGTTAAAGCGTAATCTTTTTTGCTTTTCACCCAATTACCTTTATAATCTTATACGCCTCGGTAGTCTTGTGGATAAGTACCCGGCCATGATCTTTGGGGTTCAATTCCCGTGTCGGGATTTCTTCAGAATTTCAACTTAGGATTGTTAGCGGCGTTGGGACTGCCAGGGAATCAAACTTGCAACCACTTGTATTGTAGACGTTTCAATTCAGAGGCATAAATACGATATATCTCCTCAAAGTTTCTAAGGATTTTTGTAATTTAAATAAAAACATTTTGATTTTGATTTGAACGTAAAAGGTGTTTTTGCGTCTGCCGCCCGTACTATAATTTAACACAAATTTACATACATACACATAATTTTATTTATATTCAATCATTAAGCATAAGATTGTTTTTATTACTATACTAAAGGCTTATTTTACCATTTCCAAATAAGTTCTGATAATTTATCCAACTGAAACAAAGACGCTATTTTGACAATTTTCCAAGGCCTTCGGCACACTTGACGGGAATTCCGTCGGGGATCGTCCGCGACGGAACGCCAATACATGTAATTTCATAGGCCGGCGCCACACTTTATTATGAGTTATTAGTGAGTATAACCATAGCAAGCAAGTGTTGCTATAACCATAGCTAATGTGGCGCCTCCAGAGCAGGTTTTTTATTTTCCTGGTCAGGCTATACAAATTATCACGAACTTATCTGTTAGTGATAAAACTGGTCCTAATTATTAAATAAGAATTCGACCACATAATACTGCGTGTTTTTTTAGTCGTTGTTTTCCCGCAGCAGAACGCTTCACCTTCAGTAGTACTATCGATTTATGCAAGTAATTTTTTTTTGAATTTTTTTCAAAACTTTTTTTTATTTTTTGTAAAGTTTGATTGGAAAATGGATACCAAATGTGAGTAAATAGTAAATAATCGTTCTTTTTGATAAACGCGAAGGGCAATGACCCCGGCCAGTGACCGTCCGTGACGCAGCTAGTACTATTGGTTCGAGTTTAGTCTATCATAATCGTGATACTTTTGATTTGACTAAAAAAGAACTTTATTAGTTTATTTTACTACTAAGTAAAATCATTCTACTGCGGGAAAACAACGACTAAAATTCCACGCTGTATAAATAATAAAATATTGGTTCTTCTTAATAAAAATCTGTTACACGCATATATTTTTCTATGTGCGTATTTTACCACTAATTAATTTGCTGATATAAATTTCAGCAATATGTGTTTTAAAATCAATTCTACGTCATTCTAAAGTAAATTATATCAATTATAAAAAAAAAAGAAATGGTTGCGAGCTCTCAGTCAGCCGCAAAGTTAGGGTTCCCAGGTGTAAACAGGTATATTATTTTTAATGACTTGCATTCATCTGTTTTTTCCTAATTCTTTACATCATTTCTTTAATAAAATAACGTAAAATTGATAAAAAAACAACTGCTATTTATATTATCAAATGAATTGCAAATTATGTTATTACAGGCAACCTATCATTAATATTGTATACTTCTTCAACATTCATTTGATTTTTATTTCATCAAGAAAACAGATACCTGGTTAATTGAGCGGTGGGAACCTGTGCTAATTTTACCATTTTACCAATGTCAAGCATTTTTTCTAATATGTATACTGTTGGTGTACCTTTTTTTAATAAATAAATAATTTCTTTGGGGTCGGATCAATGTATAGTTGTCCAATATTATTAACATATAATTATGGTCAAATTCCTATTCATATTGGGCGTTTCGTCGTTTGACCCCGGTCCCTGAATACACCGCGCTGTCATAGTCTTTATGCGGTTAAAATAAGGACTATGACACCGCGGTGTATTCAGGGACCGGGGTCAAACGACGAAACCCCCTTCATTTTTACGGAATGCATCAACATATTACAAACTTTATCGATATTTACATATATTTTATAAGCGAACCTGTTTTTATATTACTTTTCATTTATATTATGATATTTTTGAAGGATATTTTCTTTAACATTTGTGGCAATTTTCTTAACAACTAAATGGTTGACTTAATACTCAAAAAGCAATAATAAGTTTATCTAAAGCTTTATCAAAACTCAGATTAATGGTCTAGCTTAAGTAATCAGTCCTGGGTTCTATTCTCGGGTCGTACATATAATATGCATGTATTTACAAAAAAAAGTATATGAGTAATGTTTAACCGTTGTCTCGCACCCATAGCACAAGCTAATGCTAAGTTTGGGGCTAGATGGCGCTTTGTGAATAATGTCCATAGATATTTATTTATTTTATAAGTCTGTGTGATAACTGAATTGTAATAATTGGGAAGCATGGTGGTTACCCCAGTATCCAAGACTTTTTCCATTGAGGGACACTTCATCAGGAAGCGTCGCTCAATGTGCTGCCAGACTGTAGGCTCATCTGATCTTCGAGCCTTTGATTTCAAGTGTACTGGCTCCCACATTAATATTGCCGGAACACAGCCAGAGCTGTCCACAGATTTCACCTGTGAGGGGGGATGATAGCTAGCCAGTCGGACTCTAAGTCCTATCACCAACCAGACCCAAGGCGGGAATCGAACCCATGACCTACTTTTATACTAGCAGCTTAGCCACTGTTCATAGGAAGCGATCAAGCTCTAGATAAACATTTAAATAAATCTAAACCATTCCACCTAGGTTTCTTTCCTCTAGTCTTCTAGAATAGTATAGAAGAGAGTAGTCTTCACTTAAGGCCCTTATAGACGCCAAGTGGCGCTCTTAATGAATAAATATTTTTTATGAAATTATATTATTCTCTAAGCCTAAAAAAATGCGTTTGGAGAAGTCTATGTGTGTGTACTGCGACAGGCTAATGATGATGATGATTTTTTATCATCATCATCATCAGCCTATATACGTTCCCACTGCTAGGACACAGGCCTTATCTCAAGTGTGAAATAGTGTGGGCCATACTCCACCACGCTGGCCTAGTGCGTGTTGGTGGAGGGGTGCGTAAGGCAAGTGACCAACCTTAATGTCAGATGTTATCAAGCCGCCAAATGGCCTCTGACTAGGCTTGACGACTAATACTACATATAGTAAATATCAGCCAGGACCCACAGCTAACGTGCCTTCCGAGACACGGAGACGCTCGAAATAAATGTCACTAAATGTGGTCAGAATGGTCACCCATCCATTAACCGACCGCGGCGTGGGTAGCTTGACTGTCGTTATCTCTAACGCACCACTGTCACAGCTGCGCCACGAGCGCCTTATGATTATTTTTGCATTTATAATATGGAGTATGGATAATAAAATTCTTTATTTCAATAAAGACGAGACTTGGCTACTATACATGCCTTAATAAGTTCTAGACTTTCTCAATGAATACTGCACCTTAATTTTCTAATCTTTTTCTCCATTCTTCCTATTTCTTCTTCTAGACTATTCTAGAAGTATCTTAAACAATGAACTAGACAAATACATTGATATAAATTCGACACATACAGAGAAAACATTATTTTCTCTTTCATTCTTCTTTCTTCTAGTCTTCTAGAAGTAATTGAGTTGTTGTCAAAAAACGATGTATGCTTTTTTTTTATTCTAAAGAGCAAAAATATGAATTTCTATAAAGTTCCAACATGACACAGCATAATATTAAATTTTTCAACAAAGAAAATACCTCTATTCCAGGTGGTAGGTTCCTGCACTGGGCCGTCTAGGTGGGTACCACCGCAGTGCCAGATATTATCCCGTGAAATAGAAGTGTGTCAAGCACTTCTGTGTTTCGGGGAAAGGGCACTGAAGCTAGTGAAATTACTGGGTATATGAGACCTAATAACTGTCGTCTCGGTGTAGCGGGCGCAGGGCGGTGCCAGGCAGTAACTGCTTGGTTACTGTTTGGCACTGAACTGTCTAAGGGCAGACGTGGCGCTTACCATCAGGTGTACGATCTGCTCGTCTTGTTGGTGTCCGTTCATATGACAAAAAACGAATGACAAATTTTCATTTGAAAAACAACGTTTGACAAAATTATACTTGATAAATTTATTATTTTACAAACTTTTGTTTGATAAACTACGCATTAGACAATATATTTAAAAGAAAAAAACTTATTATGCAAAAACATTAATTTACAAATTGATTATTTTTTAAACATGTTACTTGGAAAAACAACGTAAGGCATAAAAACATTTGACAAAATGCATTGCTATATATAAAAATAACATAATTATTTAAGTACACGTTATGTCGAATATTTTACTTTAAGCACGGAATCTTATTATATATGTGTAGGGTCAACTGAAAAAATGGCTGGTTAGGTTAGGTTAGAACTGCGACCACAACGCACGAGCCGAGGACAAAATAGTAGGACCACGAAAAAACGCCCGAAGCGAGCGTGCCGCGGCAGCGGCCAGCGAGTGCCAGTACCGAATTCTACTTATTTTCCTTAATTCAGGCAGTGTGTATTTTTTTAAAGACTTAAGTTTCTATGGTATTAGTATTAGTCGTAATACAAAATTATTACTTGCCTATAAATAATGTCCAAGATGAAAATTGCAACCATGCAATTTAGTATTTTCAAAATTTGATCGCAGGTACTTAAGTATTGGTTAAAGAATAGTAATTTTTAAAAACTAATAATTTATCTTCTTGCTTTTTGTACAATTATCAATTTGGCAAACGAATTATTTAGTCATGTGATATTTTTTTATATAAAATTTTAACATTTGAATAATTTTCTAAGTAAAACATTTGCGAAACCTGTATTTTGTCAAATGATTGTTTTTAAAGTAATATGTTTGCGAAATGAAAGTTTGTCAAATGATTGGTTTTTCAAACGTTGTTTGTCAAATGATCGTTTGTCATACGTTTTTTGTCAAACAATAGTAAACCCGTCTTGTTACACATTGCAATAAAAAAAACACAGAGCAAATAAAACGGTTCCCTATTTTTTCTCATAAGTTTTTTTGTCCTAATATAACATGGCATACTTTTATTTATCCTAATAATAGTTACGCATAATATTCTTTTGGCATAACTTTATAGGCATAATTTTTTGAGGCATACTTTCTTTAAGCATAATAATTGTTAAGCATAATATTCCAAAGCCATAACTTCTGGAAATACTTTTCCTATATAAATAAACATGTTGGCGGCTTAGGGGTGGCCCAAGGGCCACCCCCGCCGCACCTTAACCTACTGTTACACAATAATAACTTGTAGACAAATAAACAATAATTATGTCTAAAAATTTTATGCGAATCAAAATTAGGGCAAAAACATTAGTCTAAACGATGTTTATGCTTAATGAAACAGTATGCGAAAGGACAATTATGACAAAATATTATTATGACAAAAAAAATTATGCCAAACCCGTTATGCCAAATTAAATTAGGACAAAAAAAGTTATGCGAAAAAAAGGGATCCCAAATAAAACATGCTTGCTCATTCCTTCTTTTTCCTATTTTCTAGAAGTGTCTAGAAAGTTGTTGTAACTTAAAATACATAACAGATATAAGTTTGACAGGAACACATGAGTCAAACCAGTCATACTTTCTTATTCCTATCTTCTGCGATCTTCTTGAAGCGTCTAGAAATTGCATTTTCATCAAATACATAACAGATATCACTTTGACAACCACTCAATCCATCTTCTGTCTTCTGCCATCTTCTAGATTCTTCTAGAACACTGGATAGGCGATTAGTACCAAATATTTGATCCGATTTAAATAGCTATATTGGCGCTGAGAGCAGTAGTTAGTGTACTTGGAACTAATAATAGTGCTGACTTTCGCAGATAAACTTCGATAATGCTGTCATTGTCAATGTCAATGGCTGTCCATTTGAAGCGTAGACAGAGAAAATTGAAGTCATTTTAGTTCCCAGTACACAATTGGGGGCGCTTCAAATCGACAGAAAAAATAGCTGTCATTTCAATGTCTATAGCCACTCCAGCGTAATACGCTGAGCGTATTATCATAGAGCTCAGTGTTCTAGAAGCATCTAGAAACTGCATTATCATCAAATACATAGCAGATATCAGTTTGATAACAACTCACTCATACTTTCTCATTCCTCCTGTCTTCTGCCATCTTCTAGATTCTTCTAGAACGTTCTAGATCCGTCTAGAAGGGAGCAGCCTCGTCGAGAGTGTGCAGCCAGTTGAAGATCATCATGTTCCTCTCGTATTTGGAGAGGGGGCGGCCTCTTTCGCGTTCTAGGTCTGCTGCGGTCAATGCTAGATGGGCAGCCTCTGAAATATCATAACATACACAATGACGTTCAATTAAAAAACTAGACTCACAATCACGCTTAAATATAGTCCGAAGCAAAAGTCTGCCCACCCGACTATTGGGCAGAGTTTTCGTTTAGTTGTATACAATTGACATTAAACACTAAATGCCACGAGATAAGGTGTTAATTTGAACGAATGTGTTAATGTCATCAGTGTCAAAGCCACTCGGACGTTTTTTGAGGAATTTTTCTTAGAGATTGGGTGTCTAGTTTTATATTGAACGTCATTGAACATACATTATTTTTATATGATAAATAAGTTGGAATACAGGCACGCAGCCCACCTGATGGTAAGCAGTCACTGCGGCCTATTCCATTGAGGGACACTTCACCAGGGAGCGTCGCTCAATGTGCTGCCAGACTGTAGGCTCATGTGAAGCCTTGATTTCAAGTGCACTGGCTCTCATATTAGAGTAGAGAATAGAAAATTACATTAAAGAAGAATACACATTATGGATAGTGTTCATGACAATAGGATTCATGGCTTATCATAAGCTAATGGGACATTGTATGTAATAAATAATAAAGTAAGTCAGAAAATTTATTTTTCAGTGTTTTCGGATAGTGGAGGGTTTCTATGGGTACCTTTTTTTTTTCGGAGGAGAATGCGTTTATGCACCATAACCGCAGGCTAGCTAGACCTGCGGCCGTGTGTGGGACTCGAGACTATAGCGTCCACTACCCACTAAACTCCCCCGGTTTCCCTTCACACCCGATCGGGACGAGCCGGTGCCAGTCTTGCTATTGACCAGCCCATCCCCGGGTACCCCGACTTGAGAGGCTTCAAGTAAGGGTGGCGCCTAGGGAGGGCTACCCGAGAGACTAGGTGACCCTCAGACTTGGATGGGTAGTGACCTGGGGGGGTTTTGTGGGTAGTGTCTTGGGGGGTTGTGGGTAGAAACCTGGGGGTGTTTCTGTGAGTAATGTTCTGGGGGGGTTTGTGTAGGTATTGGTAGTGCCTGACCTGGGTGCACGCGGCGGGGATGGGTGCGCGCGGGTACTGCCAGCGAGGTCGGTCCTGGCCCGCAAGCCGCCACCGCAGACACTGCTGCCGCCTGCAACACACATTATTAATATTGAGAAGATATAGGTAATAAAGCATACAATCAAATATCATTTCATTCATGTAAGCATATAAATATCTCTGGTCATTATTCACACAGCGCCATCTAGCCCCAAACTAAGCATTAGCTTGTGCTATGGGTGCCAGGCAACGGATAAACATTACTAACATACTTTTTTTTGGTAAATACATACATAATATTATACATAGAAACACCCAGACCGATACAAACAGACATGTTCATGCACACAAATGTTTGTACCGTGCGGGGATCGAACCCGCGGCTTCTGGTGTAATAGTCGACTTTTCAACCATTACACCAAAGCTCGTCAAATTAAAAGGCTCTAATTGGGTAAGCATGCGTGCATGAGGTACATCTCTTTCCAATGCACTACTTTGTAAAAACAAAGTCAAGGATGAATAATATAAATATAGGGATTAGGGATTTGTCACTGATTTCATACAGCGAAAGAATAAAGTGGATATGCCTCAAATCCCGAGATTAATTTTAAAGAGCAGAAAAAATCCCGTGATTTTTTAAATAAAAACGTATTTACTTTTACACAATTTAAACTACTACACGCGCGCGACGTTGCCACATTTGTAGTTCGCACAACATAGTATGTTCTCTGAGGTTTTTATTATTATTTAGTTGTAATATTGTTGGCCACACGGGATTATAAATCCCGGGAAAGTCCACATTAATATCAACATTTCAAATCAATGCAAGTACATAAATAACTCTACCTAATTCCGACCCCTGGTTATTACTCAGAGGGCTTATAATACGAATTCTGTTGCACTTAAGTGAATTACCTCAAGTCGATCCAAATTGAAGTCTGATTGGGACATTCTCTCCAACGCTCTATATGTAGTCATCAACCGACGTTTTATGTAGTTCTGACGGACCTACGGACATACAATCATATATTACATAATATAATAAAATATATGTTACAGTAAAAATCCTTAACCAGTCAAACCCTTATTGACCGGTAAAATTAGTTGATTATGGGTGTCAGTTAAAGGCCACTTTTAACTTCAAAAATGGGTTCGAATCTCACGGGGAGCATCCCTTGGTGTCAGGTTAGGTTAGAATTGCGACCACAAAACGGCCAGAGCCAAATCCTCAGTTAATTAAGCTTATTGACCAGACAATAAGGGTTTTGACCGGTCAATAAGGGTTTTGACCGATCAATAAGGGTTTTGACCGATCAATAAGAGGTTTGACCGGTCAATAAGGGGTTTGACTGTAACATTTACGTATAGATATGATGGTATTCATAACATACACATATAGATGTTGGTATTAATTAAGTCAGTCGTTAAGGAGAGTGGACATCCTGTTAGGGTGCAACGTACCTTCTTATTGTCGGCGGGGGGGGCGCGCGGTGGGGGGGCGGACGGCTGCGCGCGCTGCGGCGACGGCAGCTGCGATCCACTCACTGGCGAACAAGGTTAAGGTATTTTAATTAAATAAATATCTCTGGACATTCTCTGGACATTATTCACACAGCGCCATCTAGCCCCAAACTAAGCATTAGCTTGTGCTATGGGTGCCAGACAACGGATAAACATTACTTATATACTTTATTTTTTTTGTAAATACATACATATTATACATAGAAACACCCAGACCGATACAAACAGACATGTTCATGCACACAAATGTTTGTACCGTGCGGGGATCCAACCCGCGACTTTTGGTGTAGTAGCCGACTTCTCGACCATTACACCAAATGGCTCGTCTAATTATAGTTCAATGTCAATTATATTATTAGATATTTTCCCGTGAAATAGAAGTGTGTCAAGCACCTCTGTGTTTCGGGGAAAGGCCACTGAAGCTAGTGGAATTACTTGGTATATGAGACGTAATAACTGTCGTCTCGGTGTAGCGGGCGCAGGGCGGTGCCAGACAGTAACTGCTTAGTTACTGTTTGGCACTGAACTGTCTAAGGGCAGACGTGGCGCTTACCATCAGGTGTACGATCTGCTCGTTTTGTTACAAATTGCAATAAAAAAAAATTATGCTTGCAACATGACCCCGGATTGACAATACCAATTATTGCACATTTTTTCTCGGCGGTGGGCAACGCATTTCAGACCTAGTCTTCATCATCTCAGCGTATTCCCGATTGCATCCATTGTGGAGCTCATGGTCCGCTTCGACTATGATCCTAGATTTAGAGTTGCCCATCGATAGTCCACTATCGATAGTCTATCGATAGTCCATCGATAGTTGACGTCATATCAATAGTATCGATAGTCTATCGATAGTCTATCGATAGTTGACGTCATATCAATAGTATCGATAGTCTATCGATACTATTGATAGCCCAAATCCAGGCAATACTATCGATAGTATCGATACTATCGAGCAACAATACTATCGATAGTTTTTTAACTATCGATACTATCGAAAGTATCGATACTATCGATAGTATCGATACTATCGATAGTATCGATCAACAATACTATCGATAGTATTGCTTACCCGCAATAGTATTGCCTGGATTGGGCTATCGATAGTATCGATACTATCGATATTATCGATACTATCGATAGCACTATCGATATTGTTACTATTTTTCAAGGTCAACTATCGATAGCGAAACTATCGATAGTTGGGCAACTCTGCCTAGATTCGACAAGCCTGGTCATCACCTCATCTGCTCATTATGTTCTTTTGCCTCATCAACATTAATGGTAGACTCACCAGCGACCCACGTGCTGCAGGAGCGCGAAGCGGCACTCAGCGTGAGCGCCTCCAGGGCGGCGCAGAGACCCACCTCCGACGTTGCGCTGCAAATAATCTTACTAATATTATAAATGCGAAAGTCTGGATACACACGTATAGTTTATAACCTGGATTAGGACATAGGCTATAAAATTCCTACGGGAAACGTCTCATTTCCGCGGGAATAACAATTTTGAAAATACTGAACCCATTTGAATAATTCTTTCACTGTTGGAAAGCTACACTATCCCCGGTGAACATAAGGTACTTTTGATCCCGGAAATGTGAGGGAAAGGGGGGATATTTGAAAAAAGAAATTACGCGCGGGTGAAACCGCGGGCGGAAGGCTAGTAAAATCATAAATAAACACCTAGGATTAGCTGTCTCTTTTGGGCAAAGGAGTAAGCCCCCCTAGACAAGCGGCATTTATGACGTCCGTTATAGCTCAATTTGCGATAGCGAATGTCAAAACCCTGTACTTTCACCACGTGATTTTTCTATGGAATCTGTCGAATCCATACAATTTAAAGTTAGCGAATTTCGCTATCGCTGTCAAAATGTTACTTTGTCTAGGCCCCAAGGACTCGCATCATTGATAAGTGATAATGATGATGATAATTAATTTAAGGTTTGGTCAATGACGTTCAATTAAAAAACTAGACTCCCAATCACGCTCAAATATTGTCCGAAGCAAAAGTCTGCCCACCCGACTATTGGGCAGAGTTTTCGTTTAGTTGTATACAATTGACATTAAACACTAACTGCCACGAGATAAGGTGTTAATTTGAACGAATGTGTTAATGTCATCTGTGTCAACAACGCCGCTCGGACGTTTTTTGAGAAATTTTTCTTAGAGATTGGGTGTCTAGTTGTACATTGAACGTCATTGGGTTTGGTACATCCAGTTAATACATTGAAGCAAGTACCATCTGACCTCCGTATCCCTTGGCAGTCCAATTGGGTAATTTCTACAACGTGTTAATTTCAATGCGCAAAACCTGAAAATAGTTTGATCAGAACAACGAGTAGAATCCATTTAACCACTTTTTAACATAGGTCACATTTTTCGAAAAATATTCATATTATCAATGTTGCCCTGTCTATTTATTAATAGGTCAAGCCATCACGTGCGCAAACCATACCTACCGACTCGTCGCTCGACGAAGCGTTCGTCGCAGACGCAAGAAACGATCATAATTGCCAGTAAAACTAAAACAGCTCATAAAATCTTCTAATTTTTTTTAATATTGTTTTTTCCTTCACAATTAGGTCAATAATATTAAAAACCATTTGGGGTGTCTGAGGTTTTGCGCATTTAAAATAACACGTTGTATAGTCTAGAGATCTGTAGTTTCCTTTACGCTGTTATTCAGTACCACCGAGCTAATGGAGAACCATTATGTGTCATCGGGCTAGTCTGTGGTCTCCGGTCACATATGCATACTTCTATGGCTGAGACTGCTGTGCCGTGACCTACCTCCGCAGCGGGTGGTGGTGGCGAGCGTCTGCGGCGACGTCGCCCGCGCTGAAGGACCGCCGGAGCCCTAGCTGCGCACACAGGACTGCACAGCCGGCCAGCAGCTCGCGGCAGTGGTCAGCTGACTGGAGAGGCAGCGCTGATGATGGCCTTCTGTGGAGAGAGGCAATTTAGGTTCATTTCGCCTAATGGTACACCAGAGTGGAGCACTTCATAACTGTAGTGGTATGTTTCTCTTGGTGCTCAATTGGGGAGAGTTACCCTTAAACACCTATACACCCTGCCAACACCATGACAGCTCAATTGAAAGCCATGGAGACCTAACCCACCGACAGCAGAACAATCATTATAAAGTATTTGTATAAAGATTAAACATCCCAAGGATTTCAGAGTTGTCCTTTTGGTACTTTCAAATGTTTATTATAGCCAAACCTTTGGTACACATCTTTGCTGTCGATTTTGGGTTTTTAGTGTATGATATAAAACATACAAAATAATAAAATGGTACTCACTTGAGTGATTTACTGTCAGGATTTGGACTGGCCACCCTCAAAGAGGGGTCAGGACCCTGCCCCGCCTGTAAAATACAATACAAATGACTGAATTGAATGTTAGTGATTAGACATCTGCTGAGATGAAGCCTGCCTTTCTTTCAAACCCATTATAGCAGCTTTTCAATCCTGCCCCCCTAGACAAGCAGCATTTATGACGTTCGTTATAGCTCAATTTGCGATAGCGAATGTCAAAACCCATACTTTCTCCACGTGACTTTTCTATGGCATCTGTCAAATCCATACAATTTAAAGTTAGCGAATTTCGCCAGCTATGAAGCGATGTCATCTTGTCTAAGCCTCCTGGTTAGAAACCTGTCTTAGCAGGGCACACCGAGTCATTTCCAATCAATGCAAGGAGATGGAGCCGGCATTTCCATCCTGCTAAACCCCGTCTGGAAGGGCAGAGGCTCTCACTCTTCCACCATGCTCTCACCTTGCAAGCCAGCAGCCGCAGCACCCTCGCATCTGACGCGGCGGAGGACACGCTGAACAGCGATAGGTCCGTCGTGACGGACTCGTGGGAGGGAGACCGCGCCACCCCCCCGCCTCGCCACGCCTCTGCTTGACACATACCTATAAACAACAAGTACTTTTTTAGTTTTTTACCAGATGGTAGGTTCCTGTACTGGGCCATCTAGGTGGGTACCACTGCAGTCCCGTGAAATGGAAGTGTGTCAAGCACTTCTGTGTTTCGCCGAAAGGGCACTGTAGCTAGTTTGCTGACTGGGTATATGAGACCTAATAACTGTCGTCTCGGTGTAGCGGGCGCAGGGCAGTGCCAGGCTAAGTTTTTGCATCAATGGCTCACAGTCCGTGAGTATATGCAGAGATGTTTCGTCACTAGTGTGACAAAACCTGCATTTCCTTGAGTCGCGTACACCAATTAACATATTGTACTTAATAAAAAAAATACATTGGAAATACATAGTTTTTGATCGCTGCTTAGACATGACATAATATGTACAGTGAAATTCTCTAGCTACATTTATAGCAAAAAAGCTTACATAATAGGAATCAAAATCTTTATAAATGTCTGTATGGCCCTCAATTTAAAAAATGATTGAAAGATTGGCTTGTCAACAAATGTTTTTATAACTTAGAGGAATATTTTAACGATTGTACCAATTGAATAATGTTTTAATATTATAATCCACTAATAAATATTTACATTACAACTTAATAATGATACTACTATATGTTATTATTCTAAGTACCTACTACTATTAAAAAAAGGCATTTTCTTCCCTTTTTTCTTTTTTATAAAATATATATTCTCTTTTTCAATAATATCTTCTAACAAAGGTTATTACTTAAGACTATGATGAACTTTAAAAAGTTTTAAAAAAGATAACCATATGTGACTATATTTCGTCGTCTTTTACACGACCTAAATCGGCAAAATGTGCATGTAACAGTACCCCAGATATTTATGTAATATATTTATTAATATAATTTAAATCAAACCAAGAGCTAGTTAACAATTAGCTATTTCTTAGCGAAAATAAAGAATAATTTTTCGCATTTTTCTATATCAAATGAGTAATGACGAAATTAATAAAAAAAACAATAGTAACAAATAAAACCGCTTTTTATAGACTAATTGGATTATAACTAAGATTTTTCGTATTTAAATAGGTTTGTCTTTAATTTTCTTTCCAATTTGATCATGAAACATACGGTTAATGTATTGTTTTGATGATTTTTTCACCAAAACATGGCATCAACGCCGGAATACAAAACAATAAACACATACCGCTGATATCGGGATCCACGGCGAGGTATTCACTATACTCAGCGTAAAGAAAAATAAAATAGATTTTTGAAGATATTTAAAGCGAAATATACGCAGAAATGTGAAAAACTCGGTCAAACACATTCGATACCGCTCTTTCCGTCAATAAAAAAATATCCGACCAAGTTGAATACGTCAATGAAAGGCCGTTCGAATACACGTTGCTCACTACTTCAATTAAAAATCATTTGAAAGTTTTGAAACACATCTACAAATTGGAAAGCAAAATAAAAAAACAGTAACTATATTAACATACAAAAAGGCAACCTGAATCAACTCCTCAAATTCAAACAACCTTGGTAATATTTTATAACACTAAATAAAATCTGCAGGTAAGGCTTGGAGTTTAAGGACAAAACTAAATATTAAGGCTATTAAACAAACTATTATTATTTATTACTTAAAAATAAAAATAGTTTTTAGTTAAAATAAAAGTTTCTTCAAAAAATCTTGATAAAACCATGATCTTTCAAGATTTTGAACGGAACTGACAGATCTAAAAATAAACCAAAACACTTTTCAATTTAAGCGGCCGGCACTTCTGCCGCAGGACAGCCCATGGTGCCCGAGCTGGTTAACGTCTTTCCCGCATGGACAGAGATGAGGAACTGTGCAATATGCGCCCAAACGCAGACAAACAGAAATTTGGAATGAAATATTATCAAGAAGAGTTCCGAGGTTGGTAGATGGAAGCGCTTGAAGCCACAGACCTGACTCCCACTCTCCCACAGCCAGCAAGCGAGCGCGCTCAGCAGAGCTGATAGGCGTGTCAAGAAGGTTATTACGCACAACTCTGCAAAGCGGCCCATCCCACTGGCGCTGGGAGGAGAGGTCATGAGGAAGGTCGGCTGAGCTTAAAGTCTTCCACGACTCAATAGCCTCTGGTAAAAAAGGAATAGTAAAATGAGCGAGAGATTTGGACAAAATTTTGGATGTAAGATCGCGGGTACCATGAACCGATGAAAGGAAAGCCGGAAGAGCTACACTAGAAATTTTCCTGATACCCAGGCCCCCAAGGCGAATTGGCAAGGAGGCTTGGGTCCACCAGCCTTAACGACATTATCCGCCGTGCCCTTGCCAGCGCTCGTATCCCAGCTGTCTTAGAACCTAATGGTTTGTCACGCAGCGATGGTAAGCGCCCGGATGGAATGACCCTTGTCCCCTGGAAGATGGGGCGGCCCCTTGTTTGGGACGCGACTTGTGTTGATACTTTGGCGCCGTCTCATCTTCCTTTGTCGGTTGGCAGGGCTGGTTCTGCGGCTGGTTCGGCTGAAGACCTCAAAAGGCGCAAATATTCTGTCATCAGTGATGCCTATATATTTGAGCCTTTTGGGGTTGAAACGCTGGGGCCCTGGGGTCCAAGCGCTCGCAGGGTGTATCGTGAGATATCTAAGCGTTTGCTGGAGTCATCTCACGATCCCAAAGCTGGTCTGTACCTAGGGCAGCGTATCAGCCTAGCCATCCAGCGTGGAAACGTTGCTAGTGTCCTGGGTACTTTTCCCATGGACGGAGACCTCGGCCAAATTTTTTATTTATAATTATGTTTAGTTCTTTTTTGTATATATTTTTAATGTTGTAAAAAGTGAATATTGTAAACGATTTAACATGAATACACATTGTTCACATTTATCCGCCTTACACTCATTCATCTCAACTTCAAGTTCTCAACTATACCTATAATTATTTTGTAAGACGTAAAGCTCATTTTAGACAAACTTAAAAACTGTTAATTTTAACTGAATATTTCTGAAGTTTAAGATTGAGTGAGGTTTAGAATAGTTATTTCATAATCATTTTGTAATGTAAATATTACACTAGAGACATCTATTGGTGGTAAGTACACTCAAATGCCATTTTTTTCATAAACTCCCACTAGATGGCATTACCTGTCTTGCAATTATTATTGTGATCATCAGCTGTTTATCATGTCAGGTCAGGTTAATCAATGAATAGGATCGTCGTCTGATAGCACTTTTTATCAAATTAAAAACACATACAATTAATTTATGTAGGGAAAAATTTATCTAATTATGTATATGATTCAAGTAAATTAGCTTAAAACATTCTAAGCTTAAAACATTCATAATTTTGAGGTTTTCTAATTCGAAAAATATTTAGCTTCAAATCATAGGATATACCTACCTACCTACAAGGTCGCTTCCAATACCATGAGAAAAAAAAAGACTCGACAGGTAATACGGCAAAATAGAAAATGTAATTAGTAGTCAAATATCTCCATGTGATAAATAATGACGTATTTATTTTAGTCGTATTATACTTTAATAGGACAATTTTAATAAACAAATAAAACCCATAAAAACCACGTTAGACCTATCCCAATTTGATAATACCAGTTGCTAACCCTTTTATCGATCATGTTTACGTAACGTAAACAAAAATCGATCTATTCGATACCACGTGCGGTACCTACTCTACTTAGTTTGTGGATTTTAAAATTAAAAACTGTGTGTGTGTTGGTGTGTGAGTGCGACCTATCGCATATATTACCGAGTCGTGTGCTATCGTAAGAATTGTATGGATTTGATAAATATTACGATCCTTTGTCATGATTATGAATTAATTTGTTTTGTTTCAATGTTAGGTATCTACCTACCTATTTAATTAACACACTTTAAATTTGTAATTATAATTTTTTTAAAGAGTTCGAAAAAACAACAAATTATTTAAATCTCTGTGTTTCTTTTATTATTTAGAGGATATGTATTTGTAATTGTTTAAAAAGGCAGTAAACTAGTTTTCTTACTTTTCTTTCTTCAAAACAAAAAAATAAATCAAACAAAATACATACTTTTGTTAAAAAATGTTTTTGCATAAAAAAAGCACCTTGTTTAGTGGCCAATGTTTCCAATTAAAACCAATAGGTACAGGGTTCAATTACACGGATCGATCTTAATTTGTATTGTTTTTTTCGTACCGCCTCGGGTTGTTAACGTTAACTTGTTAACAGAGCCTTGCATTGATACATTTATAAATACTATTTATTTACATAACATCGTCTAGCCCCAAACTAAGCATAGCTTATAAATAAATAAATATCTCTGGACATTATTCACAGAGCGGCATCTACTAGCCCCAAACTTAGCATTAGCTTGTGCTATGGGTGCCAGACAACGGATAAACATTACTCATATAAGTACTTTTTTTTTGTAAATACATACATTGAAACACCCAGACCGATACAAACAGACATGTTCTGTTCATGCACACAAATGTTTGTACCGTGCGGGGATCGAACCCGCGACCTCTGGTGTAATAGCCGACTTCTCGACCATTACACCAAATGGCTCGTCAAGTTATATTTTAGCTTATATTTTGGGTGTCAGCCAGACAGCGCATAAAAATTACCTATAATATAAACTTATTAAATACTAGCCTTCCGCCCGCGGTTTCACCCGCGCGTAATTTCTTTTTTCAAATATCCCCCCCCCCTTCCCCCCACGTCTCCGGGTGTAAAAGTACCCTAAGTCACCCGGGGATAGTGTAGCTTTCCAACAGTAAAAGAATTATTCAAATCAGTTAAGTAGTTTCGGAGCCTATTCAATACAAACAAACAAACAAATAAATCTTTCCTTTTTATAATATTAGTAAAGAAAACAACTTAAACGTATTGTTCCCTACATTTTAATAAAACACGACGTTTCAACTGCTTTGCAACAATCGTGATCACCGTCGGCGGGTTCTATTCCCGCTCGGTATGTACAGTCAAAAGCACGTCAGACGTAACACTTTGGACTTTGTACCGCTCTTATGTCGGGGGCATAAGTGCTATTATCGAACTGCAAGTGTTTACCGTGATGTGCTGTTGACCATACCTACGCAAACATTTGTGTGCATGAACATTAATTGAACATGTCTTTTTTATCGGTCTGTTTTGGGTGTTGTTTCTATGTACATGTATTTAAGAAAAAAAATTGGTTGCCTGTAAAGTCGGTATACGGGCGAAAGTTTTACGTGACAACGACTTTTTATGTCTGTCTCTCTCGCTCTTAGGCGGGCTAACCATGCCCGAGTGGAAGGGACGCGTGCCTCTCACTCGCTCTCATTGTGAGCGCATAACGTGAGCGGAGCGTAACGCAGTTTCTTGAAGTGTCACCCGGCAAACCAATTTATAAGATGTTGTCACGTCAAAAGTGTATAAGTAAGTTTAACCGTTTGTCTGGCACGCAAAGTCGTCATCGGTGTCCTGGGATATTTATTAGGTTTAAAGAATTTAGAAATTATTATGTTCCCTTAAAATGAGTTACATAGTTAATTTACATTACACGTACACGCATTACAATTTACATTATTTTTTTACCTTTGTAGTACAAAGTTGAAAGTTACATTGAACAAACATACTCTTTTTGTTTTAAAATTAATTTCATCGCAATTTTTTTTTGTCCTTACAATTTATTGAAAAGCTAGCAAATTATTACCATTATTTAATTTTATTTTCCGATATATAACTACAGTCGTATCCATTATATTCTTTAGTGCGATCGCGAGTATTGTGCCTGATTGTGGCGCTGCCGTCGGCGGCCGGAATGCAAACTAAACTGCTCAGGGCTGTCTCTACTAACTTAATTATTATTATTACTTTTAAATTATTTTATTTTTATCTATTTAGTTGTGTCGAGGCAAATTCTTCGGATACCTCCTGAAACGAGTACCTATAAATGAGTTAAATTCTTAGAAAAGTTATTATTTTAAATTATAATGTTGCTTCTTATTGTTTTTGTAAAATCTAGGATAGTACCTGCGATAGCTGTCGTCGGTAAACAGCTATAAAGTATCACAACATTTGACTTTCAGACTCAAATGTATGCAGAGAAATAATGTTAAAAAAAAAAATTTAAAAAAAAATTATATTTGCAATTTGTTGTAGATCATATTAGTGTAATCGAAATTACTTGTGTAAATTTTTTTTACATAAAAATAGGTCGACGTTTCTAAAATTTCACTGTGACACCTGTCCCAGGTACAAAATCATCCAAATATATTTAATATATTACAGTAATACACTATCCCACCAAAAACATAAATGTAAAAAAGGAGAGCCAAGTTCAATACAAAAATTATGTTTGGCTGTGGGCTTCGCCGCAAAAAGAATGGAGATCTAAATGAGTGCCAAGTTCTATGATCTTAAAGTAGGTTAGATTTGACTTGGCCAGTTTTCATTACATCAGTCATTTTATAAAGTTATTCCTCTCCCCCCTATTTTTTAACTTTTTTCTATTTTTAGACTTTTTCCTACGGTTACACACAATCACCTAGCTGGATTTAAAATTTAATCTTTCTAGGTCATCTGGAAGTAGGTTAGGTTTTGCTACTATAAGTCAGTCAGTCAGTACTAATTTTTACGACTTTTTGACCTTCATATCTTTATAACCGTTTGAGCTAGCTTCATGAAATTTGGGCTTCTAGGTGTCCTAATGGATCTAATTAAACTTACGTATTTTCATGTTTTTACGTTAAATAGGTTTTAAGTTATAGAAGGGTCAAAAGTGACACCAAATGGTTCGTGTAAATATACACTTGGCGCTGGCTAGCCTGTTCCTTTGCTTGAACTTGGCTTGACACGCTGCCGCGTGTCTAGATAGTCAAAAAGAGATTAAAAATAAAACTTTTTGACTATTGGAAATGATTGAGATGTATATTGTGAATTAATTATGATAAAATAACATTCAAAATTTATAAATAACTAGCCTTCCGCCCGCGGTTTCACCTGCGCGTAATTTCTTTTTTCAACTATCCCCTCCCCCTTCTCCCCACATTTACGGGATCAAAAGTACCCTATGTTCACCGAGGATAGTTAAGCTTTCCAACAATGAAATAATTATTGAAATCGGTTTAGTATTTTCGGAGCCTATTCAATACAAACAAACAAAAAATCAAATCTTTCCTCTTTATATTATTAGTAGGATTGGGTTAGTTTAGTATCTTCCGATCTACCTAAGAACTCTATTATTAGTTTTAGCACAAGTTATAGTTAAAAATAGATCTATTTCGCGACATCCCTTAAGGATCATCAGAGCACACAGAGAGAACTGTGCATACGCACACATGCAAACACAAGTAACGAATTAGGGTCGCCTCTGTGAGGACGGCCGAGGAGTGGAACGCTATAAGTCAAAATAAAAATGAAAAACAAAAAGTAAACAAATATAAAAATAAATGTATACCTACTTGTTAAAAATAATAAATGTCAGTAAGTAAAAAGGTAGATAAGACAGAAGAAAAAAATATGACAGTATGTATATGTTTGTAAGGAGATAAGTGAAGCAAAATCAGTGTAAATATAAAGTCGATTCTCAGAAATTTTCCTCTAACTTCAAATATTTAATGAAATAAATATAAACGAATATTGGACAACATCAAATTATTATATTGATCTAACCCAAAGAAAGTAGCGTAAGCACATAGCTGGGCATCGTTAATCAAATAGTTAACTTCGTTAATCGCTAATCCGTTACTAAAAAAGTTAACTTCGTTAAACGTTAAAGCGCTTCTTTTGGGACGAATTAACGCAAGTTAACGTTAATCGTTAATCCGTTAACACATGGTAAATAATGCTTTAAAAAATCAGAAATTAAAGGGGTTATTTACCAACTGGACACACGAGACTAGACAAGGTGGGTCCATTTAGTGAAATTAAAATTTGTATCATTTATTACTTTGTTATCTCGTCACGAAAAGATTTACTTTGTTTCAGGTTACAGTGTGACTCGTTGGGATAACTTTGTAAAATGATTTCCAACTAGTCACACAGAGTCACACTTGACTGTAACCCGTTGGGAGCAGTGGCGTAGCGTATTCCCAACCAGTCACACTCATTCAATATTTCAATCTACAACAAAAAATATTGAATCTCCAGTTACACTGTAAGGAGGTTATCTTTATGATATTCAATGATAATAAAAGACAAGAGAAGAACTAATTCAAAGATACCGGTTGAGAATAGTGCTTTTACAATTTCTTCTTCATTTCATTCCAGGTCCACGACTGGTGGACGTTTTCTGAGGTGGACGTTCAGAATAATATATTTATCTCTTTTTCGCTGTTATTGTTCCTAACGTGCCCTGTTGGTGAACTTTGCGAACAAAACTTAAAAGTTGTCGCAACGTTGCTTGGTGGACCTTGGGAATGATCCAAATGAAGTAAGGTTGTTATTCGGGCAATTAATTTCTTTCTCAAAGGCCGGCAACTTACTTGTGACTCCTCCGGTGTTGCAGGTATCTATGAGCGGCGGTGATTGCTTACCATCGGGTAGGTACATTAAAAAAACGCAAAATTTGAGTTCTTCTTATTATATTTTTCAACACCGATACTTATATTTCCGTAACTTTGATTCTTTATAGTTGCCAAATCGTTTAGTCAGACGATGGTCTATTTACGTGGCATTAATCTACGTGATCTCAGGCACTTTACCATCATCATCATTTCCTTGCCCTTATCCCACGTTATGTAGGGTCGGCGCAACATGTTTTTTTCCTTCCACACACTCCTATTAGCTGTCAATTCTACATTCTCTCCTTTTATTTTCAAATCATACTTCACGCAATCCATCCATCTCTTTTTCGGTCCTCCTCTGCTTAAATCTCCGTCTACGCACATATATATCTATCATTCTTTTGGCGACAGGTGTGTCTTCTCTTCTCATTCCATATTAACCTTGCACTCCTTACTTTATCCACTACCGGTGCAACTTTCAAACTTCCTCTTATATACCTACTCATTCCTAATCGTATCCAACCTCCACACATCCATCTTAGCATGCGCATCTAAGTTGCATGTACCTTTCTTTCGATCCATACATTGCGACAGGTCTGATGACCGTTTTGTAATTTTTTCCCTTAAGCTTAAGGGGCATCCGTGGGTCACATGTTGTTCCCGAGATCTGTCGCCACTTCATCCATGCTGCATTCATTCTATTCTGCACGTCCCGTTCCATGCTATGTTGTTCGTTCAATGTTTTGTACTTACTTCACCATAATAATGTTCTTATTTTATCAAACGTGTTCAGTTGACGAAAACATGAAAGTGATTTATTTTAAGTTTTCTTAAGTGGACACGTGTCGAGATGACATAGTAATAAATGATAGAAAATTTAAATTAATTGACACAAACAAAAAAAGAGTGTATATTTAGAGAGTTTAATGGCACGGTGCGGTAAACCGTCCTCCTAGCCGAGTTTTTCAACTACGGCGGCCAATCTTTTTACGATCAGCAAACTACGCAGGATATATTTAAGTGCACAAGTGAGTTCGCAAGCACAGGTGCACTCTCTATTCCCTCACTCTCATACGGTGGGACAATAGTAAGTAACGGATTAACGGACTTGGAAAAATGTAACGGAAGTTAACGAGTCCGTTAACATTTTTTTAAGTTAACTTAAAAGTTAATCCGTTACTGGAAATGTTAACTTCGTTAATTAACGATTAACGGATTAACGAGTTAATGCCCAGCTATGCGTAAGCACTTGTGTTATGATGAGTGTCAGAAAAAACAAAGTGTACCATAAAAATATACTTAAATACCTATATTATAGAGATACAAATAAACATCCAGACACAGAACAAACACTAATGTTTATGTCATGACATAAGTGTTTGTCCTAGGTGGGATTCGAACCCACGACCCCTGGCGCATGGGACAGGGTCACTACTAAATGCGCCATCGGGCCAGTAAAAAGGGTATGAAGATTTTTGTATGGAGGCTGGCTTACCTACTAGTCCCACCATTTTGACTTTTTTTAAAACAGCGTTTACATAAAATTCCTTCAATAATGGATACTTAATATCAATACAAATATAAAATGTCATAAGACGAAAACCCATAAAGTGTAACATTACCAAGATATAAGCAACCAAAGTTTTACTTCTCCATGTTAGTTTTTTTTTCAAAATAGCGTTCACTTAAAATTCTTTCTTATATGGATAGATTCATTGTTACTTCAATAATACTTAAATAGGTAGAGATTCGTAGATATTTCACGGTACACATAATTTACATGTTACAACATTTCACAAACAATGCAATTTTTTGGACAAATAGGTACAGGTGAGAGTTTCACCTGTGTAAATAATTGTGGAAAACATGTTGTTTTTCTATATTTTATTCTAGATCATGTGATTTAGGTTGGTTCTGTCTGGATGTTTATGGGTTGTATTTAGCTGCACATCAAAAAATAATGAAATAATCATCAAAAAAATTGAATTGCTAACCTAACCTTTGGTGTGCAATCAGTTATTTTGGTGTAGGTACAGTCAAAAGCACGTCAGACGTAACACTTTGGACTTTGTACCGCTCTTGTGTCGGGGGCATAAGTGCTATTATCAAACTGCAAGTGTTAACTGTGATGTGCTGTTGACTGTACATTTCAGTATTTTTTTTATATGTACACTTAAATATTTCCCGATGTTTATTTTTTTTTATAATATTTATTTCGCAAGAATGTGGTACATAAGATGGCACATGTTATTATAAAATTAAGTTTTAAGACACTTTCACCCGGCGGTAGGGTATGCAAAAAATGGTTAAAAATAATATTAGTTTAAAAACAATTTTCAATATTCTGTCTATCTACAATAATAAATATATTAAATTAAAATAAATAAATTACATTTTCATGTTCAACAAGTTCGCCAAACATTTGGCATGTGAAAAGCAAATAATATTTGAGTAAGCGACAATATTATATTTGTGGTTCCTACGTTATTTCTGATTAGGGTGAAGAAGTTGGGTATCCTGGTTCCTAAGTAAGTAAGTAAAATATTTATTTTGTAAATCTGTATACAAATAGGTGTAAAATCTTATTTTCTGGTTTTTTCTTGAAAAAAAACCAACTTCCTGTCAAAAGGTATTTTATCAAAAAAATAAAATATGGACTTACGCTCTCCCACATCCCAACCCAATTTTTTATTTTCCTCGGCAGGAGAACTCATAGACAATGTTTAGGCGTCTTTTTGTGTAAATTTAGTGATGTTTAACATGAATTTCATACGAAAACCAAATTACACATTCATATGAACATAGTGACGTTGGCAAGTCATTTTAATACCGCCGCCCATCGCCATTTTGTTTTATTCAGAAATCAATACGTGGAGTTAGTCGATTTTGAAATGTCCATATTTTTTGAGTTAATGGAGTACCTACCTACTTATTTTTACCTTTATGAGACTTTAAATATGGTGATTTGGGTACCTGACAACGTATATTCAAATAAAGTAAAGAAAAATAATAATTATGCACTATATAAGTTTATTTACCTAAGTAATCGTCTTAGGTACTCATTATAAAAATGACCATTTGTGTTCATCAAGTGTCTGAATGTTTATTTTCACATTAGAAATATTTGTGACTACCGGCGGCCGCCCAAGTAACATTTAGGCGCTAAAGTAAGAGTTATAATAAGTCTATAAAAGCGCTAACTGGATACTAGAGTGGTTTATGGGTGGTTCAAATTGGTGTTAGAGCGCGCTCTAACCCTGATATACCCCCGAATTAGGCACACTTTTTATAGCACTTAAGGTTGTATAATGACGGTATACAAGAGTTATGGTAATTGGCTAAGAGATACTACAATCAATGCTATAAGAGAGTTATGATAGCGGTAACAGGATCTCTTGGCGATACAAGAGGGGTAAATAAGCGAAAATTAACTCTGTTAGCGGTAAAATGGCAAAAATGGTTTTATATTACCTCTATGGGTGCTAAGCGGGCTACAGGTAGGCGTCAACTGACTCCTTAAGCGATACAGTAGAGATACAAAGGCGTTAATTATATTTTCAAGCGCTAAAAGGGAGGTAAATAGGTGATTTGTAACGGTCTGAACGCTATTCAAGATCCACAAAGGCGATAAAATTTTCTAATTTTGCAATCTAACAAATATACATTAATAATTTATTTTCAATGGCTATTATGATTTCCCCTATCAAAAATAGATTGTGTTGACGAAAATAAATGGCGGAGTTGTGCTAAAAATTTAACTGATTGTTATTGGAATCTGAAGCGGAATTTTCATTGCGAAGGTAAGTAGACTGTGAATATGTGTATATATTATTAGCAAATAATTGAAGGGCCCACTCTTTGTTGTGTATTTATCTAAAAAAATGTTTTGTTTTTCATGGAGCAAAACATTTTTTGACATAAAAGTGGCGTAATCCTGGTATTAGAACGCTAGAAAAATAAATATCATCATTGTATTATGTTTTCCTTTCGTACGTTTTACTATTTTGATAAACTTCGTATTTTAAAAATGGTGGACTTATGAATTTGGGGATCCCTAGTCTTTTCCAAAACCACTATCAAGCCTATTCACGACTAGTAGGTACACGTAGGTATCTATTAGTGAACGAGTGTTGAATTGTTTTTATTGTTTGATTTGCCAAATTGAAAAGATTCCTAAATTGAATACATATACGAGTATACACGTCCCGGTCTGTCTACATAATTAAATATATAAGTTCTGCTTATTAAAGCCTTTGAATATTTCGAGCAATGGAATGTTATATTTTTAATGCAAGTTTCTTGATTTTCAGTTGGGACCAGACCTATACATTTCAAAACAATGAGCTTTTTTACAAAAGCATTTTGAAGACTGCCAACATAAAAAAAATTTCAACAAGGAAGGTCATCTACTTCACGAAGAGGAGCCAAAAGTAGCACAGGGTCTACTAATAATAAAAATAGTGCTGGAAATATTGATCAAGACGCAAACAAGACTGAAAAAACTAATAACGTAGCAGTCGCGGCAAATTTTGAAAATCAAGCCAGGAACCAAAAATGATTCCATAATACTAGCCCAGATGAGGATTCAATCGAAGTCGAAGAAGAGTCCCTTTGCTATTTTTGTAATTCATTATTTTATATTTTGTAAATACATAAACAATTATACCGATTTGAGCCCCATTATTGTAATTATTTGCCGACTTAGCTTACCATTTCGTTTTATGTACAAACCTTTAAAGAAAGCTCGCGCTGGAGAATCACAGATAAAACATCTGATTTTTACAGAAATGCTCAATTTGAACGCCTTCTTGTAAAATACATTTACCCTCATTTACAAAATCTTCTAAATAAAGTTTCAAAGATTTTGGTTTTCCGATACCAAAATACACGCAAATCACAAAAAGATTTGCGTCGACTTGATGTATGTTTGCAAATATTGGCCAAAATTCTTTTTTAGAATGTGTGTGGATTGGCATTCCATCAATGTTAAAATTCAAGTAAATAGTACCATTGGGTAAATTACTTATCTTCCTTGAAACATAATAATTATATTAAAGACTCAGAAATTCAATTACGCCAATATTCGCCATCGTCATCTAGTTTTTTCTATAAAAATCTTTTTTGGTGTTTGTAAAAGAGTTCGAGGATCTTTTGGTAGGTTTTTTTTTATTTCAGTTGGCAGACAGGCACGCAGCCCACCTGACGGTAAGCGGCCACTGCGGCCTATTCCATTGAGAGATGCTTTACCTAGAAGCGTCCGTCAATGTGCTGCCAGACTGTAGACTTATCTGATCTTAGAGACTCTGATTTCAAGTGTACTGGCTCCCACATTAATATTGCCGGAACACAGCCAGAGCTGTTATGGCGGCAGATTTCACCTGTGAGGGTGGTAGCTAGCCAGTCGGACTCTGAAAAAGCCCTACCACCAACCAGACCCAAGGCGGGAATCGAACCCACGACCTCCGTGTTTTTATACCCGAGGATAAAACCAAATCTGTCATTTAAGATTAACATGAAATCTTTCATAGCAGTTTGTATATTAT
Source organism: Mecyna flavalis (assembly GCA_949319885.1). Taxonomy (NCBI): domain Eukaryota; kingdom Metazoa; phylum Arthropoda; class Insecta; order Lepidoptera; family Crambidae; genus Mecyna; species Mecyna flavalis. The sequence continues at coordinate 1,280,271 of OX439422.1, forward strand.
TTTTCTCAATTGCCCATGCCCTCAATTATTTTTCCCTTAAATGAAGATTTTTAATAATATTCACTCGAATTATCATCATCACCACTCAATGAGTAATAACATCTGTCCTCTTCGAAAATATCTGAACTTGCAGTCGTGATATTATTTTCATTACATACGGAACCCTCATCTTCAAGCAAGACTCCCACTTGACCGCTTCTAGTCAATATAAGAAATACCTTAAGCGCTATTACTTTACCTTTAGTTACAAAGAAGTAACAATAGACGCTAGAGGATCTGTTAAAGCGAAAAATTATACTCCTATTTGACTTAAGGTAATGCAAGAGAGGTTTGTATAACTTCAAGCATTTGGTTCTATATAAGATTAAATAAACACCATTGTAAAGCTGGTAGCGCTTATTAACGCTATTGTGCAACTTTAGGTTCTTGTGAAGAGTTTAATATCACCTGCATAGCACTTTTGGAGGTAGTAGCTAATTCTAATTCTTATTTAGATCTTACAGTTCAAATATTCACTTAAAGCTATAACACAAAATGCTGTGCATGTACAACGGTGTTAAGATTTGCCATAATACGTCCATAACCTTTAAGCTCGCCTAATTGTCGCCCTTGTAACTCTGTATTATAAGTAGAAGTGATATACGTTACTTGTTACGCCACTTTATCGCCAATAGTCATAAGTGTTGCTACTGTAATGCCTTTGTAGCCCACTAAGAAACAAAACAAGCTCTAATCGTCGCCTAAATGTTTGTTGGGCGCCTCCGCCGTTTTCTTTTTTCAAATATCCCCCCCCTTCCCCCCAACCGGGGTTAATGTAGCTTTCCAACCGTGAAAGAATTTTCCAAATCGGTTCAGTAGTTTCGTTCGAAGCCTATACAATACAAAGAAAAGAAACAATCAAATCTTTCCTCTTTTTAATAGGTATTATTTATTATCTATACTAATATAAATGTAAGATTTGATTGTTTGTTTGTTTGTATTGAATAGGCTCCGAAACTACTGAACCGAATTGAAAATTCTTTCACTGGTGGGAAGCTACACTATCCCCGGGTGGCATAGGGTACTTTTGATCCCGGGAATGTACAGGGAAAGGGGGGATATTTGAAAAAACAAATTACGCGCGGGTGAAACCGCGGGGGCGGTCGTATAAATATCATATAAATATAGATACCTACTTACCTTTTGTTTTCTGATACCCATAAATAACAAGTGCGCAAGTTACATTTGAGGTCAGATCAGTAGGTATGTCTTTGTTCGTAATTACAATGTTTATTATTTAAACGCCTCACTATTAGCCCCCATTTTCGGAGGAGAATGCGTTTATGCACCATAACCGCAGGCTAGCTAGACCTGCGGCCGTGTGTGGGACTCGAGACTGAAGCGTCCACTCCCCCTAAACTCCCCCGGTTTCCCCTTCACACCCGATTGGGACGAGCCGGTGCCAGCCTTGTGGCTATTGACCAGCCCAATCTTCAATATTAGCCCTATCTATTTCTAGCTTATAGGTCACGATTCCCGATATACATAGATGTCTTAACCCACGTAGTATTACATCCTAAAGGATATTTAAATGACGAGCCATTTGGTGTAATGGTCGAGAAGTCGGCTATGACACCAGAGGTCGCGGGTTCGATCCCCGCACGGTACAAACATTTGTGTGCATAAACATGTCTGTTTGTATCGGTCTGGGTGTATCTATGTATATATTTTTAATGTTGTAAAAAGTAAAAAGTGAATATTGTAATTGACAAATAAATTAAAATCTATGTATAATATGTATGTATTTACAAAAAAAAATATTTAAGTAATGTTTATCAGTTGTCTGGCACCCATAGCACTTAATGCCATAAGGCATTCTCTACCAGTCAACCATTGGGCGTGACTGAAAGTAGAGATTGGTGCACAACAGGATTGGCACCCCTAGCACTTAATGTCATAAGGCATTATTATTCCTACTTCTATGGGCATTCTCTACCAGTCAACCATTGGGCGTGACTGAAAGTAGCGATTAGTGGTGTAATGTAAATAATAAAATAATGACATAACAGGATAACTAAACATAAGTAGGTACGAGTACCTATAAAGCATGTTTTATTTTAATTTTTTGTAAGCAATAAAAATAATTCATAAGTATTACATATTAACTGAAATAACCTTATTGTTAAAATTCAAGATAACGAAATTCGTTTAACAAAAAAGAAATTCTGTAAGAAAAAAGTGATGTATGCCATTGCTTATCTGTAGAAAAATTAAAAAAGTAGGTAGTTTGTCTCTTAAAAATTATCAATGAGTGTCGATATTGTAATTTTAGACCTTATTCCCAGAACTGTAAGGTCGGTATTCAAAGAGGGTTTGCAGTTATAGATTTGTGTGCCAAGAGAGTTACTTACAGCTAACCCACACATGCAAACCTTGTTTATCTGACATGGCTAGGGCTGGCACTTCAGTTCAATATTTTATGCATAATGAACAAAATGCCTACTCTTCGATTCCAATAGCGAACGGCTATCCCCAATTTGGTCTCAATATAAACAGAACGCATCTTATATAAAATAAAATAATACTTTTTGCCGTACTATGGGCGGTAATAGTCGGAGCACAAAAAAAACTCTTCGGTTTCACCCGCGCGTAATTTCTTTTTTCAAATATCCCCCCCTTTTCCCACTACATTTCCGGGATCAGAAGTACCCTATGTCATCCGGGGATAGTGTAGCTTTCAGCAGTAAAAGAGTTATTCAAATCGATTCAGTAGCTTAGGAGCCTATTCAATACAAACAAACTAGCAATTAAATCTTTCCTCTTTATAATACATATAAGTATAGGCTAGCCTTCCGCCGGCGGTTTTACCCGAGCGTATTTTTTTTAAATATCCCCCCCTTGCCCCCACATTTCCGGGATCAAAAGTACCCTGTCACCCGGGGAGGCCAGGGATAGTGTAGCTTTCCAACAGTGCAAGAATTATTAAAATGGGTTCAGTAGTTTCGGAGCCTACATATTCAATTCAAACAAACAATCATATCTTTTCTCTTTACATATAATCTAATACTAATCTATACTAATATTATAAAGAGGAAAGATTCGGTTGTTAGTTTGCTTGTTGGTTTGTTTGTATTGAATAGGCTCTGAAACTACTGAACCGATTTGAATTGTTTCACTGTTGGAAAGCTACACTATCCCCAGGTGACATAGGGTACTTTGATCCTAGAAATGTGGGGGGAAAGGGGGGATAATTATAGAACAAAAGAAATTACGCGCGGTTGAAACCGCAAAGATAATTTAATTTAATTGTAATCTTAGATTAATTTGATTTAATCTAAGATTTTAATAGACAAAACTCCCCCACAAGGTAGACACGCACAGCCCTACACAAACGCACACTACAACAGATCACGTACGCACTCACACATACAAACAGCGGATATATGAAACCGAATGCTTGTCAAACTAAATGGATACGGTGGCTAGGGAGGCGCGAAACGTCGACTGGCGGGATAATTACTTCCTTTGTCTAATATTTTTGTATAAATCTGGAAAGAATAAAAAGATAAAATAAAAAGGCTCTATCGAATTCTACTTAATATTATAAATGCGAAAGTCTGGATGATTGTTTGTTATCCAATCACGCCTAAACGGCTGAACTGATTTAGATGAAATATGGCACACGTATAGTTTATAAGCCGGATTAGCCTGATTAGGACATAGGCTATAGAATTATACAGTATGTATACAGTGTTGTTCTTTGTTTATAAGCGTTAGTTAGGAAGTGTTCTAGGGACCTTTCTCATGGAGTCGGAGACCTCAGCTAATTTTATTATTTATACTATGTTTATTTATTTTTTCGTTTCATCATTTATTTTCAATGTAATTCATTAGGTTATGATAATTTGTGTCTGGGTGATTTTTTTTTATTGAAATATACAGCGTGGAATTTTAGTCGTTGTTTTCCCACAGTAAAATGATTCTATCTTAGTAGTAAAATAGATTAATAAAGTTTTTTTTAGTCAAATCAAAAGTTTTACGATTATGAGCGACAAATCTCGAACCAATAGTACCTACTAACTGCGTCGCGGACGGTCACCGGCCGGAGTCATTGCCCTTCGCGTTTATCAAATAAATAATTATTTACTATTTACACACATTTTGTTTCCATTTTACCATAAAACTTAAAAAAAAAGAAACATAAAAAAAATACTTGCATAAATCGATAGTACCTAATACTGAAGGTAAAGCGTTCTGCTGCGGGAAAACACCGACAAAAAAAACCTACGTTGATTCTAATATACCCCTAACACGAGTGTCAATGTGTGTGATTTTGTCCAAAACTTTATTTTATTTATATTTTTTATCGATATCGATAAAATCGCACATCGCCCCATCAGCCAGTGCTCGCTCAAGGTATGTTCGTATTATTATTAGCAGAGATAAGCTTTGTGCATACAGATAGACAAAATATACAACGCTTTCTATAGCTATATAGCTTAGTATATCTTTGGCTATACCAATCCAATTTTTTTTAAAAATGTTAAAACTTTTTTCCCAGATGCACTTGTAAGACTAGATCTATGAAATTAAACAAAAAATGTAGAAATATTTGGTATAAATATATTGATATACCAATAAATATATTCGTAGCATTTAAAAAATTGGTTGTATTTAACTGCAGCACATCAAAAAATACTGATTGTAAATCAAAAAAATACTAAATTGCTGACCAGACCTAACCTTTGGTGTGCAATCAGTTATTTTGATGTACATTTCATTATTTTTTGATGTAAATTTAAATATTTCTCTAAAAAAATGTTAACATATTGATTCCGTAAGATATTATGGATACGCGAATAAAATAAAGTATACTTCAAGAGCATTGTAGATAATTGTAGATAGCTGAATATTCTCCGTAATTATAAAAAAATGGTAGGTAACAAGTTAAATAGTCGCTGTGCTATCGCAACGTGACTGAAATCGTATCAAAGTTGGTATCTAGGTACATAATATAGTTATTACATACAGTATCTAGTAGTTCTATGAGATAATACATATTTATATAAACATTTTAATAAATAAAAACGGCGCTGTGTGCATAATTTTCAAGTATAATATAAGTATTTATTTATTAAAGGCGATGATTGACTAGTGGTTCAGGTACCAGGCCGTGACCTCGGGGGTACTGGGTTCAGTTCGCGTTTGAGATCACCAGAGCATCTACAAGGCTTTGATTTCAAGTGTTCTGGCTCCCACATTATTATTTCCGGAACACAGCCAGAGCTGGGCGGCAGATTTCATTTCCAGCTAGCCAGTCAAACTCTTAAAAATATCTTACCACCAACCAAATAAGCAGATATTTAAATTATTGTTATTATATAAGATATAATTATTTTATATATAATAATAATAATATAATAATAATATAATTTTTATTTCAGGCAATAAAGCCCATATTGAGTTAGTAAAATATACACAAAAAAAAAGTAAGAAAGGGGGTTAGTAGGTTCATAAAAATAAACACTAAACAAAAACAAAACTAAACTAAACTAACTGAACACAGTGTAGGAGACGCCCATCCAGAACATCCAGAACACTAAACCCGCTTTTCAGCGTGGATGTGAATCCAGTGCCGCAGGATATATCGTCCCTCGCACCACTAACTGGCGTAACTGACATTTTTGTCAAAACTGACTTAAATACATGACCTTATTTAAAACTCATTTTCCAACGGATTCCACTAATCGTTATATTTCTATCTATCGCCGTTGTAAAGATAGAGCTGCCTGCACCGTTGACGTATCTGCTTGGATAAAAAAAAAAGCATGACTAACTGGCGTAAATGCATAAACGACTGTTAGTAAAATCCATTTTAGTGGGCGTATGGTAAAAATATATCACTAAACGTCGCATAATGACATTAAGTGATATATTTTTAAGGATACTATCTACAACTGCCGTCATTTAAGCGTTTGATTTTTATAAAATAGTGACTTTACCTTAAAATAAGGTTTTAGTATGTGAATTATAACATTCGGCGTCAAAAAATCGCCTCTTAAAATTCTTCTTTGAAAATTCTTAAACCTTATGTAGAGGATATTATGTTCACAATTCTATTTAACATTTTGTTTATTGTTATTACATTTACAATTTATGTGGCTTAAAATTAACTAAAAATCTAGTGGCATCCCCCTTTCTTCTGAACACCGCTTCCATACCGGCCTCATGGACCTCACTAGTTTCAAAAACTCTTCTTAGGGGATAAGCTCCCATTCTTCAATCACCGCATCTTGGAGCTACTGAAGAGTCGAAGGAGCGGGATCTCGAGATCGGACCTTCCGTTTAAGATGATCCCAGACGTGCTCCATCGGATTCAGGTCCGAACTTCTTGCTAGCCACTGCTTAAGCAGCAGAGATTTGGGACCTATAATGTCGCCCACGATCGCTGCAGTGTAAGCGCGAGCGTGCGCGTTATCGTGCATTAATGTGAGCTTCTCGTCAAAAGAATCGGCAAAGGGGATAAGATGCACTTCCAGACCAGGAGAGATTTTGACGGCAACCGACATGCCACCCCAGAACATGCAGGATCCGCCCCCGTCTCCTGGATGCAGGCTTGGGCGAACTGTTCAACCTGCCTTCGGTGTACTCTTCTGCGTTGGTCGTTGCAGACAACACTTACTCTTGTCTCGTCTGAGAAGAGCACAGCTCCCCAATGCTCAAGGTTCCAGTCGAAGTGGTCACGAGCAAAATGATTGCGGGCTCGCCGCGGCACTGCATTCATTTTTAGACCCGTAGCAGTTCTGTGGGCCGCTATCTTTTTCTCCTTCAATCTTCTTCTAACCGTAGAGAAGATAGATTCTGCGACCTGCCTGGAGATGCTGTTACAATTCCAAAGCATTGGCGAAACGATTTTTTAAAGAGTTAACGATCGTCTCTTTCCGAAGTGCAGCGACGTCTACCGGACCCATGTCCTCGGATGTAGCCACTGGTCTCTACAAAACGCTGGTACGCTCTTCGAACCAAAAACGGCTCAAGTTCAGTTACCGGGCGACATCACACTGCCGCATCCCTGATTGCAGTAGTGCAATCACTTGGGCGGCTTCATCAGCTGTGGTATCCATCTTCGAGGTGTTTTTTCTTCTGTCAAAATCTGTGCGTGTGTCCTCTTCAACGGTTGAATAGCGAATGACCCATTGTGATTTTACCTCCCAAAACACTATACACATGATGGCGTAAGTGTCAATTTTCAAAACTAAACACAAAAACAAAGTTATCACAGAGTGACGTAACTGTTTAATATGCAAATAAAAAAATAAATACATATAATATGTTAATGGACCATGTACTGTATGCAAACTGATGCTCTTCTCTTTGTATATATATAATAAACTTGTATGAAAGACGCGCCTAGTATTTTCTACAGCTAAAGATATCAAGTTCTAAACCGAAAATAGGTTGCCCTGTAAAATTTGCCTTTTGCTAGTTACGCCAGTTAGTGGTGCGAGGGACGATATAGCCTTCCGCCCGCGGTTTCACCCGCGCGTAATTTTTTTTTTCGAATATCCCCCCCATCCCCTCACATTTCCAATTCAAAAGAACCCTATGTTCACTGGGGATAGTGTTGCTTTCCAACAGTGAAAGAATTATTCAAATCGGTTCAATAGTTTCAGAGCCTATTCAATACAAACAAACAAACAGACAATCAAATCTTTCCTCTTTTTATAATATTAGTATAGATATTCAAATTTAGTTATTTAAGTAAATAAATTATATTAAAATAATATAAATATAAATAATATGTTCGCGTATAATATATAATAATATCATCGTATTTAACCCTGTATTTCGTGTACTGACTTCAACCAGTATTGATCTATGCGACGTTACCTTGTGCCGCGAGCTAAGCTGAGCACGCAGGTTTGCTTGCGATATTACTATAGCTATAGGAAGGGTCGATTCCCGGCTATGTCAATTTAGGAAATGTACTTAATGAGTAATATTTTGTTTGTGGTATTTGATGGCATCACAAAATATATCACAGTTCATTTTCATTTATTTTAATATTAAAAGAGGAAAGACTTGATGGTTTGTTTATTTGTATGTTTTTTTGTATTGAATAGGCTCCGAAACTACTGAACCGATTTGAATAATCTTTCACTGTTGGAAAACTACACTATCTCCGGGTGATATAGGGTACTTTTGATCCTGGAAAAGTGGGGGAAAGTGGAGGATAATTGACAAAAGAAATTACACGCGAGTGAAACCGCGGTACGAACGCTAGTTTTATATAAAATAAGTATTAGAACTTAAAAACTGATAAACTGACAATTAGACCCTGGAAATCCTGGAATAAAATTTACTAATTATATTTTTATATAATATAATTTTTTTTTTTAAATAAATATAAATATCTCTGGACATTATTCACACAGCGCCATCTAGCCCCAAACTAAGCATTAGCTTGTACTATGGGTGCCAGACAACGGATAAACATTACTTATATACTTTTTTTTTTCGGGATCGAACCCGCGACCTCTGGTGCAATAGCCGACTTCTCGACCATTACACCAAATGGCTAGTCGATATAGAACTGAAGTTATAAATAATTAGTTAATAATTATTTTAATAAATGCTTGAACACACAGTGCCATATAGCTCCAAACTATTTTACATGCCTTTGTCAAATCGGATATATGTACTGCGTATTTTTAGTCGTTGTTTTCCCGCAGCAGAACGCTTCACCTTCAGTAGTACCTACATACCTACTATCGATTTATTTATGCAAGTAATTTTTTTTATTTTTTTTTATTTATTCTATTTTTTTTAAGTTTGGTGGGAAAATGTAAACCAGATGTGAGTTAATAGAAATAAAGTAAATAATCATTTTTTTTTGATAAACGCGAAGGGCAATGACCCCGGCCGGTGACCGTCCGCGACGCAGCTAGTACTATTGGTTCGAGTTTCGTCTATCATAATCGTAAAAAATTTGATTTGACAAAAAAAATATTTTACAACTAAGATAGAATCATTTTACTGCGGGAAAACAACGACTAAAATTCCACGCTGTATAAATATCATTAGACACTATTCACACAGCGCCGCTTAGCCCCAAACTGATTAACATTAATTACTTAAATACTTTTTTGTAAACATATTCATACATATTTATAGAAACACCCAGACATATTCATGCCCACAAAATATGTTCAAAACCGCGACCTCTATGTAGTAATCGATTTCTTAACTACATACCTATTACAAAAAATCAGTTGTCAATGTTGCAAAAAACTGTATAAAGTATTTTTACGTAAGTATGTTTACCTATACACAAACAAAAATGTACAATGAAAACAAATTATTGTGGTGCTGTCCAGGAATCAAACCCGTAACGTCTGCTATAGCCTTTGCAGCCATCTCACCAAATAAGTTCAAAAGCCATACTGTAGTCGATCCCACTGTGTATTGTGTGTGTGTGACAGACATACACACACACCAATCCACGTTGTAAACTCAGCACTGACAATATTGACTTGCCCTCAAGAAGGATTTAGTAGTTTTGATACTTGCACATAATTAGGTACTTAAGTAGGCTTTTTTATTATTTCTATAAAAAATAACATTATGTTAATGAAAACTGAAACATTTTTGTCATTCCGATCCGAAATTTATGTAAGTTATAAGGCTTTCAAATATGGTCAAACTAGGAACACTGTCACGTAACGGAACAATGACATGTAACGCATAATTTATTTTTTACATAATGCACCCTCCCTCCCCGTTTGTGTTTGACAAAAAATACACAACTTTTTTCAAGAAATGCGGTGAATCAATTTTTTCCTTACATAAATTCCCAATCGTTAAACTTTTACAATATTTATCAATAAAAAGGGTTAGAAATAAAAAAAATACATTACTACTAATACATATTATTATGAATCTTGGTCTGAAATAAAAGATATAATAAGTATTATAAAGACGGAATAGGCTCCGAAACTACGGAACCGATTTGAAAAATTTCAATGTTGAAAGCTACACTATCCCTGAATGCCCTGGGGTACTTTTTATCCCTGGAATGTGGGAGTAAGGGTGGATATTTTAAAACAGAAATTACGCGCAGGTGAAACCACGGACGTAAGGCTAGTAAAAGATCTCGTAATAAGTTAGATACCTAGGCCACAGATTACTAAATAGTTACTTGCCAAGGCGTGCGGCGTAAGCACCAAGACGTCTAGGTCGGCGTACACTAGGTACTCGGATTTAGTGCTAAAACGGAGTAGTTGGGCATGAATTATATATTTTTTGTGATCCACATTACGAATTATAAGGCGAAGAGAGAGTACAGTCAGCTACAAATAGCGCAAATAAATAGATTAACCTGGCTTATAGTATTAAAAATAGGATATAATTTAGAACGACTGCAAACATTCTTGGTTAAAAATGTTAAAACAAAAACGGTCCGATACAATCAGACTACAGGCCCCGGCAAACTTCTTAAATATCGGGTGGGGATTGCGCTGAACACGAATTTTGACATGCCTGCGCGCTATTGGTCGTGCGTAAGTGCACAGTCATGCGCGAACTTTCCCCCTCTCCGTCGACCGATGTTCAACAAGTTTGCCGGTACCTATACTTCACAGTCTTCACACATTTTGTTCCCGGTGTACGAACTACGAAGTTACGAACCCACGACTTCTGGTTTAATAGAATTTCAACTATCTCGCTAAATAGGTCGTCAAATATTAATATAAACTTAGCTAACTAATAATCTTTTGTTAAGTATTTATTGTTAGGGCAAGGTAGAATCTAATTCAGACGAGCAAAGCCGGGGCGGATAGCTAGTTTAAATTTCTGTTTCCGTAGAGATTTGTACAGGCCTTCGGATTCTATGCAAAAAACTGACGTGCGAGAGGGATGGCGAGCTAATCGTTAGGTGTGGTAGAACGAGACGCCATAATGTTGCGTTTTTTTACTTGTTTTAGAATAACATAAAATATAGTATCGGCCTATTAATGTCTCACTGCAGTGCAAACGCCATTTGAAATTATGTTATAGTCATAAATATATAGGCACAGAATATTTTATACAGGGTTACTGGTAGTGGTAATGTGTACCGATCCTTTTATGGGAATGTAGAGGAGATCCCCAACTAACAATTGACCCATGAGAATATCAGGTCAAAAGTGAACGAATATATTTTGAAAAAAAAATACTTTATTGCAAACAACATCGTAAACGTCGTAAAAAAACTAGTTTTAGATTCAGTTATCCTACTGTGTTTTATTATTTACAAGACTAAGCTCTTGCTTTTAAATAATGGGCGATTTTCTGACAGGCCATTTAAAAAAAAGAAAGACTTCCAAAAGCTTCACTTACAGAGATCTATGGACTATCTATGGCTTCACTAGATAGCGTTGAACGAAGTATGTACAACGTTTCGTTTTATCAAATAAAAGTCATGTCGAAGTAAACTTTAGAACGTTTCGTTCCTTGTGAGTGCATAGGTGGAACGGCGCCATCTATTAAGAACTAACAAAACGGGCTGTCAGAAAATCGCCCATTACATTAAAATATCTTGTAGTTTTATTTTAAATAATTTTTTTAATTGTGACTAGCCGACGTCTCGACCATAACACCAAATTAACCCATTGCGACGATTTTATTTCATTGATAGAGGACAAACTATAAATTGTAATAATTAAATAATAGCAATACAACTAATCGCAACTCTGTGGTGTATTTTTATAGCGTTCCAAGGGAAAAGAGAGCGGTGATGCTATGTGCTTGAGAGGGAGGGAGACGGCGATATAATTAAAACTTTTGTCGCGCAAGCTTGCCGAGGGAAAGGATGGGAAGAACAGGGATGTGTGTGGAGAGGTTGGAGGCTTACTGAAGTGTAGTAAAAGTTGGCTTTTAATTGGTAGAATTATTGTTATATATACTTATATTATAAAGAGGAAAGATTTTATTGTTTGTTTGTTTGTATTGAATAGGCTCCGAAACTACTGAACTGATTTGAATAATTCTTTCACTGTTGGAAAGCTACACTATCCCCGGAGAACATAGGATACTTTTGATCCCAGAAATGTGGGGGAAGGGGGGGATATTTGAAAAAAGAAATTACGCGTGTGTGAACCCGCGGGCGTAAAGCTTGTAATTAATAATTACCTTACCTTAATGTAGCTATACAATTAGTTGAAGATGTAACTTTGTATGTATACCTTAATGATAAGAATGTTGTATCTAGCTTTGGTAACCTAAATAAATAAATAATAATTATGTATCTTTGTAGTGATTATAAATAAACAATATATATTGATTTTGTACTTAATCGGCTTATAAAAAAGGAGGAGGTTATCGATTCAACTGTTTTTTTATTTTCACAGTCAAAGTCAAAGTATTTATTTTGCAATTTGATTTATTTAGATTTACCAAGAAATTCTTTTGCACGTCATAAACTTTTTTTCCTACCAGTATTTATTTCTGCAATTTGGATTAGAAAAACTGGCAGTCGCTGCAATGTAATAACCGGACTTGCCAAATCTAGGATTATGGTACAAGCTTACCCTTACTAGATCGGAATAAAACGCTTAGAGAAAAAGAGAAGGAAAGAAAAAAAAATGATTAACATGTGTTTGTTTACTTATGTTGTTTTCTGAACAAACATAAGTAAAGACCTCATTGGTTTAGTTAACGATATTTATGAAATCAGAAAAAAGGCGAACAGTTATTTTAATTTACGTTGTCAAAATTATATTTGAAAGAACTTAACTTTTAACATACTGTTCTATAAAAAAGGAAAAATTAAAATAAATTTATTTCGAACGAATTTACTCCACACCCACCCTAGTCCTGTTTTTACGGGAATATATTTCAATGAATTCCGTCTGTATCCCTCTTCTAACCGATCGCACAAAAACGTATTGTGTGTTTGTTAACTAAATCATATTGTGTTAAAAAAAGGTGTTTTTATCTACTTCGACTCCGGTCAGGCATTTGATAAGGATTTTGACGAACGTTTGCATTTCTTTTTCGTTTTGGTCATTTTATTTTTAAAAAAATATTAAGGGAATAATTAAAATAATTGCATTTTATAGGTATTCTGACAGTTTAAGTTTATTAAGGACACATTACACTCTTGCTAGTGAGGCGATCCTCAAGGATCAATTTTGTCCCCAATATTATTTTTTTCAAAGTAAAAAGTAATGCACAATCACAATCTTAATTATTTTTAATTGGCTCTGATCTTTGATTTCAATTGGTTGACTGGTAGAGAATTCTTTATGGGATCAATTCTGCCAATTATATTTTTTGTGCAATCAAGTTTAAATAAATAAATATAAAAATATGATAGAAAAAGTAATCTGGTAACTACTATCTCTAAGATTAGTCTGTAGCCATGACAACAACTTATGATCAGAGAAAATACACGGGGCATAAGCCCACCCCAGAGGGGTTCAAAAAGGATTACCTATTTACCTCACTTCCAAATACCTCACTTCTTAATAGGTATCTTTACTCTTCAATTTTTAACCGACTTTAAGAGAGAAGAGGTTCCGACTTTAAGAGGTAACCGACTTTAAGTGGTAACCGACTTTAAGGTAATCGACTTTAAGGTAACCGACTTTAAGAGAGAAGAGAGAGAAGAGGAAGAGGTTCTCACTGGCGTATGTTTGTTATGTCGCGGCGGAGCCTATTCAATACAAACATCAAACAATCAAATTTTTCGTCTTTATAAATTAGTATAGATGATTTGACTGATGATAAAGCTAATTACTCCACAAAAATTCATTATGTAATTTAATTTGACATGCAATAAATATAATTTGATTTGATTTGAAAAATTTAAAACAAGCTTAGTAAGAAGGCAGCAGTTTCCCCCCGTGTGACCGCGGCCTGTGCACATTCATTTGGTGAGCGGGCGGCAAGGGTCGGCGCGGCACACGGGTTGAATTTTGCACAATCGTGTCGCAGTCTTGATTTTGTGTAAATCTATGCTGATAATCTTCTAACTGATACTGGCAGAATAGTAGCCAATAGCCATCATCAATTCAATTTTTATTGACATTTCACTTTAATTTAATGGACATTCATGCACTTCTATTCAATGTAATTTCTGCTGACATTTCTTTACTAATCTAGTTATTAAGTAACGTAAATGCTCCTATTACCGCCAGTTTAAGCTGTCTTGGGATTCACTTTAAAAAAATAGATATAAGCTGTTATGTTAGAAAAGATGTTATAATTTATAATTAATCTCAATGAAGTATTCTTTGCAATTCAGTAATTAAATTCAATATTCAATAACACAATATTTACTAAATAATTATTTAATCTAAAAGAGTAGTTGATTCTATTACCGACCCATAGAATGCGGCAAGATTCTATTACCGATTTTTCTACTTCTATTACCGACCGCTACCAAGTTGTCACTTTTTCTATACTATAAAATAAAATAAAAAACCGTTTTTAAGGTTTTTATTATATCGCACCTTTGGTAGAACAAGGGCAGAACTGCACCTTTTGCGATTTTACAGGAGAGCCATTTTAAGATATTTTTTGTATTGAATGTGGCCTAGCTCTATCAATATCACACTAAAGTTATTCTCCTTTGCATGACATAAACTATATACTATATTCTTTGTAAGTGCGTGGTTTACAATAATTAAAAACCAGTAGTTTTTTTGTAAAAAAAAATTTTTCTAACATAGGTGTCCAATTGTGCCCTTGTTCCACCAATAAGTAAAATATTTTGTAAATGTGACCATATTTAAGCTTTAATTTGGCATCGTTTTTGACTAAAAACACCGTGTTTTTTGCGTAAATGTTGTATTTTTTTATACATTAAACATTTCACAGTAACTTTTTACAAAAAAAACATCAAAACTTAGTAATCAGTCGTCACATTTCGTCAAAAATCTGAAATCTTATGGTCATTAGAAAATATCTTTAGAATCGCTTAAAAATAGTATGATAAAAAATATTATTATAAGAGAACAATATCAAAATAAAAGAAACATAAACCTAACAAAAAACCTAACAGAAAAACTATTTTTTAATAAAATTTTAAACAATCCTTTAGTAACAAAGGTTTTACTTAAATTGGTATTATTCTTTCTTAAAACTGTTTGGAATCACACATAAAAATTGGTTTAAATAAGATACCAGTAAAAAACTTAAATTAACTTTACATATAAAAAATAATTTTAAGACCTAGGTCTTCCTAGGTATTCCTAGGAATAAAACAAATCTTGGACAGACAACGGCACAAATGTCTGAACGGCTTTGTCCTCCAAATTTTTATATCATAAACAGGGCATAAGTGTGACAAATGTGGCCTTGTCACTCCAGAAATCAAAAACATCAAAGGGCATATTTAACTTTACGGCGTTAGCGCTCCAAGTGACGACTACATCTCTCCCCGCCGATGCCACAAATGACCAATGAGACTTTGTCGCGCCAACAGAGTAAGAAAATGGCCCCAGAAAGACAACGCCGCTTGTGCGCTCTGGCGGTTTTTTGAAGGAATTAAACGTGTGTCTTTGTCCCTTCAGTTAGAAGGTGCATTTTAAAGCATTTCTGTATACTTAACTCATTTTGCCAATTTTTGACAGTTGTGCCCTTGTTCTACCAAAGGTGCGATATAATAACAATAGTTATGAGATCAACATTATTACGATATGAACATAATTATTTATTGCAACGCTTAGAGCACTTATTTTTCGTTATTTTAATTAATAAAAAATATAATTAGCCTCAGAAAACAGTCTTCAAATAATTAAACGCTTATCTTTTAATTACCTACGTACTAATTAGATATTATAAATCAGTAACAAAAATATTTTTACCTTTAATACAATCACAAAATACCTTTATAATATTTCTTCCTCCTTCGTTAAAACTGTTTGTTTTCCACAATATTAATTTATATGTATATTTATTATTTCTCTTATCACGCAGAGTTGTCCTCGGTATGCCATGTTTTTGAAGCTTCGTATGCCTATGCTGATACCTTCATTAATAGCTAGAAGCGCAGCTTCTAGTTGAGCAGAGAGGCGTACTGCTTGCGCTTCTGCGGCTCCATGATTCTATAAAAGAACACAATATAGAATTTAATTCTTCGAAAGAAGCTTTAAAAAGCTACATGGCCCCTATTCTGTCCTGTAATTTTTATTTGATTTGAAAATATATAAAATACCTACCTATAGCCAATGCCATGAAGCCATGAATGAAACTGGATTTATTTTACATTAATAATGTGACATAATCTCTCAAAACGTCACGTATGCAAAAAATAAGCCAATTTGTTCAAAAATAAACATTTTGTTTTTGTGTACTGTAATACCAAAAAACCAATAATATCGTCACAGCTGTGAGTCGGTAATAGAATTAAGTATGAAGGTTGCAGTATTCTATTAGCGACCAATAAAATTAAAAATAAACAGATAAAATATCCGTTTTATGGAAAACTGTTAAATTCGATCTTATTGCTATATTATTTCGTTTAATGTCAGTTAGTCTTTAATTCAGATAATAAAGGTTATTTTCATTATAATAATAGGGATATTGTCTAACGTTGAATCGAGTTTTACACAAAAACTTGAAGAAATAGCTTTGTCGTTAATAGATCTCAACGTAGTAAAATAATTTTAAGAATTGAACAACAAAAAATTAAATCAAATAAGGTAGTTTTTAATAGATATTATTTTAAAATACTAAATGTTCTTAAAAATCTAACAACGCCATGGGTCGTTATTAGAATCAAGTTTTGAAATTTGGATTCTATTACCGCCTTAAATTAAAACATGATTTTATCACACAAAAACCAATAAAAGTATTATATTAAGAGTTAGTTTAGAAAACGAATATATACGTTAAAGTTGTAATGTAATAGCAAGAAGACAAACCCATTTTTAGTGTGTTATTTTCCTTAAGTAATATTTAGGTGTACTTACGTGTCTGGAGACGCGACACTATGAAACTTGCGTCCGCTTCGGGCGCGTCTCACTCATTGTCAAATTATTTCTTTCACTGGCTATTTAAACACACAAAATTTACTCTATTTGTTGTCAAACAAAAATACGTAACTAATTTTTAAGGTATGACCTCCTGGTACCCTATATTATGTCTAATATGAGTGATTTAAAAATTAGGTCGGTAATAGAGTCACATTTTGATGGGTCGTTAATAGGAGCTTTTACGTTATGCATTGTTACTAACCTAAATATGGATCTATGACATCTGAAAATAAACGAATTTAATTTAATTTAATTTAATAAATTGAAATTTTCGAATTAGAAAAATTAAAAAAAAAATTGGTCGCTATAAAAGCTTAACTATCAGTCAGATAGTTTTTACAGCCTTTAATAATCCTACTACTTAACGTCATACCTTTCATTAGAATAGAAAGGGAAAGAATAAAAAACACGAGATTCAATTTTTTTATTAAATTTATTTATTACAATCACCAACGGTTAACACTTAGTATCTGATGTTACAACTGTTTTTGTTTCTAATTCTCATCATCAGCATTATCATCAGCCTGTAACAGTCCACTGCTGGACATAGGCCTCTTCAAATGCTCGCCACGCTGATCGATCCTCGGCCACTCGCATCCGGCTCCTGCCAGCCATCTTGCTTGCGCATCTTCTAATTCTGATTCAGGTACATAAATTAATAAACTTGAACTAGGTACTTTACTATTAAGTATCTACTTATAACTTCACTCGACACTCAAATTCTTTAGGTAAACACAACATTATGATTGTTGGAAGATGAGTAGGTTAATAAAATATTAATATAACAATTTTTTAAAAAAAGCATACGACTTGCTTCAAAATTATTTTTGTTTTATTGTAACCATTTACAAAAAAAAACTAAAAAAAGTATTATTTTTATAAATAGTATTATAGAAGTCGCCCCGTGAGCTTGCGCCGCGTGTCGTATCCATTTGGCTGAAATTGCTGCTTAGAGCGCGTACAGACTGCGGCCACCGTGCGGATTATAATGCCCGATTTACTTACGACATTTTTGTACGTGAACACCTTAGGACACGCGGAATTATTTAAAATAGGTTTTTTTCACGAATATATTTATAAAAAAATATTCTTGAAAAAAGAGGGAAGAAAAAAATAATGAATGTGCATTATGTTTTATGCTATGTTTAATGGACGTACGAGAATGATAAAAAATGCATTTTTGTTAAGAAAATAATAAAACAAACTTGATCATTAAATTGTATGTACAACAGAACAGAATACCTGCTATTCTCTCTGGAGCCCTTTTTTTAGTACGAGAGAGCTATGCTGTTTTACAGTACGAATGGCCGGCCCATTCGATCGGTGCGATCGTGCGATGTTTATGAAAACAAATGTTTGTACCGTGCGGGGATCAAACCCGCGACCTCTTGTGTAATAGCCGACTTCTGGACCACTAACAAAGGACTCGTCAAAAAGTTAGCTTTTAAAAAGTTAAATTGAAATAATTTCAAACTAGTTAATTCATCAATCACTCAATTCAAGTCAATTCACATTTCACACGTGATATGTCCATCTAATCGGCCATTTTGTTTTTTGAATATAAAAAATCAAATCTATGGTAAAGTAATTGTATACTACTGAACGTATACTATTTGGTTCAAAAGTAATAATAACATATTAAAACGTTCTAATATCGACCCTAACGCTTTGCAATAAAGTCGAAATTGCTGTTGAGGGCAGTTTAGGATTATTTGAAAAAGGAATACGGTTCGGTAGTGTGCGTGTGTAGTTTCACACTGGTCGATTTTAGTTTTTATTAATTTAATTTTTAAACTCCTCTTTTTTATTTTATTTTTTCAAACAATTTATTATGACTAATACAAGGTCAAAAGCCTCGATGGTCTAGTGGTTTAAGTACCGGGCCCAGATTCCGAGTTCAATTCCCGAGTCGAGCAAAATTTGTGTAGATTTTTTCGGACACAACTCGAACTTGTGATCGTCACCCGCATTTGGCAAGCGTGGTGATTAAGCTAGTACCCATCATTGTAACGATAACTTGATTTCCGAGATTGAGGCCTTTGCTTTGCCCTGCAGTGGGACATTAATAGGCTAAAAATACTTTACTTTTATTTATGTAATGTTATGTGGCGTGGAAATGTATTGCATCTAAACCAATTTATCTTCGTTGTGTAACGCACATTTCACATTTCGGGGTTCAACCTACCACGAGCCACGTGGAGATTTGCAGACGACCTCAACCATGAGTACGAGTTTGTCCAGTCAGGTGACCAAACTTCCAGGGGTGATGCCAAAGGTACCCTTTCGTATCGACACCAAACTGTGTCTGGGAGACCACGAAGGGGTCAACTTGTCAGTGGATCAGCGTACCCGGTTAAATGAGTTGATTGCAAAGAGGGCCGACCGCTTCGCGTCCGAAGGTGATCCTACTAGCTTCGCTGTGCACCGAATCAAGGTAAGAGAAAAGCAGGAGCCCATCGCCTCGCCTGCGTACCGCCTTTCACCAATCAAGAAGGTAGCATTAGAGAAGGAGTTAGAGAAGCTGCTGCGCGCCGACGTGATAGAGGAGTGTGAATCTCCGTGGGCCGCCAACGTCGTATTGGTGCCTAAGAAGGACGGAAGCATGCGTCTTTGCATTGATTACCGCAAATTGAACGCAGTTACCGAGCCTGATCGGTACCCTCTACCACGAATGGATGACATTTTGCACGCGGCTAAAACCAGCAGGTATATGTCAACCCTCGATTTGCGATCCGGCTACTTCCAGGTGAGCGTAGCTGAGGAGGATCGTGATAAGACAGCATTCATAACACCGCTGGGAACTTACAGATTTAAACGTATGCCGATGGGTTTACGTAATTCTGGCGCTACATTTCAGCGGATGATGGACCGATTCAAGTCGAACATCCCAGGTGTCGCCCTCCTATGTTATTTAGATGACCTGGTAGTGCTGTCAGATACATTCGAGAAACACCTGGAAGACCTGGAGGCTGTATTTCAAAGGCTGGAGCTGTTTGGGTTAAGAGTTAACCGTGAGAAGAGCGTTTTTGCCCGCGACTCTGTAAAGTTTTTAGGGCACCTCATCGTTCCCGGTGGAATACACGTAGACCCAGAGAAAACGGCCGCCATTGAGAACATGCCTGCGCCGAAGACTTTGACACAACTAAAGTCCTTCATCCAGACGTCTAGTTGGTTCCGCCGGTTCATACCCGGCTACGCCGAAGTGGCGAGACCGCTGACGTCATTATTAAAGAAAGACAGCGCGTGGCGCTAGTCTTCTGAGCAGCAGGCTGCGTTTGACCGAATCAAACATTTGCTCGTGACCGCTCCCATTCTCCGCCAAGCAGACGAGACGCAGAGGTTTGTGTTGCGCACTGATAGTAGCGGCTATTGCCTCGGAGCTGTTCTGATGCAGGGGGAGGGCCACGATGAACGCCCGATTGAGTACGCCAGCAGGCTATTGACGCAAGCCGAGCGCAACTACACGACCACCGAGAGAGAGGCGTTAGCTGTGGTTTGGGCCGTCAATAAGTTTCGAGGGTACATCGAAGGCGCGGAGGTCATAGTTAAGACCGACCATCAACCATTAAGGTGGTTGATGAACTTGAAGTCCCAAAGTGGACGATTAACCAGATGGGCACTTACTCTCCAGGAGTTCGATCTCCATATCGACTACACCCCGGGTAAGGCCAATGTAGTAGCCGATATGCTCTCACGCCCGGCTTGCGCAGATGAGGTCGAATGTGACTTGTGCCAAGCTGCCGTCGATGTTCCATCGAAAGGCATTAGGAAGTATCGAGAGCTACAATTCAAAGACCCGGAGGTACGTAAGATTATAAAAGATCTAGAAACGGAGGACGAACCGTTTAGGGGGAGGCAGTGGGCCAACCGCGGATACGTCATGTCCGACGGTGTATTGTATCGCTATGGGCCAGAAGCGGGAGAGTCTGACAGTGCTTGCTTAGTGGTACCTTTGGACGAGAGGCAGAGCATACTCTCCGAGTATCATGATGCCCCCACAGCAGGTCATTTCGGGGTTGAACGGGGTTGTTCAGCTGGCCTCGTGCAAACCCCAGCCGCGTCACAGCGCTTCGAGGTTATAGCGGTCGATCTTTTCGGGCCACTCCCCAAGACTGAATCAGGTAACCGCTGGATCCTCATCGTCGAAGATGTTTGCTCACGTTGGGTAGAGGTATTTCCCTTAGCAAACGCGACAAGTATCGATTGTGCTAAGATTTTAGTAGCGGAAGTATTCTTGCGCTACGGGGTACCTCGAAGGATGATTAGCGATAACGGCGTGCAGTTCATAAGTGAGGTTATGCAGCAGGTTTGTTACACTTTTGGTATCCAGCAATCACTCACGCCTTATTACCATCCTGAGGCTAACCCTGTAGAGCGTAAAAACAGGGATTTGAAACCCCAGCTCGCTATTTACGTAGGGCGGGACCACACGAAGTGGGACGCCCATTTACCTGCAATAAGGTTTTCCATGAATTCAGCCATGACGTGTAGTACAGGTTACTCACCAGCCATGCTAACGTTCGGGCGCGAAATGCGTGCTCCAGCTGACGTTGTAAATGACATGCGCGCAATCTTAGATGCTGATAGATTTCTTGCCGATGTCACACCTTACCTGAAGAAACTTTCGACGGTTCTTTTGGACGCTAGGGATACGCATGAGAAGTTACAAGTCGCTCAGAAGAGATACGCTGACGAACACCGCCGCCCTGCGCCAGATTACCAGGTAGGTGATTTAGTTCTTTTAAAGACTCAGGGTGCCAACGATACTGGTCGTGGGCAAACGCCCAAGTTTATCCCAAGACGCGACGGTCCGTATACTGTGCAAGAGGTGCTCAGTGAGACCACTTATAAACTGAAGCGGAGGAATGGTGACGTTTTAGGGAAGTACCACGTATCGCAGTTGAGTCCATTTGTAGGGCATGAGCAACCACCCTTGCAA
The DNA here is from genome assembly GCA_949319885.1 of Mecyna flavalis. Lineage (NCBI taxonomy): Eukaryota > Metazoa > Arthropoda > Insecta > Lepidoptera > Crambidae > Mecyna > Mecyna flavalis. The sequence continues at coordinate 1,302,207 of OX439422.1, forward strand.
GAAAAGCGCAAGAGAGGTCGCCCACGCAAGCATTAGTTCTGCTACTCCAAATGCGAGGGCGCGTTATTTGGACTAGAGGGGGAGTCTGTAACGCACGCTATATAGGGACTCGAGACCTGGCGCGACTCCTCGACCAATCGCAGCGTGCCACGCTCGCACCGTGCCACGTCGGCCAATCGCAGCGCGTTAATACCATAGACTGCGGCAGCGCTCTGCAGCACTGCCACGCGATTGGCCGACGCGAGGAAAAGGGTTGACGTTTGATTTTGAAATGTAAGAAAGTCGTTGGGAAAATATAAAACTGTATTATTATTGTTTATTATTAAAATCTTATTACAGTTGTAATATGATCATTTACCTACTTAACGAACTGGTAACGATATTCCGATGCAAATAACCTCGAGCAAAGACATGATTGTAAATAAACTTAATAAAGAAACGGAAACATTAATACATCTTAGGTACATACCTAACTGGTTTTTTACTAATAGATTAATGGTCTTTGACCGCCTCTGTGGAACAGTGGCCGCGGTATAAAACACGGGGGATGTGGGTTCAATTTTTTTTATGCTTGATTAGATGGCAACAACATTATTGGCGAAATAAAAACGCACAGACTTTGCTGGCTCGGACACGTGGAGAGGATGAGTGAAGATCGCCGATGCCGATGTGGTTAGCGCCTCATCCCAGGTATCGCTGGGCTGACGAGGTGATGAGAAATTACGCGCGGGTGAAACCACGGCCACGGGCGGAAGGCTAGTATACCAATAAAACTTAATTGTTGTTTCGCACAAATAAAAAGTGTATGTGTGCGTTTGCAATGTCAAAATAACAGGTTTTAACTAAATGCATACTCTAAGCGGTAAATAAGTTAAGAGAAGGCAAGTAGGTATTAAAACTTTTATGGTTATCTGTTTCTTAATATATTTTGTTTAATTGGAGAAAAGTTGATTGGAAGAAGCGACTTTTTAATCTATTCTAAAAATACATATATATTTTTGTTAAGTATTTTCTAAATTGCGAAAATAACAAACACTCAACATTTAACTCATTATTTTAAAGATCATGCACAGGAGAAACCACGGGGCACACCTAGTCTTTTTCTAGAGTTAAATTTTAAACTAGTGTGTTTCGAAAGAAATTGTTTACCACCGGATTTCTTTTTAAAATTCGAACTCGAGTGGAAAGCGTGTAGGTAGTTAATATTTTTTTGTTTTCAATTTCAAATTCAAATTTTCTAAATCGAACATTCAAGTCAAAATAACAGACGAATGTCTTTTTATCACTATCACAAAATAGGGATGTAACGACATAATTATTCATTTCATTTACTAAATTATAATTTTCTTCGGAGTTAATTATAATCTTAACATCGGTCTGCCCCGAGTTTGCTTAAATACTTAATCTTTATTAGAAGAAAAGGAAAAGGTCAATATATTAATCACAAAACGTTTTTTTATACATATCTTTTATAATATTTTTTTTTTTGGTGATAAAATGTCTTCACATTTTCAGTTTGACTGGTTTATTTATGAATTTATTTACCAACAAATACAATAAATAAATAAATATGAGTGTGTTTATAAAAATGTAGAAATTATTTCGGATTTATGCTGACTGTGTTCTGAAGGGGACAAAATCACCCCTTCTGACACCCCTTTCTACCAAAAACGTAGTTTAAAAAGGAAATAAAATTATCGTGAATACTTTCCTTGTAGACTTTTTTCTTTTTGTGCAGAATTATTTTTATTAAACGAAAATAAAAATTACATACATATTAAATGCATTCAATATATGTAATATTTTATTAAAAAAAAGGTTTTTTGTTTCAGCTTTGAAGTTTTTTTTAATGGATATCGGCAAAGAAACAAAGTGTCAAGGCTGTTTGCCACGTATCATTTGTCTGGCAACAAGACTGTATTTAAAGGTGTAGTGTAGAAGTCAAACAGTGAGGTAACTGTTTAAGTTAATACTTTAACAGTGAGGGAATAGATACAAGATTTTATTTAAAAATATTAACCACTAAATATACCAACAAAGTATAGTCTATAAAAAATATGAAATAAATTAAATTATTCTGTAGCTAGGTTTTAAGATATTTTTTAAACAATTATTGTATCAAAAAATATCTAAAATCTGTTTAATATAAAGAAGCAAAATAACAGTTATTGTTTTTTTTGCAAATTTTTCATTTTGATATTCTAATCGAACAATATTCTTGATTAGATAATGTAATTTCTTTTTTTTAATACTAAAATTTAGAAATTAAAAATCGTACGAATGGGACTCGAAGTTTCGTACCCCCTGATAGGTACTTCTGTACTACACATCGTTGGTACTACAAACAAGGTTGAATATAGACAAGGATGGCACACACAGCTCCACAGTATACTCGTCGTATTGCACCGAAAACTGCGTTATTATTTTTAGCCATGCACTTAATAAGAGTGCACCTGCAAAGGTGCACCAGTGCATTAGAAATCGTTGGGTCGTTTCGACCAAATCGGTTTTTGCGGAAATCTAGCGCCTAGCTAAAAATACATTGACTAAATACCGGACAAGCTGTTGTTGCAGTATATGCGAGGACTGCACATGCGACAAGGAACGTAAATTATCAACTTATTTATTGTCCTACTGCAGTGCAGTGCATTTTCAAAACGTAGATTACAGACTTCAGTTGACCTCGAAAGTAGTAAACACTTGACGTTATGAAAAGCTTATTTTTTTAAATCGGTTCAGTAAATTCGGAGCCATATACAATAACATAATAACATAAATACAAACAAACAAACAAATCTTTTTTCTTTATAATATTATTTTTATTACATATTAAGTATAAATTAGTATCGATAATCATTAAATTATTAGCTAGAAAGTCATTACACTAACTACGTGCCTATTATGAAATCGTTTAAATTCTGCAATTCAATTAAAATAAACTAGTTATGACGATCGATTTGATGTTATGTTTGAGTATAAAGGAAAAGAGACACAAAAGGCCGCTCGTAGATTCAGTTACAAACATTTTGTGTACTTACGAATAAGTCGTTTATTGTTTCATGTATAATAAATAACTATCTATTTGAATTGTGCATACATTTATCGTAATAATATTTTTTGTTACGTCTCGTTTAAAAGTGATCAAAACATGAACCAATAATGTATTTTGCCTAAGACTAAAAGAAAAAGTCATTCAAGGAGATGAGACGGGTTAATGCCCATTATTGTTATTAAATGCAGATATCGAACCCGCACCTCTCACAGTGCCAACTCTAATCAGCACCAAATCAGTTAAATGGATACTTTACTATTTTGATTGGAACAGGTTATCATTATCACAAATAGTACAAAATGGAAATGAACACCAATCAAGTAATCTGTTTGATGCCCGGGGCGTCGGGTGTACTGTGCCAATGATCGTGTTTACGTAAAAATGCCGTACGCATTAACTGTGCCTGTGTGAGTGATACACTTGTGTGCGTGCGAAGCGGTTAGGTTAGGGCCGTGCAGGGATTTAAATTAAGAACGTTTTTGTATTTAAATTATTGTTCTAAGATGGATGGTGGGTTGCAAGATGGCGTCTGAAAAAATAAAACTTTTTTTGCCGCTATAAATAAAAGTTTTGTCGCTATAAATAATAAAAAGTATTGTACATTATTAATCCTTCTGTTATGATGCCTATCGGTAATCTTTTTGTCGGGTGGACGACAAGTCGACTAGTAAAATATAAATAAAGCATTTTACAACCACTAAAAGATCAAAGGAACTACATCGTAGTAGCACGTGGTGTTCATAGTGATTGATTAGTTTTCAAGTAATTGTTAAAGGCCCCTGCGATACAAGCTTCATGCTTAGATGCCGTATTAGATTAAGCTTCAATGTATACTGTATAAAACTGTTAATAAATTATTATTATTACATTGAGCGTGTTCATTTATAAGAATTATAAGTGCATCTTTGACGCCTATAAAAACAATGTATTTTTTTGGCTCTGGCAATTGACGCCCACAGTACAGCAGTATTTGACAATATACATATTTAAAAGGATGCATTCTGTATAATATGTAATTATGTATTATGTTCAGACTGATTGGAGATGGCCGTTGACTACTGCATGCGAAAATTATAAATATTTTTAATATATTTTAACCCTCTCAAATATTATCGTTGTTGTTGCCATCCCTGATGGCTTGCTTGTGTGCGTGCAAGAAACGGAGCAATGTTAACAACCACATTCACACAGACGCCGGCCGCGGCTCCGGACGGTCGTGTGTATCCGTGCGCGCCAAACAGCGGCCATATTGTTTCACGACAACTATAATACAACCATAAAAAACATTCATTACCAAAATAACAATCTAAATACCTAAAACAAAAATCATATTCGCAAATAAACAACAAAATTCGAGATTCGAATTACGAACCAATTATTACGTACATTCGTTATCTTTTATAGATAATTTGTTTTAATTACATATCGATTGAGTATTTTTTTATGTTTTGTGGATACAGTGCTTTTTTTTGTGCAGTGATATTTATAGCGCGTTGAAAAATAACTGGGAAGACTGTGCGTTTAAATTTAGTGCAATGTCTAAGCTGTATGTTAAAAATAAAATTGCATTAATCTTCATTGTTTGATGAACATGTTGTATTTTTTTGGTATTATTATGTACAGTTTCGGTGTATCTGTTAAGTTAAAGTGATTTGGATTGCCTTGTCATTGGATTTAACGGAAATGGAAAAACCGTCTTTCAAGGTAACTTGTTTTCTTTATCTGAATTATAATTTTATTAATCTTTGACACGTTATTAAAAAAAAAAAGATTTTTTTAAAATTTGTGACGCAAATTAAAAAGAAATGATTGAGAGGAATATGAAATTTAAAAATGGAATTTAGCGATTGTGAAGAGCACTTACGAGCTGGTGACGTCATCTATTGTTTCCGATTCATTTATACAAACCTGTGTACACAACGAACTGTTTTTTTTTCTTAACTCACTTAAGATTGTGTGTGTATTAAAAAATGGCTGCTTATTGCGAAGTTTCGACGAAATTTAATGCTACATAAATAATTTCCGGTTACGAATAGATTTTAATTGTCAATATCCGACGATATTTGATTCATATCGATTTTATTCCACTCCATTGTGTATTAAAAGGCAGTAACGTAAAGAAATTAATTTATTATTATTAGTTGCTCCAACCCTACGCCGCCATATCAGCAACGACTAGTGATGGGGGGCGTGCGAAAATTTATCGACATCGATCGATTGAATTTTATTTAATTTTTTTGTTGTTTTTTTCTAAGTATATTTTTGTTTTATTTTTTATAATATACCTAGTTAATGTTTGTTATGTACTCATGATGCTGTATATTTATATATGACTGTCGGCGTAAGTAGCAATTATGATAGCACTTCTAGTAGTACTAAACTAAGTGGGTCAATGATCTCTTGGTAATGACAATGCTGTCCCACACGTAGCAGGTTTGAATCTCGCTCCAGATGAACATTCATGATAATTATTATGTAATGTTATTGTAATTTCCTGATGGTTGAGAAGTTTGTTATGTCAATGAAAGTCGCGGGTTCGATTCCCGCATGGTGCAAAGTCGGTCATCTTTATCGTTCTGAGGTTTTCATAATTATGTAGGTTAGATAAAAAATATAGCTGCATGAAACCTTACTCCTCTCAAACTTCCAGACTTAATTGCTGCAACCAGTCCTCAGCAGCATTTCTCTTGATAATTACAATTTACCTAATATACTTTTACAATATTCGGCATTATACATCGAAAGCGCGGTAAATCTATCTGTCAAATTTCCCGGCTAGTGCGGGGCACCGTTTGCAGTGACCATATAGTGATGTGTTAATCGAGAACCAATTATTCGTCTAACAGTACTGACGATCTAGCAGATCAACCTACCCAAATCTGGCAAAAATTCTCAATTGAAAGAGAACTCTATGTGATGAAAATAAAGCTGAAAATTGGTTGTAGGACAGATAAGCGTAGTGCCGTAGTCTGATGTGCTTTCGACTGTACCGATAACGTGTGTCTGACTTGATGGCGCTTTGGGCTGGGTTCGTGAGTTCGAATTCCGAGCATATGTGATGAACATTATTTTGTATTTTTGATCTGTGTGTAAAAGTAAATGTTTACTTGTACTCATAGACATAATGCATGAACGTATTTATCACTTCGACGTGATCTCAAGGTCAGGAGTTCAATTCCCGGGTCACGCTATATTTGTGTCGGGTTTTTCAACCACAGATCAGGTTTTTGATCACCAATCCGCATTTGGCAAGCGTGTTGATATTCCTTTTTGTAGTTGATAACACTAGTTTCCATGGTTTTTGTCCTTGAAATGAAAAGTGTTTTTTCATATCACTTGAGATGCACTGAGTTTTAAAAAAATATGAAAATAATCCAACACGTCACGTTTCCAAAATAATTAATTATTTTTGATTAACAAAAATGCCTACAAAAGTATTAAAAAAGAAAATTTAAAATGAATTTCCTTAGCTTTTATTGTATTTATTTGAGTCTGTGTCTCTTATAACAGACCAGCAACAATCACCTAACATGGCTTAGTCCCAGTAACCTTAATAATTTTGCCAAATCCTGATGAAAACGCTCTCCATGTTCGTCGCTGACTTCTCCGAGGGTTTCAGGGAAGAAATCAAGGTGCGAATGAAGGAAATTGATTTTCAGAGACATGCTGACACCCATTCGTTAAAAATTATGTAATAAATCAGCAATTAACTGTCTGTAATTTTCTTTTTTTTTTTTGTTGCCCAAAAACTCTTTTATAACAGTACTAGCGGGCGCCCGCGGTTTCACCCGCGTGGTTCCCGTTCCCGTGGGCATTGATCAATCAATCAATTCAATTTTTCTCGCCGTAAAAACCATCCTTGAACTCCAATTTTTATATTATAGATTCCGTTATGGGATATCCTTTCTTAGATATAATAAGTTCACCACAAACGTTTCAAAAACGGTCAGGATGTACTTCACACAACCTTTTTGACATGTTAAAAACAATATTTATTTAACTGAACACTACAATGCGGAAAAATTTTAGGATGAATTCAGAACCTACTTGCGGGTAGTCTTAAAATGAAATGTGTTGATAACTTGATTCTTTGACGTAATAAAAATAAAACAAATATAATAATTATGTTCGCGTTTAGTTATTGTCACTAAATAAAACAATATGAAATTCACTGGAAGGACATGAAATTTTTTATATTTTGTAAACTAGTGTAATTTGTATTTTTTAATGTTTTTTTTTCGTGGTGTACGTGTCAACAACACATCACCGTAAACATTTGCAGTTCGATAATAGCACTTATGCCCCGGACATAAGAGTGGTACAAAGTCCAAAGTGTTACGTGATACGTCTGACGTGCTTTTGACTGTACCAATTATGTTGGTCTACAATTTTTATTCTTCCTTTTCTTTTTTAGTGACGCTTCACCTACAAATCGATGAAAATCAAAGTTCGAGATAATTAATTTAATTTGTTATCATAACATAACGATTGTGATTTCAATTCAATTCGAATCGTTTATTGCGAGTCACATTACAATGTAAGGAAAAAACGAAAGTGTTGCGTTACGAAAAAGAGTAAAAAGTAAAAACTTTTGAAACTCCTTAAAAATTAAATATCCGTAACCGAAATCATCCGAAACTATTGGATATCCGAAAAAAATCATATCCGTATCCGGTATAAAAATCATTCCTATATCCGTATCCAATCTGTATCCGAAATTTCATATCCGTAACATCCCTAATGATTAATTAATTCACACGAATGTTTACTAATGCAGTATTTATAATTCAAAACGATACGTATTTCCAGTAATGTCCTATGAGTCATTTTACAACAATTTAAACAAACATAAGATAGATGTATTAGACTCACAACCATATCTTGACAAAACTTAACTAAAGGTTGACTGGGAGAGAATGCCATGAGGCATTAAGTCCGCCTTTTGTACTTGATTTGTGCAATGAAGCTTAAATAAATAAATAAATAAAACTTTAGTACCCTCTTTCTTAAACGGGTCCATATAACCACTTTAAATTTTGGCAGACAGCCACGTGACGCAGCCCACCTGATGGTAAGCGGTCACTGCGACCTATTCTATTAAGGAACACTTCACCAGGAAGCGTCGCTCAATGTGCTGCCAGACTGTAAGCTCATAAGATCTTCGAGCCTTTGATTTCAAGTGTACTGGCTCCCACATTAATACTGCCGGAACAAAGCCAGAGCTGTTATGGCGGCAGATTTCACCTATGGTAGCTAGCCAGTCGGACTCTGAAAATGCCATACCACCAACCAAACTTACTAACCGACAGCACCGTAGCGCAACAGTTCCTCAGTGCTACTTAAAAGTTAAATTCATTGGGGTCGTTTTCTGTAAGGCAGGTACTTTCCCAGACATAAGTCGAGCGGCATATTCGAGTGCAAGATCCACTATTATCATCAGCCTATATACGTCCCCACTCCTGGGACACAGGCCTTATCTCAATTGTGAGATAGTGTGGGCCATACTCCACCACGCGGGCCTAGTGCGGGTTGATGGAGGGGTGCGTAAGGCAAGTGACCAACCGTAATGTCAGATGTTATCAACCCGCAAAATTGCCTCTGACTAGGCTTGACAACTAATATATCTAGTAGGTAAATATCAGCCGGGACGGTGCCTTCCGAAGCACGGAGACGCTCGAAATAAATGTCACTAAATGTGGTCAGAATGGTCACCCACCGTCTGTATCGCACACTGAGCAGCCCTATAGCTAACTCGACGCGTTTTTTATAAATAGCTGCCTAATAATGTTATATGGGTTAGCGATGCTGTTTTGTATTTAGTGTTAATATGCGCATGCTTACCTTACGGGAGCTCCGCTTCGCTCCGCTCCCGCCTTAGCCTTCATCAGTCGATTTTCGCCTCCGACGTTGTTTTTGTTTAAATAAATATCTCTCAAAATATAGTCTCCTCTGTGTGTTGGATGTTTTACTGTGACCGCAACGCGTTGTGAGCTATTTTTCCGCTCAAGGAGCGTTTTTGATCTTTGAGCGCAACATATTTAATATAATATAGTATTTTTAACCGGATTGTCGTCATATCTTGTTTAATTGGTTGATCTTTAATCTTTTATGTTAAATTGGTTAAAATGTAATAATTTATCATTTCTTATCTAGAACCGTGTTTAATCTGCTGATAAGATGATTGAGTTATTATGAAACAATAATTGCACACACGTTTTCACAAACTGAAATTACGAAATCGTGGGTTATTTTTTTTATTGCAATGTGTAAAAAGACGAGCAGATCGTACACCTGATGGTAAGCGCCACGTCTGCCCTTAGACAGTTCAGTGCCAAACAGTAACTAAGCAGTTACTGTCTGGCACCGCCCTGCGTCCGCTACACCGAGACGACAGTTATTAGGTCTCATATACTCAGTAATTTCACTACACTTCATTATCACGTAGTCATTTCACGGGCGGGTCAGAAAGTTAAGTTTGTGATTCTTAAGAGGCACTTCTTTTCTCAACAGGCCACAGACGTCGAGGTGCTGGTAGGGAAAAAAAGATTGATGTGCAAAAATATTGAAAAAAAAATCTATTTGCGGAATAAATTGTTTCATGGTGATTAAGGCAATTGGTCTGGTTCCCCTGTCAAGGGTTACGGAGGTCAGACGACAGTCACTGCATGCAATGTATGTTTTAGTAGTGGTAGAGCCATGCTGTTTTACAGTACGAATGGGCCGGCTAGTCCGGGGAAGTACCACCCTCTCACATAACACCAGCGTGAAATAATAGTGACTACTATTGTGTTTCGTCTGGTTTGTGAGAGTGCCGGAGGCCCACATCCCCATACCCCACAGGTCAGCAACGCGTCAGCGATCCCTCTGGTGTCGCAGATGGATGTCCATGGGCGGCGGTGATTGCTTTCCATCAGGCGAACCGCGCTGGCTCGTTTGACATAACATAAAAAAAAATCATGACATAACGCTCAAAAATTAAACAACCAAGGTTCGAACTTGGGACTCCCAGTGTGTCTTAAAAATTCCTTCCACTGCTCCGAGGGAGTAAATATAAGAAGTACCCAAACTATTTTGGGAAAGGACATCATCCATTTTGTATGGAGATTTGGGATAAAAAAAAAAGTTAGCGGCCAGAAATAAATTATGTTTTGTTGGAATGGGGACAGGTGTAGAATAATTTTTTTGTATGGCGACAATACTCTATATACCTTAGATAACGATCTATAAGTGAAATAAATAACATCGTCTTACCATTTTATGTAAGATCTGGTATGATTAATACTATACAATTTTCACCTGAACTACTACTATTTTGATCGCCTCCGCAAAGCCGCTAAGTGGCTAAGCCGCTCGGGTATAAAACCCGGAGATAGTGGGTTCGATTCCAACCTAAGGTCTGGTTGGTGGTAGGGCTTTTTCAGAGTCCGACTGGCTAGCTACCATAGGTGAAATCTGCAGCCATAATAGCTCTGGCTGTGTTCCGGCAGTATTAATGTCAGCCAGTACACTTGAAATCAAGGGCTCGTCAATAGCCACAAGACTGGCACCGGCTTGTCCCCTTCACACCAATTGGGTGTGAAGGGGAAAACGGGAGAGTTGAGTGCGTAGTGGGACTTAGTCTCGAGTCCCACACACGATCGCTAGTCTGCAGCTATGGTGCGAAAATGCGTTCTCCTCCTCAAAAAAAAATATTACACTTGAAATCAAAGGCTCGAAGATTAGATGAGTCTACAGTCTGGCAGCACATTGAGCGACGCTTCGTGGTGAAGTGTCCCTCAATGGAATAGGCCGCAGTGGCCGCTAACCATCAGGTGGGCTGCGTGTGTGTCTGTCAACTGACTTAGTATAGTACTGATTATTATAAAACAAAGATGGTACCTATTAAGATTAAGGAATTGATATGACGAGCACAGGGAAAAAGGGGCGGGGGGAGGGGGCGGAGGGCGGAGGTGACTGCTATATTAAGACAAGTTTTTACTTGAGTGAACCGCGTAAGTATTGTACAACTAAAATCCTGAAAACGGCTACTTCCCATTTTGTAAACTTCCCATTTGTTAAACCTCAATCTGTGCCTACTCAAAAGTTGCGTTTGGTAAACATTTTATTTACTTCATACATTTAGACCCATTTCGATAGTTTACCAAATGGGACTAAATGTATGAAAAACGTATGTAGTAAATAAATGGATATCTGGAGGAAAACCAGCTGATCAGTGACCGTCAGTACGGATTCCGACGTGGACGGTCAGCTGGTGACCTCCTTGTCTACCTGACCCACCGATGGGCAGAAGCAATTGAAAGCAAAGGTGAAGCGCTGGCATTGAGTTACATTGTAGTTCAATGAGCGCTGGCGGTCAGTTTGGACATAGCTAAAGCTTTTGATCGGGTGTGGCATAAGGCATTGTTGTCGAAGCTTCCCTCATATGGTCTGCCACTGAAACTATGCAAATGGGTCGCCAGCTTCCTTGCGGAGCGTAGCATCAAGGTTGTAGTTGATGGCTTCTGCTCTGACTTAAAACCGGTGAATGCTGGTGTACCAACTTCTTCCTTTTGACCGTATCCAACGTCGAGCAACCCGGATTGTCGGTGCCGAGAGTCTTGCCGGTTGCTTAGATCCTCTGGCATTGCGTAGAGACATTGCGTCCCTGTGCATCTTCTACCGCCTATATCATGGGGAGTGTTCCGAGGAATTATTTGGTTTGATTCCTGCTGCTAAATTCCACCACCGTACAACCCGCCACAAAATGCAGTTTCATCCAAACCACTTGGACGAGTGGCGATCAACTACCGTACGTTTCTGCAGACATTTTCTGCCGCGCACGACTATTCTATGGAACCAGCTTCCCGCAGCGGTGTTTCCAAGCCAATACGACATAAATACCTTCAAGAAGCGAGCATATTCCACCCTTAAAGGCGGGCAACGCGCCTGTGACCCTAAGGGGGTCTCGGGTGCTTATGGGCGGCGGTGATCACTTATCATCAGGTGACCCACTTGCTCGTTTGCCCCCCTATTACACAAAAAAAAAAACAAATTGTTTTCGGTCTAAGGGCGGAAACTGTGTGAAGCGGGACCCGCGCGCGGTTCATACAAAAGTCTCCCGCGCGGTCGCGGCACGGGTCACTTTTGTATGAAATGAAACCGCGCGGGTGCCCGCTTTACGCAGTTTCAGCCCTTATGTCTTACTTGGTATCATATCTCCGAAACCAAATAGATTTCGACTTTGACGCCATAGTAAAAAATAATGAGGCTTATGTGTACTATACACTTTTGTAATTAAAATTGATGGCCGCTAAAAAAATTTTTTATCCCAAAATGGATGATGTCCTTTATTCATCACTAGGGCTGCCGTCCGTTCGGATTTCCCCGAATATGTTTTTTTTTTATTTATTTTTTATTGACAAATAAGTGAGTATTTGCCCGCAATCTCACCTGATGGAAAGCGACGATGCGGTCGAGGGTGGAGCATACTCACCTATGAATAGCCTTTTTACTCTGGCCTTAAGAACGCCAAGGTCATATTTGTCCTAGTTAGGGCGTCCGACAGGGGTTTTGGAAAGTGTGGACACTTTTGATGTCAGGGGAAATCCCATACTAATCATACCATATTACGTCACATTGTTTTGAATTTTCTTAAAGATGCCTATTATTTCTTGCGGTTGCATATTACTCGATTTTAATAATAAGCTATCTACCTATCTATATAAATGAAAATGAATAGCTGTTCGTTTGTCTCGCTAAAACTCAAGAACGGCTGAAGCCTGAACCGATTTGACTAATTTTAGTCTTGAAATATTCGTGAAAGTCCAGGGAAGGTTTAAACGATGAGAAAATATTATGGAAAAATTGCGAGGAAATACCTAAAACGACAATTCCGTTTTCCCAGACAAACTGTTCTTACCTGTCAAACGTTTGATATTCGTTGGTTTAATCTATTATGGTTTTTTTATATTGAGGCAAGTGATACGAAGTTCACAGGGTCAGCTATTAAATAAGTAAAAATTTATAAAAATATAACGATGTTATTATTTTTGTTCTAAAAATACTTTTCCAGCGGTGTCCGGGGAAGAAAACATATTTGGCCCAAATATCCGGGATATTAGCTGTGTTAATCCGGCAGCCCTATTCATGACAGATCTTCGTAAAAATAACCTGCGAAGGTCAGTTGTGTAGAGATGTCATTGACAGACAGTCAGTCTGTTCTATATTTACATGATATGATGTATATAAGTCCGACCATTAAAATAAAAATAAAAACTCGCCATATTGCGGAAAAATATTGGAACTAATTTCTTCATGTGGCAACAATCAAATGAAAAAACAATAAGATGTTAATTATTTTATATTAATAATAAGAAAATTATGTTTTGTTGCTGTACATTATGTTGGTGGTCCTATAAATACAAAATGAATAAATAAATAAATAAATAGCTGACTGTCAAAGTGTGTGATGTCAATTGTCAACCGTGCCTCTTTACTATTGGATATTGTGAGTTGTTTGTGAGTATAACCATAGCAACCGAGTTTTGCTATAACCATAGGTAATGAGTACACATCGTTATCGCGCGGGCAGTTTGGGGGCGACGCATAGATGACCGAAGGGCTGTCACACGTATATAACGAGTATCAGAATATTTGCATGTTTTTTTATTCTTTAAATTAAAGCCTTTCATATTATGTATATTCCTTATGAGGATAAATACATTATGAGGATAAATAGAATATTATTTCTATTTTGATATAATATTCAAAATTGGGACAAAGTAGTGTAGAAGCGTTGTTTAAGTTAGCAACACTTTCTCTGAGGGTAGATTCAGTCCAGTAAGTCAGAAATTGACATCATACAGCTATAAATGAGTAATTAGGATAAAAACAACATTTTCATAAAATTGGTTAAGTTATCGAAACCGAAAAAAATCGTAAGGTAACATTGTTGTGTCAGTTGTCGATTTAGGATTACAAATAGATTCAATGCATAATATCGATTTAAAAATCGATATTTTTATTGGTCAAATATAATTAAAAAAAAAAAGATCAATGCGTGGCAACCCTATTCGTCAGTATCCACGCGTCGCCCCGAAACTGCCCGCGCGATAACGATGTATAGTAATGAGGCGCCTCCAGAGCAGGTTTTTTTATTTTCTTGGTGAAGCTATACCTTCTCTGATCGAATGTTCATTATAAAACTATATTGTGTATGTTTTACTAATATACTAATTACTAATAATAATATAAAGAGGAAAGATTTGTTTGTATGTTTTGAATAGGCTCCGAAACTACTGAATTGATTTAGAAAATTCTTTCACTGTTGGAAAGCTAGACTATCCCCGGGTGACATAGGGTACTTTTGATCCCGGAAATATGGGGGGAAGGGGGGATAATTGACAAAATAAATTACGCGCGGGTGAAACCGCGGTGACAGCCTCCAGTAAAACTATATTCGTGTATGCTTTTAAAGTTTATCCTATTAAATCCTAAGTATATTATGGATTTGATAGATACCCTAATTATACTTTCATTATAAAAGCGAAAGTATCTGTATGTTTGTCCGTTGTCTGGCACCCATAGTTCAAGCTAGTCTAATTTTATGTAATTTTACTTTTAGGTCAATAAAGTTTTTTTACATATTTAAAGGATTCGAACGCACGACTTCTCAATGAATAGTCTAAACACAGGCAAAACCACGAGAGGATATTGTATATAAACGTGTTTATCCAATAAGGAAAATGGCTAACGTATTAAATTTTATACAGCCTTGATGCTACCTTGTGGTGACGTCACGTTATTTTTTAATTATGGCGCCAAAACAATGACAATTACAGTTGTCTGTGATCACATCGATTGTCAAAAGTAAATAATTAAATATCCTGGGACATTACTCTCACACAGCACAATCTAGCCCCAAACTTAGCACAAAAAAAAAATACAATGCCAGCCTATTATGAAAACAAATATAGAAAAATAAAAAACATAATAAATATTTTTGTAACCAAATTAATAATGCTTAAAATTCCTACGGGAAACGTTTCATTCCCGCGGGATTTTTGAAAAAATAAATTACGCGTGGGTGAAACCGCGGGCGGAAAGCTAGTTTTTCCCCATATTTTCTCATGGTTTAAACCTTCCCTATGCCTTCCCTGGACTTCCACGTTTCAAGACTAAAATTAGTCAAATCGGTTCAGCCGTTCTCGAGTTTTAGCGAGACTAACGAACAGCAATTCATTTTAATTTATAAAGATTTAGAAAACTTTATTACCTCGGTAAATACTACTAGACAATCGAGACGTTGCGTTATCATTAATAACAATAAATCGTCAAAAAAGTTCCGGTTCCATTATCAGAGCAACTCCACGACAGAATAATTTTGCATTTTCATCCGATTTAAACATTCATGCATTTCAGCTCAATTGCAAGGTTTGATGAAAGACAATCATTGGGGCAGGCGGCAGGTGAAACTAAATACTCGAAAAAGCTTGTAAACCAAAGAATTAATAACTTTAAACTCGGTGCCGTAAGCAGTGGAAAGGTCAAAATGTTATTTCGGCAGTTGTCAAATGAACACTGTCTTTGAATGCACTTTCTAAAAGACAGTGGATTTTGGCGCGCTGTGGCCATTTTGAATTTTTTGACGTTTGATTAAAACAGTGACCATCAATAACATGACTTCAAAGATGGAAGCCCTTTTCCATGCAAATAAATAAATAAAATAATCTCTCTGGACAAGGATAAACATTACTTACCTATATGTATAGGTCCTTTTTTTTGTAAATACATACTTAATATACATACATAGAAACACCCAGACCGATACAAACAGACATGTTCATGCACACAAATGTTTGTACCGTGCGGGGATCGAACCTGCTACCATACATAATATTTCTATGCCTGCTACCTCTGGTGTAATATTTGACTTCTTGATTTCTCGACATTAATATTGCCGGAACACAGCCAGAGCTAAGAGAGAAGGAATTATTTAAATATTTCGGCAATATTCTGTAGTACGGAACTGTACGGAACCAAACATGACTATAATAGTGTTCAATGCTTAGTCGTATGGATACAGAAACGGAGGGATTGCAGAAACACAGCCGGAACAAAGCAAGTGTATAGGGTGACCACGCTGGATGGACTTAATCAGGACATTGTAAACCTTTAACTTGTTTGACATACCTGTGACTTTTTTATATTTTATTTACCTATTTTATTGTATTTTCTTTGGGAAAAAAAACTATTTCAAATACGAATAAAAAAAAACTACCATAACATATAAAACATAAATCAGCAAAGTTTCCACCAATAAAAATTAACAAACATATCAATAAATTAAAATAAATACAATTATCAAATTACAAAAACAAAATTACAAATTATAAAATCATTAAATTAAATTAGAAAATAAAATGTCAACTGCATTAATTTTACCATTTATTTTAATAATCTAACAGACATAAAAAATTCAGACAATGTCAAACACAGAAAAAATTATAGTAAAGATATCTGATAATGTACTATAATTATAATTGCAATTGAACATTGATAAACCCATAAAAAACAGACGAAATTATTTGACGAGCCATTTGGTGCTCTGTTCACCATAAGTTGTCCTTTAGCCGCTATATTGGCAGCATTGCCTACGCTTTGTAAATCTGTCAAAAAACAGATTGAAAGTATTGAAAACAACAGTACCAATATAGCGGCTAGGGGACTTCTGATCGTGAACGTCCACTACAGATCGTTCACGATAAGAAGTCCTCTAGATGAGAGTCGATTGTTGTCAAATACGATGTTGTCATTTGGCTGTGTTGACTGTTACATCAAGAGGTCGCGGTTCGGTCTGGGTATTTCTCTATTATGATATGTACATGTATTAATTTACAAAAAAAAAAATTACGACTTCTCATCTCAGCCAGTAAATCAAATCGTTTGTCAAAACGGCAATACCTGGTCACCGTAGCTACAAGGCTTATACCTCCATCTCGCTTGCACACTCCCCGTCCCTCTCTAGCGGAGCTTCTATCAATTTATATACTTATTGATTCAGAGGTCGTCCGAAGTACGGTCAGAATAAAAACTTCAAGAGCCTAATGGCTTATTTTTATCGTGAGGAGGCACAGTCGAATAGTAGTTTGATCCAATTGGTCTGGTTCCCCTGTCAAGGGTTACGGAGGTCAGATGGCAGTCGCTGCAATGTAATAACTGGACTTGCATAATCCTAGAACATGATGGAAGCGTACCTGCTTAGATTGTAATTAAAAGTTTCAAATAAGTTTTTTTTATACTACATCAGTTGGCAGGCAGACAGGCACGCAGCCCACCTAATGGTAAGGGACCACTGCTATTCCATTCCATTGAGAGACACTTCACCATGTAGCGTCGCTCAATGTGCTGCCAGACTGTAGGCTCATCTGATCTTCAGGCCTCTGATTTCAAGTGTATGCCAAAGCTGTTATGGCGGCAGATTTCACCTGTAATGATGCTAGCTAGCCAGTCGGACTCTGAAAAAGCCCTACCACCAAACAAAAGTATTTTTTCTTTGGTGAATGAATTAAAACTATAATTAGGTAAATCAATAATTTACTTGCGATTTACATGAATTTACATAATATAAACATATTATTACAATACTAGCGTTGCTATGGGGCATCGAACGTACACCCAATTTCTTAATCGATTTCTTCTTAATTCTCCCAAATTACATTCATTAACTAAATTATTTAATATAAAAAAAAAGTAATATTCACGTTTGAAAAAAAGGCAATGAAATTGTCAATGAATGAATCAGATGAGCCTACAGTCTGGCAGCACTTTGATCGACGCTTCCAGGTGAAGCGTCCCTCAATGGAATAGGCCGCAGTGGCCGCTTACCATCAGGTGGGCTGCGTGCCCGTCTGCCGGCCAACTGACCTAGTTAATTTTTTTTATTAAAAGTAGCCGTCCGCTGCTGACGGTACTATTCAAAACAGCCACATCCGGTCACTCGTGCTAACACTTGATTACTACACAAATATCTGCGGATTGCTTGTCTGTCTGTGTCGTCTAAGTAACGATAATGTATTGTCTAAGTAAGATATCGGATGGGCCACTTTATTTAATACTAGCTTTCCGCCCGCCGCGGTTTCAATCGCGCGTAATTTCTTTTTTCAAATAGGTAGGTATTTATAATAATTCAAATTAAAATTCATTTATTGCGGACAAAAAAAATCCATGGGTTTGTAATACATTATGCTTAAAAGACTAGGTGTTAGTACTTACATTATATTAAATAAAATAAAAAAATAATACATTAATTAATTCTTAGACGTAACACTTTGGACTTTGTACCGCGCTTATGTCGGGGGCATAAGTGCTATTATCGAACTGCAAGTGTTTACCGTGATGTGCTGTTGACCGTACTTAAGAGGCACTCCGTGCGGTTGACACCTAGAAGAACTACCGTCCACTGTATGTGTCATCAATCGCACGAAATGCCTCACAATAGGCGCATGCGTATCATCTGCCACCGTTCTCACATAATGAATGACATCTTATTGTTTTTTTATTTGATTGTTGCCACTTGAAGAAATGAGGTATTCCACGAAGCACACCCAGAGGAAGCACACCTAAAGTATTCCACGAAGCACACCTACGAATATCACTCTCATAGTGCGGAGACTAACAAATAAAAATTTAGTTCCAATATTATCCCGCAATATGGCGATGTTTTTTATTTTAATGGTTGGGCTGTACATAGTCACTTTCGCACTAAAAGAAATTCTGGTATTTGCATGTTTTGGCAGTTCCTACCATATGAGTTATTTTTATATCATAGAAATTTTAAGAATTGCTCCGCAGTAATAAATTATTCTTTTTGATCTATTTTCTGAGTCTTTTTTTTTGGTTCTCTGGCTATTGCCGCCCAGAGTACGGCAGATTAGATATTTATTTTTTTAAAGATGCATTCTGTTTTTTTTTTTCTTTTTTTCTTCTAAGATTAATAGGGGATAGCTGTTCTGAGTCACCCAAACAAAAAATTACCTCATAGCACAGAATATATACTAAAGTAATAGTAACTTATTTTATACTAGCCTTCCTTTTCACCCGCGCGGAAGTCCACATTTCCGGGATCAAAAGTACCCCAAGTTCACCGGGGATAGTGTAGCTTTCCAACAGTGAAAAATGTATTCAAATAGGTTCAGTAGTTTCGGAGCCTATCCAATACAAACAAACAATCAAATCTTTCCTCTTTTTAATACATAATATTAGTAACTTATTTTATATTTATTAAATGCTTTCGTTGCTGACGGTACTCAGTCTGAACGGCCGCATCCGGTCAGTGCTCGCTAGACATGAGACAGATATATCAAAACGTATCTTATATCGGCTAACAGTTCGATATCATATCATATCGATATAGGATTTTACGTAACCGATATTTCAAAAACTAAAAACTTTAAGGCGTCTCCCAGACCAAAAGTCTTGTTTTTAACGGCTCTCAACTCCTTATTTAATGCATATACAACAGTTTAAAAAATAAGTAAATAATCTTTGTAGTTTTATCTTAAAATTCCACGTTTAAAGTTTGTGTTTATCTTTATTTATCACTACCAAAACTGACTTAGAAAATACGTCTAAAATAATATTATTTCATGCACTCCTCCTAATTTAAACGTGTTTTTTAAATTTGGCTTGCGCCAATCGATAGACAATCAAAAAAACTATAAATTGGCTGCTAAAAATTTGGAAATCATCCTTTTCTTGATTTTTACGGATTATTATTCATAATTTCGGACGGCCATTTCTCTCACGCGGCTCACGCGCCCACAACGGGTAGCGGGCGGCAGTCGGTCGCTAGCTGTGCTACGGGGAACCCGTGTCGCTCGCTCACACACGTGACAGATCGGTGAGACAGCGACACCTAGCGACACAAACAAGCACTGACGTTTGCTTGCTTTGTTTACGCAAGGACGATTTATATTGTGAGGCTGAGGTGTGTCTTGTATTAAATGCGAAAGGACGATTTAATTATCTTGTTTAATAATAGTAGTGTAGTAAAACTATATCAATGGCGAATGCTACACGCTCGATTTAATATAAATATAAATATCTCTGGACATTATTCACACAGCACCATCTAGCCCCAAACTAAGCATTAGCTTGTGCAGCACTAAGCATTAGTTGTGCTATGGGTGCTAGACAACGGATAAACATTACTAATATACTTTTTTTTGTAAATATACATTATTATAAATAGAAAAACCCAGACCGATACAAACAAACATGTTCATGCACACAAATGTTTGTACCGTGCGGGGATCGAACCCGCGACCTCTGGTGTAATAGCCGACTTCTCGACCATTACACCAAATGGCTCGCCAAAATCGCGATAACTTTCCAAAAGTGAATGAATTTTACAAATCGATCAGTAGGTACCTACGACGGTAAATTTCACTGACTACACTAGGCCGTCTCCTCGGTTTCACTTCACCCGCGCGTAATTTCTTTTGTCAATAATTATCCTATAATCCTGCCTGTCGTATGTCACCCGGGCCGGGAATAGTACCCGGGTGACTTTCCAAAAGTGAATGAATTTTCCAAATCGGTTCAGTAGTTTCGCAGCCTATTCAATACAAACCAAGACTGAGTCATGAGTCTTGAGTTGGTGTATTACATTATCCAATGTAATACACCAACGAATGATATTTAAAAAAATTGAATAATAAAAAAAGAAGAACTAAACAATCTCAAACCAAAAAAAATGTTCAAAAAGTTTTTTTGGACTATTTGGGATTTGAATTAATGTTCACATATTACGTCAGCGTATTTGCACTCGGCCACCGAGCGTTGTATAGATATGCCGAAATAAGCGATGAAGTACGGCGCGCACCAACAGACGTGAATAGGGGTCCAAAGATCAGTATTGTTTGCTCGCAGAGGTCCGTTGGAACATGAGTCACTTTACAATATTATTTACATGCTTTATCCAATATTGCACTCGTAACCGTCACAGTTGGTTTAATTTTGTTAAAAAACATCCAAAATGTCAACTAAACGATTTAAAATTTACACCACAGGATGCGCTATTTCTTGCCGCACATTTTTATAGAACATTTACTAAAAACTGTTTACTTTTTACACTTATTAGAATAATATTTAAACGGAGCAATTTTAATACGTGTACTTTGGTGAAACGTTGCGGACCCTCCCAATCGCTAGTGTATTCATCAGGGGGTGTTCTCCGGGTAGTATCATCAAGCGGCTTTGAGCTATCATCAACATCGGCCAGAGCGGCGGTGTGGCTCGCTTCAGCCTCTTTGCTTGCTGGCGGCCGGTGTTGTTGAGCGCGTTGAGGTTGTAGCGCAGCGTGGTGAGGCGGGAGGAGAACAGTCACTCCTTTCCTCAAGATACTCCCACTTAGGACCCAAGGGTATTCCCGGGTAGAAAAATCAATAGGTGTTCTCCGCTTAGTATTACCAGGGGGTGTTTTCAGGGTATTAAAATCATGGGTGTTCTCCAGGAAGCATCATCAAAGGGGTGTTCACCGGGTTGTTGCATCGGGGGTTGTTTTCAGGGTAGTCACATCAGGAGGTGTTCTCCGGGTAGTATTACCAGGGTGTTTTCAGGGTATTAACATCATAGGTGTTCTCCGGGAAGTATCATCAAAGGGTGTTCACCGGGTTGTTGCATCAGAGGGGTGTTTTCAGGGTAGTCACATCAGGGGGTGTTCTCCGGGTACTATTACCAGTGGGATGTTTTCAGGGTATTATCATCATTCAACGTGCAACGTGGTCAGTCACGACCCTGAGGATTGGGATACGGACACTGCGTGCTATTTCTCTCGTAGAATATCTACTCCAGTCAACGAAATTCTAACTTTGCCATTTTAGTTGTAAAGCTGAAACTGACGCTAAAAGGACAATGCTCAAAAAGAAGCTAGGTTGGAATCAAATTATTGGTAATAATATGTAATTAAATATTCCATAGGGGGCATCATCGAAATCAATGGTGGTATGTGTGAAATTGCTATTCAGATTTTTCTGGGGTCACATAAAGTATCAGTTACATAGTTACTGAATAATAAACGCACTTGTTGACCCAAATCTATAAAAATTAGAAGGAAATCTCTTAGGGTGTGTCGGAGGATGCATAAAAATCATTCCAATTGGAAAATATGAAAAAACCCCGTTTTAAATAGCGAAAAATATTGTTCGTGCTAATTTTCGCACATTGTACGCGATTTCCTAGAAAACGGGGCGCGATACGCGTAAAATGATTATAACCTTTTTTGTAGACAAAGTAATTCTCTACAGCTTTTGTCTAAAACTTTTTCTCTTAATTCTGTTAGTTTTTGAGATTATCGGGAAAAAGTAATTTTTCACCCTCTTCCATTTTTTCGAATGACCCCGGTGACACCACCCCGCCCCGCATTTTTAGTATGTTATCATTATCACGGGGTCATTAACGAAAAGGACAATGCTCATCTAGTATGAAAAACAATCCAGCCTGGAATCAAATGAAAAGTATCTCTAATTATTGGTAATAATATGTAATTAAATATTCCATAGGGGGCATCATCGAAATCAATGGCGGTATGTGTGAAATTGCTATTCAGATTTTTCAGGGGTCACATAAAGTATCAGTTACATAGTTACTGAATAATAAAAAATATTTTTATAATTTTTTATAAAAATATTATATTTTTTAGCACCTATTCAGTAAAGTTGTAGCTTCTCATTGGTGCAAGAATTTTTAGAATCGGTCTTGTAGTTCCTGAGATTAGCGCGTTTACAGAGACAAACAAACTGTTACGCTTTATTATATTAAATAATAATAATTATATACAATTATATAATATAATTATATTAGATATAGCCATTTTACACACTTTTAAACCGCAACTTTATCTGTTTACTCCTTTAATTGATACTTTATGTGACCCCTAAAAATCTGAAAAGCAATTTCACACATACCGCCATTGATTTCGATGATGCCCCCTATGGAATATTTAATTACATATTATTACCAATAATTTTACAGATACTTTTCATTTGATTCCAACCTGGTTTTTTTTTGAGCATTGTCCTTTGATTCATCTTTTCAGCTAAAGTGGCAAAGTTAGAGCTTCGTTGACTGGAGTAGATATTCTACGAGAAAAATAGCACGCAGTTTCCGTATCCCAATCCTCAGGGTCGTGACCACGTTGCACGTTGAATGATGTTAATACCCTGAAAACACCCCACTGGTAATAGTACCCGGAGAACACCCCCTGATGTGACTACCCTGAAAACACCCCTCTGATGCAACAACCCGGTGAACACCCTTTGATGATACTTCCTGGAGAACACCTATGATGTTAATACCCTGAAAACACACCCTGGTAATACTACCCGGAGAACACCTCCTGATGTACTATACCTGCTGTAATTTTTACTCGTAAAACTTCTGATAATCCTCTAAGAGTTTTTTTTCAATCTAGATATCCGTTGAAAATATCGAAAAAACCGTTTGAATCGAATTCTTCTTTTGTATTAAAAATCTTTCATGTTCAAATTTGTATTTTCAAATAGAGAACAAAAAAATTAAAATTAATCTTGTTGTATTTTATCGTACTGAAAAACATTTCGATTCTACTTTTATGATGTGTGTATCTACAAGATACTTTTTTTGCTATGACAATTAATATTCAGTCTGCTAATAGTGGCTTTATAATGTTAGTAATAGTTTGGCGCTAGCTAACTAGATGGCGCTCATATTATTACCGATGGTTACGAAATAAGGGGTGAGGTGAGGTGGGGGTAAGTGAAGGTGAAATGCTCAAAGTCATTTGCTCTGGGTAAGGCCTTAATATCAAAACCAAAACTCAAAACTGTACATCGAAAAACTGTAACAAAACTCATATCGCCGAAACTATTCATAACCGTACTATCGATATCTTTGGTCAGTTGATATTCGCCTTTTCTCTTTCTGATTCGGTATACTTACATTGGAGTAAAAGAGATGAGGCGGTTATTCAGATATTACGGCGTAATGAATAGGCGATTTCCGCTCTTATTTGCTAGCAATAAGAGTCAATTTATCTTGTATCGATTATTTATGTTTTAAGTATATTTCGCGGCATTTTTATATTCGCAAGGGATACACATAGCAAAAGGGAATCAAGCTCGAGCGTAATAAGGATTAATTATTTTTATTGTTTTAATTTACAATAATTTGGTTTAAGTGCTTTTTATAGTGTTATGATAAGTGAGTGAAGAATGTTTGTTATTGTTTATTTTTAACCGACTTCAAAAAAGGAGGAGTTTTTATTTTTATTTTATGTATGTCCGTCGATTTCTCCGTCAATTTTATTGTGGACCGATTTAAATAATTCTTTTTTTATTTGAAAGTGCATAGTTCCGGGGCGGTCCCATTGTCACCATGCCAGGATCTGATGATGGGATCCCGGGAAAATCAAGGGCAAACCTCAACCTTTATAGCCGCACACTACGCGTTTCCTCTGAAGCCATTCAAGTTTTTGCGTCCGATAGACATCATTTTATGTTGATGAGCTGATGATGGAAGGTACAACTCCTTAACGGTTAGGAGTTAGGGGATAATTCTTTCAGTATTGTAGGAATATGTGAACCGTTAGTTGTATTTCATGCACTTTTGCAGCAAAGCTGATGATGGAAGGTACAACTCCTTAACGGTTAGGAGTTAGGGGATAATTCTTTCAGTGTTGTAGGAATATGTGGACCGTTAGTTGTATTTCATGTACTTTTGCAGCTAAGCTGATGATGGAAGGTACAACTCCTTAATGGTTAGGAGTTAGGGGATAATTCTTTCATAATTCTTTCAGTGTTGTAGGAATAAGTGGACCGTTAGTTGTATTTTTTTTTTATTTTTTTTTTATTTTTTTTTTGGGAGAAGAATCGATATGTGATATCGGATATCATATCCGATATTGAAGCTCCATATCGGTTACATATCGGCTAATGTAAAATATCGGAAACGCCCATGTCTAGTGCTCGCACTTCATTACTACACAAATATCTGCGGACTGCTTGTCTGTCTGTCTCAATAACAATACCTCCTAGTTTAATTACTTAACTACTTTGAGATGATGACATGCGAACGAAAATATGACCGCGTTTTGGATCTTCGTATTGTTCATTATTAAAATCCAAAATCAAAATTAAAATGACTGGTTTATTTCATGAATAAAGCATAATTTATGTATATTTTGATTTTTGAGGATTCAGCGTTTTACTTATGAATCGGTAGTTTATTTTTTACTCGTAGCCTTCCGCCTGCGGTTTTACTTGCGAGTAAGTTTTTTTAATATCCTCTCTGACCTCTAATTTTCTGGATCAAAAGTACTCTATGTCACTCAGTTTCCAACAGTGAAAGAATTTTTCAAATCGGTTCAGTAGTTTCGGAGCCTATTAACAAACAACGTTCAAATCTTTCTTCTTTATAATATTAGTATAAATTAATTATCAATGATACTACATAATGACTCTATCACTGACTTCAAAATACGTATACGTGTGCCAATTTTCATTTAAATCCGTTCAGCTGTTTAGGCGTGATTGAGTAACAAACATCTAAACTTCCAAACATCCAGACTTTCGTCGACCATATTATAATCGTCATTTGAGTCATATTAGTTTTCCAAATAAAATATCATCATAGTTAAAAGCTCGAAGATTCGATGAACCTACAGTCTGGCAAGAGATTGAAGTGTCCCTCAATGGAATAGGTCGCAGTGACTGCTTACCATTAGGTGGGCTGCGTGTCTGTCTGCCAACTGATGTAGTAAAAATATTATTAGTAGGTACCTTTTAACTATTAATATTTAAATGTCTGTTTGTCCGTAGCTGGTGGGAGCTCCCTGCGGTCATCACGGGCAGTACACGTTCTACAAGGCCATCCGTCTGACGGGCAGCAAGGAACGGATTTACGCCATCGGAGACTTCTTCTTCGTTAGGATCTGGCAGGACTCCGAGCTGGTCTCCGTTGGTAAGTGGAAGCCTGGTCTGGTAACTAGGAAGGCCTTTAAATTAAGCACCATAGGTAATTCACAGAGCACTCCTTCTGCGAGGAAGTGATGTCGCAGAAGGAGGCAGCGGAGCGTTAGCGCGAGGAAGACTACCTCGCTGTTCCCCTCCGGCGCAGACGGCCAGGCCGGAGAAGGCGAGCTCACTTAGCACGCCTTCTCCAGCCTGTGGGCTGACCTGCGGGCGGGGGTAGCACCCCAACAGGTCGCCTGGGACAAGTCTGAGGGTCATCTAGTTACTCGGGTGGCCCTCCCTAGGCGCCACTCTGACTTGAGGCCTCTCAAGTCGGGGTACCCGGGGATGGGCTGGTCAATAGCCACAAGGCTGGCACCGGCTCGCCCCAATCGGGTGTGAAGGGGAAACCGGGGGAGTTTTTTTTATACTAAGTCAGTTGGCAGACAGGCACGCAGCCCACCTGAAGGTAAGCAGCCACTGCGGCCTATTCCATTGAGGGACGCTTCACCTAGAAACGTCGCTCAATGTGCTGCCAGACTGTAGGCTCATCTGATCTTGGAGCCTTTGATTGCAAGTGTACTGGCTCCCACATTAATACTGTCGGAACACAGCCAGAGCTGTTATGGCGGCAGATTTCACCTGTACCGCCTGTGCGGTAGCCAGTCAAACTCTGTTTTTTTTTTAATTGCAATTTGCAACAAGACGAGCAGATCGTACACCTGATGGTAAGCGTCACGTCTGCCCTTAGACAGTTCAGTGCCAAACAGTAACT
Source organism: Mecyna flavalis (assembly GCA_949319885.1). NCBI lineage: Eukaryota > Metazoa > Arthropoda > Insecta > Lepidoptera > Crambidae > Mecyna > Mecyna flavalis. The sequence continues at coordinate 1,329,001 of OX439422.1, forward strand.
AAGCAGTTACTGTCTCATATACCCAGTAATTTCACTAGCTTCAGTGCCCTTTCCCCGAAACACAGAAGTGCTTGGCACACTTCTATTTCACGGGAAAATATCTGGCACTGCGGTGGTACCCACTTAGACGGTCCATCCAGTACAGGAACCTACCACCTGGTAATTCTTCAACTTCCAGAACTGTCCCCCCTATTGACCGCCCCCCTGTTGTTACAGGCGAGCTGCAGCTGCTGTGGACTGACCGCGTGTCGGACCAGACCCTGGTCAGTCTCCGCCTGTACTTCCTGCCTGAGAATACGCCTGACGGACGAGGGTTGCATGGAGAGGTGAGTCATGCCACAGTATTACAAATTGTTAAACTGTGGTCATTTGAGATTTCATTTCAGCTTTGGCATCAGATAAATTGAGCTGATTTTATTTATTTATTGAAGACCAAGATTTACAAAACTAATCTCTAATAGGTCCTCACAAATCGAAAACTGTTAAGCGTCTTTAAATACAATTTAACTTATTTTTTTCTTTTGTTTTAAATTGAACCTCACGACGTTTTAGTGAGTACACCTATCTTGATATTTTTTTTTATTCGACAAAATTCCATCAACGTAGCTCTATTTCAAATTTGAACGAGATCGGACAAGTAATTTTTGTGTTTGATGACTGTACTATTTACAATTTTTCTGATTCGGGACGAAACGGGAATTGAATAGGAATGTGGGACGAAATGGTAATTTTTTGGAATGTGGGACGAAACTTTGGGACGAAACAGGAATAAATCGTTTAGAATTAAGATAAACCTAAAATTAAATGTGTATTTTGTTTATCTATCTACATAATGTTAATGGTGTTCTCATTAATAAATCACTCCAAATTAATTTGAAGAGCAGCGCGCGTTTTTATTACTCTATGGCGGTTAATGAAAAGATCAAATGTCAAAAAAATAACCCAAAAATAAAAAAAAAAAGGATATTAAGATTATCAATTCAACTGTACAGTCGACAGCACATCAGAATACCCGACTCTGTTAAATTTCTACAACCAATTTTCAGCTTTATTCACTACACATAGAGTTCTCTTTCAATTGAGATTTTTTGACAGATTAGGGTAGGTTGATTTGCTGCCGTCAGTATACAGTAATTTCAAGGTAAAAAAAAAATCTGCTACATAAAGAAAATTAGCAGGAATTAATATAATCTGTTGTGAAATTGTTCCAATGGCGTATTGTATTTGGACCCTGCACTATGCGTCAAGGGTCATTGGTTCGAATGTCATTCACGGTAAACATTACTGTGATGAACATGCAAAATGTTTATCCTATATATTATTATTTATTAAAATCCTCATACAATGTAACTTTAAAATGTGAAGTGATGTTTTAAACCTTCAGCTCCATTATAATCAATAATAATATCATTAGTGGTTACGTAACCAGTTTTTTTACCTCCATGTTAAATAACATCCAATTTGAGACCGAGTTACATAAACGTATCGATAAAATCTTATTTATAAATTTAGTAAATATTGAGACAACAATACATGTAAGAATCATGACCTACTATTTCAGCAAGTAGGTATAATAATATACATAAATAATAAATTAGTACAGTAGATTATCGTGTCTCAAATTTTTATAAATTTTTGTTGACAAAAATGTAGAATAATAATAAAAACAAAATATTCGCTCGTTTTCTTCTGTCTCTTATTAAATAATTCAAACTACTGCAAGGATTAAGTTCAATTAAAAATTCAAATCAATTTAGAACAGTTAAAATTAGTTATTGACCTTAATAAAATAATATTAATAGCACACTACATTTAATTATTTATCAGGCAATTTTATACCTTTTTACGTCTGAATACAGACGATGTTCAGTTAGCAGCATTGTTTATCTGTCGGCCATTTTGAAATCGTGCTATTCGAAAATATCGAGTTTACATAATTGACGATTTCTAAGTAAAATTACATTTTTGTAAATACAGACGTTAGCATATTATTGAAGGAGTTGTATTTCATTTAATATGTACTAAATTCAAAATGAAAATATATTTATTCATTATTAATTTCTGTATCGTCAAGATATTGTCAATATTTATATGATTATTACGTAGGTATATAATTGTACGTACAGCAGAGGTATCGATCTGAAATCTGATTAAGTAGTAACACAAAATAAGTCGTTAATTTCAACCGTTATGTATGGTGCAAATAATTATTTTCTCGATCCATTAAACCTGATTCCATAATTAGACTGCATAATGATGAATCTCCGAACACGATAATATTTACAATAAAAAAAAAACTGACGTGTCACCTCTTTAATCTATTATCGAAAAAGTTTAAAAAAAGAACACAACACGCTGAGTACGGAAACCTCAAAAATTGAGTGCGGTGCGGAGTGCGTGTCTCCGTCCCGCTCGCTCTTACGCTGTGCATCGCTCTGTCTCTTTCTAATCCCTATTTGGTAACGCCAACTATTTTCATGGATGAAATTACGGGTGGGTTATGGTACAAGTTATAAGATATGGCGATTTATTTGTTGTTTTCTTAGGTTAGCGTGGGAATCATTGCACTTTTGAAGACCCTGCACAGTCAATTGGCTGTATAGCCTTTTTTTTTCGGAGGAGAATGCGTTTATGCTCCATAACCGCAGGTTAGCTAGACCTGCGGTCTTGTGTGGGACTCGAGACCGAAGCGTCCACTACCCACTAAACTCCCCCGGTTTCCCCTACACACCCGATTAGGACGAGCCGGTGCCAGCCTTGTGGCTATTGACCAGCCCATCCCCGGGTACCCCGATGGCTGTGTAGCCATGATCCAATTACTCTGATTCCCCTGTAACGGCTAACACAGAAGACCCGCCCGAAGCCAACTTATAACTACATACACAAACACATACAAATATGCTGTTGGAGAACTGTATTGCACAAGCTGTGATCGCATTTTCAAAACTAAGTTTGGTTTTGCGAGTCACATCCGGGCACATCAGAGACGACAGTAACATAACCTGAGTGTCGCCGTCGGCGGATACGTCGAGGAGGAGGAGGACATCACTCTGATTCCCCTGTTAAGTGTCACGCAGTTCTGATGGCAATCACTGCAATGTTATAATCCTGGATTATGATGCAAGTGTGACCTAACTAGATCGGGAAATGCTCAGAGAAAGAGAATCTAATCTATACATAATAATATATTAAACTCAAAGGTGTGACTGACTGACTGACATAGATAGATATCAACGCACAGCCCAAACCACTGGACGGATCGGGCTGAAATTAGGCATGCAGGTAGGTGTTATGACGTAGGCAAGAAAGGATTTTGATCAATTCCCACGGGAACGTGAACCACGCGGGTGAAACCGCGGGCGGCCGCTACAATAGTAGTATTTGTAATTTTGTACTATTGTATTACTTCGCTTGATACTTACATTGTTTATCAACAGGCTTTCGATGTTATAATTAATTTCCTTAATTAAACTATAAATAAAAATGCGCTGCTATCCTCCTTTGATTTTAGCTTTATAATGAGTACCGAAGCATTGTAACGATGATGATTTCAATAAAGGGACTCTTTGCTTTGATATTTACTCTTGTCAACCACATTTAATGCAATAAAGGTTTTTTATTCTATTCTATTCTGAGTGTAAAAAAGGTGAATTATAATATAATGTAATATTATTTCAGCTTTTCGCCCGCGATGTCATCCACGCGTAATTTTTTTTTAAATATCCCGCGGGAATGAGGCCTTTCCCGTAGGAATTTTATAGCATATGTCCTAATCCGGATTATAAACTACTAGTCTTCCGCCCGCGGCTTCGCCCGCGTGAACTACAGGACGTTATCCCGCGGGAATATCTTGTAAATTGTAGCCTATGTGTTATTCTGATGTATAAGCTATATTATTGTAAAGTTTCATTAAAATCAATTCAGTATTTTTTACGTGAAAGAGTAACAAACGTTCATCCATCATCCATGCGCCCCCCGGCCGGTCGGTACCGCCGCAACCGCTATGTCCCTGCATTTTAAATCTGTAATATCTTCAAAAGTATTCATTTAAATTGCATGCTGTAAAGAGCCATATTGATCTTTATTACATGCACAATTTATTTAAGGTACTTAATTGGATAAGGATTAACACTGTATTGCAAAAAATCGCTTTTTCGTAATTATGCCCTTATTTTCTCATTAGTAAAAAGTGGTTATTGTGGGTTATCCCTAATAGATAGACATATACCATCGCGGACTTTTTTGTAAACCGTTTTTAGGTGAACATTACCGTAGTACATTATTTTGATCTATCTCGTAGGGTTCAGCCAGCGTTTGCAATGTAAGCGCAAAAAAATGTGTTTATTTACGACCTTTAATTAAAAACCTCTAAAATTATCAGTGTTTCTCTACTATATTATGCATGTATTATACATATAAACCTTCCTCTTGAATCATTCTATCTATTAAAAAAAACCGCATCAAAATCCGTTGCGTAGTTTCTAAGATTTAAGCATACAAAGGGACATAGGGACAGAAAAAGCGACTTTGTTTTATACTATGTAGTGATACATGTATATTGTTTTGTTATGATTGTAACTAACTAATACATGTGCCGAATTTCATCTAAATCCGTTCAGCCGTTTAGGCGTGATTGAGTAACAAACAAACATCCAGACTTCCGTATTTATAATATTAGTAGGATGTTATGTTACCAATGTTTATATTTGGCATCAACTTGTATCCTCTAATTAACTTTTTTACCCGTAAAACATATACATGAACTTTTAATTTAAATGATAGCTTAAATCACACCCTAAAAATGTCCAAGTTATCAATACCTAATTTGTCGTAACCAAAATTCGACTAAGAAGCATAATTGTTATAATAACATTACATCGTATTAATACCTACATTCATTTGTATTAAACTTCTGTTAAAACTCCTTCGTAATTTGCAAGGTCGCATCTCTCAAGTTAATTTTCTAGAATAGTCTTATTTACGATGAAAAATAAATAATTCTTGCACCACACCACAATACCTACGCAGCGCGTCAGTAGGAAACTAGATCTTATTGCTCAGTGATAACGGTGAAAATAGCTTGCGCTCGTTGAAGAGTAATTTTGTAGAACGCTATGGGATTTTTGTAGTTGGACCGCGAGGTTTTGAGCCGGGGATTGTTCAGTATTATTATTATTTAAATAGCTTCGTTTGTGTAATTCGACCTTTTTGGGGGTTTTTAATTGTTGATTGGTGAATATTTGGTTTTAATGTGTTTGTTAGATGCTTTGTGTGATTGAGATTTGTTTTGATTATTTGTAATTTTGGTTAAGTTTTTGATACATTTTGTATGTAACTTAAATACCTAGAATATTTCTAAAGAAGCAATGATAATTTTATTTACTGAAAATTTTATTCGGAAAAAGCATTTTGTTATTGGTTTCAGATTTTAATTAATTTCATAATATAAAATTATTGAAGCTTATGTCATGTTTAGTATTATTGAACTGATAGTCTATTCGAACATGCAATGAAAAAAATATAAATTATGATCGAGAAGTTATTTCAAATTAGAAATAAATTAAATATCAAAAGAAATTTTGTTTTATAATAATAATAAATAAAAATACTTTATTTCAGATTTTTACATCCATATGATTATTAGTATTATTAGTAACAATGTTTCTTATAAATTATGTTAGTTATTGTTAGTAAATATATAATTGAAAGGCTTATTTTATTTGGCCAGTGATTGTGGCTATCCAGTGGCTTTGGATAGGACAATCCTGACGAGCAGTAAACGTCTTCAAAACGCTGTTGCCGCTGGCCCTCATGCGCCGCAAAAGGGACGAAGCTTTTTTGCGCATAATCGCATGGAAACCGTCCACCCGTGCGTCCGCGAACATTCCTGAGGCGCTGCAGAATCGCGGCAGCCGCAACAGCGCTCTGAAGGCGTTGTTGTACTGAACGCGTAGTGCGCTATAAGCTCGACGCGTATAACTCACCCACAGGCCACTCGCGTAGAACGATTGACAAAAAGACCTAAATAAGGTGATCTTGACCTCCGCAGTACATCGAGTAAACCTCCGTGCAAGCATATTGCTTCTTACTGCTAGCGCCCTACGCTCTCTTTCTATGTCTTCGTCGTCGTTGAGATCGACGGTAACAATATGTCCCAAATATTTAAATTTGTTAACAATGTTCAAAACTGTTCCATTAAGCGTTATATGCGGCACATGATCTGGTTTACGTTTTCCGGCCTTAAACACGAGGACTTCACTCTTTTTGGCATTGTACACCAGGCCATGAGCCCGCGCATATGATTCACACACAGCAACTAATTTTCTCAACCCTCCAATCGAGGGACTCAGCAGCACCATATCATCAGCGTAACTCAGGTTATTGACACACAGGCCATCTATGTAACAGCCGACACGAATGCTGCTGAGTTCCTCGATCAGCTGATTTATATAAAGGTTAAAAAGGGTAGGAGAACTGAGTCCGCCCTGTCTCACACCACATCGAAGGGAGTACTCATCTGACAAGACTCCAGCCCACCTGACCTGATTCTTTTGATGCTTGTACCAAAATTTAAGCAGTTCCGTACATTCAACCGGCATACCCGTGCTGCCTAGCTTCTCCCATAGAAGATCATAATTTACCATGTCGAAGGCTTTGGATAAATCCAGGAAGCACGCATAAACCGGGGTTTTCCTCCTCGTATAATACCCGACAGTTCGCTTAAGACTATAGATTGCACTTTCTGTAGAAAGACCACGTCTAAATCCAAACTGGGCATCGTGAAGTTTTACATACTTAGTGAGATAGCCATTAAGCAAACCATCTAGTATTTTCGCCATTGTCGTGGCGAGCGATATAGGTCGGTAGTTGTTCTTGTCAGATGTATCACCCGTCTTGTTTTTGACAACAGGTACTACAGTTGTACGCATGAATGCTTCCGGCAGGTAAGCATGTCCAATACTAAAATTAAAAATCATTGCAAGAATACGTGGCAGGTGAACCCCTGCATATTTAAAGTGTTCTATGCTAAGGCCATCGTGTCCCGGAGACTTGCCTTTTGACATATTTGTAATAACTTTACTCACATCTTTTGCTATAAATCGGACAGATCTCCCAGACACGATGCCCTGCCTGTCACAATTATTCCCCGATGCAGAGCACAAGGGCGACTCCACTTCAAAATGTTTTTTAAAAAGATTTGCAATAGCTCTGGGATCATGCCGGTCCCCTACGCTCACCGGAACACTCGGTTTTATATTCAATTTGTTTGTGTTTTTCCAAAATTTTACAAAGTTTTTTCCCGATAAATCTGAAGCTAACACATCCATTTTTATTTGATCTTGTCGGTTTTGACAATGCTTTAATTTATTTTTGAAAATTTTTCTACTTTCTAACATTTCTTCATGACTTTTACCGGTGAGCGGCTTTCCCTGTTTTACCCAAACTAGGAATTTATGTCGTGCCTCTCTATGAGAGTCAGCGACATACTTATTCCACCCGGCTATATAACCTTTTCTCCTGGGACAATTGCCACGATATGTCGCTGTGGCAGCGTCAGACAATATTTGTATTATATTATTATACATTTTATCAATTACATCCCTATGTTCGAGATTATTACAGTAACCGTCACAACATTCGCGCAGTTCGACCGGAAAATCAATGTCTCTAAGCTTAGAATTACAGATATCTTTATATTTTTCTATTTGCGACGGTTGCCGTTGCCCCCATATATATAAACAGAAGTATAAAACGGAAATCCAAAGAAAAAACAATCGGTAAAAATGCCAAATCCTTCATTTATGTTTGTTGTTTTTTAATTTAATTAATAAATAAAAATCCGGGGGAATATGAGTGGACCCGACAAGATATCATCACTTGCAATATACAATAAATTTAAAAGTCATTTTAAAATTTTACGACACCGCAACATTAGTTGCATAAAATAAATGGCATAGTAATAATAATAGCAAGTATCAAGGTGTTTCAGTCCGGTTCACAATACATTCGCTCTGCGACGCGCCATGTGACGACTTTAGAACAAGGGAGCAATGGAATCGGTCCGGGACTAAAGAATTTTGAATAATCGAAAATATTACAATATTTGAATTTTTTTTAAATAACACGTCAATTCAGAATCTAATTCAGTTATTCAATTTAGGCATGTGCAGTACATTTATGACATGTAGACAAAAAAGAAAATATTTTATTTATTTATAACATACACTACAAGATTTCAGTTATGCTGTTTTCATTCCTTTTTTTCTTTGATAATATTTATAGTAAGTTTGTTTTTTTTAGTGTATAAAAAAAATTGCTCTCTCAAATAATGCTTGTAAGTGTTGTTTAGGGATGGAATATCAAAAAAAATATAATAATTATTATTTTTTAATTCCATTATTTAGATATTGTAACTTACAATATTGTCAGCAATATAGTATTTTTTTATAAATTATAATAGATATCAAAAGATGTCACAACAAATCGTGTCTACTTAGTGTCTGTGTAATCGATATCAAAGAAACAAGTGTATAAAGAGGATTAAATATTAATAAATACTAACACTCGTTGTTGTTATTGAATGTGTGATAACGTGTCCCATCTCTAATCAAATAAATTGTTTTTGAATCTATGGTTGCATACCCAGCACTGTAAAAAAAAGTATATGAGTAATGTTTATCCGTTGTCTAGCACCCATAGCACAAGCTCATGCTTAGTTTGGGGCTAGATGGCGCTGTGTGGATAATGTCCAGAGATATTTATTTATTTATTTTATTTTACTATTGCTATTAATGGACATCACAATACTGTGCAGCTTCAAGACACCATCAGCTCCTACTGCGTGGATAGGAACGTATTGAATGATAGTGAAGACGACGGTTGCTGAATATTCTAAAATAATTATAAAAGTGAAGGTAGAAATAGCAATTTAAATAACTGTTTGACGCATAACACCTGAGTCATACCGTGATCACGGCTACTGAAAAGTAGTCGAAACGTCGGGTTTAAATTTCAAAATGTAGATTATACGCGAGTTTTCATCCGTTTAAAGTTGTTTTATTTTAATGAGTAGTAACCGTGTAAATATTAGAAATCATTACTATTGCTATTTCTCTATTTCCTCCCTGCTCGTAAGCATATTGTGCCTTTTGTAAATCTATTAATATCAGTTAAATCTACTTGTAAAACCGCTTATAAGTGTTCAATTTTCAATACTCGTATCCATAGACGAGACAAAGTGTTAATCTCAACTAGGTTTGAGAACCTGCGCCGGCGCACCGCTGTGTATTTGAGCGCGTTATCGCGGGTTCATTCCCTGTGTAAATAACTGATAACGCACTGGACTGTTGCGGTACAGTCGTGCGCGTACCGCTTTTGCCAATTTTAAGATGTATCTTGAATGAGGTTTCCATAGACTTTAGGTTTTTTCACTTATTGTTAATTAATGATTAAATCGAACTATCGTACGATATCTTATATCTTTTATAAAAAAAAAATATATGTAATCACATATTTTTCTTAAAATAAGGAGTATGCCGTGTATAAAAACCAATTAATATCAGTGAAAGGAAAAAAGGAGACCCTTTGCGGAATCGACCGTAAAGTTGAATATACCAAAAATACAATTAATTAGGAGGTTTAATCTAGGTTTATTTTTCTATGATATGCCTGACTGTACTTTTTCTTCTCTTAATCTTGCTTTATTACTGTTAGGTATACCTATTTTATTTTAATAACAAAACATCATAATTTATGAAGGTATGTATTTTAATTTATAATGCATGTTTCTTCATATATCGCAAAACTTCTAGCTTTAAGGATGTCTTAAAACTAGAACTTAAGCTATTAACTTTGTAATTCCATCAATGTGTAGGATGTTGTACAATAATTTACTGTTATACGTTTTGAGTTTTTGGCTCCTGATCATTTAAATATTATGTTTACAATAGAACGAAGAACCCTTTATGTCATATAAAAAATGTGTTAATAAGCAAACTTTTTTCTCTTGATAAAAAAACGTAATTTATTTCAAGACACTTAAACTCATGTCATCATTTTCCGACGTAAATATTATTGTCGCTCTCAAGGCAAAGGTCTAAATTGAAATCAATTATCGTTACGATAAATAGGTGCTGGTTTAACTTCTTCCACAAAATACATAATAAAATAATCAAAGTGAAAGTATTTATTTTGCAATTTGATTTACCATAAAATTCTTTTGCACGTCAAAACTTTTCTTATATTAAGTTCTTCATACCACTACGCTTGGCAAACTTGTAATTTTTTAAAACTTATTTTGACCCTGAAATTGAACCTCGGACTTTGAGGTCACGACTCGATACGGTACGACACTCTAACCACTAGACCATCGAGGCGACAGTACTTGTAACGCTGGATGAATCAATGTTTGCGATATTATTACTTGTATACGCTTTTTTGATAGATGACTTATCAGTGTCGATAAGTGTTTAGCTATCGGCTCTACTGAGAGTAATAATAATCGTACATTGTAAGTCATTGGTACAGAACACGGTTTTTAAATGTCCCAGCGATAAGAAGCTGTTTGCGCATGCGGTTTTCAAACTATTGTATTAATATTTGTCATAATTTATTTAATTTATTTATATTGTTCTCTATTTAAATATCGCAGTATATTGTAATTTTCGAATGGTCAGGATTTGTGTTATATATGTATAAAGGATACAAAGTCCATTTTTGACATTCATGAACTAACGTTTATTAACTTAAGTTTATGCATACTTTTTACTATTGAAATATTCTATACTATTATCGTTAAGTCCTTCTTAAAGTATTTTGAAATAATTTTAAAAACATTCTTGCTTTGTAGCCTTCCTTCATATATTATTATGTGGTTATTGTGTCTCTACATAATTTACTCAAATTCGATAGCCAAGTTAAAAAGTTATCAGTCTATTCATATGATACAGTTATATGCAGGCAGATTTAAAATGATTTTATAAATATATTTTGGTACCATCATTGCATGCCCTTAACACAAGTACTTATTATACTTTGAGACTTAATCGATGCAATATGACTAACATTCTCTAATATATTTGTGATTATAAATTAACTTTCTTATCTTATCGCTAATAAAATACCAGATTCAATAGCGTATTGTTTTGACCTCATTCTCATTATCAAGGCGAATAAACCTATGTACAGACAGACTGAACATTCTTGTAACATTAGTCTTGATAAACAATCAGATTCATGCGTGACTGATTATTTTGTTGACTGTGTTAAGTCAATGTCAACATTCAGTTAAAATGCGATTGTATGTTTGTTGAAATTAAGTCGGACTAGGAAATATGTAGATTTGGATAATTGTAATATCAAGTATCAGGCTTCCTTCGTCATTGAGATTAAAAGCCATCAATAAAATTATAGCTACTGGCTTTATCACCAAGTTTTCCACATTTTGCTTGCCAGCCACGAAGTCTGTGTCCGAAAAAAGACAATGATACACAGACGATCGAATCGTGATGATCCCGCTAATTTAATTTATTTGAATTACAAACAGTTGCATAGTGATTTGACAATAATAATGGTCTTCAAGAACTGGATTACTTAATTCGTTAGAAATTTCACTTGATTCAAGCCGCTAATTAGCTCGATGACGTATTTGGTAGTCATCCTGTCCTACGTGCCAAATGTCATAGGTTCCGACAAAGGATAGTCCAATTCACATTTTCTGATCTGTCTAATGGTTGACTGGTGGAGAATGCTTTACGGCATTAAGTTCGCCAATAGTACTTGTTTTCGTGCTATGAGAGTGACTTTGACATTAAATATTAAGCTAATACATACTTTACTTTCATATTCAATTCAAAATCATTAATAAAAAAAAAGTATAGTAACATTAAATAACACACTTAAAATTTCCAAGTGTACAATTTACGAAATACAAAATTCGACCGCAATACTCCACTCCATAGATTCCCAGTTAAGCAATTATTTACCAGTGACGCGGCGCAGGGCTACCAACCGCGGGGTTATATTTTTTAATGAAGCCAACATTTGAATACCAACATTCGAAGTTCGAACCTCCTTTCGTACTGTCAGGTTATCATTGTCAATGACGTCACGTTATCTGTAGTCCGTAGGCTGTACGGTGTGATGCAAGGCCGTTTGTTTTATAAAAAAAGATAACTCGCTGTTGTAACTTGTAATTTGTAATTCACTAGTATTTGTGCATTTGAGTACTTTATACATTTATAAAATAAACTAAACGTAATAATATGATAAAAGCTTATTAAAGATAATTATTTTTAACTTACCTTTTCGTTTATTTATACAAATTATATTATTTTGTATATTGGACTATCAAAATAGGGATGTAATCATTTAAATTCGTTGATCTAGCTATGTATTTCAATAAAATGTTTTTTCATTAAATTAACTAAAATTAGAGTTCATTTCAAAAGTTTATATTTAATTTTATAAGTTTATAAATTGGATTTTTATGTTAGTTTATGTATAAGTCCGAGTCTAATAGTAAAATGAGTTGAAATGACAAAATGAGCAATAATCAATGTCAAGGATAACAAAACAAAACTCTAAATAAAGAACTTTAATGTAATATCAATAATAATATTAATATCGAATTATTAAGGCGATAAGTGTCGTCAAGGTCCTCGCCCTTATTGAATAAAAATTATAATTATCATAATAATATTATTACAAAGATTAAGGAATCCTATGTTGCATTTGCTAAAAAGAGTAGAAGGTAATTTTACGTTATCACAATAACACGTAAAATGTGGTATTCTTATTGTTACACTTATGGCTAATACATCATTTTGAGCCCGGTTTTAATAAAGTAAAAAATCTTCATCCTCTTTTATACAAACGAACCATAGGATTCCTTAATCTTTATATTATTATTAATATGTAATATTTATGATTTATATTTTTGATACTTTGATGACACTAAAATCGCCGTAACGAAGTCCGTTGTCCGCCATTTTGTAGTAAACTCAACGAATGGGTATTTAATATCGTTGAGTAAACTGCAGACTTATGTGACGTAAGCAACCTAGTAATTTTTTGATGAGTTTACTTTGACTTTGAGTTAATTGAATTGCTTTGAGTCGATATTTTCGTCATTCTAATGACATTATTATAATAAAACGAAATCAAATCAAAATATACTTGACTAGCCTTCAGGTTTCACCCGCGAGTAATTTCTTTTTTCATGTATTTGGAGGATATTATGACATTTCCCCTCACATTTCCGGGATCAAAAGTCCAAATCCGAACAATAATTGAAAATACAATCTCTGTACTGTGTAATACTAGAAAGAAAATTGTTTTCTTACGTAATACCTATAGTAACGGATGTACAGACAGGCAGACCGTTAGTAATGTGTATAACAAGTATCTGAATAGAACAATGATGTGTATATTGATGTGATGTCACCGGGTACAGTATAGTCTCGATTGACAGTGAGACTGTGTTCCAGCAATGTTAATGTGGGAGCCAGTACACTTGAAATAGACTCGAAGATCAGAGCCTACAGTTTGGCAGCACATTGAGCGACGCTTCCTGGTGAAGGGTCCCTCAATGGAAAAGGCCGCAGTGACTGCTTAGTGCTTACCATCAGGCAGACTGCGTGCCTGTCTGGCAACTGATCTAGTATAAAAAAGGAAAACTATATAAAATTAGTCACCTAGTCAAATAATCCGTAAGATTGCCAATTTTTAATAACATTTTCAAAAAAAGGCAGATCTATATCGTTTCTTTTTTAATCTGACATAAATTGACTTGTTTGATGAGTAGAGCGAAAGTCTTTTTGTACCTATTAATGGAAATATTTTGAAAGCATTTACTTTATTTCATAAAAAATGACACAAAGTTGCCTGATGTTAAACAACTATGCGGTCTACGAATGGAGGGCGCTTAAGTAAGGATAAGCGCGGAGATGAGTATTAAGTGTTACCTAGGCTTAGATGATAGCTAATTTTAACGCCAATAAGTAATACTAAAAGTTTCAAATGGTGAAGTAATCATATGATTCTACCACAGGCTTCGTAATACTTTTCTGTTGGTGTCCGACTAAAACATGCCTTACTGTATTTAACTACATTGTAACAGGTGCGTAAACAAGTGTTATAGATAATTGTAAAGTAGGTATTATTAGTAATATTTTATCTGCTTTCAACAAAAGATAATAATAATAATAAGAACATATGGAAATGCTTATATTCAGATCTAAGAAAGTAAAAAACTAATTATATTTTAAACAATTAAAATAAATCAATCGAAACAATGTATGTTTTCCGTGTTTTTTTTTAAACTAATATATGGTGTCTGGGTGTTCTTAAACTCTGTTACTAACATTGAGCTACATAATATTTCTATGATTAGTAATAAGAGATTTAACAAATTACCAAGAGTAACAAATTCTGATTTATGTACATTTTGGAAAAAAACACCTTAATTAAATATTGATTCAAATGCTGGCATAATTTATTTTTAAACACATAGCTACTTTTTTATTTCGCGAACGTCTGTGTAGTGATGGTGTAGTGTGTACTGTTTTGACGTTTTCACAAAATGGCTGCTCTGTTATTGTAAAGCTGACTGTAGATTTACAAATTGCCTTAGTTTATTTTAATCTCGATTTTCGCCCCTCACACTAAAATTAAAACTATTTTAAGGATTATTAAATCCAAATTTCTTAGGTTCTTTTCTTTTTATAATTACGATAAAATATTATTTATTCTTAATTAATAATAATTATGATGAAAACACCAACCGTGTAGAATAAAAAAATATAAGTATCAATAAAATAAAGCAAACTGTCTTATTACTTAAATTAGTCCTTCGTGTTATCAGACATTATCCATCTACAATGCAAACTTGATAATTGTTTAAATCAATCATTCAAAACAGTATTACAAAACCCATAGTGAAAAGTCTTAATTGGCCGCCATATTTGATAAACATAGATTAAAAATCCACAAAATACGTAAAATCGAGAAAAAACTTATAACCAAGTTACGTCACTGCTCCCCTTTTGCAGTGAAATAAAAACTCAATTGCAATAAGAATAAGGCCTATAACTGCTTGTAAGAAGCACCTGGATTTGAATGCTAATCGATGGAATGGTTATCTTACGGTACCAATTTTAAGGTTGAAAATTGAACGGAGTATTCTGAAGATTCTACTCACGAGTTACGGTTCAGGGTTGGCAGAGATGAAGCTTTTATTAGAATAATAAATATTCCTTTGTTAAATTAAAAATATTTAAGATAATGTTGTGTGTGACCTCTCCATTATAATACTCTTATGAATAGTATATATAAATGCATATTTAATCAATAAAAGGAAATTAAAGTATTTGTTCAGGAGAAGGATAGGAAGTATACATATAAATTCTTTATATTAGGTTTATTATGTTTTTGGTTCCGTCAGATACGCATAGGTTCATAGAGTGCCATTATAATAGTATCATTAAAATAATGAAGCGTTTTTAATGACACTATTAGAGCCGTCGTAAATAAAATCGTTTATAAAATTACGAAAATGGAATAATTATAACCTTTTTGTGTTACTTCAGCCATTTTTTGTGAATATTTTTTTGCTTAACAAAGTTCGCAGCCCTGGACCCCTCGACCCATGTGCTTATATCATTACGGCGATTCCAAATTCAAATAGTCCAAACATCCAATTCTGTTCAGGCGATTTTCAGCCGCAAAGTGAAGACTATACGGTCCATATTGGCGTGCGTCTGAAACTGCTTCTGTAGTTGTGGCCGTAAAATTAGGTTTGTTAGTGTGCGTATATTAGAGCGATGACTTTACTAGAGTTGTAGCTCGGTTTGTGAATAATTTATCATTTGTTTCGAAGAGCTAAATAAAGATTGTATTGAGTTTATTACGGATTGTAGTTTCAATGTTTTAATGTGTATTTAATAAGTAATTAGGTAAAGTCTTGTTGTTTAATGGTTTAAGTATTGACTTTCATATCCGGATCGTACATAATATTTTATTTAAGTTTGGACAGTTGGCAAGCGTTGTCATTAATGATTTTTCCATAATTTTAAAGAAATAATTCAATGACTTGATTCCAACTACGTATGCTCATACATATTTTACTATTTTAAAGTAAACTTCGTCGATAAGCGTAATAATCTATTTCAAAACAGACCTGATAATGTCTTGATCTTTCTTGCAGGCGTGTATTCTTCATTTGATCCGATATAAAGGTAAAAAACTAAAATATTTCATGATTTAAGAATTTTACAGACTTGTACATGAAATGTTGTAAGTTCAAACTATAACGTGTCCGTTTTTTGATATTTTTTAAGTTTAAATTACCTGCTTCAGACTCAGACACGCTGATTTAAAATGTAGTTAATTTTGACCTCAATATTAAAAATACTTTTGAGCTATTTTTAAATAAACTTTAAATCTTAAAACCAAATCGTTTTATACCTATAAAATAATCGTTGAAATAAACAAAGCAGTATCCGAGCTGCGGCGCGAGGGTTCTCCGCCGCATAAATATCAATGTACAATCCGGGTAATTTCTCTGCGCCGATAGCAGGCGAGACAAGGCTCTGCGCGCGGGTTTGCTTGTCGAATTATTTAAATTGTTTAAATCAGGATAAATGGATAAATACTCTTTATTGCACAAAATTTTAAAAGAAAAATATGTTACAAAATTGGATGGTACAATGTAGGCGAAAAATAATGGTGCTAGCATTTAGTTATTGTTTTTAATATTTATTTTTACTGGAATGGGTTACTTTAATTTATTAGTATCAATAAATGGTAAAATAGTAAACACAAATTAAAACAAAACATTTACTTTAAAGAAAGTTAAAAGTTAGTTAAAAGTACAAATGTTTAAAAAAATATGACTGATGTGGCCAAAAGCTCTATTTGCCATGCAATGAGTGAACCTACTGAAAAAAAAACCATATTTAAAAAAACATTATTTTGTTGTTTTTTTTTATACCATCTCCTTTTTGGACTTCGCTATAAAAACATCATAGTATTACAATAGCCTTAAAACTGAAACACTTTAAGACCTTGGAATTGACATTAAACTTTTATTTCGGAAAATATCCGGTTTTAGAGGAAAATCGTTTTACGTGTGAAATGACGAGAATACAGATAGTATTATGATATTAAATCAAAAAAATCAAAAGCAAAATCAATTTTAAAATAATCATCATTATAATTGAACCTTGACGTGTTTGGTTCAATGTAAGACATACCAATAGATACCAATGACCTAGAAAAAGAAAAACCACAAAAAACTTTTTTTCCATCATTTCGCAACATACAGCAAATTTTCGCTCGTAACGAATGGTTTGACCTAATTGATAACGTTTATGTATGCGCTAGGTGAACTGACCGATAAGAAACAGTCACACACACACGCACTTGCACAAGTATGACAGACAAACACACATTTAAAGCTAAATAGTTTCTTTCTAGTCAAAATGGCGGTTACCGATTTTGTACCACCAGTTGGCGCCACTTGACAAAATTATACATGACTTGAAATGTGGTAATAAATTAATATTATTTAAATTACAAAAAAATGGGCGTAGCCGGCAAATAAAGATTGAACCTAATTGAACAATTTACTTGGAGATTTCAGTTCGACTAGCGCCCGTGGAGAATTCACTTTAGCAAGTGGATATAACGCCCCACATGACAAAGTTACTTCATCGTAGATTAAAACTTAGCTTTATAAAATCTTACCATTACTGTACGAAAAATGAAAACATCGTTGATATTATTGATACAAATATTTTGACGACCAAAAAGATAGAAAGATTTTCTGCACTGATAAACTTGCGTTATTTTAAAGTAATTTCTGGCGTAAAACAATGACAACTAGATTTTAACTAAGATTAAATCAAAAGGATTAAAGGTATATAAGTACATATATAATTATTTTGTTTATCTTAAAATTTGTACAATGTGAAATAGGAATACAAAAAGAAATAAACAATTTGTTGTACCCACTTACGGTTATAAATAAATATAATTGGACGTTTTCAATGTTATTCCTTAAGATGTGGCGGATTTTAATAGATTACTAAGGACGGCCGTATCTCAAGAGCTATTCGCGTAACAAGTAACAAAAACAAGATGGCGTAAGATAATTCGTTTCCAATGTGTATTCGGAAAATATGCCTACAATACAATTATTATTCAAAATATAAACAGTTCACGTAAAATATTTGATCATTATTGTAAAAGAAAACACTTAAATAATTTACAAAGTTATTATTCTAATACATTCATCACGATTTCATCGATTTTCCAAGATTTGCTGCCACACCGGAAGAAGTAAAATAATACAATCACGTTCCGTTTCAAACAATTTGGCGGACAAATCACAGATATCATCCTTGACATACGCGGCTCCACGCTAATCCGCTAGCCATTGCCTCAGGTAATAAGCATTTTTAAATAAAAAAATAACGCGTCTATAACAAAAATGGAAGTCGCTGTCACATGGTTGCTGCGCGTTGGTATGTAGCCGGCTGGGTCATCATTAGCAAACATTAAACATTGTACCAATGTCGTATGAAAATAATTCATGTTGTTGTATCTTTTTATGTCAGAAAAAAAGAAGTAAAGGTCACCGTTACCGTATGAAAGAGTAGTTATCTATTTGTAAGTCATTGTTTTAAGTCGGAAAGTGTAATAAACCAAAATTTTTAAACCTAAAAAGGTTTTTAAAATTTACTAGAACAATATAATTTGTAAAAGTTTATAACAAAACAAGTAAAATTGTAAGTAAAGCGAAGTTGGCTTAAATCATAAGTCACATAATGATATTATAATTTATCTATTTTTATTTTTAAACTTGTAATCAACCCTTCCTACCCCTTTTTGTTGCATTCTTATGTTGTACGTTTTATTTCTTTAGATTCAGGAGATTATATTTTGGACATGTACAAATAATTTACTTTTCTTAAAATAAACAAATTCTGACATTTTAAGTTTGTTTATGCCTTATAATAAAACTGTCACGACTATAATACCACTTGTAATACCCACTTGTAAGTAAAAATAAAAATCAAGCAGTTTTCGCGAAAATTAAACACAGTTATTTTCATAAACTTTTGTCTTTTACATCATGTTAAACAAAATATTTTTTGTATTAAAAAGACAAATCTTCAAAATAGATTATCTAACAGCTACATACCATTACGCGTGAAACCCTTGCGCGGGGGACGAGACGAGTGCGGAGCGGGAGTGCGACAGAGACGGCGATACTATTCCGGACACGAGTCCGTGGAGTGGTGTATATGTTTTATTTTATTTTGCAGAAGCCATTTTGTGTTTAAATTATTCGTTTAGTGTTACAATAAATTAAAAAAAATACTAAAGATGACTTTCTTGGGAGACTTCGAGTCTCGCGCTGGTTATTTGTGTTGCATGTTTTTAACATTCTAAGTAGAAATATTTTTTTCTTTTAATTTATTTTAAATTACAATGAAATGAAATGAAATAATTTATTCTGCAAATAGATTTAAAAAAATACACGTCATTTTTTTTTCTCTAGCACTTCGACGTCAATGACCTGTTGAGGAAAAAAGTGCCGCAATTGTAAATAAAAATAAATATAATTTACATAGACAAATTACTGACATTAACATAAAAGTACAAACTGAATGAATCTCAGAAGTAACTTGTCAAACGGAGTAAAAGAAAAAAATGTAGTAAGTTTTATTTTAATGTTATAGGCCGGAACGGGAATAGAACAAAAAAATATGTCAAATCTTTTTTAGTTCTTTAGAGATCATGCCAGAAAAGCATGTAAAATTAAAAAAAAATACATAATTATTATAATATAAATATTTTTATGTGTTATTAATATTTTCGTTCTTCCCAATTTCGTTTCTTTATTGTATATTTGTGTTATCAGGCGTTATTGTGAGTATACTAATAAAATACCAATTATGTTTTTAATAGTTTATTTAATAATCAAAATAAGCCTTCAAATAAATACATGCAAAAATATTAATAAAATATTGTATAGTTGCTGTCGACTCCATAGTATTCTGTCCCGGAGTGAAAAAATATCGGCCGAGCGCATACCCGTCGCGCAGGGCTGCCAACCGTTTATTATTATTATTATCTGTGAATTGTCGTTCCGTGTTCTATTTTCAAAAATTTAATTTATGTAATTGATTTGTTTTGTTGTTTTGTTCTTAATTAGAGATGTCGATTTAGAGAATAATTTGGTTTAGCGATTCTTAATTTTGAATAAATTATAGGTTATAAACTTATAATAATTAATTTATAAGATTTTGTTATTCTTCGTTGTGATTATACTATTATTAAATAATAATTTCAGTTTATTCAGTTTATTATTATCAAACTGCAGCTCTAAAGTTTCCATATAAATTGTCATTAAGTCGTCGTTAAAAAAATTGGTATTACCTATAGTTATTTACGATTATTAATATAATCACCTCGTTTTTCATAATTGATGACTGTTGATCACAAACCCCATTTAAATGCGAAAGTTGTGTATTTTTTGTAAATAAATTCCATTTTCAAGATTTTGTAGTGTAAAAAAAGATTATTTTAGCATTAAGTCTATTTGACATAGAAAAGTCTTTTTTAATCAATGACGTTCAATATAAAACTAGACACCCAATCTCTAAGAAAAATTCCTCAAAAAACGTCCGAGTGGCTTTGACACTGATGACATTAACACATTTGTTCAAATTAACACCTTATCTTGTGGCATTTAGTGTTAATGTCAATTGTATACAACTAAACGAAAACTCTGCCCAATAGTCGGGTGGGCAGACTTTTGCTTCGGACAATATTTGAGCGTGATTGTGAGTCTAGTTTTTTAATTGAACGTCATTGTTTTTAATATAATAAAAAATAATAGTACAGTCACGGTCAAAATTTGAAGTCAAAATATTTTTTGTTAAAAAATCTTTATTATTAGATAAAATGATTCCGTCCGTCTGTCAGCCCTGTGCCCTCGCTTGCTTCGTTTGCTTGCTTTACTTACCACGCGCCACGGGGAAAATATCGTAACTGAACTCGCACAGGTTTATACGATTATAATATTCTATATTTACTATAGTTATTATAATCAGAATAATTTATTGCTCAAAACACGTGAGTTTACAATAGTTTAGTATTGACAACTACTACAACAAAGCTATTAATTTAATTGTTTAAATATGTTCCTAATCAGAACATTTTCCACACTTATTTTATTTTATTTAAAAAACAAACGATTATACATATTTGTTTTATAAAAAAAAAATAGTACACATTTATATCTTAAGTTATTGCATAATCAACGATGTTATCCACAACTAGTACAATGTTAAAATAAAATATTCAAGCTTAGTGTGTAAACATTCTTATAAAACCATATTTTTAATCTATGCTTAAATAAGTGACCCATAGAGACCACCTTGACGAGCCATTTGGTGTAATAGTTGAGAATTCGGGTAGTTGATATGTATGTGGGTAGGCCGCAGATTCACAAACTGTCAAATACGCGGCCACTCATGCAGTAATAAACCAGCTCCTAAGTACGACGGTTGTTTTATTACGTTCAAACATCTCAGTCAGTAGTCCAATGAGGTCGCGGGTTCGATTCCCTCGAATTCTATTTGTCATATTTTACGTTGATTTTAACCCTAATTGTATGCATTAGTATCCTGACTAGATCGAGTCAAAAATGCTTTGAGAAATATAATAATAAAGCATAAAGCCGGACCAATCAAATAAAAAACCTCGCCATATTGCGGCAAAATATTGTTAATAATTTCTTCAAGTGGCAACAATCAAATAAATAAACAATAAGATGTCATTCAATAATGCTGTCTGTCAAAGTGTTATGTGAATTGTCAACAGTTGTTTGGATATTGTGAGTTATTTGTGAGTATAACCATAGCAACCAAGTGTTGCTATATCCATAGCTAATGTGGCGCCTCCAGAGAAGGTTTTTTATTTTCTTGGTCAGGCTATACATATGACAATAATGGGAAGTCAGTTTCGCCCGTACACGCGTGATGCGTCGAGGCATTTCGTAAGCGTCGCGCGTTGTCGGGCTATACGCCGACCGGCCACTCTTGATATTTGATGATAAATGATAAATTTTAAATATTATAAATTAATAATTATCGCATAATTGATCATAGGAAGTAGCTTAATCCATCAAGCCCCGGAAAACCAGACACAATAGAAAATCTATTGTTTACGCGACACCCGGCTTTCGGTCGGGTGTTTAAGAGTTAAGCACTTAAGATTAATAACTATTATAAAAGTTTTGGCGATAGAGTAACGGAGTAACAATCGGGTCTTTTTCCGATTTTTCTCGATAGATATCAATATTCAGAATCCGGTGGTAGAGTCACTTTGTAATATTGACATTGACATTAATGCATCTCTAAAGCGTACATGAATAAAATATAATATTTTGTTATTAATTGTTTTGTTCCGTGTGTCAAATTCAACGGAAGTACCACAAAATCAAATATAAAAATAATCTATACTTCTATACTAATATTATAAAGAGAAAAGATTTGATTGTTTGCTTGTATTGAATAGGCTCCGAAACTACTGAACCGATTTTAATAATTCTTTCACTGTTGGAAAGCTACACTATCCCCGGGTGACATAGGGTACTTTTGATCCCGGAAATGTGGGGGGAAGAGGTGATTTTTGAAAAAAAAAATAACGCGCGGGTGAAACCGCGTGCGGAAGGCTATTTTTTATAATTGTGTGAATATGAATCAAGTACAGCTGTACTTATAAATAAAAGTATACAATATCTTCAGGCATACACTCAAAAATATGTATATCATATATATACAACATATAAAAACGCCTGTAGACTAGACAAAACAGTGAAAACACAGCTAGTATCGATTCATTTTATTTAAAGAGCCCAAACCGTTATTTATTAACATTGCCTGGATTCTACACCGACTTACAAGCTTGATACTTGCATAATATATTTAAAGGGTGTGATTGATGTCGTCTATACGTAAACCTGAAAGCTAAGCAGCTTTCTGTGCCGTCTGTCACTGGATTGGTGACCAAGACTTTGAATAATAGGTACTTATGTTACATAAAACAGCAGGCTATTTCGATCTGCGGCCGTGTTTGGGACTCTGGACTATAAACATTTTGTCTTATTAACCAATAAAAACCCCTTCCTACATCAAACGGTTTCCTTCAAACAACAAACAAATAAATAATTGATTTGATTTTTCAACAAACTCTTTAGAAGGACAAGTCGGAGACCGTAGCTGTGTCGATCGGCAGACTCGAAAAATTGCACCTGCGGTTTTTGACAAATAATCCACGGGAATCGAACCTACAAAATCTCGTACGTTCTCAGGTTTATATTTAGACTAGCGGTCGCCTCCGCAGATTCCCCGCGTGTAATTTCTTTTTTAAAATATAATCCCCTCCCCCCACATTCCCGGGATAAAAGTACCCTATGTCACCCGGGGATAGTGTAGCTTTCCAACAGTAAAAGAATTATTCAAATCGGTTCAGTAGTTTCGGAGCCTATTCAATACAAACAAATAAACAATCAAATCATTCCTCTTTATAATATTAGATCATATTATTTTGTTTGCCGAAGTTGGAAATCGAACAATTGTACCTTCGGACCGCTGTCAGCTGTCAAATATGTCTTTGTCATAAACTATATTTAAAAAATGTTTCAGCCTCATTTCTTGTTACTTTTGCTACTAATCAATTCAAAACATCTAGAAGTCTAGACTGAAACATTATGTAGGTATTATCAAAACTAGGTCAAATTTAATTCCTATAATAGTAATGACACTAGTGTCGCTTCCTTTGTTCTGAATTGGTCTTTATTACAATGCAATATAGTATAAGTATTTAAATTTATTTAAGTTCTATAATACTTAAGTAGCCAAAATCTATGTATCTGTAAACTTTATATACATTGTTATAGCACATGTACATACATATAATAATAATTATATCTCTATACATTATTCACACAGCGTTAACAAGCTGACACACATGTTTTTATCTGTATTAATTTAGACATAAGTAGGATGCCAGTTTTTAATTTATTTATTTAGACATAATGTCAGTTTAGGCATAGTGTATGGATAATAGCAAGCTGTCATATTGCCCAGATATCGATTCGGGACTAACAATAGAACAGATTAGGGGATGGCGTAAAGTGGAGGCGGAGAGGGATGGCTTGAGTTAAGGGTTGGAGCGTTTTGTACGGCGAGAGGTTGTCAGTTCGATTACCGTGAGATGGGAAAATTTATTCGACCGTTTGGGTGAGAATTATGTCAATACTACCTATGTCTACAAATAAATTATTTTTTGATTGATTGATTGAGAAGTCGGCTAGAGTTACACTAGAGATCCCCGCACGGCAACATTTTGTGGGCATGAAAAATGAACATAGTTTATATCGGTCTGGGTGTTTCTATCATTGTTAATCTAAAAATGAAATCTTTTTCTTCTACATAGGTTATTAGTTTTTACATAATAATATGGGTTTTATACACAAGTTACAAAGTAATGTTTATCTATTGTTTTAGTTTGGGAAAAAATGGTGGCGCTGCGCTGTATAAACAATTTCATAATTATGCATAGAAATATTATGTACCGTAGTAATAGTAGCTCAATCCTCAATGTAATATTGACGACGAGCCATTTGGTGTTATGGTCGAGAAGTCGGTTATTACCCCAGAGGTCGCGGGTTCGATCCCCGCACGGTACAAACATTTGTGTGCATGAACATGTCTGTTTGTATCGGTCTGGGTGTTTCTATGTATAATATGTATATATTTACAAAAAAAATAATATATAAGTAATGTTTATCCGTTGTCTGGCACCCATAGCACAAGCTAATGCTTAGTTTGGGGCTAGATGGCGCTGTGTGAATAATGTCCAGAGATATTTATTTATTTATTTATTCATTAATTATGTATTCAACAATTTATTTGTTTATTTATATGACGATTCGTAAGTGCTTCATGAATAAAGATATTTTTGATTCTGATGATATTGTTTGTTTATTTGTATTCACATTGACCCTCGTGATGATCTATATATCTATACTAATATTATAAAGAGGAAAGATTTGATTGTTTGTTTGTTTGTATGTTTGTATTGAATAGGCTCCGAAAGTACTGAACCGATTTGAATAATTTTTTCACTGTTAGATAGCTACACTATCTCTGGTGAACATAGGGTACTTTTCATCCTGGAAATGTCGAGGGAAAGAGGGGGATAATTGAAAATATATATAAAACTCAAAGGTGACTGACTGACTGACTGACTGACGACTGACTGACATAGATAGATATCAACGCACAGCCCAAACCACTGGACGGATCGGGCTGAAATTTGGCATGCAGGTAGATGTTATGACGTAGGCACCCGCTAAGAAAGGATATCTCAATATTCCCACAGGAACGGCAACCACGCGGGTGAAACCGCGGGCGCCCGCTAGTCAATCATATACCTAATAACAGTGAGGCTGTTCTCTTTATTCAAAATTGTCAAGAGACTGCATCTAATCTTTCAAATCGATATTATATTCACATATGTCTGAGCTGTTATTGGCGGCTTTAATCTGTACCTACCTACTAAAATTATACGCCCAGAAATCGAATCCACGTAATCCCGAACTCATTAGCACCAATCCTAGTTAATATAAAACTATGTTCGGAAACTGCACCACAAAATAGTTATAAAAACTTAAACAGCAAAAAAGACAGAAAAAAAATACGTTTCCTAATCTTCAAATTGTATAAAGCTACGTGCATTAATAAGTTAAACAAACAACTTTAGAACATTCTACCTTATTGACATTGGAATAAGGTTGATTACAGTTGTGTGTTTCCTATTGCCACTTATGTCTTTACGTTGTTGAGTAAATCAAAAACTTTGTGAACATTCGAGTATGAGGATTCAGAAGTTTTGATACTTGGATCAAATTTCAATTTAATTTGTGTTACGTTGATTTTGCATTGTGAAGTAGTTATTTTGTTTCAGTGGTTCATTTAGACGTATCGTAAGTCTACTTGAATAGTGGCCATGAAGTCATGACCTTTGATTCCTGTGTCAGGCTAAATTTGTAAAAAAATTATAAAAAAAAAAATGGTCGAGAAGTCGGCTATTTCACCAGAGGTCGCGGGTTCGATCCCCGCACGTTACAAACATTTGTGTGCATCAACATGTCTGTTTGTATCGGTGTGGTAGTTTCTATGTATAATATGTATGTATTTACAAAAAAAAGTATACAATTAATCTGGCACCCATTGCACAAGCTAATGCTTAGTTTGGGGCTAGATAGCGCTGTGTGAATAATATCCAGAGATATTTATTTATACATACACGTGTTGACTGATATTGATATTTTATTCAAGTACAGAATAACTTAGAAGTTCAGAAACCTGATTAATTCGGCATTCAATATGCATATCGTGCGATAATATTAATTTTCACATCCAACATGACATGTATAGTTTACAATAAAACTAATTTCCCTTTGTGATTATTGGCTATAATTAGTAGTTATATAAGCCAGGATCAAGACCGCTCGGTCGCTCTCGGGCCGACACTCATCTTTCACTGTTTTCGAACAGGGGCGAACTCGGGATAAAGGATTGTTTAATCTTGGAAAATTTGCGTAGAAATAACGTTTTTACAGTAGAGTCATTTTAATAGGTAACATTTGACAGTTTATTTATGCAAAGCAAAGTGCTACTTAATCTTATGTACAGTCAACAGCACATCACGGTATACACTTGCAGTTCGATAATAGCGCTTATGCCCCCGACATAAGAGCGGTACAAAGTCCAAAGTGTTACGTCTGACGTGCTTTTGACTGTACATCAGGAGTAGTCTAATTTTTTTAATAAATAATTGTATTAAAAAACTGATGTTGTTTTCTTGAGTTGTATATTTTTTTTGCATAAATAAACTGTCGAATGTTACCTATTTAAATGACTCCACTATAGTCATTAAACTGTCAGGGCAGATAATAGTCTTAAAGAATTTATTCTCATAAATGATGATCAAATCCAATCATGAACAACAAAATTATTTTAAACGTAATCTAATGGTCACCGTTTCCTTTTTACAGCTCCAGTGTAATGCTTGCTGAAATTACTCTATAACTAAATCAACAACAACAACAATCAATGACTTTATTGGCGTGACAACTTTATTTGTTCATTCATAAAATGAGAGTTTACAAAAAGACGCTTTTGTTGTCATTATATACTGCATAACGTTACTTATAATGTAAAAACATAGAATTTAATTTATTTCTTTAATTCGGGCATTTTAAGAACGTTTACAGGTGCGTCGTATGCTCTTCTTTCCACTATTTTATTAAATTAAACGTCATAATTATAATACATTTAAGTATGTGATAATTATCGATAATTTTAAATGGTAAATAGTTTTCTACAGCTTCCCTGACCCTTAAAAATTAATGTAAGTAATAATAATAATAAACAGCTGCCTTTAGTCCGGCCCTGGGCCCCCCACCCCCCTCCGCCATTTCGTGTTATTGGGAATTTATGCCGTCCAAGCTGGGGACACACCGGGATATAGGCGAATAAAATATTATAATTTTGTTAAGATATTTTAGAAATTATAATTAGTACAGTAGTATCGGTGTTTTTATATCCTTTCTTAGCGGATGCCTATGTCATAACATCTACCTGCATGCCAAATTTCAGCCCGATCCGTCCAGTGGTTTGGGCTGTGCGTTGATATTAGGGAATGAAGAACCGGAACTTTCGGGACTTTCGGGATTTTTACCAAAATGTTGTAATATTTATTCGTTTTCTTTTAGATAGGCAATAAAACGCTGGATTTCTACACGCTTTCGCTACAAGAGTATTTATTACTTATTACAATATACATATTTTTATTTACAATTAAATACACACAACACTGTCTAGAAATATTTTGTATAAACTCAATTAACTCAAAATTTATACATACAACACGCTCATTAGAGTACACTTCAGAATAAAAATTATTTGAAGAAAACTTTTTATGCCAAAAAAAAACTGTTTTATTTGGCATAAAAAGTTTTCTTCAAATAAAGAAAAAATTTGAAATAATGGTAAACTAACAATAAATGTGGTTCTCAAAGAAAAGTAAAAAATAAGAAAAAAATATTCAGTTTTTAACAGTAGTGTGAAAAATCAGGTCTGTAGTTAGTAAAACCACCCATAACGTTTATAACGGTCCTGCAGCGATTTTTCATTTTATGTCCGGTCTGGCCAAAAGTTGCTCTTCCGTCGCAATGTTTGCAGGGAAATTTCTCAAAGCCCTTCTTTGGAGCATGTCCCACGCGTGTTCTATGGGGTTAAGATCAGGTGATTGAGCGGGCCTGCCTAAGACCAAATTCGTCGTGCTCCTGCACCCATCAGCTCGTCACCACTCTCGCTGTGTGCGGACGGGCGTTGTCGTCCATAAGCGTGAGTTCTTGACCCATTTGCTGTCGTTGGGGGTAGATTATTAGTACTAGCACCTCGTTACGGCATTTTTCACCCGTCATGGTGTTTCTGATCCGAACGTGGTCTGTTCTTCCATCAACATGAATTTCTGCCCAAACCATAATTGTCCCGCCGTAGTGTGGATGGACTTCCTGAGGGTGGTGGGGGCGGGCTCTCACGACCAGGAATTCGCCAACACGTACTCTATGTGTATCGGGATGGAAACCGAACTGGAACTCATCGGTAAACAGCACCACAGACCACTAGTTATCTTCCCAGAGCAAATGTTCACGAGCCCACTCTAGCCGTCCACGATTTCTTCTGCGTAGTGCTGGAGAACGAAACGGTCTGCGGGCATAAAAGTTAGCTACCATGCAACCTCTTCCTCACAGTTTGGTCACTCACAAGCAACTGGTGCTCTGGCTGGAGCCTCTGAACCATTTGCATGCCAGTAACATTTGGTTGTCTTCTCGCGGCAACTTGCAAAAATCGATCTTTTCGTTGAGTGGTTATGGGCTTCCCGCCTGGGTGTCTTTAAGCCACTTCACCAGTAACACGATAACGTAACCATAACTTTTGACTTGTGTCAATTTCCTCAACAATACTCTGTTGGGCAGCCCCAGATTGGAGCATTAATACTGCCCTTAAAATTCCTCTCTCGATAAATGGAGCCGCTACATGATGCAAACAATAACATTAATTCGAAATTAACCGATAACTTGGTAAAAAACTAAAGCAGATATGTTTCAAATTCGTCCTGCACATAGTACACATTTATTTATTTATTTATTTATTTATTTTAAAGGTACACCAACAGCAAAGCACACAGTAAAAAATGTGGTAACAAAAATGTATAAAAAACATTTATGCTTGTATGAATGCCTATAATAGGCGTACACAGCATTGACCATAATCCGTAAACACAAATTTACAAATAAATATTTTAAATATATATATATATACACTATATCTAAATATACCTAAATACACAATACATACCTAAATACACAATACATACATTTTTCTTCAAAGAATTCTTAAAATTTAAATTTTACAATAACAAAATATAACAATCCATATATATATTTTTTTTATCTATTATAAAGCAATTAATGTGTCTTCTCTGATGTGAGTCAGCAGTTTACTTTTAAATTGATTCTGGGAATCGTGGAATATATCAATGTCTAATATTTTACCCGTTATTTCATTATATTTGGAACATATTCTAGGTAATGGATGATGCAAGCCTAGATTGGTTTTGCATGGCGGTATGTTCAAGATTTTTGACATTCGATGGCGAGGGTATCGACAAGGAACACAAAGATTTATCTGTGAAAGCAAGTGTTGACAGTTTATCTTGTTATTTAATAATTTATGCAAAAATAATAAATCTGAGACCGTGCGTCGATTGCGCAGTGAAATCATTTTAAAGAAAGCCAATCTTTCCGTGTAAGGCTGCTTATGAAAAATGCCAGTTGAGGTATAAGCCAGATACCTTGTAAAGGCGCGTTGAATGCTTTCAACTCTCTGTGACGGCGCACTGTACACGGGGTTCCAGGCTACACTTGCGTACTCCAAATGACTACGAACGAAACTGTTGTACAGAATTATCCTAGTCTGTGGCAACCTAAAGTCCCTTGCACTGCGTTTTAGGAAGCCAAGCATCTGTGCAGCTTTTTTTACCTTAATACCAATATGAGTGGTGAACTTAAGATCAGCACTTAAAGTAACCCCCAAATCACGTATCTCGTTCACTCTCTCAAGAGCACAGCTGTCTAGCGTGTAGGTACGATTTATTCGGCTCTTTTTACGGGTAAAGCTTATAAAATAACATTTACTAGGATTCAGATTCATGCCATTACGAGTGCACCAATTTCTAACGCCATCTAGGTCCCTCTGTAAAGCATCTGCATCCGCCAAACTATTTATAGTTTTATATATCTTTAGGTCATCAGCAAAAAGAGATAAACTACTATTTTTAACATAATCAGCAATGTCATTTATGAAAATTAGAAATAAAATAGGGCCCAAATGGGAACCCTGCGGAACACCAGATCTAGCGATATAAGTATCCGACTCGAAACCGTTGATAACCACAGATTGTGGCCTTTGAAAAAGATAGGACTCGAACCAGTTTAGCAGCTTGCCTTCAATGCCATATAATTTAAGTTTTAGAAGTAGCATATTGTGGTCAACCTTATCGAATGCACTGCTGAAGTCGGTATATATTGTATCTACCTGTTGTTTCTTGTCTACTTCACTAGATACAGCTGATACAAATGATGCCAGATTAGAGTCCACTGAGCGCCCCCGTCGGAAACCGTGCTGAAAATCGGATAAACTATTGCTGATATGTTTATATAGTACAGGGTAGATCAAAGATTCAAATAACTTAGACATACAAGATAAAATGGAGATAGGGCGATAGTTTTTGACTTCGGCTTTGTCACCCTTTTTATGTATCGGTACAATTCTTGCTTTTTTCCAATCACTGGATACACATACACATTTTACAAAATGGAGGAAAAATCCAAAATAGGAAAGTTTATGTATATTTTCAGTATTTTAATTGAAATTTAATTTGAACGGCGGATAAACCTTTGCAAATCTGCCAAAAATCTCACTTGAAATAGAGCTCTTTACTTCGTCCCGAAAGTCCCGGGACGAGGTCATGAGTCCCGGGTATTTTAGTCGTCGCCAAATCCCGGGATTTCCCGGGAATTTCGGGACCGGGATTTCCCGGGACCATTCCCTAGTTGATATCTATCTATGTCAGTCAGTCACCTTTGAGTTTTATATATGTATATAGATTGCAAGGCTTCCATCTAAAAAATACCTATATTTTACAAATTAACATATTTTTATTTGACTTTTCCTGTCAGGACAAATGTGATGAACAATTGTGTATGTTAGATGTGTTTATAGTGGAGACTGAAGTCATTTTTATAGGTAACATTTGACAGTTCATTTATGCAAAGCAAAGTGCTACTTATGTACATCAGGAGTAGAGACTAATTTTCTAAATAAATAATTGTATTAAGGTGCTCCTTCACCGGGAGCATTCGCGTGTAATGTAACATTACAGACTCGAGCATTACAACAGTGAAGGAGGAGAACCGAGCATTACAATGCGCATCTTGTAATGATACAAAACGGGCAGGAGAACCGAGCATTGCAATGCGCATCTTTTAATGATACAAAACGGGCAGGAGAACCGAGCATTGCAATGCGCACCTTGTAATGATACAATGTGTAATATCTTGATACAACTTGTAACATCAATGCGCTCCACTTCCATTACACGCGAATGCTCGCCAGGGAAGTAGTATTGTAATGTAATGCTCAAAGTCGAATCTATAATATTACATTACACGCGAATGCTCGTCGGTCAGGGAGGTACTATTGTAATGTAATGCTCAAAGACGAATCTGTAATGTTACATTACACGCGAATGCTCCCGGTGAAGGAGCACCTTTAAAAAACTGATGTTGTTTTCTTGAGTTTTATTCCTTTAGCGTAAGGTATATTTTTCTTTGTATAAATGAACTGTCAAATGTTACCTACTAAAATGACTCCACTATAGCTATTTATTTGTAGTAAAGAATAATGTTTGTGGTACCTTTGTTTTTTCCGATACCTATAGCTAGAACACAAATGCTCTGTTTGGGCCAGATTATTGTGTTTCGCTGTTTCTTAAAAAATGTGGAAAGAAAGATATAATTAATTAAATGACTAAATCGCAAGCGAGTGTAACCGCGTGAACAGGTAGTTAACAAAAAGCAGATAAAGATTATTGTTTTTCTTTTGCATACATTAATTAAATCACTCATAGTTGTCAGAATAAGATTGAGGAAAATCGTCAGATATCATCGTTAGTCCGGAATAATGTACCTGTTCAGAATTACACGTTCGCGATAATCTAGGTATGTCACTGATTGTGATAGTGCTGTGATACAATTATTATGAGATAACGATAAAATATTTTTTATAATTTTTTATTAACAATTGATGTTCTTATTTGAAAAGTTTGTTGATTAAGCACGTATCATTGTGAAAGACAGTTAATTACTATTGGGCTGATAAGCTGCCAATTAAGAGCAATTTAACATTTTTAACGTGTAAATTATTCATGTTTACACGTGTCTTTTTACTTGTGTCAGTGTTTTCTATCTATAAATTATATACATTTGAAATTGCTTCGGAATGTTTAGTATAATACAAACATATAAACATATATAAACCTATAACATAAAAAAAAAAAAAAAAAAAAAAAAATAATACAAACATATGCTAAAGTTTCTGACGACGATTTGGTGTTATGGCTGAAAAGTCGTCTTTTTTGTAACAAAGGTCCCAGCGTCCTGGTTTGTGCATGTACAAATATTTGAGCGCACGAACATATCTGTTTGTATCGGTCTTGATCCGCGACCTCTTGGTGTAATAGCAGACTTCTCAACCATTATACCAAACGGCTTGTCAATAATAATGAATATTTATTTACCATAAAAATTTAACATACACTGTATACAATTATTAATATATACTCTATACTAATATTATTACGAGAAAAAAATTTGATTGTTTGTTTGTATTGAATATTCTCCGAAACTACTGAACCGATTTGGAAAATTCTTCAACTGTTGGAAAGCTACACGGATAGTGTGAAATAGGGTGAAGGGGGGATATTTGAAATATAGATTACGCGCAGGTGAAACCGCGGAGGCGACCGCTAGTTATGAGTATTTAGCATAAAAATTTAACATACACATATTAAACATACAATTAATAAGTTAAAATGTTCGTTGATTTCGGGCAATTGGTGATCCATATGTACTTAGATAAGTAACATTTATTAGAGTTTATCCTATGTTAGTAAACTAAACTAAAAATCGCGATGGTTTCCATTGTCTAAAACGTGTCCGATCCGCCCAGTGTCCCTCAGCCTAACGCAGGGGCGTTGCACTGCATAGATCCGCGCTATCAATGCGCGCGTGTGTGTGTCACATGTCCTACAGGCTGCTCCGCCATCTTAGATTATGTGTCAACGTGACGTTTATGCTTTTTCAATTTGGTCGGAAAATTCTTAGAGTAGAACACATGGAGATGCCCTAAGTAGGTACAAAACGTGTATACCTAAAGTTGGAACACAAAATGGCGCCACCAATGATAGCGTCCGACCGTAGTGCAACCAATATTGTATATCGATATGTTTATCGATACAAGTTTACGTGTCGATCATAAATGCACATATTTTGTTAGAAATCTATAAATAGTTTCTTATTTTCCTATCACAAAATAATGATGATGCAGTGCCTTAATATAACAATAGGTTAGTTATATATATTATTATGGAAATTTCAACTTCACATGGTTAATAAACCTATTACATTTTTCCAAAAATCCTAAACAGGAGATAAAGTGAAGATACTGTACTGTTTCATACTACCATCACGTAATCTTGTTATGTCGAGAGTTCTGTAAAACCAGTTTTCGTTGAAGTGTAGCGAGCAAACGTGCCTTATTTTATCGCGGATTTATATTTTCCCCACCTATCAACTCTATCTATTTCTTCTTTAATGTTTCACTTACAGGAAATCTGCAGAAATATACCATTGCAGAATATAACTATCTAAAACGTATCGATACATAAAAATATTGTGCCACATCACTAGCTGGAACACAATATGGCGAAACCGGCACGCGTCAAAAACTGTGTGACGTCACTAAAAAGTGTTGCCAAAATGGGTACAATGCAAAGATATCTGTCTCTTTTTTCATACGCAACAATCACTTAGATGAAAAGAGATAAGTATATATTTGTAAGGCAAGTGTCGATTCGATGTATATTCATATAAGCAATTTTTTGTATAGATCAATAGGGCATCTCCATATGTTCTACTCTAAGGGAAAATTTGGGCAAAGATAATTTTGATTTTTTATTATTTTTTATGTGATTTAAGTTTAAATTAAGGTTTTCAACTGAATTTGTTTTTTGAGAATACAGTTTCATATAAAAATACTGCTAAAATTAAAATAAAAACGCTATTAACGAGTTTTTATTGAGACGTAAAAATTTAATTTTTACTATTTTTTTTGGTGTACTCAAGACTTTTTGTATTTAATTGATCACCAATCTAACCTAACCTAACCCACAAAAATACTAGCCAACTTTTTTTTTGTGGATCAATTTATTATTTTAAGCTAATGCTTAGTTTAGGGCTAGATGGCGCTGGCTGTGTGAATAATGTCCAGACTCCAGAGATATTTATTTTATTTATTTCTCAATAAAGAAATGTTTGACCTCAACACAACTGAGAACACCATGTATCCGCTTACCTTGTCCCACACGACACGTCCACTACCACAACCGCAACACACACACACACACACACATCGTGTTTTGTGTTCAGTTTAATTGTTCATTTAAATGTATACTAACTAATATTGTAATTGCGAAAGTTTGTCTGTTGCGTTTAAAATACTAAGCAGATATTGATGTTTTTTTTTTCACTTAGACGCACATTGTTTAGTTGTTGTTATTTTTAGATGGGAAAGTGTGTCTCTTACGTTTAACTGCTGAATCGATTTTGATGAAATTTGGTGCAAAAGAGACCTTCATACTAACACAAATTGTGTTTTGTATTCATTTGAATTGTTAATTTAAATGTTAAATGTATAATTATCCGCGCGTAATTTCCATTTCAACTTTCCCTTTCCCCCATCAAAGTATCCTATGTCCGTCTCCTGGTTTTAAGCTACCTCTCCACCAATTTTCAGCCAAATCGGTTCAGCCAAAGTTATAAATAGTGTAACTAACACTACTTTCTTTAATATTTATTATAGATTATAAATACGAAAGTATGTCTGTCGTGTTACGTAGGTATAAACTGCTAATCCGATTTTGATGTAATTGGTCCAGACATTTATCACACTTTAGGAAAATATAATAAGGTTAGTTTGTCAATGGAATAGGCCGCAGTGGCCGCTTACCTCAGGTGGGCTGCGTGCCTGTCTGCCAACTGACCCAGTATAAAAAACCCTAATAAATAATAATAAATAATAAAATAAATATCTCTGGACATTCACACAGCGCCATCTAGCCCCAAACTAAGCATTAAAATCAAAATCAAAATATTCTTTATTCATGTAAACTTGTATCAAGTATTTATGAATCGTCAATTACAGAGTGACTCTACCACCGGCTTTGCTTGTGCTATGGGTGCCAGACAACGGATAAACATTACTTATATACTTTTTTTTTTGTAAATACATACATATTATACATAGAAACACCCAGACCGATACAAACAGACATGTTAATGCACACAAATGTTTGTACCGTGCGGGGATCGAACCCGCGACCTCTGGTGTAATAGCCGACTTCTCGACCATTACACCAAATGGCTCGTCAACCATTACACCAAATGGCTCGTCAATAGCATAATTTGAACCAGATGTAGATACTACTAGACCCAGTTACATTAACAGTAGCATATACAATTCCAGAGTTCCTTCTCCTAATCGCTATAGTTTCGGCTCTCAGTAATCCCGGGGGTCGGTTACTTATTTGAAAGCAATTTTGCTTCCCCACCCACGCCGCCTTTTAACCTACCAGGGGCGGACTAAGGGAGGTTTAGGTCTATGATTTTCCTTTCGGAGGAGAATGCGTTTATGCACCATAACCGCAGGCTAGGTGTGGCTGTGTGTGAAACCCGAAACTTAAGCGTCCACTACGCACTAAACTCCCCCGGTTTCCCCTTCACACCCGATTGGGACGAGCCGGTGCCAACCGTGTGGCTATTGACCAACCCAAGGGAGGTTTTACCTAGTTTATGACTTGAAGTTAGAAAAATAAAACTATAATAAAATCTATACTAATATTATAAAGAGGAAAGATTTGATTATTTGTTGGTTTATTTGTATTAAATAGGCTCCGAAACTACTTAACCGATTTGGAAAATTCTTTCACTGTTGGATAGCTACACTTTCCCCGGGTGACATGGGGTACTTTTGATCCCAGAAATGTGGGAGGAATATTTGAAAAAAGAAATAACGCGCGGGTGAAACCGCGGAGGCGAACGCTAGTTTTATATATGTACATTTATGATACTCGAATGGGTTTACCTTTGGTATGCTTCTCATTGAGGAAAGGCAAAAGTTACCAAAATCTTTTGTACGTGAGCAAATTTTAAATTTAAATTCAAATCTTTATTCATTGCAAAATACATATTGCGTTGAACATTATACAACAGTAAAATAAAATTCTAAACAATAACAATAATACAACTAATAAATCATGTCACATAATATCTAATACTTAAGACTATATTAATTAATGCTAGATTTCATTATTTTATGTCATGAGTGGTCAATGTTTAATTTTCAGCTGTACAGAGAACGTTTTTAGTCAAACAGACGATTCCCCAGTCCGTCCCTGGGTTCTCCCCCTGTTCAATAATTTCTCCTCGCGTGGATTTCAGGAATACCTACGTTCCACAGAATATAACGAGTTGTTTATTTGTCAGATTTTGATTTTTAAACCTTCATGCGATTGTATTATTATTTTAAATAGATTGATTGGATAGGCCTTTGTGGCAGTGTCGGCTAGGATTGCCAACCATACTGTTAAAAACAGTAATAGGTATACTGTTTTTCACTACGTCATTATACTTTTTACTGTTAAACAAAAATTTAAACAAATAACTGTTTTCTTCATTATTACAGTTGATTTGATTAAATATTACAGTTTTAATTGTGGTGACGCATAATAAGCTTTAAAAATGGTAATTGCACGAGAAGCACTAAAAAATTGGCAACCCTAATGTCGGCGATGGTTATTGGTAGGATTACCGTACCGTACGCAAAAGATGAAATTGCTGTATTGAAACAAAAATTGCCGTATATTATAATATTAAGACCCCTATTACATCTTGACAGGGATTTTTGCATAAAATGGCCAACTTTGGCGTTATCGATCTCAGAAACAAAAATACATTTACAATAATTACTTATTAAATAGTGTAGAATATCTATTGGAATAGTTCTTAGCGGCCTTGCTGTTTGTAAATTTTGCTTAACTTTTTAATTGAACCCAAAATTGCAGAGAAAGATTTTCATAAAATGCGCGAAGGCACATTTTTAAGCTCATAGATTGAACTATTGTTCTAAGCATATGAAATAAAAAAAATTGGAATGTTATCTCTTATATAGTCGTATAGTTCATAGCGGCCTTGGATTTTTAAATATCTTTGGTTTTATATATAAAAAAACATCTAGTTCTAAAGCAAAAATCTTCGAAAATCGCTTTAAATTAACTGTGAATTTCTCCTTTCTACGACAATACAATTAGGCAAAATATATACCAGAATACTTGTTACATCATGAGGAATGAAGATTTTACAATTTTAAACAATTCATTTATTATCCTATTTCGATAATAACAATAAATATAACTGCAAAATTACTACAAAATGCGATGCGCTGGCCGTCCGAACTCAGTCAGTACCGAGCGCGCTCTTTGTAATAGGCCTCACAAAAAGTCAAATAAAATACTTAGGAGATAAATTCTATATTTTATCTTGTCTTAATTTTTGGTGTCATAGTGTCGCCGCACATGGGCCACACGCCACATCCACAAAAGCGCCACCACCGGCATACCTTCGGTTTCATACATTTTGTATGGACTCGCCGCACACGGTTGTCGCCCGTTGCCGCCACACGCTACAATCTTTTTGCTTACACTTTACACTACAGAAATTATGGCGGCGTTTTGTGGCAAATCAAACTCGAGAACCTCCTTTTTCAAAGTTGGATAAAAATCTCATCACTAACGACATATCTCTCATTTGTTTCCAGGACGAAGTGCTAGCCATAAACGACAAAGTGGTCCTTCGAGCCGAGGATCTCCTAAGCTGGGTGTGCACGGGGGAAGGCTGGCGGTGGGGGCTGCGGGCGGTGTGGAAGGGGGCCTGCGCCCCCCCAGCGGACAAGAGCCAGACTTCGCCGCTCCACCATACGAAGCTTGACTTCAGCGATGTGGAGCAAGAGAAGAATGCTATTGGTGAGGATTTTAGGTTCTTAGATGGTTTAGGATAGAAGGAATTGATCACGACGAATCTAACATGCCGAAAAAAGCGACCACCGAAAGAACAGTCCGCGCCGAAGAATTGACTGCGCCGAAAGTTTTTTTTTTATTGCAATGTGTAACAAGACGAGCAGATCGTATACCTGATTGTATGCGCCACGTCTGCCCTTAGACAGTTCAGTGCCAAACAGTAACTAAGCAGTTACTGTCTGGCACCGCCCTGCGCCCGCTACACCGAGACGACAGTTATTAGGTCTCATACCAGTAATTCCACTAGCTTCAGTGCCCTTTCCCCGAAACACAGAAGTGCTTGACACACTTCTATTTCACGGGAAAATATCTGGCACTGCGGTGGTACCCACCTAGACGGCCCAGTACAGGAACCTACCACCTGGTAATCTTAATGATGGAAGTCTTTGCCCTGTGGGAGTGGGACATTAATAGGCTTAATTATTTTGTTATTATATTGTTTGGTATTCTCTTCCAGTGGACCCCGACAGTCCAGGGGTGGTGGTGTTCTCCTACCCGAGGTACTGCCGGTACCGCGCGCTCCTCTCCCGACTGGAGGGCATCCAGGGGGACTGGCTGAGGGACTCTCTGGTCGCGGCGCTCGGGGGGTACGCAGCGCCCACTAGAAATACTAGGATTCTTTATTGTAAGGTAAGATGTCCTCTATACACATCCAATTATTCAATCGCGCACTTAGAAATTCGGTGACTCGTTTCTTTGTCGCACCACCAATTTTTTTGTTTTTGTTTTTAGTTGGACTCAATCCCGTGTTTATAAGCAACACGGTGATTCCGCCAATGTCAAGTGTTTAGAGAGACACGTCGTATTATAGAGAATAGGACGGTGTATTAGACTAAAACGTTCTGTTCTTAGGTCTTCCAGATTATCCACACCATCTAAAACAATCGCACCACCAAAAATGGAATAGTCTACCAGCGCATGTATTCCCTCCATCCTATGACATAGGGTCCTTAAAACAAGGCGTGAAGAGGCACTTTCTGGGCCGGCAGAGTGAGGGTGACTGATGCTATGTCCCTAACGTTGTACCAGTTGTCCTCGCGTCTGGACTTCACTTCCACTTAACATCAGGGGTCATTTGCCGGGCTAAGTATAAAAAATGAAAAAAAAAATAGATTGTATCGTAGGTTCATTTCATTTTGGCTCCCACATTAATATGCTGGATCATAGCCAGACGGTACGAATCCGTAAGAGAACCAAAGGAAGCGTAGCTCACCAGATAAGCAAACTGAAGTGGCAGTGGGCTGGCCATAATATCAGCCGTAGAACCGATAACCGTTGGGGTAAACGGGTTCTAGAGTGGAGACCGCGTCTCGGTAAACGTAGTGTAGGACGCCCTCAGGCTAGGTGAAGAGATGATCTGCGCAAGATGGCTGACAGGAGCTGGATGCAAGTAGCTGATGATGATGACTTTGAGACACAGCTGTTATGGCGGTGGATTTCAACTGTGGTAGCTAGCCAACGGTGTATAGGCCTAGGGCCGTGTGTGTGTCCTAGGACTACTTGTCCACTACCTACTAAATTCCCCTCCCCCAAATGAATAAAGCTAATTTAGATTTTTTTATTTATAAATAAATAATAAATAAATAAATATCAAACAACATCACATACATTGATCTGACCCCAAAGTGAGTAGCGTAAGCACTTGTGTTATGGGTGTCAGAAACAACGAAGGTACCACAAATATATACTTAAATACAAATAAATATCCAGACACAGAACAAACATAAATGTTCATCACATAAGTGTTTGTCCTGGGTGGGATTCGAACCCACGACTCCTGGCGCATAGGGCAGGGTCACTACGAAATGCGCCATCAGGCCAGTCGATTTAAAAAATATGTGTCTTACTTAAGTCCTAAAAATGTTCGTTTTATTTCAGGACACCTTCGAATACCCAGAGCTGGAAGGCCACGAATTCGTCTGCAACCACCTGGCCCCGAAGCTGAAAGGGAGGCCGCGCGGGAGACGTCGGAGGGTGCCCAGAGCAGGCTCCCCCTCCCCCACGCCGTCTCCCGAGCCAAGGGAGGGGGGAGACGAGCCTAACACCCCTAGCGTGAGTATTCTTGTTATTTCAGTGACTTTTTTAAGTTACAATAATGTATGGAAGTGAAGGTTGGGTATGGCAGAAGAACTATTGTATTTGTAATATTTTTAAAAAAAGGCAATACTGTTGAGTTTCTTGCGGCACTTCTTTCCTCAACAGGCCATTGACGTCGAAGTGCTGGTAGGGTAAAAAAGATTGACGTGCGAAAGTATTTTTTAAAAATCTATTTGCAGAATAAATGATTTCATTTCATTTCGAACCATGAAAGCAGAATAAATGCAGTGGAGTTGCGAGCACTGAGAGAGAAGTATGCAAGGAGTAAAATTGAGTGATAGAATGAAGAACGAAAAAATAAGAGAACTATGTGGCTTATAAGAAGATGTAGTGAAAAAAGTGTAGTGCGAAAAAGGTATGCTAAGATGAGAAAATTTTCTTGTTCTGTGGCTAAGATGGTTTGGTCATATAGAGAGGATGAATGAAAGTAGGTTAACGAAAGGAATTGTATAAGGGGAGTGTGAATAGAATCGTTGGAAGGGGAAGGCCTAGAAGGACATTCCAGGACCAGATAGGTGACGTCCTGAGGAAAGGTCAGGTCAAGAGTACCCTAAACCGACGGGCATGCATGAGAAGACTTATGAATGTGGAGGAAGCAATAGTTGTGAGCCAGGATCGTAGCAAGTGGAAGGAGTTGGTATCTGCCTGCCCCTACGGGAAAAAGGCGTGACGGTATGTATGTATGTATTTTTTTAAGTTTCTTGTGCCTTGCAAATAAGATACTGAAGTTTTGTTATTTTTGAGTATATTGTTATTATGAGTCTATTGTTATGTTTGAGTCTCTTTTTGTTATCGAGTTGAATTTGAGTTGTTATTTATTAATAAATCCCTTGTCATCTTTGAGTCCGTTGTTATATTTGATTCCCTTGCAATAATCTATGAGCCTCTTGTTATGGTCTCTATTGTTTTGTTTGATTTTTTTTTTGTATTTTTGTGTCTTGTTAAGTGTCTCTTCTTTATATTTTTGTTATCTTTGAGTCTCTTAATATCTGTGAAAATAGCAACTATCGAGTATCTTGCTAGAATAAAAAAATTCCCAAGCCGGCGGTAGAATCATTTTAGTAGTTGACGATTTTATAAGTGCTTTATGTAGCCAGTCAAAGACATTTGAGTATCGTTTAAAGATATTATTTGGGTCTCGCTCAAAGCTATTTGTGTTTTTAGCAAATCTTGACTTTCTTGTTGTCTTTGATTCTTTTCTTTTGTTAACTTTTAGTCTTCTTTGAGTCTCTGGTTATGTTTGAGTCTATCGTGTCTTGTAACTTTGGACTCTCTTTTTATCTGCGAGCCTCTTGTTAATAAACACCTTTATTTATTTCCAGACCCCCCGGAGGCTGTCCCTCCGCAACGGAGGGGACAAGCAGAGCTCCGCGTCGGAGGAGGAGGACAAGCGGACGGACTCGACGGAGGACCGCGCGTTCCTCGCCCGGTTGAGGCATTTCTACAGGCAGAGGAACGAGACTTTGCAC
The DNA here is from genome assembly GCA_949319885.1 of Mecyna flavalis. Lineage (NCBI taxonomy): Eukaryota > Metazoa > Arthropoda > Insecta > Lepidoptera > Crambidae > Mecyna > Mecyna flavalis. Next base: position 1,371,192 of record OX439422.1, read on the forward strand.
ACTGGGAATTCGCTAAAAGACTGTAAGTTAACATAATATATTTTGTTATTAATTTTTATTCGCGGGCACTTCTTTTTTTATTGCAATGTGTAACAAGACGAGCAGATCGTACACCTGATGGTAAGCGCCACGTCTGCCTTAGACAGTTCAGTGCCAAACAGTAACTAAGCAGTTACTGTCTGGCACCGCCCTGCGCCCGCTACACCGAGACGACAGTTATTAGGTCTCATATACCCAGTTACAGTAATTCCACTAGCTTCAGTGCCCTTTCCCCGAAACACAGAAGTGCTTGACACACATCTATTTCACGAGAAAATATCTGGCACTGCGGTGGTACCCACCTAGACGGTCCAGTACAGGAACCTACTACCTGGTAAACATGAAAAGAGATTGCTATTCGATTAACAGTTTTAGATTCTTAGACTGAGCTGATTGGCGGTCAGTCACTAAGTTTTTTCTTGATAATATACCTACGTAAAATATAAATTATATTAATTATGTTAATGTATTTATTCCAGTGTCACTCCGAGCTCTGTACGAGTCGGTAATATCGAGAGGGGGCTACGAGGCGGTCTGCAGGCATAAGCTATGGAGGGTGCTCTTCTCCGATCAGCCAGCTCGTACCAGGAGACACTACGAGAGGTAGGAATACGTACTACAAGTAGTTTTACCAACTTTTATTATTAAATAAATATAATTTTATAGGAGTGAAATAAAAAGTAACTACGGAAATAAAAAGAGTGTCATTTATTTGAACATTTTTTAAAAAGGTTTTTTTGTACTTATTAGACACATTTTTATTCGGAGGAGAATGCACTTGTGCTCCATAACCGCAGGCTAGCTAGACCTGGGCCGTGTGTGGGACTCGAGACTGAAGCGTCCACTACCCACTAAACTTCCCCGGTTTCTTCTTTTCGCCCGATTGGGACGAACTGGTTTCCACCTTGTAGCTATTTACCAGCCCACATACTGTTTTCGATCTTATAGCATTTTTATAATGATCGGGAGCCACTTGAAATCAAAGGCTGAAAGATCAAATATGCCTTCAGTGCAGCGTTGCCAGACGTCCCGATTTTGGTGGGACGTCCCGATTTTTAAATAAAAATTAAATGTTCCGCGCGGGACAGGCCCAGTCCCGCTTTTCGGGGAGAACTCGACCGTATGTGCCGAGTGCTGACAAAGAAAGGCGCGTTATGTAGATAAGAGTGTGGGAGAGAGAGGCTACTTGAGATGGCTACTTTTGCCATCTATTGTCACGTAAACGTAATTTTAAGTCAAATAAAAACATAAATACCTATTTGAAAACCTTTGATTACTTACATACGTTTTTTTTGACTATGTCCCGCTTTTGACGGAAGAATCCCGCTATTTTCTCTCAAAAAGTACCAAAGTCCCGACTTGGCAAAAATAAAAACTGGTAACGCTGCTTCAGTGTGGCAGCACATTGAGCGACGCTGGTGAAGTGTCCCTAATTGGAATAGGCCGCAGTGACCGCTTACCTTCAGGTGGGCTGTCTGTCTGCCAACTGATGTATACTTAAACTAAAAATTAAGTACAATTAAAAAAAATACCTGGCCTAGTCGCGTTTGTCCACCGTCACCGTCACGTCACCGAGAAAGAGATGTCGGCGCCGAGCAGCGTTACCAGATATTTTTTTGCCAAGTCGGGACTTTGGTACTTTTTGAGTGAAAATAGCGGGATTCTTCTGTCAAAAGCGGGACATAGTAAAAAAAACGTATGTAATCAAATATTTATCTTTTTATTTGACTTAAAATTAAGTTTACGTGACAATATACAGCAAAAGTAGCAATAGAAAATGTATTTTAATAAACTATAATAGTATCTTCATTACGCGCCCTTCTTTCTCAGCACTCTGCAGTACCTACTCGTACTCTGCACGTACGGTCGAGTTCTCCCCGAAAAGCGGGACTGAGCGTGTCCCGCGCGGGACATTTAATTTTGATTTAAAAATCGGGACGTCCCGCCAAAATCGGGACGTCTGGCAACGCTGGCGCCGAGGTAGCGGCACATACATTTACTACAGTCGTTTGTCCACCGCACGCCCGTCACCCGAGCGCCGTCATCTTGAAATTGCTCAGAAATAAACTCGGTTCTCGGTGACGATGACGGCGGCGGTGGACAAACGCTCTGTGGGGGTCAATGACGTTCAATTAAAAAACTAGACTCACAATCAAGCTCAAATATTGTCCGAAGCAAAAGTCTGCCCACCCGACTATTGGGCAGAGTTTTCGTTTAGTTGTATACAATTGACATTAAACACTAAATGCCACGAGATAAGGTGTTGATTTGAACGAATGTGTTAATGTCATCAGTGTCAAAGCCACTCGGACGTTCTTTGAGGAATTTTTCTTAGAGATTGGGTGTCTAGTTTTATATTGAACGTCATTGGTGGGGGTCCTATATTTTAACCTGCAGTGTAGGGTTACAAATAATTTATCTATATCCCCAGGTACCTCCTCCCGTACGAGAACCACTCCCGCCGGCTGGAGTCAGGCCGGCTGCGGTTGAACGGCCGCCTGGAGGAGCCCAGGACCGTCGCCACTATAGACGTGACCGGCTCCCCGCTGCCCGACCAGCCGCCCTCGCCGGACAAGCGGCTGAGGACGCCTTCGCCTGAGGTGAGGGGTTGTTCGTTCATTCAATCGTTCATTCAGTCATTCTGTATATCACCGTCGCCACTATAGACGTGACCGGCTCCGCGCTGCCCGACCAGCCGCCCTCGCCGGACAAGCGGCTGAGGACGCCTTCGCCTGAGGTGAGGGGTTGTTCGTTCATTCAATCGTTCATTCAGTCATTCTGTATATACCGTCGCCACTATAGACGTGACCGGCTCCCCGCTGCCCGACCAGCCGCCATCGCCTGACAAGCGGCTGAGGACGCCTTCGCCTGAGGTGAGGGTTGTTCGTTCATTCAATCGTTCATTCAGTCATTCTGTATATACCGTCGCCACTATAGACGTGACCGGCTCCCCGCTGCCCGACCAGCCGCCCTCGCCGGACAAGCGGCTGAGGACGCCTTCGCCTGAGGTGAGGGGTTGTTCGTTCATTCAATCGTTCATTCAGTCATTCTGTATATACCGTCGCCACTATAGACGTGACCGGCTCCCCGCTGCCCGACCAGCCGCCATCGCCTGACAAGCGGCTGAGGACGCCTTCGCCTGAGGTGAGGGTTGTTCGTTCATTCAATCGTTCATTCAGTCATTCTGTATATACCGTCGCCACTATAGACGTGACCGGCTCCCCGCTGCCCGACCAGCCGCCCTCGCCGGACAAGCGGCTGAGGACGCCTTCGCCTGAGGTGAGGGGTTGTTCGTTCATTCAATCGTTCATTCAGTCATTCTGTATATCACCGTCGCCACTATAGACGTGACCGGCTCCGCGCTGCCCGACCAGCCGCCCTCGCCGGACAAGCGGCTGAGGACGCCTTCGCCTGAGGTGAGGGGTTGTTCGTTCATTCAATCGTTCATTCAGTCATTCTGTATATACCGTCGCCACTATAGACGTGACCGGCTCCCCGCTGCCCGACCAGCCGCCATCGCCTGACAAGCGGCTGAGGACGCCTTCGCCTGAGGTGAGGGTTGTTCGTTCATTCAATCGTTCATTCAGTCATTCTGTATATACCGTCGCCACTATAGACGTGACCGGCTCCCCGCTGCCCGACCAGCCGCCCTCGCCGGACAAGCGGCTGAGGACGCCTTCGCCTGAGGTGAGGGGTTGTTCGTTCATTCAATCGTTCATTCAGTCATTCTGTATATACCGTCGCCACTATAGACGTGACCGGCTCCCCGCTGCCCGACCAGCCGCCCTCGCCGGACAAGCGGCTGAGGACGCCTTCGCCTGAGGTGAGGGGTTGTTCGTTCATTCAATCGTTCATTCAGTCATTCTGTATATACCGTCGCCACTATAGACGTGACCGGCTCCCCGCTGCCCGACCAGCCGCCCTCGCCGGACAAGCGGCTGAGGACGCCTTCGCCTGAGGTGAGGGGTTGTTCATTCATTCGGTCACTCAGTCATTCTGTATATACCGTCGCCACTATAGACGTGACCGGCTCCCCGCTGCCCGACCAGCCGCCCTCGCCGGACAAGCGGCTGAGGACGCCTTCGCCTGAGGTGAGGGGTTGTTCGTTCATTCAATCGTTCATTCAGTCATTCTGTATATACCGTCGCCACTATAGACGTGACCGGCTCCCCGCTGCCCGACCAGCCGCCCTCGCCGGACAAGCGGCTGAGGACGCCTTCGCCTGAGGTAAGGGGTTGTTCGTTCATTCAATCGTTCATTCAGTCATTCTGTATATACCGTCGCCACTATAGACGTGACCGGCTCCCCGCTGCCCGACCAGCCGCCCTCGCCGGACAAGCGGCTGAGGACGCCTTCGCCTGAGGTGAGGGTTGTTCGTTCATTCAATCGTTCATTCAGTCATTCTGTATATACCGTCGCCACTATAGACGTGACCGGCTCCCCGCTGCCCGACCAGCCGCCCTCGCCGGACAAGCGGCTGAGGACGCCTTCGCCTGAGGTGAGGGGTTGTTCGTTCATTCAATCGTTCATTCAGTCATTCTGTATATACCGTCGCCACTATCGACGTGACCGGCTCCCCGCTGCCCGACCAGCCGCCCTCGCCGGACAAGCGGCTGAGGACGCCTTCGCCTGAGGTGAGGGTTGTTCGTTCATTCAATCGTTCATTCAGTCATTCTGTATATACCGTCGCCACTATCGACGTGACCGGCTCCCCGCTGCCCGACCAGCCGCCCTCGCCGGACAAGCGGCTGAGGACGCCTTCGCCTGAGGTGAGGGGTTGTTCGTTCATTCAATCGTTCATTCAGTCATTCTGTATATTACCGTCGCCACTATAGACGTGACCGGCTCCCCGCTGCCCGACCAGCCGCCCTCGCCGGACAAGCGGCTGAGGACGCCTTCGCCTGAGGTGAGGGGTTGTTCGTTCATTCAATCGTTCATTCAGTCATTCTGTATATTACCGTCGCCACTATAGACGTGACCGGCTCCCCGCTGCCCGACCAGCCGCCATCGCCTGACAAGCGGCTGAGGACGCCTTCGCCTGAGGTGAGGGGTTGTTCGTTCATTCAATCGTTCATTCAGTCATTCTGTATATACCGTCGCCACTATCGACGTGACCGGCTCCCCGCTGCCCGACCAGCCGCCCTCGCCGGACAAGCGGCTGAGGACGCCTTCGCCTGAGGTGAGGGGTTGTTCGTTCATTCAATCGTTCATTCAGTCATTCTGTATATACCGTCGCCACTATCGACGTGACCGGCTCCCCGCTGCCCGACCAGCCGCCCTCGCCGGACAAGCGGCTGAGGACGCCTTCGCCTGAGGTGAGGGGTTGTTCATTCATTCGGTCACTCATTCATCATCCGGTCACTCATTCGGTCATTTATTCATTCATTCGGTCACTTATACCCTCATTCGGTCACTCATTCAGTGCATTCGGTCACTCATTCAGTGCATTCGGTCACTCATTTACTCATTCGGACACTCATTCACTCATTCGGTCACTCATTCACTCATTTGGTCACTCATTCACTCATTCGGTCACTCATTCACTCACTCATTCTTTATATAATTTATTCCATTAGTGATATTATCGTGAATTCGTGCAATTATGAATTCAAACACAAATTAAATTGCCCATTGTGTCGTTCATTCAACCTTTCTTTCAATCGCAATTAAGTAAGTCCACCAATTATTCATTAAATCACTCGCTAAATCAATCATATTATATTCAATTACTTATTTTATAAATCTCATTTAAGCTTTTATTTAATCATTCATTTAATCGTTCTTTCAATAATTTATGCAATTTTTAATTCAATGGTTTATTTATCACCATCATTAATTTAATTATTCAGTCAGTTAAGTTATTCTTTTAGTCAATAATTAATTCATTCTTTCAGTCATTCCTTTATTTAATCATTCATTCATTAATTCTGAACTGACTGGCACGATGCCTCATTCAATATCGACCCTGCAAGCCCTACCCATCATTCTCACGATGACTTGACTTCTCGTGGTGTATTAACCATAGACATTTCCACCAGGTCATAGACAACGAGAGGGGGGAGGTGAAGGAGGAGCTCGACCTGATCTCGAAGCCCGCCGAGGAGCTGAACCGGGAGTTCCTGGAGTCGCTGCCGAAGGAGGAGAAGCCTCTGAAGATCACCGTTAAGCCTGTAGAGAAATTAATTGGTAAGTTTAATGAAAATATTATATTTTCTTCTGTGATTAATTTTAGTATTTAAATTATACGTGTTATGTTAAATGCGCAAAACCTCACCCTAAAAGATTTTTATTTTAATTGATCTAATTGTGAAGGAAAAAGGAACATAAAAAAAATTCAAAGGTTTTATGAGCTGTTTTAGTTTCACTGGCAATTCAAATCGTTTCTTGCGTCTGCGACGACGCTTTGTCGAGGGACGAGTCGGTACCCTCTGTTCACCATAAGTTGTCCTTTAGCCGCTATATTGGCAGCATTGCCTACGCTTTGTAAATCTGTCAAAAAACAGATTGAAAGTATTGAAAAACAGTAGTACCAATATAGCGGCTAAAGGACTTCTTATCGTGAACGTATAGGCATGGTTTTCGCACGTGATGGCTTGACTTGGCTTGACCTATTAATAAATAGACAGAGCAACATTTGTAATGATTATTTTTGAAAAAATGTGACCTATATTAAAAAGTGGTTTAATAGATTCTACTTACTCGTCATTCTGATCAAACTAATTTCAGGATTTACGCATTTAACTTAACACATTGTATAGGCAGGCTGCGTCACTGTCTGCCAACTGTAAAGTCCATGTTTTCTTTCTTTCTTTCAACAATCTCTCTATCCCACAGAACCGAGTCACGTGAAGAAGCTATTCGAAGAGACTAGCGCGGTGGCGACGGATCTGGTCAGCAAGGAGAAGCAGGCGGGTTCGGTGCCCGGCCCGGGACTGCTTAGCGAGCTCGCGCATAAGCTAAACCTAGGTTAGTACTAGACTGTTAACAAAATGATTATTATTTAAATTATTCATTCGATCATTCAATTTATAATTCAAAATTATGAAGTCTCGTAATCATTAGCGAAACATTTAAACTTACCTTTACTTTAGGTACCGACAAACTTGTTGAACATCGGTCGACAGAGGGGGAGAAAGAAAATTTGGCACTGCGGTGGTGCCCAAAAAAACTGCCTCCGTGGTACAGTGGTTAGAGCGTTCGGCTCTAATACCCGGAGGTCGTGGGTTCGAATCCCACGGGGAGCATCTGCACTTTGTGTGAATGTTTCCAGTTTGGTTAGGACATTGCAGGCTTGAATCACCTGAATGTCTGAAAAGAATGATGATTCCGTGCTTCGGAAGGCACGTTAAGCCTTTGGTCCCGACTATGTTCCAAGTAGGTCTGGTTTCCCTTGTAAGGGTTACGGAGGTCAGATGGCAATCGCTCCATTGTAATAACCAGGCTTGTCGAATCTAGGATCATAGTCGAAGTGGACCCTGAGCTCCATACTTGATGCAATCGGGAATACGCTGGGATGATGATGATGATGTGGTGCCCAAAAACACCCACCTAGACGGCCCAGTACAGGAACCTACCACCTGATAAATGACTTACGATTGCTTTCGATGTTTTCCATTTCCCATTTTTTATCTTGTACCACATTCTTCATTATCTACCTTCCTTGCCTCCAGGCAACCCAGACTCAACATTCCTGAAAGAAGCCCAACGAGCCCAGCACGAGCTACACGCCTCCAGCTCCCTCACCAGCCTCAGCACGCTGGGGGACAAGTATGTCAACGGCCACGAGGCTACAGACCAGGTATGTACCCTGGAGGCTACGGAGCAGATATGTACCCTAGATGATATGACCAGCCTCATTACGCTGGGGGACAAGTATGTCAACGGCCACGAGGCTACGGACCAGGTATGTACCCTGGAGGCTACGGAGCAGATATGTACCCTAGATGATATGACCAGCCTCAGCATGCTGGGGGACAAGTATGTCAACGGCCACGAGGCTACGGACCAGGTATGTACCCTGGAGGCTACGGAGCAGATATGTACCCTAGATGATATGACCAGCCTCAGCATGCTGGGGGACAAGTATGTCAACGGCTACGAGGCTACGGACCAGGTATGTACCCTGGAGGCTACGGAGCAAATATGTACCCTAGATGATATGACCAGTCTCAGCACGCTGGGAGACATGCAAGTCAACGGTCACGAGGCTACGGAGCATGTATGTACCCTGGAGGCTACGGAGCAGATATGTACCCTAGATGATATGACCAGCCTCAGCTCGCTGGGAGACAAGTATGTCAACGGTCACGAGGCTACGGACCAGGTATGTACCCTGGAGGCTACGGAGCAGATATGTACCCTAGATGATATGACCAGTCTCAGCACGCTGGGAGACATGCAAGTCAACGGTCACGAGGCTACGGAGCATGTATGTACCCTGGAGGCTACGGAGCAGATATGTACCCTAGATGATATGACCAGCCTCAGCATGCTGGGGGACAAGTATGTCAACGGCCACGAGGCTACGGACCAGGTTTGTACCCTGGAGGCTACGGAGCAGATATGTACCCTAGATGATATGACCAGCCTCAGCATGCTGGGGGACAAGTATGTCAACGGCCACGAGGCTACGGACCAGGTATGTACCCTGGAGGCTACGGAGCAGATATGTACCCTACATGATATGACCAGTCTCAGCACGCTGGGAGACATGCAAGTCAACGGTCACGAGGCTACGGACCAGGTATGTACCCTGGAGGCTACGGAGCAGATATGTACCCTACATGATATGACCAGTCTCAGCACGCTGGGAGACATGCAAGTCAACGGTCACGAGGCTACGGAGCAGGTATGTACCCTAGAGGCTACGGAGCAGATATGTACCCTAGATGATATGACCAGTCTCAGCACGCTGGGAGACATGCAAGTCAACGGTCACGAGGCTACGGAGCAGGTATGTACCCTAGAGGCTACGGAGCAGATATGTACCCTACATGATATGACCAGTCTCAGCACGCTGGGAGACAAGTATGTCAACGGCCACGAGGCTACGGAGCAGGTGTGTACCCTGGAGGCTACGGAGCAGATTTGTACCCTAGATGATATGACCAGCCTCAGCTCGCTGGGGGACAAGTATGTCAACGGCCACGAGGCTACGGACCAGGTATGTACCCTGGAGGCTATGGAGCAGGTATGTACGCCCAGGAAGATGTGGTACAGAAGTTCCTACCAGGCCTTTGGCTGCAGCGGTATGAAGCTACTCTAAATGATAAATTCTAGTGATATGTTACATTGAGCTACGCTTCCTGGTGAAGTGTCCCTCAATGGAATAGGCCGCAGTGGCCGCTTACCTGGTGGGCTGCGTACCTGTCCGCCAACTGAACTAGTATAAAAAATGTTAAATATCCGTTATTCGTAACCGCGGGTAGCCGACGAAGAGGAAAGTTTCGTATCCGTCGTAACTATTATGACGGATCTTATTTTTAACAAGCTTTTGTTCTGCTCATTTACACTGCAACATTTAAATGAAAAAAAGTCAAGATCCGAACACAAAACGGACTAGCAAAGTCTTGAAATCTTACTAATATTATAAATGCGAAAGTCTGGATGTTGGATGTTTGTTCCTCAATCACGCCTAAACGGCTGAACGGATTTAGATGAAATTTGGCACACGTATAGTTTATAACCCGGAATAGGACATAGGCTATAAAATTCCTACGGGAAACGTCTCATTCCGAAACTACTAAACCGATTTGAATAATTCTTTCACTGTTGGAAAGCTACACTATCCTCGGTGAACATAGGGTACTTTTGATCCTGGAAATGTGGGGGGAAGGGGGGATATTTATTTATTCGTATGGTGTATGGTACGGTTATAAATCTAATCTTAGGTGTTTAAGCCACTTAGTGGCTTCGTCGGTAAGGATGATCAGGTCTTCGGGGGGTCCAGCCGTGTATCGCGTCTCTGGATATTTGAAAAAAGAGACTACGCGCGGGTGAAACCGCGGGCGGAAGGCTAGTGTTATAATAAACCGCATTTTGTTTTGTTATTTCAGCAGAAAAGCAGTCGCCCGGCTGGTCGTAGTTCGCTAAGAGCTGTCAGAGTGAAGCCTACGAGAGCGCCCGCCACACCAGCCGGGACACGTAAGTCACTCAATTCAATTCAATTATTGTTTCCATAGAAATTGGTTCAAGCATGGGTATTTAACACTGTGGTAGCTAGCCAGTCGGATTCTGAAAAAGCCCCAAACCAGACTCAAGGCGGGAATCGAACCCACGACCTCCGTGTTTTTATACCCGAGCGGCTTATCCACGGAGGCGGTCGAGGTCTTTGATTTTAAGTGTGTCTCCCACATTAAGGCGATTGGATTTCTCAATTCCTGAAAATGGGCAATTGGTAAAGCCTACTCCTCATTAAATACTGGTCAGAAAGAATTGAAAAAAATATATGTTAAACATCAGTTCTTACACTACATTTGAAACACTGGATATTTCTTTAAGTCTTTATTTTGTACACTAAAAAAAATATCTACGAAACGTCGATTTTTATATTGAAATGCCTACTGCTCCTAAACGGCTATGTTATTTGGAAATATTTTTACACAATCATATTGTTGCGGGTACCGGAGTACGTCAATTCAAATTAAATGCCGGTTACGAAAAGACAATTATTTATTAAAACCACTAAACTGAGATACACCACTTTAACACAATTACACTTCACACTTTACGTAGACAATTCGAAACAAACACTGGTAAACGCTGTTCACTTCAAACGTCGCAGGATAGTTCGCACTGATCGCTTTCCGAAGAATGAATACTGCTCGCAGCGTCGCTCACTCCCTATTTATACCCGGCGCGGGCCCTCTAGTATTTCGTGGATGATTCGTGAAGCCTCTCGAACTGGCGCGAGGACACGCGTTTGAACAGGACCGTTCTTTTCATGAAAACAATCGCGCGCAGGTAAAAAGCAGGCGGCCGCGCGCAGGTAAACAAGCAGGCGGGCGCGCGCGAGAATGAACCTTATTGCGTAGAGCAGTGAGGTCCGTTTTCGCGTGCAAGCTCCGTTGCCGGGCATCGTCGTAACATTACCCCCCTCTTAGTCATGCTCGTCCCGAGCATTATTTGATCCGTAGTAGCGTGCCAACCGATCAATGTGCACAATCTTAGGTTTGCCCCTTGTTCCTTGCTTGATCCGATAGGTGAGGTCATTCAGCCTTGTGATGATCTTGTAGGGTCCTTCCCATCTTGGCTGGAACTTTGGTGACTTCCCTTTCTTCCGGAGTGGGTTGTGTAACCAAACCAGTGCCCCTTCTTCAAAGCCGGTAGTGTTGACTTTACGATCGTAGCGAGTCTTCATTCGTTCGCTGGATTTCAGACTACAGTCTCTAACGAAGGCATGAATCTCGTCCAATCGTTTCTGGAGGTCAGCCACATAATCTGTGACAGGTTTCGGAGCTTCGGGTGGTATACCAGTCAGGGCATCCACTGGAAGTCGCATTTCTCTGCCAAAGTTCACCATTGCGGGGGTGGCACTAGTACTATCGTGTACGGCAGATCGATAGGACAGCAGAAAAAGAGGTATGTACTGATCCCAGTCTCGTTGATGTTCATCGACAACTTTAGCCAAGTGATTTTCAAGCGTTTGGTTGAATCTCTCGACCATGCCATCAGATTGTGGATGTGCTGGGGTAGTACGAGTCTTGTGCATACCAAGTAGTTGACAAACCTCTTGGAATAGTGCGGACTCGAAGTTTCTTCCTTGGTCTGAATGTATCTCGAGGGGTACACCAAATCGGCAGATCACTTCCTGGACTAACTTCTTCGCAACCGTCTTAGCTTCTTGATTAGGCGTCGCGAAAACTTCAGGCCATTTACTGAAATAATCTTGAACCACAATGATGTATTTATTTCCCTCCTCAGATTCTGGAAAAGGTCCAGCAACATCGACTGCGATTCTTTCCCACGGGGCGCCGACATTGTACAGCTTGAGTTTTCCTCTATTCCTGGTTTGTGGGCCCTTAACTGATGCACACGTCGTACATTTCCTGCACCAGTCTTCAACGTCCTCTCGACAGTGTATCCAGTAGAACCGTTGTCTCAGCTTCTCTAGGGTTTTCTTCACACCTAAATGTCCTCCAGATACCCCATCGTGTATATACCTCAGTAAGGGCGCCACTTGTTTTCGGGGCACAACTAGCTGTAAATTGCTTTGGTCCCCTTTTGGCGTCTCCCATTTTCTAAACAGAACTCCGTCTTTAATTACTAGACTGTCCCACTGTGCCCAGTAGCTTTTTGTAGTGGAACTAAATGACGATACATCACTCCAAGAAGGCCTTTGGTCTTTTTCTTTCCATTCAAAGATTTTCTTCAGGTCGATGTCCTCCTTTTGAGCTTTCCCAATAGCGTCCTCACTCCATTCATGGTCAAGGCCCTGGGTGGTTATAATCCGGACTTTCTCTTTGGTTTCTGTCTTAGAGCAGTGGCTACAGAACTCAGGGCAAGGTCTTCTTGAAAGGGCGTCCGCATTCAAATGCGTTCTGCCGCTTCGATGTTCCACCACGAAGTTGTACTCCTGTAGTTGCTCTAACCATCGTGCAACTTGTCCTTCTGGGTTCTTGAACTGCAAAAGCCATTTTAATGCTGCATGATCCGTCCGTAAGGTGAACTGTCTGCCGATGAGGTACTTGCTAAAATGTTGAAGAGTTTTCACTACTGCCAACAGTTCCTTACGAGTCACGCAGTAGTTCCTCTCTGGCTTTGAAAGCGACTTGCTGAAATAGGCGATAACGACTTCACGGTCACCTTGCTCTTGTGATAAAACTCCACCAATACCAGTATTGCTTGCATCGGTGTCCACGATGAATCTTCCTTCTCTGTTCGGGTATCCAAGTATGGGACTGGTGCAAAGGTGTCCCTTCAGTTTATTGAAAGCTTGTTCACATTCCAAGTCCCAGGCAAATACTCGTTTGTCTTCCGTAAGTCGATGAAGTGGCTTGGCGATGTCGGAGAAGTTCTTGACAAAGCGCCGGTAATATGCGCACAAGCCCAAAAAGGATCTTACATCCGTCTTGTTTGTTGGTGTGGGCCATTCTTGGACAGCTTTGATCTTCTCTGGATCGGTCCTCACACCCTTCGCTGAGATGATGTGTCCTAAATAGGCCACTTCTTCCTTAAAGAATGCGCACTTCTTCGGACTGAGTTTTAAATTTGCTTCTCGAATCCTGGTGAACACCTTCCCCAGATTCCTTAGGTGTTCTGCGAAATTTCGTCCCATGACGATGATGTCATCCAGGTAAACAAGACATGCGTCTCCTAGCAGTCCAACCAAAACCCTCTCCATTAGCCGCTCAAAGGTCGCCGGGGCATTACAAAGTCCAAAGGGCATAACGTTGAACTGCCACAGCCCATTTCCAGTTCCAGTGGTAAATGCCGTCTTTTCTTTGTCTTCTGGATGGATGTCCACTTGCCAGTAACCACTTTTTAGATCAACTGTTGAGAACCACTTCATACCGCTCAGCATATCCAATGTGTCGTCAACCCGTGGCAAAGGGTAACTGTCCTTCTTCGTTACATTATTTAACATCCTGTAGTCAACGCAAAATCTGGTGCTGCCATCCTTTTTCTTGACTAGGACTACAGGCGATGACCACGGGCTCGTCGAAGGTTCTATGATGCGGTTCTTGTGCATCTCGGCAATCATCTCTGCTACTTCCTTTTCCTTGGCAAACGGAAGGCGCCTAGGGCTCTGCTTGATTGGTTGCGTTTCTCCCGTGTGTATGCGGTGTTTAACAAGGCCTGTTCGTCCTAAATCATGGTCACCCTTTGCGAAGATGTCACAGTAATCGTGTAACAACCTCTTAGCTTGTTGAAGTTCCTGTGCAGATAACTTGTCCTTACAATCTTCTAGAAGCTGCATGACGTCATCTCGTTGACAGGATTCTGGCTCCCGAGTCCTTTTCAACTTTCTTATAGAATAACCCGTTTCACACCGACCGATCACACAGTTTTTTCGTAACTGTACCTCATTTCCACTAAGGTTTATTATCCGCACTTTCGCTCCTTCTCTGGTCATCGCCAACGTTCTTGCCGTGATCCAACTTGGATGATCGCCACAGTTTTCTATTACTACACTACGTCCTTTACACACATTAGGAGGGAATCTAACTTGTACTAAAGTTTCAGACCTCGGCGGTAATGTTGTATTTTTCAGGCAGTAGACTGCACACGATGATCCTCCCTCCAGGAATACTTCTTGCTCCGGAAAACTTAGTACTCCCTTAGAGACGTCTACTACACATTTCTGGTCTTTCAAAAAGTCCAATCCGATGATGCATTCATCCGTGATATTTGCTATTAGCACCCTGTAGTCGAAGGTCTGGTCTCCAATTGTTATCTTCACCACTGTCTCACCGAGGACAGTTACTGGCTGGCCTGTTGCTGTTTGCAGCTGGATGGGTAGAGGTCTGCGTCCCCACATGACAGTTCTCTTCAGTAACTCCGGGCGCACTATGGTTCTTGAAGCACCGGTGTCTATTGTAAAGATACATGTTTTGCTGTTCAGCTGGCCCTCCACTGAAAGGTTGTTTCCATTTCCCATCTGTGATACAGTGATAGTAGGGGCTTGATGTTTACCAGCCAGCGCCTGCCCCACGGCCCTGGCTCCATTTAGTTTAACGACAGCTCTTCATCGTCCACTTGGGTTGAGGACGCTACTGTCGTTCTGTGTGGCAATCTTCTTTTGGGGCAACTAATCCGGATGTGGCCCCTCTCTCCGCAGCTATAACACATTGGACCCAATGATGGTTTTTCTCTTACCACGTCTCCCGTAGTCTATGCGGTCTAGGGTCCTGGCGTACGGCTTCTACCTCCAAGGCATGGGCCAAAGCTTCTTGCAAGGTCTTATGATGTCCCAGCCTAACTGCTGCTCTGATCTCCGAGTCCTTGATTCCATCGATGAACGCTTGCAGGATGGTTGCTTCTACCAACGTTGGGCATGAGACATAGGCACGACGAACTAGTCTTTCAATTTCTGTGGCCCATTGTTGCAGACTTTCACTCGATTTCTGCATGCGGTCACGGAGCTGTGCTCTGTACGCGTGTTCAAGATGCTTGTCGCTGTACCTGCTCTCTAGTGCCTTATGGAGAGCATCCAAGGTCCTACTTTCCGGAGGCAGGTTTTCTAACGTCAGCAGGGCATCACCACGTAGAGCTAGAGTCAGCGCCATCACCGATTCTTCGTCGCTCCAGCCCTTTCCTTTGGCCACCGTCTCGAACTGGTACCAAAATGCTGCCCATGATGTTGTTCCGTCAAAGTGGGGTACTTCAATCCTAGGAGACCCAATATGTGCTGGAAGTACGGCACCGCTTTGCGATTCAACCTTCAGAATTTTATTATGCAATTTCTGCAACGTCACATCGTATTTCTCTAGCGTTGCATCAACTTGGGTCAATCGCTCTTCGTGTTGGGTTTGCTGTGTCTTCACCTGAAGTACGTCCTCCTTGATGTGCCCTACCACGTCCGATACAGCAACAATTTGCTTTTCCATCGCCGCCTGCTTTTTCTCAATAGCTCCCAACAGAGTCTTCGCTAACTCATCCTGACCACGGGCCTGGTCCTCTCGTAGTTGAGCTAGCTGCGCCTCTTGACGGCGAGCTTGTTCTTCCTGTCCACGGGCCTGGTCCTCTCGTAGTTGAGCTAGCTGCGCCTCTTGACGGCGAGCTTGTTCTTCCTGTCCACGGGCCTGGTCCTCTCGTAGTTGAGCTAGCTGCGCCTCTTGACGGCGAGCTTGTTCTTTCATCAAAATAACCAGGGTGTTAAAGTCCAAAGCCGGTGGTTGTGCTGCTACTGAACCCGTTGACGAAGTACTTGCGGCTTCATCTCCCTGCGTAGTCGCAGCTGTCGCAGTTTGGCTCCTCGTCACACGTCCCTCGCTGTCTTCTCGTGGCATCTTGAATTCCGCTTCTGACACCAATGTTGCGGGTACCGGAGTACGTCAATTCAAATTAAATGCCGGTTACGAAAAGACAATTATTTATTAAAACCACTAAACTGAGATACACCACTTTAACACAATTACACTTCACACTTTACGTAGACAATTCGAAACAAACACTGGTAAACGCTGTTCACTTCAAACGTCGCAGGATAGTTCGCACTGATCGCTTTCCGAAGAATGAATACTGCTCGCAGCGTCGCTCACTCCCTATTTATACCCGGCGCGGGCCCTCTAGTATTTCGTGGATGATTCGTGAAGCCTCTCGAACTGGCGCGAGGACACGCGTTTGAACAGGACCGTTCTTTTCATGAAAACAATCGCGCGCAGGTAAAAAGCAGGCGGCCGCGCGCAGGTAAACAAGCAGGCGGGCGCGCGCGAGAATGAACCTTATTGCGTAGAGCAGTGAGGTCCGTTTTCGCGTGCAAGCTCCGTTGCCGGGCATCGTCGTAACAATATAAAAAATTTCTTAATCTTAAAATGCAACAATGCTTTTGTAAATCGAATAAATATTTTCTGTATAAATATCAAAATAAAGCAATTCCGAAAGAGTGGTTGCAGAGGGTGGCCTGTGCGGGCGCGGGCGGCAGTCGTCCGCTGGCGTTCAGACGGGAAGGCTGTGTCGCTCGCTGCAATTTTTTTATGACTGCTCACGCGTGTTTGTCCTTTGTTTGTGTGCGTATTTTTCGTGTCAGTGTGTTCAAAGAATAGTGCAGTCAGAGATAGGCAATACGATTGCGTTGTGATTTGGTGCGTGCGGGGACGGTGTATAATTATTAGTGTAAAAATATTTATAAACCTTGTTTTTAATACTACATGTTCGTAATATTTTATAATTTAGAAGTAATAAACAAGCAAAAACAAAATTAAAAACCACAGAGGAAGAAAATAAAAATGAAGAGATATGCAAAACATAAAAACATACAAATCTCAACATAATATCAAAAAGACAGCACAACGAAGCTGAAGGACAAAATAAAAAGCAGAAGATAATATATTATGTGCTATAGAAAATTTTAATAGTTAGTGTTTGAGAATTAAAGTTTACATAATTTTTAATTTACGTGTTTTACTTATTGATATCGGGACCTCTTAGTAATTTAAGTTTAGTCAGCACCCTCAGAAACCTAGAAATCACATCAAACTTCCCAAACTTTGTTAGCTTTTTTTTAAAGCGGTGAATGCATGTATTTAGGTTTAGGGGCCAGACGGAACTAATTAAGATTCCGTCTGCCCCCACTAGGGGCAGACGAAACGAAAAAGTTTCGACTGCCCTTACTGGTTATTTAGATGGGGAGGTAGGTAGCCTGTCCAATTACCATTGAATGCAAATATCTGAAGAGCGATGTATTTAATTCGTATTTGTATTTCAAAAATTTTTACACATTTTATTAAATGTATTTGCTGATTTGATTTTATTAAATGTAAATGTGTAAAAATTTCGGAAAACAAATGAATGTCGGGAAAACACTGTTTATTGATCTGAAGTTAAAAAGACAGGTGTATACGATTTTCGACCTTATCGACATTTACCAAAATAACGGATTTTAATGAACCAGCAAAGATAGTCAACAAGCGTTTGCGAAAAAGCAACAAAATTTTGAATGTCAATAAGGTTGAAAATCGCTTGCACCTGTTTTTTTTCGTTCAAATTAATAGACAAACAATAAAAACAGGTGCAGGCGATTTTCGACCTTATCGACATTTACCAAAATAACGGATTTTAATGAACCAGCAAAGATAGTCAACAAGCGTTTGCGAAAAAGCAACAAAATTTTAAATGTCAATAAGGTTGAAAATCGCTTGCACCTGTTTTTTTTCGTTCAAATCAATAGACAAACAATAAAAACAGGTGCCAGCGATTTTCGACCTTATCGACATTTACCAAAATAACGGATTTTAATTAACCAGCAAAGTTAATCAACGAGCGTTTGCTATATATTTTTTTTATTGAACGAGGACAAGGAAAGTATTGTGCGTTCAATGGTTCACACGGTACTATAGGCATCTACTGGGGTAGCTAGTAGCTACCTACCTACCTATCCAAATAACCAGTAGGGGCAGTCGAAATCTTTTAGTTACGTCTGCCCCTAGTAATCCGAGCAACTCATGTCATCCCAGTGTCCACCAGTGGGGGCCAACGAGAAGATTTCAGTAGCGTTGGTGTCCCCACTGGTGGACAAGTAGTTACAAGTTTAAATGTATTGGCTAAAATACATTATCTGCATACGTACTCGTATATATTTATATAATTATATATATTTTTATGCATAATTATTCCAAAGACATCCTCTTATAATCACAATCACATCTTATGATGCATTTTAAAAGTAGAACCAATCACATTATTCTATTAGGCTCTGATAATAATTATAGTAGTGTACAAAAGTGCGCTTCTGTACGCTACGCCCGTGCATTCTTTGATAAGTGTTTTCGTGCGGGGTGCGCGGTTACGGCGCGGGGAGATAGACTCAAACGTCCAAGGTCGTTGAGAACTATAATCGCCTTATCACTTATATCTATACAGTATGACAGGAAATGCGAGGGACATATTTAAACCCCAAATAGTTCATGTTACCCTATAACAAAATAAGTATAAATCATTAAAAAATCTGGTAAGTATTTGTCAATAACCTTAGTCGAAACCTGAAAATCCGCGTAACGTGCGGGCACTCTTCCCTTCACAGTACCTATTTCGTGCACTCGTTCATTACTCAAATTATTGTACTCGCGTACAATTTGAGTTTGGGGCGTAACCGGCCGCTCAGCACACGGGATTTTAAGGTAGTTCGTATGACATCAATTATTAGGATAGTTATGAAAAAAATTAAGGATATATTTTTTATAGCGAAATGGACTCTAAATCGGATTCTGAACACTCTCCTTAAATATGTCCCTCGGGTTACCTAACACGCTGTATATATAAAAGAAAGTCGTGTTTGTTACAACACTTATAACTCGAGAACGGCTGGACCGATTGCCATGGTTTTTGATTTGTTGGATTTGTTTCCGTCCCGAATAGCAGAATACATCTTAAAAAAGAAAGGATTTTGGTCAATTCCCACGGGAACGGGAACCACGCGGGTGAAACCGCGGGCGGCCGCTAGTTGATAATGAATTCTAATATTTACACGGTTACTACTCATTAAATGAAACAACTTTAAACGGATGAAAACTCGCGTATATTCTACATTTTAAAATTAAACCCGACGTTTCGACTACTTTTCAGTAGCCGTGATCACGGTATGACTCAGGTGTTATGCGTCAAACAGTTATTTATATAACTTTTTGACGCATAACACCTGAGGCGAGATCTCACCAGAGGCTGAGATCTTGATTTAATTGTTTATATTTATTAATTATCTTGTCCCCCCAGCGCCCATCAGCGTGGTCCGCGCGGAGAGCGGTGGGTCCCCGCCGCACGCGCCGCTCACCAACTTCGGCATCCACCACCCGCCGCCCGCGCCCGACCGCGACCGCAGCGACGACGAGATCGTCGAGGTACGACGTTTATTATATTATCTATCTATACGTATAATAAAACTGTATAAAAAGTTTTGTATGTATACGCTATAACGTGATATGTGAAATACGCAAAACCTTAGAGGCCCCAAATGGTTTTTAATTTAATTGACCTAATTGTAAAGGAAAAAACAACAGTAAAAAAATTAAATAGTTATATATGTGACTGCTGCATAATGAGGGTCATTAAAATACGAATGTGGTTTTATGAAACGAACGAAGTGAGTTTCATAAAAGAATCACATGAGTATTTTAATGACTAATTATGTACAGTCACATACATAACTTTATCTTCATTCATACGATAATATGTCTATTTTATAGTCAGGATTGATGAGCGGGCGTTTGCTAGTTACTAACATAATCTGTATGTAAAAGTTAGTACTGTCATAATGACTGACGTTTGTAGTTTTTAAAATCCATAAACAATCTAGACTCGAGTTGATTTCGATTCTCAAATCGATTGTTATAATTTCAGCATCGAATTAAATGTATAGGAATGGAACATAAAATTACTAATCGACTAATTCGATAATCGAAAAAACCTATTAATTTTTACTTTTAAAGAAGACGTTCGAAATTTGAACGTAATTACGTATCGGTTACCGACACTAAAATGTAAACATTTCAATGCAGCCACAGATACTTATATCTAAATGTAGGGCGTTTGCTCATCGCTCCTGAATATAAAATAGACATATTAAGGTATGGATGTAGATAAAGGTTTTATGAGCACTGGCAATTTTATTATAATCGTTTCTTGCGTCTGCGACGACGCCTTGTCGAGGGACGAGTCGGTAGGTAAGGTTTGCGCACGTGATGACTTGACAGGCAACATTTTAAATAAAGATTTTTTGATAATGTGACCTTTATTAAAAAGTGGTTTAATAGATTCTACTCGTTATTCTGATCAAACTAATTTCAGGTTTTGCGTATTTAACTTGACACGTTGTATATTCACAAAAAAAAAAACAATTAAGTGGTGCTATGAAACAATGACAGAATACAAATCTAAAAAAAACAGTTAATCTGTTTTTACATGCCAATCTCCGGAATCCATCCATTAGGGATGGATTTAAGTAAAACTTTCTTTGTTATGTAGCTATTAAGCCTAGGCAACATATTATAGGCTTTAACTAATTTTGAAAACTGGAACACTTGGTGCAAAACAACAACAGACCAGCTGAACTATAAAGAGTTATAAAAATGACGCCCTAGCAACAATTGTAGTGTTTGATGAGCATTTTCTGCTAAAGAAGGGCTTAGGCTGAAGCTCTTTGAAAGCCAGTGCGAATTGCTCAAATATGGATGCAGTGTGAAGGACGATAAAGGTACATGCATTAATTATTGATCACTATACAATGGTGGTATTGGTTTTGAAGTGCTACCTATTATATATCTGTGTTATGTACCTACTTGCATTTTCTGCTAAAGCAACAAAATCGAAGATCACAAAAAAAGAATCGAATACAATTTAAAATCTGTTGGTCTGCTTTGGCATCGTTGAAATTTTGCAAAACCTACTAAGGGGGACATTATAATTAATATAGACTGCCAATAAAATTTAATTTACGTCTAATTTCAGGTACCCTACAAGCCAAAAACCCCAGAAATAATAGATCTCGACGAATACCCGGAAAGCCCCCAATCAGTCAAAAAGAAAAAGCTAGACATCCTCAAAGAACGAGGGTTAGAAGTCACAGCGATCCCCACCTGGCCCATACAACCCCCTTTAACCCCCCTCATGAACCCTAACCCCATGCTATTAAATCCAGCTATGCAGCATCAGATAATGACTCAAGCACAGCTGTTCCAGATGTATAATATACTTCCCCCGAACTACAACGGTGTTCAACCTCCCAAAGTGATCCAAGCTACGTCTTTATACGGAACCTCTGGTCCGGAGAAGACGGTCTACGGAAACCCAAAAGACCCCTTCATGCCTCCTCCCCACATCCTCCACGGAACCCCTGTTAAACCCCAAAGGAATATTCCAACGACCTCAACTCCCCCACAGGATATCCTAGACTTAACCTGCAAGACCAGTCCAGGTCCCACCTCGAAACCTGCAGTGGAGATCGTCAGAATACCCCCAGCCCCCTCCCCTTCTAAGATTTCCCCGCAAAACCCTCAAAATCTAGCGAAAAACTACACTTTAATAGACGGGAAAGCAGTTGTCGGTTCCAATTTGGAGATTACCCTCGTAAACCCTAGGGTACAGACTCCTAATAAGAACAGGTCTTCGCAGAAGAGGTCGTCAAATGGGAAGTTTATGTCGTGCAAGACGCCACCTAAAGATCAGCCGAGACAGTTCCCATCGCCTTCAGGGTTGAAGAAGAATCCTATAGTGGTCCCTAATTATCAGGTTAATTCGAGGGATAATGTTTCTCCGACCAGTTCTACAGGTGAGAATTTATTAATTATAGCCTGACCAAGAAAATAAAAAACCTGCTCTGGAGGCGCCACATTAGCTATGGTTATAGCAACACTTGGTTGCTATGGTTATACTCACAAATAACTCACAATATCCAAGGCACGGTTGACAATTGACATCACACTTAGACAGACAGCAATAATGAATGACATCTTATTGTTACTTATTTGATTGTTGCCACTTGAAGAAATTAGTTCCAATATTTTTCCGCAATATGGCGAGGTTTTTTATTTTAATGGTCGGGCTATTATTTTTATTGTTATATCAGAGATAAATACAACTGGGTATTAGACATTTTTTTATTATTTCTATTAATTATCTGTAACTGAAAACCTTTCATATCGATACCAGAAATATGAATTAACGTAAGGGACATTTTGGCGAAAATGAGTTATATATATCATTGGATTCAGAATTTTCTGCTCTATCGATTGGTGTTATTAAAAAAGCTCTATCGTTAAATGTCCCTTACAGTAAGATTTTTAGGCCTGCATAAAACGTTTTATGCCAAAAAAAATGATGTAACAGACGTTTACATTTTTTTTTTCTGAAAAATAAAGTAAGTCAATAGTGTTAAATAATTTACACGCTTACCTTGTCCCTTACTTTAATTCGTGATTAGAGTGTTTTAAGAATTTAATTTAACCCCAGTTATAGATATCCTAAATGACACCTACGAACGGTGAAGATGGTGATGACAGCTGATAATGATAACTAGATAAAATACTAATTAAAAAAAGTTACATAATATTCTAACCACTTCACCATTAAAAAAAGTTTAATTTACCAATAGTTATTTATGATCATCATAATCTGTCTGCCCATTCCTAATTATTTAATCTTGTAATCTATGTATATAAAAGAAAGTGGTGTTAGTTACACTATTTATAACTCAAGAACGGATGAACCGATTTGGCTGAAAATTGGTGAAGAGGTAGCTTCGAACCAGGATACGGGCATAGGATCCTTTGATGGGGGAAAGGGGGGAATAATTGAAAAAAATACGCGCGGGTGAAACCGCGAGGGCGACTCTAGTAATATATATTTCTAATATTAATATGAATATCACTTATATTTTTTTATTCATTCATTTTTCAGACAAATAATATTTTTTCATCTGTCTTTCGTTTTCGGTACATTCATTCAGTTACTTAATAAAAAGACTGTTTGATTAAGTCTGAGATTCTTTTTTTTAATTTAATTTCAGATTTTAAAGCCAATGATACGTAATTATTAAAAGTACAGAGTTTGTTATAGGACTCTTATTATAAAAGAGATCATAAAGTCAAATTATTATTTTTAATTCATAAGTAAAAGGTGTCTAAGACTCAATGACGTTCAATACAAAAGACTGCTAATAATTTAGGACATTTATTTAAACATTGTTACTTTTATAACATTTATTTAAACTCAACAAAATGTTTAATAGACTGATTAGTGTGTTGAATTTATAATAATTACGCAGACATAAAAGTCGAACATAAAAAAAAATATTAATAATAAATCGTTTTATTTTTGTCTCCCTAAATTTTGGTTCATTTAAATCTGCGACAGCTAGGCTGAAACTAACATTTAATCATGCAAATAACCTATTTGCATGATAGTAAAATACTCTAAATTTAGTATATTATATCTATAGTTACATCAAATTACAACACTGTAAAAGTCCTTTACAATAGAATTTCGTATAATTTTCTATTTCTCTTGCTGCTTACGTTATGCTTGACGGTTTACAAATAAAATATTAGCAAAGTAAGGTACAACAAAACGTATTTTTTTAATGTAAGGGACATGCTATTTCTTAAACCACTGGGTATTTCTAAATTATTCGTTCACAGCATGAAAGAAGAGAAAATTCTAAGAAACTTTGCTCTAGACACAATTAAAATTGAAGCAGACAGTAAAAAGTTATAGAGAGATAAATTTTTTTTTTATCGTTTTTTGGCTCTCCTGAAAAACAGTGTTTTGTCCCTTACGTTAATTCATATTTCTGGTATCGATATATAGAAAAATAAAAAAATCATTGTAATTAGTTCAGCAATTAAAAATGTGTTTTTTAATTGCTGAACTGACTTTTATACTGTACCGATGGCGCATTTGGTACCCTGCCCTATGCGCCAGGGATCGTGGGTTCGAATCCCACCCAGGACACTTATGTAATGAACATTTGTGTTTGTTCTGTGTCTGGATGTTTATTTGTATTTAAGTATATATTTGTGGTACCTTCGTTGTTTCTGACACCCATAACACAAGTGCTTACGCTACTTACTTTGGGGTCAGATCAATGTATGAGATGTTGTCCAATATAAAAAAAAAAACGTTTTGACAACAAATAAACATTTCTAAAATGCGTTCTCATTAATTTCAGGTTCGAGAGACAGCCAATCCAACAACAGCTTACTAACAGCCTTCAAATCAAACAGCTTAGCTCAAATCATGGAGATGCAAAAAGCAGTTCCACCCGCACCATTCATGGACCCAAGCGTCTACATGAGCGCCCTCTACAGCAGCCTAGGACAAATGGACCAACGGCAGCTGACGGCCTACAGGGACCTCATGGCGAATCAGTTCAGATATTCAGGTCTCCTAAACATGGGCGTGTCTAATACGCCGACGACAAAGAATTGATTCTAGTCTAGGTTTGTGCGATCACGACGTTTTGATACTTGAAGTTGGTCTTGGGACGTTAGTATTACCGTGTACTATCAGATTCAAATGCTATTAGGATAGTACCTTTTGGGATTGAGCGAAAAATTACGTCAACGATGACTTACACATAGACCGACAAACTTATCTGTTCCGGTGGCCAAAATTGGAACTACGTGAAATGTCAGTTTTTGCAATACAAAAACGATATTTAATGACAGTACTACACTGAGCTCTATGATAATACGCTCAGCGTATTACGCTGGAGTGGCTATAGACATTGAAATGACAGCTGTTTTTTCTGTCGATTTGAAGCGCCCCCAATAGTGTACTGGGAACTAAAATGACTTCAATTTTCTCTGTCTACGCTTCAAATGGACAGCCATTGACATTGACAATGACAGCATTATCGAAGTTTATCTGCGAAAGTCAGCACTATTATTAGTTCCAAGTACACTAACTACTGCTCTCAGCGCCAATATGGCGATTTTCAAATCGGATCAAAATTTGGTACTAATCGCCTATCCAGTTGTCTTTGGAAATCAGTGCAGTACTAAAACGACAGTAGCGACGCCGCCACCGGCACAGATATTATTTTGCGTTGCTAACGTTACGGACAAACAAGCGCCAGTTGACGAAATTTTTCGCTCCATTCTAAAAGGTATTATCCTAATAGCATCTGAACCATAGTACATCGCAGTTACTTAATGTTGATTTACGGTTTCTACTTTAGTGTTATTTAACAATTGATAACAAATAGTTATTTATGTGACTGTTGCATAATGAGGGTCATTAAAATACGAATGTGGTTTTATGAAACGAACGAAGTGAGTTTCATAAAAGGATCACATGAGTATTTTAATGCCTAATTATGTACAGTCACATACATAACTTTATCTTCATTCATACGATAAATGTCTATTTTAAAGTCAGGATCGATGTGAAACCGCGTGGAATATAATCCGTAGTACCAGGAGAGCAGAGAAGAACAAGAAGCTAGGCTAACTCGCGTCTTTCAAACTCTTTGATTTAATGAATAGTTACGCTGCGGTTATGCTCTCCTGGTACCTTTGAAAATACATCAAGATGTTTTGCTTACATATGTTAGCTTCAAATCCCTTAATTTTTACTTTTTAAGAAGACGTTCGAAATTTGAACGTAATTAAAGTATCGGTTACCGATACTAAAATGTAAACATTACGATGCAGCCACAGATACTTATATCTAAATGTAGGGCGTTTGCTCATCGCTCCTGACTATAAAATAGACATATTATGGTATGGATGTAGATAAAGATTAATTTATTGCTAATAACTGTTAATGTCCTATTACAAAAGTTACTGAGAGCGCAAGCTATGGTAGCCATAAAATTAACATATTACCTAATGTTACCGTGTTGCTCAATATAAAGTAACTGCGGTATGGATGCACCGGTATGACCAAACTAAGGAAATCTTTTACTATGGGTGTCACAACTGACAAATATGTTTAAAACTACCGTTATTTTATCACACAATGGTATAGGCTACCAGAAAAAAAAAACAAAAAATGTGTTCAATTAATAAGGTCTCTGGACATCTGTGGACATTATTCACATTATTAGTATATAAATGGGTTTAGCGACTCTACTCAGTTATTAACTTTCTCTATGCGAGCGTTAGCTAACTTCAAATTGTATGGATTTGACAGGTGCCTTAGAAAAGTCACGTGTTGAAAGTATGGGATTTGACATTCGCTATCGCAAATTGAGCTATAACGAACGTCATAAATGCCGCTTGTCTAGGGGGGCAGGTGGCCTAGACAAAGTAACATTTTGACAGCGATAGCGAAATTCGCTAACTCCAAATTGTATGGATTTGACAGGTGTCTTAGAAAAGTCACGTGGTCAATCGATATCGAAAGTACGGGTTTTAAAATTCGCCACTTTTCTAGGGCCTCTTAATTCAATTCCCGGATGCTAACTTTATTTATTTCAACACATGATAACTTGAATTCAAATATGGCTGTTGCTCTGTTCATTAATAAGCTGATACTTTAGTCTTTTTTAACTGTACTATAGTTTTTTAGTTCAATTCTAAGTCGTGATCGCACGCCACTGCACTTTCCTGTAATGATCTCTCGATTGGGAGCAATTCTCCATAAATTTTGTATATAAATAGAATATGTTTTAATTAGATTTAATTGACAGGTCGTTGGGTCGAAATTAAGTTGCTTTTTCAAGCAAAGCGATGTAATAACTTATTAATATGTTCAATAGATGTCGCCACTTGTGTTAAATCTATCTATCTATATAAATAAAAATGCATTGCTGTTCGTTAGTTTCGCTAAAACTCAAGAACAGCTGAACCGATTTGACTAATTTTAGTCTTGAAATATTCGTAGAAGTCCAGGGAAGGTTTGAACGATGAGAAAATATGGAAAAAATTGCGAGGAAAATAAGTGGAAGTGGAAAATAAGAAGATAAGTGGCGTCACCTAGTGGCAGAATGCAGAAAGAAAACCACGTATGTATTAGTACCGGCAAATTTGTTGACCATCGTTAGACGGAGAGGGGGAAAGTCCGCGCATGTGCACTTGCGCGTGACCAATAGCGCGCGCGAGTCTCCCGAACGCCCGCGCGCGCTATTGGTCAGAGGTATGCTTCTGACCAATGGCGCGCAGGCAGGCATGTTAAAATTCGTGTTCTGTGCAATCCTCGCCCGATATTCAACAAGTTTGCCGGGTCCTGTAACAGTTTAATAAATGTGAGTGGTTGACCAAAAAGGTACCTCAAGGGAAAATAATTGATTTCGAGTAAATCGCGTTTGTTGTTTCGCGTTTTGTTAGATGATGTATTTGCCTTGGCTCACAAAAAAATTCATAAAAAAAACTACGGTGCCTAAAAATCATCTGGTTAAACAAAGCTAAAAGACCACAAATTCAAAAATTCAAAAAAAAATACGGTTTCCAATCCCTCCATGTCCCTTTTTGGTCAACCATTCACAAATCTTTAATCCTATTTTTAACTAACGAACGATGATCCAACGACTGTATGGTTGGTCGATGTTACTTTTTATGCTGTGGTCACACTTTCTATTTAATGGGCGATTTTCTGACAGCCCGTTTTGTTAATTCTCAATAGATGGCGCCGTTCCACATGCAGTCACAACACAAGGAACGAAACGTTATCAAGTTTGCTTCGACATGACTTTTATTTGATAAAACGAAACGTTTTGTCTATGTCAGATGTAATTTTCATTCCCGAAAAAATTACAATTGGTGGAATTGTTAATAAAAACACAAAGCAAGCCATTCACTAAGATGAAGAAGAAGAATGAGTAAAGATTATCGCTTTTAGATTCAAAACCAGAGGTAACAATAGATGTACATACTTCGTTCAACGCCATCTAGTGAAGCTTTTGGAAGTCTTTCTTTTTTTTAAATGGTCTGTCAGAAAATCGCCCAATTTAACACAATTATTTTATAGCCAGTTTACCGCTATCATGTTAGGCTCGGAGATCAGATGAGCCTACAGTATGGCAGCACATTGAGCGACGCTTTCTGGTGAAGTGTCCCTCAATGGAATAGGCCGCAGTGACCGCTTACCATCAGGTGGGCTGCGTGTCTGTCTGCCAACTGATGGAGTATAAAAAAATATATATCTTAAGTTCATGATAAATTACTTGTCAGATATCAATGAAGCTGTCTTTTTGTCAATCTATACTAATATTATTAAGAGGAAATATTTGTTTGTTTGTTTGTATTGAATATGCTCCAAAACTACTGAACCGATTTGTATAATTCTTTCACTGTAGGAAAGCTTCACTATTCCCGGTGAAAATAGGGTACTTTTGATCCCGGAAATGTGGGTCGAAGGGGGGGATATTCAAAAAAAAAATTACGTGCGGGTGAAACCGCGGGCGGAAGGCTATTTTGGATAAAAAGGAGACAGCATCATTGATATATAGCTGATAATTTACGAGGAACTTAGTTAACAGGGGTGACACTAGCCTATAATGTCATTAATGTTGTTTTGTAAGTAAAAAATTCCACAGTAATACCATATACCTAACTAAAATCTGACTAGAATTTATTTATTATCACGAAGACCAAAATTATAATAAGTGTAACAATAAACTTGTAACTACGATCTTAAATTTAATTTAAAAAATTACTTAGACTACATAAATTATAAGCTTAATTTTTTCCTAAATCTACCACATATAATAACTTTTTTCTCTTTATGTATAAGATTAAAAATTGACTGAAATAGTTTCACAGTTTTGTAACATTAATTTACCGCCATATTAGCTGTGTTCTGGCAATATGAATGTGTGAACAATTTAAAATTTAAGGCTTGAAGATAAAAGCTTAGAGTGGCAGCACATTCAGTGATGATTTTTAAAATTACACTCTGGAATAAGCAAGTCTGCCAAATCACGTTTATACAGCATGTTAGGTAACCCGAGGGACATATTTAAGGAGAGTGTTACCCGAGGGACATTTGTTCAGATTTCGATTTAGAGTCCAATTCGCTATAAAAAATATATCCTTAATTTTTTTTAATAATTATCCTAATAATTTAGGTATGCATGAACTACCTAAAAATCCCGTGTGCTGAGCGGCCGGTTACGCCCCAAACTTAAATTCTACGAGAGTACAATAAATTTGAGTCGTACTTGAACGAGTGCACGAAATTAAGGGAAGAGTGCCTGCACGTTACGCGGATTTTTAGGTTTCGACTAAGGTTATTGACAGATAGTTTTTATTGATTTACACTTATTTTGTTATATGAAAGCATAAACTATTTCGGGTTTAATATGTCCCTCGCATTTCCTGTCATACTGTATATATAAAAATATTCGTACGTCCGTGTCGGTAAGTGTGACCCAGCATTAGCCCAATTATAGTAATACGAATGAATGTTGTTTATTAGTATAGTATTTTTTAATTCGCTGTATATATTCGTGTAAGTTCGCGTAAGTTGTATTATAAGATTGCCGTACAAATAAATGATTGAAAATTTTACTTGTCTTTTATTCTTAAGTATCTAATGCCAATAGTTTTTTTTTCACCTTTTCGACGCCAAAGTCGTCTAGATACTTGACAATCACCTGCGGACCCTGTGCGCCAACGACGTCTATACTTGACAAAAACCGTGCCTCTAAAAATAGGAATAATAATTATGTATAAAACGATTACTGGTATTTTTTCCTTACATTCGACAATGAAGAATAACCCAGCTCTGGCGTACAGGACACGACAGTGCGTTCGTAGTTGCACGTTCAAAAGGTGACTTATAGTCGTAGGCGTCCATGGGTCATAAACTCCATAAAACGTAACATGATTAGAATGACAGCTGTCAAAGTGTTGTGGCTCTCTCGCTCGCTCTCAATAAACCTCTATCGATGTGTCTCATCTCTAAGATTTTATTTTTTTTGTAGAGTGAGTATTATTTCCATGAGAGTGAGACACATCGTTAGAGGTTTATTGAGAGCGAGCGAGAGAGCCACAACACTTTGACAGCGGTCATTCTAATCATGTTACGTTTTAAGGAGTTACCACGCTCGTTTTGCCTTCGTTTTATATAAAAAAAGGATCTAATGGATAACAGATGGAATAAAAAAAGATATTTCAAATCAAATATTTATTTTTAATTTACTGCATCCTTGGTTTACACAATCTACAAAAATAATTCAAATAATTTGACTAAATAATTTTTGACATTTTTCACAATTTTTTCCTAAACAAATGCCATATTTTTAGATTCGCAATTTAGTATTAAACCTAATTATCTACATGATAACATAATTTTAACTATAAATACATTAGAGTGCCATAAAAATAATTTGTGTCACATAATCATCAAAATATTTAGAACCAGTTTTACTGCAAGACTGCAACAAGTTTAATATAACTTATCTATCAGAAATATATGATGTTCCTTTTTTTTTTAACGACAAAAATCCAGGTTTATTGATCTCTCAGATTAATGATCTATAATTTATTATGACAGCAGTTAACTGGTCCTTGTATAAACAAACATAAAATTAAAGATAATTAAAATGGTTTAAATATAAGGTTATAATTATTATGATTTCATTTTAAATCAAAAGCGCCATTGTTTTAGATAAATACTTTATAATTTTACAATATGGCAACTCTATTACGACTACAGAATACAGATAATAAAAACCCAAGGATGTTTTTTGACTAACATTTTATACAAACTTAAATCGAAAATAAAATTTCTCTTACAACCAAAGTTTACAAAACGAAAATTACAATTTTTATTACAGTTTTTGTTTTAAATAACTATAAATAAATTCGTGGTATATACAGTGGGAATGAATCTTTGTTACTTTTAAAGCAACATTACTTTTATCTGTATTTAAAAAAATACAATGTTAGAAACAGATGTTTACTTCTAAAAAATCAACAAAAATATCCAAATGTTTCTGAAATTACATGTAATTTTTTAATAAAATTAAATTAGTTATTCTTGGAAGCAAAAAAGGCCAAAATTATTATTTAAGATTGCAATTACCAGTTAATCAGAAATGAAATATTGTTAATGCAATGCTTCTTAGAGAGATGCTCTATATCTGGTTAAAATTCGTTGCCTCCAAGATTTTACAAAAAAAGAATTCAAACCGAAAATGACTGGAAAATATGGCGTCAAAGTTGACAAAAAGGCGCCAAACAGTTCCTTCTGTCAAAACGGAAAATTTTTTCTGTTTACAATTTTTTTCAACTGCAAAGAGGTTGAATACTATTCCATATATTTTATCGTGGCGTGAACATTTTATTCACAAAATAATTATTGTGCGTTCAAAACGTATGCATCGGATAATTTTGATTCCAAAGTGTTTATCAGATATTTTTTTCTGATTCATTCGAAAATGTTGATGGTGTGACAAGAGCCGTGGAGTCTCTATGGCCAGCTCGTTGTGTGTTAGCCGTTTCCCGCGCAACGCGTGTGCATAATAATAATATCAGTAAAAATATCACATTTGAAGCAACCTGTGTATAATTGTATATCATGGGCTATGGAGACTGATTTGGCAGAATGCAGTGTCTTTGCATAGGATTATTATTTGGAGCTGATTTTGAAAAAGTGTATTCGTTGGTCAATATAGACCGACAAACTTATCTGTTCCGGTGGCGGCGTCGCTACTGTCTATTTAAAACTGTCATTAAATATCGTTTTTGCATTGCATTTCATGTAGTTCCAATTTTGGCCACCGGAACAGATAAGTTTGTAGGTCTGTAAAAAAAAGTTTTTGGTCCAACTTTTTTTTGTACTTTTTAAGCACAGACGATTTATTTTTCTAAAGCAGAAAGCTTAATGTTACAATGATTTAAGTATATCCAAGTTTTTTGTAATTTTTTAAGTCAAGTACACAATTATTTTAGTAATGCAATAAAATATTTTTCATCCCACCATCTCGGAAAGAGTATTTTTAATCTTCAATACCTGAGTGGAAAAGCCGTTTTTATTCTCTAGAGGATAAAGTAAATTGAATTTAGAACATCGTGACGTGCACTAAGTTTGTGAATTAAAAAAAACATTAAACCTATTTACTGCTACCTCTATGGTGCCGAATATATCATACAATTTTTTTTTAATTTGTTAAACGTCGCTGAGGTGGAATGAAAAGTTACGTGTTGCACTCGAGTGCAAAGATTTTTCACCTCGTGCTCTTTTGATTCCCTCGCTAACGCTCAGGATTCTAATTTTAGAATCATTCGCTTGCTCGGTCATCAAAATTGAACACGCGGTTAAAAAGCAACTTTGCACTCTTGTATAACAAATAACTATTTTCCAAGTATGATTATTTCTTATATTAAAACTAATGGCATTGGACCATGCATGTTAAAATATCAACACATTATTAGATACAAGAATACACCAAAATTAACAAATTTTGTCATAACCAGGCTTGTCAAATCTAGGATCATAGTCGAAGCGGACCCTGAGCTCCATACTGGATGCAATCGGGAATACGCTGAGATGATGATGATAAGACCTCAGAAAAGACACTTCCAATGGCTCCAAACATCAATAAAATATGAAAAACAGCACATTCTGACAACGCAATCTTTAACTATTGTACATTGTGGAGGATAGGGGGAAGGGGGACTGTGTATAGTGGCGTATATAGTAAATAACTCTGTATCTACACTATTGCTAAGGCACCTTCCAACGGAGGCTTCTGAAAGTGTTAAATGTATACCAATAACAATATGTCAATATAGAACACACATGTTGTGTTTAGGCAGGAACAAAACGTTTGTGTGTTGAACACAACTGATGTGTTTTGAAAAGGACACAACTGTTGAGTTTTGAAAAGGACACAACTGTTGTGGTTTGAAAGGAACACAACTGTTGTGTTACATGCTTGGCTTGTAGGAAAGATGATTCTGACTATGTAGATGATGTATTACTTTATCCAAATAATGAAGTTTTCCAATTTGATAAGACGAGAATTACATAAAATACTGTTCTCTTTCTTATAATTTTTTATAAGATTTGTGTTAACTTAACAATCTTCTGACCAAAAGCATAAACGAACGAAACGAATAATAAGATTTTACGTAAAACATTTTACAACAAGAAAAATAATAATATTCTAGTCTCTATTGATAAATAAATTAGAGCTTCTAAATAGGTAGGTCAACTTAAGATGGAAAACAGCTTACCATTAGCTGTTTATAAAATAAAATAAATAACAGATAACACTTTTAGAAGGCTCCAGTTGAAATTAGGTATGTGTGTGGCGCGCAGGCGGGAAACAGACGGCTAACTTCAGTCTTATTGTGCGGTCTTCAGCCTTTGATGTTTGTCAAGTCACATACAAACTTCATAAAGGTACAGATGTACACATCCAAAAACAGCTGCATACACTTTCACCTTTATAAAGCTTGGCAGTTACTTGTAAATGGTTGGAATAACTTGATAAATTGTCTAGGTATAAACCTGGGTCTGGTAAGTCTTTTTGGTACTAAGCTTTTCCTTTAGAAGTCAATTTTAGGGTTTATGGAATGTAGTAAATTGACTGCATCGGAAAAAAAGATACCATCCAATTGCACTTATTTGACTAGTATATTGGGCCCATTCTGCATGAAAATTACTGTTGGGTAAAAGTAATCCAAAATTAAGGTCATTTGAAATCAACTTTAAACCAAGCAAAATTATAAAATGTCTTAAACTCGTCAGGATCAGAATACAAAGGATCTTTGACTGAAAAGAAATTTCTTAGTTAGCCATTTTGACTGTAGATTATAAAGCCAAACAGCTAAGAGCAAAGTCTTGAGGGGTAACTGGACTGGCTAGAAGGGTAAATACGATTCAACCCATTTAAAATTTGCATATCAATAAAAAAATAGGTACGTAGTCTTGGGTAAGTGCAATGGCTGGATGGGTAAGTACCAAGACCCAGTTTAGTATAAAAGTAACAACAAAGGCTGTCGACCATGCGGCCAGGGAGACTCCACCGGCGCTTCTTGGTGCGCAGGGCGCAGTCCGGGCCCGCGCGGGCGTCAGCAGCGCGCGGGTACTGGTAAAAACGGACTTACAACTAACTTACACTAACATCTCTGTCTGGTGAATAATGGTACAATTTGTGATTTGTTGACATTGATTGTGCTATTAATTTAATTTTAGAACGTCGGGGAGCGTCAAATGTTTTCTAAATTCTCAAATTGATTTTTGTTAAGTTCGACTCGCAAAAGACAAAAACGTCTTTACATGACTCATTTACCTTTAGATGGCTTAATGTAAGAATCAGACTGTAATAAATACGAAAATGATGTCCAATTATTACACCAAAAGTGTGACAGTTATGCAATTTATGTCCAATTTTAACAACAACTTTCCGACCTAACTTTGCATGTAATTATTTACCCAAAGAAGCCATTTAGAAAATGGGTAAATGTAATGGCTCATGGGTAAGTTAAGTGTGTATCATTTTTAAAATATTATAAATATTTTGCTGCACTTATTTGGTACAGAAGAGAGAGATGCTGTGATGAACTTAAGATTTGTAATAGTCACAACCTTCACCAAACACAGAGATTAAAATCGGTACATTTGACTGTTGCATTCAAAGGTTTCGAGTTATAAAAATACTGAATTTCTTATTAACTAAGCTTATTTACAATTTATAAGGGATCTTCAGCTTTTTAATTTGTTCAAGTCAAAGGATTTTATTATTGTAAAATAAAAATTGTTTTTTTTTTCTGTCAATAAGCAGACCCTGGTGGTAAGCAGCCACCGCAGCCTTTTCCATTCAGGGATTTAACCAGAAAAAATACATATAGCAATCATTCCTTTGGCACTTTCAAGCTGTATTGCCCCAAATGTAATACCATTGGAAAGATATGGCTGCACATTGGATCTAGATTCATTTTTTTTTATACTAGGTCAGTTGGCAGACAGGCATGTAGCCCACCTGATGGTAAGCGGCCACTGCGGCCTATTCCATTGAGGGACGCTTTTCAAAATTTGATTTATTATAATTTATAATCATTGGGCTATTTGGAAGTTAGCAATACTGTGATGGAAGACTATAGTTAAT
Source organism: Mecyna flavalis (assembly GCA_949319885.1). Taxonomy (NCBI): domain Eukaryota; kingdom Metazoa; phylum Arthropoda; class Insecta; order Lepidoptera; family Crambidae; genus Mecyna; species Mecyna flavalis. Next base: position 1,406,386 of record OX439422.1, read on the forward strand.
AAAAATCCCATAAGAATAAGTTCAAATCTTTTCTAGGGTATTTTTACCTAATTTTCATTTAATCCTTTTCCAGTCATCAAACAATACCCAAAAAAAAAATTTTTAGATGCTATAATTTTATACACAGATGTTATGGTAAAAAGTTTTCCAAAATGTAAGCCATAATTAGGTAATTAAGTTACCCATTGCTGGTTGAGCTGTTATTGACATTTTAATATAACAAAGTGGGTGACTTATTAACATTTTAAATTTATTTTATCTAATCAGATTAGTAATCATCTTAGTTTTATAAAAAGGAAGTGGATAATTGTATTTTAATCAATGTTATTCTTTTTTTGCATCAACTGACATGGTGGAATTTTGGTGAGTAATTAATAATAAAGAATATTTTCATGATTAACAACTTTGGAGGCTAAGAATAACGAATAACAGTTTGAAATATTTGTTTATAGAACAATAGCATTTAAAAATTCAATAAAAATTATAATTTTAACATCAAAATACATTCTAAGATTGCAACAGTCAAATATATAAAATGCGAGTAGAAAATGAAAACAATGCCAGTAACAACATCTTATAACTATAAAAACAGGGGCTCGGACAGTGTGTTAATATGAGACATGTCATAGTACGTCAGCACAGTAAAGAAGTGCTTGTCATTTTGTCATTGTAAAATCTAAAGAATTATAATTGGAAATTCTCTTGAAAATTAATATTATGTAAGACCCAATTAAAGATTAAGTGAGAAATTCTAAATTAAAGAGGATTTAAAATTCTAATAAGTATGTTAATACACATCTTATATCAATAGAATGGTAATTTTTTTGATGATAAGTGACTTATTTCTTTTTTCATTTCTGTTGCTCAATTATTAACATGATTCAGAGTAGTTTCAATGACAAATAATGACAATATATTGAGATTCCCAAATAGTTTTTTTTTTAGGTTAAAAAACTACCTTTTCATTGAATGATAGTTGTCATAATTTTTCTGATTGTTCAAAAAAAGCGGAAGATTATCTAAATGCAGTCTCAACATCACTCAATAAACATTAACGGAATAAGACGTAACTTTTTGGCCTAGCAAGCCGTAACACTGCCGATACCCCGTAACATATCACATGCTATTGAACCCTGGAGGTGAACATGTGGAGCGGTCTACGCAACAAAGTCTAAAGGCCGGTTGAACCCACCTTTCCTGTTCATGTACTGTCTGTACTTGCGTTTGAGGACGACATGGACTTCTCCTTCCACGTTATCATCAACCTTTTTTCCCTTCGTCGTGTCGAAGCCACAGAAGCCCATAACCTTTAACATCTCTTGCTCCTCAGGCGTCTTACCTTCTAAGTCTGCTGGCGTCACTATAGGCCGCTCTCCGAAGGTCTTCTTAGCTTTAGGGACGAAGGAACTACTAGGAGCTGGGGATAACGAGCGTGATCTTCGCCGGCGTGGGGAGGGCGACCTCCGCCGATCTGGGGAGCGTCTCCGCCGCTCCAGGGACCGGGACCGGGACCGGGTGCGCTGTCTACGCCTATCGCGGTCTCTATCTCGGTCCCTTCTGTCGTCTCGTCGCCTGTCTTCACGCCGCCGTGTCGGGCTCGGCGAACGCCCCATGTTGTCCTGAAATTTTAATAGAAATACACTATTTTTAAACAAACTTTTTATGTAAAGCGGTGGGGGAGGGAGTTAGGATGATAATTTACCTCAGTATTGTGTCAACAATTTTTAAAATTTTGCAAAAATAAAAAATTTAACAACAAAGCTCGACCTAAACGACCGCCATTTTGGTTTCTGTTCTACTGGTTTTTTTTTATTATTATTCGTCAAAGTCAGTTGCGTTCCGTTACGCTGTTTTTAAAAACGGTCATTTCGGGGTCGTATGATTTTGACTTATCCTAATATAGAATAACATTTAAATTGATTTTTAACAAAAACTATTGTTTATTTCAATTTAATTTTAATCTAATAATTTGTTTAATAAACAATATTTAAAAAATATAAATAATAATAAACGGCATCTGTCTGTGAATTGGAATGTAATGATCCGTTACACGCAATTTAATTAAGAACACTCATGAAAAACTGATGATTTTATTTTTAAAATTTAATTGAAATTTAAAATTTAAAATATACTTATTAAACGAAATCTAACGACCAATTGATTGAAATGCTGAGATGTAAGTTATTATTTATTTTGAAATATATCACTTAGAACATGTAGTGCGTTTAAAGAAACATAGTTTTCTTTAGTGTTGCCACAAAATAAATACTTCCATAAGAAGCAGTAAAGTAAGATGTTTAAAGTCACTTTATTTGTGTTTTGAGAAAAAATATTTTGAAGATATTAAAACAAGACAAGGGGGCCTAGACAAAGTAACATTTTGATAGCGATAGCGAAATTCGCAAACTTCAAATTGTATGGATTTAGCAGCTGTTCTTTATAAAAGTCACGTGGTCAATCATTATTGAAAGAATAGACCGACAAACTTATCTGTTCCGGTGGGGCGGCGCGCTACTGTCGATTTAGAACTGTCATTAAATATCGTTTTTGCATTGCATTTCACGTAGTTCCAATTTAACATTCACAAATGGAGCGATATCGAACGTCATAAGTACCGCTTGTCTAGGGCCTAAGATTCAATTAAGATTCTGTTCGCGGCGTTTTACAACTTATTACAAAACACTTTTTTAAGTGTCAAGTAATCACTTTGACAATAAATTCATGAAGTGGTTTTTAACTTCATCAAAACCACAATCAAAACTACATAAAATATTAACGAATACAGTTTTTAACAAACTATACAAATAATAAATAATGGGGAAATTTGTTTTATCAATATGGCAGCATAGTTAATTGCAGCGCCATCTGTTTGAAAAAAGCGCAGTAGTTGACGACAGCGACGCCGCGGCGAAAAGGCGAAGCTCGTGCCGACATCGATCTACTCGGTTGGCGTGTGGACCGTATTCTTTTTTACGAACGAAATAAAGTTATTACCGCGTTTGCGCGTAATGTCGTTGGTGCTAGTGCATTAAAACATAAAGGAGAACATTCTGTGCGTGTATTTTGTATAATGTTACGTCGTCATAGTGCTTAGTGCATTACATAGCTTCATAGTGAGAAGTGTGTGTGAAGTGTCTGAGAAAAAAATTTACATCTATCGCCTTCCGGAGCCGACTGCCGGTGCGTATTGCGTGTAATTGGCTTTCTTTATTACGAATCTGTTTACATTTCCAATAGGACTGCAACGGGTTGTATGCGAAACTAGAATTTGCTCAGAACACACCTATAGGGTGTGTCTGGCTTTAATCAGGTCGGTTTTTTTAATCCCAATCATTTATCGCGGGCGAGACGCTTAGATTTAAGACGGCCGTCTTGTCGCTATGCAATTTGAGTCTGTTTCATGTTCTATTTCGATAAGTTCTCTCACAAAATTATCCTCCGGAATCTACTATGAAATTGTGTGGAATGGTATCTTTGAATTACAAAGGTATGAATTTGTGGCTTTGTCGAGTGTTTTTTAAAGATTAAGATTACGTCTTTTGGGCGTATCTCGACCAGTTCAATTAGTTATGTTCATGTTATCTGTGTACTCAATAAAAAGGTGATGTCATGGTTTGGGCCGGGCAACGATGACCGTATAATGCGACCTGATAAAATACGTGCCTAAAAAACATGTTACACAATCGACGTTTGGTTGTTTTTAATTCGGTCGCGTTTTACTTCGGCGTTTAGCTAAAAATTTGTATGAAGCTGTGATTTGATTGAGCTATTTCAACAATTAAAAACGTTTTTCGTATGTTCTATTTAGTTTTATGTCTTTATTTGTGCAGGAAATAGTATTTTATGTAAAAATCAAAGTTATAAATAAACTATTTAAATTATAATATAATTTTTATGAGCAATGAAACTGATTATTTGCAGAAAGGTTAATTGGTGATAAAATTACATGCATTATAATTAATTGTATTGATAAAATTAATATGCGGTGATTGATCTTTTATATGAAGTTTATAATATTGTCATCAAGTAGGTACGGTCAACAGCACATCACGGTTAACACTTGCAGTTCGATAATAGCACTTATGCCCCCGACATAAGAGTGGTACAAAGTCCAAAGTGTTATGTCTGACGTGCTTTTGACTGTACATTTTTGACTGGCCCGATGGTGCCAGGGGTTGTGGGTTCGAATCCCACCCAGGACAAACACTTATGTGATGAATATTTCTGTTTGTTCTGTGTCTGGATGTTTATTTGTATTTATGTAGATATTAGTGGTACCTTCGTTGTTTCTGACACCCATAACACAAGTCCTTACGCTACTTACTTTGGGGTCAGATGTGATGTTGTCCAATATTTATTTCATATTTACATCTAACTGGAATTACTTTTATGATGTGTCTATTAATTAACTAACAGTACTTAAGTAGAAAGTATAATTCAGTTAGCATTTAAGAACCCTACCAAATGTTGGTGAAGAGCCCCTTATACTTCAAAACATCACTTAATTTGTTACTAAACAAAAACCTTTCTGATCATAATAGGTACCTAATTATCATAAAATATTCAATTCAATAATTTTTTAGTGTACTTCACTTATTTATAACACTAGCCTTCCGCCCGCAGTTTCACCTGCATGTAATTTATTTTTTCTAATAATCCTCCCTTCCCCCCACATTTCCAGGATCAAAAGTACCCTATGTCACCTGGTGATGGTAGCTTTCTATCAGTAAAAGAATTTTTCAAATCGGTTCAGTAGTTCCCGAGCCGATTCAATACAAACAAACAATCAAATCTTCCCTCTTTATAGTCATATTCATGAGTAGTGGTCGCCTCTTCGGTTGCACCCGTTATTTCTTTTGTCAATATCATTTCCGGAATCAAAATCCCGGGATAGTGTAGCTTTCTAATAGTGAAATAATTTTTCAAATCGGTTCAGTACTTTCAAAGCCTATTCAATACAAACAGATCTTTCCTGTTTATAATATTAGTATTAGATGACACTATCGTTGTATGACTTCATTGATCTGGTTACAAATATAGATTGGACAGGTATATGACTCAAAAGTGTAAAGTATGAGATTGGCTTGGTGTTTTATTTACTTTACTAGGACCTGCCCCGGACTCACACGGATGCAATGGTGTTTCTCTACTATATTATGCATGTACCTATTATACATGTAAACATTTCTCTTGAATCACTTTATCTATTTAAATCAAATTCCTTGTGTAGTTTTAAAGATCTAAGCATACATAGGGACGTACTGCGGTAAGCGACATTGGGAGAAAGAAACTTATAAGTTCTGTACACTTGACGAAATTGACTTGTTGAACAAAAAGTCATTATTTTACTAGTGTCCAAACGAAGGTGAGATTTGGGCCGAAATCGAAGCTTTGGTTTAGGCGTCATCATCGGCCGAACCCGAAGTTTTGACATCAGCTTAAAAAATAATTTATTAAAAAACGTTCCTACTCGTCAACTACCGCCTCCGTGGAACAGTGGTTAAGCCGTTAGGGCATAAAACCTGGAGGAAGTAGGTTGGATTCCTGCCATGGGTCTGGGGTAGGGCTTTTTCAGAGACCAACTGGCTAGCTACCACCCCCACAGCAATTCTGCTGCCATAATAGCTCTGGCTGTGTTTCGGCAGTATTAATGTGGGAGCCAGTACACTTGAAATCAAAGGCTCGAAGATCCGATGAGTGTCTGGCAGCACATTGAGCGACGCTTTCTGGTGAAGTGTCCCTCATGGAATAGACCGCGGTCACCGCTTACCATCAGGTGGGCTGCGTGCCTGCCTGCCAACTGATCAAGTACCTATAATAAAAAAAAAACTAGGTCAAATATGTTATACCTACACTACACATACAAACACTAAATGCCACGAGATAAGGTGTTAATTTGAACGAATGTGTTAATGTCATCAGTGTCAAAGCCACTCGGACGTTTTTTGAGGAATTTTTCTTAGAGATTGGGTGTCTAGTTGTATATTGAACGTCATTGACCGAAATATACCTAATAATTCGCCGTCCGCACAAACGAACAATACAATGTACAACTTTTCGCCGTGCAAATTCGACCGCATGTGATGGAAAACTAAAAACCATCGGGATTTCAGCCAAAGCCGAAGAAGGTGGGGCTAAAATGCCGAACTTCGGCCAAGCCGAAAGTCGGTCGGCCTCTAGACTTAACATACACAATAGCTTTAGGACATTAGCACCACAAAAACCACGGTTAGACACCATTTTGAAGCAAAAACAGCTTTGCGTACAGACAGTCACGTTCTAAGTAAAAACTAAATGATACCACAATTCTTGGTTGTAACGGAAACCATGTTTTTCTATACGAATTTAGATGGCAAGCACGTAATCTTAGTTTTTTTCTTATGTAGCGAAATTCTTAATCGACACCCCAGTTAGGCTATCTAAAGTATTTATGGATTGATTGTTTCCGCGAAACAATGCTTAGGTAGGCCGCTCGAGCCTAAAACTGGGTTTCAAATACCGACTTGGGTCTGGTTGGTACTAGGAGTCTTTCGGACTCAGTCCGATTGGCTAGCTACAGTCACAGGTGAAATCTGCCACCATAATACCTCGGCTATTTACTAGAGGCTATTGATGAGATCTGCAGAAGGACCAAGGTCACATTGCCCGAAAAATTGCAAGCCTTAAGTGGCAGTGCGCAGGACACACTGCAAGGAGGACTGACGGCCGTTGGGGCGGAAAGGTCGTCGAGTGGTGGCCACGTACCGGAAAACGCAGCCGTGGTAGGCCTCTCACAAGGTGGACCGATGATCTCGTAAAGATCGCCGGAGTCCACTGGATGCGGGTGGCGCAGGACCGCAGGACCGATCGGTTTAGAGATTCTTGGGGAGGCCTATGTTTTTGACTCTTTATCGACACCCCAGCTATTTGGGGATTATTTGAAAACCTTAGAGAATACTGATGATCATGTTTTTTGTTACCCATCCCGCCAATACTAGAATGAGAGTTGCTTAACTTTCCTATTCATACATGGAGCATTACTGACACTCGTGACGTTACAAAGACCGGTTATATTATTTATATCGTAATTTCTACGATCGACAAAAAATATGGGCCAAAAAAATTCAACATGGCTTCCATAATAGGCGTAACCCTGATTCAAGACATAAGAGCGAGTAATAAGCACTTGGCATGTTTGGGCAAAGATTAACAGAAACGCAATATCCTATAAAGACTTCAAAGATGCAATTAGTATCTTCTTTATCACATTCTCGCCGAAGTCGATCACTTTGATCTTGAAGTCAAATTTGACTTTGAATCGACAACTATCTTCCGCCCATTGACACCCGAGACTGGCTCGGATAGGGAGGAAGTAAGAGAACGGGGGCGGGTGGATTGGGCCTCCGCCACTCGAGCAAAATAGCAAAGCTTTTACTCATGAGGTCATTTACTTTTGTAAGAGTGTAGTGCAGGTACCTGCAAACTTGTTGAACATCGGTCGACGGAGAGAGGGAAGTTCGCGCATGTGCACTTGCGCGTGACCAACAGCGCGCGCGAATCTCCCGAACGCCTGCGCGCGTTATTGGTCAGAGGTATGCTTCTGACCAATAGCGAGCAGGCGTGTCAAAATTCGTGTTCTGCGCAACCTTCGATATTCAAGAAGTTTGCTGGGACCTGTACTTTCCAGTTTGAGCCGGCCCATTGTGACTGATAGGATAGACAGTAACTGCACGCAGTTCGGCCTTACCACATTTCTAATCTTTTCAGTCACACAAAGTTTTTCAACACTATCTCAATTAGTCTATTACTAAATCGTACAGTTTTCTGTGTCAAGGACAAAATAATAAGATAAAATCTCAAGTATGACGTATGTGTCAGCCATCATTTCACTCAAACACCTAACTATTCTGAGTTAACTTAATCTTTGTCTAAGACACATCGACGGAACGCCAAGCAATTTATTATTATGGCCAAATTGATGCTCAATGTATTTATTAAATATACGCTCTGCTTTGATTACGCAATGGCTGAGTGGCTGTCCACAATAATACGTGACCTCCACATATAAAATAATATTAAATCTCTGGACATTATTCACACGGCGCCATCTAGCCCCAAACTAAGCATAAGCTTGTGCTATGGGCCAGACAACGGATAAACATTATAGTCTAAGATCCCACTGCTCGATTCTGCAGGTATCTGTTATACGACTAATTTTAAATGAATGTTAAGGAAGTATGCAATGAAATTAAGGATAGGTTGCCTATAAAAAATTAGGAGTTCATTTTACATTTCATATTATACAAATTCAATTAAGTATTCAAGGCGGGCAACGCGCCTGTGACCCTAAGGGGTTCTCGGGTGCTTATGGGCGGCGGTGATCACTTATCATCAGGTGACCCACTTGCTCGTTTGCCCCCCTATTACATAAAAAAAAAAGTTTTTTCTTTGTAATAAAGGCATTCTAATTTCGATTGAAATGAGAATACCAGGGTAGTCCAATACTTCTTTTTGTCCCCCGTCAGCATTCGCAGCATATAAGGAAACTTGGAACCCAGCCAACATCAGGTCAGACATGATGCTAGGGCCATCGTTAAAGCAAACGGTGCAGTGACTACGCTTATAATCTATTACTGGCGCTAGTGGGTCCAACTGGTGTAATAAAAACGTAATTTATGCTGTAGATCTTTCTGGCTGGCCCGATGGCGCATTTGGTAGTGACCCTGCCCTATGCGCCAGGGGTCGTGGGTTCGAATCCTACCCTGGACAAACACTCGTCTTCGTCCGATTCTCTAGGTTTTCGATATAAACGATTTATTGAAGGGTGGTTTTTAACTTCACATCAAAAAATACTGAAATGTACCTACATTAAAAAATTGAATTAACCTTTGCTGTTCAATTAGTTATTTTGATGTACATTTCAGTATTTTTTTGGTATACACTTAAATATTTCCCTTTCTTGAAAAGGAGAGGAGGTCAAAGTGTTGCTGGGATATTTGAAAATGCAGTCGCCCGGAAAGTGAAGGGCGCAGGATACCTGGAAATGTTGAATTTTTCCAAATTTTTTAAGGGTTGTTATTATCGATCACCAATCTAATCTACCTAGCCCACAAAAATACTAAGTTAGCATCTAAACTACTAAGTTAGATGTTAACTTAATTAATATTTTAGGTGCTAGCCTACTATTTTTTTGTTTTAATGTCATCATCATCATAATACCAAAAGACTACTGCTGGACATTCCCCCAAGGGGTTTTTAATGTAGGTACAACACAAAGATTCGTTGTATGAAACACAAACACATTCTACCTCTTCAGGGTCAATAATACACAATCCAACCGGTCTAAAAGCACAATACTGATTCAATAATTCAATTACCGTCGAGAATACCTACCACTATTTCCACACGATCCGTCTGGCTGTATGCCAGGTGACGTCATTGCTCTCTCAATGAACTGATGCTATCGTGAACTCATGACCCTATCTATGGTTGTAATCTATGGTCTGCTGCAGACGGCGGCCATCTTCGTCGATAAGGATATTTGGGTGTCGAGTTTGTAAATCTAGGAAAATCTTTTGAATCAGGAAGGATTTTTTTACGTATTTTATTATGTCTTCCTGGAATTGAATAGTTTTATGATAAAAGACATTTATTTTTTTGTTAAATCGACATTTTATTTTAACAATGGTGTTTACTTATTTTACTTTTGCCGATCGCCATTTTTTTCAAAAGAGGAAATGGAGACTTCCGAATATCGATAAAAATGTATGAAATCGGAAGAATTTAGTTTTCAAAGCCATTTAATAAAATGCATAATTATGTTTTTTTGTGATTCAACATGTTTTTACAAAATGGACAATCTTGCTCTAATATTCGTTATACATAATATAATATCTACATCATTCATAATTTCATATCATTTATCAATATGAACTTATTCTAGAAAGGATTATAAATCACAGTTAATTATGAAATAATTCATCAGTTACAAATAGTGATTCGTTGGATTTTTGGGTGATTATACCAGTTACTCGAATCGTATATAATATTATAAGCGCCACCCCCTACTCGGCACCACCACCACCCGCAGCTTCTATAAAAGGCGTGCAGAGCGCGCGCTCCATCTATTTGCTACTCGTCGTTCTCAGCGGTCGGATCTTTGTTATTGCGTGCGATTGTAGTGCGGTCGGTCATACGAGCCATCTATTTTTAGAATTAGGCATACGTGCGTTAGTGAAGTGATTGTTATTTTGATTTTGTGCGTTAAAAGTGTTATTTAGTTTTCCTTATCTTTGTAGATGAATTAATGTTAGAATTTTGTAAAAGTAATTAAAATTGTGTTGTTTGTCGATTTGTTTTTTTTAAGTAATTTCCACTTCTGTTCCTAAAATCAGAAGTGGGATAAAGGACTCATTTAAGCCCAAACTTATAAGGAAAATTAGATAACACGATCTAAAATAATTGTTAGAGAAAAATTTTATTTTTTGGGGGTAGTTATTAAATAAAAATCGTTTTGTTGTTTTGTGTTACTGGTGCTTGTGCTAACGGTAAGTAAGTTGTGTTTATTGTTAATATGGTGCGTTCGAGATCGCGTAGTGGCACTCGTGATAGTTCGTATGAGCACAAACGCCGGAGGCCTAGGAGTAGACGCGTTTTACGGCGTAGGTTGAGCGAAAGCAGCCGTAGTCATAGTGCCAGTCCGCGGCATAATTCAAGGGGTCGTGAAAGGCAACGGCGGGTTGTTAGGGATGGCTCGTATGTCAGAGACCGACTCAGTCCGGTAGATAGGAACTCGCGACGTTCGCGCGGTAGATATAGGCATCGTTCGCGCAGCTTAAGCCGCGGTCGTTCTCGTGAACGCCCAGAGTTTCGCGTTAGATCACGCTCGCATTCACCAGATGCTCGTGGTAGGCAAGTGAACTCCCCGAGAGGTTCTCTTAGGCCGCTTAGCCCTACTAAATTTACTTGTCAGACTCCGCCTTTGCCAGACCGTACGAAGGAGACGTCCGCTCCTTGCTCTGAGGCGTCCACCCTTGCGCACGCTTTGATAGAAGCGATCAAAGCCATTCAACCGAATAAAACTCAATCGCAACACTATTTCGTATCGAACTTTGATCCGTTGATAAATAACTTTGAAACTTGGTGCGAGGAGGTGGATCGCGCCAGAGAGGCGAACAATTGGGGTGACCATGAATGTTTGTCACGTGTAGCCTTGGGGCTTAAGGGGGATGCTAAAGCGTGGTTAAGCGAATGGGTAACAAACGATAGGACGTGGACTAACTTTAAACGCGAATTTAAAGCCCTTTGCCCCGCTAAGTTGGATTACGCGAATATTTTATTTAACGCGATGAATACAACGTCAGACAAATTCCCAACGTATGCCGAATACGCGCGTCGCACTCTATTGCGTTTGGGGGTCGTTCAGGGTCTTAGTGACGAGTTAAGGGTACTTATTGTTATACGCGGAATAGATAGTCCTCAAATTCGTGCGGCGGCCGCAAACGCAGAGCTAACCTCGGAAAATTTGGTTTCATTTTTATCGATTTATTCTAAGCCAAACAGAGATAGAAGTAGTAACTCTTCAACCGCTTGCATTAAGAAACGCCCGTTCGTGAAACCCGGCTTTCGTGGGGACTTAAAGTGTTTCAACTGTAGTCAACGTGGTCACTTGTCACGGGACTGTAGACGACCTAAACAAACTACAGACGCGATTCCTTCTAGTAAACAGACTATGAATTCCAACAAGCTGTGTACGTTTTGTAAGAAGTCAGGACACACCGAGGACGTTTGTTTTGCTAAAACGCGCTCAGAGTCTCGAAACCAACATAACGTCAACCTCTGTTTTTATCAAACCAACTACCCGCAAAACAATGATATCACTACGGCTGTGGTAGAAGGTATCCCCGTGGATGTCCTTATTGATAGCGGCGCCCTCGACGTGTCCCTTATTTCTTCAGACGTCGTGAAACATCTGCCTTGTCAGCCGAAACCTAAACGCACTGTTTTAAAAGGTTTAAGCGAAAATGAAATAGTCGCCACGTCTTATATAACCGTTACGGTCGAGTTTAGCGACATTTCCGTAGAAGCTGACTTAGTGGTCGTGCCGTCAACCTTTATGAATGCCCCGATCATTATAGGTACAGACGTTTTAAATCGCGACGGGATAGTTTACGTACGCACAAAAGACAAACAGTGTCTCATGCGGTCCGATAGGCTTTGTGCACATGTTAACACTGTTAACTCGGTTCAAGTTAATACTCCACTGCAAGGTGACGAGTTACAAAATCTCATGTCGGTCTTGGACGAATTTTCTAATTTCCTGATATCTGGTACCGCTACCACTACCGTTACGACCGGTGAGATGGATATCAAGGTAACAAATCCTACACCTATAGTATACAGGCCGTACAAACTTTCTTATCAAGAGAAGCTGAAAGTTAGAGAAATAACCCAAGATCTTCTGGACAAGGGCATAATTAGGCGGTCGACGTCATCGTATGCGAGCCCGATAATCCTCGTAAAGAAGCGTGATGGTTCGGATCGTCTTTGCGTAGACTATAGGGCATTAAATCGAGTCACTGTTAAGGAACGACATCCCCTACCTCTGATCGACGATCACATAGATAGGTTAGGTAAATTTAAATACTTTTCTAGCCTTGATATGGCTACTGGCTTTCACCAGATCCGTTTAAAAGAGGAGTGTATTTACTTAACTGCCTTCGTTACCCCTGAGGGCCAATTCGAGTACCTAAGGATGCCATACGGTTTGGCCAACTCTCCAGTCGTTTACCAACGTATCATAAATGAAACTCTACGCGACCTGATTAACGAAGGTAGAGTCCTAGTGTATGTAGATGACGTGCTCCTTCTGAGTAATAGTATAAGCGAAGGTATAGAGCTGTTACGTAGAGTATTAAAAACTCTAACTCAGGCAGGATTTTCCATAAACCTTCGTAAATGCTCATTTCTCGTGACCGAAGTAGAATACCTTGGCAGGCTAGTCGGCAATGGTCAGGTGAGGCCGAGCCCACGTAAAGTTGAAGCTTTAGTCAATACAGTCCCTCCAGAAAACGTTAAACAGGTGCGCCAGTTTCTTGGTCTCGCTGGCTATTTTAGGCGGTACATTAAAGACTATGCCACTAGAACAGCTCCGATTGCACACCTTACTAGGAAAGGCGTTCCATTCAACTGGACATCCGAACACGAGTCTATTCGTAGGGACCTTATAAAAGAGTTGACGAGCGAACCGGTACTTGCTATTTTCGATCCAACTCTCCCCACTGAAGTCCATACCGATGCAAGTAGCTCTGGGTACGGTGCAGTTCTCCTCCAACTTCATGCCGACGGCAAGAAACGGGTTGTCGCTTACTATAGCAAAGTCACGCAGGGGGCCGAACGGAATTATCACTCCTACGAGCTAGAGACCCTGGCGGTGGTCAAAGCACTTCAATGCTTTAGGCATTACCTAGTAGGTCTAAATTTCAAAGTCGTAACGGATTGTAACGCCTTAAAATCCACTGAGCGCAAAAAGGACCTACTGCCAAGGGTGGCCCGTTGGTGGATTTACCTCCAAGACTTCGAATTCTCCATAGAATATCGTAAGGGAGTTCTCATGCCCCATGCGGATTATTTAAGCCGCAATCCAGTTGTCCCCGTCAATCAAATTTCCAGGCCACGTAACTGGGCACAAATCGCGCAATCGGCTGATAATGAAACCCAAGATCTCTTACAAAAACTTCGAGACGGTGAGCTTGATCCTAGCCGGTATGTAATGCAGAATGACCTCTTGTACTACAGGTATACCCCTGTAGGCCAGGAGCCAAGGTTGCTGTGCTATATACCCAAGGGACACCGGCTCAGCCTTCTCAGAGTGTTCCATGACGAACATGACCACATAGGTCTTGAGAAAACGCTAGAGGCTCGATTTCACGCGGGTTCGAAAAATCGTGTTTTTGAGAGACTGTCGTGTTTTGACTGACTGATGGCCTAAAACGGTTTCTTTTGTGAAATTATACACCCCTAATGATAAATTCCGAAGGGGTTAGTGCTCAAAGTAGGAAAAAAACAACATTGGTGTTACACGAATGAGTTGGGTGATTACACTAATGAAAATTTATTAAACACAAATGGTGTTTAATAACCCTAATGATGTCTTGATTAAATTATAAAAAATGTGTAACTTTTGAATGAGTAATTAAAATACGAAGACCCGGATCTAAGCAGTAGTATTTATACCTAAATATTTTTTAACACAAAAACACATTCTTTAGTTCTCACTAATGTAAAAATATCCTTAAATTACCGACCACAGTAAGGCCATTGCTGTCCTTGGACATATCAAAGGCATTTAACAAGGTCTGGCACCAAGCCCTTGTTGGCAAACTTTCTTCCTATGGGATCCCCGCTCCAGTTTATGTTTGAATAAAATATTTTGTGACTGAACGTATCAGAATAGTTGTTGAGTTCACCTCCGATTTACTTGAAATAAATGCTGGCTCCTACCAAAATTCTAGGCTATGCCAACTATAGCACGGTAGTCGAGAAGTACTTGTCCAGTGCATGTACAAGAAGTGGTGAAACTGAGACCTTTAGAGCTGGCATGGTGGACGAACTAAATCATTCTCTTCAAATTGTCTCAGTCTGGGTAGATGCCAATTAGGTCAGCTTTAACCATCAAAACACAGACATTATTTTAATCATTTTACAGAAGATATATTCCACCGAAAGGAGTGCTTTTGAGCTAACTACAACTTTTCGTGGTATATCCATCCCTCTGGCTGTCTTCAGGTCCTTGGTATGAAAGTATCGAGAGCCTCTTTATAGAATCTGTAACAATAAATATGCTTCTAAAAAGCTCGGCAAACTATTCAGGATCCTAAAACTTTTAGAACTTAAGTCCGTTAGTGCTTAGAGTATTGCTGCCATCTATAAGATGGTTTTCTCGACGCCAGCTGGCTGCCTTGGACTCTATTGAGCAGAGTGTAAAGAGGCTTATCGGCGACAATGCTTTGTTTAAGAGCTTGCAGAGTCTCGGTCATCGTGGAAATATTGCTTGCCCCTCCATCTTTTACAGGCTCCACTTTGATGAATGTGCTTCTCAGATGCATGATATTAATTCTACCAGCTACCATACATTACCAAACGACTAACCTCGGACAGAGGCCCCATCTTTGAGACTTTGGTACTCTGTCGGGTCACCTCATCTCAGATTCGCTCCCTCAGAAAAACGCTAAGCCTAGCTCTCTTCAAAGCTCGCTGAGCGACTTTAATCTAATGGACCAGCCGTGCCGTAAGTGTCCGCGTATCAGCTCCGTATTTCATGACATGAGACGCAGGTGTTATGCATAGTTTTCATGTAATATTAAAGTACCCATGAGAAACAATTTCATTCGTGTAAAAATGAATTTCATTAGTGTTACATAAAAATTGACACGAATGAAGCGACACAAATGAAATTTTTAACGAAATCCTAAAGTTTTGTTTAAGGAATTGTTCCAGACACCAACAGAAAGTATATCGAAACATGCGTGTTTATGTGGCTAACCATCAGGCAATGAATTGAATTTTTAGCTAAAATACTTTTAATATAGTAATAATAAACACGAATGAATTTTTTTTTGTCTAAACACTGAAATCAAAACTAATGTTGATATCCTAGCAAAATGAAGCGCGTGGCGCGTACCGTCACCTAGGTGTCTTCGAATGCGACTGATGCTGTACTAGGTTGCATGGAAGGTTCCACAGAAAACCAACAGGAATGTTTGTAAATGGACAGTTATGTATGGTCTACACTAATGAGTGAAAAAACGGGGTCGCACATTCAAGCCCCGGGAAATTATATTTCTAGATTGTGCTTATTAAAACTACAGATGCTGTCTGACTATACGTTTATCAAAGTGTTAGGGGAAAACAAAAAACAAAGATTTCCCTGAGGAATTAATTAAAAAAATATATGTTTTGATGAACAACCCGAAATGGAACCACGTACCACAAATGAAATTATGGACTTTTTTGCAATATTGTTTGAAATGTTTAACAGATAATGTAATATTACTGCTTGCGTCATATAAATAATTAGCCTAAGTACCTAATGAAACAAAAACATGGCAATTCAATGGCATATTTTTGAAGTTATTTCACGGAACATGTTTTTCGAACCCGCGTGAAAACGAGCCTAGATCTCATTTTGAGACATTTTTGGTTCCCTGGTCTAAAGCAGTTTGTCGGCAAATACATAGGGCACTGCCTCATTTGCATCTCAAAGAAACGTGTACCACGAGCTCCGTTGCAAAACATCACTTCGTGGGAAAAACCTGACATCCCTTTTCACACCCTGCATATGGATGCATTGGGTCCCCTTCCTGTTAGCGACGGATACAAGTTCGTGCTTGTCATAGTAGACGCATTCACTAAGTTTTGCCTCCTATACCCACTATATCGGCAAGATGCGTCCGAGCTCAAACGCGTTGTTACACAAGCGGTGTCTTTGTTTGGGGCTCCTAAGTTAATAATTACAGACAAAGGGCGCATGTTCGAGTCGAACGATTTTGTTACTTTCATTACTGAGTTGGGCAGTGATCTTCATTACATTACTCCGGAGATGCATCACGCCAATGGCCAAGTGGAAAGGTACGTAAGGACGGTCCTCAATATGCTCCGGATAGAGGTCAACCAGAACAACGCATCGTGGCCCGATACCCTGTGGAAGCTCCAGCTGGTGCTGAACATCACCAAGCAGAAGACCACGCAGACGTCGCCTATGAATCTGCTCATCGGAACCGAGGCAACTACCCCGGTCATACGTGCTCTGGTGCGTGATGTGGCCATAGAAGGGGCAGCATCCAATCGGGAGACACTGCGAGAAGTCTCCAGGGACAGAACTCGTCGGCTTCTGCAAGAGAACCGGGTACGGCAAGACGAGCACGTTAATCGACGGAGACATCCTCCGCGTAAATTTAATACTGATGACCATGTATTTGTTATCAAGTTTTCGCAGAGCACTGGCAAGCTGGACCCCGGCATGCGTGGCCCCTACAAGGTCACCAAGGTCCTGCCGAGTGGGCGGTACGAGCTACGCTTGCTGAGCGGAGCTTATGGCAAGACTACGCAAGCCGCAGCGCAGCACATGGTGTTGTGGCGGGGCGAGTGGTGCCCCGAGACATGCGCAGCTTTCTTCGAGTGTAAGCTGTTGTTCAGTTACACACGAAGCCACGTGTTGAGGATAGCGTTTGTCATTGGGTGTTGTTAAGTTCGTCTTCCGCCCATGACTCTTGCTGATCCAAGGGTGTTGTTAAGTTCGTCTTCCACCCGCATGTGTTGTTGAGGATAACGTTTGTCATTGGGTGTTGTTAAGTTCGTCTTCCGCCCATGACTCTCGTTGATCCAAGGGTGTTGTTAAGTTCGTCTTCCACCCACAGGCGTTGTTAAGTTCGTCTTCCGCCTGCCTGAATAGACGATGTTTGAGTAAACATTGTCGTTTATATAAGAGGCCTGAGCTCATATCATGTTTTACTGTTCATTTTTGAGACGTCTCAGTAAATATAGCTGGTGTGCATTTAGACGATGAATGAAATTGTATGAGGCTAGTATGAAAAGACGATGTATGAATTAAGTAACAGACGAGTGGCACGGAAGCGAGTGAAAGTGGCAAACCTTGAAAATCGGTTTGTTATTTTAAAATGTGACTTTATTTTTACAGCCAACGACGATGAAGAGTCTGTTACAGCACCATCGCCTTCAGCAGCGCTGTCCATGCCTTTGCTGGACCCTGATGAAGAGGATTCATCGGCATCAGGTGTCGCTGGTCCCAGTGGCATCTCCCGAGGAGCTGGTGTTGCTGGTGTCGAGGACGACACTTCGTCAGGAGAGGCCGTATAAGCGCCACCCCCTACTCGGCACCACCACCACCCGCAGCTTCTATAAAAGGCGTGCAGAGCGCGCGCTCCATCTATTTGCTACTCGTCGTTCTCAGCGGTCGGATCTTTGTTATTGCGTGCGATTGTAGTGCGGTCGGTCATACGAGCCATCTATTTTTAGAATTAGGCATACGTGCGTTAGTGAAGTGATTGTTATTTTGATTTTGTGCGTTAAAAGTGTTATTTAGTTTTCCTTATCTTTGTAGATGAATTAATGTTAGAATTTTGTAAAAGTAATTAAAATTGTGTTGTTTGTCGATTTGTTTTTTTTAAGTAATTTCCACTTCTGTTCCTAAAAATATAATATACCTACCTAGTCTTATTATATTACTAGAAGGTAAAAATGTAAGTCGATGATTTTATGATTTTAAAGGGGTTTTTTTGTTGTTAATTATATAAAAGAAAGGTGTTTGAACTTTTAAATGTAATAAGAACTTTAATGAAAGCCCCGGTTTATACATAGCACCTATTATTTTGTAATACTTGATTCCATTAAAGCTTCTAAAAATATAACACAACAAACATCCATGTTCTAACCTAGAAATGTCGATAATTTCCCAAATAGGTAGTTAGTCATACCAAATCTGGCTCTGAGCCAATACCCATACAAATAACACTACGATTATAAACCTTATCCCGTCGATATAAGGACTTCGTAGTAGGTATACCGAAGCTTGAAGTTCTTTATTAATAATTTACACTATTCTGTAAGGAAGTATAGTTATTGGATCCGAAATAACAATGGTTACTCATTCAGTAATCACTATGTATTTACATATGCAATAGTTTGGGTAACCTTTGAACTTCTCTGGTAGGTAAGACTTTATCAGAGTTCGACTGGCTAGCTCCGCTGGCTAGCTCCCTCTGACAAATCTGCATTCTGAAGTTTGCCGCCATAACAGCTCTGGCTGTGTTCAGGCAACATTAATGTGGGAGCCAGTACACTTGAAATCAAAGGCTCGAAGATCAGATGAGCCTACAGTCTGGCAGCACATTGAGCGACGCTTTCTGGTAAAGTGTCCCTCTATGGAATAGGCTGCAGTGGTCGCTTACCATCAGGTGGGCTGTGTGCCCACACAGTATTTAAAATAAAATAAAATATAAAACTTTCCGACGAACTCACTCTTTACAAATCTTGCGGTTCACGTATTTTGCATCATAAGGCGGGCTTTAATGTTGCGTAAACAAAGTTCATTACAGCTTTGCCATTTCACGGATTGGCAGGACCGGTTTTAACTGACATGCTTGCACACCACTGGGAGATGTGAACTTAAGATTCGATTAGTGATCTTCAAGTGACCCCGGTTCCAGGTGACCGGTTGTCTCGGTTTAGTCAGAAATGCTTGTACCATGATTTAGGATTTGAGAAGTCCAGTTACATTGGGTTGGTTAATACCCACAAGGCTAAAACCAGCACGTGGAAACCGAGGAACTTTAGTAGGCGTTGGGACGACGATGGCGCGTGGGGATACGAATGGACGTTTGAATGTTTTTGACGTAACGTAACTCTACTTAGTATAATGACTAATGTACTCTGTGTCAGTGTCTGTGTGTCAGATACTATGATTTTTTTTAATGTTTGTTCAGTTGGCAAACAGACACGCAGCCCACCTGATTGTAAGCGACCACTGCGGCCTATTCCATTGAGGGACACTTCACCTGGAAGCGTCGCTCAATGTGCTGCCAGACTGTAGGCTCATCTGATCTTCGAGCCTTTGATTTCAAGTTTACTGGCTCCCACATTAATGTTGCCTGAACACAACCAAAGCTGTTATGTCCTTGTAGCTACCCAGTTGGACTCTGAAAAAACCATACCACCAACCAGACCCAAGGTGGCAATCGAACCCACGACCTCCAAGTTTTTATACACGAGCGGCTTAGCCACTGTTCCAAGGAGGCGGTCAAACGTTTGTGATTGTGATCAAATTTGTGATGGTTTCTTCGAACACCGTTTGGGTTTGGGATCACCAATTCACCAATCCGCATTTGGCAAGGCTGGTGGTCCAACATCACCCAACATGTCGACTTCGACACATGACTACACGTTACATAATCAAAATGTCTGTGACAAATCCTTATCGTTTTTGCACCTTTTTTTATCAAAACTAACAAAGGATTGTTGAATTTAAAAAAACATTTTTATCACCCTTATCTCTCCTTCGTAACAGAATGAAGCACTGTAGTTTCAAATGTCGTTTTAAACAATCTTGTGGTGTGCATTTTTAAATGTTTATTAAATGACAATCTGGTTGGTGGTAGGACTTTTTCAGTGTCAAACTGGCTAGCTACCAAAGGTGAAATCTGCTTCCATAACAGCTTTGGCTGTGTTCCGGCAATATTAATGTGGGAGCCAGTACACTTGAAATCAGAAGCTCGAAGATCAGATGAGTCTACAGACTGGCAGCACATTGAGGGGCGCTTCCAGATGAAGCGTACCTCAAAAGAATAGGCCGCAGTGACCGCTGACCATCAGGTGGGCTGCGTGCCTGTCTGTCAACTGATCTAGTATAAAAAAATAGGCCCAGTTGCCAGTTATAGACCGACAAACTTATCTGTTCCGGTGGCGGCGTCGCTACTGTCTATTTAGAACTGTCATTAAATATCGTTTTTGCATTGCATTTCACATAGTTCCAATTTTGGCCACCGGAACAGATAAGTTTGTCGGTCTGTACCATCAGTTAGGCTGCGTGTTTGTTTGCCAACATATCTATATAGCATAAAAATTGCATAGCTTACAGTGCGCTGTGGTCTTACAAGTCGGTTCATATAAGCTGTATTAACGGTGCCTTCACATAAGCATGAATCTTTACCCTTTGATCGCAGCACCCGCGCATCGCCCGCGCTCGTGCAAAGGCTCGACGAAATGTTACACCAACATGCTCGCGTTGGTTTTTTAAAAGGCAAAATGGCAAATACTCGATGTTCTGATTAGGGTTGCCAACTTTTTTTACAAGAATTAAAGTATATTTTGTATTTTTACACAGGAAAATAAACAGTATTTTTCAAAATTAACAGTATTTTATTTCTGAATTCTTTAAAAACATTTTTTTAGCGCAACATATCAATTTAGTCATTTTAAAAGCTTCATAAGCATCACGACAATCAGAAGAGAGTCGACGAACCCAGCAATAGTAATAAAAATGTAGGTATTTAATCAATTAAAATCAACAGATTCGTTCTAAAACGCTTGATTGTGATTGTGACTGCGCCGCGCGCACTAACTTAGCGTTCGACCGAAATGTTGATACTGAAAACAGTATTTTTTATACTTTATTTTTGTTCAACAGTAAAAAGTATAATGTAGTGAAAAACAGTATAATACTGTTTTTAACAGTATGGTTGGCAACCCTAGTTCTGATACAAGTAAATGTTGTAGTCTATATACTCACCTTTATACCGCCATCAGTCGGTCGCCAGAGCCTCGTTTGCTATTCGGCAGAAGAGGTTGGCTTGAAGCGAAAGGATGATGGTTCACAACTTCACATACAATTCGTACATTTCGATTCCGCCTTGCTTTAGCCGATTTGATCCCGGAACAGGAATGTAGGTGAAGCGGGAAGTGTTTTATTGTTACGGTTGCCATGGGTTACAGTCTGTGTAGGAACAGTGAGGGAATCAGGGGCAGACTTTTATCGATATTGATTGTCGTTCATTTAATGTTTGTGTTACAACAATATAGGTAAATAACAATGTTTACCTTTACTCTTAATTAAAATTTTCATTAAACGTCATTTTCCATAAAATGAAAGGATCTTTTCCTAAGTAAGAGCTAATGGTGTCATAAAATTAAACTGTTATGACCGAGTTTCAAGCATAGCTACACGTCATTGTCGATCTAGTCGCCCTTTCAACGGAGGTTAGACGGCAATTGCTCCAACCATATTACAAATGTAGGACTACAAAAAACATCTGCTCATAGTCCACGACTGATTGCACGATTAAAGTAAAACAAAAAAAAAGGAATAATAATTATTTTCAACCCAACATGAATCTATACAGTATATTGACACGACTTATAAGTGGGACTGTGAGATACGGCAATTTCGATAAGATATGAACTGATATTATGCCTCCTTTTTGTGACTTATAAGTTGTTTTTAGAATACGAATGTGATTTGATGTACTATAATAGATGACTAAGTCGGTGTAATAAAAAATATACAAAACATCAGACCATTACCTAAGTACCGCGACAGAAAAAAATAGTGTAAATATTTTTTGAACATAGCTTGGATGGGCTACGTGTCAAGCGTGGTGTTTAAGCTTGTATTTATATAGGTATTAATAAAAACTTTATTGACTACAAAAGGCGGACTTAACGCTAAAAGCATTCTCTACTAGTCAACCTTTAGGAAAAACGAAATGTAATTGAATGCGGCAAAGAGCAAACTAAAGAAAAAAAACCTTTACTTTTTATTAGAAAGATGACTTGATTAAGGTACCTTCCCTGTAAAGGGACTTCAAATGAAAGTCTCCAAGATCAATTAAGATCCTGTACATTTAGAGTGACACTCCTTGTTGCTAAGCCTAATAGTGACGAGCCATTTGGTGAAATGGTTGAGAAATCGGCTATTACATCAAGCTATGCTAAGTTTAAGGCTGGACAGCGATGTGTGAATAGTGTTCACGGATATTTATTATTTATTTATCCTTCATTGAAATAGGCCGTTGTGGCAGCTTACCATCAGGCTGGTTGCGTGCCTGCCTGCCAACTTATCCAGCATTAAAAAAATAGATCATTGTATCACATAACGAGGAGTGCACTCCGAAAAATCTTTCAAATCACAGTACGTTATTAACCGTCGCATCTTCCGTCTCTCTCGCACATGCGCGAGCGCAGTCGCCGGGACCCGAACGACCGGTCTGGCGGGTCGGGCCGGCGTTTTGGTGATGACAAAAAGTTGATTTAAGATCATGTTTTGAGACTAAATAAATAATACCTACTTCACGTACGATCGAGGTCTCCCGCGCGTGATCAGTTTTGGAAAAATATACCGTGCACGCGCATCGTGACTTCTTAGGAGCGGCGCTTGTAAACGTGAAAATACTGCACAGGATTTTAGCCTTAAGGGTGATCACGCGCGGGTGACCTCGATAGTACATTGACTGTCTAGTTTGCGGGTTTGTGGAACATTGCGTTTTGGTGGAGTCGTGTGTTCGAATCGCGTTTATAAACGTACCCAACTTACTTGACTGTTAGAATTTCACAAAAAAAATTGCAATGTAGGTAATACATTTCAAGGAATGTTTTCTCAAAAGAATTATCGAAAAAAAATTTATTCTTAATATTGGAATGATGGATGAGACGTTCTATGGAAAGGCCCCTACCAGGTGGACTGAAGATCTTGTCAAGGTCGCTTGAAACCGCTGGATGTGGGTGGCGCAGGACTGATCAGTGTGGAGATCCTTGGGGGAGGCCTAGGTATACCCAGCAGTGGGCGTGGTATGGCTGATGATGATGATGAAGATTGGAATGATATCACGCCAACTATTTCGAACTGGTGCGACCTACCTATTTTACCAGGTGGTAGGTTCCTGTACTGGGCCGTCTAGGTGGGTACCACCGCAGTGCCAGATATTTTCCCGTGAAATAGAAGTGTGTCAAGCACTTCTGTGTTTCGGGGAAAGGGCACTGAAGCTAGTGAAATTACTGGGTATATGAGACCTAATAACTGTCGTCTCTTAAGGCGGGCAACGCGCCTGCGACCCCAAGGGGGTCTCGGGTGCTTATGGGCGGCGGTGATCACTTATCATCAGGTGACCCACTTGCTCGTTTGCCCCCCTATAATATAAAAAAAAACCTAACGACGACGTCAATTGACAGTACTTGAAACGCAGTGCATCCTATCACTATTTCGCTTTTTTCCTCATTGGATCGATCACAAATCTCAAAACGGAAGCCATTTAAATTATAACAATACATAACAGCAATCATCCAATCAGTAAGTCATATGTCTCCGTAAGGGACCTTATTGCTACAAATGGCCCTTATCTACAAAGGTCGGAGGCCAGACGTTCAAGATGCATTGAAAGGAATTTTTGGTTCATTGATAACTTGAGAAGTTGATGACCCCTGTCGAGATTCATTGTGGAGTTTGGTACAGACTGACAAACTTATCTGTTCCGGTGGCAGCGTCGCTACTGTCGATTTAGAACTGTGATTAAATATCGTTTTTGCATTGCATTTCACGTAGTTCCAATTTTGGCCACCGGAACAGATAAGTTTGTAGGTCTTTAGTGAAAGTTATGCAGCGTTTTTTTTATTGCAATGTGTAACAAGACGAGCAGATCGTACACCTGATGGTAAGCGCCACGTCTGCCCTTAGACAGTTCAGTGCCAAACAGTAACTAAGCAGTTACTGCATGGCACCGCCCTGCGCCTGCTACACCGAGACGACAGTTATTAGGTCTCATACCTATATTATACCCAGTTGTTTTGCTTGGGATGCGAAATAGTTTGACATAGTAGGATATAGGCGTAGAGTTTGACAGAGAGAAAAACTTATTATTTTAAAGTTGTTGACGAGCCATTTGGTGTCATGGTCGAGAAGTCGGCCATTACACCAAAGGTCGGTTCGATCCCTGCACGGTACAAACATTTGTGTGCATGAACGTGTCTGTTCGTATCGGTCTTGGTGTTTATATGAATGTATAATGTGTACCTACATATTTACAAAAAATAGTAGGTATATAGGTAAGTAATAAGTAATGTTTAACCGTTGTCTAGCACCCATAGCACAAGCTAATGCTTAGTTTGGGGCTAGAAGGCGCTGTGTTTATAATGTCAAGAAGAGGTATTTTTTATTTAGGACTAGCTGTCCCGGTGAACTTTGTATCACTTTCCTCTTACATAAAATAAACCATATTACCCCCACATGGAGCCGCACATGGAGTACTGCTGTCACCTGTGGGTGGGGGCTCCCCAGTACCAGCTTCTCCCCCTTGACCGAATTCAACGTAGAGCGTCTCGTATCGTCAATAACCCGGTACTCTCGGACCGGCTTGATCCTTTGGCATTACGGAGAGATGTGGCGTCATGCTGCATTATGTACCGAATTTACCATGGGGAGTGTTCCAAGGAGCTATTCGAGCTTATCCCTGCCGCTGCATTCCGTCACCGATCTTCGCGACAAAAAATTCATCCCCACCATATCGATGCTTGGCAGTCCACAACTGTACGCTTTACGCGCAATTTTCTGCCTCGTACGACCAAGATATGGAATTCTTTGTCATCAGCGGTGTTTCCGATCAGATACGACTTGCAATTGTTTAAAAAAAGAGTGTATTCCTTCTTTAAAGGCCGGCAGCGCATCTGTGATTCCACATGATTTGCAGTTGTCTATGGGCGGCGGTTGTCACTTTCCATCAGGTGTGCCGCATGCTCGTCTGCCCGCTATACCATAAATTTAGTATTTTCCTCGCAATTTATCCATATTTTCTCATCGTTTAAAGTTTAAACCTTCCCTGGACTTCTACGAATATTTTAAGACTAAAATTAGTCGAATCTGTTCAGCCGTTCTTTTTAGCGAGACTAACGCCAGATTTTGTTTAATTTATTTAGATTATTATTTATTTTTTGACCAATAAAGGAGAAAAGGCTCAACCTCAAAGTTAGAAAAACATGTTACGCCTTGCATTTATCTCTGTTATCGACTTAAAACAGCGCGATTGTTCTTTACGCAACATATTATTTACTTTGTCTTATCGATGACAAATGCTTATTGACTTGCTTGGTTGCTTGAAGACTGAATTTGATAAGCTTAGTGGAACTCGGTGGAACAGAACACTGTGAAGATTAAGACTACCCCCCTCCCCCCCCCCCCTTTATCACGTGTGTATTTTTACCAACAAAAATAATAATTATAATAAAAAAAAATTTTAATTCAAGTAGGTACCTATAAGCACATTTGACGAAAATATAAATACACGTGATATATTTTTACCCCTCCCCTTGTGATATTTCGTGATTTTTTCATGGACCCCTCCCTCCCTTTCGAGCCTCACCACCTACCAACCCCACCGCTCACCCATCGGTCACTCATTTACCTAAAGCGCATCTGAACACGCCTAACCAACACTTAGACGGCAGTAGCGATCGCCCACGCACTAGCGACCTTGCATCTATTCTAGACACACGTGGTGTTAACTTTGCACTATGACACACTGACTGACTGAATGTCAGCACTCAGTATCTAATAATAACATTTAGCCAATTACGTCATACTTGTTTAATAAAAATAATATAAGTAACACTACAGGAAGCGTCGCTCATTTGCCAGACTGTAGGCTCATCTGATCTTCGAGCCTTTGATTTCAAGTGTACAATCATCAGTGTAGTCATCAAGTATCCTATTTGACATGAAACCTTTATGTGACCCTGTGATTATCAGAGCATAGCGATTACAATGGGGTCGCCAGTTCTGTTCCTATGTGTGTAGTTCCATTGAATTTTTACAATAGTGCCATGGGAGATGTGAGCTTGAAGCGCGGAAAGTTTGGAGTTCGACTCCCCGTTGCGTCGTAACTTTAATTAATTATCTTGTACGATATAAAAGTAGTTTCTCATTGCTTAGACTAAAAGCTCATAACTTCAATTCCCGGGTCATTCAATTTTTTTTTTTGTACACAAAACTTACTGCTTAAAAGAAAAAAAAACCATGTATGAATCTAGACTTTTTTTGACTAAAGCATTCACTACCCACTAAACTCCCCCGGTTCCCCTTCACACCCGATTGGGACGCGTGCAAGCGTTGTGGCTATTGACCAGCCATGTATGAATAGACTTATGAATGTGGAAGAAGCAAAAGTAGTGAGCCAGGGTCGAAGGAAATTGAAGGATTTAGTCTCTGCCTACCCTTACGGGAAAAAGGCGTGACTGTATGTATGATGTACGGTCAGCCACAGGATCAACCTATGCAAAGCTCTCAAAAAGAACTTGAAAATTGAAATAGAACTCAATGCGATGGACATTAAGCTGAAAATTGGTTGCATGAATTTGACCGATTAGGGTAGGTTATTTTTTATTGCAATGTGTAACAAGACGAGCAGATCGTTCACCTGATGGTAAGCGCCACGTCTGCCCTTAGACAGTTCAGTACCAAACAGTAACAAAGCAGTTACTGTCTGGCACCGCCCTGCGCCCGCTACACCAAGACGACAGTTATTAGGTCTCATATACCAAGTGCCCTTTCCCCGAAACACAGAAATGCTTGACACACTTCTATTTTACGGGAAAATATCTGGCACTGCGGTGGTACCCACCTAGACGGCCCAGTGCAGGAACCTACCACCTGGTGAACCTGGTAAGGTTGATCTGTGGGTACACAACAAGGTGAATTGCATTCTTCGTGATTTTGATTAATGTATCTGGTCATTTTGACCTCTCAATGCCAGCCACCTACCCAGTAGCGTCATAGCAGATAGCAGAGTAGACAATGAGGCCACTTACTGATGACATCAACGTTACAGCATAGTCAATTGGTAGCAAGGCCACGCCGGATTGTTCAGTTTAGACTTTAGTTCGATATGTGCGTACCTAGCAGCGTTACCAGTTTTTATTTTTACCAAGTCGGGACTTTGGTACTTTTTGAGGGAAAATAGCGGGATTCTTCCGTCAAAAGCGGGACATAGTAAAAAAACGTATACAATCAAAGGTTTTTTAAATATTTATCTTTTCATTTGACTTAAAATTACGTTAACGTGACAATAGATAGCAAAAGTAGTAGTAGTAACGTCCAAGGATGAATATCTTCATTACACGCCTTTCTTTCTCAGCACTGCAAGTACGGTCGAGTTCTCCCCGAAAAGCGGGACTGAGTCTGTCCCGCGCGGGACATTTAATTTTGATTTAAAAATCGGGACGTCCCGCCAATATCGGGACGTCTGGCAACGCTGGTACCTAGCCTCAAACACGCAATTCGCAAATGTACCTAATTATAAATAAATATTTTTGGAAACTGGTCGAGAGCTTGCAGAGCATCGATCATCGTAGGAAGATTGCTTGCCTCTCCGTATTTTACAGACTCCACTTTGGTAAGTGTGCTGCTCAGCTGCACGACTGGGCCGTCTAGGTGGGTACCACCGCAGTGCCAGATATTTTCCCGTGAAATAGAAGTGTGTCAAGCACTTCTGTGTTTCGGGGAAAGGGCACCGAAGCTAGTGAAATTACTGGGTATATGAGACCTAATAACTGTCGTCTCGGTGTAGCGGGCGCAGGGCGGAGCCAGACAGTAACTGCTTAGTTACTGTTTGGCACTGAACTGTCTAAGGGCAGACGTGGCGCTTACCATCAGGTGTACGATCGGCTTGTCTTGTTATAAATTGCAATAAAAAAAAATGTTACGATGGCTTGGTTTCAATGATGGGCTATACGCAGTTCACACTGTATCCTACTAATTCTACTAATGTTATAAATGCGAAAGTCTAGATGTTTGGACGTTTGTTTGTTCCTCAATCACGCCTAAACGGCTGAACGGATTTAGATGAAATTTGGCACACGTATAGTTTATAACCCGGATTAGGACATAGGCTATAAAATTTCTACGGGAAACGTCTCATTCCCGCAGGAATAACAATTTTGAAACTACTGAATTGATTTGAATAATTCTTTCACTGTTGGGAAGCTACACTATCCCCGGTGAACATAGGGTACTTTTGATCCCGGAAATGTGGGGGGAGGGGGGGATATTTGATAAAAGAGATTACGCGCGGGTGAAACCGCGGGCGGAAGGCTAGTTGGAAATAAGAGACTACGTAATTGAAGTAATCTCGGAACACCCAATCACCAATTAACTGACCGCAGTTTACCGGCGTTAATTGACAACAGCTGATTGGTCTCAATCGACAGGCCAGATTTAAGATACAATGTTGTCTGTCTGGGGTAATTAAGCGTTTTCTACTGGTGGTTAAGCTTAAGATTACTTGATTAGTCTATACTAATATTATAAAGAGGTAAGATTTTATTGTTTGTTTGTTTGTATTGAATATGATGAGATCCGCAGAAGGACCAAGGTCACCGATATTGCCCGAAGAATTGCGAGCCTAAAGTGGCAGTGGGCAGGGCACATTGCAAGGAGGACTGACGGCTGTTGGGGCGGAAAGGTCCTCGAGTGGTGGCCACGTACCGGGAAACGCAGCCGTGGTAGGCCTCCCACAAGGTGGACCGATGATCTCATAAAGATCGCCGGAATCCACTGGATGCGTGTGGCGCAGGACCGATCGGTTTGGAGATCATTGGGGGAGGCCTATGTCCAGCAGTGGACGTCGTTTGGCTGAAATGATGATGATGATGATTGAATAGGCTCCGAAACTACTGAATCGATTTGAATAATTCTTTCACTGTTGGAAAGCTACACTATCCCCGGTGAACATAAGGTACTTTTGATCTCGAAAATGTGGGGGAAGGGGGGATAATTGACAAAATAAATTACGCGCGGGTGAAACCGCGGGCGGAAGGCTAGTCTCTGATACATAAAATAAGTATCGTAATCCTGATTGGATTACAAAGTTTGACGAGCCATTTGATGTAATGGTCGAGAAGTCGGCCATTACATCCGTACGGTACAAACATATTTTGTTTGCATAAACATGTCTGTTTGTATCGGTCTGGGAGTTTCTATGTATAATATGTACTCGTATGTATTTACATAAAAAAGTATATAAGTAATGTTTATCCGTTGTCTGGCAGCCATAGCACAATCTAATGCTTAGTTTGGGGCTAGATGGCGTTGTGTGAATAATGTTCAGATATATTTATTGTCCAGAAAGATATTTACTTCTTTCTGAGACCCATAACACAAGTCCTCAATCTTCTTAATTTGAGTCAGATCAATGTATGTGATGTGGTCCAATGTTTATTCATTTATGTTTTTTATTTACATTATAATAATGTGTGTTTTTGTTTTTTACAGGGTGGTGTATGACGAACCGCGTGTGACCTGCTTCACGATCTATTAAGTAAGTCACTGATGGACAAACAGATTTGTTTTTAATTATTAATGTCCTCCTAGCCGATTCGGCTACGGCGGCCAATATTTTATGATCAGTCAACTACGCAGGATATATTATAGTGCACAAGTGAATGCGCAAGCACAGGTGCACTCCCTATTCCCTCACTCTCATAACACGGTGGGACAGCAGTCTGACACGACCGAACAGAGATCAGGCGCAGGACCAACGGCTTAACGTGCCTTCCGAAGCACGGAATCATCATTCTTTTCAGACATTCAGGTGATTCAAGCCTGCAATGCCCTAAACAAACTGGAAACATTCACACAAAGTGATGCTCCCCGCGGGATTCGAACCCACGACCTCCGGGTATTAGAGCCCAATGCTCTAACCACTGTACCACGGAGGCAGTTAATTATTATTCTACCTAATTGAGATACCTGTGGTGAGCGGATTAGTAGAATAAATAAATATTCGGCAGCTTAAGCTTAGTGAAACCAGCCAATAACTTAGAATATAATCCGATTCAAATGCTGTTAGGATTATACCTTTTGGAATTGAGCGAAAAAGTACATTAACTTTTTTTCAATTAGTCAGTTGGCAGACAGACACGCAGCCCACCTGATGGTAAGCGGCCTCTGCGGCCTATTCCATTGAGGGACACTTCACCAGGGAGCGTCGCTCAATGTGCTGCCAGACTATAGACTCATAATTATGATCTTCAAGCCTTTGATTTCAAGTACTGGCTTCGTTTCGCTTGTCCGTAACGTTAGCAACCAATAGCAACGCATTATTTTTCGATGTGTGTGTAAGTCATAACTGTCGCGTCACGCAACTACAAAAGGTCGTATCCATAAGGTCGTAGCATTTGAACCAGTTAGTACTTATTGTTCTAAGGCCAATAGCAATAAAGTACCTATTTATAAGAAAAGAAATACTTCATCTAATATTTTTTTCGAGTGGGAATCGAACAGTCAGCTTTTAATCCATACAGTGGCAACACTGTAAAACCCCCTACTACCCTCATGGAAACCCCTATACATTTATAATTTTGCCAATAACACTAAAACAAGGTTTCCCCCTAAAAATAAAAATGCTGTATACAAAACTATGTTCGTTAATTTACCCTACACCCCTCCCATTGGGCGGGTAGGGTTGTCACAACTTACTTTCTTTGGATAGAGTTCAATGCCCTTAATATATAAGGGCATAACTAATATTATGAATGCGAATGTAACCCTGTTTGATTGTCTGTTTTGCTTTCATTAGTGCGGGTCCCGTACGTAGTTTCGAATGACGTTGTAGCGAATGGTCGTTGTGGCGAAAAACTTTTAGCGCGGTACGCTGGAGTGAAAAGTCATTGAAGCGAATTCCACCAGGGCGAATGACACTGCAGCGACAAACATTGTGGCGAAAATATTTGAAATTACATACATATATGTTATAAAGGTGACTTATAAGATATTAATATCTTGTTATTTAATAGCAATTTAATTTTGTTAAAAACTGACAATCTAAGACATAGTCATCAGAATTTAACTTTTGTTTTTTGTTTATTAAAGTGTAACTTATACTTTCTGTATTTTATTTCAACTTTACAGTTTCAAAGTAACATTATGTAATTTCAAACAGTTTCGCCACAATGTTTTTCGCTGCAGTGTCATTCGCCTGGTGGAATTCGCTTCAATGACTTTTCACTCCAGCGTACCGCCCTAAAAGTTTTTCGCCACAACGACCATTCGCTACAACGTCATTCGAAACTACGTACGGGACCCCATTAGTGCCACATTGACTGCATCTTAGGAGAGGACACACAACTACTTTTCATCTCGGAAAAATATTAAACTGCAAGATAACGTAAAATTAATATAGTTTTTGGTTGTTGGTTTTTGGTCATTCTCATATTTGTGGCCTTTTGGCCATGCAAAGATAAAATGGGTTTGCTGTTAAACGTTGTTAGTCAGGCATGTATTCAATATTGCTGCTTTTTGAAGAGTAATGCCTTGATGGCAACCCTAAACCCATGGGGTGGTATGACTACCGAGCTCATGAAAACAACATCGATTGAGACTTGAAGGCGTCTGGCGTAGACTGCACTACGTACAGACGCGCCACATCAATTACAGTTTAGTGCCTACGCAGTTTTTAAATTGCTCTGTTGTCTGATAGCGTCCTTGAATAGGAGATTTATTTGATATTGCAACAGTCTAGGGGTTTTAAGTGCATGGCCGGGATCCCCCCTTTGGTTCTGGTTGGTGATATGGCAGTTTCAGAGTCTGACTGGTTAGCTCATCATCATCAGCCTATATACGTTTCCACTGCTGGGACACAGGCCTTATCTCAATTATGAGATAGTGTGGGCCATACTCCCCCACGCTGGCCTAGTGCGGGTTGGTGGAGGGGTGCGTAAGGCAAGTGACCAACCTTAATGTCAGATGTTATCAAGCCGCCGAATGGCCTCTGACTAGGCTTCACTGGTTAGCTACAGTAGTGCTACTACCCACCAACCAGCTAACAGCTCTGGATGGGTTCTAGTGATATCAATGTGGTATCCGGTACAGTTAAAATTATTGTTTTGAAGATCAGAATTTGCACATAAAGCGACGATTACACAGGCCTGCAAAATGAGGGTCATAACTTCCTCTCTGGAATTTGATAGCTGATTTTAGGGTATTTTGGCGCGCTGATTACGATTAAGTACTCAGTTTTTCTCCATCACCTCCAGATTTTTCAAAAAAGGTCCAGATAGAAAATAGGAAAAATATCACATTTTTAAATCCCGTGTCAAATCCTATTTTCTTTCCCTCCGCGATAACTTCCGCGTGACTAAGTCAGTTGTTTTCTTTCTTTCTTCTAATTCCATCTTCATGGTTTACTTTTGTCAGATGTTTCTTTTGTGTGAAATCCATGGTTATTATTTTCTATATACTTATTTATTTTACTAAATTGGTATGTATGTATGTATGTATAAATATGTGTATGTGTATGCCTATATAAGTAAGTATATGTTTTACTTATTTTTTAGTTTTTTTTTCTCTTACTTTTTTGAAAAGTTTGAATTGGGTTCAACTCGTACCTATTTATTTCTTGCTCTTGAGTTTTGCACTGCCTACTTTATAAAATTAATTAAAACTTTTCCTCTACCTTAAGGTTGACTGGAAGAGATTGCTATTAGCTATTAGAAGAGATTTGTAACATATTTTTCTTTTATAATTTTGTGCAATAAAGAGTCTATCTATCTATCTAGCTAGAGGGTCTAGCGTAATCTAGACATTAGTAAAGATTAAAAATTACAAAGGTGAAACAGTCGATATTCCCGACAGTGGAGCTTTGCCAAGATCGCTCACACTATCAGTTTTATTATTTACTAGTGTCCTCCCACCGTTTTGTTAGTTTAAAATTAAGTCTTCGTATTTATACGAATATCAGGTGACAGATACAGTCGTGTGTGAGCTTAGTTAAAAATGTTAGACAACGTCATCCGTTAAAAGGGGGTTAAATTTTTGTATTAGAAGTAATCTTATGAGTGTCTTATAAGGGTTTTGGATTTTTTTTATACCACATCAGTTGGCAGACATGCACGCAGCCCACCTGATGGTAAGCGGTCACTGCGGCCTAATCCATTGAAGGACACTTCACCAGGGAGCGTCGCTCAATGTGCTGCCAGACTATAGGCTCATCTGATCTTCGAGCCTTTGATTTCAAGTGTACTGGCTCCCACATTAATACTGCCGAAACACAGCCAGAGCTGTTATGGCGGCAGATTTCACCTGTGGGAGTGGTAGCTAGCCAGTCGGACTGTGAAAAAGCCCTACTAGCAAAGGCCTCCATCCTTGAAATCAAGTCATTGTTACATTACAATGATGGGTACTGGCTAAACCAGAGCTGTATCCGAAAAAACTGACAACTGTTACAACACATCATCGAAATATCTGACAGCGACTGTACCAATGGCGAATATAGGCAAGTGGTGCGTCTGTACGCGCGACCCCGCTTCCCGGTAACGCTAACGACATTGCAATCGCTGCACCGCCATGCGACTGCATAACGAAATGCATTACGCCGTCGACACTCGGTTAATGCCTCCACGGGTAAACGAGGAGCTCTTCTGCGGCTGATATCCGACAAGTCTATACTTATATTATAAAGAGAAAAGATATGATTTTCTGTTTGTATTGAATAGGCTCCGAAACTGAGCCGATTTGAATAATTCTTTCACTGTTGGAAAGCTACACTATTCCCGGATGACATAGGGCACTTTTGAACCCGGAAATGTGGGGGGAAGGGGGGGGGGGATATTTGAAAAAAGAAATTACGCGCGTGTGAAACCGCGGGCAAAAGGCTAGTTGTAAATAAAAAAAAGAGTATGTTTGTTAGTTTTCTGGTGCCATAGTACAAGTTTTGCTTAGTTTGGAGCTTGACAGCGCTGTGTAAATCATGTAAAGTCATGAAAATTTAGCCTTTTGGACGCCAAAGCCGGCGCTAACGACGTCTAAGAAACTTGACATAAAACCCTGCCTCTAAAAATATGCAATAAATAAACTTACCGGCAATAAAACCTGGCCACTGGGCTTTTTTCATACAAACGTGGTCACTTTAGCGTCTCATAGATAGAAAACTATTTGCAGCTGTGCAATGATTATTACGTCAATGGAGAGGCCAAACGCCCTATTATCGAATCACAGTTACAAAAATTGCCAAAAATCGTTCACTATTCTGTAAGGTTTAATATTTTTAAAATACAAAATCACTAGTCAATTGAATTACTTTTAAAAGTTGCAACATTTTTGATGCAAGACGGCGGTCGGCGGGTGGGCATTCTAGCGTGACGGTGATACCGTGCGGACGTCGGGTGATTGTATTGGATTGTATGGAACTATTTGTCGTGCAGAAGTTTCTACGATTGTCTGTAATACTGTAAAGTAAAGGAATTATTCGTATTGGATCTGGTGTTTTATTACACATCAGAAGTGGTAAGTACATGCTCACATAACTAGATATTATTCGAATGTAATAACAGTTTTACAGTAACAGTTGAGTAACCGTTTTTGTGATGTAGTTATCGTGTTCTAATCAATGTGCTTGATAAAATAAGTTTGAGGGTAGAAAACGGTTAAGAAAGTGGTTTATAGTTTCATTGTTTTACCTAATACCAGTCGTACAATAAAATAATGGTAAAGCGAACAAGCTTGCTATGATTTATGGTAGTTAGACCGCGGTTAGCTTGTGACTTTTGTTGTTTTATCCACCCTACACTTGTAACAATATAATGCATGCTGTGCTAAAATCAAAGGTCAAGGCTAAGGTCATTGTAAGGTCAGTTCTAGATCCATTATGGTTAGCTTGGGGTGTTATAAAGAGGTATACATTTTTCGTCCATTTTGCTGTAGGACAACGCGTTTACGAGATATGACATTTTTCATGATTTTAGTCGGTGGTCAAAGCGAACGTATTCAAACCGAGTGTTTTGTTGCCGAGTTATTGATTTATAGGGTTTTATAGATTTATTGGTAACGCTTTTATTTAGCAATAAAATTTATGTTGTATGTATTATTTTGAAACCTGAACGGCGTTAGGCATTACGTTGCACATGTTATTACGGTCTGATGAGTTTTGGAACTTGAATTATCCTTATTTTAATTAAGTTAAATCTGGTATTTTAAATGGAAAATAGAAGCTCCTACTTAGGTCACGTATTTTATTGAATATGTACATCGTTGTTTTGTTTCGAGTTTCAGACAAGGTGAGACTCTCGGTCGCGCGGAGGCATCCGGTCGCATTGAGCCGGGGCGAGGACGCAGAGATGAGAGCAGACGCGGTCGTGGCCGCGCCCGCAGCGACGTTGCTCCCGAGCGTCGGCGGAGGCGTCGTGGTGCGCGTCGC
The DNA here is from genome assembly GCA_949319885.1 of Mecyna flavalis. Taxonomy (NCBI): domain Eukaryota; kingdom Metazoa; phylum Arthropoda; class Insecta; order Lepidoptera; family Crambidae; genus Mecyna; species Mecyna flavalis. Next base: position 1,442,109 of record OX439422.1, read on the forward strand.
AGTCCTCGCGGGATTCGACGGGCTGCTGGAATGGAGAGGAAGATGGACCGAGGGCGCGCGACTGCGAGGCCTTAGGACGCAGGGATGAGAGCAGACGCGGTCGTGGCCGCGCCGGCAGCGACGTTGCTCCCGAGCGTCGGCGGAGGCGTCGTGGTGCGCGTCGCAGTCCTCGCGGGATTCGACGGGCTGCTGGAATGGAGAGGAAGATGGACCGAGGGCGCGCGACTGCGAGGCCTTCAGGAGGATGGGAACGAGGCTGCGTTCGGCGCTCCGTGAGTGGACCTCCGGTGTGTCATACAATAGTACTGAGGCAAGGTCAGAGGCAAGGTCACAGGCAAGGTCATATTTCCTATTTTTTTTATAGTCATTATATCAGCCACAGGACGTCCACAGCTGAAATAGCGTTCCCTCGTACTCTTCTAACTGCTTAGTTTAATCACATACATACATACATACAGTTCACTAGTAATGAATAGGCTGCATTATTGCGATTAATTACACCTATATATACCTGTCTATTTATTTATTTACTATTTATTGCACTTGTAAATTTATAGGTACATAGAGTCTTAATCTAGCCTAACACTTAGTACTATTCTATAAATATAACAAGACCCTGTTAGGGTATAGCAATTCTCATTAACAATGTATAAATTAAATTAATTACAATTTCTTTTAACCCATAGTAAAAAGAATAAAAACTACATTTTACATAAGCACATAATTATATTTCCTTTTGTTTAATTGATGATAGTTAAATTTATTTTAAACTGGTATCGGCCATAAAATCTTTGACAGAGTATAGTATAATACTTAGCAATTTTCTAACAACTGTGCCTTTTAAGGCGCGGTGGGTAGTGAAATGTGTTTTTTTGAAAGCATAGTACCGGACTTCTAAAAAGATTTCCTTCGTTATATTTTAGTATATGTAACTTCAGTCCTTTAACTAAGTATATGCAGAACAGAAACACGATTGGTAATACTTTTCTCGATAGTTTTTTATTTTGAAAAAGTGCTTTTTGCTATTTTTAAAAGCAAATATTTGCAAAACTATGCCGAAACTAAGCAATTTAAATGCTGTATTCGATACTTCTCCGTTAAACTGATTGCATGACAGAATATTATAGCGATACGTTTATTATTTAATTTTTAATTGAATTTAAACTACAAAATAGGCCCCACGCAATTACTCAGCGCACATCCATTCTCACGTCAGTACGCCTGTGCCCACTGGCAACGTCGGACCTGTGCACGTCGCTCCGGCGCGCTGCACTTTTGACATTTCGTAATTTATATTCCTAATGCTACGGCCACACTATCGCGATAAAGGAAATGAATAGTCCCAGTAATTCGATAATCGGACTACGAGAACTTTAGAGTTCGATCAATCGAACCAATAGGAAATAAAAAACATAGTGGTCCGATCGATCGGACAAGCCGATCGGACCACGCGGCCTAAGGGTAACTATCGCTATGTATTTAATTTACACTTGTATTTCAAAAAAGACCAATATAAAAAAAAACAGGTGCAAGCGATTTTCAACCTTATTGACATTAAAAAATTTGTTGCTTTTTCGCAAACGCTTGTTGACTATCTTTGCTGGTTCATTAAAATCCGTTATTTTGGTAATTGTCGATAAGGTCGAAAATCGCTTGCACCTGTTTTTTTTGTTAATCTATTGATCTGAAGTAAAAAAACAAGTGCAAGCGATTTTCAACCTTATTGACATTCAAAGTTTTGTTGCTTTTTCGCAAACGCTTGTTGACTATCTTTGCTGGTTCATTAAAATCCGTTATTTTGGTAAATGTCGATAAGGTCGAAAATCGCTTGCACCTGTTTTTTTTGTTAATAGAGTCCGACCGAAACTGGTTTTCCGGCCGAAACCGAAACCGAAACCGAATATTCGGCCGTGGCTTCAGTTTCGGCCGAAACCGAAACCGAAACCGAAACTCACGTGGTCACGAATAAAATTCCTTAAAATACTGAAATTTGGTGCATTTTACCCTTTATTCTGCACTAATTGGGACATGAAATGGAATCACAGTATATTAATTTTGTTGTAATCATTTATTTAATACTAGAATTCCGCCCCTGGCTTCGCTGGCGTAGGCTACACTCTTCAAACCACTATGAAACCCCCCCAGGTAACTTCCAAAACCCCCTTATTAGAGGAAACTTACTCATTATAAAGCACGCTTTTAGAAAATTTAAAGTAAAAAAATTCAACTACTTTTTAACACCCCTTGAGGGGTGAAATATTCAAAAACCCTTTCTTAGTGGGATCTTACACATTTTATAAAACCCCTGTACAAATTTGGACTTTTTTTTCAACTTCTAATTTACTCCCTTGGTGGTGAAATATCTAAAACCCTTTTTAGTGGGATCTTAAACATTATAAAGAACTCCTGGGGGAAACCCCCATGGGGGGTAGTAGTTAGTTTTCAATAACACCTTTTTATTTGAAACTGACACCAAACTAAAAATATACTTCCTGAATTTTAAGACTATAACTTCTAAAATGACAAAGATTCATACAAACTTCCAACGCTATTTTTACCCTCTTGGGGGTTAATTTCGAAAAACCCCTTCTTAGTGGGAACTTACGCATTATAAAGAATTCTTGTACAAAGTTACAAGTTCCTGGCTCTTGTACGGACGGCAGCAGATCAACCTACTCGAATCTGTCAAACATTCTCAATTGAAAGAGAACTCTATGTGAAGTGAATAAAGTTGAAAATTGATTGTAGAAATTTGACAGATTAGGGTAGTCTGATGTGCTGTCGACTGTACTTTGAGCTGGGCGTTGATTGTCAGTGAGGAATTAATTTAGTCAGTCCATTTCCCCTATTTATTAGCCTTTCGCCCACGGTTTCACCCGCGCGTAATTCCTTTTTTAAATATCCCTCTTTTCCCTCCCCAAATTCTATGTCACCCGGGGATAGTGTAGCTTTCCAATAGTGAAAGATTATTCAAAGCAGTTCAGTAGTTTCGGAGCCTATTCAATATAAACAAACAAATTATCAAATCTTTCCTCTTTTTAATATTAGTATAGATAATACAAAATAGACGAGCGAAGAAAAATGTACTCATTTGTTTTTCTATTGAGGCGGTGAGTTGGTCGTTAGTTGTTGGAAGATGAATGAGGGAGCTAACCTGCGCTCTGCTTCGCTAATATTCACTATCTGTATTATAACTAAGCACACAATCTTTATGAATATAGATGTATGTGTGCTTACCTTTTTTCTGTTCTTATTTTAGTATATTTTTTCAAAGTAAATTCACCTTTGCCATTTTATATCTTTTTTAGCCGTTATTAACGTGTTTAAAAAAACGACGGGTTGCACTCCGGGAGTGCCGGCAGAAGTGAAAACCTGAATATTAACGTTGTGCATTTTTGATATGTATTTTGGAATGGTTAGGGATTTAATTGATTGGTAGAGGTATAAAAGTACTATCATTTATGTAGTAAAATACAATATTTATTTATTGCGCTATCGTACACAAACATGACAATTTATATTACATTAAAAAGTTTATCTCTCAAATGTAATCAGAAACTTTTTCAGACTTATCAGAAACTCCTTGCTGTGACACTGAAACGCCATGTAATAAACGATAATAAAATGATTGACAACCGTCAATGTCATACTTTTTTGATTGACAACTATTTATTTTCTAAACAACGAAAACAAAGTTTGGAATTTACAACTAATTGCATACTGGAATCTGCGGATAAACTTTTGAATTTCGAGCAATCGGCCAAGAAATGATTCCCTTTACAGAATCCGCAGACTCCCGAATCGTTAATAACACGAGTGGTGTTACAGTAATCAACATGTCGCTTTCGAGGATGTTCACTGGGAATTTGGGGTAACAAGCCAAACTGTGTGTGAGAACGAGCCTCTTGTCGCAGGAAATCGGACAGCATTTCCAACTTCATACGACCTGATGCATGCTCCGCAGCATAGCGGATCCAAAGACTGCGGAGAAGTGGTGTTAATTTCCACAAAATACTGTTATATAATTCCGGCGAATAAAGATATTCCAAACTTTTTAAATGTTTTAGTACGGCAATTAAATTTTGAATTTTGCAGGATATCAAATTAAGGTCTTTGTGGTCACTTTGTAGTATAGGAACATAGGAAGCATATAGGAAGCGACCGCACTGCGGCTATAATAGTAGAAGAGGTCACACTTGACAGTTCATTTATGCAAAGAAAAATATATCTTACGCTAAAGGAATAAAACTCAAGAAAACAACATCAGTTCTTATTAATACAATTATTTATTCTACTCCTGATGTACATAAGAAGCACTTTTCTTTGCATAAATGAGCTGTCAAATTGAACAAAAAACCATTATTGTCTATAGACCGACAAACTATCTGTTCCGGTGGCGGCGTCGCTACTGTCTATTTAAAACTGTCATTAAATATCGTTTTTGCGGTTTTTGCATTGCATTTTACGTAGTTCCAATTTTGGCCACCGGAACAGATAAGTTTGTAGAAAACACGTGTCCGGACTTCAAATTTTATATGGATTTTCGATCAGGTCACGTGACACATAAATCCTGACGCGAGTTTAACATTTTTTCCCCATACAAAAAAAGTGCACAACGCCGCTAAAGAAGTTTTCACTTCAAAAAAACATATCAATAATACTTTAATTATTTTTTCAATTCAAGTTCTCATAGCAAAATGTTTATCAGTTATCAATAATCGAATCACTAATTGTTACTGTTTAACGCACTGACTAATCTGACTATGTTGTGTTGCTACAGAGCTATCCGAACGGGCGCACGACAATAATTCCCAAACAGGTGCGCCGCCAAAGCGTTGCCGCGAGAAACGAACGCACGACAACTTCCGAAATCAGTTTCGGTTTCGGCAAAAGTTTCGGCCAATTTTGGCCGAAACCGAAACTGACGCCGAAACTTGATTTTTGGCCGAAACTCGGCCGAAACCGAAACCGAAACCGAACCTTCGGTCGGACACTATTTGTTAATCTATTGATCTGAAGTTAAAAAAACAAGTGCAAGCGAATTTCAACCTTATTGACATTCAAAGTTTTGTTGCTTTTTCGCAAACGCTTATTGACTATCTTTGCTGGTTCATTAAAATCCGTTAATTGGGTAAATGTCGATAAGGTCGAAAATCGCGTTCACCTGTTTTTAGGGTTCCGTAGCCAAATGGCAAAATACGGAACCCTTAAGGATTCGTCATGTCTGTCTGTCTGTCTGTCTGTCTGTCTGTCTGTCTGTCTGTCCGTCCGTATGTCACAGCCACTTTTTACCGAAACTATAAGAGCTATACTGTTGAAAATTAGTAAGTCGATGTATTCTGTGAACCGCATTAAGATTTTCATACAAAAATAGAAAAATAATAATAAATTTTAGGGGCTCTCCATACTTAGAACTGAAACTCGAAAATTTTTTTTTCATCCAATCCTTACGTGTGTGGTATCTATGGATAGGTCTTTTAAAATGATAATAAGGTTTCTTATATCATTTTTTTCTAAACTGAATAGTTTGCGCGAGAGACACTTCCAAAGTGGTAAAATGTTGGTCACCCCCCCTCTAACTTCTAAAATAAGAGAACGATAAAACTAAAAAATATATATGATGTACATTACCATGCAAACTTCCATTGAAAATTGGTTTGAACGAGATCAAGTAATTAGTTTTTTTTTAAAACGTCATAAATCGTAAACCGCAATTTTCCTCTCATTCAATCAACTGAAATATAAAAACGTCGATCAAACTTACAAAGAACTACAAGAACTTTTATTATGATGATACTTGCTGCTACGGAACCCTTCATGGGCGAGTCCGACTCGCACTTGGCCGGTTTTTTTACTTCAGATTAATAAACATTGTTTTTCCCGAAATTCATTTGCTTTCACGACATTCATTTGTTTTTCGAAATATTCACACATTTTAATATCAACGTATTGCTCTTTTTTGAAATCTGTATGTTTAATGTAAATTAAATACATTATGAAGAGCTACTTCAGTTATTTGCATTTAATGGTAATTGGACAGCTACTCTTCAAATCGTCGCGTCGTTGCGTCTTGTCGCGCAAAAAAAACTCCCGCAAAACGAGTCCGCATTCGTATGGTACTATAATAGGCATCTACTGGGGTAGCTACCTACCTATCTAAATAACCAGTAGGGGCAGTCGAGACTTTTTAGTTCCGTCTGCCCCTAGTGGGGGCAGACGGAACCTAAATTAGTTTCGCCTGCCCCTACTAGGGTCAGACGGAATTAAAAAGTTTCGACTGCCCCTACTGGTGGCAGATTTGGTAGGGGCAGTCGGGAATAATCCCGAATCAGGAAATAGTGACACTTGATTATTGTTTCTACTAATAATAATTATCTAAAATCTGAGATTCAATTCTTTTGCGTAAGCACTGTGTTATGGGTATCAGAAACAACGAAGGTACCACAAATATATACTTAAATACAAATAAACATCCAGACACAGAACAAAAAAAAATGTTCATCACATAGCGATTTGATATGGCCAAGCACTTCGTCGTAGGTCGTCACGAAGATTTCGCGATAGTGTGACCTTAGCATAAGGATGGTGTCAAAATAAGAACGCGCGCGGGACGCGCGGGGCCCCCTCGCTTGTTGCGTCTGCTTCACCCCCTCAAATACCAAAACTTGACGTAAAGGAGCGCCTTAAGCGATTTAAAAAAAAAATATGTGGATTTTTGTTTTGTTTTTTTATATCCGTAGGAACTTAATTAATATCATAATAGATCGATAGTATAAACTTAGTTTATAAAGTTCAAGTTTAGGTGCTGGAAGAGCTAATTTATTTTTCCGACGAACATTATTGTTTTCAAAGTATGTGGGGTGGCTGTGGACAAATGAAGCTATTTCTAGTATGTAAATGTCTAAGGTACTTATAGGAGTGTAGAGTTATACTTTTATACGATTGTTGGTGTTATAATACTCTAACAACTATTCTTTAGTCAGCCGTCTGAATAACAGCATTATAGGAGGGTAGAGATACGGCAACCGCTGTTTAACGGCCTAGTTGTACGATGTTATAGATCTAGCATTTCATTAGAACACATGTGGTCATTTATAAAGCCCAAGGCTGTTATGTTTACTTGTTTTAAACTGATAAACAGCTAGTGGCTGTAGTAGGACTTGTTTGTGATCATTAAAATAACCTTTTATTTTTACTATCTGTACAGAAGTGTTTAAATGGTTCGCATGTGCACTGTAGGCTGTTAAAAGAACTATATGAGTTGTCCTTGGATTTGAATGTGATACTTTATTACACTTATCACACAAGCTGTGTGTTTTTTACATGACGTGCAAAAATTTGTGAAAATTAATAAAAATCTTGGGAAATAAGAAATTTCAGTAAATTGAAAGAAATAAACGATGATACACAATTGACTTGAACTACACCATAAAGCTGTACATAGGTTCACATTAGAAGAAATTTATAGACATTGGCTCTGTAGTGGTACAAATGTGGGACTTCATATAGATAACATCATTTTAATGGAACACATGTGAACCTATATACGCTCACTGCATTAAATTGGAGATATAACAGTTCACATAGCCGTATTTCATCCCCACCATTTTGTTCTACGTAATCTAAAATGTTTACCAAATAAATTTCCAAAATTATCATGCAGTTTTATCACAAGATACGCAGATAGAGCGATTTAGTTTTCGGTTCAATTAATTACCGTAATATAATTATAATGCCAATAATATCAAAGATTGAAAATTGTAGATTTCCTCTCAGCCGGTTTTAAATATTTTAAAATGAATATCGCGTTTTTACAGAGGCGTGTGAATATTTTAGCTGTAAATTATGTATACATTTCACGATAAAGTTGCATACCCATGGCTTTAACATTATGAAGTATTTAAAACAGGTACATAATACCTCTTGATAACTTAAATTTTTATTCAATTCATATCCGCCAGAGTAAATGTGTTTTGATGGCAGACACAAAACCAACTAATGAGGAATTTAATAAAATAAAGAAATAATTTAGGACACACGGGAATTTTAGGTAGCACTGGAGTACATGTGAATGACTAGACAAAGGTGTCTAGTTCTAAATAAGGATTTAGAACCCCGAATGCTACTTGGGCTATCATGTGATTGACACTTCCAAATTGATAATAACTTCGATATACATGGGACTTTCATGTGATTGATTTGTCCAAATTGTAGTAGGTTTGATATGAATTCATGTGATTGATATGCCCAATGGAGAATAACTATGTTACGATGAGGAGTATCATAATGATTGATATGTATTATTGTATATCTTTGTGAAAGAAAATAATAATTTTCCTATGAATAAGATTAAAATAATATTAATAATAATCTTTATTTGCTTGCTTAGTGTACATACATTTGAGATGTTAAAAAAAAAAAAATAAAGGCACTTACAACTTAGCTACCATTCAGATATTGCAAATAAATGTATAGACAGCTTTAAACGAAAAACATAAATTTTAACTTAAAACTAAAATCTTTTTTTTTCTTTTTTTTGCTTAAGTTACACAAATATTATCTTAATTTAATGTATTGCCATGCTTAAAAAGAGAAATGACTCCCATGCGATTGGTTTTTGAAGACATTACATACTTACTAATGCAGATATTAATTTATTGAATAGTAGCAATTTAAAATTAAATAACTTGCAAGACTCTTCGAAAATGTTTTTAAAGTTTGTTTTCTTTATATGAAGGAAGTTTATTTAAGATTTAATAATTTAATAATTTTAATCTGGATGGTGGCAGGTATAGTCTATTCTTATGTCTAGTATTTATATCATGAATGTCATTGACTTAAGTAAAGTTTTCCATATTTTTAAATGTGAATATATGTACAAGTATCATAAATATATAAAGAGGGTAAAGTTAAGAGATCAAATTTAAAAAATAAAAAAAAATGCTTGTGATCTTGACATCTAATAATATGAAATCAAATTAAAATTTAAAAATGTTTCCTAAGTGGTATAATGTAATTATTTATTTTAAGAAAAGGAAGTTAATATGTTTTTATTTGCAATAATGAGGGACATGGTAAGGCTCATTGTTTTAAGAAGAGGAAATCAAATAAATATTGTCCATTATGTTAAACCTCAGATTACTTCAAGATGCAATCTAAAGCTGTGTTACATTACTGATGGCATTATAAAGTGAAAGGAACATGCTATTATATGAAAAGGATATGATACTTAAGGATTAGTAAAAATTGTTTTAAAAATATATGCTGATGAATGCAAAGATACAATTAATTGAGGGGAACAGGGCTATATGAATAGTTTTAATGAGATGACCCATGAATGAATTTCTGGAAAATATAACCTCTGTTAATTGGCAATGGAATGAAACTGGGGAATTTATTGCAGTGTAGTATTACATTGATTCAGTCAGCCAGTCAAGTGATTCTGGTTAATTTAATATTGCCACCAATGTTTGGTTGAATTTTTTTACAGGTGATATGATAATGTGATAGTATTATTATTTTTTTACAGATTGAAGAAGTACGAAAATAAATGTTTTTGTTTGAGAATGGATTACTATGATGATTGAGAAATCAATGATTTAACTTTCAGCATAATAATGCGTTAGTGAGGCTTGATGTACTCTCATGATAAGTTCATGCCAGTACATTGAAGTGATTATTGAAACGCTATGTACTCTTATGAGAAAAGGTTTCATGACAGTACATTGTGATAAGATGGATATAGAAGTACGAAAGTAAATGTTTTTGTTTGAGAATGGATTACTATGATGATTGAGAAATCAATGATTTAACTTTCAGCATAATAATGCGTTAGTGAGGCTTGATGTACTCTCATGATAAGTTCATGCCAGTACATTGAAGCGATTATTGAAACGCTATGTACTCTTATGAGAAAAGGTTTCATGACAGTACATTGTGATAAGATGGATATAGAAGTACGAAAGTAAATGTTTTTGTTTGAGAATGGATTACTATGATGATTGAGAAATCAATGATTTAACTTTCAGCATAATAATGCGTTAGTGAGGCTTGATGTACTCTCATGATAAGTTCATGCCAGTACATTGAAGCGATTATTGAAACGCTATGTACTCTTATGAGAAAAGGTTTCATGACAGTACATTGTGATAAGATGGATATAGAAGTACGAAAGTAAATGTTTTTGTTTGAGAATGGATTACTATGATGATTGAGAAATCAATGATTTAACTTTCAGCATAATAATGCGTTAGTGAGGCTTGATGTACTCTCATGATAAGTTCATGCCAGTACATTGAAGCGATTATTGAAACGCTATGTACTCTTATGAGAAAAGGTTTCATGACAGTACATTGTGATAAGATGGATATAGAAGTACGAAAGTAAATGTTTTTGTTTGAGAATGGATTACTATGATGATTGAGAAATCAATGATTTAACTTTCAGCATAATAATGCGTTAGTGAGGCTTGATGTACTCTCATGATAAGTTCATGCCAGTATATTGGAGCGATTATTGAAACGCTATGTACTCTTAAGAGAAAAGTTGGTTTATGACAGTACATTGTGATAATATAGATATAGAAGTACGAAAATAAATGTTTTTGTTTGTGAATGGATTACTCTGATGATTGAGAAATCAATGATTTAGCTTTCAGCATGGTAATGCGTTGTTGAGGCTTGATGTACTCTTATGAGAAACTAGGTTCATGACAGTACATTAAAGCGAGTTATGTAAGTCTGAGATTAATTAATTATCAAATATATCAGTATTTATTTTATTTTATGAGAATTATTTATTGATGTTTGTCAATAGAATGTAAAACGAAATGTTAATTTCAAGAGATGTATAGTAACAAATTATATGAAAAGAAATTTGGTTTATTGTTGAATCATACATACTTCTACTAATTGTCATCAGAATGTGTACTTTGGGTCCAGATAGCCGATTGTTAGGTTAATTACGGGGATTCATGCTATAATTGGATGGGTTAGCATGATTTAATATTGCAAGAATTGGATGGGTTTACTGTTATGAATGATGTTTAATGATCCTGTAAGAATTGGATGGGTTTACAGGATTATTAACGAAGTTGGTGATCATTATGTTGTTGTTTCATAAGATTATGTTATGTTGTTAATAGTTGTTTCGTGTAAAATGATGTTGTTGACTTTATATACCCACATTAAATTTTATAATTTACAAATTTTGTTAGTGCCACCTCGCCGAGTGTAAGGTAGATTATCATATTATATTGTAATAATCCGTCCTGGAACCGTGTATGAGGACATACACGAGGTCAGGATGGACGAGTGTAAGGTTTAATATTTTTAAAATACAAAATCACTAGTCAATTGAATTACTTTTAAAAGTTGCAACATTTTTGATGCAAGACGGCGGTCGGCGGGTGGGCATTCTAGCGTGACGGTGATACCGTGCGGACGTCGGGTGATTGTATTGGATTGTATGGAACTATTTGTCGTGCAGAAGTTTCTACGATTGTCTGTAATACTGTAAAGTAAAGGAATTATTCGTATTGGATCTGGTGTTTTATTACAATTCTCAAAAAGGAAAAACAATAAACCGAACTTAACGCTCCATATATCGTACACATGAATTTTGACTTGACTTGATTGTTTTTCCTTTTTGAGAAAATTGAGCGGTTAGCGTAAATTCTTGAAACTGTGATTAATTTGTTAATCGGGCCCTTGGTCTCTCCATTGACGTAATAATCATTGTACAGCTGCAAATAGTTTACTATCTATGAGACGCTAAAGTGACCACGTTTGTATGAAAAAAGCCCAGTCGCCATCAGGTTTTATTGCCGGTCAGTGTATGTTTAAAACGATTACTTGTGATTTTCCATACATTCATACATGCTCAAGCTACTTACCCTTATATCAGATAAATTACGTTTTTAATTTGCTCCCTGTTATTTGGGAGAACCTCCTCATTTTGACGCAGTGCGGTTTAACCAGTTTTAAAACTTTCGGTTTTATATCGTGTCTAACAAAGTTTAATTTAGCTTGTTAAGAATTAAGAAGTAATGTAGGTATTAAAGTTAAGACTTGAATTCTTGATATTAAATGAAACAAGGCCAAGTCTATTTACTTCTAGTATTAGTAATTGTTGCTAACTGAATGCCTACTTGTGGCTAGCCTGACTACCAGCAACTAGAACCAAAATACGAATAGAACTCACGACCTCCGGTTTTATACGCCAAGCTACGAACGTGTCAACAACATGTCGTGTCAACTCGTGTCCTGTACGCCAGAGCTGGTTTATTCTTTACTAGCGGCCGCCCGCGGTTTCACCCGCGTGGTTCCCGTTCCCTTGGGAATTGATCAAAATCCTTTCTTAGCGGATGCCTACGTCATAACATCTACCTGCATGCCAAATTTCAGCCCGATCCGTCCAGTGGTTTGGGCTGTGCGTTGAAAGATATCTATGTCAGTCAGTCAGTCACCTTTGAGTTTTATATAATTATGTGTATAGATTATCGAATGTAAAGTTTAAATACCAGTAATAGTTTTGAACATATTTCATGTTTTTGGGCAGGGTTTTTGTCAAGTAGGTATAGACGACATTGGCGTCCAAAAGGGTAATGTTTCCGAAACACAGCCAGCGTTAAAATTGGGAAGAAAACAGGAAGATGATGAGTGTAAATATAAGTGAGTGAAACTCTAAATTGTTTTTCCCCGTAACAGCATTGGAATGCAAGCCAGTCGGTCAGTGCATTGTTAACATAATTCATATTCATACAGAATATAATGAAATATGTATTCAATAGTGATTATTAAGGTGAATAAACGTACAGTTATATAAGTGGATCCTATGACTGCATAGCAAGTCGTGCGTGGCAAGTATACTGATGATTAGTGTGACCAGACGTCGTGTGGTGAACGGGACAGTCCCAATTTTTATTTGTGCGGAGGAGAATGCGTTTGTGCACCTTGACCGCAGTCTAGAGACTGGCGGATGTGTGGGACTCGAGACTAAATCTGTGCACGACGAGAATCAGTTATGTAAATAGTGTTTGTGGATATTCAGTGTATATAAAGTTATCTGTGAAAATAAGACAATGTGCCGCAACTAGTGCTAGGTTAAGCGAGCGTTAGCGTGTAAGAATTGTGAATAGGTTTAAGATAGTTTTAGTTTTTATATTTTTATTTGTTATTTTATTAGATAGGTAGGTTAGATATAAGTTTATTAATAAAGAATACTTCCCTTTTGTGTACATTATTACCCGAGAAATTAGATTAGGACTGCGCGGCGCCCGGCTGAGTAGTAAGAGCGCGGGAGTCGCGCAGCTGAGTATTTATACTGCTGAGGCGGGGGGCGAGGTAGTATAAAATAGCTGGCGGGGAAAATGCGCCGCCACTCGCCCGTCGCCGGCCGTATGATGATGTCACATACGTATTAGGATAGGGAAAAGGTAGAATAATAAGAAAAACATATATTAATAAACGTATATTATGTAAAACCTATGTAAAATGACGAAATAAAGATTTTGCCCCCCGCAAGGGGTGAGGTGAGGTGCGGGGACGGAAGGGGAAGGAGGGGAGCCCGAAATTGTATAAAAAACGGGCCCCTAGCCCCCAGAATTCATTCGCTTCACTCGCCTTACCAGCTGAAACAATAAGAAGAACAAGATCCGCCGGAATACTCTCCTGCACCTACCTCAGCCTTGCCAGGGCATACTGAAGAGAGAGCACCTACCGTGTTTTATTCCTCCCGTAACGACCATCCACCTACTACAGTCCACCATCACCTACCTTCGGAGTCGTATGACCCACATTGCATGGTCATTCGGAGCCGGATCTACGAAGAATCAGCACGATGGTCGTTACGAGGAGTAATCACGGAAAGGACTCGGAAGAGACGTCAGGCAGTGGCAACACCACTGGCACCGGCGAGACCACTACTACCGCCGTCACTGGCGGGACTAGCACCACCGCTGGTACCGGTGAAACCGGCACCACGACGGCAACAGAGAACACAACGACTACGTCGGGCACAGGCCGGACCACGGCCACGTCGGCTACAGGCCGAACTACGGCCACGGCCCGCACGGCCACCACGTCGAAGAGTGTGGCCCCGCCCGATACCTCCGGTATCGCCGCCACGCCCGTCGCCGGTTCCATCGCCACGATCGTCGAGCGGCCACTGTCGGCCGCCCAGATGCCGCCGCCACAGCAAGCGCCAGCGCGGGTGCCTAGGCCCGCTCGGTCACGCCGATCTGGATCCTCCGCCAAGAGACTCCTCGCGGAGTTGGAGGCTAAGGAGAGGCTGGCCGAGCTGGAGCTGAGGCAGATCCGCGCCGAAGTAACGCTGGCACAAACCAGAAAGCAGAGGCAGCAATTAGAAGAGCTGTCCTCTGATTCAGGAGAGGATGAACTAGCACCACGACGGACCTCCGACTGGCTCGACCGCCGACCTACGCGGGCGAGTCAGATCTCGTACGAAGAGGAGTTAGCGCCCGTATTAGAGGCAGAAAAGGAAGCGATAGAGATACGTCCACTCACCGGGAACCAACGAGGTCAAGCCGCCCGCGCCACTGAAGATCGCGACCGGCGGGAGCCTGAAGATACTCCGCCTCGCCCCGTGGTCGACGTTACGTCGCTCACCGCCGCGCTAACAGAAGCCCTCACCGTGTCGAACAGAGCGGCAAGAAGACACATTCCCGACTTACCACCGTTCAGTGGTATGAGTCAGGAGTGGCTCTCGTTCAAGGCGGCATACGTCGAGACTGAAGAATGCTTCACAGCGAGTGAAAACGTCTCAAGAATAAGAAGAAGTCTGAAGGGGGTCGCGCTGGAGGCCGTCAGCGCCCTCCTTATTAGTCAGCCGCGCCCTCAAGACATCGTCAGCGCTCTCGAAAGAAGATTCGGGAGACCCGACGCGCTACTTATCAATGAAGTAGAGAAAATGAAGAATCTCCCTCGGCTCACAGAAAACCCGCGCGATTTATGCGTATTCGCCAGCCGCATAGCCAACACCGTCGCTACCATCGAGCTACTGAGGCGCCCGCAGTACCTGCATAACCCAGAGGTACCGCGCCTTATTATCGAGAAACTTACGCCGATACTTCGCAACAAGTGGTACGACTACGCGGCTGCGAGCGACGACACGCCCGAATTAAAGAAAATCGCAGAGTTCCTTAACACCGAGGCAGACAAGTGCGCGCCCTACGCGCCGCTAGAAAACACAGGCGACTATAAAGAAGCAAGAACGCCAAGAAAGAAGATTGAACGAACATACGCCGCGGCAACAGAAACACAGAAGAGGCCCGCATTAGAAAAATCGTCGTGTCCATGCTGCCGCGGGGATCATCATTTACCCGCCTGTCACGAATTCGTAAAGGCGGACACAAATGACCGATGGGACATCGCTAAGAAAAATCAAGTTTGCTTCCGCTGCCTATCAAGTAAGCATCGCCGCATCGTCTGTCGAGCCAAGCCGTGCGGGGTCAGAGGCTGCACCATGCGCCACCACAGACTCCTGCACCACGAGAGTCAGCCGCCCGCACACGGCGCGCCAGCGCAGCCCGACCACACCGCACAACCGAAGCCAGAACAGTCAATCGCCCCGACAGTCGAACAAGTCGCCAGCCACACGTCGAGATCAAGCCGCGCATACCTCAAGATAGCACCAGTCACCCTGCGCGGCCCGCAAGCTGAAGTCAAGACGTACGCGCTGCTCGACGAGGGCAGCACGGTGACACTCATCGACGACGCGATGGCAAGAACACTCGGGCTCGACGGGCCGACCGACCCCATGTGGGTACAGGGCGTGGGCGGCACAGAGATGGCACACAAAGACAGCAAGAGAGTGAAAGTCAACATAAGAGGCCTGCATAGCGACGACG
This sequence comes from Mecyna flavalis, assembly GCA_949319885.1. Classification (NCBI taxonomy): domain Eukaryota; kingdom Metazoa; phylum Arthropoda; class Insecta; order Lepidoptera; family Crambidae; genus Mecyna; species Mecyna flavalis. The sequence goes on from OX439422.1 coordinate 1,457,977, forward strand.
AGCTACACATCGAAAATGCCCGCACCGTCGCAAGTCTAAACTTCACTACTCAGTCGATCAGCGAGCGGGAAATAGAAAACTGCTTACATCTGGAAGAAATCAAGAGCGAGTTGCTATATCAAAACGCAACCCCGAAAATACTCATCGGTCAAGACAACTGGGAACTCATCGTGTCACGTGACATTAGAAAGGGACGGCGCGATCAGCTGGTTGCTTCGAGAACTCTCCTCGGCTGGGTGCTACACGGCTGCCGATCCTCCAAGGCGGCCCCCGTAGCATTCTGTTGTGCTCACCTCACTCAAGCAGAGCACACAGACCCGATGGAAAAAATGATGAAGGAATACTTCGAGTTAGAGTCGCTCTCTATAGAACCGAGAAGACAGCGGAGCGACCCAGAGGCCCAGGCGGTACGCCTGTTGGAAGAGAAAAGTCGACGCCTACCCGACGGCAGGTTCGAAACAGGCCTACTCTGGCGAACAGAAAACGAAGAAATCCCGAACAACCGCAGCGACGCGCTCAAGAGGCTACATACGCTCGAGAGGAAGCTCGACCGTGATCCCAATCTGAAAACCCAGTATGAAGAAAGAATCGACAATCTCATGAAGTCTGGCTACGCCGAACAAGCACCTGCCGCGCCCGCCGGGAAGACATGGTACCTGCCGCACTTCGCAGTCATCAATCCCGAGAAGAAGAAAATAAGGGTGGTACACGACGCGGCGGCTAGATCACACGGCCGCAGCCTGAACGACATGCTACTCCCCGGGCCCGACCTACTACAGTCATTACCGGGAGTGGTAATGAGATTTCGTCAGTATGGAGTCGCCGTCTCAGCGGACATAAAGGAAATGTTCATGCAGATAAAAATACGTGATGAAGACAGAGACGCACTGCGCTTCCTATGGCGCGGAAACCGACGAGAAGGAGAGCCGACAGAGTACCGCATGACATCTGTCATATTCGGCGCGTCGTCATCCCCGTGCACCGCGCTCTTCATCAAAAACAAGAACGCGAGAGAACACGCCGGCGAATTCCCCGAGGCAGCGAGAGCGATAGAGAAAAATCATTACATGGATGATTATCTGCAAAGCTTCCCATCGATAAGCGAAGCGAGAAAAATAACGCGAGACGTCGACTACGTGCATCGACAGGCCGGCTTCGAACTCCGCGGCTGGGCCGCGAACGACCAACAAGCCATCGGCGCAGTCACCGGGGGCGCAGAGCGAGAGGGCACGACGGTCCCCATCGGCGGGAGCGAGATAGAGAAAACGCTCGGTCTACTGTGGGACACAGGCGAGGACTGCATCAGCTTTCGTCTAAACACAAGGAGAACACCGCCCGAGGTGCTCGCTGACCTCAGGCCACCCACGAAGAGAGAAGCACTCAGCATCATCATGTCCATCTTCGACCCACTAGGCCTCATCTCGCCTGTTACAACACCGGCGAAGAGAATTATGCAAGACTCGTGGCGATACAAGACGGACTGGGACGAGACGATACCGCCAGAACTACAAGGCAGGTGGAGCGAGTGGCTACGCCAGCTGCATAGCCTAGGTACCTACAACATACCTAGGTGCTACGACATGCAACCCGCGGCGCGCTACGAGTTACACACATTCGTAGACGCAAGCGAAGAGGCCTACGCCGCCGCCGTGTACTGGAGGATGACGAGGCCAGATGGCAGTGTCGGGGTCGCCCTAGCGGCAGCCAAGAGCCGCGTGACACCGACAAGGCCTATATCAGTGCCCAGATTGGAGCTGCAAGCCGCATTGCTAGGCGCCCGCCTAGCTAGAACCGTCGAGGAAGAGCACGATTTCGCAGTCGCCGCTCGTATATACTGGAGCGACTCACGGCGCTAGCCTGGATACGCGCCGAGCCCCGCACGTTCAAGACGTTCGTAGCACATCGCCTCGCTGAAATCGAAGATTTAACAAAGAAAAACGAGTGGAGATGGCTGCCGACGGCTGAAAACGTAGCGGACGACGCGACGCGAGCCACGCCCAGCGACTTCAGCACACAACATCGTTGGTTTATCGGCCCCAACTTCCTACGTCAACCCGAGTCGATGTGGCCCTCTGAGAAAAAGGTCGAAGTACCCGTGACCGGCGAAGAAAAAGAAAAAGAAAAATGCAATATCATACAAGTAAAGCCAGGCCACGCCCACCTACCGAACATCGAGCGCTTCTCAAGCTGGACACGCCTACTACGAACAACAGCGCGCGTGTTACAGTTCACAGAACAGTGTCGCCGAGAGAAAACAGAGAAAACGCAAGACACAAGTGAAACCGTAGCAGCTGCAAAACGGAAACGCACACGCGCGAACAAAGAAAAGGACCCGTCGTGGAACAAACCCGCACCACCGGCCCGCGACCCGACGCGATTAACCACCAAGCCTACAGATCGAAGAAAATTCATCGCGATAGAGGCCAGACACATGAAAACCGCCGAACAGCTGTGGATACGCGCCTCCCAGGAGGATAGCTACGGGCGAGAGAGAGAGAGAATATTGAACAACCGCACGCCAGAAAAGGACGACCGCGTAGCAGCCCTAAGTGTTTACCTAGACGAAAATAAGGTAATGCGGCTACGAAGCAGAATAACAGCGGCGGGCGACATCGAGGAAGAGTCAATGTTCCCGGCCGTACTACACGGGAAGCACGCCTACACTAGACTGTACATAGCCTATGTGCATGAGAGGCTACATCACGGCGGTACAGAGACAGTGGTCAACGAGCTACGTCAACGGGTGTACATCATGAAGATAAGGCCAGCGGTGAAGGAGGTCATCAGCCGCTGCGGTCCCTGTCGCCTGCGAAGAGCAAGACCCGCGAAGCCCTCCACCGGTGACCTACCTGCGGCCCGCCTAGCCCACCACGTCCGCCCCTTCTCCTACACGGGGCTGGACTACTTTGGGCCCCTTGAGGTGACCGTAGGCCGCCATCGAGAGAAGAGATACGTCGCGCTCTTCACCTGCATGACGACCAGGGCGGTACACCTGGAAGTAGCCGCCTCCCTCAGCACCGACTCCGCCATCGCCGCCCTCCGCCGGTTCATAGCCAGGCGAGGGTGCCCCACCGAGCTGTGGAGTGACAACGCCACCGCCTTCAGAGGAGCCGACCGCGAGCTCGCCGAGGCCCTGAAAGAAGAAGCCGCCGCGCGCCACATCAGCTGGCGCTTCCTGCCCCCCTCCGCGCCCTTCATGGCGGGGGTATGGGAGCGCATGGTGCGCACTGTGAAGGAAGCCCTGCGTGTCACACTGAACGAGCGGTACCCGAGCGACGAGACCCTGCACACCCTACTGCTGGAAGTGGAAACGACGGTCAACTCCCGCCCCCTCACACATGTGGCGGTGACCCCAGATGACCCGCCGGCGCTGACCCCCAACATGATCCTCATCGGGCCTGACTGCCACGTTCCGGCCCCGGGTGCTTTCGACGAGAGTGACGAGAGCGCGCACCAGCAATGGAAACGCGCCCAGCTGCTCGCCGACATCTTCTGGCGGCGCTGGGTACGAGAGTACATGCCGCTACTCCATCACCGGCGGGAGCCCCACAGCACCGGAGTCATCCCAGAGGTCGGCGACGTGGTCATCGTCTGCGACTCCAACCTGCCACGCAACACCTGGCCGCGTGGACGCGTCACGAAGACCTATCCGGGGAAGGACGGCGTGACCAGAGTCATCGACGTCACCACCAGCAAGGGGCACGTACTCAGAAGGCCTACAAAGAAGATCGTCGTGCTACCAGTGAGATCGCAAGGCGACGGCGGGAGAAATGTGCACGACGAGAATCAGTTATGTAAATAGTGTTTGTGGATATTCAGTGTATATAAAGTTATCTGTGAAAATAAGACAATGTGCCGCAACTAGTGCTAGGTTAAGCGAGCGTTAGCGTGTAAGAATTGTGAATAGGTTTAAGATAGTTTTAGTTTTTATATTTTTATTTGTTATTTTATTAGATAGGTAGGTTAGATATAAGTTTATTAATAAAGAATACTTCCCTTTTGTGTACATTATTACCCGAGAAATTAGATTAGGACTGCGCGGCGCCCGGCTGAGTAGTAAGAGCGCGGGAGTCGCGCAGCTGAGTATTTATACTGCTGAGGCGGGGGGCGAGGTAGTATAAAATAGCTGGCGGGGAAAATGCGCCGCCACTCGCCCGTCGCCGGCCGTATGATGATGTCACATACGTATTAGGATAGGGAAAAGGTAGAATAATAAGAAAAACATATATTAATAAACGTATATTATGTAAAACCTATGTAAAATGACGAAATAAAGATTTTGCCCCCCGCAAGGGGTGAGGTGAGGTGCGGGGACGGAAGGGGAAGGAGGGGAGCCCGAAATTGTATAAAAAACGGGCCCCTAGCCCCCAGAATTCATTCGCTTCACTCGCCTTACCAGCTGAAACAATAAGAAGAACAAGATCCGCCGGAATACTCTCCTGCACCTACCTCAGCCTTGCCAGGGCATACTGAAGAGAGAGCACCTACCGTGTTTTATTCCTCCCGTAACGACCATCCACCTACTACAGTCCACCATCACCTACCTTCGGAGTCGTATGACCCACAAAATCGTTCCGTTACTTACTAAACTTCCCCGGTTTCCCCTTCTCATGCAAAAAGACAACCTTTTTGAGACACAACCGATGCCTGCCTTGTGGCGAATGACTGATCCATTTCATAGTTTTTTTTTCGGAGGAGAATGCGTTTATTCACCATAACCGCCTACATTGAATCATCCAATTTTGTAACATATTTTTCTTTTATAATTTTGTGCAATAAAGAGTATATCTATCTATCTTTCTATCTATCTATCTAACCGCAGGCTAGCTAAACCTGCGGCCATGTGTGGGACTAGAGAGTTATGCGTCCACTACCCACTAAACTCCCCCGGTTTCCCTTCACACCCGATTGGGTTGAGCCGGTGGCATCAAGGGAGGGCCACCTGAGAAACTAGGTGACCCTCAGACTTGGCTCGGGCGACCTGTGCAATGCGTATCTCCTGGTACCCTAGCCTGTTGGTTTCAGGCCAAGATTGCACATAAGAAGGACCAACAGGCAATCTAGGTGATCTCCAGACATAACATAGGTTACCCATGCAAATTGCAATACGTACAGTCAACAGCACGTCAGACGTAACACTTTGGACTTTGTACCGCTCTTATGTCGGGGGCATAAGCGCTATTATCGAACTGCAAGTGTATACCGTGATGTGCTGTTGACTGTACGTTAAAAAGCTGCCTCTGTACGTAGGCCGATTTTTCGTCCTTGGTACACTTATCAAAATCGTCACGTCATTTTTATTTTAAAGAATTTATTTCCACTATAATATAAAAGTAGGTATAAACATTTTTAGGAAAAAAAATTATGATGTCCCGTTTTGAAGCTACAAAACATGGTCACATTACTAATGGATGATGTTGTAGCTATTTCAGACGTGTGACATCGGAATGATGTTATGTTTGTCACAGATGCTTTAACGCCCATATAGAAGCCAAGTGGCGCCTCAATAAATAAAAAATGATTAAAATATCTTAGCATAATTATATCATCCGAAAAACCTATTCAAATTACGGGGTGGGCTCGGCGCGTGTGATAAATATTCAAAAAATAAAACGTTGCGTTAGGTTTAAAAAAGTAATAAAACATCTATATTTCATTTGATATTAAATGATGATATAGAATTTTACATGTAAGCGAAAGATTTCAGCAATGGACATCCCTAAGTGGGCAGGGCCAGCCCATCATGAACGTTATTTCTCTGACTCTCAAAAATTGTGAAAACGCCTCGATGGTCTAATGGTTTAAGTACTTAGTACCGGGCCGAGATCTCGAGGTCCTGGGTTCAATTCCCGGGTCAAGCTAACTTTGTGTTGGTTTTTTCGGATAAAGCTCGGCTTTGTAATCACCAACCAGCATTTGGCAAGCGTGGCATCATATGAAGATGATGAAGAAGGCCTCCATTCTCCTGTCTCCTGCCCTGCAGTGGGACATTAAATAGACTCGTACAATTATTGTATGTTACAATTTTATATTGACAGTAGCTCAAGGTCACAATCGCGGTAACCTGAACATCCCTAGGTCAGTGTTTCTCAAATTGTTGCCGAGCCCTCTGGGGTTTGCAATACTTTAAGGTCGTTTTAAATATTTGTTATAGAACCACCGGAAAAGCTGGTTTTGTGCAGATGTAGTGTACATATGTATTTTTTTATTAAAAATAAAATCATTTTTTAAGCAATTATTAAGAGATACATTTTCCATCATACGATGCTTACATAAAAATTCCACTTGTAGTAGATTTGTTACACATTTTGAAGCTTGGCTCAATACAATTTAATTATAATAAGTCGTGATTAGTAGTCCGGATAATCGGGAATCCGTATTACTGAGATCCGGATAATGTGCAATGGTGTGTGTGACTGACGAATGGTGCTCAAACGAATTCTCCTCCGTAATAGGTTAATTTAAGACCTTACCAAAAAAAGTATCCTCACCATAGTTAAAAGCATATCTAGAGGAAAATAAGAGGTGTTCCTGCAATGTTTTTGACCGCCTCCGTGGAACAGCGGCTAAGCCGCTCAGGTATAAAACCCGGAGGTCGTGGGTTCGATTCCCACCTAGGGTCTGGTTGGTGGTAGGGATTTTTCAGAGTCCGACTGGCTAGCTACCACCCCCCAGGTGAAATCTGCCGCCATAATAGCTCTGGCTGTGTTCCGGCAGTGTTAATGTGGGAGCCAGTACACTTGAAATCAAAGGCTCGAAGATCAGATAAGTCTACAGTAGGGGCAGCTCATTGCGCGACGCTTCCTGGTGAAGTGTCCCTCAATGGAATATGCCGCAGTGGCCGCTTACCATCAGGTGGGCTGCGTGCCTGTCTACCAACTGACTTAGTATAAAAAAAAATTGTTAAAGTTTGACAAGCACTGCCCTAGACAAACACCGCAGTTCCGGATATTACGTTCCGCAGGACGCGTCCAATTGGGGACGCGCCGGAAGTGGCGGCGGCGCGGGAAGATGGCGCGCGCGATTCGCCGTTTGAATTCTAAATTCGAATTTTGAATTTAAATTGTCAATCTGCGTTCGACGGTCGTGTGGTTCGGACGTGTTTAATTAGCGGTTAATGAGATGGAAAGTGTAGTTTGTAAGGGAAAGTAGGTGAACGGTTTTATTATGTGTCAATGCGTTGCTAATGGCTTTTTGTTGTATAGGGGTTCTTAGTGTTTATTTATAGGAGGATAATTATTTATTGTTGGTTGATTTTTGTTAGAATGAAAAGAAAGAGGAAATTAATGTTAAATTGTATTTATTTCTCTTTTTGTATTAGGTTTAAGTACTTGTCCGTGATGTCGGTCATAGAGGCTGAGTTCCCGAGTCGGGCATGCTTCGGATTTATTGAACATAGTTCATTTTGATTACAATTGATTACAAAGAGTGTAATAAGATACGAAATTAACGATTATGCTGATAGTGATCGTGAACTTCCTCTGCAACAAGAGCCATAGGTTCGGATGGATATCCGTTCGGATCTCACCTCACGCACATTTCTGTGAACATTTCTTAGTTTTGTGTCCTGCTTTTTAATTCCTGTTTAAGTAAGCTCATGTTATTTGTTGTATCTATGTATACTTATATATATAAAACTCAAAGGTGACTGACTGACTGACATAGATATCTATCAACGCACAGCCCAAACCACTGGACGGATCGGGCTAAAATTTGGCATGCAGGTAGATGTTATGACGTAGGCATCCGCTAAGAAAGGATATCTCGATATTCCCACGGGAACGGGAACCACGCGGGTGAAACCGCGGGCGCCCGCTAGTAATATTATAAACAGGAAAGATTTATTTGTTTATTTATTTGTATTGAATAGGCTCCGAAACTACTGAACCGATTTGAAAAATTCTTTCTCTGTTGGAAAGTTACACTATGCCCGAGTGACATAGTGTACTTTTTTATCCCGGAAATGTGGGGTGAAGGGGGGAATTTTAGAAAAAAGAAATTACGCGCGGGTGAAACCGCGTAGGCGGCCGCTAGTTATACTTTTACCATATTTGATACTTCTAGTATGTGTGCGTATTTGATGTTGTCTGAGTTTATATTAACCAAACTTATTATTAGTTAACAAGATCCTACAAATTCAGTACGAATCGGCAACATAATCTAACTATGAAATGACTCAGATTCTAAAGTCGAACCAAGGTTAGTTTAAAGAGCGTTGTTTGATTTGCTAATTATGTTTATGACTAATATGACCATTATTCAATGTTCAAAACTAGATATCTGTTTTTTTATATTGAAAGTTTCAAAAGCAGTTGACCTATAGCCTGACCATTAAAATAAAAATCCTCGCCATATTGCGGAAAAATATTGGAACTAATTTCTTCAAGTGGCAACAATCAAATAAAAAACGATAAGATGTCATTCATTAATGCTGTCTGTCAAAACGTGATGTCAATTGTCAACCGTGCCTTGTTACTATTGGATATTGTGAGTTATTTGTGAGTATAACCATAGCAACCAAGTGTTGCTATAACCATAGCTAATATGGCGCCTCCAGAGCAGGATTTTTATTTTTTTTCAGGCTATAATTAAAAAGTTAAAATAAGCATCATTGATATGACCCCAAAGTAAGTAGGCTTGAGAACTTGTGTTTTGGGTATCAGAAACAAGCTCGTGCCGTCCCTTTTCGGAATAATAAGGAGAATCTGATACCTCGATGGTCTAGTGGTTTAAGTACCGGGCCGAGATCTCGGGGTCCTGGGTTCAATCCCGAGTCGAGCTAACTTTTTGTCGGTTTTTTCGGACACTGCTCGAGTTTGTGATCACCAATCCGCATTTGGCAAGCGTGGTGATTAAGCCAGTACCCATCATCGTAACGATGACTTGATTTCAAGGATGAAGTCCTTTGCCCTGCAGTGGGACATAATAAGGCTGATACTTTACTTTAAGGAGAATCTGAGGGAGTTTAACGGGTAGTCTGTAGTGGGGCAGCCATTTCTAGTCTCCAGTCCTACACATGGCAGAAGGTCTAGCGATCCTGCAGCTATTTTTATTTATTGCAATGTGTAACAAGACGAGCAGATCGTACACCTGATGGTAAGCGCCACGTCTGCCCTTAGACAGTTCAGTGCCAAACAGTAACTAAGCAGTTACTGTCTGGCACCGCCCTGCGCCCGCTACACCGAGACGACAGTTATTAGGTTTCATATGCCCAGTAATTTCACTAGCTTCAGTGCCCTTTCCCCGAAACACGTTATGTTAATTCAACGCTTTTTCACCCTTTCGAAGAACGGTACATTTTTGCGTTACTGTGTTATCTTTGACTCCACAAGGGAAACTAGAAAACGGAATGTTCCCGTTCAAAACAGGACGTATGGTCTCTTAAATATGGACGTGTAAACATGGTGATGTCATATTTGACCACCAATATGGAGTAATCGTTGAGAAGTAAGCTATTACTGACTGACCCGATGGCGCATTTGGTAGTGAGGGTCACTATACGCCAGGGGTCGTGGGTTCGAATTTTACCCAGGTCAAACACTTATGCGATGAACATTTGTGTTTGTTCTGTGTCTGGATGTTTATATGTATTTAAGTATGTATTTGTGGTACCTTCGTCGTTTCTGATACCTAATAAGTTAACACAAGTGCATACGGTATATCTATATTAATAAAAATTAATTGCTGTTCGTTAGTCTCGCTAAAACTCGAGAATGGCTAAACCGATTGGACTAATTTTAGTTTTGAAATATTCGTGGAAGTCCAGGGAAGGTTTAAACCATGAGAAAATATAGAAAAATTGCCAGGAAAATACTAAAAACGACAATTTTGTTTTCCCATACAAACTGTACGACGAGCCATTTGGTGTAATGGTCGAGAAGTCGGCTATTACACCAGAGGTCGCGGGTTCGATCCCCGCACGGTACAAACATTTGTGTGCAAAAACATGTCTGTTTGTATCGGTCTGGGTGTTTCTATGTATAATATGTATATATATGTATTTACAAAAAAAAAAGTAAGTAATGTTTATCCGTTGTCTGGCACCCATAGCACAAGCTAATGGTTAGTTTGGGGCTAGATGGCGCTGTGTGAATAATGTCCAGAATTATTTATTTATTACTGTATCTGTCAAACTACCTGTCAAAGGAAATGATATGAAGTTCACCGGGTCTGCTAGTTTAGTATAAAATATAATAAACAAAATAATCTCATCGATATCGACGCGGACGAACAGACAAACACCACGCCGTTGCGTAACTGAGTTCCTATTACGGTGAGTAAAAGCGTGACTGGCTTACTGGTGGCTACGGCGTAACCTGCAATCAATTCACTGCGAGACCAGATAACACTAGTTAGTTTTGATGACTCAGCATTGTATGAGAATTGGTCAGCTGTTTCTTTTGTATAGTTTTAGTGAAATAAAGAAGAGTAATATCTCTGGACATTATTCTGGACATTATTCACACAGCGCCATCTAGCCCCAAACTAAGCATTAGCTTGTGCTATGGGTGCGAGACAACGGATAAACATTACTTAAATACTTTTTTTTTGTAAATACATACATATCCTATCCTACTTCCTACTAATATTATAAATGCGAAAGTCTGGATGTTTGGATGTTTGGATGTTTAGATGTTTGGATATTTGGATGTTTAGATGTTTGGATGTTTGAATGTTTCTCAATCACGCCTAAACGGCTGAACGGATTTAGATGAAATTTGGCACACGTATAGTTTATTACCCGGAATAGGACATAGGCTATAAAATTCCTACGGGAAACGTCTCAATCCCGCGGGAATGTCAATTTTGAAACTACTGGACCGATTTGATTAATTCTTTCACTGTTGGAAAGCTACACTATCCCCGGTGAACATAGGGTACTTTTGATCCTGGAAATGTGGGGGGAAGGGGGGGATATTTGAAAAAAGAGATAACGCGCGGGTGAAACCGCGGGCGGAAGGCTATTATACATAGAAACACCCAGACCGATACAAACAGACATGTTCATGCACACAAATGTTTGTACCGTGCGGGGATCGAACCCGCGACCTCTGGTGTAATAGCCGACTTCTCGACCATTACACCAATGGCTCGTCTAGTATCTGCTCAATTTTTACTCTGCTAGGGAAAGGCTTCCATCAGTAAAGTTCTTGTCATGCAAACAGGCCCGAAGCTTACCTAATGGTGAGTAGCCACTTCGGCTTATTCCATTGAGATATTTGTAGGATCTTCGAGCCTTTGATTGCAAGTGTACCTACTGGCTCCTACATTAATACTGCCGGAACACAGACAAAGTTGTTATGGCAGTAGGATTTCCTTGTGAGAGCGGTAGCTAGCCCGTTTACTCTAAAAACTCCTAACACTAATCAGATCCAAGGTGGGAAACGAATCAATGAGCTCCTCCAGGTTTGCGGTGACCGATGTTCAGGGTTGGCCTGGATAATTATCAAGATAATAACGTATTGATAATTATCGTAGATAATAACGAGTAACTGCTATTTTACAAACAAAACAAAATAATTTAAATCCAAACCCAAACACGCATCCAAACGAACGCCAAATGTCATTCATCTAGGTACTTTTTTTCGTGAACTAGTTTGTGCACTGCGAAACTAAATAAAGAAAAACATTATGTATGCCTAGAAAACTTAATCCAATAAGGTCAGTTTGACTGCATTAAAACTAAAAATAGTGGTAAAAAAACAAAAATACCTTTAATTTATGTAATGTTATTCGATATGTGAGTTGGATAATTATCAGAGAAACTAATTATCTTGATAATTGCCAACCCTGCCGATGTTATCACTATTCCACTCAAAGTCGCTTTTCCGGGCAATGTCAACCATGGCCCTCTTGCGGATCTCATAAATGCAGCTGTGCAATGATTATTACGTTAATGGAGAGGCCAAACGCCCAATTGTCGAATCACAGTTTAAAAAATTTCCAAGAACCGCTCAATTTTCTCAAAAAGGAAAAACCATAAACCGAACTCAACGCTCCATACATCGTAGTATGGAGCGTTAAGTTCGGTTTATTGTTTTTCCTTTTTGAGAGTAGTAAACAATTTTTGGCAATTTTTGAAACTGTGATTCGACAATTGGGCGTTTGGCCTCTCCATTGACGTAATAATCATTGCACAGCTGCAAATAGTTTTCTATCTATGAGACGCATGTTTGTATGAAAAAAGCCCAGTGGCCAAGTTTTATTGCCGGTGAGTTTATATTTTTAATCGATCCAGTTAAATATTTGGCCTCTGGTAGAATTGAAGATATTTATGTACAGGAAAGAATCCAGAGCTATTATGAATATAAATATCTAGTACTTGTTAGGATTTAAACCTTAGAAATAAACATATCCAGGCTCAAAAAACAGGTATCCATTACCGTTCATTTCATACCAGTATGTTAACTCGGTAATAAAATATCTAATTTTACAGCAATTTCTATTGAATTCCTTGTATCAACGAATAGGGCTTGTAGTCACGTGCTGGTTGCCCTGTTATTTAAATATAAACCTTATTCCTTTCACTTAAGAGTCTTCGTGGATATAGGAACTTGAGAGTATAAAACTACTAACTGCTGTATTAGTTTTAGTACAAAATTATGTGAGGCTTATGTCGAGGGCGAGAAAGCGTAAAATCGATTGGCAAATGGTACGGTTGATTGGTTTGCCATAGTGTAGTTGTGGGCAGTGGGAGCGGTCTGAACAAATATTAGTACGCTTGAATACCCGTTCGTGGTAAATATTTTGGAAGCGCATAACATACAGCACAAGTTTCTGTTTTATATTTCCTTTTTCAAAAGATGTTGAATTAAATGAAAATTTATTTTTAAAGACTAAAGATGTTTTCTACGATGTTTTGAAATCGGGACGATTAGCGCCTCAAAGCATGCACCGATCAACTCGTCCCTTCCGGGTGTGAAGGAGAAACCGGCGGAGTTTAATCAGTAGTGGGCGACCGTCTTTACTCCCGAATCCTGATGTTCCTCATACGGCTATAGGTCTCGCTTGCCTGCGGTAATGTTGCATCAGAACATTTACATTCGAAGAAAAGGACTATTTAAATGTACCTCGAAGATCAGAGGAGCCTGGATAAGGCCGCAGTGGCCGCTTACCATGTGGGCTTTTTTCATACCACATCAGTTGGCAGACAGACACGCAGCCCACCTGATGGTAAGCGGTCCTATTTCATTGAGGGACATTTCATCAGGAAGTGTCGCTCAATGTGCTGCCAGACTGTAGGCTTATCTGATCTTCGAGCCTTTAATTTCAAGTGTACTGGCTCCCACATTAATATTGCCGGAACACAGCCAGAGCTGTTATGGCGGCAGATTTCACCTGTGGGCTGAGTGCTCGTGCTAACTGTAGAAAAATACCTACTGCCTTCGCTGCACTGTGCTCAAATCGAAGCCTCCTGCGCCTACGCACGGGTCGTCGGCCGAGTGACTCAGCCGCCCTTTGGAGCTGCTGAGGCCTTACACGTAAGGGGGGGGGGGGGGGGATTCAATGAGACACTGTCTTCATGGCGCAAATTAGTAGACAAAATATTGATCTTTTGGAAAAAACACAATCAAAATCAAAATATTTAAATAGGCTTCAAAGATCCACTTAGCGTCGTCGAAATGGAAATAAATTCATACTGAGACAGATTAGTTATGTTATGGTTATAAAATATATCTAATCACAAATGAATATTGATCTTATGATGGAATCGAACCAACGACCAGTGCTTCATAATCACTAATAAATTCTACACAGACGAACAAACTACTAATGATGGTCAAATATGGCCTAAATTATATTCACACTGAATATCACTGAATATTGTGACGTCAACGTTAAATGCATCCATTGTTTCGTTCTTGGTACAGTTCCAAATGTCTGGACCTCATTTTCACGGGTCTGTATAGAGAAAACATAAACATATTATAAACTAATATTATAAAGAGGAAAGATTTGATTGTTTGTTTGTAATAAATAGGCTCAGAAACTACTGAACCGATTTGAACGATTTTTTAACTGTTGCAAAGCTACACTATCCCTGGGTGACATAGGGTATTTTTGATCCCGGAAATGTGGGAGGAGGGGGGGGGGATATTTAAAAAAAAAGGAAATTACGAGCGGGTGAAACCGCGGGCGGAAGGCTATTTTCATACGCATATTACACGCATGTGGAGTGACGTGCTATACCAGTCGGCTACCAGAGCTCTTTTGTAAATGAGCTCGTCAGTGTTGCCAGCGAAGTCTTGTCAAAAGTCATCTGAAATGTACAAAAAAGTAACCTTTTTGTTGGAAAAATAACCATTTACATTTTTTAGGTGAACAAATTAAACGTCCGACAGGATAAGAACCAATCCAATTTACCGGGCGAGCGAGACAGAGGCTTTGGTGTGAAAGAGAAAATTATATTGTTAGTTAAAAAATGCAAATTCTAAAAATTACCTAAATGTAACCTTTTGTGTCGTGTAACCTAAAAGTAACCTGAAGGAGTCAAAAATCACCTAAAAGGTTACAAAGTAACCTTCTGGCAACGCTGGTGCTCGTCTGTATGCTCTAAAGACATTGTGACACTTTCCTCCATTCAGCATACATTGTATATTTACTATTGTTATGTAGATGTATGCATAATTACGTAAACATGTATGTATGTCCTACTTAGCCGCTCATCTCATCTCACTACATTGTAGCAGGCTGTAAAGAAAATGAAAGATGTCAATGCTATTGGGTCTGGTCTAGTCACGCGGTCCACGGTTCGATTTTTGGTTCGGATGAAAAGTTTGACTATTTAAACTAGTAGTAGACATCCCTAAAGGTCATTAAAACTTTTTATACCATGCAGAGATCCAATTCGCGACCTCTGGTGAAACAGCTGACTTCCCAATCGGAAGTAAAAACTTTTTTGCGCGACTGTTTTAAGGAGACAACAACTCGACCAGTTACTTAAAGTATATCTGGTCATCAAAGATAAGATAAACGCATCATTAATAACTATAAAATAAATAAATATCTCTGGACATTATTCACACAGGCGCCATCTAGCCCCAAACAAAGCATTAGCTTGTGCTATGGGTGCCAGACAACGGATAAACATTACTTACACACTTTTTTTTTGTAAATACATACATATTATACAATTTATACATAGAAACACCCAGACTGATCATACATATTATACAATTTATACATAGAAACACCCAGACTGATACAAACAGACATGTTAATGCACACAAATGTTTGTACCGTGCGGGGATCTAACCCGCGACCTCTAGTGTTATAGCCGACTTCTCGACCATAACACCAAATGGCTCGTCACTATATCTAATAAATAATCTACCCGTCTGTGTACCACAATGACCCATTGTAGCCGACCTCCCATGCAGTACCCCGTACCGTTCGCACCTCGAATTATGATAATTACACGAATTAACGTTTTGAACCTTGTGAGAGGTCACTGCGGCTAGGCCGGGAACTACGTCCATAGATCATAATACTAAGTAGAGTTGGCATGTGGAATGTAGTCTTCATTCTTTCAGAGTGGTCCTGACGGCTTTTCAGAAATTTTTCTTTTAACAATATTAACCTAGCGCATTACCCTCAACAGGTGAATTTTTTGAACTATGCAATAGTTTGACTTACCTTCTCTGATTGGTGGTAGGACTTTTTTAGAGTCCCATTGGCTAGCTTCTACCCCCATACCCCCTTCTATACAAATACGAAATCTGCCGCCATAAAAGCTCTGGCTGTGTTCCGGCCGGCAGTATCAATGTGGGAGCCAGTACACTTGAAATCAAAGGCTCGAAGATCAGACAGAGCCTACAGTATGGCATAGAGCTTCCTAGCTAAGTGTCCCTCAATGGAATAATAACTAACAGTTGCGACTTACTATCAGACGGGCTGCGTGCCTGTCTTCCAACTGATCCAGCATTAAAAAAAACTGTAGAAATAGAAAAAAATATTATACATATTCCTCATTTATCGTCACAATCATTTTAAGTAATCGGCAGTGGCATTGCGTAACGCCATGCGCTACTCCTCCTATTGGCTGCACATTTTTTTTATTGCAATGTAACAAGACGAGCATCATTCACCTAATGGTAAGCGCCACGTCTGCCCTTAGAGGCTTAGACAGTTCAGTGCCATACAGTAACTAAGTATTTACTGTCCGGCACTGCCCTGCGCCCGCTACACCGAGACGACAGTTATTAAGTCTCATTTACCCAGTAATTTCACATTATTGATTATAGAAAACAAGATATGGCAACTCTACTTAGTAAATGCTCTATGACCACACCTGAACCGGTGATACGGTTCAAATTACAATGGCAAGGTTTTGCCATTCACATTGAACTTGTTTGTTCACACTACTGAGGTACTCTTCATAAAAACCTATTTGGTGTAATGTCTAAAGTCTGTTAACACACCAAAGGTCGCGGGTTCTATCCCCGGACGGTATGAATATCTGTCTGTTTGTATATCTTGGTGTTTTTCTATAACATTCTTAATTTCTAAAAGCTCAGAAGTAGTCAACAGGCCTATTTTGTATAAGCAGAGAGGAGGATGCGAAAGCATGAGTAGGTAGAGAGAGAGAGAGAGAGAGAGAGAAAGAGATACCAAGAAAGGGCTAGTGTAAAGGAAAACCGGGGGAGTTTAGACGGAAATAGTCCAGAGACCTACACGTCCCAAAGGTCTCGCTAGCCTGAGTGCGGTTATGGTGCAACAACGCAATCTACTCTACATAAATGACCTCCACAACTTAATTCCCGCAGGTCCTTTCCACCACCGGACTAGCAGACTCTCGGCGGGATACCATCCCTACATCGTCGACATACCTCCTCCTCGAAAGAATCGGTTCGCCTCCTCTTTCCCTATGCGAACCGCCAAGGAATGGAATTCCTTGCCGGCCTGTTTTTCCGGAAAAATATGACCTTGGCGTTTTAAGGCCAGAGTAAAAAGGCCATTCATAGGTGACTATGCTCCACCCTCGACCGCATCGTCGCTTTTCATCAGGTGAGATTGCGGTCAAATACCTACTCACTTCTTCTTCTTCTTCTTCTCAGCCTTTTTCTACCGTCATTTTCTTTCCTGGTGTAGGCCTCCTTTCCTTCATGCCAGTCTCTCCTATCTTGAGCCACCTGTATCCACATCGATCCGGCTTCTCTCTTTATGTCATCACTCCATCGCATTTGGGGACATCGCATTCTACTCACTTATTCTTCAGTAATAATAAAAAAAATTGGTTTCCACCAAATGTATACAGTGCAATGACCCCAGTCGAACCGAAGTGAATTGTCTCAATCCTATTTCGGTGGGACAAATTATAGTAGTCAAGTTAACGTATCGTTATTGACTGTAATAAAAGCGGCCATTTTGAAAAATAATATGTTAATGGTGATTTATATGGAAAGGGTTATTCTGTTGTACAGTCAAAAGCACGTCAGACTATACACTTTGGACTTGTACCACTCTTATGTCGGGGGCATAAGCGCTATTATCGAACTGCAAGTGTTTACCGTGATGTGCCGTTGACCGTGCATTTGAACTTTATTAGTTTAGTTTAAGACGTTACTTTTAACTTAATTGGTTCTATTTTTGTCTTGAATTCTTTGTTGGTTGTTTAAATGGTTGCCTTTGATAGATTTTTTGGTTGGAAATTCCGGACATTATTCACACAGCGTCGTCTAACTCCCATAGAAATATTATGTATGCTAACTCCAAACAAGGCATAGCTTGCACTTTGTATAGTTTTTTCGTCAATATTTTTTTTATCTTTTTTCTTTTGTTTAGAAGACTATGATAAAATAGCAGTTTTATCCCTTCAGGCACTATACGTCCTATTACCGGAATGTAAAGTCGGTATTTTAGGTCTATTTACATTCGACGTCCACTGCCCTGAAAGTCCAGTTTTCTAAACGTTTATTCTGTTTACGTCCTACTTTTCTTAACGCCTATTTCCTTGAACTACCACCTTCCTAAATTGACCATTTCTAATTTTGTTTTGTAATTTTACTTATTTTCTGCTTGAATAGCTTTTGTGAGATGGAAAACATACTATGTAACAACAGCCAAACAATTAAAACTTTTGACCATTGAAAAGAGTTACTATCGGGTTTTTGCCGGATTCTTTTTGATAGAAACAGCACTATAGACTTACTTTTTGTAACCCAAATAGAGAAAGAATTTTTAACTTTGACTTTGCGGGTGCTACATTCACACTCAGTTGCAGAAACGTCCATTAAAGTTAATGTGTCATTAAAGCTATTGCTGTCACTTTTTATTTCATGACAACGAAAAGTGACAGCATTAGATTTAATGAAGCATTAACTTTAATGGAGCTTTCTGCAACAGGACGTTAGTCAACGGAAAAGGACTTTATGGCGAGCATCAACATGATGTTCGTTACAGTTTGCTATACTTGAAAAAGGTCCTCTACCGTATCACACATGTATGAATAAGAATTTATCCATGAAAGAACTCAAAGGCTAAGGGATTCCATTAATGTCTAATACAGTTGTTGGAAGGACCTCTCCCTCAGAACCTGCATATTTACAAGATCCCGGGGCGAGGGTAAATAGAGTTGAGGGGTGAATTGGTAGCATGTTTGAAGTTTTTGTGACGCATTGCAAGAGATGTGTTTACCTTTCCTTACTTTAATTTTTTAGTAAGTCTGGGAGAATCATTACTACAGGTAAAAAAATGCAATAATGTCAGTCAAACTTTGTATGGTAAATAAAAAGGATACAAATATAAAAAAAAAACATCACATAATTATTGATACGACACTGGAGACCACTTGTGTTTTGGGTATCAGATTCCACGAAGGCAATACAAATGAACGCCCAAATACAGACCAAACAAAAGTTTCAAAAAAAAAAAAGAAACAAAAAAAACTACCTAAAAAACTGAAAAGCAAAAAATAATTTTAATAAGACATTCATCAAATGCGCTTATTGTCTAAGCCTATTAATTAAATTGTATTTTACGTGCTAGATAGGTACCTACTAATCTGTTTGAAGTCGGTGCCAAGCCAAATAGTAGGTACCCAGATTACGTACCTACGTCCGCGGATTAATAAGTAACCCTTTATAATACATAATATTATTATATATCATTTTTTATTACCTTTGGCTTGGCACCGACTTCAAACAGATTAGTAGGTACCTACCTAGCACGTAAAATACAATTTAATTAATAGGCTTAGACAATAAGCGCATTTGATGAATGTCTTTTTAAAATTATTTTTTGCTTTTCAGTTTTTTAGGTAGTTTTTTTTTGTTTCTTTTTTTTTTTGAAGTCGGTTTAATTTTTTTTAAAAAAAGTTTGTTTATTTTTCTATTTTTAGTGTGAATAACACGTAGGTAGTGAGTAAAACTCTTTCATAATAATGATAGCGAAAATACGAGTAGAATTGTATTATTTGATAATAATATTAGGTATTCATTAAGTGTTCAGCACCATGGGTAGGAGGAGAATGCGTTTATGCACCATAACCGCAGGCTAGCTAGACCCGCGGCCGTGTGTGGGACTCGAGACCGAAGCGTCCGCTACCCACTAAACTCCCCCGGGGGGAAACCGGGGGTTTCTCCTTCACACCCGATTAGGACGAGTCGGTGCTAACCTTATTGGCTAGTGACCAGCCCATCCCCGGGTAATCATCAGCTTAGCTGCAAAAGTACATAAAATACAACTAACGTTCCACATATTCCTACAACACTGAAAGAATTATCCCCTAACTCCTAACCGTTAAGGAGTTGTACTTTCCATCATCACCTTAGCTGCAAAAGTACATGAAATACAACTAACGGTCCACATATTCCTACAATACTGAAAGAATTATCCCCTAACTCCTAACCGTTAAGGAGTTGTACCTTCCATCATCAGCTCATCAACATAAAATGATGTCTATCGGACGCAAAAACTTGAATGGCTTCAGAAAAAACAAGTAACGCGTAGGCGCAGCCTATAAAATTTGAGGTTTTACCTTGATTTTTCCGGGATCCCATCATCAGATCCTGACATGGTGACAATGGGACCACCTCGGAACTATGCACTTTCAAATAAAAAAAGAATTATTTAAATCTGTCCACAATTGACGGAGAAATCGACGGACATACATAAAAAAAAAAAATACATACAGTCGAACATATACCTCCTCCTTTTTTGAAGTCGGTTAAAAAAAGAACTTGCAATGTATCTGTATTAAAAATGGATAAAGTAACGGAAATAACCAAATCCCCCTCCTGCCACGGTGGACGTAATACAATTACTGTATCTATGTAGGGATATCTCGGTATTGTCTTAAGGAAAATCGATAAGATTGGCGCCCAACGTGTGGCTGCGTATCGTGTACAGAAGTATAACATTCTAAATAACTATATACGTACCGGGACACGTCGTCGGTATCAACTGTTCTCGTGTTCAGGCGTGCAAACAGTCCATGCATCTAACGCACCCACAAACAGAGCCCTGGCACTTCTGAATCGGTTTACACAAGAGTTTCAACATTTGGAAAGTATTCCATCGCGTACAAAAAGTTCGATGATTCCTTTCTTTGTCGAACCATAAAGAAGTGGAACTCTCTGCCGGCTCATGTATTTCCCCCTTCCTACGACATGAGTTCCTTTAAACGAAGCGTGAAGAAGCACCTAGTGAGCCAGTACTGCGATGCCAACGGATAGAACACCACGGTGTTGCGTCTGTTGTCGTGGTAATTTGGGTTCCCCTTTTGCTTACCATCAGGCTAAGTGGAGCCAATGTACTGAGCTACTATAAAAAAAAAAAAAAACATATCGACATTTTTAATGATAGTATGGGTCTTATTGTGTTATGTCTCAGTGTTTTTATCAAATTATTTTTTGGTTGTTAGTTTGTAAATAAATAAATAAATAATTTTATTTTCGGAATACATAATGGATCAGCCTGTTGCCTTCGACGATTCTTGAGTTGGAATTCCAGGGCAACCATTCGTCGAATGAATGTTTGAGTCGGTTCTGTCGTATGTTTTTAAGTATTTATTTTTAATACTTTCACTGCTTTACATGTCGTTACTACTTTTGGTCTTGTGGATCAAATTAATGTTTGATATGCTGTCTCATGTTTGTTTTTGTTTAAGGTGAAATATGAAATGTACTTCAGTACATATCTTTTAAAATTATTTACAAAGGAATTCAGTAGGAACAGGAATAGGTGTTTTTTTTATAATAGTTTTTCTGTACGTGAAAGAAGATGCAATTTTTTTAATGTACAGTCAAAAGCACTTCAGACTATAACTTTGGACTTTGCACCACTCTTATGTCGGGGGCATAAGTGCTATTATCGAACAAGTGTTAACCGTGATGTGCTGTTGACCGTACATAATAAGTAATAACATAATGTTATTGAAAGGTTTGTCAAAATAAAATCAAATTTTTTTTTTCTTAAAATCACTACAAAAAATTGGCACAGCGACAAAAAATAAGTCTGTTTTTACCACTGTCAAATAAATTACTGATAATTCGTTTGTCGTTAAAACGTTGTCTTTTTTTTTAATTGTCCGATAAAGACCGTCATATCTGTCAGTTAATGAAGCTGGTCCTTAGCCATCATTAAAAAAATACAGTGTACAGTCAAAAGCACATCAGACGTAACACTTTGGACTTTGTACCGCTCTTATGTCGGGGGCATAAGTGCAATTATCGAACTGCAAGTGTTTACCGTGATGTGCTGTTGACCGTACATCCAATTTCCTTTGTCACAAAGGCTGCAGCACTAGTAACGCACTGTCTGTCGACTGGGTGTGCGTGCGGCAAGTATTGATTTGCCCGACCTACCACCGGTTGGCGCCCAACATGGGGCTTGGCGTAAACTTTGTATTATAGCGGATACGTTGTGGTTACAGGTTGTTTTTTATTTAACCGCCTTCGTGGCCTGGATAAGACACTTGGGTCTGAAAAGTACTTAAAAATGTTTGAACATTGTAGTTATGATACTCATGTACGGTCAACAGCACATCACGGTAAACACTTGCAGTTCAATTATATAGCACTTATGCCCCCGACTTAAAAGTGGTACAAAGTCCAAAGTGTATAGTCTGACGTGCTTTTGACTGTACAAGCTTTATTACTGCCTCGTTATTCTCGTGGTTTAAGTAATCGAGCAAAATAGGTGTCAGATCTTTGAACTAAGATTTGTGTTCACCAATCCGTATTTGGCAAGTGTCGTGTTTAAGCCAGTACCCATCATTGTGACGACGACTTGATTGAATGGTGGAGCCCTTTGCCCTGCAGAGTGACATAAATAAGGCTCATAATTTATTCTATTTGAACATGAATTATATCAACTTTCTTTCGGCTGATATCTCATCACTTGGACCACATTTTCCCACCCTTAATCCTAACAAAGGAATTCCTAGAAATGAGGTTATTGTTATCTTGAATATTTGAACAACTGGAATACCCCAATGTTACAACATCGACTCGAATGGGCCAATAAAGATAGGGAGAAATATGGTAAATGTCCTTTATTGGATTTTGGAAGAATAAGGATTTCTGAGATATTGTAACTGTTGTAAGTTAGAAGGACAGGCTTTTTGTATTAAGGTTACTAGTTATGACGATAGCGAAAAGGGAAGATCTTATTTCGAGCTAGGTGTCTGTGCTCGGGGACCGCGGCACAATGTTGCCAATGTGTGTTGTATATGCATATAGGGGACAATTTCTGCACTAGGGTGGATCTACGAGGGCGGTCAAATGTCATGTCCTACGTGTTTACTCAATAACCATTCAATTTATATTTCAATAAAACAGTCATTCGGTTCTTATATAAATAATGAACAAGGTTTTTATAAATTTACGGCTATAAAGAAATAAATAAAAACGTGATTAATAAAATATGCCCAAATATTAAGATTTTTGCCATGTCCGAAAAGCACTACTGCTCGTTCAATTAATTATATTAAATCATCATAACTGTTTTGAGCACACATTTTCTAAGAAATATATATTACGTTTATAACACTACCGATTAATAAAAAACAAAAATAGTTATCGAACCATTTAGTTCTCTAAATATTGGATCAAAAAAAGTTTACAAAATTAAGTCATTGGTCAGCGCAGTTCTTGTTTTCAAGATTATCGCAACTTTGAGACATAAGGTAGAACACTTAAGTGTGTGACCAGACACCCCGCCCTGCTCCCCAGTCGATCAACGCACTTCACCGCGGAAAAACGCACGTTGTTGGCTCTGATAAGTTTTTAAAGTTCATTCTACAACAATTGACACTTCTATAGTCATTGTTATTTCTCTATCTAAATTCAATTTATATTCATGCCTACGTTCTTTTGCAACAATTTAGAATAAAGATACAAGTGTTTAATAACGTAATCATAACATTAACTAGCTGCCACGCCTTTTAGACGTGTTTCGACTTGTCCTTTTCAAATTCATCATTTGTCTGAACGTCATTGTTCTAAATCTTGATGAAGGTGACAATGACGCTGGTTGAGAATAATGACAAATGTTGTTTATGACAATGACTTGCGTTGAGAATAATGATTTTATTTCTTTTTACAGTAATATTTCCTTGATATCGCTATGAAACTAACCTATCACGTATTGCTGCTACATGCTGATAGTCACCAAACAGGCGACCTGCATCAAAAAATAAGATCCATCACCAAAACCCTTTCTTCTAAAACATGGGCTATTAGAGAACCCACAATGCGAACTACTGACTGAAATAGATGCAATATCTGAAACCTGGAAGGACCTGGACTGTCAGTCTTTGTTTGGAGATCCTCATGCTCACAACTATTTCCTGACAGAGCCCATGACGAAGAAAAAGAGCCATGTACTGAGTACATGTATTGAGGGACGAAGTTCGGGTCGCTATCAGGCGACTAAAAAGCGGAAAAGCTACAGGAAGAGATGCCATACCAATAGAAACCATCAAAGCATCAGGGGAGTATGGTGTCGATATCTTTCATACCCTGTGTAACAAAATTTGGGAATCAGGAATCTGGCCCCGAAGTGGACTCACCACACAGTCTTCGTACCTCTACATAAAAAGGGCTCCACTAAAATATGCAGTAACTACCGCCTAATAGCCTTAATTTCACATGCAAGTAAAATTCTACTGCATATAAATCTAAGGAAATTTCTCCTGAACAGGCTGGTTTTGTGAAAGGGAGGGGTACTCGTGAGAAGATTCTGAATGTGCGCCAGATCATTGAAAAAGCCAGAAAGTTCAACAAGCCGACCTATATTTGCTTTGTTGACTTCTCAAAGGCGTTCAACTCAGTGAGGTGGCCAGTATTTTGGGAGACTCTCCTGGCTATGGGAACACCTAAACATCTGGTGCACCTTTCTTGGAAGCTTTATGAAGAAGGAACAGCATCGGTGAGAACGAACGACGCACAGTGGTCGGCTTTGTATGGGAGTGCGGAAATAATTAAATTTTTCAGCGTAATCAAGTTTCTTGACACACTTGTGTACTTCACGGTCACTTAATAACACAATCTCGACTAGATCACTTTTTTTATATTTTAAAAACAGGCATGTTAAAATTTTGTGACAAGGGACGCAAAAAAGCAAACTGATGATTCCAATACGATAAGTGAGCTATTTCGAATTAACAACAAAATTGTTTTTATCAAAGTACCCTAGTTTAAGTCATTTATCAATAATTTCAATTCACATCCGAACACTAACCCTCATTAGAGAAATGAATTGTATGTCAAGGGTAGCAGATATTAGCAGCTAATATATAATAGGCTAATTACTAGAAAGACTAAGGAATCTTTTGAAACATAAATCTGCAGTGGGATCGTGAAGGCAAAAAAGTTACGATCCAAGAAAAACAGTAATTTCGAATATAAATGCGTGTCTTTTATAAAGGTCAAGTAGGAAATGACGACAGCATTTTTTCACTATAATATAGTTTATGTAAATACACAAAGCTTCATAAAAGACAATTAAAAAGAAATTTTGTCAATATCATCAATATCTCAAGAAATATATTCGTAGACATCCAAGCATAGAAACTACGCAAAAATAATATACTCGTGTTTGATCATCTTACGAGGCATATTTCCTTTTAACCAACATTAAATTGATAATTTTTTTTTCTGATTATGATCCCATAACTATACTACAATAAGGCTACTATGATAATTTTAATGAATTAGAACCTTCCAACTTTCGACTTTTTTCCGCTTGCCGACTACTGTGCGACGTGTCGTCAAATCACTTTCATCCAAGTGCCGGGGTCCGTCAGGGCTGCATTTTATCACCATTGCTGTTTAACACCTACACAGAATTCATTATGAGAATAGCACTCGAGAATTGGTCAGACGGAATCACAATTGGAGGTTATAGAATTTAAAATTTGCAGTATGCAGATGACACAACCCTATTTGCAACAAGCATCGGCAATAATAAAGATAATCCCTGTTGAGTAAAATGGAGCAAGTTAGCCTTGATATCGGTCTGAATTTTTTTTATATGGGAGCAGTCTGGATGACCTCACTCCACCTGATGGTAAGCGGAAGTGAGGTCCAAATAAAATAAAAATTAAGGCTGACTGGCTCAATAGAACAAAGTACCCATTGAGCCAGTCACCCTCACCCTGAAGGCCTGCTTAGATGCCGCTTCACGCCCCGCCTAAAAAGCCCTGGATTATAGGAGGAAGGAAACACATGAGCCGGAAGGGCATTCCATGACCTAATGGCACGGGGCAAAAAAGAGGAACTATACCTCTTGGTACGGGCCACCAGTGTCTGGATGGTATGGGGATGGCAACGCAGTCCGGCGCGTGTTGTTCGGGAGTGAAAAGGGGAGGACGGGATGAGTTGGAATAACTCTTCAGAGCATTCCCCATTATAGAGACGGTAGAGAACACTAAGACTAGCAACGTCTCTACGTAACTGAAGAGGTTCTAGGGTCTTAGTCACTTCTTGATTATCGACAATACGGATATCACGTCGTCAACCTGTCGAGGGCCTCCAATAAGTACTTTGCGGAACCATCCCAGAGATGAGAGCAATATTCCACACACGGGCGAACCTGTGCCTTGTATAAGAGACAAAGCTGCACCGGAGTGAAAAATCGTCTCATACTGTTCATTCCGAGTTTACGGGAAGCTGTTCTGATGACGCTCTTGATATATTATTCCCGTTGGTTCAAGTTGCTACGAACATCGATGCCAAGGATGCTTAGGCTATCCTGTATTGGTAAGGGCGTGATCTGAAGAGTGGAATGGGAAAGAAAAGGAAAAGATTTGCAGAAAACAAACACACCTGTCAGGTGTTTTCTTGGCATTGAACTCGATGAGATTGCTGGCAACCCATTTGGATATGCGGTCCAGGACCTCGTCAAGCTCGGCGACAAGAAGATTCCTGTTTTCCTCGGTTTCGGTCTGTTTAGCCGCAAGTCTTCCGAAATATCGTGCGTGGACAGTGCTGTCATCCGCATAGCAATGAATATTACCTAGTGATAACATGTCATTGATATGCAGAAGAAACAAAGTCGGCGACAGGCATTGAGGCACTCCGGAATTTATTGGGAGGAAGCGAGAAGCGCGTCCATCACGGAGGACACGAATCCTGCGACCCTCCAGAAATCCCGCAATCCAGTCGCATAATAAGCGAGTTGGCAGACTATATGCCGGAAGCTTGGAAAAAAGCGAGCGATGCCAAACACGGTCAAAAGCCTTGGCAATATCCAGGCTAATAGCCATAGATTCACCATGCTTCTTCATATCCTCCCCCCAGAGGTGCGATACGTAAGCTAGAAGATCACCCGTGGACCGTTTTGGTCTGAAACTATACTGTCGGTCATGTAGTAATGATCTTCTAGTTAGCGGACAAGTTGGGAGTTGATTATCCGCTCAAACACCTTTCCAAATACAGAGGTTATGATGGCTATGGGTTTGGTACCTGCTTGGTACCTATACTATTTCGACACAGTTCCAAACCAACGATTCAATCATCCAAGAACTCGACATCAAACAGCGTCTTTCTTCCATCGTCCAATGTCGTATTCTCACTTTCTTTGGACATATCATACGTCGAGAAGACATCTGTCTTCATAGATCTCTATGGAGCGACTTGTGGTGCAGGGGAGAGTCGAAGGCGCTAGAGCGCGCAGTAGATCACCGATGCGATGGACCGACCAAATCAAGGCTACATTCAATGGTCCACTCCATGAATGCACAAGAAGAGCTACAGTACGAGATGAGTGGTGGCGGATTGTAAAGGTTGCTACCACCCCTGATGTGACGACCACTCTGCCAAGAGTGTGACGACAAAGAAGAAGAAGAATATAGATCAATGTGGCCCTTTAACCACTCAAAGCCGAACCGGCACTCGCGTGCCGCTTAACAATAGATTTTCTATTGTGTCTGGTTTTCCGGGGCCAGAAGGATTAAAGCATGTAATTTAAATGAATATTTTCGAAGATAACAGTTTTACAATGCAGGGACATAGCGGTTGAGGCAATAATATAGTATACATCAGAATAACACAGGCTATAATTTATAAAAATCCCGCGGGATAACGTCCTATAGTTCACGCGGGCGAAGCCGCGGGCGAAAGGTTAGGAAATTATATAAATTAACACGTTCCATGCGTCATGACCAATATAGGGCCATGCTTGACTTTACCAGCGTGCGGTGCAGAAAAATGTGTTTCTTACCACGGTGCGGGGGGGTTTTTCATATGTTGTTCTATGAGTAAGAAAGAAACAAATAGATATTTCCGATTGTTTTTTTAAAAAGGTTCTAAATTTATCAAAAACAGACATGGCAAAATAATGTTCACGTCGCACAGAGTTGTGTACTTTTGCGCTGTGTGCGGCATGGCCAGTATATGGTCACGTCCCTGCACCTCATGCCGCACCGAATGCTGGCGCGCCATTCTCGCCAGTCGCGCATAGTGATGCACAACGTCCACACACAAATCAAATCAAACGCAAATGTGATGATTAATATTTCATTGTTGGTTTTAATTTTAGTTCCTTAATTACTGTGATATAAGAGACATATTTCATTTAAGTTAACTTTAAATTTAAATAACGTTAAATTTAAGTTATGATGATGATTAGCATTTAATTGTTGATTTTGATTGTAGTTCCTTAATTACTGCGATTTTAGAGACATTTCATTTAAGTTAAGCATACTGGGCTGTTACACTGTAATGATTATGATGAACTGTTGATTTGTAATGTTGGTTTTTATTGCTTGCCCATCACTATTACTCGTTAGGCGTCTCATTAACACAGTGCGGCATGGAAAAATGTTTCTCATGAAATCAGGGTAGTACATTTTCTCCTAAATCTGGGGAAGTACAAATCAGAATTAAAAACTATTCATACTGTAGAAACTACTACATATTACCTACATTTAAAAAAAAAGAATACACAAAAATGTTTTAATTTCAAATAGTTATGACCTCTTGAATCTATTAACTAATGTGAACAAATGATGTTCATGACGCACCGCAGTGGAGTCCTGCGTGAGAATCATGGAGTTCATGTCGCACCCTGGGTAAGTTCAGTAAATTTGGTGCCGCAATCAACGTGTTAAAAACAACAGATTGTTACTAGGTACTCATGATTAAAATCATGTTTCCTACAAAATTGGGTTTTATTCCTGATATTTCAAAAACATTTATAAGTTTGTCATTGTTATCAACACAGGTCATTGTTCTTTACAGAAATATCATTTTCCTAATACGCAGTCATTATTCTGAACGTATTTTTTTCTTCTTTTGTCAATATTTTGATTAGTATAGGTCGGATTTGTGTGCTTTTAATATACAATTGCTTAGAATCTTGAAAACTATAGATCCTATAATGTACTGAAGCTCTGCACGTGGGTTGATAAAAAATCTAAATTTTTTATCAAAAATAACATTCTACGTAGATCCACCCACTAGCTGAATCATGATCGCATATCTGATGGTCTGTATGACGAGTGCACGTGCACTTTTCGCTGACTTACAATATTGGTGTTCTTAGTAGAAGCAAGCCCAATGGGGGGGGGGGGGGGGGGCCATGTTGTTGGCAGCGGAAAGAACCTTTTTTTTCTTGCTGTCAACTTTAGGTGATGCGTCTTTTGTTCAAAGCGTCCGCGCGTCTATAGGGGACGGACGGTAACCGCTTACCACAAAAAAGCAGCTACGACCTTTACTGTAGTTGAAAACTTCGTTAATATAACGTAAAATAACAAGTTTATATTATTTGCGATCCTAACGGATCACTCTGCGTCATCAAGACAGACAGATAGTAATGATAGTTCAATGAACATTAGCGATTTGATGTGAATAACTCTTATGAACCGGTATGTTACCTTTGACTCTACAAGGCGTCCGTTGAGTGAAACACCGCATTGTGGGGGGAGTGAGATGGCTATAGAGTTTGAAGTAGGACATATTGGCACAGTGGGAATGAAGGCAGAAAGGCTTATTTGTTTGTCTAAACATATAAATTATACATTAATCAATAAATATTTTTTCTTTTTCATGTTTTAACTTCAATGTTTCATTTAGCAGGGTTTTTTTTTTAAATTAAGATTTGTGCGGATAGTCGCTTTTACGTACAGCTGTGTACTAACAATACGAATGTGGGAGTCAATACACAAATGATATCAAGGAAGTATCGGAGATCATAGAGGCCTAAAGTGTAGCAGCTCATTGAGCGACGCTTTCTGATTAAGTATTCTTCAATAGAAAAGGGCTGCAGTAGAGCTTACCATATGGTAGGTACCTACCTACCAACTGATCTGATGATAGAAAAAAACTTTGCTTCCACGATCTAGATAGCCATACTTTTTAAAAATCGTTTTGTCTTCTGTCTTTACCTTGTGGAACAGTTTTTCAAGTTCGATGTCGCCGCATAGCTATCAAAGGGAAAATTATTACTGCTATCTGGACTGACTTACTGACATATTTTCCGTACTGTGATATATGAGTATTTGCCACCTTTCTCGGTTTTCTTTTTACGACTGCACTGTGTATTTGGAACCAGGTCACTTTGCCACGCAGTAGGATTTTAGCCCTTCGGTGATGTCACTCTGGCCTCCCTATCTACGTTTTAGCTAAGGGTAGATGTATAGTTAGATAGATATAATATTATCTACCTCGATTGTAATATGTACCATAATTTTTTAAATATTTTTGATTGCCTCCGTGGAAGTTGAACAGTGGCTAAGCGTTTAAGGTATAAAAACGGAGGTACTCGTGGGTTCGATTCTCACCTTGGGTCTGCTTGGTTGTATGGCTTTTTCAACTGGCTAGCTACCCCCTAGGTGAAATCTGCTCTAATAACAGCTCCGGCTGTGTTCCGGCATAATTAATGAGGGAGCCAGTACACTTGAAATCTGAGGCTCGAAGATCAGATGTGCCTGACAGCCTGGCAGCACATGAAGCGACACTTCCAGGTAAAGCGTCCCTCAATAGAATAGGCCGCAGTGGCCGCTTACCATCAGGTGGGCTGCGTGCCTTTCTGCCAACTGATGTGCTTTAAAAAAAAGCGTATTTTAATTTGTAGTTACATTAATATTATTGCAAAGATTACGACTTGTAAGACCGTTATTGATAATTATTTCCTGTGAAATGTCAATTTATTAATTTCCTGCCACAATTTAATTATATTAAGACTTTTCTCTTGCTGTAATAGTTAATTCCAAGTAGGTAACGTAATGGCGCAGTGGTAACTAATTTATGAAAGGGAGCTGTTTGTCTTGAAGAAGAGAAGGGACAAAAGGCACTTTACACAAAGAGTGGTGAACGTGAATGTTAATATGTGGAGAGAGAAAGGAGACGACCAAAAACGAGATGGATGGATTGCATGAAAAATTTTGAAAGTCAAAAATGACTGGAAGCCTTGTTGACGAGTGACAGAGACAAATAGAAGTGAAAAATATATTGCGCCTCCTTCGAATAAATTGGGAACAGGGTAGGAAGATGATGATGATGGTTATCGACGAAAGCACATAGTGCAAATACGACCCCATATCGTGGCAAAATTGCAAATCTTTAATCTCGGTTGAACATTTGGCTGATTTTGGCTAAAGCCAAAGTTGGAAAAGGTGGCTGAAACCGAAACCTAAAGTTCAGTCGGCCTATAAGTTATACCCATTCAAGTTTTCAAACTCGGGGCTTACTGCTAGGTATTTGAACGAAGGTATAAATTGCCTATGACGAGCCATTCACGTCAAATCTTCAAGGCACGACCGTCGTATGATTCTTCAACGCAGCAACAGTTTGCTATTAAATACACTTGCAGACATATGGCATTGAACGTCCAACTATTTAAGAGCTTTGTAGATGGTGTATACCTATAGTAGTCACTGCTTAGATAACCTGGATTTCTTGTCTAGGATCCTGCATCTCGAAAAAAAAAACGGAAACCTTTTAGGACCTTTGTGTTCTCCGTATATCAAATATGTTTGTATGTTTGTAAACGAAAAGTATTTCTTTTAGAGTTTAATCCCGTTCTGATCAGGATACGTTTGCACCATTTTTTTTAATACTAAGTCAGTTGGCAGACAGACACGCAGCCCACCCGATGGTAAGCGGCCACTGCGGTCTATTCCATTGAGAGACACTTCACTAGGAAGCGTCGCTCATTGTGCTGCCAGACTGTAGGCTCATCTGATCTTCGAGCCTTTGATTTCAAGTGTACTGGCTCCCACATTAATACTGCCGGAACACAGCCAGAGCTGTTATGGCGGCAGATTTCACCTGTGGGGGTGGTGGCTAGCCAGTCGGACTCTGAAAAAGCCCTACCACCAACCAGACCCAAGGCGGGAATTGAACCCACGGCCTCCATGTTTGTACACTCGAGCGGCTTAGCCACTGTTCCACGGAGGCGGTCAAGGTGGGTACCACCGCAGTGCCAGATATTTTCCCGTGAAGTAGAAGTGTGTCAAGCGCTTCTGTGTTTCGGGGGAAGGGCACTGAAGCTAGTGAAATTACTGGGTATATGAGATCTGCTCGTCTTGTTACACATTGCAACAAAAAGAAAAAAAAAACCCAAGTGAAGTGAAGTGACGTTTGATACCGGTAATTTATCACATCTAGAGGATTCGATCCCGGTCAATTTTTCTAGTCCCGGGATTTCGGGATTATCAACAGTTAATACCGGGATCCCGGGATAGTCCCGGGATTGTATAAGTAATAGAAAGTGGTAGCAAAAAGAAAGAAAAACATAACAAAATCAACCTTTTATTTTAAATCTTCACTTAAATCTTCAAAAACAAAACAAAATTATAATTTCTTCTAATAAAATCAATAAACTAGGCCCTTATAAAATAGTTTAATAAATTATTGCTTAGTTTGTTTATTTTATTTCACAATAAACATTAAAAAAAAACAACTTCTTAAAATTTTACAAACGATATCAATGTTAATAGGACTCATATTTTAAATCAAATAGACCAGAAACTATAATTTACTTATTTAGGCCACGAAAATAAAATCTAAGAAATAACAACGCATCCAACGTCTCATCCGAAAGCATACTTCTTAATTTGTTGCACAAATATGAAGCAGCGGAAAACGCGAGTTCAGGCTCGATGGAAGTTGGAGGAATCGTCAATAAATTTTTATAAGCCTTCTCCAAGTTATAACCTCGTGTGGAACTAGCCTCATAAAGATTCATTTCTTGTTTAATGATCTTAGAAAGATCAGTTTCTTTATATGCTTCAGGATTTATAGTTTTTATTGACTTATATAAAAAATATATTGGTCCCGAAAATCCCGGGATTCATTGAATTTAATCCCGAAAATTTCGGGACTAAAATATGATCGGGATCCCGGGAACCCGGTTTTCGGGATCCCGGGATCGAATCCTCTAATCACATCCCAAGCAATAGTATTAGTAGGGTTAATGATACAAAAATTTACCATGAAGTCTTTCCGAGAAATATGCGCTCTCAACAGTTCAATATAAATTGGTTGAACATATTCCAACAACACCAGTAGTTCAAGAGCTCCATACAAAAGGATCATAAAACCTTAACGGATCAATATATACTGGTCGTAGTACAATCGTAAACCCAGTTAGTACTGGGTGTTGCGAGCTATTTTGAGCTCTAAATATTTGGTGTTGAGGAATAGTTTTGAATGCGTTGTTGATGTCTCGTGTTATTTCTGATTGAGCCGATTTTCATAACAAATCAAGAGATTAGGAGTCATATGACGGCTTGCAGTGTATGGCATGCGTTTATTGCATTTTATATGTTAATTTTGTCATTGCTCAACCTCCTCCCTTTTTTTTTTCGAAGGATAATGCGTTTATGCACCGTAACCGCAGGCTAGCTAAACCTGCAGCCGTGTATGGGACTCGAGACTAGCGTCCACTACCCACTAAACTCCCCCGGTTTCCCCTTCACACCCGATTGGAACGAGCCGGTGCCACTTATGGCTATTGACCAGCGCCTAAGCTTAGACCTAGTCACAGGTGATGGGTGGTAGTAATCACGTTCCAATAGGAGTCAAAATATCAATAGCATTGATAGCTGTCGATACTATATTATCATCATCATCATCAGCCTATATACGTTCCCACTGCTGGGACACAGGCGTTATCTCAATTGTGAGGTAGTGTGAGCCATACTCCGACACGCGGGCCCAGTGCGAGTTGGTGGAGGGGTGTGTAAGACAAGTGACCAACCTTAATGTCAGATGTTATCAAGCCGCCAAATGGCCTCTGACTAGGCTTAACGACTAATATCTACATATAGTAAATATCAGCCAGGACCAACAGCTTAACGTGCCTTCCGAAGTACGGAGACGCTCGAAATAAATGTCACTAAACGTGGTCAGAATGGTCACCCATCCATTAACCGACCGCGGCGTGGGTAGCTTAACCTTCATTATCTCTAGCGAACCACTGTCACAGCTGCGCCACGAGCGCCTATATATCGGTAGTAAACTATTATTGTTTGTGTGTGCTATTTTTCCAATAAATAATTTATGCAGGATCATCAAAAAAGTTTGAAAATACCCAAATAAGAACGAATATTGAACGCGTAAATCCTTTTAAAGCATTGTCATTATTGCTTTAAATCCATTTAAACGATTTCCAGAAAGCGGTTGAACAACCTCACGATTTAACCCAAAAATAGTTGTCTCACGAAAACCCTTTCGTGTCTGTTCACCGTAAAATTTTGCGAATTTAAGGGGTGGCTGAACCTCCGTAAAACCACGCCTTAACATATTAAGCTGACGTTATAT
This sequence comes from Mecyna flavalis, assembly GCA_949319885.1. Classification (NCBI taxonomy): domain Eukaryota; kingdom Metazoa; phylum Arthropoda; class Insecta; order Lepidoptera; family Crambidae; genus Mecyna; species Mecyna flavalis. The sequence goes on from OX439422.1 coordinate 1,492,188, forward strand.
CACTTCCTATGTCAAAGGGAATGGTTTCCGGGAATATGAAGAATAAAATATGATAATTGCGTCATGTATGACATCACGTTTCATGTTCCTTGCCGAGTTTTAGATTCAGTGTCCTATCTTTACGATGAACCTACTACGAAGCATATTAGACATAGAATATACATAGGTACTAGTAATCAGTCTTTGACTAGTTGTTTGTCAGTTGATGTCTAGATCCATCTAGTTGTACTGTTCAAACATAGCTTTGGAATGTACCTCATTACCAAACTCCATTTGACGAGTGTGGTGATTTAGTTCTTACGATGACTTGTTTTTATCGATAGATGCGTTTGTCCGGCTGTAGGCAGTAAATAGATAGGTTCATCATTTTATTTTTATGACGTAATTTTAAACTTGTCTAAGAATACACAATAGTAATAAATTGGGGCCTTATACAGCACCCTGACGCACTCCTATTAATAGAACTTTAGAACCATTAGTTGGTCTCCGCATCGTCCGGTTGCACCTATTTACATCTAATCTAGACTTCCTTTGAGATGATTAAGATGTTGCAACTATGTTCTAATTCAACAAACTTTCTTTAGGTATGTATGACCTAATGCTCAATCACTCGAATGCTTTGCCCAAATAGTAGTAAAAACGTCTTGTGTCATCATGTCTGAGCGTTGGATATTTTGAGTTGTGGAGACTAAATTGCGGAAGTGGTAATAATAATAATATCTGCGTGGGTTGAATTTCGGCTACTCGGTTGTATCTCAACGATTAACGAACTACGGAGGAAATGTTTAGAGTGGGTGTTCTTTCTCCTTTACTCATAGCATGGTGGGACGGAAGGAGGATCAGTAGCAGGACTAACGACTTAACGTGCTTTTCTAAAGTGTTATACAGCCAACTTGCCCGTTCTCGTTTTAGGTGCGAATTTCCTAACAGAAAAACATTAAGGCCATTTGACTTAGGTGAACTTTGGGATTTAACCTTTTTTTTGTTGAATATTTTTTCTTCGGATAATGCCTTTAGGCGCCCCATAACAGCAGCTAGACCTGCAGCCGTGTGTGGGACTCGGGACTAAAGCGTTCCACTACCAACTAAACTCTCCCCGGTTTTTTTCTTTCCACCCGATTGGGACGAGCTGGTTCCAGGCTTGTGGCCATTAATCACCCCACGTAGGGATTTCAGCTACGATTCCGTGACTTCAAAAGCCACACAAACAACTATAAAATTTCAAAAGTAAAGAGTACAAATGGAAGAATATTTTTATTAAATAAAAACTTTGTAAATCTGAAGTCTCATTGGAAGCCTGACATCATACTGCACCGTCACTATTGCAGCGAAAACGGTCAATGACGGCTCGTGTCGTAATACGTGCGCCGGCGCAAGTTAAGAGCGAAAATATTGGGATGGATTTAATTATTCATCATCATCATCAGCCTATATACGTTCCCACTGCTGGGACACAGGCCTTATCTCAATTGTGAGATAGTGTGGGCCATACTCCACCACGCTGGCCTAGTGCGGGTTGGTGGAGGGGTGCGTAAGGCAAGTGACCAACCTTAATGTCAGATGTTATCAAGCCGCCAAATGGCCTCTGACTAGGTTTGACGACTAATATTTACATTATAGTAAATATCAGCCGGGACCAACAGCTTAACGTGCCTTCCGAAGCACGGAGACGCCCGAAATTAATGTCACTAAATATGGTCAGAATGGTCACCCATCCATTAAGAGTGGGCTCCCTGTTTGAAGGGTAACTTTGACGAAGTTTATTCAAGCTATCACATAGACTACATATTCCAAATTATGCTACAGTTTTCTTCAAATATTTGTCTAAGAAATGGTTTAGCAAAAACATGATACCTTAAATTTAGTACGATACATTATTTTTTTTAAAACAATGCGTTTTTAAGTAATTTTCACGTATTTCTCCTTACTTACCTGAGCTATGTGATTAAAAATCCTCTTACAAGATATTTTTATAGTTTAGTAGTAAATGGTTTAGGGAAATTGCTTAACAGTAAGTATTATCCAAGTTATTTGCGAAAACAGTTTTGCGACTTAAGCCGTTTAGTTCTGAGCTACACTGTATTAAAGTAGGCTAAGCGATATTGAACCTTGTGGCTCGGGCATTGGACTGTCTATAGAAATCAACCAAACGCGAGCTCAGTCTTACGCATTGCGTCGTTGACGTTGGACCTGTGCTCTTCGTGCTCGCGCCCTGCTCCCCCCACCGCTACGGACGACTATCAATACAGATAAATTGTGTTTGTTCCATCAATCATGGGAAACAAAAATAATAAAAATTACCGTTCAAAAAAACGTCATATTTCTAATACATACAAAGAGCGTGGTAGAAATTTAAGAAATGCAACGATGAAATTAAATCTACTTAAATAATTTGTTTTTTTTTAAATACTTATTTATGTTGTCTGTTACCAGACTGTAGTAGTTTGCTAGTAATATCCATAAATACTGAAGTATGTTTCGTAAGTAAGTAACTTATTTTTGAACCGTATAGGTATCTAAGTTCACGTTATTCTGAACAACTTTTATTTTATTACTGTAAGTACTTTACAAAATAGTTTTCTTGTCGGCATCCCATATAAAAGTGGATCAGCTGATCGGTCAATTTGTATGAGAAACCCAACAACAATGTATGTAAAACACATTGACGATGATTATTTTTAATAAAATACAGACCCAAATGAAATATCTATTTCTCAAATTTTAATATTTATACGAAATTCTCGTAGTATCATAAATACAAAACACAACTAAAAAGATTTTTGCTGTTTTAGAAACAAACGTATTTCGGAACAAAAAGCTGTGGAGTCGCCGACTAAACTAATAAATTTACTACCTGTTTCAGTACACTTTAAAGAAAAGTGAGTGTAAATACAATATTTTAGTACAAACCTACTAGTAAAATTTTTCTGATTATTCTCCATGAAAGTTATATTTTTCAGGTTTACATTGCTTAATCAAGGAACTGGCGCTAATAAAGTAAATATCCAAAATGCAATATCTCCGCCACTCTTCACAAGTGCATATTACGTCGTACGTATCACCAACCAAATTTCTACTCTAAAAACTTTTATCTAGTCCTTAAAATTTATAAAACTATTTAGTAATAATTTAGTCTTATAATGGTGGTCAAAATTTATTATTTAAAATTTGTATAGAGGAGCAACATTCAATATAGAGGAGCCATATACCCGTACGTAAAGTTAAAATCTAACATTTTTGTATGTTTTTTTTTTTTTTTTTTGTAATAGGTGGGCAAACGAGCAAGTGGGTCACCTGATGTTAAGTGATCCCATAAGCACCCGAGACCCCCTTAGGGTCACAGGCGCGTTGCCCGCCTTTAAGGGTGGAATATGCTCGCTTCTTGAAGGTATCTATGTCGTATTGGCTTGGAAACACCGCTGCGGGAAGCTGGTTCCATAGAGTAGTCGTGCGCGGCAGAAAATGTCTGCAGAAACGTACGGTAGTTGATCGCCACTCGTCCAAGTGGTTTGGATGAAACTGCATTTTGTTGCGGGTTGTACGGTGGTGGAATTTAGCAGCAGGAATCAAACCAAATAATTCCTCGGAACACTCCCCATGATATAGGCGGTAGAAGATGCACAGGGACGCAATGTCTCTACGCAATGCCAGAGGATCTAAGCAACCGGCAAGACTCTCGGCACCGACAATCCGGGCTGCTCGACGTTGGATACGGTCAAAAGGAAGAAGTTGGTACTGTGGTGCTCCGGCCCAGAGATGACAGCAGTACTCCATGTGAGGCCGAACTTGGGCTTTATAGAGTTGGAGGCGATAAGTTGGAGTAAAATACCACCTTGCTTTACCTAGGACACCTAATTTTTTTGAGGCAAGCTTAGCTTTTTCTTCCAGATGACCGCGAAATTGAACGTCGCTCGAGATATCGACGCCGAGAATCCCAATGCTCGGTTGTTTATCAAGAGGAGTGCTCTCAAAATCGAGGGAATATTTTTGTATCTTGTTTTTATTGTAGTAATGCATCAAACTTAATTCTATTAAAATTTGGATTTAATTATATTTCAGGACATACAAAATACAGGAGCTCACAACAAAGAGAACACATCGCCTCCTAGTGAAATAATAATAATAAATAAATAATAACGAGAACCGAATATTACCTTGATTCTGTGATTACAAATATTAAACTCTGATTTGACACATACGTTCTTTTAAAAGGGTCCTGTCCGTCGTGATATGGTTAATACAATGAATGCTCAGAACGCGTCATGGCTTTTCTTCATTGCCACAACGCGTTGAGATCTAATAGCATGTAAGCCACGACACGAATTTCGCTATTTGGTCTTTCTTTGATTGCCACAACGCGTCGTGCGCGTTTTCATTAGAGCCATAACATGAATTTCGCTATTTGGTCTTTCTTTGATTGCCACAACGCGTTGTGAGCTATTTTTCCGCTCAATGAGCGTTTTCGATCTTTGAGCGTAACATACATACATAACATAACGAACAAAGTTTACAAAACTTTCCAAAAGAAAAAGACGAGACCGACACGCTACGTACGATATGAAATCATTGACGCGCACTGAACAAGTAAAGTACGGCCCCATTCCCGCCAAATTATCAAGATAATTATTTTCTCTGATAATTATCTAAACTACATAGTTCTTACTAAGGGAAAAATCGACTCGGATGGATATAGGTTAGAAGACTAAGGCGGCCAAACTATATACTATAAATAAAGTAGGTTGGCCCAACGGTTCAGTGTGACTGGTTGGGATTTTTTTTACAAAGTTGTCCCAACGTGTCACATTGTGACTGGTTGGGAATTTTTTTTACAAAGTTGTCCCAACGAGTCACAGTGTTACTCGTTTTAGTGTGACTCGTTGGAAACAAACGGCTGTTACGGGTCCAACAGATCAAATAATACCTGCCGCTGACGTGTTGGTGATGACAACCAGTACAAGCATAAGTAATACGGTTCCAGTCATGGAAAGTACACCACCGATAAAGCGCCGCAGAATAGACTTTTCGGAATTTTATATTATATAATAAACATTATTATTTTATATAATAAACATTATTATTTTATATAATAAACATTATTATTTTATACAATAAACATTATTATTTATTAAATATATGAATGTTTTTTATTTGAAACAATCTAGCTGTACTAAAACCAGACTCCTTATAATATTATGGCATTTGACAGTTGCGACTACAGTCGTAGATTGGTAAATGTTTCAGACAGTAATTATTTTTCATGCATGAAAATAAATGATAAGATTCTATCGTAATCGCGATCCATGGTGCAGTTCTTTCAGTTCACAAAAGTAAGTAATGGGTAGGTCTAAAAGGATCAGTTAACATCAATAAAGTAATTTTAAAAGCTTTGCTGAAGATATATTTTTCCTCCACGCTTTTTGTATAACAAAAAAATATTTTCTTATTTAGTTGTATTTTATTATGATTCTCAATAGTGTAGTACGCATTAGATACATTTTTGTTAGTTTATTTAAACGTAAATTAAATAAAAAAAATCTGTTGAAAATTCTCAATTCATTCTATGTTCTTGCGCATCTGAGGTCGTTTAACTCGTCCCTGCGCGAGAGCGTCCCCGCCGTGCGGGGTGGTGCGGGTTATCGAGTGTTTCGCGCGGGGAGCGGGGGCAAATGGGTGGGACTAAACGTGAAATTTTTTAAGGCAGCCCACTCTTAACCGACCGCGGCGTAGGTAGCTTGACTTTCGTTATCGCTAACGAACCACTGTCACGGCTGCGCCACGAGCGCCTCAATAATTATATTGTCAGTTAAGTTTGACATGGCATAGTATAAGGAGAAAATACTGCTGCCGGAATAGAAACACATATAGCTTAATCATACTTTTATGAAATTTTGTATCAGGACAGTTACAAACTAAGGAAAAGGTATTCCAAGGAAGACACAAATAATTAAACGAATTACTTAATGAAGGGTGGACCGAATGTAGGAACAAAGAAAAGAGTGTTTAATAAATAAACGAATCAATTTATGACCAACGAATTTAAATACCCTAGAAGCAACATTGCCTATAAAACCGCCTTCAAAAAGTGTCCCAAAAGTACATAGCAACGGTGGGGGGTGCGCTAAGGAGGAAAATAATATCAATTCTAATTTCAATATTCAAAAGTTGACCGTCACCCAGACCAAAAGTCTTGTTTTTAACGGCTCTCAACTCCTTATTTAATGCTTAAACAACAGTTTAAAAAATACGTAAATAATCTTTGTAGTTTTATCTTAAAATTCCACGTTTAAAGTTTGTGTTTATCTTTATTTATCACTACCAAAACTGACTTTGAAAATACGTCTAAAATAATATTATTTCATGCACTCCTCCTAATTTAAACGTGTTTTTTAAATTTGGCTTGCGCCAATCGATAGACAATCAAAAAAACTATAAAAAGGCTGCAAAAAATTTGGAAATCATCCTTTTCTTGATTTTTACGGATTATTATTCATAATTTCGGACGGCCATTTCTCTCACGCGCCCACAACGGGTAGCGGGCGGCAGTCGGTCGCTAGCTGTGCTACGGGGAACCCGTGTCGCTCGCTCACACACGTGACAGATCGGTGAGACAGCGACACCTAGCGACACAAACAAGCACTGACGTTTGCTTGCTTTGTTTACGCAAGGACGATTTATATTGTGAGGCTGAGGTGTGTCTTGTATTAAATGCGAAAGGACGATTTAATTATCTTGTTTAATAATAGTAGTGTAGTAAAACTATCAATGGCGAATGCTACACGCTCGATTTAATATAAATATAAATATCTCTGGACATTATTCACACAGCACCATCTAGCCCCAAACTAAGCATTAGCTTGTGCAGCACTAAGCATTAGTTGTGCTATGGGTGCTAGACAACGGATAAACATTACTAATATACTTTTTTTTTGTAAATACATACATTATTATAAATAGAAAAACCCAGACCGATACAAACAAACATGTTCATGCACACAAATGATTGTACCGTGCGGGGATCGAACCCGCGTCCTCTCGTGTAATAGCCGACTTCTCGACCATTACACCAAATGGCTCGCCAAAATCGCGATAACTTTCCAAAAGTGAATGAATTTTACAAATCGATCAGTATTGTACCTACGACGGTAAATTTCACTGTCTACACTAGGCCGCCTCCTCGGTTTCACTTCACCCGCGCGTAATTTCTTTTGTCAATAATTATCCTATAATCCTGTCGTATGTCACCCGGGCCGGGAATAGTACCCGGGTGTCTTTCCAAAAGTGAATGAATTTTCCAAATCGGTTCAGGAGTTTCGCAGCCTATTCAATACAAACCAAGACTGAGTCATGAGTCTTGAGTTGGTGTATTACATTATCCAATGTAATACACCAACGAATGATAGTTAAAAAAAGTGAATAATAAAAAAAGAATAACTAAACAATCTCAAACCAAAAAAAATGTTCAAAAAGTTTTTTTGGACTACTTGGGATTTGAACTAATGTTCAATTATTACGTCAGCGTATTTGCACTCTGCCACCGAGCGTTGTATAGACAGGATGAAATAAGCGATGAAGTATGGCGCGCACCAACAGACGTGAATAGGGTCCAAAGATCAGTATTGTTTGCTCGCAGAGGTCCGTTGGAACATGAGTCACTTTACAATATTATTTTTACATGCTTTATCCAATATTGCACTCGTGCACAAAATTAAACCAACTGTGACGGTTGTCACAGTTGGTTTAATTTTGTTAAAAAACATCCAAAATGTCAACTAAACGATTTAAAATTTACACCACAGGATGCGCTATTTCTTGCCGCACATTTTTATACAACATTTACTAAAAACTGTTTACTTTTTACACTTATTAGAATAATATTTAAACGGAGCAATTTTAATACGTGTACTTTGGTGAAACGTTGCGGACCCTCCCAATCGCTAGTGTATTCATCAGGGGGTGTTCTCCGGGAAGTATCATCAAAGGGTGTTCACCGGGTTGTTGCATCAGAGGGGTGTTTTCAGGGTAGTCACATCAGGGGGTGTTCTCCGGGTACTATTACCAGTGGGGTGTTTTCAGGGTATTATCATCATTCAACGTGCAACGTGGTCAGTCACGACCCTGAGGATTGGGATACGGAAACTGCGTGCTATTTCTCTCGTAGAATATCTACTCCAGTCAACGAAATTCTAACTTTGCCATTTTAGTTGTAAAGCTGAAACTGACGCTAAAAGGACAATGCTCAAAAAGAAGCTAGGTTGGAATCAAATTATTGGTAATAATATGTAATTAAATATTCCATAGGGGGCATCATCGAAATCAATGGTGGTATGTGTGAAATTGCTATTCAGATTTTTCTGGGGTCACATAAAGTATCAGTTACATAGTTACTGAATAATAAACGCACTTGTTGACCCAAATCTATAAAAATTAGAAGGAAATCTCTTAGGGTGTGTCGGAGGATGCATAAAAATCATTCCAATTGGAAAATATGAAAAAACCCCGTTTTAAATAGCGAAAAACATTGTTCGTGCTAATTTTCGCACATTGTACGCGATTTCCTAGCAAACGGGGCGCGATACGCGTAAAATGATTATAACCTTTTTTGTAGACAAAGTAATTCTCTACAGCTTTTGTCTAAAACTTTTTCTCTTAATTATGTTAGTTTTTGAGATTATCGGGAAAAAGAAATTTTTCACCCTCTTCCATTTTTTCGAATGACCCTGGTGACACCACCCCGCCCCGCATTTTTAGTATGTTATCATTATCACGGGGTCATTAACGAAAAGGACAATGCTCATCTAGTATGAAAAACAACCCAGGCTGGAATCAAATGAAAAGTATCTCTAATTATTGGTAATAATAATTATGTAATTAAATATTCCATAGGGGGCATCATCGAAATCAATGGCGGTATGTGTGAAATTGCTATTCAGATTTTTCAGGGGTCACATAAAGTATCACTTACATAGTTACTGAATAATAAAAAAATATTTTTATAATTTTTTATAAAAATATATTTTTTAGCACCTATTCAGTAAAGTTGTAGCTTCTCATTGGTGCAAGAATTTTTAGAATCGGTCTTGTAGTTCCTGAGATTAGCGCGTTTACAAAGACAAACAAACTGTTACGCTTTATTATATTAAATAATAATAATTATATACAATTATATAATATAATTATATTAGATATAGCCATTTTATACACTTTTAAACCGCAACTGTATCTGTTTACTCCTTTAATTGATACTTTATGTGACCCCTAAAAATCTGAAAGCAATTTCACACATACCGCCATTGATTTCGATGATGCCCCCTATGGAATATTTAATTACATATTATTACCAATAATTTTACAGATACTTTTCATTTGATTCCAACCTGGTTTTTTTTTAGCATTGTCCTTTGATTCATCTTTTCAGCTAAAATGGCAAAGTTAGAGCTTCGTTGACTGGAGTAGATATTCTACGAGAGAAATAGCACGCAGTTTCCGTATCCCAATCCTCAGGGTCGTGACCACGTTGCACGTTGAATGATGTTAATACCCTGAAAACACCCCACTGGTAATAGTACCCGGAGAACACCCCCTGATGTGACTACCCTGAAAACACCCCTCTGAAACAACAACCCGGTGAACACCCTTTGATGATACTTCTCCTGGAGAACACCTATGATGTTAATACCCTGAAAACACACCCTGGTAATACTACCCGTAGAACACCTCCTGATGTGACTATACCTGCTGTAATTTTTACTCGTAAAACTTCTGATAATCCTCTAAGAGTTTTTTTTCAATCTAGATATCCGTTGAAAATATCGAAAAAACCGTTTGAATCGAATTCTTCTTTTGTATTGAAAATCTTTCATGTTCAAATTTGTATTTTCAAACAGAGAACAAAAAAATTAAAATTAATCTTGTTGTATTTTATCGTACTGAAAAACATTTCGATTCTACTTTTATGATGTGTGTATCTACAAGATACTTTTTTTTCTATGACAAATAATATTCAGTCTGCTAATAGTGGCTTTATAATGTTAGTAATAGTTTGGCGCTAGTTAACTAGATGGCGCTCATATTATTACCGATGGTTACGAAGTATGGGGTGAGGTGAGGTGGGGGTAAGTGAAGGTGAAATGCTCAAAGTCATTTGCTCTGGGTAAGGCCTTAATGCACAGGTATACGATCTCACTTCAAATGCAGGCGTCCGCGAGTTACGACATTTTAAAATGTACGCAGGCAGCAAGCTCGTAAAATTTTTATTGCTTTATTGCTGTAAAGACGAATGTAGGCTGTAAATCAATAGAAATAAGGTCTAGTTCAGTTTGCGCTGTTTGAAAATCATAAAATCGTTGCATTTAGAACAGAGTTAGTAGAGGAGTCGTCATCGATGTTATTTTTTTATTTATAATGAATTAGAATGAAAAACAAAATTATTTGTTAAATGACTAACTAAAGTTTATCTACTGAAGGAACGATTTTTTATTAAATTTAAACTCTTAATGATTTATTATTAGCGACGAGCCATTTGGTGTAATGGTCGAGAAGTCGGCTATTACACCAGAGGTCGCGGGTTCGATCCCCGCACGGTACAAACATTTGTGTGCATGAACATGTCTGTTTGTATCGGTCTGGGTGTTTCTATGTATAATATGTATGTATTTCCAAAAAAAATAAAGTATATAAGTAATGTTTATTCGTTGTCTACCCATAGCACAAGCTCATGCTTAGTTTGGGGCTAGATGGCGCTGTGTGGATAATGTCCAGAGATATTTATTTATTATTTATTTATTATTATTTATTATAACTATAGCTTTTTGCCCACTGTTAGATAAATTGTCTGTCTAAAGGTGGAAACTTGTAATTGGCTTTACTATATCTATATATATAAAACTCAAAGGTGACTGACTGACTGACTGACTGACTGATTGACTGACAGACATAGATAGATATCAACGCACAGCCCAAACCACTGGACGGATCGGGCTGAAATTTGGCATGCAGGTAGATGTTATGACGTAGGCATCCGCTAAGAAAGGACTTTGATTAATTCCCACGGAAACGGGAACCACGCGGGTGAAACCGCGGGCGCCCGCTAGTTATCTATAAATCATTACTCAATTGTAACATTAGCTCTAAAATTTTGAAAGATATCTATATTAAGTAAAATAAAACAAGGTAGGTTAAATTAATGTTATTTAATGGTTATGTACATCATCATCATCATCATTTCAGCAAAACTCCTCTTTGATGAATGTGCTTCTCAGATGCATGATATTAATTCTACCAGCTACAATACATTACCGAACGACTAGCCTCGGACAGAGGCCCCATCTTGCTCTGTCGGGTCACCTCATCTCAGATTCGCTCCCTCAGAAAAACGCTAAGCCTAGCTCTCTTCAAAGCTCGCTGAGCGACTTTAATCTAATGGACCAGCCGTGCCGAAGTGTCCGCGTATCAGCTCCGTATTTCATGACATGAGACGCAGGTGTTATGCATAGTTTTCATGTAATATTAAAGTACCCATGAGAAACAATTTCATTCATGTAAAAATGAATTTCATTAGTGTTACATAAAAATCGACACGAATGAAGCGACACAAATGTCATTTTTAACGAAATCCTAAAGTTTTGTTTAAGGAATTATTCCAGACACCAACAGAAAGTATATCGAAACATGCGTGTTTATGTGGCTAACCATCAGGCAATGAATTGAATTTTTAGCTAAAATACTTTTAATATAGTAATAATAAACACGAATGAATTTTTTTTTGTCTAAACACTGAAATCAAAACTAATGTTGATATCCTAGCAAAATGAAGCGCGTGGCGCGTACCGTCACCTAGGTGTCTTCGAGTGCGACTGATGCTGTACTAGGTTGCATGGAAGGTTCCACAGAAAACCGACAGGAATGTTTGTAAATGGACAGTTATGTATGGTCTACACTAATGAGTGAAAAAACGGGGTCGCACATTCAAGCCCCGGGAAATTATATTTCTAGATTGTGCTTATTAAAACTACAGATGCTGTCTGACTATACGTTTATCAAAGTGTTAGGGGAAAACAAAAAACTAAGATTTCCCCAAGGAATTAATTTAAAAAAATATGTTTTGATGAACAACCCGAAATGGAACCACGTACCACAAATGAAAATATGGACTTTTTTGCAATATTGTTCGAAATGTTTAACAGATAATGTAATATTACTGCTTGCGTCATATAAATAATTAGCCTAAGTACTTAATGAAACAAAAACATGGCAATTCAATGGCATATTTTTGAAGTTATTTCACGGAACATGTTTTTCGAACCCGCGTGTAAATGAGCCTCTACTAGTGTAATTAATCATTAAACACCGAATTCTTTTTTATTCTTACAGTTCTTTTATTGTTATACAGATATTTTTGTAAAAAGTTGTGCAAATATTGGTTGTAATATTGGACAAAATAAAAAAAATACCATAGTAAATTTTAGTACTACGCGACTCCATGACTACTATGTTCTAAATATTACTCTGTGTGAAAGTGTTAGAAGCATTAATACCGCAGCGCGTGGGAAAGGGACAACTATACAGCCAGCCACGTGTCTGATTTCTTCCGATTTTTTTTAGAAAATTACAATTTTAGCACGTTTTAGGATAATTTTTACCATTAATGCATTCTATTATCAAAGATCGATTTATTACTTACCGGAAATACGAAACTCCATCCTTTTTTTGAGTGGTTAAAGTGTTGTTCTTGCACTTTTTTACGGAGCACTTCGGCATAATGACGCTAGGCCGGTTCGCGCGCGACTGGGAGCGAACAAGTGCTTAAACCGTTTTTAAGCACTTGTTTTGCGGGACATTTTTTGAGCGCTGTCGGTGTATCTAGGGTATTTAATATCGTTGTTTATGACCCCTCAATTGATGACATCATGGCGACCATTTTCCTTTATTTTGATTAGGAAAAACAAAATGGCCGCCATTTTGATTATTTTTTGATTTTTAATTTTTTAAAAAAAATATTTTAAATCCTTCCTGTATGCAAATACCAGTCATTTGGTATCAATAAAGTCATTATTAAATGGTCTACAAGTTAAAATTATATAATTTAAATTATATTCTACTGTGTTCTAACTGTATGCGAGGGAAAATACAAGTGGAATGAAATTGGGTAATTAAAACTAAAAAATCAAATTAAAAAAAATAAACAACTTGTTGCTTTAGTTGTCCACTTTAAATTAACCTGTTACTATTAAGCAATAAACACATTAAATAACATTCACACCTTTACATAATAAAATATCAAGTAAATCAACAATTTCTGCATACAGTCACAGCGCCCGGCGCGCGAACATTTTAAAAAGATTGACAAAACTCCCATCGGTTTCAAATGTTCGCGCGCCGGGCGCTGTCATTTGCTAGTCGCTGGTTTGTTCTACCAACCTAACAAACTAATAAAACACAACGAATCGTCAAACAAACGAAAACAGACTTTAAATACGGGCGATAAGGAATTGCCTTCTAAAGGCAGCCCATCAAACGTCGACCATCATGGCGCTGCCTTTAGAAGGCAGGCCATCAATTGAGGGGATAACTTAATAATGTAGGTTGATGTGGTAGAAATACTAGAAAGAGCATAGGATAGTTTTTATTTGCACGAACACTGTATGGCATAGTATAGATGAGTATACATAGTGATGATGATGATAAAGTGGACTAAACATGAATGAATGAAAATACAATTGAACTAATTAATGAACGAGTGAACAGATAAATTAATAGATGGAGGTAAACTACTGAGTCTGACAAATGAAGGAACGAATTAATAAATATTTTAGTAAAATAAAGAATTTTTAATGATTCCGCTACATCTAATGCCATGGGGCGGTGACAGCGCTCTCTCGAGAGCTGTAGCGAAAAAGCGAGGTTTAATAATTTATAGCGTTTAGCCGTTTCGAAAGACTCCCGCGCAGGTACTGCAACCGGCTGCGTTTGCGCATCTTGTTCATGATATGAGATAGAACGTTTATTCAAATCAAATCAAAATCTTCTTTATTCATGTAAACTTGTATAAAGTATTTATGAATCGTCAATTACACAGAGTGACTCTACCGCCGGATTCGCAATGTCGTTATCGCCGAGAAGAACTAACAAGAAACTCGACAGTTACTCTTTTCAATCGCCACAGTACTTTAAGTTTAATTAAAATGGGCATCGAAAACAATCAACAACAGATTTTAGAAAGCATAACGCACTTTGTCGCAAACAAAAACAAACATTTAAGTTTCTTCAAAATTTGTTTCACAGATTTTTTTTTCATTTTTAGTTTAGAGGTTTTTTGTCACCTTCGTCATTTTTTTCCGGTGGAGACTGCGTTTAAGTACCATGGCCGCAAACTTCTTGAATACCGGGTGGGAATTGCGCAGAACACGAATTTTGACACGCCTGCGTGCGCGCTATTGGTCACGCGAACGTGCACGAACTTTCCCCCTCTCCATCGACCGATGTTCAACAGGTTTGCCGGTACCTGTACCTTTAAGTCCACCCGAAGAAGGATGAGCCGGTGTAAATATAAAATCACACATCGACAAATCAAGCTACTAACAAAGCTAAATCCTTTAGCGGGTTCCGCAAAAAAAAAAAAGAAGACCACAGCCACAATGCCAACGCCGCGCTCTAAATAAAAATCAAAATGTTTTGTGAAATTTTTAAAATTGGAACGGGCGGAAGCGCATTCCACGGCCGCACTCGGTCTATTTCGGTCGTGTTCGCTTTGCTCTATAAAGTGTGTTTTTTTTATTAGAGTTCAAACTAATATTAGTTTAGTAATTTTTGATAGTTGTGGAATTTTAGTGGGAATTTTAGAATTTGTTGTTTTTTTTTTAAGTCATTGACTTTCCCTTTTATGTAATAGTTTTTATTAACAAGTCCAGTTATTACATTGGGAGCGACTGCCATCTCAAGAAAAGCTCTTTCTTAAAGGCAGGCAGCGCGTTTATTATTCCTCACTTACCATCACTTACTTCTTCTTCTTAGCGAGTCGATGGCTTAATTTTACCAGACCAGTACACCGCTACCCGAACAGTATTAATGTTAGCGCGCAGCAAGTCTTCCTGAACACATGTGTCAGGGCACGCGGGACAAGAAAGCAGATGGGCCATGGTTTGCGGGGAGGCACCAAAATCTCATGTGTTTTTGGCTGGTTCTATGTATCCCCCCCAGTTCGTCAGGTTTTTCTTGCAACGGCCGACTTGAGTCCTCAATCTGTTTAGGGTCTTCCACGTTTGCCACGGCAGGACATGGCCGGGTGCTAAGCACTCACGAGGGGGGTATAGAGACAGTGGGTGTTCCACCTTCCACTTTTCTCTCCTAACTGTGCCGCAAGATTGTTTGCCCGCTGTTTCATCTATACTAATATTATAAAGAGCTTAGATTTGTTTGTTTGTATTGAATAGGCTTCGAAACTACTGAACCGATTTGGAAAATTCTTTCACAGTTGGAAAGCCACACTATCTCCGGGTGATATAGGGTGATTTTTAATCCCGGAAATGTGGGGAGATGGGGCGGATATTTGATAAAAGAAATTACTTGCGGGTGAAACCGCGGGCGGAAGGCTAATAAAAATAATTATTACGACTACGGAACCATTCTCCCATTTCTCCCGTTGTTTAGTTTACAAAGTCGTGTTCTTTCTATCCTAGTAAAGGTTTGTTTTGACGGGAATCGAATTAGCGTTCTGGCCTAAGATGCAGGGTGACTCATCTCACTGTATAGCGAGTGTTCGTTAGGTGAGTCACTAGGAACTTATAGTAAAACTATTGAACCGATTTGAAAAATTCTTTCACTGTTGGAAAGCTACACTATTCCCGGGTGACATAGGGTACTTTTGATCCCGGAAATGTAGGGGGAAAGGGGGGAATAGTAGAAAAAAGAAATTACGCGCAGGTGAAATCGCGGAGGCGGCCGCTAGTCTATACTAATAATAATATTATAAAGAGAAAAGATTTGTTTGTTTGTATGTTTGTTTGTTTGTTTGAATCGAATAGGCTCCGAAACTACTGAATCGATTTTAATGATTCTTTTACTGTTGGAAAGCTACACTATCCCCTGTGAACATAGGGTACTTTTGATCCTGGAAATGTGGGGGAATGGGGAGTATATTTGAAAAAAGAAATTGCGTGCGGGTGAAATCGCGTAGGCGGCCGATAGTAATAAATAAAATAGAAAAAGTAAGTATCAGCCTATTAATGTCCCACTGCAGGGCAAAGGCCTCCATCCTTGAAATCAAGTTATCGCTACAATGATGGGTATTGGCTTAATCACCACGCTTGCCAAATGCGGATTGGTGATCACAAACCTGAGCTGTGTCCGAAAAAACCGACACAAAGTTTGCTCGACCTGGGAATTGAACCCAGGACGCCGAGATCTCGGCCCGGTACTTAAACCACTAGACCATCGAGACGTTAAATAAAATAGAAAATTCACATAAAACCGTCAGGATGTAAGTCTGTCAGTCATCAGATGAATAACATCTGGTGCAATAGAATGCACTCAATAAAAACAACACTGCTATTATTGTTGACGATTTTATTTGTATTAACATTAAATATATTAGTAGGGATTAGGGAATGCAATCCCGCACCAAAATTTCAATTGCTGGATCCCGCGGGATTGAGAGGTTCAATCCCGCGGGATCCAGGTATTTGCGGGATCCCGCAAGTTTTTTGAAAGTCATTGAGAAAAGAGAGGAATCCTGTATCATAAACGAGTCTATAGAACTTAAAATGATACTAAAAAATATTATTGAATGAAACTATTTATTAAGTGATCAAATCATCAATTAAACAAACTAAAAATTTCCAATGTTCCAGCTGAAAGGAACAAATCCAATTATGTCGTGATACTACATCATGTTTCCGTACGATTATATTTCATAGATACTCTTTTCTGGAACTTTTAAAACTTGGGAACAAACAGGACACTATAACAGCACCTTATCATCAGCCTGTTACAGTCCACCGCTGGACACAGGTCTCCCAATGCTCGCCACTTTGTTTGATCATCAGGTACCGAACACAACATCTTTTTTGCGGAGGAGAACGTTTCTTCTACTCACCATAGCCGTAAGCTAGCGACGCCTGCGGCCGTCTGTGAGTTGAGGCTCGGGACTAAAGCCGTTCGTCCCACTTCCCACTAAACTCCCCCGGATTCCCCTTCACACCCGATTGGAACGAACCGTCAATCTGTCGCTATTGACCAGTCAACCGAACACAACACCTAACTACCTATATAAAATCTATTTCTGTCAATCATCAATCAATCAAATGTATGTCGCTGCGCAGTCCCGCAAATCCCGCACGATTTAGGCGCGGGACTGGTCCCGCAAAAATGGTGCGGGATCCAGGTATTTCGGGATCCCGGTATCCCGGTATTGCATTCCCTAGTAGGGATGTCTCGAGTCTATGGAATTTGAATGGAATGGTCAAAACGTGCCATATACCGTTTATTGTGTTGTGTTTAACTTACTGTAACGCCCAATGGTTGACTGGTAGAGAATGCCTTTCGGAATTAAGTCCGCCAATTGTACTTGTTTTGTGCAATAAAGTGTAACTAAATAAACAAATACTCTTATGTGTATCCGGATTCGCTCTTGAATTCATGAAAACTTGGCTTCTAAAACAAATTAATGAGTTTTTTTTTCTTTTATCAGAGAATCTTCTATCTTCCAAAATTTAAATAGTTTATGCTAAGGAAAACCCCTAAGCGTTTCGTTTTGAGGTACAGCATACAAATCATAATCCTTATTGAATTCCAAAATGTTAACATGTTGAGTAAAACAAAGTCCAGTTTGGTCACTTCAGATGCCGGCACCCTTAAAAAGTTTAAAAGTATCAGCCCTTAAAGTATCAGCCTATTAATGTCCCAGTGCAGGGCAAGCAAAGCCCATCCTTGAAATCGAGTTATCGTTACAATGATGGGTACTGGCTTAATCACCACGCTTGCCAAATCTGGTGATCACAAACCCGAGCTGTGTCCGAAAAAACCGACACAAAGTTAGCTCGACCCGAGAATTGAACCCAGGACCCCGAGATCTCGGCCCGGTACTTAAACCACTAGGCCATCGAGGCGTTACAAAAGTTAAAATAAGAAAAAAATAAGTATAATAATTGTGTGTCTCTCTGTTTAGACTCTAAACACTAGACGATAAGTTCAACCCTGGGTAGTGGGGTCGTGAGGAAATCCCGTGGTAAACCAATGCTTGTTGCCGCGTGGGCACGCCTAGGGCTTCCGATACGTCCGGCCTTCGACCCCCACTGCACGCTGGGGTTATTTATAAACTAGAATAAAACTTAACTTGTAAACCCGTCCGCCTCCGTGGAACAGTGGCTAAGCCGCTCGGGTATAAAACCCGGAGGTCGTGGGTTCGATTCTGGGGTCTGGTTGGTGGTAGGGCTTTTTCACAGTCCGACTGGCTAGCTACAACCCCCACAGGTAAAATCAGCCGCCATATTAGCTTACCCGTTGTCCTAGGTGGGCGACGCGACGCGACGCGACGCGACGCGACGCAAAGCGACGTAATGCGACCAATACTTCACGCGACGTGTGTCCTATGTCCGTAACGCGACGCGACGCGACGCGACGCAAAGCGACGTAATGCGACCAATACTTCACGCGACGTGTGTCCTATGTCCGTGCGCGCAAACGCGGCAGTAGTGTTTTAACCATGGGCAAATATACTGCTTTATTACTAGAAAATTCATATTTTAAATACTTAGCCCTGCAGAAACTTCGTAAACAAAGAAGAAAGTCAACAAATATTATATATTTAGAGCGAAATAAATTTGGAGAGTTTCATCATCTATATCCTAAACTAAGAAATTATCCACGTTTGTTTAAAGAATATTGTGGTTTATTACCAAGCACTTTCGATTATATTGTTGCAGCTATTAAACCTACTATTCAACTATCTATAACCAATTTTCAAAAACCTATTTCTATTGAGGAGAGGTTGTTACTGACTTTGAGGTAAGAAATAAAACTGATACTAATATTTCTACTTTTAATTTTTAATGATAACATTTATTGTGATACATAATTTTGAGTGACATATTAAGGAGACGGGGTCTGGGCTGATAATGATTGTGGTGGTGTCTCAAATTTTGCTAACTCATCCAACAGCATTTTCTGTACGTTTGTTCGAAACAGAAGTTTATTTAGTGGCGGCAACTTTTTTAAGTATGGGCTTATAGATTTGAACCAATTCATATCTTCGTCATCCTGATCATCCATGTCCTTCTTTAGCAACATAATTTTCTCTCTTTCAATGTCCATAAATATTTCTGAAAAATCATTTTGTTTTTTCTGCTTTTTTCCTACATTAGCAGCTAGAGATTGATCATCACAGTTTTGTGGACACGAAGTGCCAATACTAGATTGATTCATCTGAGATGTTCCAGGAGTTGAATTATCATTTTCAGTTAATATCAAGACTGGATCAAATTGTTCTTCAGTAGCGTCATGTTCATGAGTGACAGAATTGCTATCATTTTCATGTTGTGTCTGAGTTACATTCCCTGTGCTGGTATTGCCTGATAATTCTGTGGAATCTGACAAAACAGACATAATTATGTCATCACTAGGCATATCAGTCTCTTCAAATAATGTCCTAGGAACGCTTGTAGCACTCTTACGTGGCTTTACAACTCCTTCTAAAAATTTCATCGCCTCAAAATATGGCCAGTCACCTTTGTATTCCCAACCACCATCTTCAGCGTCAGCACCAGATCGCCTTTTAGGGATTTTTTTCAATTCTCTTGCAAAAGAATCACGTAAATTTTTCCACTTTTTTTGGGCATCTTCACCTGTAGCAAAAAAAATAATTTTATTAAATTGTTTCAGATATTTGGTAACCGGCACGCCATTTAGAAAATTAGCATTCAGTTTTCGCATATCAAAAACAGCTGTAGGCAATATAGTGAAACAAGTTTGCGTAACTATATGGATAAGTTTAGTTCAAAAACACATGCCAATACCAACAGAGGACAAATTTAAGAATATAGCTAATGAATTTTGGCAAAAATGGCAATTTCCAAACTGCATTGGTTGCATAGACGGAAAGCATATCAGGATTAAAAAACCGAAAAAAGCGGTTCCATGTACTATAATTACAAAGGATTTTTTTCAATTATTTTATTAGCCATTACAGATGCAAATTACAAATTTATTATGGTTGATATTGGTGCATATGGTAAAGATAATGATGCTGGAGTATTCGATGCATGTTTGTTCCGTCATGCCATTGAAAGCGGGAAAATAAAAGTACCTGAAAAGGATTTTTTGCCAAATTCTAATATTAAAGCTCCGTTCGTGTTACTTGGTGACTCTGCATTTCCATTAAAAACTTATCTCCTAAAACCATTCCCAGATGCAAATACAGTTCCGGGAGATGATAAAGACCGTTATAATTACAGACTGTCACGTGCCAGAATGGTTGTGGAGTGTTCCTTTGGGTCTATAGCATCAAAATTTGGAATACTTAGCAGACCTATAGCTACCGATGTCGATAATGCAATTCACATCGTAAAAGCCATAACTGTAATTCATAATATTGTACGAGATCTGGAAGCTCACTCTAATGAAACTTCCTGTTCAGCTACTTTTCAGAGGCAACAATTTCTTCAAAGATCACGACGGTATAATGCTTCAACTCGAGAAGCTTTACAGATAAGGAATATTTTTTTAGAATTTATTAAAAACAACTAGCATGAGTGAATGTATTTAGTCTTTATTATTAGTTGTATAATTAACTAGCTTACCCGGCAAACGTTGTTTTGCCCTACGCAACCATAACCTTAACATATCACTCTTTTTTAATAAAGTTCACCCAATTTTTTTTCTGTTTTTCATTTATTATCCTATTCCCGACAAAGACAAATCCAAAATCACAAAAATCATAAAAATTGGTTCAACCGTTCTTGAGTTATAAATGGTTATAACTAGCACGACTTCATTTTATACTAGCGGCCGCCCGCGGTTTCACCAGCGTTGTTCCCGTTCCCGTGGGAATTGATCATAATCCTTTCATAACGGATGTCTACATCATAACATGCACCTGCATGCCAAATTTCAGCCCCAGGTGCGAGGAATCTAAAAAAATTTGTTGATGTCACTAATTGGACCACCCTGTATATAGATAGATCTTTGAATTATGTAGGTAGATACTTACTAGTGCATCCAAGACCATCAGCAACTTTCTTCCACCCTCTTCTTGACAATACGCGATTTCTGTAATCTTTATGCCTTTTATTCCATAAAAGTTTTTCTTCGCGTACAGCATGAATGAGGAGGTCTAGATCTAGATCCATATTATTAATTTGCTTTAAATTAAATTATTAAATAAAAATCTCTTCTTTTGCGATTTTAAAAGAAAGTACCTACCTATATTTTCAATGACAATCAATATCAACAAGACAGTTTTTCTAGCAATTGTCAAATCTGTCAAAAGTGTATTCATACTCCTTCACAAAAATTCCTTTGCAAATGTCAAGCCGTCGCGCGTCGTCGCGTCTTGTCGCGCAAAAAACAAGTCCGCATTACGTCGCGTGTCGTCGCGCACTGACTAACGCGACAACGTAGGCCACTATCATACACAACGACCATTTGACATTTACGCGTCGCGTCGCGTCGCGTCGCGTTGCCGCGTTTGTCGTTTACCTAGGACAACGGGTGAGGCTTTGTTCCGGCAGTATTAATGTGGGAGCCAGTACACTTGAAATCGAAGGCTCGAAGATCGGATGAGTGTATAGTCTGGCAGCACATTGAGCGACGCTTCCTGGTGAAGTGTCCCTAAATGGAATAAGCCGCAGTGGCCGCTTACCATCAGGTGGCCTGCGTGTCTGTCTGCCAACCATCTGCCAACTGACCTAGTATAAATAAAAAATATGTAAGACTTGTAAACTTATGAATGCGTCGATGGTCTAGTTGTAAGTACCGGGTCCAGATCTCGGGATCCTGGGTTCAATTCCCCGGTCGAGACAACTTTGTGTTGTTTTTTTTCGGACTCAGCTTGGATTTGTCCGAAAAAACCAACACAAAGCTGACTTGAGGCTTGAGTCAGGGTACCCGGGGATGAGCTGGTCAATAGCCATAATGCTGGCAACGGCTCGTCCCAATCGGGTGTGAAGAGGAAACCGGGGGTATCCACTCATCATATTCCTGTTCTGTTCCCAATTTATTTGGCTAGCTACAACCCGAACAGGTGAAACCTGCCGCCATTAAAACTCTGGCTGTGTTCCGACAAAATCATCGTGGGAGCTAGTGCACTTAAAATCAAGGGCTGGTCAATAGCCACAAGGCTGGGCACCGGCTCGTCCCAATCGGGTGTGACGGGGAAACCGGGGAAGTTTAGTGGGTAGAGGACAATTTAGTCTCGAGTCCCACACACGGCCGGGGGTCTAGCTACCCTGCGGTTATGGTGCATAAACGCATTCTCCTCCGAAAAAAAGGCCTTCGAATAAAATATGCGTTACAAATAATATTTAGTGTAAGTATTGCGGTAGTGATGTGGGTCACAAGTGTTATGTCACATTCACGGTCAGGGTTCGTTGACCGGCGGCCATCTTGTCTCGAATATCGGCCGCCTGCAAAAAATATAACGGTTTAATATCTTGGCCATGATCTGGGGGCCCTCTGATCGAATCTCTGGTCGAACGGAATGTGTTATGACTTTCAACAATGTTATGAATAAATAATAGTAATGGAGTATGGACTAAACTAAACATGAACTATGAGTGTGAAATAACTTTTTTAAATACACAATTAGAATCACAGACCGATACAAGCAGACATGATCATGGACACAAATGTTGTAACGTGCCGTCGTGTAGGTATCGAACCCGCGACCTCTTGGTGTGATATCTAGCCTACTTCTCGACCAGTTGCCGAAGTTAGGGTTAATAAAATTAATTAAGACCGGTTCGGTCTAATGATTGTGTTGGATTTTTTTCAAATACTGCTCAGGTTTTTGATCACCAATCATTTGGCAATCGTGGTTATTAGTAACAGTACCTATCATCGTGGCGATGACTTTATTTCGAAGCGCGAAGGCCTTTGCTTTGCAGTGGGACAATAATTAGGCAGATCCTTTATTCTTCACACATTGCCGAGCCATTTGGTGTAATGGTCGAGAAGTCGGCTATTACACCAAAAGGTCGCGGGTTCAATCCCCGCACGGTACAATACAAACATTTGTGTGCATGAACATGTCTGTCTGTATCGGTCTGGGTGTTTCTATGTATAATATGTATGTATTTACAAAAAAATATATATAAGTAATGTTTATCCGTTGCCTGGCACCCATAGCACAAGCTATAACACTTAGGTTGGGGCTAGATGGCGCTGTGTGAATAATGTCCAGGCATTTATTTATTTATTGCCGTCTAGCCCCAAACTAATTACAGCTTTGTAACTATAATATACTGCTATTTTGTACCTCATTCGGCGAACTTAATACATAAACAAAACAACGTACAAACAGACATTTCTATAACTTTATTACCACTAAAGATTATTAGATTGCTCCTAATTTGCATTTGGATGATATAATAGGCTTACATTTAAACTGATACATATACCTTTCCGGGCGATTTTAAACTTTAAAAGTAAGAGAATAAGATAGTTTTTTATATAGTACAAGATTCTCGTATGACCGGTATAATTATGGTAGACACAAAGCTCCTTTGTACGTGGTTATTAAGGTCATTGACCTTCAAAAGTGGTCGGTGGCCATAGATTACACAGGTCAACAAATGGGGAACAAATTTTTGGTGCTGGCAACCCTACCATATTATTTGATAATGGGCGTGATACTGAGTCTTAAACAAGTTTTTAAACGTCAATCCTACGTATAGTTTTTGAACTACCCTCAGTTAAAAAAATACACCATTTTCACATGTTTAATGTACTTGCATTTTGTCAATTAGTGTATTAATTCAATTTTATCGATACGACACCGTGTATGAGGAGTTGTTTAATTGGTCCGTATACAATTTGCTACAATTGTGGTACATTTGTATTGAAAAAATCAGAAAAACCATAAAAGCCTTCGTGAAAAAGGTGTATTTTGACAATTTTAAGATCAAAATCAAAGAGTTTTACCGGCCGTGGCTACCAAAAATCGCTTGAAAGTTGTGTGTTGAACATTTAAGACATTAGGCAAGTAGCAAACGAGTACATTTGAAGTACAGTGTACCAATGATTTGGACAGAACCGAAAAACCACTTGGATGACTGCTATTCCTATTTAATGAAATTTCATGGCATAAATAGAAAAAAACTTACATTTCCTAACTTGACATCTGCTAAAAGGCCCGTACCACACTCAGACAATACTATAGGAATGGAACAGTCAGATTCGTCTGTTACAGTCATGCCAGGCAGTCGTTTTGAATAAACAAGTCATACATTACACAAAGTTTCCAGGTTTACGTGCAGATAAGAAAAAAAGGGATCTTCGAAGGTCCTCAATTAAGGACCTTAATCAAAGATAACAATTTTATAGACCTTATGAATTATTTGGAATCAATGGCTTAGATATCGTTCGTCCAAGTTGTTACAAAATTATTAGGTAAAGGGAAGACAGAAAACTCTGTGGAATCAGGACAGGATCTTTCAGATGGCATTAAAAACCTTGGATGTGACATGAATATACAAGAACACTACCTGCACAGTCATTTGGACACGTTTCCTGATAATCTTGGTTCCTATAGAGAGGAACAATGAGAATGTTTCCACTAAGGTGTAAAAAGTGATTGAAGATATATACCAAGGTCGCTGGGATGAGTATATGATAGGTGATTATTGTTGTAGTAACACACGGGGGTGTCATGAATACGTATATAATAAAAAAAAACAAAAAAAGAAGCTTCATTCCTGTAAAGATACGCGAATGAATCTTTAAATACTGCTTATTTTTATTAAATTAACACATATGTTGTATCTCCAAAACTACACGTAGGATTAAAAAAATAAGTATGCAGTTTTAATCTGGGTACACAATATACTGAAATTCAGTAATTGTTTTCGCGGCACCAAAATCACTGTTGACCTGTGTTATGGATTGACAGAAGGTACAAATTGGGTGTGGCGTCGTTTGATGCCTAACTGCGATGGTATTTGGTAATGGTGGGTATGTTTAAGTGTTACAGTAACAGTAACATGCACGTTAGAATTTATGGTAATTATCATAATATTTTTCTCGGTTTTCATGCCATATAATTATATATTTGTAATTTTCATTTTTCGTGTATACAATTTTTTATTTGTATACTATCATTCGTTTAGTCATCAACTGTTATTTAAAAATATATTATATTAGTAAGATATTTAATATTCACTCTTAGTGGAACCTAATTTTTCTTAACCGTTACACCATATCGGTCGTCAAATAATCAAATTGTATTCGATGTTAAATTATTAAAACAGAGTGATAACATTCTCTTCTTAGTGTCCCTTCTGTATCATCTTAGTTTAATAATCTATGTCCTGGGTGTAATATCTCATTCATTAGAAGGCATGTCTTAATAAATCAATAACTCTGGTTCCGCCTAGGCCAGTGGGGGAAAGTAGGATTAGTGACGTCATAGTACGACTAAGTCTAAGTCGACTGTGAGTAGTAGGTATCAGGTATGTCACGAACGTTGCGAATGGAGTTCGATTTCCGGGTCAGAGATCAATACTCGATTCCAACAACTGCGTATCTATATAAATAAAGATGAATTGCTGTGCGTTAGTCTCGCTAAAACTCGAGAACGGCTGAACCGATTTCACTAATTTTAGTCTTGAAATATTCGTGGAAGTCCAAGGAAGGTTTAAACGATGAGAAAATATGGAAAAATTGCTAGGAAAACACTAAAAACGACAATTTTATTTTACCATACAAACTGTTCTTACCTGTCAAATGAAGTGATACGAAGTTCACCGGGTCAGCTTGTTTAATAAATAATTAAATATTTATCTCTGGACATTATTCACACAGCGCCATCCGGCCCCAAACTAAGCATTAGCTTGTGCTATGGGTGCCAGACAACGGATAAACATTACTTATATACTTTTTGTTTGTAAATACATACATATTAAACATAGAAACACCCAGACCGATACAAGCAGACATGTTCATGCACACAAATGTTTGTACCGTGCGGGGATCTAACCCGCAACCTCTGGTGTAATAGCCGACCTCGACCATCTCACCAAATGGCTCGTCACCAGATCAAAATCATCGAGGTTTTATAAATAAACAGTTTCGCATTTACAAAGCCAGTAGGTATTTGTAATTAAAATGACATCACTTATTATAATGTTTTAAAATAATGAGGTAATTATTTAAATTTATACAAATAACCTATTACCTTATCAATAACAGTAAATGTATTTGAACTGAAAAATAATTATCAGTTTGAATTGTATCCGAGTCGGTAATAGTGGTTACAAGGTGGATTTGACTGTGAAAGTGGATTATAAGTGGATATGTTGCCTGAAAACGTGGTTTTGTCGTTATTTTATTTACTATACACGGTCTTTTATGTCATAGTAAGTTAATTAATGTATATTGGTTAATTAGAATTAAATTAAGTTAAGTTAAATGATTGATAACAATGCATGCTTATTTTCGTTTGGTCGCATAGTAAATAACTTGTACATAGTTTTGGTAGCCGAGTGTTTTAAATCGCTTTACATGGTTCAAATTCTATATTATGCGTGTTTACCACTAGCTCCTCTAACGACTCGATGGTCCTGGGTTCAATTCCCGGGTGCTAACTTTGAGTCGGTTTTTTCGGACACTGATCGGGTTGTGATCACAGTGGGACATTAATAGGCTGATACTTTACCACTAGCTCGGCGGTTACGGAAAACACGTGAGGAAACCTGCACGGTCGAATGGCTGTGTAGCCATGATCCAATTGGTCTGGTTCCCCTGTCAAGGGTTATGGAGGTCAGATGACAGTCGCTGCAATGTGATAACTGGACTTACCAAGTCCTGCAACATGCTGCAAGCTTACCTTTTTTTTTTTCTCGGAGGAGAATGCGTTTATGCACCATAACCGCAGGCGCTAGACCTGCGGCCGTGTATGGGACTCGAGAGTAAAGCGTCCACTACTCACTAAATTCCCCCGGTTTCCCCTTCACACCCGGTTGGGACGAGCCGGTGCCAGCCTTGTGGCTATTGACCAGCCCATCCCCGGGTACACCGACTTGAGAGGCCTCAAGTCGGGGTGGCGCCTAGGGAGGGCCACCTGAGAAACGAGGTGACCCCCAGACTTGGCTCGGGTGACCTGTGCAATGCGGGCGTTGGGGAGCTACCCCCGCACGCAGGTCAACCCTCAGGCTTGAGAAGGCGCGCTACGTGAGCACGCCTTCTCCGTTCCGGGTCGCAAGCGTACCTTGATCGGGACAAAACACTCGAAGAAAGAAGGTCATTGTCTATTACTCTCGTGCGCTTCAAGATGGCGTTCAGCCTACTTACGCCTTCTATACTAATTGTGGTATTATGCATGTCTTTGAAATTCGCATTGGTACTTATTATAATGTGGGTGGGTGTAGGGATGCCCCTATTCGCAATTCCACTGAGTAAATTAAAGTAAATATTAAGGTAGAGTTGCTGTATCTTGTTTTATATAGAATCAGAATCATGTGAAGCAAGGCAACTAAAAGATATTAAGATGTTCACAGTATTTTTAATGCGAGATTAGTCGTCAGACAGGCACACAGTGTTGATAAGTGGCCACTACGGTCTATTACGTTGAGCGACACTCAAGAGGCGTCGCTCAATGTGCTGCTACACCTCTGATGTCGGACTCGGAGAAAGTAATTTGACGAGCATATTTGCAAAAAAAAAAGTATATAAGTAATGTTTATCCGTTGTCTGGCACCCATAGCACAAGCTAATGCTTAGTTTATGGCTAGATGGCGCTGTGTGAATAATGTCCAGAGATATTTATTTTATTATTATTTAATTTAACTGGTTGGTTGAAGAACTTTTTTTGGGTTTAATTACACACTAGCCTTCCGCCAGCGGCTTCGCTCGCGTGTACTATACGTTGTCCCGCAGGAATGTGATATTTTTACCGCTTAGTCCGCTTACTGCCAACTGACGTTGTATAAAAAAGAAACAAAATTGCTCGAAAGGCAAGCGTAATGGTTAAAGAAGCCTGATTGTAAATTCATCGATATTTCGTTTTACTGGCAACCCTATCAAAGCGTACTTGTGTAGACTAAATCCGCGTACTAATTGTACAGTTGAGAGTAGGTAGGTACGGACCATTGTCTATCGCCATTACGAGGCGTCTTCACACGAATTACGCAAGACGGAATGATCTTTGGGAACGGTTTGCGCTTTTTGTGTGATGCAAGGCTAGCCTTGATGGATGGGTATTGTGATTAGATTAAAATAGAAGGCGAAATCATATTCATCCTTTAGTATCCTTCTACAAAATAATGCGTTAGAAAGGGTTGCGATAACATTATTTCAAAAATTTGTTAGTCTGGCGTTATTTAATCTTATTTCTTCGTCCTTAAAAAACCCAATGTGGCTGCGGTTTGCTAGAAAAACAAATTTTGTTCAATGTTATTTATCCGGCTCGAAGGACCAACAATTATTTTTCATCATCTAATGAAATTGTATTGATTATAAGTTATTTGTTTGTAAAAGGTATTAATGTCTTCTTTTTCCATCTTTTCAGATACACAGAGCAGCTATGGCGGAGACAGACACGGAGACGCTGCCCAACGGCACTGGAGCGCTGTCTGAGGAGGAGGAGCGGCTGAAGCAGCGGCCGGCGGACATCGATGCTGTGAGTTCATTGAATATTAAGCAACTCTACTCTCTAGGTCCGGTGGATGGGTGACCAGAGATGAGAGGACTCGCTACAGCGACGGGGTATTGTTAGGGGTGTCGAAGCGACTGTAACAATGGCCAGTAGACATCGATTAGAACATGATTAGTTAAGCACGTCCGGTTAGAATTAAATGGGTGATTGAAGATAAAAAAACTTCCTTGAGCTCGTAATTTCTGAGTTATTAATGTTCTCCTAACAAAGTTTTGACTACAAACAAACGGTATACGACTTAAGTGAGTGCGCAAACATAGACTCAGTTTCTTTTCCCTCAGCTTAGCAAAAGCACTAATTTCAGATATTTCAAAATAGTACGAGTATAGAAGTAATAGTCTCAATACAATCCTAATTATAAATAAACCAACGTAGCCGGCCAATTAACTGTGTCATGTGTCAATAACATGGCAAGCGGTTATTCAAACGCGGTATCGATTCCTTGTTGAGCTTAAATATTGGTCCTTCGAGCCGGATAAATTTCATTAAGTAATATGGAAGCCACATTAATAATCCTTCTGTATGTTCCCCAGGACGTTCGCGAGATGGAGCGCCGCAAGCGCGTCGAGGCGCTGATGAACTCGAAGCTGTTCCGCGAGGAGCTGGAACGGGTGCTGGACATCAGGGAGATGGTGGGGGGTCGGCTGCATTCCGCCACGCACACTTTCAACAGCCACAGGGTTAGTATTGACAGATTAAACCAAGGCTCGGAGTGACATTATGCTGAGTAGTGGCCTTTTAAGTTCCTGCTTAAAATTGTATATCTGTTCTTTTTTATATCTGTTGGTACTTAATCAGAAGTTTTCTTTCTTAAGTCATGTCTTAACTGTATATATGATCTCTCCAGGGCCCAGCGTGCGTGCTCCCAATCAACGACATCCGAGGGATAGAAGGAGTGGGTTACGAGAAGGGGGAAAAGATTCTCCGCTGCAAGCTGGCTGCAGTTTACCGGTTGGTCGACCTGTTCGGATGGACGCAAAGTAAGTTTCATACGATAGAACACGCAAGCAACCCCAAATCATTAAAATCTGTTCACATAGTAAAAAGTTATGGGATAACACACAAAAGAAAAAACATACAGTCGAAAAATGACAAAAGTTCTCCTACCACCGACTGCCATGGAAAAAGCAATATCAATCGCGCTTATTTCTATAGCGGTGTATTACAAATCCTTATACAGTCTCAAGTAAAAGCCGAAATGCCGGTGAAACAACGTTGATCGGGCGGTCAAACATGATTATAAATCAGGGGTATTCCATTTAAAATACAAAAACTTGTGTCATCTAACTACTTTTATATAAATTTGTGGCTCCCCCATCTATCCCATCTATCACAAATTATAAATTATGTGCAAATTAATATACAATCTGGCTACTAAGACTCGACATTGTCCATCGATCTGATTGTGGAAGAAAAATAATCTAGTCACAGGTGGTCAAAGATCAACATAAAAATGTTACGTAAAACTTTCTCCTTCCAGCTGGCATCAGCGGTCAGATAACAGCTCGCCTGAACACGGCAGTAGAACAGGTCCTCACGACTCCGCGCGGCCTGCTGCCTCACGAGGTGACGGCGTCCTCGCTCGTGAAGGTCGACATGCAGGGCGTGGTGCAGGACCAGGGCACCACCAACTTCCCCGTCAACGTGGACGGTGAGTGTTCAGTTCATCACCAGTTAGAGACCACGCAAGTCAAGTTGTTTGCGAAGAAGAATCTTGCAGAAGGAGGCAGCGGAGCAATGGACATCTAGCAGTTCCCTAGTCTCTGCAAACTCGGACTCTGGAGTTGACTTCAGTTCATCATCAATTAGAGACTACGCAGGTCAAGTTGCTTCTTTTGCGTAGAAGAATCTCGAAGAAGGAGGCACCGGAAAGCAAAAAACATCTAGCAGTTCCCTAGTCTCTGCAAACTCGGACTCTGGAGTTGACTTCAGTTCATCATCAGTTAGAGACTACGTAGGTCAAGTTGCTCTTTTTGCGAAGAAGAATCTCGAAGAAGGAGGCACCGGAAAGCAAAAAACATCGAGCAGTTCCCTAGTCTCTGCAAACTCGGACTTTGGAGTTGACTTCAGTTCAACATCAGTTAGAGACCACGCAGGTCAAGTTGCTCCATTTGCAAAGAATATCGTATAAGGAGACAGCAGAGCAAAGGACATCTAGCAGTTCCCTTGTTTTCTGTTAGTCTGCTTGTGGAGGTAGCCTCTTAACGTACGCATTGGACAAGGTCACTCAAACCATGTTTTGGGATTACTTAGTTTCTTTGGTGTAACTGCATAGGTGAGTGAGAGGCTTTAGTTTATTATTATCATCAGGTCAGACTATTAGTCTTTCTAGAATAGAGGGAGTAAGAGGACGATCATATAGGAAAGGGAGCAACTAGCTCCCTTTCTCTAGTCTTCGGGTAGTCTGCGTACGGCGGTAGTCGTTTGCATTGCACAATGTTTGGCTTTAGGTATCCATCCGATACAACCAGTCTTGACTTATATCCCTCTCTCTCATGCCACAGGGTTCTCGCTCCACGCGGCGGTGCACGCGGCCCGGCCCGACGTACGCTGCGTGCTGCACGTACGCGCGCCCGCCGCGCTGGCCGTGTCCAGCACGCGCCGCGGGCTGCTGCCGCTCTGCGCCGAGGCCGCGCTGCTCGGCGACATCGCCTCCCACGCCGTGCCGCACGGTGAGTGCTAGTGCTACACTCACACACACTGCCACACGTGCGCTGGCCGTGTCCAGCACGCGCCGCGGGCTGCTGCCGCTCTGCGCCGAGGCCGCGCTGCTCGGCGACATCGCCTCCCACGCCGTGCCGCACGGTGAGTGCTAGTGCTACACTCACACACACTGCCACACGTGCGCTGGCCGTGTCCAGCACGCGCCGCGGGCTGCTGCCGCTCTGCGCCGAGGCCGCGCTGCTCGGCGACATCGCCTCCCACGCCGTGCCGCACGGTGAGTGCTAGTGCTACACTCACACACACTGCCACACGTGCGCTGGCCGTGTCCAGCACGCGCCGCGGGCTGCTGCCGCTCTGCGCCGAGGCCGCGCTGCTCGGCGACATCGCCTCCCACGCCGTGCCGCACGGTGAGTGCTAGTGCTACACTCACACACACTGCCACACGTGCGCTGGCCGTGTCCAGCACGCGCCGCGGGCTGCTGCCGCTCTGCGCCGAGGCCGCGCTGCTCGGCGACATCGCCTCCCACGCCGTGCCGCACGGTGAGTGCTAGTGCTACACTCACACACACTGCCACACGTGCGCTGGCCGTGTCCAGCACGCGCCGCGGGCTGCTGCCGCTCTGCGCCGAGGCCGCGCTGCTCGGCGACATCGCCTCCCACGCCGTGCCGCACGGTGAGTGCTAGTGCTACACTCACACACACTGCCACACGTGCGCTGGCCGTGTCCAGCACGCGCCGCGGGCTGCTGCCGCTCTGCGCCGAGGCCGCGCTGCTCGGCGACATCGCCTCCCACGCCGTGCCGCACGGTGAGTGCTAGTGCTACACTCACACACACTGCCACACGTGCGCTGGCCGTGTCCAGCACGCGCCGCGGGCTGCTGCCGCTCTGCGCCGAGGCCGCGCTGCTCGGCGACATCGCCTCCCACGCCGTGCCGCACGGTGAGTGCTAGTGCTACACTCACACACACTGCCACACGTGCGCTGGCCGTGTCCAGCACGCGCCGCGGGCTGCTGCCGCTCTGCGCCGAGGCCGCGCTGCTCGGCGACATCGCCTCCCACGCCGTGCCGCACGGTGAGTGCTAGTGCTACACTCACACACACTGCCACACGTGCGCTGGCCGTGTCCAGCACGCGCCGCGGGCTGCTGCCGCTCTGCGCCGAGGCCGCGCTGCTCGGCGACATCGCCTCCCACGCCGTGCCGCACGGTGAGTGCTAGTGCTACACTCACACACACTGCCACACGTGCGCTGGCCGTGTCCAGCACGCGCCGCGGGCTGCTGCCGCTCTGCGCCGAGGCCGCGCTGCTCGGCGACATCGCCTCCCACGCCGTGCCGCACGGTGAGTGCTAGTGCTACACTCACACACACTGCCACACGTGCGCTGGCCGTGTCCAGCACGCGCCGCGGGCTGCTGCCGCTCTGCGCCGAGGCCGCGCTGCTCGGCGACATCGCCTCCCACGCCGTGCCGCACGGTGAGTGCTAGTGCTACACTCACACACACTGCCACACGTGCGCTGGCCGTGTCCAGCACGCGCCGCGGGCTGCTGCCGCTCTGCGCCGAGGCCGCGCTGCTCGGCGACATCGCCTCCCACGCCGTGCCGCACGGTGAGTGCTAGTGCTACACTCACACACACTGCCACACGTGCGCTGGCCGTGTCCAGCACGCGCCGCGGGCTGCTGCCGCTCTGCGCCGAGGCCGCGCTGCTCGGCGACATCGCCTCCCACGCCGTGCCGCACGGTGAGTGCTAGTGCTACACTCACACACACTGCCACACGTGCGCTGGCCGTGTCCAGCACGCGCCGCGGGCTGCTGCCGCTCTGCGCCGAGGCCGCGCTGCTCGGCGACATCGCCTCCCACGCCGTGCCGCACGGTGAGTGCTAGTGCTACACTCACACACACTGCCACACGTGCGCTGGCCGTGTCCAGCACGCGCCGCGGGCTGCTGCCGCTCTGCGCCGAGGCCGCGCTGCTTGGCGACATCGCCTCCCACGCCGTGCCGCACGGTGAGTGCTCGTGCTACACTCACACACTGCCACACGTGCGCTGCGTGCGCACAGACTACCACAAAGTCGCTCAAATACGCACAGACTCCCGCAAAAACTCACAGACACCTACAAAATCGTATACACTTCCACAAACTCGCACAAACTCAAAAGAAGTCACACAAACTCCTACAAAAGAAATACTTAGAAAAAATTGTCTATGCAATGTGGTCCTTCAA
The DNA here is from genome assembly GCA_949319885.1 of Mecyna flavalis. NCBI lineage: Eukaryota > Metazoa > Arthropoda > Insecta > Lepidoptera > Crambidae > Mecyna > Mecyna flavalis. The sequence goes on from OX439422.1 coordinate 1,525,931, forward strand.
TATAATTATAGTACTGTGATAACTTTTGATTATTTTGTACTTCACTCCTCTGTCACTCCAAAAGCCACCTAAATTAAGGTTATTATGTATCTAACGCCCGGTTCACACATGTCTCCGTTTTACTGTACCGTTTTATCGTGTACGTTTTTTTCGTTGATGGCTTTATGTATTACTGTATTTATACAGAATGCCATGTGTGAAGTCGCTCATATAACTACATACGCCATCGACGAAATAAAAACGTACACGATAAAACGGAACAGTAAAACCGGACAAGTCACTCACCTGATCGGTTTGTATAACAATAGTTTTAATTAAATATAAGATAATATGTTCTTTTGTTACTAAAAGTTTTAAGTTAAATAGTTGTTTAGATTTAAGAACTCATAAATCCGTTGTACTTGTACAAAAGATAAAGTAAAATATACTAATCCTTTATATACCTACAGGTGTCCTAGACAACGAGGAACGCGACAAGCTAGTCCGAGCGCTCGGCCCCTCCGCCAAGGTGCTGATGCTGACCAGCAACGGCGCCCTCTGCTGCGGCTCCACCCTGGAGGAGGCCTTCCACCAGGCCAGGAACCTGACTGCCGCCTGCGACGTCCAGCTACGCCTGTCCTCGCTGCCTCTGGACGAGCTGCAGCCGCTGTCGGAGGAGACCAGGGCCCAGGTATGATGCACTGGCTCCGCCCTGCAGGTATACCACCAGGCCAGGAACCTGACAGCCGCATGCGAAGTGAGGTTCCTGATATGGCCAGCCTACTGCCACTTATGCAATATCGAATGTTATTTATAACGTCAGAACTGTATATAATGTAGAGAATAGGTCCCAATATTAAGCCCTGGGGCACTCCGCGGTTGGCACTCCTGACTGCATACTGATTAGCCCCTTTCAGTGCTGATAACTCGACGTTCTACTAACTCATATAAATATAGCTATGAAACCATCGTATTGTCTTGGCATCGGTAATCTTACACAGCAGTAGTGAGGTGATTATGGAATCAAAGGCACGTTAAAAATCAAGTTGCAGCTGTTCGTCTAGTTCCTATTTTTGTGACGATTAAAAAGCTGTAACTTATTTGACTTATAACGTACTTTTTTTATATTTTTTTTTTTTAAAGCATATTGCCTGCTTAATGGACAGCGAGGGACGTGGGTTCGAGTCCCGCCTGATACCTGGACAAATTGATTTTTTTCTAATATATTTGTATTAATATCGCCATTAAGAAGGCTATATGCTTTAAAAAAAAATGATAATTAAAAATAATCTCTTCTCAAAGATTGGTAAATACTTGTAAAAGTATTCCTTACTTAAAATAAGTAGTAATTACTGCAACGTTGAAGAGATGGCGCTGCCGTAGCGTAAATCAATACTAGAAGAAATTCAACGGATCCGCTAAGGTCTTGGTAGCATAGTTGGTAGTGCACTCGCCCGGACAGCGAGGGACGTGGGTTCGGGTCCCGCCTGATACTTGGACAAATTGAATTTTTTCAAATATATTTGTATTATAACGTACTTTTTACTTTTTTAACCTCTTATTTGTATCTCCTTAATGTATGATTGTAATAATTACTTGATTTCCATGTTTGTTGCATACAGTACCAATGTCTCTTTGTCTGTCTGTGTAGATATACGAGCAGTCGCGCAAGCCGCCATCGGACGCTACAAAATGGCGCGTCGGGGGCGAAGAGTTCGAGGCACTCATGCGTATGCTCGACAACGCCGGCTTCCGCACTGGGTACATCTACCGCCATCCGCTCGTTAAGGTGGGTCCATTGATACTAAGTATGGGTGCATTGAGACTAAGCTTGATGGTAGTTATATATGTGTGTAAGTGTATTGATACTAGGTATGGGGGCATTGACACAACGGGTGGGGACATTGACACCGTGGTAGGAGGCATTGCCACCGTGGATAGGTGTATTGAGACAAAGCATGGGGGCATTGATACTATGCGTGGGAGTATTGCCAACATTCGTGGGTGCACTAACACTATGTTTTGGCTCACTGCCATCACGAGATCATTTTACGCGTTTGCGCACTGCAACTATCGTCGGTTAAGGGTACCTCGGACCTGAACTGTAATTTAATAATTTATTTATTTTTTAATTTTTTATTTAATTGCTCTATTCTTATTCTTTCGTAAGCCTACTTTCACTTATCCTCTTCACATCACCAAACCATCTAAGCATACCTTTCTTTGTTACAGAATGACGTGCCCAAACCTAAGAACGACGTTGAAGTGCCACCAGCCGTCTCATCTCTCGGATATTTGCTGGAGGAAGAAGAGCTTTACAGGCAAGGGTGAGTTAATATTATCTAAAAAAACAATTGCGAAACTGCAAAGTGACAGATTGTAATATCACTCGTAACGTTGTAGTATATCATTAAACGGATCTGACAGTACGGTCTACAATAAAACACATTATTTAAAAAGAAAAGTTAATAATTTTCTCAAAAAATTAAAAACACTAAGTTAACCAGAAACAACCAGAGGTCGCGGGTTCGATCCCTGCACCGTACAAACATATTGTGCTTATCATGCTTGTATCGGTCTGGGAATACAGTATTTAGAAATAGAAGTATGCAAGTAACATTGGGCCGATCGGTTTGGAGATCCTTGGGGAAGGCTTTTGTTCAAGAGTGGACGTCTTTCGGCTGTGATGATGATGATGAAGTAATATTTACCCATTGTCTCGAGCTTATAGTAAAGCCCGACCAATAAAATAAAAAACATGGCCATATTGCGGAAAAATATTGGAACTAATTTCTCCAAGTGGCAACAATCTAATAAAAAAACAATAAGATGTCATTTATTATTATTCTGTCAAAGTGTGATGTCAATTTATTGTCAACCGTGCATTGTTACTATTGGATATTGTGAGTTATTTGTGAGTATTTAACCATAGCAACCAAGTGTTGCTATAACCATAGCTAATGCGGCGCCTCCAGACCAAATTTTTTTTATTTTCCTGGTCAGGCTATACAGTTCAGTTTAGGTCTTGACGGCGCTGTGTGAATTGAGTCCAAGCAAATGTATTTATTTATAATTTATTTGGTCCACAGAATATGGAAGAAAGGCCAAGGCACGAAAGGCGAGCGCACGCGCTGGCTGAACAGCCCCAACGTTTACCAGAAGGTCGAGGTCCTCGAGACCGGTACTACCGACCCGAAGAAGATAACCAAGGTAGAATACTTGAGGCTCGAAGCTGAGTAGACGGTGTAAACAACGTTAGGGGTCCATTGGACCGGTGGTAGAGGGTTAGGGGTCTAATGGACCGGTTGACTGTTAAGGGTTAGGCGTCTGATGGACCTGCAAGTTTAAGGTTGGCGGTCTGATGGACCCGGTGGATTATGGTTGGCGGTCTGTTAGACCGGAGTGGCGTGGAATGATTGACCAAATGTTGTAAACCTATCACTGGCTCAAATCGTCGATGTAACATATTCGCATTATTTTTAGCTTGAATATAGCAGTGTCTGCTAGACAGTGCTTTGAAAAGAGCAGCTATCTACAACTTCTGTCTTTTAGAAAGTCAATGTTCCTTTATTCTCACGTGAAAAATGGCTTTAATAAAATTAGCTATCACTTCATAACAGAGACCTTAGTTTGTCTCACAGACCGTCCATGTTCTATCAGAATGTGAGTCTCTTAGGCCGTTGATTGACGTCCCTCAGACCGTTCATGGTTTATCAGATCATCGTTTGGTCTTTAAAATCACCGGTCCATCAGACCTCTAAAAGGATGGTATGAACGCATAGAACCATGTTTTTAATTATAACACCCCACCTCGTGTTGATATTTCAATATTACTCAAGCCATAAAGTTTAAAATAAAATAGTTTATTAGGGATTATTTCTTAGATGACAATTGAGAATTATTAATAATAACAACTTCTATTACTTCTACACAAGGTTTATAGGCCGCCATGTTGTCCCAATATTCATAATATTATATTTTTCACCTCCTCCGTGGAACAGTGGCTAAGTCGCCTAGTATAAAACTCGGCGTTCGTGGGTTTGATTACCACCTTGGGTCTGGTTGGTGGTAGGTTTTTTTCAAAGTCCGACTAGCTGGCTACCACCAAAGATGAAATCTGCTGCCAAAACATCTCTAGCTGTGTTTCGGCAATATTAATGTTTGAGTCAATACACTTGAAATTAAAGGCTCGAAGATCAGATGAGCCTACAGTCTGACAGCATATTGAGCGACGCTTCCTGATGAAGAGTCCCTCAATGGAATAGGCCGCAGTGACCGCTTACCATCAGGCTGCGTGTCTGTCTGCCAACTGATGAAATAGGCTCGAAGATCAGAACCTACAGTGTGGCACCACATTGAGCGACGCTTCCTGGTTAAGTGTCCCATTGGCCCCTTACCATCTTTACAGACTGACAAAATAATACTATTATTAGTTACTCAACTGTCATCTTTTCTGTCAAATTCTCAATCAATAAATAATTCTATGCGTGTAGGATTAGATAAATAATTATATAAATCACAAACCATAAGTCATGTTACTCTTAATATAAGAGGTTTATTATATGCGTATATTTCTTTTTTATATATTGGGTCGTTTTAAATATTGGTCTACACTCAGTGGCGTAACTAAATTCATAGGGACCTTTTTTTCGGAGAAGAATGCGTTTATGCACTATAAGCGCAGGCTAGCTCTCGCGGCAGTGTGTGGGACTCGAGACTTAAGCGTCCACTACCCACTAAACTCCCCCGGTTGCCCCTTCACACCCGATTGGGACGAGCCGGTGCCAGCGTTAGCTATTGACCAGCCCGGTTAATTATTTTGGTCCCATATCATAAGTACTTTGGTACAAGTTAAAAATGTTAATGGTCAAGTTAGATCTTGCGTTCCCTTGATGAAAGATATCAGTGAAATAAATGTATGATATTATGTAGACTTTTAAAACGACTCAATGCTTATTTTCGTAAAGTTATTAGTTTCTTAAGACATTCCAACCTTTTAATGGATTTTATATTATTTATAACTTATTTAAAATCGTCTTTTTCGTTCAAATGGTTAAGGAAACACCAAAAAATCATGAGACTGCATATTTTTTTCATTTTATTATTTGTTTTTATTTTTGGGGATTTTTAATGTTGCTTCTATAATAGTTTTAAAATGATAATGTTAAATTATTTCTGATATTTACGTGAATACAAGTCATTAAATAAGTCCTATTATTGTTTTCAAGTGGGATTTTTCTGTTACAAATATTTACTGAAATTACGCTACTTAGATTTGTATCAAAAATGGTAGGTTGGAATATCAGACCAACATGCTAGCTACTAACAGGTTGAATCTGCCGCCATAACAGCTCTGGCTGTGTTCCGGCAATATTAATGTGGGAACCAGTACACTTAAAATCAAATGCTCGAAGATCAGATGAGTCTACAGTCTGACAGCACATTGGGCGACGCTTCCCGGTGAAGTATCTCTTAATTGTCCCGCAGAGGCCGCTTACCTACAGGTGGGCTGCGTGCCTATCTATGAATTGAATTTAAATATTATTTACTTTTATGGACATTCTAAGTAGCGTGATTTTTAGTAAGAAATACCTCACAATTTATGCGCTCAAATCAACTCAAAGCAGAACAAATTTTTTTCTAAGTTTTATATTTTTTTCATATATTTTTTTATTAAAAAATCATCGAAAAATCGTAATAAGGGTTTAAGAGATATTATAGATTAATATAATATATTACGGTTTGTTTTTATAGATATTATGCTTCGCTACTGTGTATTTTTAGGCTCGATTTTTTTTCTGTATAGCCTGACCAATAAAATAAAAATACCTGCTCTGGAGACGCCACATTAGCTATGGTTATAGCAACACTTAGTTGCTATGGTTATACTCACAAATAATTAATGATTAAACGAACTTACCTTAAGTGAAGTTCAATCATAATTATACGAAGAATTCGTCCGAAGATATTAGTATAATGTACACTTGTAGTATCGCTTTTATGTGTTTCCACTTAGCACACAATTTTAGAGTATTTATATAAAAATACCATTTATTTTAAAAAATATATTAAAAATTTTATTCGTTACATACTTCCGTTCGTATTAATATTTCTGACACATCCGTTTCCCGCCAAATTACCATCGGCGCCACCTTTCCTTTGCCGCCATTTTCTATGAACCTTCATTTAGTTTAGAGTTGCGTTTGATATCTTCAGCTAGAAGCTGAGAATAGAAATAAGCGTGCAAGTACTGGCAGAGGGCATGTCCAGTAGTGGACTGCAACGTTTGATATTTCCTGCTGGGTTTTTATTGATTCAATGAATATAAGGGTGGGAGGGAGACTAATATCTTCGGACGAATTCTTCGTATAATTATGATTGAACTTCACTTAAGGTAAGTTCGTTTAATCATTAATTATACTTCAGAATTCGTCCTCAATATTAGTATAATGTACACTTGTAGATGTTTAGAGCATAGTCAGGAAATATCATGACGTCTTATTTATTTCTCTTACATCTAGTAAATTCTGGTCTAGTAAATTTAGTACAACTTTTGATATAATATTTATATTATATAGATCACTCGTAAAAGATGGTCGTGTATGGGAGTTTGACTAACTCGTTCTCGAAATCCAGGCAACATTCCAGGTCACAGACATACTACTACAAACAGACATATTTTATTATGTCTACTGTATCATTGAAGCATTTTTAGCTTAATCTATTTTATCTTAGGTATCTTTAGAACAAAGGGTAAGTTCATAAAAAGGTTGCGTTGATCCCGAACGATATCGTTTTAATCACGAATTTTATTTTTGTCAAAGTAATGTTTATTTAAACATGTAAAAACTAATTGAATTTGAACTCCCTCTATTTGACTTCTATGAACTGTCTCCATTTGAATTCTATGAACTGTCTCCAAAAACAAAATTATAGAAGCAGAACATTTTTCTAATGACAGGTGTTTATGAGAATATACAATGACCCTGAAAAAACTACAAAAACAAAAACATTCTGCCTTTCATGTTATATTATAATTCAGTTTTGTAAGCTGGGGCGTATAAAATGCTCTACAAAAATTCTGGTGATCAACTTAATATTCTATATTGCCCGTAAAACTTACGTTAAAGCAGCTTTATAACTATTTATAGTTGCTACTTTCGCTTTTCAAAGCATTTTAGAAATAAAATATAAATTACCTGCATAACTTGTATGCACCTTCCAAATTCAACGTAACAATATTCTATAAAATATAGCTATTTACAATGTTGCTTTTAATCATAGTGGCAGGTTTCTTTGTACTAACGAATAAGTTCGCGGCGACTGGCAAATAACAATATATTTGCCTGAAAATAAATACATATTGTAAATTGTTTTATTTAATTTTAATGACATAAGGATATTGGAATTCAATAATGATCATAACAATTCTACTAGTCATTATACTCATATGGTATTGCTATGTACAATATGAGAAATTGCCTTTAGAATACAGTGCTACAAGCTTCTTTACTTTTTCATTGACGATGTATTTTGAATGTTTTTTGTGCGAAAATGAGAAGCAATAAAGTAAAATAAATCCAATTTTGATAATCCTCTAACCATTACGCATAATTGTTACATTTAACGTTGACACGTCTTACCAACAAATAACCTCGAGCAACCCGAAGTATTATTGTTATTTATAACGAGAGAAGTTCTACATGCCGATACGCATACTCGTGTCATTCAGCAGCTTAGAAACAAATATCTTAAGTAACCACGAAACAAGTACATACAATTAGCGAACCTAATGCCGAAAAAAAACATTCTCTACCCGTAATATGGGCGTAAAAAATAAGAATTACATAGTTGCTATGTTTTATACAGCTATAAACCATTGCAAAACATTTCTTGCAAAATAAATTAATATAAATCATACTATTTTATATTCTTATTAAGATCTGTGATAGCAGATTGGTATCAAATGTCCAATCACATACGCGATGTTGATGGTTCGGATCTTGGCACGCATGGACTTTTCCATGTACGTATTCACCACGAGCTCAGCGGTGATGGAAAAAACATCGTGAGTATAATGATTGAGTAGTTTTGATACAATTGGTCGCACTCCTCTGTTAAGGAAGGATCACGAAGGTCAGTTACGGAAGTCAATCCAATGCAATAACTAGACCCACCAAGTCCTGGATCATGGTGTAAGTATACCCTGACCAGCCCGGAACGAAATGTACGGGGAAGAAGGAACTATCCTATATTTTGTAGTTATGCGTTCCGACCACTAAATGTGACCATCTGTCGACTCGGCATCCCTTTTTGAGAGGCTTTTTTTTTTTTTTTTATTTTTTTATTTTTTTTTTTATAAATATATTCTCTCCCAACAATAAACGACATTCAATCGTGTCCATGAATGAATCTTAATCAATACAATAATTATGTATTCAAGTTTTATCATTAAAAAATTATTTAACCAAAAAAAAATTTTGATCGTTGTGTTCTTTTATAAAAATGAAAAATATTCTTTCCAAATTACTTGGAGCGTATCTTACTGTATTAACAGCAATATGGACCGGTATTAATTTTTCAATACCAAGACGTGACAACGTCCTATAATTCGATATTTAATTTCTCTCTGGAGAGATATTTAATTTATTATTGTAATGTTTCTTATGTTCTTCATCATCAGCAGCCTCTATCTCAATTGTGAGATAGTGGGGGCCACACTCCACCACACCGGCCTAGTGCGGGTTGGTGGAGTGATTATGTTCTTAGTATGTACTTAAAGTCCTTAAAAAAATCGAATGAAATAATCATTCTTCTTAAAAAAAACATCATATTAATTCAATGTCTTTTTCTTATATGAGAATCATGCATAAACCAATCGTTTGAATTTTATAATTAATCTCGTTAATGAGCAATTTACAACCCGAATCGTAACTTTGAATTCGTAGTACTTTTATATGAAAATGTGACGACGTGTTTTACGTGAGTATAAAGTAAATATTAATATTAAGGCATATAAAATATGCCTTTCCTCGATATCAAATAAAAATAATATTCAACATTTTTGAAACAAAACGTCTCGATGGTCTAAGCACCGGGGTGCGATTTCAGCGTCCCGAGTTTAATTCACGGTTTGAGATAACTTTGTGTCGGTTTTTTCCCGACTACCAATCCGTATTCGACAATCGTGTTGTTTAAACCAGTACCGATCATTGCAACGATAATTCGTTTCAAAGGACGGAGGCCCCGACCACGGTAATGATATATACAGTAGTCCAACTTCATACAAACGGGCGCGCGCGAGACACCCTGCGCGCCTCCGATCTCGGTGTGCGCTCCGGGTGCAACTAGTCGCGGATGTGCCGCACAGCCGCAGTGACAAACGGACAGCGTCTTGTTTTAAACAGCGAGCGTGCGATTTTTGTTATAAAAATAAGTACAAGTACTTATGTCCATGTTTCCAAAAACAATTTATGATTAAGTTTTATCTAAGAATGTTGTTTTTATACTATTAAATTAAAACGTCTCAGTCGAGGCGCAAGTATTTTTCAGTCGCATAAAACTGATTTATTAGGTATAAAGACTTAAATCAAAACATATTCTTATAACCATGGTTTTTAATTAAATCTACTTATAGAAAACCTGCCATAAAAAACAATTCCCATTTTATTCACAATGTATTTTATTTGTTTAAATAAAAAATATTTACAATCACAAAAAACATCAAAACTAGATAGAAACTCAAAGCAAGCAGAAATACCTAATTAAAATAATGTAGGTGGGCGCCCTATGCGTGTTTACGTTCCGCGCGGCAGTAGGCATTATTTTTAAGGACAGACAGGCATTATTTTTATTACTGGTTGATACTATTACCGTGCCCCGACCCCGTAGAAAAAATTTATAAACACAAATACCTTCAAATCAGCTCGGACACACATCATTAGCGCTCTGCTATGTCACTAACGAGACTCAGTCGGTAGCGGTATAGAACCGGTTATAGGTACTAAATATCCGAGCGGATAGTTGTGCCCGGAAAACGGACATCGGAGTGCGGATTCGATCCCCGCCCGATACACGGAAATATTTCACCATTAAGCAGACATTATGCTTAAATTATAAGAAAACTAATGTTTATAATATGGGGACTCAACTGAGTCATCGGCACTCTGCACAATATTTTATAGTCAAGTCAACACTTTTGATCTACTTACCGCTTACGCGGGTTTTTCCAGGAGGTCCTGCCCGGGGCCGTGTCGTGGTCACCGGGCGTTGGAATAATCCACGGTCGTGTTTGGCCGAGCTGACACGCCAGGACCTCGTCGAAACTGGACATTATAACCATAGGGTATTTGCTTCGACTTCATCGTTCTCTCTTAACTTCGAGAGAGTCGTTTTCACGAGTCAACTCGTTTGCTGTGTTGCTATGAGTCGATAAGTCTATCGAACTAGATAATTAGTAGTGAAGTTTGCACATTAATTTGTGAAACCAGTTCGTCATCGATTAATGATTAAGATCGAGGCGAGGATGATGAATAATTCAGAATTCATACCTGTCCGCCCGTGAATCGTAGCTGTGGCTGCGGCGGTCGGCGGCTGTGGCAGGGCTCGGCGCGTGGCGTGACGGCTCTGGCGATGTCTCCTTCGGCCGTTTGACACGTCGCTATGTTCAAGTTTTTGTGTCGGATCGTCACAAACTGGCGTCCTGAGTGCATAAAACTTTGGGGTTCGCGTGGAAAGCCCTGCTGGCAGTCCTGAGTGCGAATTTGAAAAATTGAGCGGTAGATTGTTCTAGTCTTAGCGTCGGATAGCCACTAGCTGGCGTCCTGGTGCATAAAACTTTGGGGTTCGCGTGGAAAGCCCTGCTGGCAGTCCTGAGTGCGAATTTGAAAATTGAGCGGTAGATTGTTCTAGTCTTAGCGTCGGATAGCCACTAGCTGGCGTCCTGGTGCATAAAACTTTGGGGTTCGCGTGGAAAGCCCTGCTGGCAGTCCTGAGTGCGAATTTGAACAATATAACCAGTAGATGGATTCTTCGTATCACATATTTACTGCAATGTAAAACACAGTTTCAAATTTAAACTTTTAAGAAAAGAATTTAAATTTTGAGTAACGTTTGCGTGCGTTTGTGGCGGAGCACAAATAGCGAATGAAGGTTCATAGAAAATGGCGGCAAAGGAAAGGTGGCGCCGATGGTAATTTGGCGGGAAACGGATGTGTCAGAAATATTAATACGAACGGAAGTATGTAACGAATAAAATTTTTAATATATTTTTTAAAATAAATGGTATTTTTATATAAATACTCTAAAATTGTGTGCTAAGTGGAAACACATAAAAGCGATACTACAAGTGTACATTATACTAATATTGAGGACGAATTCTGAAGTATAACTAACATTATCCAATAGTAACAAGGCACGGTTGACAATTTTACATCATACTTTGTCAGACAGCAATAATGAATGACATCTTATTGTTTTTTTATTTGATTATAGCCACTTTAAGAAATTAGTTCCAATATTTTTCCGCAATATGGTGAGGTTTTTTATTTTTATGGTCGGGTTATATTTTATTTTTACGTGTTAAAAAAGTTGAGTCAGAATCGCTTTATCTATTGTGCTTATAGAATTCTATGTTTACAGTGAAAATGAAATAATAAATATTATAAAAAAATAATTGAAAAATAAAAAACAAATGTTTTACTTAAAAGCTTCTCTCAAGAATGAAATGCTTTTGATATTTAATAACTTTTTTCAAACTAATTTTTTAACAAAAATATTTTTTGTTGTTTTTTTTTTTGTTTTGTTGTGACTGTGACTAATATGATAATGTTTTGCAGTGGGTGGACGCTAACAACGAAGAGGTAATTGACAATATTTTTTCGTGCCATCTCTTTTCTTTTTTATTCTTCTTTTAAAATTTCATGGTATATTTTTCTCATTAATCGGGCGGTGGGTGCCACAGAGTTGCGATTTGCGTTTTTTTTTCGTACAGTTTTATTTTAAGTTTTTAGTTTTACGGGATCTTATTAGGTATTATTAGGCAGGTAAGTTAGTTTATATTTAATTATGTATTGTATAAGCTCGTGTAAGTTTTAGTTTTTTAAGGGGTTGTATTTAACTGCACATCAAAAAATACTGATTGTGCATCAAAAAAATACTGAATTGCTAACCTAACCTAACCTTTGGTGTGCAATCAGTTATTTTGATGTACATTTCAGTATTTTTTTGATTTACACTTAAAAATATCCCTTTTTCAAGTACCCGGCCGTGATCTCGGAGTCCTGGGTTCAATTCCCGGGTCGAGCATAATTTGTGTTTTATCAGACACAGCTAAGGTTGGAAGTCATAAATCTGCATTCAGGAAGCGTGGTGGTTAAGTCGGTAACTATCATTGTTTCGAATTATTGAAACGATGGATACATTAGCCTACTGTGGGACAGTAACAGGCAGAAATGTTTGCAGTTTGCATGTTAAGTATTTTTATAAATACACGTCAAAAAAGATCAGAAATAAAGTAAAAAAGGTTTCTACAATTTGTTTTTAGACAAGCATTTTGAGAGCACATGATTAACACCGCACATTAATAACACACAACACACACAATTAATAAATCAATTGACAAGATTAGTCTATAGGTTTACCTATTTCAAAATACAATTGTTAGCTAAAGGCGTGTTTATGGGTTAAAAATAGGAAATAGATATATACCCTAAGGGGGTTCCGGGTGCTTATGGGCGGCGGTGATCACTTACCATCAGGTGACCCACTTGCTCGTTTGCCCCCCAATTACATAAAAAAAAAAACTTTTTTTTAAAGTTGTTAACTTACCCTTATTATATTGAATGAAAAAGGAAAAATAAGAAATAAGAATTTTATTTAAAAAAATAGTTGTGAGAACTTCACATTTAATTTTATGAAGTGTGAACTTCACCTTTTTAAAGTACAAAATTTTACTGATAATTTTATTTTTGATGTATCTCTGAGGCGTGACTATATTTGTACATTCCGACGCAACTCTGTGGAGAATTTCCTTTTGGAAATGGGTCTTTTATTACTTTACCATCTTTTAACCAATTATTTATATATTTTATGATATTCATTGAGCTTCAAAGTGATAGGGTTACAATAAATACTGAACAGAAATGAAAAAACAAGACTAATACAAACAGACATATTAATATGTACTGATGATTGTACTGTGTGGGGGAGCGACTTTTTATGTATTATTCTACCTTCTACCATTACACCGAAAAGGTAGTTTTCATTTGTTTAAGATAATGTTTGTTGAAAAAAATAACCAAATAATCTTTGAGACTTTACACAGTGTAATGATGCTCCTAAACAAAGCTTTTTCTATGGGAGCCAGATAATGGATAAACATACATTTTCATGATAGGTTGATACAAAATTGGTATGAAAAAAAATTGTTTTTTTTACCAAAATTTTTTTTATTAAAATATTCAATTGCATTTCATTCACATTACCCCTGGTGTTTTGAATAAAATTATATTTTTCATAATTTTATTCGCTTATCGAGTTTGTACAGTGTAGCGATTGTGGAACGTTAGTGAAAATGTTGCCATTTCATAAAATAAAAACTCCCGCACTACCTTTTTTTCTTCCCATTTTTTTGTTCCTGATAGTAGTTTTTTTTTGTTTCGACGGCCGATAGGACAGTGCTGCCAACAAATTTTTTGTGTTTACTTTTATTTTTAAATAATACAAATGGGTTAACAGGATCCCTCCTGTAACCCTATAATAGTATATGAACATAAAGGAAGTAACTTTTAATATTCAATAATTTATTTTACAATTAAGTATGAGATGGATACAACAAAAATGTTTCTGTCTAGTATTGTGAAAATCCTAAAAACATTTGGGTAAAAAATCACAATATTTTACAATTCCAAGCGTTAAAATACTATTTAATATTTACATTTTATTTAAACCTAGCCGCAATTGTTTTATTGATTTTTTTTAGAGATTATACATTTATTTTCTTAGTCTTTTACTTTAAAAAGAAAGCAGTTTTATTATAATGTTAGTCTTTTTGTAGTATAAGTGTTGGCAACACTGGATCTTTTCGTAAATAGGGAACGCGCTTCGATACCCCAAGGAAGCTTTGCATGACGAATGTATTACAGATGCGTTGATTCTTTCAATAAACAAAAAAATACCTTAAACAAAAAAAACATACATTTCTTCTATTCAAAAAATAAACTATACTGTACACGCTCGATCGCCAGGAGATGTTTAAGAGCTTTTATTTTATTTTTCTTTTATTTCTTTCCCACCTTTCAGCGCACGTATCTTCTCTCACGCTTCCCACTAACCCTAAGCTTGATTAATTAATTACCGAAATGGTAGAAATTTTCTTATGCTGGCAACATTTGAACTAATGGATGTGTTTTTCCCATCGCTACACGCGCGGTTATCGACCGTATCGCGAACGGCAGTGGGTCCAAGATGGGTCGCCGGCGCACTCTGGTACCCCGGTCAAGATTGACACGCTACAGTTTGTACCGAAGAACACTAATCCGAAGGAATTCAAGGCTTTACAACAGCAGGTATGTACCTTTTTTATTTATATATACATTGGAAATTATAATATATTGTCTTGACCTTGGACCTGTGATGGTTTAAAGCGACACTTAACATGTGTGGAACAGTAGTTAAGTCGCTCGGGTAACATAACCCGAAAGATGTGGGTTCGATTCCTGCCTTAGCTCTGGTTCATGGACTTCAGTGTCCAAATCAGGTGAAATCTGCCGGTATAACAGCTCTAGCTGTGCTTCGGAAATATTAATGTGAGAGTTGGTACACTTGAAATTATAGGCTTGAAGATCAGATGAGCCTACTGGTTGACAACACATTGTTACTGTTTATGGAATAGGCTTAATGGGATCGGCTGCAGTGGCCGCTTACCCAGGTGAGCTGTCTGCCAACAATAGAATAATAAATAAGACACCCCGTTTAAATTATGTTTTGTTTTTTGATATAATTCATGTAATGAAGTGTCCCTCAATGGAATAGGCCGCAGTGACCACTTACCATCATGCTGCGTGTCTGTCTGCCAACTGACGTGGTATAAAAAAATCCTGTTAATGTAAAGTTTTCTGATATTCAACATGTAATTAATAATGTCTTCGACCTGGCAACCCAGATTAAGGAGAACCGACGCGCCGACAAGATAAGCGCTGGTCCTCAGTCGCACATCCTCGAAGGAGTCACGTGGG
Source organism: Mecyna flavalis (assembly GCA_949319885.1). Lineage (NCBI taxonomy): Eukaryota > Metazoa > Arthropoda > Insecta > Lepidoptera > Crambidae > Mecyna > Mecyna flavalis. The sequence goes on from OX439422.1 coordinate 1,541,146, forward strand.
ACGAAGCCAACAAGCTGGTGGGAGAGGATGCGGCCAACACCCACACTGGCGACCACGTGGTATGTCTATTTTCAAAAAGTCTTTCAGCGAACCATATGACATTGATATTTAGTTTTGGGAAATATTTAACTGTATATCAAAAAAATACTGAAATGTACATAAAAATAACTGATTGCACACCAAAGGTTATGATAGGTTAGCAATTCAATTTTTATGATGATCATTTCATTATTTTTTAATGTGCAGTTAATAAATACAACCCCCAATGACGTTTAATATAAAACTAGACACCCAATCTCTAAGAAAAATTCCTCCAAAAACGTCCGAGCGGCGTTGACAGAGATGACATTAACACATTCGTTCAAATTAACACCTTATCTCGTGGCATTTAGTGTTTAATGTCAATTGTATACAACTAAACGAAAACTCTGCCCAATAGTCGCGTGGGCAGACTTTTGCTTCGGACAATATTTGAGCGTGATTGGGAGTCTAGTTTTTTAATTGAACGTCATTGACAACCCCTTAGTTTGCTACACCTTCACCCATCTCTCAAAATTTGCCCTCACGAAAAGAGCGCATTCCTTCTTTAAAAGCCGGCATCGCAAATGCAATGCTTCATGTTGTAATTTTAAAATTAAATTTAAATTAAATTCTAATAGCTGTGTCACTTCAGATACCACAAACCTTTTTTAGCCAGTAATATTTACATAATTTGTTTTTTTTTGGTATCATAGTAAGATGAAATTTAATATGAAAAAGAATAAGATTAAGTAAACTATGTACTTATTTAGCAATGCAAATAAATAGCGTTTGCTCTGTGTTATATTCACACATAAATTAACATTAGTTAAGAACTTAAAATCAAGAAAAAAAATTCTTCTTTAAGTAGCATGAGTGCATTCCCGTATTTATAGGAAACCTTTACGAGTACGCGTTACGTAATTTCCACAGGTCCTAATGGGAGCAGCGTCGAAGGGCATCATCCAGCGCGGGTACCAACACAACGCGACGATGTACAGCGCGCCGTACGCCCGCAACCCGTTCGACCACGTCACCGACACCGAGATCGACGAGTACCGCCGCATTGTGGAGCGCAAGCAGCGCGGGAACGAGTGTGAGTAGATATCACGTGATTTCGTAACTAGTATTGATATGGGAGCTAGTATTAGATATCACGTGACAAAGTAGCTAGTATTAATATCACGTGATTTGGTAACAGGTATTGATATCACGTGATATAATAGCTAGTATTGATATCACGGGAAAATGTAGCTAGTATTGATATACCGTGATTTGGTAGCAGGTAGGTATTGATATCACGTAAAAATGTTGCTAGTATTTATATCGCGTGATATGGTCAATAGTATTCTTATCACGTGATAATGTCACAAGTATTCATATCACGTGACAGTGTAGCTAGTATTGATATCACGTGATATAGTCATTAGTATTCATACATCTTTAGTTAACCTGAAATACTTAAATATTTAATCGTATTTATTTGTAATCTTGCAGACGACACAGACTTGTCGGAGTCTGAAGCCGTAAGCGCGGCGCAAGTGACCTCGGCCGCCTCCGCGCCCTCCGAGACCGAGGAGGAGTCACGCGATGGTGAGTACACTCTCCCCCCACCCCTCTCAACAATATTACCAACTCACATTGGGTCTGGTTGGTGGCAGGACTGAGCCCGACTGGCTAGCTACCACCCCCACAGGTGAAATCTGCCGCCATTACAGCTCTGGCTGTGTTCCGGCAGTATTAATGTGGGAGCCAGTACACTTGAAATCAGAGGCTCGAAGATCAGATGAGCCTACAGTCTGGCAGCACATTGAAGGACGTTTCCTGGTGAAGCGTCCCTCAATGGAATAGGCCGCAGTGGCCGTTTACCATCAGGTGGGCTGCGTGCTTGCCTATGAATTGAATTTAAATATTACATATATTTACCTTTATGGACATTTTTAAGTAGCGTGATTACTAGCAAAAAATACCTTACAACTCATGCGCTCAAATCAACTCAAAACAGAACAATTTTTTTCGAAGTTTTAAATTTTTTTAATTTTTTTTTATTAAAAAAATTTAAATCAGAGACCGTAGATTTGCTGCCCATTCTTGTGGTTTATTGAAAAGACATTGTTATATAAACATAAACGCCTCGTTAAGGTAAGGTAAGTGGGTCGTTAAGGTAAGTAGGTAAAAGGTATAGGTTGCGCTAACTTAAGTCAGTTTTTTTCAACCAATTCTTGGCAAGCGTGGTGATTAAGCCTATACCCATCATTGTAACGATATCTTGTTATCTATTTCCTTTATATAAATGTATTGTATTATGTATTTCAGAACACCGAGTGCTAAGAATAGAAACGAAACAAGCGCCAGTCAGGAGTCAACCAGAGGTGGTACTGAGTGACGGTAAGTACCACGATTTACACCCATACGGTGTAACGTTGTACATAATAACATTAGGACACAACTCAGGTCACGAGCCAGTACACACCACCACAGGTGAAATCTGCCGCCATAAGGCTGCCTGTCCACCAAAGCGGAGCGATGCAGCGGAGCGGAGCTTAGAAACGGTGAAATATCTATATATATAAAACTCAAAGGTGACTGACTAACTGACTGACTGACATAGATATCTATCAACGCACAGCCCAAACCACTGGACGGATCGGGCTGAAATTTGGCATGCAGCTAGATGTTATGACGTAGGCATCCGCTAAGAAAGGATTTTTATCAATTCCCACGGGAACGGGAACCACGCAGGTGAAACCGCGGGCGCCCGCTAGTTAACCAATAAGATTACACAAAATCTCCACTCAGACAGGGAGTTGCAATCGTATTGGTTAATACTTAATATTTCTCCGCTCCGCCGCCTCGCTTCGCTTCAGTGGACAGACATCCTTACAGCTATGGCTGTGTTCTGACAGTATTAATGTGGGAGCCAGTACACTTGAAATCAAAGGCTCGAAGATCAGATGAGCCTACAGTCTGGTAACACATTGAGCGACGCTTGGTGAAGTGTCCCTCAATGGATTGACTTCTGAGTTGTGTCATACTGTAAAAAATTTATTTGTTTTTTTTTATGCTATAAGTTTGAAATTGTGTATGAAAAAGAGTTGAGTTTTCTTGGCATGTTTTTTCAAATTAAAATTGTTTGAAATTATTTTGAAGCATTTTGATGCATTTTGAAACGGATAGATACCTTAAATTGAATAATATATTCTACAATAAGGGCCAGTTACAACACTAACAGATAATTTCGTGATAATTTAGCTGTTAAATAACATTATTGTTATTTTTTTTCGAATTGACATTAAATTAAAATCTACATTAAAGAAAAAAAATCGCGAATTTATTTGAAAGTCGTGAAACTGTCTCTTTACGGTAGCTATTAGTGATTTTGAGGTTATAAAAATATATTTTCATTATTAATGGCGTAGCGCTTAACTGGGTAGATACCTACGGTATACGGGTGGTTAGTAGTGTATAAATGAATAAAAAAATAACCAAAAGGCTAAGACAGAATTTTTCTTGGCGGTGTCAACTGATGGAAGTCGAAAAACGTTATTCCCGCTTGACACCGCGCGTCGATATAATTAACTAACATCGGCGGTGTCAATCAGCATATTCTAAAGGAGTTCATGCAGTGATGTACAAGGCTCGAGCCCTTATTGAAGGCTCGAGCTCTTTTTGAAGACTCGCGCTCTTTTTGAAGGCTCGCGCTCTTTTTGAAGGCTCGAGCTCTTTTTAAGGCTCGCGCTCTTTTTGAAGGCTCGCGCTCTTTTTGAAGGCTCGCGCTCTTTTTGAAGGCTCGAGCTCTTTTTAAGGCTCGCGCTCTTTTTGAAGGCTCGCGCTCTTTTTAAGGCTCGCGCTCTTTTTGAAGGCTCGCGCTCTTTTTGAAGGCTCGCGCTCTTTTTGAAGGCTCGAGGCATGGCTCAAAGAGGTCGCGGCTCGGCTAGGCTCGAGATTTGAGCCTCCCGAGCTCACTGAGTCTTGCCATTCCGCCTCAAGGCTTCAAAAATAAACTAGACGCCTCGAGGCTTGTACATCACTCAGTCCATGTGCGGTTGACACCGCGGTGTATTCAAGGATCGGGGTCAACCGACGAAACTCGGAAACACCCAAGTTGAGCGCTACGCTTGTAGTAATAGTTTTTGAAGTTTGTTTTTCTTTTAAAATACCAAGTAATTTGTTGCTTTCATTTAGCCGAGACAGTTGTCTCACAGAAAGTCCAGTCAGTTTGGGAAATATATTTTAAGTAACTTAAAAATTTAAGTTAAATAGCCAACAAAATTATTGGTTTAATGTATTTCTTGATGATTTTATTGCATTTACAAGAATGTATAATCGTTGTTACATGTTGTACTTTTTACTCTACTTTGAGTGTATTATAAGTATAGCCGAAAAATCGATCAATAAATTGACGAATATTAAAAAGTTTTTGTTTTTTGGGGTGGCAACACCAAACATTAATATCGAATTTTAACAAAAGAATCGAATATTCGTCTATTGAATCGATACCTCGAGTCAAACTGATTTATGCTTCCCAACGATTATACATAGCCTAATTTGCATGTAGAATGCGTATGGTATGGTAAATGCGATGGTTTTCCCTAGACTCTGTTGACTTCCTGAACGCTGAGAGATCACACGCGGACAGGACGAAAGGTTAGTTGTTTGTTATTAGATAGTTTACTAACCGTTCATATATTTTATAGTGCAATTTTTTATTTTATGAATGATATTGACAGCATCACATTTTTTATATGAAATTATTTATTTCTTCAATAAGATTTGTGGGAAAACATACCGTCATCCTAAGATATTTTAAAATTAAAAAGGTATAAATTGTGTTTAAATGATCAAAGTATTTTTTTTTGTATTATTATTGACTAATAATTAGCAGCACAATATTGAGATGGTGTCAATTTATCATTCTGTATGAAAGATAGTAATAAAATTGAGTAATAATATTCAGTGGTCCTGGGTTAAATTCCCGAGTCAAAAAATAATTTGAATTATAAATTTCGGGTCTGTGATCATCACTACATGGCATTTGGCATGGGTGGTGATAATGTCAGTATATCATTTTAATGAATGATAATCAAAGACTAATTTATAAACGTCTTACACAACTTACATACGTGTTTTAATTGCTCAATTTTGTTATAAGTTTAGACTGCATATGACTTGAATTTTAATTATCTAATTTATATATATGTGCCCGAAATATAGGACAATAGCTCTTAATATTATTATTTTTTAAATATTTTTCGGGTACATATTTATTGTTTAATATTTTATTAACATTCACGAAATAAGGTTTGGATTTTCGTTTCTTTTTTCTTTTGTATGTTCCTTCCTATTCTTTACTTATTTTTTATGTATTAAAAACGTATTTTACAGATTATATTATTATCAATATTCAGTTTATAAAAAATTAAAATGTAGACAAATATATTTATTAAACGGAAAAAGAAAATAAATATGTTTTTTTCCTATCAGTATTTGTACATTTCATGTATTTACAATAATTTAAACCGATATATAAAAAGTGTTTTAAAAAATTATTACAATTACAAGGGATTCAATTGGTAACTAGTATCAGGATAAATAAAGTGAGATATCTTCACATTTACGTCAAGGGATTAAAGCTACGACATTAGAAAAATAGGTCGACAGACTTCTAGGTGAGATATTTATTTATGGTAAGGGATAAAGCTTGCGCCATTAAAGTAGCTGTACCAAACCCAGTTAGAAAAATTTTAACCTTTTAAACCTTTAACCACCGTCTCAGTGGCAATAGCTGAGTTTAGGTGAGGTGTGCTATTATCATATTTACACTAAGGGATTAAACTTCAAACTTACTACCTTTAACCATCGACCTAGTGGTAATAGCTGAATTTAGGTGGTATGCTATTTTCATATTTACACTAAGGGATTAAACTTCAAACTTACTACCTTTAATCACCGACCCAGTGGTAATAGCTGAATTTAGGTGGTATGCTATTATCATATTTACACTAAGGGATTAAACTTCAAACTTACTACCTTTAACCACCGACCCAGTGGTGATAGCCGAAGTTGAACGGACGAACCAGACCCGTCGGGATCCGAACCTACTGCCCGACGATGAGGTCTTCCTGTCTTCGGAGGCTACGTCTCCAGTGTCTTCGCCGACGCCGGTGAAGCCCCCCCGGGCGCGAGGTGAGGGTGTGTTGGTGGAGGCTTGTCTGTGTTCATCAGGGATAGGGTGTGATGATGATCATCATTTTTGATTGCGTATTCTATACATCATCATCGTCATCATCAGCCTATACATGTTCCCACTGACGGGACACTTGCCTTATCTCAATTGTGAGATAGTAATATATATTTATTTTTTTATTTATTGTTCTCAAAAAATGTATTACAGAATAATCCAATTTCAGGGTCTGCCAAACTGCTGAGCAGTTTGTCGGCAGTCGTTCTCGTGAATCTTAACTATATAGTTATAGTGTGTGGTTGTATTCTATACAAATGGTATAAATGCGGTAATGACGCCTTTACAGGTGAAATCTGCGGTCATAACAGCTAGAACACAGCCGTTCTGGCAATATTAATGTGGGAGCCAGTACACTTGAAATCAAAGGCTCGAAGATCAGATGAGCCTACAGTGTGGCAGCACATTGAGCGACGCTTCCTTATGAAGTGTCCCTCCATGGAATAGGTCGCAGTGGTCGCTTACCATCAGGTGGGCTGCGATCTTACATAAAAATAACACGTAACTGGTTTAACTGTTAACACTTAAAATGCTATTTTTCAGTAATATTAATGTAGAAAGGCATTTGTAATAAAAGGCTTAAGATCCAGAGGAGCCTATAGCGTGACAGACTGTTTAAGTGTAGAACAAAATAGTTCGCAGTGCCCGCTTATTATCAGGTGTACTGCGTGCCTGTCTGCCAAATGAATTGGCAAATGACATGACATGATAAAATGTTTAGTTTGATGTATAGAATACGTAATCGAAGGGATGTTGTTCAACATTACACAATCATGTTATATACATTCTTACGCTCTGTATATACTAGATGTTTCAGCTATTCTCATTCACGAAGGTTAGGAAAGACATGTATTTTGAAATCAAATTTTCTCCATTTTCTATCTTCTTGATGTTTGTGTAAATGGTGCAATAAATCTGTGGTTTTTGTGTCACTTAAAATATCATCTACATATATCATTATCAAATATAATTCCTCAAATGTGTAATGGGTTTATGTATCTGGTCGTTGTCATCACTCGGGTAGGCTGTTTGCCTGTCTGCCAAATGATATGGCATGAAAAAAACAAATTCATCATTATCATTGAATGAAAGAACGCTTGAATGGATATATGAATGAACTCTTCATAGGCACCAAACATCCATGCTTTTTAATAGCAATATTTCAGCCATTGGACCTATGTTTGGAAATCTTTGGGGAAAGCCTATGTCCAGCAGTGGACGTCTGACGTCTTTGGGCTAAGATGATGATGATTCCAATTGATGCTTTCATCCCATCGTTTTTCAAGCATTTCACTGAAATATCGTCTCTCTAACTTATTTCTTCTACCACCAAGATCAAAGCCAGATGTCTGAAGATGAGGCTCTGATCTTCTCCGCAACGTCGAAGCCTCTTCCTGTCGCAGTTCGCCAACAGGCCATGGTGTACCACGTACCCTCCAGAGGTTTGGACTGGTTTGATAGTGAAATCCATTGTGTTTTTAGTGGGGCGGTTTGCCTAAGGGCTCGTACACACGAACAGCAGTTTGCTGTCGACGTATATAACTGCAGTCAATGTTAGGAAGCGGCGGCTAGCTGTCGATATGCCGTCGACTTGCTGTAGACGCATTGGCGATGTCGTCTGCTAGCCGCGTGCGCCATTAGCTGTTGGCCTGCTTGCGGTAAGCTGTCGCCACGTCAGCGTATGCACGATATACGACAGCTTACCGATAGCTAGCTGCCACCAGTTCGAGGCGACTGCAGTTGCCTCTGACGTCGCCAACGTACTGCTTGTGTGTTAGAACCCTAAGTCGAACAACACAGTTCGGAACAGGTCGCGGCTTGGTTTAGCTTTTGTTGGTGGTGGAGTTATCAAGGAGCGAAGATTTGATGGGCTTTATTGTTTTAACAATAGATAGTCTGGAAGTTGGTGATGAAATTGTGATTGACATGATGTTACTGAACTGTTCACACTAAACCATAGAGCGAAAGAGGCCTCTTTAAATTGTATTCTATATTGAAAACTATTGAATGATGTCTGATAAATGAGTACAAGAGCGTTAATGGTCACCACGAAAATAAGTACAAAAAAATAATATCCATACGTATTTATTTTAAACGCGAATGTACGCACCGTTAATCCGATTTATATGAAATTTGGTTCAGTTAACCTTGGAAAACAAAATAGACTTGTTATCCCATGAGATAACAGGAATACAAGTGTTTTGGTTTGTTTTATTTCACGTTGCAACGGAGCAACTGATCTACGTGATTTTTGGTGTTGGTTTTGTTTGGGAGCTTAAGAGTCATGGCCTTTTTATACCGAATAATTATTACATTCCGGCGGGACAACGTCGTTAAGTCTTTGCGGGCGAAGCCATTGGCAACTAGTTTTTTATATATTAAAAACTTTTTACGTACCTATTTTTTTTTATATACACTTCTTTTTATTAGAATAGTTTGACTAGTGGCGCATTTGGTATTGATCTTACTTTATGCCGCAAGGGTCGTGGGTTTGCAATTCATCTAATATAAACATTTGTGTCTGTTCAATATCTATTTAATATATTTGTGGCACCTTTGTTGTTTTCTGATACAGAACAATAGTGCAAATACAATGTATGTGATGTCGTCTTATCTGATTTATATTTATTTATTTATTTTTAATGGGAATATATTTATCTGTTTATTTATTATTATAAGGGTCAGTTTCACCGATGACGGATGGTGATATTTTACTGTCATCTAACATTGATTCTGTCTTTTTTTTTAAACCTTGACAATAGAGATAGCTTCAATGTTATCTTACAGAGAAATTATAACGTTATCTGTTTTTGGTGAAACTGGTTCTTCTTATATATTTTTATTAAGTTTTTGTATGTAATTATTCTTTCACTACTTTATGACGTCAAAATGTGTTGTTATTGTTTCTATTTATGTTACGTGTTCCAATCCATACCTTATTCTTGCACCTTGCTTGCTTGCTGCTAACACTAACCCTTGCACATTACCCAGGTAATCTCGCAGAAACCAGAAGCTACAACGAAGCCTTATCTTCAAACAAAAGATCAAAACACGACTACTCACGCAGTACTAACTTTGAAAACGTTCTTAAGACTTACCAAACGGTCGAAAATGACATAAAACATCCTAAATGCAAGATTAGTCTTAACCATCGCTTAAAAATATCAGAGGAAATGTCTAAAGTCGAGACACTAGATTTGCAGAATGTAGGTAACGCTAGTTCTAGGTCTAGTTTGTACTCAATACCATCTATTGAGTGGGATGGTAGGTGCAAATCTGAGTATGCTTTTAAAACAAGGTCTCTGCCTAGACAAGAAAAGAGAAATACTCTTAATAAACTATATAGGACAAGATCACACAGCGGTTTTATAAACAATTTTGTTAAAGACCCCGAACCGACTCATTATCATATCCCTAGATGTCGTTCGTGTGGCGCTAGTAACAATTCCTACGCGTGGGAGCTAAATAGAGATCGAAAAGCTAAATTAAACCAATCGATCTTCATTTCTATAGATAATATCCCGCAGAGATGTATAGATGAAGTAGAAAACGATGTAAACGTAGTCAAAGTAGAAGGAAAAGTCGTTCCAGTCTTTAAAGTTGCTAAAATAGAAACGGAATTCGTTGAAAGTCAAGAGTTCAATGAAGATAATTATTTAGGTGATTTAGGCCAGAGTTTTTCGTCTGAGAATCAAACTGTTATCGAAACCAAAGAAGCAGATGATGAATCGATTACAGGAGATAATGTGAATGATAATGCTGTTGAAAAAGACGATGATGTAGTTCATAGGGCTGAAGTGGTACAAGTAGATGATAGAACCGAGTCTGAAGATATAAATAATAACACATTAGAGTCTATAGAAGGCGAATACCACAGCTTCATAGATGAACTAGATTTTGAAGAGGCAGTCTATGAGAGTCCAGTTAAAGATTTAGTAGAGAAAGACATAAGAGATTATTCCGTTCCAATTAATTTTTACTGTGAAGATTATGCTAAAAAAGATGATAGTCCGAAGAAATCGCCACAAAAGCGTCGTGAAGTCCCTAAACAGCAACCCACAGTTTTAGAACCTATTTTAGAAGAATCTAAAAGTTCTTACGATGATTCAAATAATTCAACTGAAATTAATAAAACTAAAAATAATGATTCTCAAGATACTGACAACAAAAATATAAATGAAGATGTTAATAATACTGATGCCATAACTAATGATGTCGTAGACAACAATGAAAATGCAAATTATAGTAAAATTAACAATAATGCGATGAATAGTCACGACATATCTGATATGGTGGATGATTTACTTTATAAGGCAGTCTCTGCAGTTGAATTAAAGGCTGAAATTGGTTGCGTAAGTAAAGTGAAGGTAACTACCGAGTTACTCGAGACAGAATATGTAAAACAGGATTATTTCATCAATGATGGAGAATCTGATATCACGACAAATGATATTGAAAGTGTTTCAACAAATGTGGTTCAAACTGCTATAGATGTTTATAAAGAGAATGAAATAACAGAAGTTCTTGATAGTGTGTACGATGACGTTTTTGAAATACTATCAAACGATGCTGCTAGTACCACTACAGTCAAATGTAACCCTTATACTGATGAAAATAAGGACGTTAGAGCGAGTTTGTATAGTGTAAGTTCAGGTAATGATGTCCCTAGTTTCAACTCCACGGCAGAATTTGAAAAGTATGAGGCTGTTGCTGATTTGATCGCTTCACTTTTGAATAGAATTGATTTTGACACTGTCAAAGGTAATTTTTTCAACAACATTGAGAATCGCGTCGTAGATACTAATTTTGAAATAGCAACTGATACTGTAGGTGATTCGACTACAGAAACGAATACAGTATTAAAACCAGCTGATGTCAGTTCTGAATTCTTTTCTATCCAAAAAATAATTGATGAAATAGAAACGAATGTATATCTTAATGAAACAGTGTCTACTGAGAATAGTGAGACCGATTTTACGCAAAGCAACAAGATTGCCGAAGCCATAGTTTATTATTTATTCGATGCGGCGTTTTTCGCTTGCACTCGAAAGAGTAAAGTTAATAAAAATAAGAAAAATGTTATCACAGTAGTTGATAATGAAGATATATTATTTACTGCCATGTGCCTATGGAGTGACGAATTTGAGAAAGAGTTTGAAGAAGATTTTAATTCTAGTAAAGTAGCAAATGTAGAATGTAACAACATAGAGACTTGTTTAAGTGACGAAAATAATTCAAACGAATGTGAACCTTCAAATCATAACGTTACAGTTGAAAATACTGCACTCAATGACGAAGATTTCGAGGTCGATTTAAATATGGCGTCTGTAGCAAGTGATAAAACGTTCATTTATGATAATGATAATGAAACTTTTGTAGCTTGTGAGGAAGAGAATGACATTAGAGATATCTTAAACAATCTTGAAAAGTTAAATGAAGGAATAAACGACTCAACTTTTGAAAATGTGGGAAATGCAGCACAAGACGTATCTAATAATGTAGAATGTGGGTTAGTCTGTGAACATTGCGTGACAGAAAACGCAAAACGCATTGCAGATGTCGACAACTTTCTAAACGAAACGTTTGTCTATAGAGATTCTAAAACAGAAATGAACACTGCATTCGTCGAAGAAGAGTATGGAAGATGTTCTTCCCCACATCGCGATAGCATTGAAGAAGTATTTGAAACGTGTACTGCCTCTCCCATTAGGCATAATAGCAGCCAATTTGTCGGCGAAGACCTAAGCGTGCTTTATGAGAAAGACGACACGATACTTGGCTCCCCTTTTATCAAAAGAGCATCGGTTATATCCATGTCGCAAACAGAACACAGAGGAGGCATCAAATACTGGTTATCATTCGACGATAGTACAGCAGATGTACCAACAGTTCCACAGTATAAAAGTGTAAGAAAATATGACGAAGATCAACTACCGAGTTTTGTAAGTGTAGATTTCGAGAAAGATGATAAATTCGATGAAGGTTTTGAAGGTTTCAAAAGAAACAGTGTTCTATTAGACAAGTATAATGATAGTAATTTTAACACAGATAGTTTTGCGTCCGCTTGCGCGTCTCAAACGGATTATAACACATGCGATTCTTTAATCGATTCAAAGTTGTCAGAAATCGATTTAGAACAGAAGAGATTGATTTACGATTCGAGAATAGATTTCACAAAATCGCAGAGGAAATGTTCTAGCTGGCCACCTATAGATGAATCTTTGTTTTATAGGATTATATCGAAGTTCAGAATGTCTGAAAGTTTCGATCCTAGTGATTTGGAAGCTAGCAAGTTTGAAACTAGTTTTTAATGTTTAACATATTAGCTGAAGTTGAAAAATTAGGTAATGATAAATTGATCTATTCTGTTACATTGTGGAGGATTCTAATAGATTAAAAAAAGATTACGCCGTTGTCATAGATACAAATTAGGTAGTTAAGTATGTTTGTTTTATTCTTAACAAAAACATTACAAAATTAGGAATGATATTGTGAAATTAGAATTTCTAATAGTCACAAAATAAGACTGCAAAGTTGGGTGAACTTGGGTGGTCAGGTTTATGCACTAAGAATGCTGAAATAAAAAAAAAACGAAATGACGTTGGAACCCTTCTTTTTTAACTCTGGCTTTTTCCGCCCAGAGTACGGCAGGAATAGTTTTTTCTCTCTCTATTAATAAGATGCGTTCTGCATAAATTGAGACTAATTGAGGATAGCCTTATTGAAGGAAAGTAAACTACATTGATAGACCAACTAGGTATTGCTATCGGCAAACTTATTGACCATTCGGTCGACGGAGAGGGGGAAAGTTCGCGCATGTGCACCAGCGTGACCAATAGCGCGCGCGAATCTCCAGAACGCCCGCGACCAATAGCGCGCAGGCGTGAAAAAATTAGTTCTGCGAAATCCCCACCCGATATTAAAAAAGTTTGCCGGACCTGTACTTTGTATAGACCGACAAACTTATCTGTTCCGGTGGCGGCGTCGCTACTGTCGATTTAGAACTGTCATTAAATATCGTTTTTGCATTGCATTTCACGTAGTTCCAATTTTGGCCACCGGAACAGATAAGTTTGTCGGTCTGTATTGGCTCTTTCTTGAAAACTGAAACTCTCGTGACTTTAAAATAAATAAAAGATATATTTCCTATTCATACTGCGTTTGTGGTCGTGTTATTTTTTATTTTATTTTTAGGAGCATGCATTTTTATTGTGTTAGGTTTTTTACATGTGTTTGTAATGTTTATTGTGTTTGTATACGCTTGTGAATGTATAATACTAATCTCGATACTTCGATTCGCAAACTAGGTACTTAGTAACATGTTGTCGATTTTTTTCAGGATACAATATTTTTAGTTTTTGTTCACGATGTTTTATCTAACACTAAAAAAAACGGGGAACGTGGTACTCGAGACTAAAGCGTCCACTACCCACTAAACTCCCCCGGTTACCCTTTCCACCCGATTAGGACGAGCTGTTCATAACAATACTGCGTTCTTATAAGTATACATCGTTATCGCGCGGGCAGTTTGGGGGCGACGCATAGATGAGCGAAGGGCTGTCACACGTATAAAACGAGTATTAGAATATTTTCATGTTTTTTTATTCTTTAAATTAAAGCCTTTCATGTTATGTATATTCCTAATAAGGATAAATACCTTATGAGGATAAATAGAATATTATTTCTATTTTGATATTGTATTTAAAATTGGGACAAAGTAGTGTAGAAGCGTTGTTTAAGTTAGCAACACTTTCTCTGAGGGTTGATTCAGTCCAGTAAGTCAGAAATTGACATCATACAGCTATAAATGAGTAATTAGGATAAAAATAACATTTTCATAAAATTGGGTTATCGAAACCGAAAAAAATCGTAAGGTAACATTGTTGTGTCAGTCATGTCGATTTAGGATTACAAATAGATTCAATGCATAATATCGATTTAAAAAGCGATATTTTTATTGGTCAAATATAATTTAAAAAAAAAGATCCATGCGTGGCAACCCTATTCACCAGTGTCCACGCGTCGCCCCGAAACCGCCGCGCGATAACGATGTATACTTATAAGTTCTATATTTGTAGGGTTGCCATCCGTCCGGGTTTCTCCGGATTTGTCCTAGTTTAGAGGGCATCCGGGGAGCGTCCGGGGAAGGTTTCATTTGTAGACCGAGTTTTAAAAAAAAGGTGATTTATCACATTTTCAACTGTTTTTTATTACATTGAATATGTTTAAAAGATCTTGTTGACATGTCCGGCTTTCGGACTCTAAAATCCGGGGTTTTCACGCGTCTTGTCCTGTTTTCCAAATTTTAGAGATGGCAACCCTATATATTTGTAAAGTTAGCTAGTTTGCGAACAAAGGTATCGATGCATGTGAGGTTAAGAAAACTGAAGAAAGGGTTATGAAGATTTTTGTATGTAGAGTCGACATACGTTCACTTGTAATTATTTCAAAAATGGATACGAGATATCAATACAAACATAAAATGTTATATTATTAGACGGTAACCTGTATAAAAGGTCACGGCTTACAGATTAAAGATTTTGAAAAATTATTAAAGATGGCGAAAAAAATATGTCAAAATCTTCATTGCCCTTTTGGCTAAGTTTAAAATGTCTATATTTTTTAAATATTCGGAGCGGTTATTCCTTTCGTAAAATTTTTAAGTTTTCATATAAATTCCTACGATTTTTTTTCTCATTATGATGTAACAGCTTGCTAGTATGTTGAGAGTTCCTTAATGTAAGAAGTTTTGTGTTATTAAACTTATTTTTGAACCGAGTGTTTTTATTTATTAATAATTATAATCATCTCGTGATAATCACTAAAGATAGGTGTAATAGTTGATAAATTATTTATTTTTTGTACATCGTTAAGTTATTCAAAAATGCCATATTTGGTTAAATGTAATTCTATAAAGAAGGATATTTTCTCTCTAATCTAAATCTTAATTTGCTTTAATTTAGATTCGTTCAAATTAGTTTAAGCCGGATTCTGAATGATCTATTATATTATTATTGAAAAAAGATCAAATATTTTTACGCAAATTTAAATTACACATCTGATTTAAAGATCACCCGAGTTAGATAAAAATTTGTACATTACCACATATCATTAATAATTTTAATTTTATTTCAACTTTTTTGTGCTCTATTGTCCTCCACTCTACACAACTTACATCTACAAAATGCTTTTCACTTCACACCTCTGCACTTTTGCATCAATGTGCACTTTTATGTATAATTTTGTACTAAACCCGTGTAAAGTACACAGGTTATGTACGAAATGAGCATGGTTTGTGAATGGAGTTTGACGCTTGCATGCATAAGCTTTCGTGTGGATTCGAGAGAAGAGTTTCACTAAAAGAAGCAAAGGTGAGTTGCTTTATGCACTTTTATGCACTTATAGTCTGAACAAGAAAATAAAAAACCTGCTCTGGAGGCGCCACATTAGCTATGGTTATAGCAACACTTGGGTGCTATGGTTATACTCACAAATAACTTACAATATCCAATAATAACAAGGCATGGTTGATAATTGACATCACAGTTTGACAGACAGCAATAATTAATGACATCTTATTGTTTTTTTATTTGATTGTTGCCACTTGAAGAAATTAGTTCCAATATTTTTCCGCAATATGGCGAGGTTTTTTTATTTTAATGCTCGGGCTGTCATTATTTTTTTTTATAATTATATTATTTAAAGTTCAATTCTTAATCTGATATATTAAGCAAATATATTTTTTGGGCTTTTTCTTTTATTTTAAGGTGCTCCCTCACCGGGAGCATTCGCGTGTAATGAAACATTATAGATTCGTCTTCCGAGCATTACATTACAATATTACCTCCCTGACTGACGAGCGTTCGCGTGTAATTGATTGATTACACATTGTATCATTACAAGGTGCGCATTGTAATGCTCGGTTCTCCTCCTTCACTTATGTAATGCTCGAGTCTGCATCGTTACATTACACGCGAATGCTCCCGGTGAGGAAGCACCTTTAAAAATACAGAGACTTTTACAGACATTGTTATACATAATTTGTTGATTCTCGGTCTGGTTTTGTGATACTTCTTGTTTTTATTCTGGGTTCTTTGCTCATGTAAATGTTTGGTGAGGGTCTTTGGGAGTGCTGGGTCTGGGGTCTACATATTATTATGTATTAAGAACTAATCTACTCGTAAGTATTTTGTCAGCCTATTCATGTCTACATGGCAAAGGCATACATTCTTCAGAATTAAGTTAGACCCTTAACATATGAAGGGTCCACTGCAATAATGATGAATGTCCCTTGTTTATTGTCTGAGAAAATTGGGTTTTAAGTTTATAAACAGTAAAAAAAAAATCGCAGACTTACGAAAGAACACATGTGACGTTGAGCGTTCTAGCCGTGTAGCCAAATATTAAAAACTAAATTTATCTATCGGAACGCGATATTACTAAGTTTGTAAACGAGATTATTAACTGCATACCTATATCGACCGAACGACGTTGGTAGTTAGATTTTTTAAATTTTTGGACATTTAGCATTATTGCAGTGGACCTTTCATATTGAATAGCACGGGTATCACCGGTGGCACCCAATAAATAAATTATATTAAGGGCCAGGAACTTTGGGAGTTAATTACTTAAGGCAGGAATTAGGTTATATAAAAAAAATTCGTCGTGCAGTAGGACATTAATAGGCTGTTACAATAAGCTATAGTGTATTTTATTAATTAGTGTGTCTTTTCACAGGCGAGCATACTGTCAATGGGGACCATTCTGACGCACACCAGAGCACTTTCTCCCATAGCAGTAAAGAGGTTGGTATCATAATTTATACACCCAATTCCTTGTTTATATGCGGTGATTCCGCCAAGTGTTTAGACAGAATTTTTTTTTTTCGAACATGAACGCGTTTATGCACCATCAGGCAAGCTAGACCTGCGGCCGTGTGTGGTTCTCGAGACTAAAGCGCTACCACCCCCGCAGTTGAAATCTGCCGCCATAACAACTGGTTGTGTTCCGGCAGTATTAATGTGGGAGCCAGTACACTTGAAATCAAAGGCTCGAAGATTAGATGAGCCTACAGTCTGGCAGCACATTGAGCGACGCTGATGAAGTGTCCCTCAATGGAATAGGCCGCAGTGGCCGCTTACCATCAGGTGGGCAGCGTGCCTGTCTGTCAACTGACTTAGTATAAAAAAAAAACATCATTTGGTCTGACAGATAAGTTTTCAATAGGGATTCTGACAATGGTGAAAATATCTCTGAACCTTTATTTTATATTTATTGTATGCCATTATTTATTATAATATTTATTTATTTAGAGCCTCCACGACCACAGCTTATTACACTTTCTATTTGTAAGTCACAGTTTGGAATTGAGTGTTTGAAAGAAATTGAATGACATAACAAGATTTGTACATTAACCTTTTGGACGCCAAACACGTCTATACTTGACAAGCACCTGCGCACAGTGGGTCGAAACTGCTATTTGAGTGACTTAGGGTATTTTTCTTTTAATTGAACTTTTTTTATTATACCAATCGTCAGATCTTAACATTTGTATTAAGAAAGGTCATCACATAATATTTGTTTACTTCCCAAAATTAGAAAAAATATGTAATGACCTTTCTTCATACAAATGTTAAGATCTAACGATTGGTATATAAAAAAGTACAATTAGAAGAAAAAAAAAATTCCCTAAGTCACTCAAATAGCAGTTTCGACCCACTGTGCTGCGGGCCCTTTGCACCAACGACTATATACTCGACAAAAACCTTGCCTCTAAAAATATTATGAAATAAATATGTTTAAAACGATTACTAGTATTTTTTCCTCACATTCGACAATAAAGAATAATCCAGCTCTGGCGTACAGGACATAAAAGTGCGTTCGTAGCTTGGCGTTCAAAACGTTAATGGCATTTTAACACATTTATTTTTCAACTAACAAACTTATAAAAAAGATTAGAGTTAAAAGATATTTTCGACTTAGTAAGTATTTATACATTCTGACACCAAAGTATTTTTATTACATTATACATGCATGATCATGCGAATTCACGTGACTATGGTTTATATTATAATCATATTTACGAGCTCAGCGATGACGGAAAGGGACACCTTCACATGCGAATGGCTGTGTAGCCATGATCCAATTGGTCTGGTTCCCCTGTCAAGGGTTATGGAGGTCAGATGGCAGTCGCTGCAATGTGATAACTGGACTTGCAACATCCTGGAACATGATGCAAGTGTACCCTGAAGAGATAGGGAATAAATTTTTGGATTCATTTGGAGTTTTTTTTTTGCTGTGCATAATTTTTTTTTATTTGACATTTGTATGAGGCTAATAATCCGTCATATTTTTGTGCTTATTTGTTTTTTTTTTGTGTTTTCATTATGAAATATTTAAATATAACATTTTTTTTACTTTTATGGTATAAATATGTGTATCTGATAAGACCATGATAAATATTAAATAGACAATGCAGTCTTTTAAACGACCTAATACTTAATTGTAAAATAATTATTCTTGAAAAATTATGAATAAAATATTAATATTTGAGAATAAATTTCTAAATTCTGTTCATAAATTAAATCAGTTGTTTCTGCGCCTGATCTCACTCCGGTCGTGTCACACTGCTGTCCCACACCGGGCTATGGGAGTGAAGGAATAGGGAGTGCACCTGTGCTTGCGCACTCACATGAGCTATAGTGCACAGTAATATCCTGCAGCTGCAGCTGAAATTCTTAATCAATAATTGTATTAATAAAAGCGTTTATTTCTCCTCTAAAGTTATGATTATAAAAGTTTAAAATAGCAAAGGAATTTAATATTTGGAGACAAAAAAAGACTTAGTTACAGCTAAAGAATTCTCAGTCCATGCTATTAAGTCATATCCATTCCAAAAGTTGTACTTATTATTATTTAAGTTGGTATTTCCTATGCAGGGCTCTCCCTCAAAGGAGGTGTCGACCGAGGATTCGCCGAAGAAGGACAAGAAGAAGAAGAAGGGCCTGAGGACGCCCTCCTTCCTCAAGAAGAAGAAAGAGAAGAAGAAGGAGAAATCCAGCACGCCACAGCCCGCCTAGAGGTAACAATACTGTTACCATCAATGATGGTCCATCATATTACCATTAAACAATCATGTTATCAGTCCGCCTAGAGGTTATCGTTATGATATACTTGTATCATTACTTTCGATATCATCATTTCATTGGTCTTATGTTTACAAACATACTTAATGATGATATCAATATAATAATCATAACCATTATCTTCTTGACGATTATTATTTCTGTATTCATTAAAAACACTTTATACGAGGGGAATTTTATGGAAATATAATTGCTACATTATTTTGATTTTTTTAATGACGAGTTAATAAGTTTACTCTGGTTCTACATAATAATCTTTATATTTCAAAATCTGGTATAATGAGATCCTAAATGGTAAACAGATCGCATATATAAACTGTAAGGCACTGGAATGACTAATTAATAATTTACATATTTACGTACAA
The DNA here is from genome assembly GCA_949319885.1 of Mecyna flavalis. Taxonomy (NCBI): domain Eukaryota; kingdom Metazoa; phylum Arthropoda; class Insecta; order Lepidoptera; family Crambidae; genus Mecyna; species Mecyna flavalis. Next base: position 1,560,915 of record OX439422.1, read on the forward strand.
ATTTGTCAGAATGAAGGACAATTACACTATAAATACTTAAACAATATAAAATAAACTATATATTTATTTATAATTTCATTACTTTTAAGCAAAATAATCTTTAAAACATGTTAATAAGATTGCGCACCTGCTATGTGTATGTAGTTTATATAAGCGTGTCAAATAGTTACAATCATCACTTTCAACACTATCATTATAGTCCTCACTGCAATCATCATTAACAAATTTCTCACCTTTCACTAACTCTGTTGAGCTATATTTTCCGCGTCATAAGGGGCAAGGTTTGTAACCCGAAGTTGCTGGGCAACATTTACTTTAATGTGCCAGACCGGTACGCCGGGCGCAGGAGGCGGCCGCGCGCACCCAGCTGCTGCAGCATGCGCGCGACTAGATACATCAATCAGTTAGCAAACGATATCGATTTATTTACTTGCTCTCTGATTGAATTCACAAGGATTTCATTGTTCATAATTTGTTATAAATAATTTAAGATAGCTGTGTTTATGCTGTCGCATTAGGTTTAACCTGTAATGATAGTTTTGAATTTGTAAAATAAATAAATAAATAAAACAAATTTTGTTTGTCCACAGATAAAACAACAAATGAACACTGCCATCTCGCTTTCAGAAATACTTGTATTTTAAAAGTTAAGATTATTCTGGTTCGGCTCTATGTGTTAGCTTCCAAGGGCTACGAATACAGTATTCTACGATAAATACTTAGCCTTTGGTATTTAAAACATTGGGAAGCCAGTCACTAAGATTTTAACCGCCATAACAGCTCTTGCTGTGTTCTGGTAGTATTTTATAACCACCATAACAGCTCTGGCTGTGATCCAGCAATATTAACGTGGGAGCCAGTACACTTGAAATCTAAGGCTCGAAGATCAGACGAGCCTACAGTCTGGCAGCACATTGAGCGACGCTTCCAGGTGGATTGTCAAACTCATTTCAAAGGTCGATGTTATTTATCGTCGGGTACTGTACAGAATGTCAATCGCACGCTATCTCTCAAACCGGACTGGCTTATCCCTCGACGTAAGTTTCATCAGAATCGGTCCAGCCGATTTTCAGCTTAGCTCAACTATGTAAGCAATAATAATAGGGTTAAAATGAGCATTTTTTTTAATTCACATGAGCTTCCCATATCGATTTGTGTGTTTTGTTGGCTTTTGAGTCTGGGTGTTGTTGGATAACACAGATTGTGTCCGTAAGTAAAGAGGCGTGACAAGGATAGCATGTGTATAAGGTTGAATATTGAACAATTACTACTAATGTTAAACATCTGAATAACTTAGTCTTTTTATACGGCTCTAAAATCGTGGCAGTAAGACTTTTATCATATCTAACGAGATAACCCACAGGTGAAGTCTTCCGCCATAACAGCTCTGGCTGTGTTCCAGCAATATTAATGTGGGAGCCAGTACACTTGAAATAGGCTCGAAGATCAGATGAGCCTACAGTCTGGCAGCACATTGAGTGACGCTTCCTAATGAAGTGTCCCTCAATGGAATAGGCCGTAGTAGCTGCTTGTCATCAGGTGGGCTGCGTGCCTGCCTGCCAACTGAAATTGTAAGTTATTCATGATTTTAAATAGAATATTCGTATAAACCAGTGTAACTTTCAACGTTATACACTGCTATTTTTTGGTAAATAACACGACAAAATTACAGTCAAAATAATTTGATAGATTCGCTATGACAATTCGCTATAGGAACTGTCATAGCGAACTTATTAAATTACTGGGGGCCCAGACAAAGTAACATTTTGATAGCGATAGCGAAATTCGCTAACTTCAAATTGTATGGATTTGACAGGTGCTAAGAAAAGTCACGTGGTCAATCGATACTGAGAGTACGGGTTTTGACATTCGCTGTCGCAAATTGAGCGATAACGAACGTCATAAATGCCGCTTGTCTAGGGCCTCTGACTATAGGCATTATTGGTGTGAAAGAGATAGAATGCGATTGGTTGCATGCAGATGTTTCTATTGTTAAGATTTTTCAATGTTTATTATTAAATTGATATTTTTTTTTTGTAATAGCCATTGAATTCTTTTAATAAATAAATATATTGTGTAAAAAACTACACGTAATTCTTATAACGCAAAAACTGTCTCTTCAACTGTGTAAGGACTATGCTCCGCCATATTTATATGATCATAATGATATTATATGATGATGATGATGGTTATCATTATTATCATCATCGTTATCATATCATGCTACTAATAATATAAACGCGTATATTTGCATGGATGAAAATTTAATGAAATTTCGTAGAGATTTGGCAAGCGTGGTGATTAAGTTATCCCATCATTGTAACAATGACTTGATTTAATTTTATTGGAGGCCTTTGCCATGCAGTGGGACATTAATAAGCTAAAATATTTCATTAAAAAGTTATAAACACAAATATTTTTTGTTATTCTTTAAAAACATACAAAAATACAAATATTACGTCTTAATCTTTGACGAGCCATTTGGTGCAGTGGTCGAGAAGTCGGCTATTACACCAGAGGTCTCGGTTTCGATCCCCGCACTGTACAAACATTTGTGTGCATAAACATGTCTGTTTGTATCGGTCTGGGTGTTTCTATGTTTAATATGTTTGTATTTACAAAAAGAAAGTATATAAGTAATGCTCCGTTGTCTGGCACCCATAGCACAAGTTAATGCTTAGTTTCGGGCTAGATGGCGCTGTATGAATAATGTCCGGAGATATATTTATATCATTAGTAAATAAATTATTGCTATAACCTCTTTTGGATAAAATGATGATAATGACGATTAATGATGATGATGATGACGATTGGTGATGATGATGACGATATAAATATGGCTGCATTGATCCGTGTACCCACCTGTCAGTTTGAGAATAGCTTCGAATGACGAGAAAGAGTAGTTAAGTGCTATTAATAGATTAGAAGCAAAAATTAATTTATTTCGTTGAAATATTAATGTGAAATTTTCAGTCTCGGTTTGACTTGCCAAGATTTTTCGATATCAGATTCTTTTCGTAATGAAACAATACAATATTTTTTAATTTTAGTTTTCTTGCCGTTTTTGTGAGGTTTTGAAAGGTAATATTTTTTAAGTACATATTTTTGTTTATTTTTGTCGCATAAATCATTAATTTATTGCAACTAAATTACAATGTTGATAATTCATTACATTCATTTTATATTATAATTAACCTTACACTTGCGTTACACTGGAAAGAAAAAATATAAAAAAAAACGGTTACCAATCCTAGTACCGACAGCATTAAGATTGCTTAACTTAGTAACGAGACGACACGGTCGAAATGAGTAACCAAGCATGAGCCGTTTCGAAAAAAAAAATGTCGGTCACCCATCTTCGTACCGACAGCCTCAAGGGTGCTTAACTTTCCAATAACGAGAGAGACGCTTATAACTTTGAGATTACTTACTAATTACTAACAATATAAAGTACAATATGTAAAATATAATTTCTTTTCAAAACCTCACTTTGCGGTTTTTGGTGCATTCTTTAATGAATACAGGCATGTAATGCTTTTTGGGGCCATCGACCGTTAACGAGGCCCTGATGCCACTTGTGCTTTTAAAATATTAAGATCGATCGACCATATGAGTATTTTCTGTTAAGGGCAGCTTGCAATCAGCTATATAAAAAAAAATGGCGAAAATTCCAATAAAATAAAGAAAAAAAAATGGCGAAAATTCCATTAAAATTAGAAAAAAAAATCTGGCAAAAGTTCCAATAAATAAAATAAAATCCAGGTATAACATTCTAGAGGTGTGACAAAACGCCCCTTTTGGGTCTGGTCGGTAGTAGGGCTTTTTCAGAGTCCGACTGGCTAGCTACCACCACCACTTGTAAAATCAGCCACCATAATACAGAATCCGGCTGTGTTCCGGCAATATTGATGTGGGAGCAAACAAGTTTAAATTATAGGATCTAAGATTCATTGGAATAGGCCACAGTGGCCGCTTACCATCTTGTGCCTGTTCTGCAAAAATATTTGGACTCAATAAATCTACTTAATAATTTAACAAATTCCTACGGTCCAAATAATGAAAGTTTTTGTAATAATGACAGACTATAAAGTCAGTTTATGGAGATTTGGAAATCTAAAAATGAAGCAGGTTTATTACAAATCAAAGTGTTTGGCATTAAGACTAAAATCTGAAGTGCATTATTAAATTATAAAAAATGGATGAATGAAAACAAAATGGCGTCCGTTTGACATGTAAAAAGGCGGGAAAAGAACGCGCGAAAAAATCTGGGATTATATATTCTTATGGTCGATCTGTACCTAATTATAAATGATAAACAAAATATAATATATGTTAGCACTCTATTATGTATAGATAAGTCTATTCGGCTAGCCTTCGTTTCTAGAGTAACTTATTGTTTTATATCGGCATGCCACGGTTGCTTCGTCTGGTTGAAGCATGCAGAAATAGCATGCTAATGTAAGAAGCATTATGAGCGACATATAAAATGTTTGTTTTTATATTTTATCCAATCGGAGCAATTGTAAGATCAGTAATTGAAACTGTTGTTATGAATATAGGGTCAATATTTTAATTTGTAACTTAAATCCATATATTTTTTATTATTTTATTTTAGTAATTTTGACCCTATGGATCAATTTGACATTACCTAGATTTGTCTAGAGTTGTTAAAATGCAAAGTTGATTTTTTTATTCATGTTTTACTGTACGGGGCGCTTCACAATGTTAAAAATGAATTTTATATGAATTACTCCAAATTTTTTTCTATGATATTATTTTTCTTAAAACTTAGCTGTCTTAATATTTTCTTTAATTTTTTTTGTCTTGCAACATTATACGTATTATTCGTACGTAGATTTATTTTTACTATTATTTTTCTTACAAAAGCCCCCGTACCTTTATTTTTAAGGACCTATTTGTAATCTTTAAAATTATGACACAGGCATTTTGCTATCTATGTATTTGTAATTGAATTAAATTTATTAGTTTTAAATAACGTGTTTTTTCATTGCTCTCCTAGGATACCCATGAATTCCTTAAATCATATTAGCGTGAAAAATTTGACAATGAGTTGCATTAGTTTAGTAATCTTGGAGATCACCAATACTTGCGCCCATGATATATAAAAATGTATAGTGCCTACGTAACATTTAACACGGAGATCGTGGGTTCGATTCCCACCTTGGGTCTGGCTGATGGTAGAACATTTTGTAAGGCCGACTAGCTGCTACCACAGGGGAAATTTGCCGCCATAATAGTTCTGGCTGTGTTCATGTAGGAGCTATCAATGAAAAAGGCTGCAACAGTCCTCGCTTACTATCCAGGTCTGCCAACGTGATAGGAAAACAACCCTGCCTAAAAAGTACCTACGCATTGTCCGAACTCCGACAAACTTATCTGTTCCGGTGGCGACGTCGCTATATTGTAGTTACTTAAATAAAAATAATTTTGCCCTAGTGTGCAAAAACAGCTCAAAATGTTATTGTTGACAAAAACGTAGAAAAATTATTCAAACACCTTTTTTATTGTTGAATTCCATTTCTCAATATTAACGATTCACTTTGTATTAACCAAATAAAATTAATGGCTTATGCAACCACTGGCTACACTATACTGAACACTGAGGTCTATTATAATACGCGCGGCGTAATACTGAAGCAGTTTTTTAAAATTGACACGTCACGTTGTTCCAATTTTGGCCACCGGAACAGTTAAGTTTGTCGCTCTATAAAGCTGTTGATCTATTTGGTTGCTAAACTAAAAAAAAAGGTGAATTCAAACAAAAACTGCTCTACGACCTTGCGTGTGACTCGATAAGACGTGGAAAACGCAAGCAAAGATCGGACTGTTGGAAAGAGAAAAATAAATATTTTCACCCCCAGGGTTTGAAAAGTAAACTCTACCCTTTTTTATTGTGGGGGCGTCCCACACACCACGCCACCGCCCCCGACGAAAGTTGAGAGATTTAAACAAAAAAATCTTCAAATTCTTTATTAACAAAACAACTACAATTTCACATCATTTCTTCTTCTTTTTGTCATCACTGATGACGAACAACATGCGACAAACATAGCACAACAGACTCAGGAAATCACTGCCAAGATTGCACGTCACCGTTAGCAAATCCGAGAACAACTCGCACAGTTTTGTCTCCGCCGGATTTTCGTTTAGACACGAAGCTACGAGCTTCCCTGCTTCCTTCATATACGCTGCTAGAACTACACAGCATGTACAGCAGTTTGTGCTAAGGCTCTGTTTTATTTCTGTGAAGTTTTTTCTTTCCCCTTTGGATCCCTTGCGGCTTCTAGAAGACTTTGCGTCGCTTTTCGAATCAGCTTTAGACTCTCTTCTAGAAGATCTTGAAGGTCGAGACTTGGCGTCTCTGTGGGCCTGCAAATAAAATCAGTATCTGTATCCTACTAATATTATAAATGCAAAAGTCTGGATGTTTGTAACTCAATCACGCCTAAACGGCTGAACGGATTTAGATGAAATTAGGCACACGTATGGTTTATATCCCAGATTAGGACATAGGCTATAAAATTCCTACGGGAAACGTCTCATCCCCTCGGGATATTTGAAAAAAGAAATTACGCGCGGGTGAAACCGCAGGCGGAAAGCTAGTATTCTATATTTATTAGAGACTAGCTGTGCCCGCGACTTCGTCCGCGTGGAATAGTGAAGTCGACTTTTCGGGCAGCATATTTTAAATAACAAATACCGTCCTTTGGGTAGCTAAAAATTTGAGTGTTTACCCGTGGTCTCGTTGGGTCGACCCATTAACGGGTCCACGGGTAATTTTCATTCCCCGTGGTCCCAGGGATTGCTTTCCGGTATTATGATTTTATCGATAGAAAATAAAAACAGTTAAACACAAAGTTTCAAATAAAAAAAAAATCATTCTTAGGAATATTTATTTCTATAACCATGAATTACTTAACAGTATGCTTCTCTGTAGGTATACGATATGTCACGTATGGCCATCGGGAATGAAAGCATACACAGGCTCCTAAGATTGCTAACCCGTGTCAGAGCCACATACAACTGACCGTGCGAGAAACAGCTGATACCTGATACTTAGATCTACACCCACAACTTTCATCGTCTGACCTTGGGCTTTATAAATTGTCATCGCAAAACATAGGCTGACTGCAAAAAGTGTTAAGATGTGTAAACTAAACGTACAAATTTTATGAAACAAAAGAATTGCTAGAAAAATTAATTAATAACCTGAGCTTATAAACTTGTACTTAAATAAAGAAAATCAAGAAAAGAATTGCCTAACCTATACCAAATACTTACAAATTATTCATATATACAAACCCTAAATAAAAAATTAAGATAAGTATACCAAAAATCAAGGAAAGAAATGCCTAACCTATAACAAATGCTTACAATATTTATATATTTACAAATTTTTAAAGAAAATTAAGAAAGACAACCTAACCTACAAACCCTTAAATATAAATAAATGAAATATCCAAACTGTCAGTATTCAAGTAAATCGCAATAATCGAATGCAACTACCTATTCGCCATACTCTCAGCGCGCTTTATATACGGACGCGCAGCTCAGGCGCGGGGCGTGTACCTTTATATTGACATAACTTTTTTATTTATGAACCGATTGACATGAAATAAACACTAAATGTTAAGTGAAGCTTACCACAATATATTAGTGAAAACCGCATCTCAATCGAATAAGCCGTTTCTGATATTAGCGTGCACAAACACACAGACAAACAGACAAACAGACAAACAGACAAACAGACAAACAGACAAACAGACAAACAGACAAACAGACAAAAAATTTTTTAATTACAATTTCGGGTTCGCTATCGATATAATAACAACCCCTGCTACTTTTTTTTAATATATTTCCATTGTACAGACACCACTTTTCTACAAATTTATTATATGTATAGATGGGTCGAACGTGGGTTAACAGTCAATGACGTTCAATATACAACTAGACACCCAATCTCTTAGAAAAATTCATCAAAAAACGTCCGAGCGGCGTTGACACAGATGATGTGATTAACACCTTATCTCGTGGCAGTTAGTGTTTAATGTCAATTGTATACAACTAGACGGAAACTCTGCCCAATAGTTGCGTGGGCAGACTTTTGCTTCGGACAATATTTGAGCGTGAATGGGAGTCTAGTTGTATATAGAACGTCATTGTTAACAGTATAATTTTTCCATTCGCTTTGGAATAAACGCATGCTTGAGTTGTATGTGAACATGTTTGGACCCAATCCCTTCGGCAGTGACGGAAAACATCATTAGGACTGCACAGTGAAATGGCTGTGTAGCCATGATCCAATTGGTCTGGTTGCCCTGTCAAGGGTCACGGATGGTCACGGAGGTAAGTGGCAGTCGCGTAAATGTTATAAATTGTGTCTTTAGTATGCTCGGTATTTTTTTTACAATAATTACAGCTTACCTTCATAGCATAAGCGACGCAATTGTCAGCAGCGGGGTCCATTTTGCTGCGAATTAACTTACACTATCTATGGGACATCTCAACTGGGTTTTTTTAGTCTGAAACTGAATTTAAATAAAATCAAGACGAAAATTTTGCTGAACACAATCTTCTGTCAGATTGATGTCAAATCATGACGAAATCTGTCAAATGATTTATTTATTCGTAAAGAAAATTGTACCATAGAGGTCCATCAAAAAGTGTAGTTACTGATGGTAGGTAAACGGCCACTGCGGCCTATTCCATTGAGGGACACTTTGCCAGGAAGCATCGCTCAATGTGCTGCCAGACTGTAAGTTCCAACCTAATCCGAAAACCCGTTAGCGTTAGGCTGCCCGCCTACGTCAGACTTTTTGAAGGACCGATTTTATTTCTATGGTATTTCTGACCGACTTTTTGTAAGACGTGTGTCCATTCCTATCAATACGCTCTATTTGTTACCTATAAAAGTCGGTCACCGATTATCCGACGTGGGCGAGCAGCCTAAGTGTTTTTCCCAATGATGCACAAGATGTTTTGCCTTTGAATAGGTGTAAAAGAAACGCTAAACCCACTGCCATTTTTTAAGGAATTATTTTCAAACAAATGATATGACATATTCCTTCCTAGTCGTTTTTTGTAGTCAAATATGCAACCTTTTGCGTGGTCAATATTTGGATAGGTGACTGAAAATGCCCTTTTTCTAAAAAAGAGGGAGGCAAATCAGTCATACAAAATAGTCGAAATGAAACAACGGAATAAAACTTAATTTATTTATTCACTTTTTACAAATAATCAACAACCTGTGAGAATATTACCATCAACCGCATACTTTAGCTTATAATTTATAAAAACTTATTGCGTCAATTTAATAAGAGAATAACGTTAACATCAATTAAAATGAAATATTAATAAACCATGGTAGACAGACACGCAGCCCACCTGATGGTAAGCGGCCACTGCGGCCTATTCCATTGAGGGACACTTCACCAGGAAGCGTCGCTCAATGTGCTGCCAGACTGTAGGCTCATCTGATCTTCGAGCCTTTGATTTCAAGTGTACTGGCTCTGGCTCCCACATTAATACTGCTGGAACACAGCCAGAGCTGTTATGGCGGCTGATTTCACCTGTGGATGGTAGCTAGCCAGTCGGATTTAAAAAATAAGTCCTACCGCCAAGTCTTATGTATATTTTGTGTAAAAGCCATTTTTCCCTATTAAAACTATAAATTAAACTAAAATAACGGTAAACCTTTAATACTACAAATTAATTATTACAGAAGTTTTGACGTTTCAAAAACGCGCGAAACATTTGACATTTGTCGTCAACCATTTTGAAATTGGAAATAATAAACCAAGGAACAGGAATTAACCTAAAACTGCTAAAACTGTATAAATCAACAATTAACTATAACTACTATTGGTAAAATTGTCAACTGTGGTAAAAGTGATAACTATTTACAACTACATTACAAAAAACATGGTTATTTAAAAATGTGATGTAAGGAAATAAGTGGTAGGTAACGGCGCCACTTCCACAGTGCAAAGTTCTTCATCATTTAAAAGTTTAAAACCAGTTATCGGAACTTACAATAATATTTTTGATTATAGCTAGAGCAATAAAATAAAAAACCTCGCCTTAATGCGAAAAAATATTGGAACTAATTTCATCAAGTAGCAACAATCAAATAAAAAAAAGTGTGATGTCAATTGTCAACCGTGCCTTGTTACTATTGGATATTGTGACTTATTTGTGAGTATAACCATAGCAACCAAGTGTTGCTATAACCATAGCTAATGTGGCGCCTCCAGAGCAGGTTTTTTATTTTCCTGGGCAGGCCATAAAACAAATTGTGACCTCAGAATAATAACGAGATAGTCTCCATAGAAACACTGACTAGGTACTCTATTTCTTAAATACACAAAATAAAACATGAAAAATGGTCTTATAACTGTCAAAAGCAACTTCTTCCAGACTCTTAAATGATTGTAATTTACAATCATTTATCAAAAAAATATCAATGAAAAGTGGCGCCATCTTTAAAACACATCAACCGTGAAAAATTGCAATTACAAATATCAGAAACTTAACTAAAACATTAAGCAACACCCTGTATTTGAAAATGCTTGTATTACCTATAGAACACCCTTTAACCCATGGTAAACTATTTCCCATTACGAAAAGCTAAAAAACAAATTATTCTTATTCTTAAAGGCTTCAAAGATGAACTTATGAATTGTCAATATTATAATATAATAATAATAATAAATAAATATCTCTGGACATTATTCACACAGCGCCATCTATCCCCAAACTAAGCATTACCTTGTGCTATGGGTGCCAGACAACGGATAAACATTACTTTTTTTGTAAATATTATACATAGAAACACACAGACCGATACAAACAGACATGTTCATGCACACAAATGTTTGTACCGTGCGGGGATCGAACCCGCGACCTTTGGTGTAATAGCCGACTTCTCGACCATTACACCAAATGGCTCGTCAAATATACTTGTAACTCAATGATCGAACCACAATTAGGTAAGGGGTTCAGTTACCTGTCAAGCCACTTAGTGTTTTGGTGTTAATTTACTTTTATGATCGCCTCTTCCTTTTTTTAGTAAAAATTTTATTTAAAAAAAATTAAAAATATCACTAATTTAATTGTGATGTTTAGAGTAAGATAAAATAATTTTAAATATATGAAAATTATTATATTTTTCCATATTTTTATCTGATCTCTCTTCGGTCGTGTCAGACTGCTGTCCCACCGTGTTATGAGAGTGAGGGAATAGGGAGTGCACCTGTGCTTGCGCACTCACTGCAGCACTATAATATATCCTGCGTAGTTGGCTGATCGTAAAAGATTGGCCGCCGTAGCCGAATACTCGGCTAGGAGGATATTATTATTATTACATACATATTGTTAATACCGCACTAAATTATAATGACTCTAAATGAAAAAAGAGTTCATTATCATTGAAATTAAATTATCGTTCCATAAATCCAATTAATTATCTAATTATTTTGAGGCATTATCGGGAATCGAACTTACTTCTTCCAACATTGTTAAAACAACAAAAAATCTTACACAACTACTAAATTTAACTTGTAAACATAAACCATAATATTTATTTACACATTTATTTAATATTATATACTATTTTTATATTTACATTTCACAGGCAAGAATTAACTATAAGTCATTTGAATAAAATCAGACATGAAACATGTTCAATTTTTTAAATAATATTACTTTTCCCGACTTGGGAATCGAACTTAGGGCTCTAAGATACAGCCCGGTAATTTAACCACTGGTACGTCAAAAGCACGTCAGACTACACTTTGGACTTTGTACCACTCTTATGTCGGGGGCATAAGTGCTATTATCGAACTGCAAGTGTATACCGTGATGTGCTGTTGACTGTACTATCTGGTTCAAATGCTATTAGGATACGACCTTTTGTAGTTGCGTGACGCGACAGTGATGACAAACACACACAGATAAATAGTGCGTTGCTATTGGTTGCTAACGTTACGTACAAGCGCTGTTAACGTCATTTTTCGCTCAATTCCAAAATGTATTATCCTAATAGCATTTGAATCGGATAATATAGTGTCAAAAATAATTAAAGCCATTTTATGTCTGATTTTATACTAAAATCGTACGCTAAAGTAAAATTTGTACGAAATATGGGGTTCACCGTGCACCCTCGCCAGGATTTGCACCCAGTATCCTACCCCTGGAATTACGCTCCCAATCCATCAAAACTATTGTTGACAAAATTGACACAACTGGTCATCGAACTCTGTACTTTTAACCATTGACCCACTTACCAGTGGTTCTATTAATACAATGTACAATTAATTAATATTTATTAATAAAAAATAGTCTCCAAGACCCATAATTAAAATTTTCTAGCGTAATTAAGTAAATTTTTAATTACAAAATGCCACTAAAATTATTTACATGTGTACCCGAAATTCTAGCAAAGTGGTTTCCTCAATTGAATAAAAAATAATATCATAGCAAATACAACATTAATATATTATAAAAATCCTTAAGTAGCATAATATTTACCAGGTGGTAGGTTCCTGTACTGGGCCGTCTAGGTGGGTACCACCGCAGTGCCAAATAATTTCCCGTGAAATAGAAGTGTGTCAAGCACTTCTGTGTTTCGGGGAAAGGGCACTGAAGCTAGTGAAATTACTGGGTATATGAGACCTAATAACTGTCGTCTCGGTGTAGCGGGCGCAGGGCGGTGCCGGACAGTAACTGCTTAGTTACTGTTTGGCACTGAACTGTCTAAGGGCAGACGTGGCGCTTACCATCAGGTGTACGATCTGCTCGTCTTGTTACACATTGCAATAAAAAAAGAGGTATAAGGTATTTTTTTATATACTAGATTACTTGGCAGACAGGTACTTCACCAGGAAGCGTCGCTCAATGTGCTGCCAGACTGTAGGCTCATCTGATCTTCGAGCATTTGATTTCAAGTGTACTGGCTCCCACATTAATACTGCCGGAACACAGCCAGAGCTGTTATGGCGGCAGATTTCACCTGTAGGGGTGGTAGCTAGCCAGTCGGACTCTGAAAAAGCCCTACCACCAACCAGACCCATGGCGGGAATCGAACCCACGACCTCCGGGTTTTATACCCGAGCGGCTTAGCCACTGTTCCACGGAGGCGGCGTTTTTTTCGTTCACCGCAAACGCTACATAGGATTTCTTTAATATTTATTTTATACTCTATAACACCATTTCTTATTTGAAGAGGGCTGCCACAATTTTCAAAATAATTCAATAGTTTCCCTATGACAGTTCTAGGTGCCATTAGAAATTAAACTTTATTCAATGGCAAGAAACTCGTGAATCTTTTAATTATTGTGCGACAAACTTATCTGTTCCGGTGGCCAAAATTGTAACTACGCGACATGTCAAATTTAAAAACTGCTACAGGATAATGTTGCCAGTTTTTGCTGTTACAAACAAGCCATTCATTTTATTTGGTTAATCTTGTGAATTGTTAATTTATTTTGAGTAATGGAATTGAAAAATAAAATGGTGTTTTAATTATTATTATACGTTTTTGTCAACAACAACAATTATTAAAATATTAAATTAACATTTTGATCACTTTGTGATCACTTGGACGATAAAATTATTTTTTACTCCCAAAAGTGCAAAAATGATATTTAATGGCAATACTAAAACGACAATAGCGACACAGCACCGGAACAGATAAGTTTGTCGCACAATTAGGAATTATAGACCGACAAACTTATCTGTTCCGGTGGCTAAAATTGGAACTACGTGACATGTCAATTTCAGTGTTGCCAGTTGTTGCTGTTACAAATAAGTCATTAATTTTATTTGGTTAATCCAAAGTGAAATGTCAGTTTTTGCAATGCAAAAACGATATTTAATGACAGTACTAAAACGACAGTAGCGTCGCCGCCACCGGAACAGATAAGTTTGTCAGTCTATAAAGGGAACGAAAAACATTGGGAACTGTCATAGCGAAACCATTAAATAATTTTGCCTATAACTTTTATTGCCATACACAAAAAATTAGCCAAACTAAATACTCTGTTGGCTCATCATAGACACAGAATCCATAGACCCAACAATATACCCTTTATTCAAACTAAAATTATAATCCTGATTTCCATGAATAGTTCTTACATGAATTCTTAAATAACTAGGTCTTGTAAAGAACTTATAACAAATATGACATTGGTATTTTTTAAGTCCAGTATGAGTCTCTAAGTGCCTTTTAAGTTTACCTTTAGTTATAAAGCCTTTTCCACACTGTTGGCATATAAATGGTTTTTCCTTTGTATGTGTGAAGCTATGCAGTTTCAAATAGTAGTGTAGCTTAAAGCTTTTGTTGCAGACTGTACATACATGCTTCTTTTCTTCGGGTTTGTTCAAGTCTTCTAGAGCTATGAGCGAGCCGTGGCCTTTTAAGTGTTCTTCTAGGTAGTAAAAGTGTTGGAATACCTGTAAAAAATATTAATAACTTTAATACTGCGTGGCATTTTAAAGCCGGTTCACACATGTCTCCGTTTTACTGTACCGTTTTATCGTGTACGTTTTTTTCGTCGATGGCGTATGTATTACTGTATACAGAATACTATGCCATGTGTGAAGTCGCTCATATAACTACACACGCATCGACGAAAAAAACGTACACGATAAAACGGTACAGTAAAACGGAGACATGTGTGAACCGGGCATTAGTCGTTGTATTCCCGCAGTAAAATGATGCTGTCTAAGTAGTACAATAGATGAATGAAGTTTTTTTTATTAAATCATAAGTTTTACGATTATGATAGCCGAAACTCGAACTTGTACAAGCAAAAAATTCAAAAAAGTAAAAAAAAAATTAAAATTACTTGCATAAATCGATAGTACTACTGAAGGTGAAGCGTTCTGCTGCGGGATAACAAGACTTGAGAGCAAGATATCATTCATTATTGTTGTCTGTCAAAGTGTGATGTCAATTGTCAACCGTGCCTTGTTACTATTGGATATTGTGAGTTATTTGTGAGTGTAACCATAGCAACCAAGTGTTGCTATAACCATAGCTAATGTGTCGCCAGAGCAGGTTTTATATTTTCTTAGTCAGGCTATACTAATACTATTAATTATAGTGTGGTCTAATGGTTTAAGTCCCGGGCCACAATCCCGGGGTTCTGGGTTCAATTCCCGGGTCGATCAAAATTTGTATTGGTTTTTTCGGACACAGCTCGGGTTTGTAATCACCAATCCGCATTTGGCAAGCGTGGTGATTAAGCCAGTACCCATCATTGTAGCGATGACTTGATTTCAATGAAGGAAGCCTTTGCCCTGCAGTGGGGCAATAAATAGGCTGGCACTTTATTTTATCTTTTTATTTATTATTTCCATTTTGTGTAATGGTCGAGAAGTCGGCTGTTACACCAGAGGTCGCGGGTTCGATCCCCGCGCGGTACAAACATTTGTGTGCATGAACATGTCTGTTTGTATCGGTCTGGGTGTTTCCGTGTATAATATGTATGTATTTACAAAAAAAAGTATATAAGTAATGTTTATCCGTTGTCTAGCACCCACCAAATGCTTAGTTTGGGGCTAGATGGCGCTGTGTGAATAATGTCAGAGATATTTATTTATTTATAAACAGGAGTGTATTGCCAGCTATAATACAAGAAGAAGAAGGTTTTTTACTTTCTCAGGCTATAAGTGCATATCGTCATACTGACCTCTCCGCAGATGTTGCAGACGCGCGAGCGCTCGTCGGCGGGGATGAGGTCGGCCAGGCCGGCGCTGCCGTCCGGCTGCTTCGGGATCTTGGTCAGGCTATAAGTGCATATCGTCATACTGACCTCTCCGCAGATGTTGCAGACGCGCGAGCGCTCGTCGGCGGGGATGAGGTCGGCCAGGCCGGCGCTGCCGTCCGGCTGCTTCGGGATCTTGGTCAGGCTATAAGTGCATATCGTCATACTGACCTCTCCGCAGATGTTGCAGACGCGCGAGCGCTCGTCGGCGGGGATGAGGTCGGCCAGGCCGGCGCTGCCGTCCGGCTGCTTCGGGATCTTGGTCAGGCTATAAGTGCATATCGTCATACTGACCTCTCCGCAGATGTTGCAGACGCGCGAGCGCTCGTCGGCGGGGATGAGGTCGGCCAGGCCGGCGCTGCCGTCCGGCTGCTTCGGGATCTTGTTCAGGCTATAAGTGCATATCGTCATACTGACCTCTCCGCAGATGTTGCAGACGCGCGAGCGCTCGTCGGCGGGGATGAGGTCGGCCAGGCCGGCGCTGCCGTCCGGCTGCTTCGGGATCTTGGTCAGGCTATAAGTGCATATCGTCATACTGACCTCTCCGCAGATGTTGCAGACGCGCGAGCGCTCGTCGGCGGGGATGAGGTCGGCCAGGCCGGCGCTGCCGTCCGGCTGCTTCGGGATCTTGGTCAGGCTATAAGTGCATATCGTCATACTGACCTCTCCGCAGATGTTGCAGACGCGCGAGCGCTCGTCGGCGGGGATGAGGTCGGCCAGGCCGGCGCTGCCGTCCGGCTGCTTCGGGATCTTGGTCAGGCTATAAGTGCATATCGTCATACTGACCTCTCCGCAGATGTTGCAGACGCGCGAGCGCTCGTCGGCGGGGATGAGGTCGGCCAGGCCGGCGCTGCCGTCCGGCTGCTTCGGGATCTTGGTCAGGCTATAAGTGCATATCGTCATACTGACCTCTCCGCAGATGTTGCAGACGCGCGAGCGCTCGTCGGCGGGGATGAGGTCGGCCAGGCCGGCGCTGCCGTCCGGCTGCTTCGGGATCTTGGTCAGGCTATAAGTGCATATCGTCATACTGACCTCTCCGCAGATGTTGCAGACGCGCGAGCGCTCGTCGGCGGGGATGAGGTCGGCCAGGCCGGCGCTGCCGTCCGGCTGCTTCGGGATCTTGGTCAGGCTATAAGTGCATATCGTCATACTGACCTCTCCGCAGATGTTGCAGACGCGCGAGCGCTCGTCGGCGGGGATGAGGTCGGCCAGGCCGGCGCTGCCGTCCGGCTGCTTCGGGATCTTGGTCAGGCTATAAGTGCATATCGTCATACTGACCTCTCCGCAGATGTTGCAGACGCGCGAGCGCTCGTCGGCGGGGATGAGGTCGGCCAGGCCGGCGCTGCCGTCCGGCTGCTTCGGGATCTTGGTCAGGCTATAAGTGCATATCGTCATACTGACCTCTCCGCAGATGTTGCAGACGCGCGAGCGCTCGTCGGCGGGGATGAGGTCGGCCAGGCCGGCGCTGCCGTCCGGCTGCTTCGGGATCTTGCGCGCGTTCTGCAGGACCATTGCTAGGATCTCGTTGCGGTTCTCTTCTAGGATTCTGTGGAGTGGGATAAAGTACAATATTACACCGGTAGGATTTAATTTGTTTAGGTATGAAGCGGGTATCGTCGAACCCGCGGCCTCTTAGGTAGGATTCACATCGAACTTCTCCAATTGCTGTTGAAAATTGTAATTCCTCCCATACAACTTCATAAATCGCTCATACATATGCTAAAATTGCTCCTAACGGTATTTCAGACACCTAAAATCTAGTTTTAGTCCAAAATCTGTGCCATACAACTCCATTCATCTTCCACACAAACGCTCAAATTGCTATAAACATCATTATAGACACTTTAGAATCTTAAAACCCCAATTTTATTGATAAATTCTTTCCATACAACTCCATACATCTCCCATACAAACGCAAAAAATTACTGAAAACAACATTATAGACACTCTATAATCTCCAAAACCATAATTTAGCCCAAAATCCCTCCCATACAAACCCATACATCTCCCATACAAATTCATACAAAGTGGTATACTCACAGCCCTTCCTTCTGATGCGTCGCCAGATGCATCTGCACATGGTATTTCGTGTGGAACATGTGCGCGCAGACCGGACATTCGTATCTCAGCACGAACTTGTCTCTTCTGTGCGACACTAGATGCCGCTGCAGCTTGCAGGCTGCGTTGAAACGTTTACTGCACACGTTGCATACGAAGTCTTTGTCTGGTTTGTGGTGTTTTCTGTGATATACCTGGAAAAAGTTAAATAAATACTTATAAATAGATATCGGACAAATTCAAATTCATGGATTAGTGTTCTGAGCGACGCTTCGTCCACCAAGATGTTGCACTTTAGACAATATCCCTAGCACTTACCATAGTCTCCCTAGTGAGCGTGGCTTCGTGCTTTTTGAGCGACGCTTCGTCCATCTCGAAGCAGGTGTTGCACTTCAGACAACATTATCCCTAGCACTCACCAGTATTCCTAGTGAGCGTGACTTCGTGTTCTGAGCGACGCTTCGTCCATCTCGAAGCAGGTGTTGCACTTCAGACAACATTATCCCTAGCACTCACCAGTATTCCTAGTGAGCGTGACTTCGTGTTCTGAACGACGCTTCGTCCATCTCGAAGCAGGTGTTGCACTTCAGACAACATTATCCCTAGCACTCACCAGTATTCCTAGTGAGCGTGACTTCGTGTTCTGAGCGACGCTTCGTCCATCTCGAGGCAGAAGTTGCACTTCAGACATTATCCCCAGCACTTACCATAGTCTCCCGCTTCTTGTACGTCTTCCCGCATATAGTGCAGAGGAAAGGCTTCGGTCCGGTGTGCGTGGCTTCGTGCTCCTTGAGCGACGCTTCGTCGACCATCGTCTCGAGGCAGAAGTTGCACTTCAACACTAGGTCTTCGCCTTCGTGGGACTTTTTGTGGACCTGAGGGAGTAAATTATGTCTATAGACTGGGTAAAGAATTCAGTTAAAAATCAAAATTAAATATTTATAGCCTGACCAGGAAAATAAAAAACCTGCTCTGGAGGCGCCACATAAGCTATGGTTATAGCAACACTTGGTTGCTATGGTTATACTCACAAATAACTTACAATATCCAATAGTAACAAAGCACCGTTGACAATTGACATCACACTTTGACAGAATAACAATGAATGCCATCTTATTTTTTTTATTATTTGATTGTTGCCACTTGGGGAAATTAGTTCCAATATTTTTCCGCAACATGGCGAGGTTTTCTATATTCTTGGTCAGGCTATAACATTGTTTTGCTTACATACAGTGGACACAAAAAGTGTCTATGTCTGGCAAAAAAAGTAAGATTTTGACCGAAGCCGAAACCCTAGTTTAGGCAATTAGTATTTAATAATTCAAAGATAATACCTTTTTTTGTTGAGGTATAGTTATTTTGCCATTTGACATCGCTTTTAAGTAATAATATATTGTAAGTGAAATTGTTTTTTTAAATTTTTTCTTAATCTAAATTCTCCTATGTTCCAAGACTTCCAAGTATGTCTGGTTTCCCTTGTAACGGCCTGTTCACACATGTCTCCGTTTTATCGTGTAAGTTTTTTTCGTCGATGGCGTATGTATTACTGTATACAGAATACTGTGCCATGTGTGAAGTCGCTCATACAACTACATACGCCATCGACGAAAAAAATACATACACGATAAAACGGAACAGTAAAACGGAGACATGTGTGAACCGGCCGTAAGGGTTACGGAGGTCAGATGGCAATCACTCCATTGTGATAACCAGGCTTGTCACATCTAGGATCATAGTCGAAGCGGACCCTGAGCATCGGGAATACGCTGAGATGATGATGATGATGACTTACCAGTAGAGTCTCCATGTGCAAGAATCTCTTGTGGCAGAACTCGCAGGCGTGAGGTCGTCGTTTATATTTCTTATTCTTCTCTCCGGGGAGCGACTTGCGATTGAACTTAGCTTTC
Source organism: Mecyna flavalis (assembly GCA_949319885.1). Lineage (NCBI taxonomy): Eukaryota > Metazoa > Arthropoda > Insecta > Lepidoptera > Crambidae > Mecyna > Mecyna flavalis. The sequence goes on from OX439422.1 coordinate 1,580,668, forward strand.
GCCTTCTTTATACGAGATCTATATAAAAAAGGGGGAATTAGGATACATGCTAAAACAATTTCGGTGACTGGCAAAGGAAAAATCTAGCCACCCCTACCTTAACCACTGTACCGATTTTGAAGTTATTAGGTACAGACCAGGAATGTTACGGAGGTAAATTTATCGGAACCGAAATCGGAATCAAAGTTTTTAAATTTGATTTATCAGAACCGGAATCGGAGGCAGAGGAAGATTTTATCAATAAATAAACAAACACAGATAATATAATGAAAAAAATCAACATGTTTCTAATTAAAGAACAAATTAAATCAGATGGATTGAATTCTAAAATATGATATTATAGGTAATTAATTTATAAACAAAAGTTTTGAAACAAATTAAATCAAATTCATTTACTACAAATATGTTTAATCCGACATAATCGAACTAAGTGGCGAGCATTGGGAGAGGCCTATGTCCAGCAGCACTGGAAACTGAGACAGGCCGATGTTGATAATAATAGACTCCAAAAGTAGTGCGGGTATGAATGAATGAATGCTATACTTCAACCTTCAATTAAAACCTCCAGTTTTAAAGGTTCAGAACCGAAATCGGAAGCGAAAGTGTAATAATAATCGGAAGTTCCGACTTATCGGAATCGGAATCGAAGCGCTGTAACATCCCTGGTACAGACTTACACTAGATATTGTTAAAGGGTAGGCTACTTTTTATCCAGGAATATTGCGCAGCTCTGCAGGATAAAAAAAAAAGTTGTTTTAACTGTCCTTCTTTCACGATGAGACGGAGAAACGGATCGATGTACACTTGAATTTAAAGGCTCTAAGACCAGATGAGCCTACAGTCTGGCAGCACACTTAGCGACGCTTTCTGATGTAGCGTCCCTCAATGGAATAGGCCGCAGTGACCGCTTACCATTAGGTGGACTGCGTATCTGTCTGCCAAATGAGGTGGTAAAAAAAAGTGATTTTCGGTGTGTAGATAATTTGGCAGCTGTAGAGTTCTATTTATTATCCTGGAAAGATTTTAATACATACTTTTTATCCAGTGGCTCGTCGTCTTCATCCAAATCCGTTTTCATTTCTTCAATCTTCACAGGAGCTTCGTCTCCTGAAAAAAATATGAAAATAAGTCCTACAACAAATGCTATCCTAGACAGCTTCTAATTAAATAAACAATTTTTAGTTTGTTAATTTAGAGATGCATTTAAATATCGTCTTTGATAATATCAATGTAACATAGTGACTCAACCACTGGCTTTAGAATATTGGTATAGCTGCCGGCAAACTTCTTGACGCTCGGTCGTCGGAGTGGGGGAAATTTCTCGCATGTGCACTTGCGCCTTGCGCGTGACCAATAGCGCGCGCGAATCTCCCGTCGCCCGCGAGAGCTATTGGTCAAAGGTTTGCTTCTGATCAATAGAGCGCATGCATCTCAAAATTCGCGTTCTGCGCAATCTCCACCCGATTACAAGATGTTTGCCAGGTGATTCTATGGTGAAAAACATAATTATTCAATTCAATTTAATTCAAATCATTTATTTCAGCAAATAGCCATATACGAGGTAAAAACGTTCGCGGAATAAGGGGGATGGGGAGTGAAATTTAATATCAAAATATTTTTCCTATTTAATGTGTTCTCTCACAACATAATACATTTCTCAGATCTATAAAATTTACAGTGAGTAAATTATATATAATATAAATAATAATGATATTACCTTCCCATGTCTCGTTGTGAGTGAGAACATGTCGATGCATCTTGCTAGAGGTGATGAACCCACGCTTGCAGATGTAACACTGGAACAAACACCTTACCATAAGTATCAACTTCATCATCGTCATCAGCCTGTCTCAATCCACTTCTGGACATAGGCTTCTCCTAATTCGATAGTATCAACTTATGACTGATCTAACATTAGTTTTTTATTATGCTCTTACCCCCAAACAGAGAGGCCTGTTTTTAGGGTCCAATAGGAAACAATTTATTTATGAAAGGAGCACTTACAGTTAGCAAGAAAATAAATCCAATTCAACAGGTTGCCAACCCCTGGCTGGGACAATATAAAACTTACCTTTTCCCCAGTATGCGTCCGCATATGGATCCTCATGTATGAAGACGTGCATGATGTATTTGATAGGTCACAGTGGTCTATGGGCTGGTCAATAGCCTTAAGGCCGGCACCGGCTCGTCCCATTTGGGTATGAAGGGGAACCGGGGGAGTTTAGTGGGTAGTGGACGCTTTAGTCTCGAGTCCCACACACGGCCGCAGGTCTAGCTAACCTGCGGTTATGGTGCATAAACGCATTTTCCTCCGCAAAAAAAAGGCCACAGCGGTCTATCCCATTGAGGGACACCCATTACGGGACACTTCAGGAAGTCGCTCAATATGTAGCCATGGCGACTTTGCCGGCTACTTATCCAAGCAGTTAATATGGAAATGTCTACATATGCGACGTAGCCAGACCGTCGCCAAGTGAGCTAAAGATCTGCATAGCACTTTCACTCACTAAACAGAGCTTATTGCGCTCCGTTTAGTGAGTGAAAGTGCTTGGAATGTAAAACTACAATAATAAATACCTTGAAAGGCTTCTCTCCAGTATGTGTCCGCATATGGATCCTCATGTAGGAAGAGGTGCTGATACTCTTGAAGCAGATGTCGCACTTGAGCGGCCCGTCCCCCTTCCGCCGCGTCTGGGGGACGGCGTCTCCCCTCAGTCCCACCTGATGGTAGGCCACTGCAGTCTATGGGCTGGTCAATAGCCTTAAGGCTGGCACCGGCTCGTTCCAATCGGGTGTGAAGGGGAATCGGGGGAGTTCAGTGGGTAGTGGACGCTTTAGTCCCGAGTCCCACACACGGCCGCAGGTTATGGTGCATAAACGCATTCTCCTCCGCAAAAAAAAGGCCACAGCGGTCTATCCCATTGAGGGACACCCATTACGGGACACTTCAGGAAGTCGCTTAATATGCTGCCATGGCGACGTTGCCGGCTACGTATCCAAGCAATTAATATGGAAATGTCTACATATGCGACGTAGCCAGACCGTCGCCAAGTGAGCTAAAGATCTGACTAGCACTATCACTCACTTAACGGAGCGCAATACGCTCCGTTAAGTGAGTGAAAGTGCTGGAAAGCAGAACTATAATAAATACCTTGAAAGGTTTTTCCCCAGTATGCGTCCGCATATGGATTCTCATGTAGGAAGAGGTGCTGATACTCTTGGAGCAGATGTCGCACTTGAGCGGCCCGTCCCCCTTCCGCCGCGTCTCCCCTCAGACCTACCTGGTGGTAGGCCACTGCGGCCTATCCCATTGAGGGACACTTCAGGAAGACGCTAATATATACTGCCACACTGACATCAACCAGACCCAAAATGGAAATAAATCCACGAACTCCGATTTTTATACGAGAACGGTTTGCATGCGGACAACTTTTTTTTATGAAAAAGGGAGCCAAAGAATCAAGTGTGGCACCTGAAGGTAACCGGTGCGTTGCTCACCTTTTTAAAAAAATGGAAGGAGAAGAATAATTAGAGTAATGGGAATGAAGAAGAAATGGGAGTTAGGTACGCAGGCACTTTCACTCAGAACACTTTCACTCAGAACACTTTCACTAAGAACACTTTCACTCAGAACACTTTCACTCACAAAACGAACCGAAGGAGCAAAGCTACACAAAAACTTACCTTAAAAGGCTTCTCTCCAGTATGCGTCCGCATATGGATCCTCATGTATGAAGAGGTGCTGATACTCTTGGAGCAGATGTCGCACTTGAGCGGCCCGTCCCCCTTCCGCCGCGTTTTGGGCGACGGCGGCGTCTCCTCCATCTTGGGGGACGCCGCCCAGGTGTTCGACGGGAAGTAGTCTTCGTCTGAATATCTGAAAATAAATAAATCGTCACAAACGTCGAACAAACAGGGATCTGAAAATTTTGCTAAGTTTTTTAGGGGAGCATTTTAACTGGTTTTTTCATAATGGGAGATTTTCTGACAGGCCATTAAAAAAAAAAGTTTTCAAAAGCTTTACTAGATGGCGTTGAACGAAGTATGTATAAGTCTAGTATTTGTCTATGATCTATTTTTACCTCTGGCACAGATAATATAATACTCTGGATTTTTAACTAGGAGCCATAATATTTACTCATTCTTCTTCTTCTTCATAATTAATAGCTTGCTTTGTGTTTTTTATTAACAATTCCGCCAATAAGTATTTTTTTCGGAAATGAAAATGACATCTGACATAAACAAAACGTTTCGTTTTATCAAAAATAGTCATGTCAAAGTAAACTTTATAACGTTTCGTTCCTTGTGATTGCATAGGTGGAACGGCGCCATCTATTAAGAACTATCAAAACGGGTTGTCAGAAAATCGCCCATTGCAAAAAATCTCAGTCGTTTTATTTTGAATTTTATGTTTTTTTTTAATATTAGTTCAGTTGGCATACATGCACGCAGCGCACCTGATGGTAAGCGGTCACTGCGGCCTATTCCATTGAGGGACACTTCACCAGGAAGCGTCGCTCAATGTGCTGCCAGACTGTAGGCTCATCTGATCTTCGAGCCTTTGATTTCAAGTGTACTGGCTCCCACATTAATATTGCCGGAACACAGCCAGAGCTGTTATGGCGGCAGATCTCACCTGTGGGGGTGGTAGCTAGCCAGTCGGACAGACCGGACACTTTATTAAAGATTATAAAAGTAAGCCCCCAAAAAAGTAAAAAAAAATCACTCACCTTTCATCCTTAACACTGTCATCATCCCTATCGTGATCATCACGGTCATCATCCATCCTGACGTCATCAAGCGGCTCATCTATCTCCTTCTTCACCTCCACATCTGGTGGGTCCACCTTCACTTCTTCTATTAGTATGTCCAGTGGCTGTGCAGGTCCGTCTATGTCCAGGTTTAAATTAAAGTTCTTTGTGTCTTCTTCGTTCTTGAAAGGGGAAAAAGAGATGAGAGATGATATTATTCTCCATTTATTTAAGATTATTATCGAAGTTATTCTTCTATACTATAGTGGAGTCATTTTAATATGTATTATAGGTCACATTTGACAGTTAATTTATGTAAAGAAAAATATATTTTACGCTAAAGGAATTAAACTCAAGAAAACAACATCAGTTTTTTTTAATAGAAAATTAGACTCTACTCCTGATGTACATAAGTAGCACTTTGCTTTGCAATTTGCATAAATGAACTGTCAAATGTTACCTATTAAAATGACTCCACTATCCTACTTCCTACATAATAATATTTATATTATAAATTCGCATTTAGTCTCAAAGTCTGGATGTTTGAATGTTTAGACGTTTGAATGTTTGTTACTCAATCACGCCTAAAAGGCTGAACTGATTTAGATGAAATTTAGCACACGTATCCTACTAATATTATAAATGCGAAAGTCTGGATGTTTGAATGTTTAGATGTTTGGATGTTTGTTACTCAATCACGCCTAAACGGCTGAACTGATTTAGATGTAATTTGGCACACGTATAGTTTATAACCCGGTAGAAATGCGAAAGTCTGGATGTTTAGATGTTTGGATGTTTGTTACTCAATCATGCCTAAACGGCTGAACTGATTTAGATGTAATTTGGCACACGTATAGTTTATAACCCGTTATAAATGCGAAAGTCTGGATGTTTGGATATTTAGATGTTTGGATGTTTGTTACTCAATCACGCCTAAACGGCTGAACTGATTTAGATGAAATTTGGCACACGTATATTTTATAACCCGGATTAGGACATAGGCTATAAAATTCCTACGGGAAACGTCTAATTCCCGCGGGAATAACAATTTCGAAACTACTAAACCGATTTAAATAATTAATTATCTTTCTCTCGCGTCGGCCAATCGCGTGGGAGCGCTGCCGCAGTCTATAATATTAACGCGCTGCGATTGGCGGACACGGTATACGAGCGTGGCACGCTACGATTGGTCGAGGAGTCGCGTGAGGTCTTGAGTCCCTAATGTGCGTTACAGATATTTATTTACCTTGGGTGGTTTGCTGGAGTCATCAGTTGAAGGCTGACTGGGCGCCCCCCACAAGTCTCCCCAGGGTTCCTCGGTCTTGGGTTTTTTGTCCTGCTCTGACTTCTCGCGGAGCTGCTCTTCTAGCTCTTTCAGATATGGTAGGATTGCATTGTAATCTGTTTAAATAAATAATTTAAAATGTATAACCTGACAAAGAAAATAAAAATCCTTTTTTTTAAATAAAATACCTACTCTGGAGGCGCCACATTAGCTATGGTTATAGCAACACTTGGTTGCTATGGTTATACTCACAAATAACTCACAATATCCAATAGTAACAAGGCACGGTTGACAATTGACATCACACTTTGACAGACAGCATTAATGAATGACAACTTATTGTTTTTTTATTTGATTGTTGCCACTAGAAGAAATTAGATCTAATATTTTTCCGCAATATGGCGAGAATTTCGGGCTATATTATTTGACGACGATTTGGTAATGGTTTAGAAATCGCCTATTATACCAGAGGTCGCGGGTTCGATTCCCGTACGGTACAATTGTGGGCAACGATATGTTTGTTTTTATTTATTAAAACTTAAATGCACAACAAAATAGTATAAAAGGCGGACTTAATGCCTTATAGCATTCTCTACGATTAAAAACGTCCTATAATATACATACCATAAGGTTCTCCTTCCAATTTGTCTTCCGCGTGTTTCTTATCAAAATGTGTTGTTAAATTTTCGAATCTGTAAATAAATTTAACAATTCATCATCATCTCAGCGTATTCCCGATTGCATCCAGTATGGAGCTCAGGGTCCGCTTCGACTATGATCCTAGATTTGACAAGCCTGGTTTTTACAATGGAGCGATTGCCATCTGACCTCCGTAACCCTACAAAGGAAACCAGACCTACTTGGGACATATTCGGGACCAACGGCTTAACATGCCTTCCGAAGCATGGAAACATCATTCTTTTCAGACATTCAGGTCTTTTTCAAGCCTGCAATGTCCTAACCAAACTGGAAACAATCACACAAAGTGATGCTCCCCGCGGGATTCGAACCCACGACCTCCGAGTTTACATACCCGAGCGGCTTAGCTATTGTTCCACAGAGGCGGTCAAAATACCAGTTATAAGTCCATTACATAATATTTTACAATCTATACTTGAAACTTACTTAGAGAAGAATCTGTAGCATATCCGACACTGGTAGCGGATGGCCAGGTGTATCCGCTTGTTGTGCCGGCCCAGCTTGCTGGCAGTTATGAACGACTGCCCACACACCGAGCAAGTGTAGGGCTTCTCATCTGAAATTCAGAGGATTTTGTTTAATATTAAAATGTGAATCAAAAAATTTTAATCATGTAGGCCTCAAAGGTGGTAAGTGATCCTGTACTGGGCTGTCTAGGTGGGTACCACTGCAGTGCCAGATATTTTCCCGTGAAATAGAAGTGTGTCAAGCACTTCTGTGTTTCGGGGAAAGGGCACTTAAGCTAGTGAAATTACTGGATATATGAGACGTTATAACTGTCGTCTCGGTGTAGCGGGCGCAGGGCGGTGCCAGACAGTAACTGCTTAGTTACTGTTTGGCACTGAACTGTCTAAGGGCAGACGTGGCGCTTACCATCAGGTGTACGATCTGCTCGTCTTGTTACACATTGCAATAAAAAAAAAACTGACTCTACAACCTTCGAAGTGATGCTATCTATAGAGGAGTATCAATGAGAAAGTCAATAATTACTCATTTAATTTCTAAATTTTTTACAATGTTTATTTATTAATACAGTTTCCAATTGAATACTCTCTATGTAATGCTCAAACCACTGCATTACAGAGGCATTAATGTTGAAAAGTTGGTGTTAGATTAAAAAGCATTAAGATGTATTATCCGATTCAAATGCTATTAGAATAATATCTTTTCGAATTGAGCGAAAAACGCCGTCAACTGCGCTTGTCCGTAACGTTAGTAACCAATAGCAACGCATTATTTATTTGTGTGTGTGAGTAAGTCATCACTGTCACGTCACGCAACTACAAAAGGTCGTATCCTAATAGCATTTGAACCAAAATGATTTGTTGTAAATCAATTTGTAAAAATTTATCATTGCCTTACAGACCTTCAAGCCATTATTATTACATATTATAAAAAACAATAAAATTATTACCTGTATGTGACCTAACATGAAGTTTCAAATAATAGCTAAGCGTGAACTGCTTTTGACATGCAAAACATTTGTAAATCTTCTCCAGATTCTGCGAAGACTTGTCAGCATCATTATCATTTGAGGTATTCCCATCGTTTTTACTTGCATTACCATTGTTATTTTCTTTACAATCACTCGGTTTAACGTTATTTAGTTCACCAGACTTCGAACCATCGTTATATTCAGAAGCCTTTTCGTTCCCAATGTATCCATCTTCTGGTTTGATCTCCGGAATATCCAAAGAAGAATCCTCCTTCTTAATCTTGCTAAGCTTTTTCAACTTCTTCTGTTCCTTTTTCAACTTTTTTCTTCGTATCAAATTCTTTATTTTTAAATCGTAACTCGTAATCCTATCTTTGTGAATTGTCACATGCTGATCTAACTCAACAAGGGACGGGTAACTTATATTGCATAGGGCACAACCATAGAATTTAAAGTCGTTATCCGTTATCTTTTCAGACCAATAGCTGCTGCGTTTACCGGTTTTCTTTTCCTTTTTTATCTGCTTGATTTCTTCGTTCATTTGTGGTTTAACATCCGTTTGATTTGATTTGGGTAGCTCAATTTTTGACGTTTCAAGATTCGTCAGTATCTTTTCTTCGCCATTGTCAACATTTTGTAGGAAATGGTTGAAAAATTCCTGGTTTATCATCGGATGTTCTACTTTGACATCGTAGGAGTACGATAGGTTGTGTAAGTTGGGCACCGCAGTCGGGGTGTAGCCATCGTACCCCGGGTATTCGTAGGTGCTCAACGGGTCCATTTCCACTGACATGTTTTGGTTCATTTTGGTATCTGAAATGGATAAAACAAGTCATTAGATAATTTTACTATAGTTTTTAGCACCAAAGTATAACTTGTGCTATTGGTGTTAAACAATAGATAAACATGTCTTTTAGTTTTTTTTAAATTAGAAATCTATGATGATTATGATGATGATGATGCCTCCCAGCCGGTTTTGGCTACAGCGACTGTTTTCAAAAAACATTCTGAGCATTACATGGTTCCGCTCGCTGGTGTGCTTTCCAGAAATAGAAGTAGAAATCTATACTAATATTATAAAGAGGAAAGATTTGATTGTTTGTTTGTACTGAATAGGCTCCGAAACAACTAAACCAATTTGAAAAATTCTTTCACTGTTGGAAGGCCACACTATCCTCGGGTGACATAGGGTACTTTTTATCCCGGAAATGTGGGGGGAAGGGGGGGATATTTAAAACAGAAAACGCGGAGGCGCCGCTAGTCTAGTAATAAAAAAGAGGTCTCTCCAATTTAAAAACCGATGACTGCTTTGTTTTATAAGGTTATTTTAAAAAAAATTGTTTAAAATAAATGTAGTAACTACTTATTTATTACTATTTATTTATATTAGTAACAAAAACATGTTCTTTAAATATAACAATTTAAGTAAATAGATGTTTAAACTTACAAAAAATTTGAAAATTAATATGTAGAGAACCAAATAACCTCTCAAAATTCGTAAACAAACCACATTTTAAACTTTTAATTGAATGATTCACATAATTAATGACTTTTAATTAAACAAAAGTGAAGATAAACGTGGACTAATCACTTTGTGGACTAAAAACAACATTTCTTTTCGTTCTACGTGTCGAATCTGTAGAAAATTATCAAATTTTCAAATGTAAACATTGAATTAGAGTTATTTTTGTAACGTAACAGCGAGTTTTAACGTCTACAATTAATGCAGGAGGCGTCAGAAACTCGTCGGCTAGCTAATCAATACAAAGCAAAAGAAAAAAGTATGTACCTGTGATGGGCAGTCGTAAAAAAAAGCTTTTTTTTATCAACACATTATGCGAACCACAAAAAATGTATCATTTTCCCGCCAAAACCGGCACTAAACCGACACTGAAGTACTCAAATGTACACTTTAACACTTTCCCCGCATTATGTTAACGATTTAAAGTTTAATTATTAAGTTAGAACAACAGAAAATTAATCACAAATTCAGATTTTTTTTCTCGCGTGACTGAACGCACTGCCATGGCCGTCATGTCTAAAGTTGCCGTTTTTAAAAAAATTACACCCATTTTTTTAAGGTATTGATTTTTTTTTTAATCAAACATACTAGTGCAATTCGTCGGATATGTCTGTAGAAATATTATTTTTTATTCTTTTTGTTTTTAAACAGATGCAATACTTAGGAATGCGTTGTAACTTGTATATCTTCTTGTTATGACGCAAGTATATACTGTGAAAAAGAAATACAATTTTAAGGATTATACTGCGTGTAATTTTAGTCGTTGTTTTCCCGCAGCAGAATGCTTCACCTTCAGTAGTACTATCGATTTATGCATGTAATTTTATTTATTTAATTTTTTTTTTGAAGTTTTGTTAAAACTTTTTTTGTTTTTTTTTTATAGTTTGGTGGGAAAATGGAAACCAAATGTGAGTAAATAGTAAATAATCATTTTTTTGATAAACGCGAAGGGCAATGACCCCGGCCGTTGACCGTCCGTGACGCAGCTAGTACTATTGGTTCGAGTTTCGTCTATCATAAATCGTAAAACTTTTGATTTCACTTAAAAATAACTTTATTAATCTATTTTACTACTAAGATAGAATCTTTTTACTGCGGGAAAACAACGACTAAAATTGCACGCTGTATATAATTTATGATTGAAAACAAAATTTCCTTGGTTGTGTTTACCATACTAAGATGGTTAAAAACATAACAATCAATAAGTTTTTGATAATTTTGGAGCTTGATCAATTAATAGGAGAGATTTTGACTTCCGCGAGATATTAAATGACTGTTCATGAAATCTTATTTTCCTAGAACACAATTTATTTATTTATTTATTTATATTTGGAAAACCAACAGCAATTCATACTAGCAAAAGGTAACTGAAATTATAACTACTTAGCCATTTACAGGTATTCGCTTATGGAAATTAAGATGCAAATAGACTTAGAGAGCTGTTACAAAAGAGTCCTCATGGAGCTAATTTATCAATAATTAAAATAAAGAATGATAGGTTTAAGAACTAGCAGTTATGTATATTAAATCAGTGACAAGACAATGAATGACTTTTTGATTTGCTTTGCTTTTCTTTAATATACTTTATTGCCGGGTTAGAGATTATTTAGCTAATAAAGAACACAGTGTCACAAAATCTCTTAACCTTTACTATAAAATCATCCTTTTATCTTTGTAGTGACAGTAATCTAATTTATTTTTAAAAAGAACCATGATACCCTAAACAATATAACAATTATTTGTTCTCCACAGTCTCCACTGTAATATCCAAAGTTATTAAGTTACATTTATTTATGAATATTTAACACCTGTCTAATAAGTTTAAAATAAACGGAAAGACAATAGGTCTTAGTTTTGGTATAAGTAAATTATTGTCAAGTTTAAAAATTCAGATTAGTTAGATCAGTGAAAGTTACCATGCTACAACTTGAATTACTTGGAAATGAAATTAAGGTAACTTTATTATATTTAAATACTCTTTAATTGAAATCACTTAGTAAATTGTAATTCATGTTCTTTTGAATCGAATCGAAAGTGTTTCAATCCGGTTTATATAAGTACATAACTTAAACCGTCCCCGCTATTTAATGGAGAACATTTGAATATTGGCAACACACGTCAGAAGTGTCAAAAGTCAAGGCCACATTACGTTTCATTTAACGCCTAAAACAATCCATACTTTATGAACTGTAATGTAAGGTCTGATTTTTAATTTATTTAAATTTGTACATATCTATTTTTATTATAATAATACATATTTTCTCGGCCTCGGGTTTTACTGTTTAATGCAAAACTCTACAACATTTATGCTAGAGAAACGTTTTACATACAATGAACCACTGGGGCCTGGGCTTTATAGTATAGTATATGAAAGCCTTTTGTCACGGTTCCGTATTAAAATATGATTAATATAGTCTAGAAGATGAACTATGTATTTTGTCCAGAGAATACGATTCCTTAAAGTAAGTAACAATAACAATAAAGGTAGGGGACTCAAATAAATAAGACTTTTACTTTTAGCCTTAAAACCTTGTAAAATTGCCTCCGTCTACTTGGATCCCATGCTTCGCTCCCATGGGATCCAAATTGCAGACAACTCGATCTATTCCCAACCATGTGTGTAAATATTGCGCCTACTACATTATTCAAGTAACAAAGTTACGTTTGCGCACATTTTTCTAACGTACATTGGAATCACAAAGGGAACTCTTGCCTTCTCAACTACGTTAATAAGTTTGTTGCCTAATGATACCTATGATAGAAACACATTTAGACCATGTTATTTTTATACAACTTTCAACCTTATGCGTACGTGTTAAGAGACGTTTGACTGCTTTTCCATTAAAGCACTTGTATGATAAAGGCATTCGTAAATACAGAGTAACGAGTGCTTGCAATAAATCTTAGTTTAGATCTTATGACTCAGAACATAAGGCTTAAATCTGAATTACTAAAGCGTTCATGATAAGCTTGTGTGTAAACTACGTAATCGAAAATAGTAAGGCGGGAAACCGCGACGCAAATGGTCGTGGTCGCGGGCGCCATACTAATTTTCTCGGTTCAAAAAGTTTTCTTTCTTTATAAAAACAAAAAAGTTTACTCATAAAAAGTTTGCATTCAATAAATAATAGTGTTTTAAGTTTTCGAATACATATAAACGTTGTTTGAGTTACTTTTGTGTTGCATGTCATTTGTAGGATTTCACGAATTTTTTGTATTTATGTAACGAGACAGTGTCTATTTTACGTTAATCTAATAATATGGTGGAGGCTGAATGGATTTTGTATCTGCGCCGTAGACTCGTGACGGTAATAAAAACTTTTTATTGTTCTTTCCATGTTCTTTCCGCATTTTTTCTTCCGGAAATAGGATTTTTCAATTTAAAAAATCACATCAATGCACTAATTATTTTTCCTTTACGACCAATTAATGTTTTATAAAATTATTAGATATTAATTGGACAGCCTAGTTTTAATTATTGAAAAACTATAAAAGCATATTCTGTACCTATCTATGATTCACCGAAACGATTAAAGATACACTGGTCTGTCTAAAAAAATACAATTTTGAAGATTACTTGTTTGTAATTAACGTGGGTTCTGAATTAACATTTAACGTAATTAACGTTCACAGATATTTAACATATGTATTAAGTAACATTTTAACAATCAAGGATGCCATAAATACCTACTAACACCTCGATGGTCTAGTGGTTAGAGTTGTGGTAATACCGGGCCGAGATCTCGGGGTCCTGGGTTCAATACGACGTTTTGACGAGCCATTTGGTGTAATGTTCGAGAAGTCGGCTATTACACCAGAGGTCGTGGGTTCGATCCCCGCACGGTACCTACAAACATTTATGTGCATGAACATGTCTGTTTGTATCGGTCTGGGTGCTTTTATGTATAATATGAATGTATTTACAAAAAAAAGTATATAAGTAATGTTTATCCGTTGTCTAGCACCCATAGCACAAGCTAATGCTTAGTTTGGGGCTAGATGGCGCTGTGTGAATAGTGTAGAAAAAAATACGAGCTTTTTTATTGGAGGAGAATGCACCATAACCGCAGTAGCTAGCCTTCTTTATTTCAATGTGTAACAAGACGAGCAGATCGTACACCTGATGGTAAGCGCCACGTCTGCCCTTAGACAGTTCAGTGCCAAACAGTAACTAAGCAGTTACTGTCTGGCACCGCCCTGCGCCCGCTACACCGAGACGACAGTTATTAGGTCTCATATACCCAGTAATTTCACTGACCACAAACCTGAGCTAAGCTGTGTTCGAAAAACCCGAAATGAAGTTAGCTTAAGTCGGTGTACTATCCCGGGGATGGGCTGGTCAATAGCCACAAGGCTGGCACCGGCTCGTCCCAATCGGGTGTGAAGGGGAAACCGGGGGAGTTTAGTGGGTAGTGGACGCTTTAGTCTCGAGCCCCACACACGGCCGCAGGTCTAGCTAGCCTGCGGTTATGGCGCATAAAAGCATTCTCCTCCGAATAAAAAAAAAGGTGGGGGCTGCGCGTCTGTCTGCCAACTGATATTAGCATACAAAAATGGGCTCGTATTTTTCTTCACCTTTAGTATAAAAAAAAGTTACCACAGCCATTTTCCGACGCACGTAGTGTTTTGAAAAACAAAATGGAACACTCCTGACCAATGCATTGTGTCATTCTATTGTGCAGAGGAAACAGTTGAATCAACTTCATGTGACCACGCATTACGGCTCAGGCGGGACAGTTTTATATAGCCACAGATAATACAAATTTTGACCGCCTCCGTGGAACAGTGGCTATGTTCCGGCAATATTAATGTGGGAGCCTGTACACTTGAAATCAGAGGCTCGAAGATCAGATGAGTCTACAGTCTGGCAGCACATTGAGGGTCGCTTCCAAGCGTCTCTCAATGGAATAGGCCGCAGCGGCCGCTTACCATCAGGTGGGCTGCGTGTCTGTCTGCCAACTTACAGGTATAAAGAAAATTGCAACATAACAAACATGCTTGAGGTCGATAAGGTCCGAACATACGCGCACCAATGGATTATTCTGCGTGCGTAGGTCGCCACTAGGTCGGAGGTGACAGAAAACGTGAGGTACAGTAGAATTACTGTGTAGCCATGATCCAGTTGGTCTGGTTCCCCTGTCAAGGGTCACGGAATGACGGAAGTTAAGAGGCAGTCGCTCCAATTATAATAACTACTTGCCAAATCTTTTTTTTTTCCGAATAAGAACACATTTCCATGCCATAACCGCAGGCTAGCGACGCCTGCGGCCATGTGTGAGGCTCAAGACTAAGTCCCACAGTGGCGGGGCAAGACCAAATCTTGATGTGGGCAAGATATATTTTGCGAGGCCCCCTGATGGATGACACAAGAGGATGGATTTATTTTTATTTCTAAGTTCTCATACAATGAAACGCAACACTTATTCTCACATCGAAATCTGTTGGAAATACACTCACCGGCAATGAAACTTGGCAACTGGGCTTTTTTCATACAAACATGGTCATTTTAGCGTCTCATAGATAGAAAACTATTTGCAGCTGTGCAATGATTTTTACGTCAATGGAGAGGCCAAACGCCCAATTTTTGAATCACAGTTGCCAAAAACCGCTCAATTTTCGCTGACGCTAAAGTGACCATGTTTGTATGAAAAAAGCCCAGTTGCCAAGTTTCATTGCCGGTAAGTATACATTAAAATATTAGGCACATGCGTCGTCGCATGATTGCATGACTGCATGTGCTTAGTAGCGCGAACATAGATGGAGCAAACAGAATGGGAACTCCCCAGCTAGTTTCGTCAATGAATGCTCACAAGGGGAGTGTGGATGGAAAAGTTGAAAGCAGAAACTTTGACTTAGGAACTTCGTTTGGACTAGTTAATAGATAAACATACTAAAAGTCCTTACCCCTCCGAGGTGAGCCCGAGGTGGGGTGGGGCACAAAGAAGGTCCCGTTGTTTGGTTTTTTGCTTACTTCTCGAAAACAGTGTTTCGTACGAAATTTTACTGTACTACATAATAAAAGCTAATTAAATTCTCTACAACTTTCTCTTTTACACTTTGTATCTTTCTCCAATCATTGCTTAGCTATGAGCTTCTAAAAGTGGTCGATTTTGAAAAATGTGTTCTACACTCTTACATTTTCCGGCATATATTTGTTCTCAGCTGCTACCGTAGATTTCAAGATTCACTAACTAAAAAAATATTCCTCCTATGCATGAATAAATGGATTACTTAACCACTCGCCTCCTCTTTGGGCATGCATGACGGGCCTGGTTGTGGTTCCTTAACTTTTGCCTCTACTTTCTCGTCATCGGTCAAATCGTTAGCAGATGATGGAACGTAAGCTACTACTTCTGCTTCATCATCCCCATCATCGTTGTCCTCCAACATGAAAATGCTATTCGTGCAGCTTCCGTTGCTATTGTGGCAAATGGTAGAGCACAGCATAGAATGGAAGCCTTCCTACACCCACATCTAGCACTACTACAATCAGTAGTGCACCGGCAAAATATCAGCTTCAATATTTCTTTCGGTGCAGCTGGTTCTTTAGTTGGAACAGGAACCAAGAGGTTGCTTTCATTCCGTTTCCATCCCCATAGTTCAGGACAAAGGTCTTGTCCAAGCCAAGCCTGTACCTGATGGTTCGGAAAGAGTGCTCCAACGCTGCTCCCTCAGTTGGTGGAAGGGAGGAAATGTCTGGTTTGGACATTTGATACTGACTTTCGCTCCATACAACCTTAAAAAGCATAAGTTTCCATTTTTTCTTATGTCAGCATGCGATGAAGTGGGGTTCGAAAACACCTCTGCGGCTTGACGGATCTCAGGTTTTTTCAAGTACAGTTTACAAAAACCAACTTTGCTTCTCCGAACTGCAGCAGAAGTGGTGTCGCATCCCGTGAAGGCGTGTAGAAATAATATATCTTTCAGGCAATTGTTGCAATTCCTGACTTGAATAATAGGTGGTAGGTACTTTACCTCTACTGGGCTTGACTAAGATAATATCATGGTCAGGTCCTTTGCTATAAGCAGAACTACCAAGTCAACATCTTTTCCAATGATCGTTTTGTCATTTGGCACTTGCCCCCTGATACTGCAGCCCGCAATTCTGTAATGGAGAACTGACAGGCACTGTCACATAGGACATCCGAGCGGTCTGAGTCCTCCAGAGAAAAAAAACACACTTTTGAAAATTGACTACTTTTAGAAGCTCATAGCTAGGCAACGATTGGCGATAGGATAGATACAAAGTGCAAAAGACACAGTTGTAGAGAATTTAATTAGCTTTTATTATGTAGTACAACAAAATTTCGTACAAAGCACTGTTTTCGAGAAGTAAGCAAAAAACATGTGCCCCCTCCCCTCGGGCTCACCTCGGAGGGGTAAGGACTTTTAGTAGGTATGTTTATCTCCTAACTAGCCCAAACAAAGTTCCTAAGACTTTTCTATCCACACTCCCCTTGTGAGCATTCATTGACTAAACTAGCTGGGGATTTCCCATTCTGTTTGCCCCATCTATGTTCGCGCTTTCGACTTTTCCATCCACAAATTATTCGTTGACTAGGCTAAGCGGGCGAAGCAAGGATTCCCCGCGTCATTCACCACCCGAAACGCCAGCAAATGTTGCCAGATTAGATTTTTTTAAAACGAATGTGGTAGGTTAGTATTGCCAGATACTTGCTAGCCGGTTTTTTTTATTATTTATTGCTAGATGCTAGATTTGCGTTCACGGGCTTTCGAGGCGCGAGGCCCCTTGAACCACGAGGCCGTGGGCGGTGGCCCACGTCGCCCACGCCTTCCGCCGCCTCTGAAGTCCCACTACCCACAAAACTTCCCCGGTTTCCCCTTCACACCCGATTGGGACGAGCCGGTGCCAGCCTTGTGGCTATTGACCAGCCCAAGCGATCCCTGACTAGAATATCGGTACAAAATGGAGATCTTCGCCGACACGAAGTTAGGCAATAATGGCCACGTTAACTTGAAATGCTTTGATTTTTTTTATTGCAATCTGTATTGTGTAACAAGACGAGACGAGTTCAGTGCCAAACAGTAACTAAGTTACTGTCTGGCACCGCCCTGCGCTCGCTACAACCGAGACGACAGTTATTAGGTCTCATATACCCAGTATTTCACTAACTTCAGTGCCCTTTCCCCTAAACACAGAAGTGCTTGACACACTTCTATTTTACGGGAAAATACCTGGCACTGCGGTGGTACCCACCTAGACGGCCCCAGGAACCTACCACCTGGTAAAATAAAGGAGTTGGCTAAATACAGTTAGGGCCACTGCCTAGGCAATGTATAAATACTTTACCTAGTTGTATGCAATACTGGGAGGCTAAATGTTAGTCTATTGCGTGAAAAAAGTTTCAGGAACTTTTCATTTTGTAATAATATTGATAAATATATTCATTAAAATTCCTACGCCATTAGCTAAGCAAAACATCTACAATAGATTTTTGCTGAAAACTTTTGACAGGCGTTTGTGCACGGTGTACAATTATGAGATAATTGGGGCCTGTTGTTCAAATGACAGCTAAACAGTTTCATAGATTTTCCTCACATGAGCGCGCCAGTCATGCCGACGAGCCGGACTAAATACAATCGTCATAGTAAGAGTTAAAAACCCTTTGTAAGACATTTGGCTATTATATAAAGATAGAGATGGATTGTTACGTAAATAGTGCTGCAGTAGAATCGCTAATTAAATAAGAGCCGATTTTTCAACCATCAGATAAGTTTTAACTGATCGATAAAGAATAATACGACTTAAAATAAGATTTCATAATCGAATTTCTAAAGAGCATAGATTAATGGCATTTTGTATTCCGTCGTTATTATGCTGCTGCTGTAGGTACCTACATATCCGAGTGTTAGGTAATATTTGATTTTTAAGAAATCAGCCCTAAGACGACTGAATAAATAAATACTTGTTTGTTGATGTTTTTATATATGATCATTATTTTATCATTTAACGTTAGTTGACATTAATTTATTTGAATAGATTAAACAATGTTGCATTTCAAAGATAATATCGATTTCGATTATTCTTTATTATTGAAATCGAGTATAATCGACATAATATGACATTTGTACGCGCGCCGAACAGTCAAAGGTCACCGGATGTTATATGAATAACTTTTAAATAATAATTCATTTTGCTAAAGTTCTAGAAGAAAAGTAAACATGTGATTAATTATTAATTATTATTTTAATGTTACGAACTAGTAAGATATATTTATACATGTTCTAGGCAGACGTTTAGCCATCACCTTTAAATATTAATCAGAGACTGTAGCTGCCGAAATCGCCTTATTATTACTGAATGCCAAAACTCTTTACTCGCTGAAATAAAATTACGCATATCCGGGATCCATGTTTTAATTGTAGTCAATGTACAAACAAGCGTGGATCACTTACAATTAAATCGATTAATTACAAATTAAATAAATCAATTCATTAACTTTTTGTTTGACATATACATAAGTTAAACAGGTCACCATTTGCCAATAGAATTAGAAGTTGAATCGAATAAAAAAGCATTATTTTGTGTAACCTTTAATGGCGTCGTAGCCTTTTAGCTTTAATTTGGCTACAAATACTCCAGAGGGCGCGGACACGGTACAAACATTTGTGAGCTTAAACATGACCATGAGCATGACCGCCTCCTTGGAACAGTGGCTAAGCCGCTCGGGTATAAAAAAAACGGAGGTCGTGGGTCCGATTCCTGCCTTGGGTCTGGTTGGGACTTTTTCAGAGTCCGACTGGCTACCACCCCCACAGGTGAAATCTGCCGCCATAACAGCTCTGGCTGTGTTCCGGCAGTATTAATGTGGGAGCCAGTACACTTGAAATCTAAGGCTCGAAGATCAGATGAGCAGAGTCTGGCAGCACATTGAGCGACGCTTCCTGGTGAAATGTCCCTCAATGGAATAGGCCGCAGTGACCGCTTACCATCAAGTGGGCTGCGTGCCTGTCTGCCAAACAAATGATGTTGTATTTTAAAAAAGTAGATTTCATATATCATTTTCTCTTCCGCGTTACTCGATAAAAGACAAAAGATCGTGTTTAATCAAAAAACGGCTGATAGCCGACTCCGACTACAACAATTCTGGTTAGATTAACGAGGTCGTAACCTTGAGACTACACGCATTACAATGAATTATCGTCGCGTAGCAACCGAATCACAGCTAGAATGACTGTACTACAAGCACTGAGGTCCATTATGGGTCCATTATAATACGGCGTATTACGCTGGAGTGGCTATAGACATTGAAATGACAGCTATTTTTTCTGTCGATTTGAAGCGCCCCCAATAGTGTACTGGGAACTAAAATGACTTCAAATCGCTTCAAATGGACAGCCATTGACATTGACAATGACAGCATTATCGAAGTTTATCTGCGTAAGTCAGCACTATTATTAGTTCCAAGTACCACTAACTACTGCTCTCAGCGCCAATATGGCGATTTTCAAATCGGATCAAATATTTGGTACCAATCGCCTATCCAGTTGTCTATGGAGATCAGTGACTACAAGCAAACTATACTATACTTTACTCTTATGGCAATTGGTGCCGCCAAGTAACGCCCTCATTGAATAAAAAATCACAGTAATAAAATAGAAGACTCCATTTGGTTTATGAGAGTGCCAGAAGCTCACCCCCACTTCCTTTCCCCCTATCCCCATGAGCTCCTTAGCCTTATCAAGGATTACCTAATACATAGGTAGTCCGTAAAATTAAATAAATAAATATCTCTGGACATTATTCACACATCGCCATCTAGCCCCAAACTAAGCATTAGCTTGTGCTATGGGTGCTAGACAACGGATAAACATTACTTATATACTTTTTTTTGTAAATACATACATAGTATACATAGAAACACCCAAACCGATACAAACAGACATGTTCATGCACACAAATGTTTGTACCGTGCGGGGATCGAACCCGCGACCTTTGGTGTAATAGCCGACTTCTCGGCCATTACACCAAATGGCTCGTCAATTGTAATCAATCAAATTATTTGTCATCGTTTGGCATACATTTCGAACCAATCAATTTGATAAGGTCCCACAGAAATAATACTATTTTTAAGTTCGAAACTCGGCGCGTACCGTTAAATTATTCTAGATGTGAATCTAGTATCTAGACACGCGGCAGCGTGTCAAGCCAAGTTTAATTCCCATTACTATAATGTAATTTGCTTACGGGCAAAAACATGGAATCACATTGGAATCACATCTTTTTCTTTCTTATTTTTAGCATAGAATCAAGTGAAGTTTAAAAAACTATTATTATTATCGTTAAACAGATCTTCTAAAGGGCTATAAACTGATACCAATGTACAGTCAAAAGCACGTCAGACGTAACACTTTGGACTTTGTACCACTCTTATGTCGGGGGCAAAGTGCTATTATCGAACTGCAAGTGTTTACCGTGATGTGCTGTTGACCGTACCTAGTTAAATTGATTAAATGCATAAAATAGGTTATAATAAGGAAGAAACATGGGTGATTATAATATTTTTGCACGCAAGTGTAGTTCGGCGGTGACGGAAAAGTTAGAAAATATGGCTTGGCTAATTTTGGTCGAAGCCGAACGTGCTATACAGGCAGAACTTTGCCAAAGCCGAAGATTTCTTCGTACTCTAACTATATGGAACCTTAATAACATTCTGTGAAAAACATAGACTTAATAGTAATATTAATTAATTCCATAGTAAAAATTGGTACAACCTTAATCAATCAAATTATTTGTCATTTTTTGATATTAGTATCATCATGATAAGGACTCGCCCAAAGAAATTGGTGTCAATTAAGGGATAGGCTGGATATAAAAGTACGAGTTTAACGCAGTCAGTAATAAGTGCAGTTAAGCAACGCATAACTCAGTAAAATTTTAGATGGGTGACCGTGTTTGACCTTTTAAAGTGAAGTGATATCGGAGAATACATCTTTAAAATCATCGTAAGTTAAACAACTGTGTTTACCTGTAACTAAGAGTAACTATTTCAATAAATAAATATCTCTGGACATTATATTCACACAGCGCAATCTAGCCCCAAACTAAGCATTAGCTTGTGCTATGGGTGCCAGACAACATATAAACATAACTTATATACTTTTTTTGTAAATAAGTACATAGGTACATATTATACATAAAACACCCAGACCGATACGAACAAGACCGATAAGCGTGTAAATTCTTTTTTCAAATATTGCGCAGGAATGAGACGTTTCCCGTAGGAATTTTATAGCCTATGTCCTTATCCGGTTATGAACTATACGTGTGCCAAATTTCATCTAAATCCGTGCAGCCGCTTAGGCGTGATTAAGTTACAAACATCCAAACATCCAGACTTCCGCATTTTTAATATTAGTAGGATCACAGAAATTACACGTGTTCAAGAAAACTAGACATTTAATGACCTATTTTTCGTTTCAGGTGACCGGGTCGTTTGATTGACAGTTGTCATTCAAGATGGCGTCCGGTGACGTCACGATCGCTCAAGATGGCGGCCAGGGGAGTGTCAAGGCTCATCCGTACCTCGTGGCTTTAGTGTAAGTACTTACAAACATAATAATATATCTGAACTATAGATTTTTTTATATCACATCAGTTCAGTTGGCAGACAGATACGCACGCAGCCCACCTGATAGTAAGCGGTCACTGCGGCCTATTCCACTGAGGGACACTTTATCAGGAAGCGTCGCTCTATTTGCTGCCAGATTGGTAAGCTCATCTGATCTTCGAGCCTTTAATTTCAAGACTACTGGCACCCACATTAATATTGCCGGAACACAGCCAGAGCTGTTATGGCGGCAGATTTCACCTGTGGGGTGGTAGCTAGCCAGTCGGACTCTGAAAAAGTCCTACCACCAATTATTAAAGTGATTGTTGTATATTGAGATTATAAGTAAGTATGTATTATGTTATGTAGCGGAAAAATAGCTCACAACGAGTTGTGGTCACAGTAAAACATCCAACGTACTGACAAACAGAGCCAACAGAGGAGACTATATTGTGAGAGATATTAATCTAAACAAAAACAACGTCGGAGGCGAAAATCGACTCTGATGGATAAAGCGGAGCTCCAGCCTTGGCCTTCGTGGTTATTTTTTTTTAAACCTGAAAAAAACTTTGTGACCACAACGCGTTGTGAGCTACTTATTCGTGTTTCACTGAGCGTTTTCGATCTTTGAGCGCAACATGTACTTACATTAATGAAAATGGCGGGCAGATAGTGACTAGTTAATAGATAATTATGCATTCACATCTCGTGCCACATTCTGAGATAGTGATAACATTACGTCGCATGAATTCTTATTTGTTCAATCTCCATTTGCACCATTTTACACTAGAGACATTTTATTGATTATTTAGAGTATTTAATTTTATTTCTTACAACTGTCTTAATAAATAAATGGCTGTTATAGTAAAAAAAGTATATTCCAAAACTAAACATTAAAAAGTTTAAAGCTTACGTTTAAAATCAACCTTTTTTATGGAGGTTGGACAAAAAACCACATAAGTAATTTTGTATTTGGAGATTGAACATTACTACAATGGAGATTGAACATTTTGCAATCAAAAATACTCAGTACTTATGTGTCTTAAGAGCATATACAGGATGTTGGGAATTAACGTTTTGGGTATAGCAAATAGTATAGGTAGTACGGTAAAATAAAGATAGGCACAAGTGAAGTTTTATTTAGAGTTAAGACGTATCTTAGAATAGTTCATTGTTTTTGATATTTATAGTTTTTTAGTTTCCGTTAAGTTTTCTTGTTTGTATAATTTGTCTGTTTAATGTCTTCATAGTTTTAAGACATTTTTTGGTATTTAATTTTATAAATTATAAATAAATAGATAACTCGGCTCTCCTTCTACGGTATGCCAGCCAGTCTGTTGCCGTCTCGCGGCTATTTCATTTAGATGTAGAATTTAATCTGAAATCATAACAATGAGATTTTAAACATCCTGTGCAACAAGTTGGCGATACGCAGTGACGACCTACGATGTAATGAAACAAAAAAATACAACTTACCGATCTCTTTCTATAGTTGTAATTATGTTGTTCGCTTTATGATGTGTTACGGACATTTTTTACACCTTTTCCGATGCTTTAAACACTTCTAATAAATAATATAACTTAAATTAACACAAATGCGTGCTAACAACTCGCTTGGACGCGAAAGAATTTAATATGGCGGCGTATTGCATCATCAAAATACGCTGCCGTGATTGGTTACTCGTGAGGAGATTGAACACTTAAGCACGAATTTATTGTTCGGATACACGTTTGGTGAATCTCCACGGATTTTGAACAAATAAGCATGAAGTTTATATTTACTAGTGTTGGTTTTAAAAAAACTAAAATTGTTTCTGTATACGTATTTAAGGTCCAAAAAGCAAGTATCCTATACCAATCGATCAGGAAATTCAACCTTATTGTAACTGCATTTAAAAGTGAAATTCGTTAAAATGGTCGGTTGAACAAATAAGCATTCATGCGACGATTATCTAACAGATCATTGACCCGACACGTGGCTGGACCTATGCCAGAATAGACACACGTGGATTGTGAAAACATAGTTTTATAACTTCTGACCTAGTAGCAAGTCTTACACATGATTCGTTAAGTGGGTGTTGTAAAATCGTCTGCAATAAATGAATAAATCGGACATCACTTGAATGGTCGCCATTTAAGGCGATTAGAGACGTCAAAGTGGCGCCCTCGCGTTGAATAAAAAATCATTTCACATATATTAATACAAAGATTACGGAATCCTATGTTTCGTTTGTATAAAAGAGGATAAAGATTTTTTACGTTATTAAAACTGAGCTCAAAATTTTTCGTATTTGATGTCGTAGCCATAAGTGTCATATATTTTGACTAAGGTGTAGAGTTTTAAAGTTAGGCCTTTTAGAGTTAGGGCTAGGAGAGTTAGAAGCTTGGCTCTACGTGAGATCTGATAACTTTTTGAGATTGTGAGTCTTGGCAACATTTTACATGAAAATGTTTTTGAAATTATTTATTTCTGCAAATATATAATATTATATTAAGATATATTTAGTACCAATAAATAATAAATATCTCTGGACATTATTCACACAGCGCCATCTAGCCCCAAACTAAGCATTAGCTTGTGCTATGGGTGCTAGACAACGGATAAACATTACTTATATATACTTTTTTTTTGTAAATACATACATATATACATTGTATAATAGTACCTAATATTGGAGTTCTTCAATGATTGTCTTGTCCTAATGCATAATGTTATCAATATTCTTATCAGTTTGGCTCTAATACTCGCCTATAATACTGTTATATTGTTTAACACGTTCACTGCGTAGCCTTTTTTTAAGGAATTTCAGCCAGTGCGAATGAGGTCTTTTCGAGACAAGTTTAAACTTCTTTACAGTGCATATGAGACCTTATCGACCTCACAAAGTTATGTTTTAAAAAATACCTTAATTCTAGTTCAAAAAAGACAATATTTGCTTGAAACTTTACCATTACAAACTTATATAGTTGTTTAATCTTAATATAGCTTCGCCGGCAGTTATGACATTTCGGTGTTGAATAAATGAAAAATAAATATATGGCATCTGTTCTGCCTCACATCGCACTGAAATGAAGTTCGATTTGTGTCTCGACTAGTGATGGGAATAAAAGAAAGTTGCAGTGTCGATAATACTTATATTTAAGACATGTTAGTTTAAATGTTTTTCATTAAAACAGGGCAAGTAGTAGAATTTGTCACACTGAACACAAAAAGTGACAATTTTTTTAGTATTTTTTGCAGCCAGCCTACTATTTAACGTCGCCCGTAATTTGTCGTAGCAGCCTACGCAACGTTTTCGATGATCACCTTTTTGAAGTGCATGATCAGCGCATCTGCCACTATTAAATTCGGAAATAAAACTCACGTTAGATATGAACGCCATTTAAGATAAAGTATTTCAGTGTGTTTTTATGTTAGGGGAATGAATGTGTGCATATTTGTGATAAACTGGGAGTACATAGAGAGTGTGTGTGTACTTTTGCTCTGAGTATAACAGCTGTGACGATTGCAGAAACGAACTTGTATTTGCCAAAAGATAAAATTGACTTCATAACGGAAGTAACCTGGAATTATAAACCGGAAATATAAACTTAACACTAAAAAGTTGCAAGTAGATATAACCAGCTTAAAACCACACCATGCTGTAGCAATCAATATGCATTTGAAACAACTCAATCCTAGAGAAAAGAACACACAAAGTGTAACATTCAAGACATTATTATTATGATTATTTTTAAGTTTACTATCGCTTTGAAAAGCCAAAGAGCTTACAGCTAAAGAGCTGTGATGCTATGTAAATCTATTTACTAAATAAAAGTTAAATTAATTATTTTAAGTGAAAATTTAGCAAATAGATTGGAACGTCTTTATAAAAAACAGTTGGATTAAAAATCCGAACTGTGACTCCCTGACCTCCCTGTGCTCCCGTATCGACACTTATCACAACACTAAACTAGCAGCACCTCACCCTGTGCGGCTATGAGTCCTAAAATTTATGAGGCAGATTTGACCTCACTCCGCACTGTAATTGATTATTTTTTATTCAGTGCGTATGAGACCTATTCAACCTCATGTCTTATCAACTACACCATGGGATTAGATTTCGTAAGAGAATTGATTTTGTTTATTTGTCTCTGTCATACTACTAGAAATATTATCATAGTCGTCCCCCGCACAGAGTGAAAGAACGTGATTTTGACTGCCGCACCAGCAAGAAGTCACGCATGGGGCGTTTCGACCTCATAATGCACTGAACGTGTTAAATATATCCCTCGGGTTACCTAACACGCTATATAATTGGTAAAGTGGTAAACTTCCCATTTGGTAAACCTCAAACTGTACCTACTCAAAAGTTGCGTTTGGTAAACTTTTTATTTACTTTATACATTTAGTCCCATTTCGAAAGTTTACCAAATGGGATTAAATGTATGAAGTTAAATCAAATGTTTACCAAACTTTTTAGTAGGTACAGTTTGAGGTTTACCAAATGGGAAGTAGCCGACTTCCCATTTGGTAAATTCGAGTCTTGCTTACATGCGTATGGATTTTTCTACGTATTTAGGTACCACTAACTCGGCGGTGACGGAAAATCGAAATCAAAAATATCTTTATTTATACATATTCATATTGACGAGCCATTTGGTGTAATGTTCGAGAATTCGGCTATTAAGTACATCAGCGGTCGCGGTTCGATCCCCGCACGGTACAAACATTTGTGTGCATGAACATGTCTGTTTGTATTGGTCTGGGTGTTTCTATGTATAATATGTATGTATTTAGAAAAAAGGGGAACAAGAAAACAGGACAAGACGCGTGAAAACCCCGGATTTTAGAGTCCGAAAGCCGGACATGTCAACAAGATCTTTTAAACATGTTGAATGTAATAAAAAAACAGTTGAAAATGTCATAAATCACTTTTTTTAAACTCGGTCTACAAATGAAACCTTCCCCGGACGCTCCCCGGATGCCCTCTAAACTAGGACAAATCCGGGGAAACTCGGACGGATGGCAACCCTAATAAGTAATGTTTATCCGTGGTCTATATATGTATATCCCATAGCACAAGCACACGCTTAGTTTGGGGTTAGATGGCGCTGTGTGAATAATGTCCAGACATATTTATTTAAAACTACAGTATAATAGTAGTTTAATTATTCAAAATACGTTTTATATTTCGATAAAAATCTTTTAAAATCATGAAACTAGTTAAAAATACAAATAGGGCAGCAACCTCGATACCTTCTGCCCTTTAAAATTAATTCCTACCGCATTTTAAATAGTCGCTTATAGTTCTTCATCGTTAGTGATTTGACGCTGTGATTAGTTATCGATATCGATGCTTATTATAAATTCTACCTTAACACTAAAAACTGTTTGACTAAGTAATAGCAGTATTGACATGGAGTGTAACAAAATTAAAATTTTTGGCGATTATACAACGTAAGTATTTTTTTTTATTGCAATGTGTAACAAGACGAGCAGATCGTACACCTGATGGTAAGCGCCAAGTGTGCCCTTAGACAGTTCAGTGCCAAACAGTAACTAAGCAGTTACTGTCTGGCACTGCCCTGCGCCCGCTAAACCCGAGACGACAGTTAATACGTCTCATATACCCAGTAATTTCACTATCTAGTATAAAGCTATCGAACTTCACGCCGGTTCTTCTTTATAGATTATTACAACATTCCAACATTCCGTTACATCTGACGATTCATAAGTGCAGCTTTGTAACCTAATTAAATGAATAAAGAATATTTTGATTATATCGTAGACACACAGAGAACGAACGAAATATTGTTTTTTGAAGTGAAAACTTCTTTAGCGGCGTTGTGCACTTTTTTTTTTATTGAAATGTGTAACAAGACTTTTTATCGATATCGACAAACATAGCCTAGTCCCATCACTACGACCGATAGATTATTTCACAATGAGACCTCATTTGAGCCGGTTATCACTCGTTGGCCTCAAAATAGACGCGGCACGTGTCTTCGCCTGATAACATCGAACTGTGACGTCGAGGTCCAGGGTTGAGTTTCCGGGTCGGCCAAATATTTGGCTAATGACGTTCACAAATCAAAATACTAGGTATATAATAAGTCAAAGTCAAAGTCAAAAATATCTTTGTATATTGCGGATTGGTGATCACTAACCCGAGCTGTGTCCGAAAAAACCGACACAAAGTTAGCTCGACCCGGGAATTGAACCCAGGACCCCGAGATCTTGGCCCGGTACTTAAACCACTAGACCATCGAGGCGTAGTTATTGAGTAGTATCATAATTAATTCATTCTCGACATTACGTAAGGTGTTAGGTACGACGAGGCTAAGGGCTTAATGTTACCTTGACATCTGATGTTGGCATTAATACCACTAATACGAATTAAATTGTCATGAGAACCTTAAAAACCTTTCGTAAGCTTAACATAAGCAATTTACCAGGTGGTAGGTTCCTGTACTGGGCCGTCTAGGTGGGTACCACCGCAGTGCCATCTGGCAACTATCTATTTTCCCGTGAAATAGAAGTGTGTCAAGCACTTCTGTGTTTCGGGGAAAGGGCACTGAAGCTAGTGAAATTACTGGGTATATGAGACCTAATAACTGTCGTCTCAGTGTAGCGGGCGCAGGGCAGTGAGACAGTAACTGCTTAGTTACTGTTTGGCACTGAACTGTCTAAGGGCAGGCGTGGCGCTTACCATCAGGTGTACGATCTGCTCGTCTTGTTACACATTGCAATAAAAAAAATCAAATTCATTGCTTTTATTTTTCCATCTGAGACACGGAACTCTGAAAGGCATGTTCATGCATGAGTTAGATGATAGTTTGAATTATAAATAGTGACGGTAACTGACGGTATAAGGTTTCACAACCTTGAGCTGTCTCGGCCCGTGTTATTTTTCTACGTATAGACTGTACTTAATATAAATACTAGGTATACTTACTGTGGGCTGGTCAATAGCTATCGCTGGCACCGGCTCGTCCCAATCGGGATTCGGGTGTGAAGGGGAACCGGGGGAGTTTAGTGGGTAGTGGACGCTCTAGTCTCGAGTCCCACACACGGCCGCAGGTTTAGCTACCCTCTGGCGTAGACGGCCGGGCCGGAGAAGGCGAGCTCACTTAGCACGCTTTTTCCGGCCTGAGGGTTGACCTGCGGGCGGGGGTAGCCCCCCAACGCCCGCATTGCACAGGTTGCTCGAGCCAAGTCTGAGGGTCACCTAGTTTCTCGGGTGGCCCTCCCTAGGCGCTACCCTGACTTGAGGCCTCTCAAGTCGGGGTACCCGGGGATGGGCTGGTCAATAGCCATTAGGCGCTCGTCCTAATCGGGTGTGAAGGAGAAACCGGGGGAGTTTAGTGGGTAGTGGACGCTTCAGTCTTGAGTCCCACAAACGGCCGCAGGTCTAGCTAGCCTGCGGTTATGGTGCATAAAAGCATTCTCCTCCGGAAAAAAAAAGTATACTTACTGTACTGTACTAGAATAAAAAGAAAAAGAAATCAAATCATTATAAAGACAATGATTATAAATATAAACAACATCTGTGGCACTGCTCCGGCCGAGCCGACCCACCCGCTGCGTCCTGCGATACCATCGACGCCGCTGTATGTGTCCCGCCTACACTGGTCTACGAAGGTCGAGGAGGTCGTAGACTACGTCCAGAAGAAGTCTACCTTCAGACTGAGGGTTGAGCGGTTGGTGCCTCGCCATTAGACGAGTTTTAATTCGTTTGTGGTGAGAGTGCCGACTTATCATCTCGCAGCATTCATGAAGGAGGACTTCTGGCCGCAGGGCGTCGTGTTTCGGAGAGTCCGAGGTCGGCTGCCTGCTGAGACCGCACACCCGGTGCTACGTGTGCATTAGTTTTTTAAATTTAATTTTATATAATGTTATTAATATGTATGTTAGACTATAAGGTATTTATGATATGGGCCTCTGTTTATATATAATTAACATCTCTGTATGTAAATATTGCCTGAAATAAATGTTTATTATTATTATTATTATAAACATTATAAAGATACTTAAAAGCAAAGTACAGTCTATAATCTATATATGAAAGAAAGTCGTGTTTGTTACAACACTTATAACTCGAGAACGGATGAACGGATTTAGATGAAATTTGGCACACGTATAGTTTATAACCGGGATTAGAACATAGGATACTTTTTATCCCGGAAAAGTGTGGGGAAGGGGGGGATAGTTGAAAAAGGAAATTACGCGCGGGTGAAACCGCGGGGGCGACCGCTAGTATTAGTATAGATTCTTATGTGCATTTTTGAAGCCTCAGTAAATAATATTTTGATTTTGATTTGAGATCAGACCAAATTATCTTCTTCTTCTTAGGGCCGGTATTTCAATATATACTTATCTTGAAATAATCCGGGATTAATGATAAGTATGACTTAAGTGTATTTCATTATAGGATTAAAGTTATGCGGCACCTAAAGTAATACACTTTTACCTGTCAAAAGTAATACTTATCTTAAATGTTATACTTAACTTAAGCAATAATACCGCGTTTACATTCAGCCATTTCCGTTGCTGCTTGCCTTGCCGTACATATTTCCCCGTTTATTGATGTGGCAACGTCAGCGGAAATGAGTGTTTACATTGCCGCTTCATATGTATTTTAAATTCGACTCTGGGCCATGGATAACGTGGAAATTGTCGCAGCGTCGGCGCTCTGCCTTTTAAGTTTTATTAATTATTTCAGTGTTTTAAAAAAAATAGAATTCAAAAGAGACGTCGTCGTCAGAGGAGATGGTGGATGATAGCAATTCATCGTAATAGAACAATAAGGATTTTTAAAGATATTAAACGACTGAACGAGAGAGCAACATGTAAACACACGTTGCCGCTCGCATTGCCGCGCTTTGATGTCCGCTAGAAAAACCGCCAAATGGGGGATAGCCGGGCAATGCGAACGGCAACGTCAAGGCAATGGAAATGACCTGTTTACATTCTCGCGTTTCCCAGTTTATTCCCCATGTTGCCGCGGCAATGGGCTGAATGTAAACGCGGTATAAGATAAGGTTACATTGAAATACCGGCCCTTAGTCTTCCTCTATTTATCTTCTTCTTCTTAGTCTTCCTCTATCAGTCGGGCTGGTCAATAGCTATCGCTGGCACCGGCTCGTCCCAATCGGGTGTGAAGGGGAACTGGGGGAGTTTAGTGGGTAGTGGACGCTTTAGTCTCGCTCGAGTCCCACACACGGCCGCAGGTCTAGCTAGCCTGCGGTTATGGTGCATAAACGCATTCTCCTCCGAAAAAAAGTCCTCTATCAGTAATCTGGTGTAGGCCTCCTTCATCTCTTTCTATTGTTCCCTGTTTTGAGCAGTAAGCGTCCAATTGCTGCCCGCCATCTGTTTGATGTCGTCTCTCCATCTCATTTCTGACCTTCCCCTGGGTCGCTTTTGGTCCCAACGTCTCCCAGTCCAGCAAACTTTTGCACCAATTCTCTTGCTTTCAGACCAAATTATATATTTTACGATATGTATATTTAAAACAGTTGCGAGTGATGATCCCGATCCCCTGACGTCATTGGGACGCATGTGCTAATAAAATGGGAGCTGATAGGTCAATTGAGACCACTCGCTCAATTGAGTGGGTCTATTTGCACACGTCGGCTAAGTCTTTACTAGATACGACATCGGAATATTAAACAACTAATTCTGCCGTGTATTCACCTGAAGTATAAGAAAAAATAAAAATTTTATTTATAGCCTGACCATTAAAATAAGGAACCTCGCCATACTACGGAAATATAACAAATTTTTTCAAGTGGCAACAATAAAATAAAAAACAATAAGATGTCATTCAATATTGCTGTCAAAGTTTGATGTCAATTGTCAACCGTGCCTTGTTAATATTGGATTGTGAGTTATTTGTGAGTATAACCATAGCAACCAAGTGTTGCTATAACCATAGCTAATGTGGCGCCTCCAGAGCAGGTTTTTTATTTTGTTGGTCAGGCTCAATAATATTAATTCCATGGTCAGGCTATACTAGACTGGCTGACCCGGTGAACTTTGTATCACCATATTAATTTATACGTTTGACATGTAGATCTGTTTGTATGGGAAATAAAATTGTCGTTTTTAGGATTTTCCTCGCAATTTTTCCATATTTTCTCCCTTTGACCTTAAATATTTTTTATCTACATCCATACCATAATATGTCTATTTTATAATCAGGAGCGATGAGCAAACGCCCTACATTTAGATATAAGTATCTGTGGCTGCATCGTAATGTTTACATTTTAGTATCGGTAACCGATACTTTAATTACGTTCAAATTTCGAACGTCTTCTTAAAAAGTAAAAATTAATGAATTTGAAGCTAAAATATTATGTAAGCAAGTTCCCTCTAATATGGTTGAGTGAAATTATGGCTGGCACATACGTCATACTTGTGCTGCAGGTGCCACCTTTGGGCACTGGTCTTCCAGGGCTCACGGATTTTTCTCGATTATAGTCTCATTCTTATACTTTATACTGTATGGCTTGGTATTCTAAAACTAATCAGTAATTGTAACAAACAAATTGTAAACAAACATGGCGATGAAAAAGAGTAACTGTCGAGTTTCTTGCCGGTTCTTCTCGGCAGATGACTGCATTCCGATACCGGTGGTAGAGTCACTCTGTAATTGACGATTCATAAATACTTGATACAAGTTTACATGAATAAAGAATATTTTGATTTTTGATTTTGATTTGAGCAAAACATCTTGATGTATTTTCAAAGGTACCAGGAGAGCATAACCGCAGCGTAACTATTCATTAAATCAAAGAGTTTGAAAGACGCGAGCTAGCCTAGCTTCTTGTTCTTCTCTGCTCTCCTGGTACTACGGATTATATTCCACGCGGTTTCACATCGATCCTGACTTTAAAATAGACATTTATCGTATGAATGAAGATAAAGTTATGTATGTGACTGTACATAATTAGGCATTAAAATACTCATGTGATCCTTTTATGAAACTCACTTCGTTCGTTTCATAAAACCACATTCGTATTTCAATGACCCTCATTATGCAACAGTCACATAAATAACTATTTTGCACTCGTCGGATCGATGGGGACTTTTGACAAATTATTTGAAATAGTGTTCCTAACATTCATAGCAATTTTCAGCTTTCTGCGAATTAATGTAACCTTGAATGTTTATTTTGACCGGACTATAGGATATTTTCCTGTGTCATTTTTCGCTCCATTCCGAAAGGTATCATTCTAATAGATCTGAACCGGATTCAATTGCAATTGCACATAGATTTATCTCTCTGATGACATAATATAGTAGAGATATCACATATTATCATGCAGTTACATAATGTTTTATTAAATGTGGGCCGAGAATGTTGTTGCAGTACTATAGTGGGCGAATCCGCGTGTGTCCTACTAGTGTGATCTATAATTTCCTCAATCACTGGAAATATAGCACGATTGAAAACTGTGTTTTTTTTTATGTTTGCCAGAGTTTAGCCAGAGCGGGTCCCCTAATGGTAGGGTTGCCATCTCTAAAATTTGGAAAACAGGACAAGACGCGTGAAAACCCCGGATTTTAGAGTCCGAAAGCCGGACATGTCAACAAGATCTTTTAAACATATTCAATGTAATAAAAAACATCGTGGTGTGCGGGCATAGTGCGTGTCTCGCGGCAGCCCAAAATTTTTTTTTTTTTTTTTAAACTCGGTCTACAAATGAAACCTTCCCCGGACGCTCCCCGGATGCCCTCTAAACTAGGACAAATCCAGGGAAACCCGGACGGATGGCAACCCTACCTAATGGTAAGCAATCACCGCCGCCAATGGACATCTGCAACACGAGGGATCGCTAATTAAAGCGTTGCCGGCCTTTTAAGGGTGTGGGCCTCCGGCACTCTCACAAACCAGACGAAACAATGTAGGTAGTCACTATTATTTCACGCTGGTGTTATGTGAGAGAGTGGTACTTCCCTGGACGAGCCGGCCCATATAGTTACTGTAAGACAGCAGGGCTCTACCACTACAAGTAGTATTACGGTTATTTTCACGATTTACTAGAGATTAATAGTTACACAAATTACACTTGATTATAAACTACCAAAAATAATGTTAACAATTTTTATAGTAAAGAATTTTTGTTAACAATCATTACATGGTGTTTTTGATTTTATTCAACATTCTGCGAATCTGTCATTACGCGAATCTGTCCATTCGCACTCTGGCATTTTGCGACACCCGGCGTTATGCGTTCCTGGCAATTTGCTAATCTGTCATTTTGTGTTCCTGGCGTTCTGCGCCTAAACCATTTCCCTTCATAATTCTTATTTGAGTACACTTTTTCAAGAGTTCGACATTGCACATCGAAAGCGCGGTAATTCCGTCTCGTTTCATCTGTCAAAATCATTCCCGGCTAGTGAGCGGTACGCCATAATAACTAGTGTTGTATAAATCGATTGAACGATTTATTCGTCTAACAGTAGGTATTTAGTTTTACCATTACCTCAGCGGTGGGGAAAAGTCGTTATCCAATTAGTCTAGTTCTGTTGGTTTTGGAGGTCTGACAGCAGGACGTGATCCAGGTTTTGGCAAGGCCAGTTAGTTTGATTTCCAAACCAGGTTTTTTTTGCACCACATCAGTTGGCAGACAGACACGCAGCCCACCTGATGGTAAGCGGTCATTGCGACCTATGGAATAGGTGAGGGACACTCCATCACGAAGCGTCGCTCAATGTGCTTTTCAGTTAAACGTGGCTATAGTTACATGAAATGGAAGACTCTTCTAGAGAATATAATATTTTGGTGACTGTGGGAGATATAGGGCTGTCCAAAGGATAAATCTGTTAAAAGAAAGTGGTGTTAGTAACACTTTTAATAACTCGAGAACGGATGAACCGATTTGGCTGAAAATTGGTGGAGAGGTAGCTTAGAACCAGGAGACGGACATAGGATACTTTGATGGGGGAAGGGGGATAGGATGGGGGAAGGGAGGGATAGTTGAAAAAGGATATTACGCGCGGGTGAAACCGCTAGTAACTAACTAAGGGATCTAACAGACGAACGACTCATCGTTTGCGACCCTCGACGACTGCGGTGAGCGGCTGTCGTTCGGGGCCGCAACGACAGCCGACGACCCTCTGCGTCTGTCGTGCGGGGCCGCAACGACTGTCAGCGACAGTCGTCGAGAGTCGTCGAGAGTCGTCGGCTGTCGTTGCGGCCCCGAACGACCCTCGACGACCAGCGACAGTCGATGATGTATTTATTGACTCCAAAATTAATATTGACGCAACACAACCGCAACTCTTATGGCGGCAGATTTCTTCTGTGGTAGCTAGCCAGTCAGACACTGAAAAACCCTACCACCAACCGGACCGAATGCGGACTTCTGTTGTTTGCCGACTTCCTAACCATTTGACTCAATCTATCGTAAAATAATAAGCTGATATTATATGGATGAACTCTCAGCCCTAGGGGGAGATAAATGGGTGCTAACTATATAATAACTGACAGTGACCTGCTTACTTAGGGGACGCTAAGCCGAGATAATACTATGTGCTAATTAGATGAAACAACATAATAAATAAATAATATAAGTAACACAAACCAGCTAAAATCTGTACTTAAAACGGATAAAAACTCGCGTTCCTATATTCTAAAACCGTTTCGACCACTTTTGAGCAGTCGTGTCGTGACCACGGAATGACACAGGTGTTTTGCGTCAAAAAGTTATTTAAATTGTTATTTCTAAAATAATTATAAATGTGACATTTAAATAATAAATTATTTTAGAAAATGAGCAACAGTTATCTTCGCTATCATCGCCACAAACTTTTATTAAGTTTGTGGTGACATACATAATATTTAATATTTTTATACAAATGAGTTTCAAGTTTTACTGAGTCTGAGGCTTGGAACGCGAACGGCAAGTTTATGTTTATTTCTTTTGTTAAAACAATGAAATTCAGAATTTTTTTAAACTATCGATGTCTCAACTAACTATTGAGATTTAAACACAAACTATCGTTTCATATAAATCTAGTCACTATTACAATATTCTGCAGCAAATTAATATCTCCGTATAACTAGTGTTTGCGTACACACATGATATATTCGAGTATATAATATACTGTGATGCTACGATTAGACCACGGTTAGACATAATAATCTTCGCTGGCAAAATCGCCATCAGAAGACTAGTAATATAGATGACCTTTGTTTTTTCTTTTCTAGACATAACTTAGGTTTGTTTATCTAGACAAAGATAATAAAGTCTATAACACGGCTGATGACTAATTTCAACGTCATCGGATGTAATTATTATGCAATTTACATCTCAGGGTTAGGCTAAAATTTTTTTATCTTTCTAATTATGACGATTTGTTAATTGTTTTATAAAATTGAGTTGAGACTTTAGTATATCTTTAGTTACTGTGCTTATAAAAGCACAGTAACCAAAGACTAGCGAGAACTTTCGTCGAATGTGGGACTTAGAACTAAAGTTTGTTCTATTCAGATAATACTCAGTCATAGACAGTTCAGAATTATGAAGTTAGCGGTTAAAACACCGATGTGCTTCGGAAAGCACGCTAAGCCGTTGGTTCTGCGCCTGATCTCTCTTCGATCGTGTCAGAATTTTCTTTATAGTGGGTAGAAATGCTTTACGGATGTCCCGTCCGTCGGTGGTTGGACCGGGGGTCTGTGGAGCTATCCTTTCCTTTTCCTCTCCGAGCCAAGTCGAAGGTCGGGGAGGGGGACTGCCCACTAAAAACTCCCACTACTTCCTCTCTGTATAACCTGTTGGTCAATCATTAATACATCATCATCCCAGCGTATTCCCGATTGCATCCAGTATGGAGCTCAGGGTCCGCTTCGACTGTGATCCCAGATTTGACAAGCCTGGTTATTACAACAATCATTATTATATAATAATAATAAATTCCTGGCCAATTCACACAGCGCCGTCCAACCCCAAACTTAAGCATAGCTTGTCTTGTACTAAGGGTGCCAGACAACGGATAAACATTATTAAAATACTTTTTTTTTAAATACATACGAGTACATATTATAAATAGAAACACCCAGTCCGATACAAACAGACATGTTCAATGTTCATGCACAAAATGTTTGTACCGTGCGGGGATCGAACCCGCGACCTCTTGGTGTAATAGTCGACTTCTCGACCATTACACCAAATGGCTCGTCTATTTATTGGGGGCCCAAGATAATTTTCACCCCAATTGATCGTGTCAGACTGCTATTTCGTGCAATGAGAGTGAACGGAATAGGGTTGTTATGTATGTTAGGGGCCTATGTTCACCTGTGCTTGTGCATTTACTGCACCACTACGCGTATAATTTATCCTACGAAGGTAGTTGTTGCTTGATTATAAAGATTTACCGCAGTAGCTGAAACTCGGTTAGGAGACATAAAGGTCAGTAGAGTAATTAAGTTCGTTAGACAACCCTGAATCACCATGAAGTCATGGTCATCTCAATCTAGGGTTGCCAAAGGTTTTTATTTCGATGAAAATAGAGCAAATGGTACAGTACTTTTGCGAAATTAAGGGGAAAAATTAGAAGGTAGATAGGTACATAGGTAGTACAAAACAGAATAAATGTTGAATTATTATTCAAACGTTGTATTAAAATGACTCTACTCCGCGGTTGCACCCGCGCGTAATTTCTTTTTTCAAATATCCTCCCCTTCCCCCCACATTTCCGGGATCAAAAGTACCCTATGTTCACCGGGGATAGTGTAGCTTTCCAACAGTGAAAGAATTATTCAAATCGGTTTAGTAGTTTCGAAACCTATTATTCAATACAAACAAACAATCAAATTTTTCCTCTTTATAATATTAGTATTCCTAGATAGGTCAACCCTATCTCAGTCCGAAGTACGAGTACCTACATTCACATTTATGGTCAGTGGTCACATACACTGGTTTATTTTTATGTTAATTACTAACATTGTCACATGTTTTGTAAGCATAGAGTTCTTTATAATGCATTTTCGCTGTTTTAACATTACAAAAGAATAGTAAACTTGTTGAAATTATAGCATTATATAAATCGACAGCGTATGAAACCTTGCTCTTTGAGCCAGGGTTCGTGGGTTCAAATTCCACCCATGACACACACACTCTCATATGATATCATGAAACCTCACAATAATTTTGTGTTACCTATTATTGTTGTTTCTTTGTTTCTATCAGAAAAAATGGTACCGTAAAATTCCAGAAACAAAATTAATTTTAATCTTCTGTTTATCCTTGGTAAGCACTGAGGATATTAAGACGAAAGACACACACATTGATTAGATCCTGGACATAATATATGTTTTTTTCCCCGGAATAATATTACATTTTTGTGGTATGTACTAATATTTTAAACAGATTTGTTTGTATTGGTCAACGATATTAAATTCGTTGGTATTGGTTCTGAAACTACTAAACCGATTCGAATAATTCTTTCACTGTTGGAAAGCTACATTATCCCTGGATGAAAACCCGGGTAAATAAAAGTACCCGGTACTTTTGATTCCGGAAATGTGGGGGAAGGAGGGGGTAGTTGACAAAAGAAATTATTGTGCGCGGGTGAAACCGCGGGCGGAAGGCTAGTAATAGAATAAAGTCCACTTTGGATATAGGCCTCTCAGGAATCTGGACGACGGATCACTTATTAATACTACATTTATTGTTCACAGACGATGGTGTGTGTCCTGTCTGTGGAGCACCGCCACGGTGTTGCTGCACCGCCTTCTCGCCGGGTATACCATCAGGCCATCCATAACTGGTAACTATTTCATACACCACCGCAGATATTTTCCCGTGAAATAGAAGTGTGTCAAGCACTTCTGTGTTTCGGGGAAAGGGCACTGAAGCTAGTGAAATTACTGGGTGTATGAGACCTAATAACTGTCGTCGGTGTAGCGGGCGCAGGGCGGTGCCAGACAGTAACTGCTTAGTTACTGTTTGGCAATGAACTGTCTAAGGGCAGGCGTGGCGTTTGCCATCAGGTGTACGATCTGCTCGTCTTGTTACACATTGCAATAACAAAAATAAATTTCTACTCTTTTCTATCCAGCAAGCAAGATCCCCGTCAAGCCGCGAGCAGCTGGTACCGACCACCTGCATCCTGAGCCGAAGGTGGAATGCCAGGTGCTGCACGCGCCGGAGAAACATAGCCTGGACGTCATCTTCGTGCATGGACTTTATGGTGAGCGAGTTATCATCACCATCAGCTAAATACGTCCACTGCAAAACACACCCCTCACAGAATCTCTAAATTCTCGCTACTTCGCTACTTACTACTAGGTTTTCTGTTTTTTCTATGTACACGTACGGTTTATTCA
Source organism: Mecyna flavalis (assembly GCA_949319885.1). Lineage (NCBI taxonomy): Eukaryota > Metazoa > Arthropoda > Insecta > Lepidoptera > Crambidae > Mecyna > Mecyna flavalis. The sequence goes on from OX439422.1 coordinate 1,620,253, forward strand.
AGTCAAAAGCACAACAGACTTTGGACTTTGTACCACTCTTGTGTCGGGGGCAGTGCTATTATCGAACTGCAAGTGTTTACCGTGATGTGCTGTTGACCGTACTTGTATTGTACCGTTACAATAATTGTCAAATTAGGTATGCAGCTATTTTACCTTGCTCTTTTTTTGGCGGAAAAGAAAACTTACGCGCCATAACCGCAGGCTAGCTAGATGTAAATCATAGACCGACAAACTTATCTGTTCCGGTGGCGGCGTCGCTACTGTCTATTTAGAACTGTCATTAGATATCGTTTTTGCATTGCATTTCCCGTAGTTCCAATTTTGACCACCGGAACAGATAAGTTTGTAGGTCTGTAAGGACATTTCCGCCCCAAAGGCACAGTCCTCCTACAGTTTGTACCACCGGTTTATGTAACTTTCAGATTTGTATGATTTTTCTAGTTTTCCAAATAAGTCCCATCCGTTTCTACTCAGTCAACCAATCATTTTGGGAGCTGGTTAGAATCCCTGACACCTGCATCCCTTAACACCTTGTCTTTCTATATTGTGTTCATCAAAGCTAAATATCTCTGGACATTATTCACACAGCGCCATCTAGCCCCAAACTAAGCATTAGCTTGTGCTATGGGTGCTAGACAACGGATAAACATTACTTATAAACTTTTTTTTTTTGTAAATAAATACATATTATACATAAAACACCCAGACCGATACAAACAGACATGTTCATGCACACAAATGTTTGTACCGTGCGGGGATCGAACCCACGACCTCTGGTGTAATAGCCGATTTCTCGACCATTACACCATATGGCTCGTCGTAGCAATGTGAAGAAACTGTCTCAATCCGAAACCAATAAACATTATTGTTATTCCAGGATCCCTTGGGAACACTTGGCGCCAAGGCGACTGGCGTGCCAAGTATAAACTAGAGCCGAACAAGGTCCCCCTCCTCCGACCGTCGTCTTGCACCTGCCTAAATGAAGGACAGAGTGCCAAAACCGTCATTTACGACCACGTAAATGAAGTCACATTCAAAAATATCGACGAGAAATTCTACAAAGGCATCAAGAAAATAATTCCGAAAGATGAAGTATTTATAACCGAAAAATTCTTTGACCACACAGTTTTAGATCAAGTCGAGATATTAGATAATTATGAAACGCAAGCTCAATTCGTCAGAGACCTGTTTGAGAATGAAAATAGAATGTGTGAAGTGAATGACAGTAAATGTAACGACGGTAAAGTTGAAGTCAATATAAATGAAGTTAATTGTGAATGTAAAGTGAATGAAGGTAGAAAGTGTAAGGTAAGTCAAACTAAGTATTATATGAATTAAATATGAAAAGATTTTTTGTATTATTTTTATAAAAAAGGAACGTTATCTGTAACCGAAAACAGAAACAAGACTGTAAAGTAGTGTTATGAGAGTTAAGGAATAGGTGGTGCACCTAGTGCAAAGAACATTTTTACTAGAGAGAAGAACGTCAAGCTCATACAAAAAAAATGTCATGAAAAAGTCCAACGCCATCTGTTGGGTGCCCCCTCGTAACTTAAGGGCGGGAAAATTTAAAATATGTGAGAGCGGGAAAATTTAAAATCTGTGGGAGCTGGAATATTTAAATGTTTCAAATAAAGTATTATAATTTCACTATAACTTGCATAATTGCAACGAATTCCAGGTGGGCTGTGGCTGCGTCTGTGACGAGTGCTACTCAACCTGCTGGCCACGAGACTGGATCAGGGAGGACTACCCTGAAGCCAGGGTCATCTCCATCAACTATACCAGCGATCCGTACCTGTGGAGGCCTCTCTGGGTTAAAGAATGCAAGAGGTAAATTGAAATCTTTCTCCGAACGCTATTTCTCAATCCCATGGTTAATAACACCTCATTTGGGAGACAGGCACGTAGTTTTTTTTTTTTTTTTTTTTTTTATTGTGGGGAATGCGTTACGCATACCCTCGGCCAGGTGGTGCTGGCGAGAAGCGACAACACCACCCGTCAGAGGGTTATGTGGGACTCTCCTACTCGAGGGGTAGGTATACCCACTAAACCCCACAGTGCCCAACAGGCGCCTTAATGGTAGTGTCACAGGAATCGGCATAGCCTTGCATCTGTGACACTACCAGCGGATCCCTCGCACCCTCCGCTTTGGAGGGTGGGGAGCAGCACGTGGCAGCTACCGCCCGACACGGGGGGCCTACTGGCCCCCTGTACCTCCGCCATGCCACAACCCGCGGTGTGGCCCCGCTTGGGCCGCCGATGCGCAGGGGGGAACGGCAACGTAACACCGGCCCCCTCCAACCGGTTGCGCACCGCGGCCTCGCGCCCGAGGGCGCGCTGAGCAGACAGTAATGGATACTGTCCGCTCCCCTCATGTCGCAGGCAGACCTGTCGGTCCGCCCACTTGGCCACTCTTAGTTCACCGGAGCCCACCCGGCTACTAAGCCCCCCCACCGCGACAAGGTGATGGCCCATCGGGGGGGAGACAGGCACGTAGCTTACTTAACCCTTTCAACGCCAACTGCGGCCTATTCCTATTGAAGGCCTATTGAAGAACACTCAATGTTTTACTGTAGCAGAACCCACTAAACTCCCCTTTCACATCCGAGTAGTACAATACGAATTTAGGGACAGATTTTTATCTCGGAATAATTCTCACTTTTATGTAATGGTACAATATCATCAGTCATCGGTAGGTATAGATTAACCTTTTGGACGCCAAAGACAAGCATCTGCGGGCCCTGTGCGCCAACGACGTCTATATTTGACAAAAACGCTGCCTCTAAAAATATGAAATAAATATGTTTAAAACGATTACTGGTATTTTTTCTCACATAACACCAGCGTGAAATAAAACTGACTACTATTGTGTTTCGTCTGGTTTATGAGATCGCCGGAGGCCCACACCCCCATACCCATAGGCCGACAACGCATCAGCGATCCCTCTGGTGTTGCAGATGTCCATGGGCGGCGGTGATTGCTTACCATCAGGCGACCCGCTGGCTCGTATGCCGCCACTGACATAAAAAAACCTTAACTAATATGTTCTCTATTTCAGACTGAGACTTCATGAGCGAGCAGATCAAATGATGAGACAACTGATAGACTTGGGAGTGGGAGAAAGACCAATCATATGGGTGGGACATTCAAAAGGAGGGCTGTTTATCAAGCAAATATATTGTGAAGGTAAGATCAAAGGAAAGAAATGGTGACTTCACTATGCATTTTCATTTATCTTGGGAAGTATTCGAATTTAGTTAAAAAAATCTAAACAGTATAATTTTTTTTAGAAAATAAATAAACTAAAGATTTGTACCATCAATGATTCAAGGCAAATAAATTATTTTGAATTTTTGATTTTTGATTTTTTTTATTGCAATGTGTAACACGACGAGTAGATCGTACACCTGATGGTAAGCGCCACGTCTGCCCTTAGACAGTTATTAGGTCTCATAAACCCAGTAATTTCACTAGCTTCAGTGCCCTTTCCCCGAAACACAGAAGTGCTTGACACACTTCTAATTCACGGGAAAATATCTGGCACTGCGGTGGTACCCACCTAGACGGCCCAGTACTACCACCTGGTAAAGGTAGCCATTTTGCTAAATGCAGATCGGTGATCACAAACCCGAGCTGTGCTGTGAATATTCTGACAAAAATTTTGCCTGACTGAATTGAATTAAACCTAAGACTTCAGATTATGGCCGATAGATATGAAAGGTCCTAACTAATATTAAAAATAAGTAGCTCTGTCTGTCCGTGATGCTTCCAAAAACTTACACAAATTTTGCCTCTCTCCGGAATTGAACCCAGTAGACCATGAGACTTTACTCAGTCTAGTAAAAAAATAATTACAATAAACACTATTAAATTCGGTGTAGTCGGCGTAAAGTAAAATAATATTTGGCGATTAATAATAAATTATTTTCATTGAATCATCTAACTAACCTTTTGGACGCCAATGTCGTCTATACTTGACAAGCACCAGCGGGCCCTGTGCGCCAATTACGTCTATACTTGACGAAAACCATGCCTCTAAAAATATGAAATAAATATGTTTAAAACGATTAAGTACTGGTATTTTTCCTTACATTTGACAATAAAGAATAACCCAGCTCTGGCGTAGGTACAGGACACGACAGTGCGTCCGTAGTAGCTTGGCGTTTAAAAGGTTAAATTATTTACTTATTGTTTCAGCATTCGAAGCCCACTTAAAAACCACGAAAGACCAAAAACAATTAGAACAAGAACCAATTAAATTCAACGATAAAAATACCTCAAGCAATGATATACAAGAAATAGATAATAAGAGTTACTTCGTTAATAATAATACAATTAATAATAAGTTTAATATAAATGGTTCAAATTGTGATATAAGGATAGATAATGATGATAATGATATTGAAATGGTTAATGATGGATTAGAATTTAATGGTAACGATGTTAATGAAAGCAATATGTTGGTTAAAATTGATGATAATGGTAGAAAGGACGAAGAGTCTTCGAACAGTAAAGGTAAGAAAAGTATATTCTATCAAAAGGTTTTCTTGATACTACCCAGTTAGCAGACACTGCAGACAGACACGCAGCCCACCTGATGGTAAGCGGCCACTGCGGCCTATTCCATTGAGCTGCCACACTGTATATCATCATCATCAGCCTATACGTTCCCACTGCTGGGATACAGGCCTTATCTCAATTGTGAGATAGTGTGGGCCATACTCCACCACGCTGGCCTAGTGCGGGTTGGTGGAGGGGTGCGTAAGGCAAGTGACCAACCTTAATGTCAGATGTTATCAAGCCGCCAACTGGCCTCTGACTAGGCTTGACGACTAATATCTACATATAGTAAATATCAGCCGGGACCAACAGCTTAACGTGCCTTCCGAAGCACGGAGACGCTCGAAATAAATGTCACTAAATGTGGTCAGAACGGTCACCCATCCATTAACCGACCGCGGCGTGAGTAGCTTGACCTTCGTTATCTCTAACGAACCACTGTCACAGCTGCGCCACGAGCGCCTCCCTGTACACTGTATTGTATATGCTCCTATGATTTTGTAGCCTTTGATTACATTACAAGTGTACCATGGACATCTGCAACACCAGAAGGATCGCCGATGCGTTGCCGGCCTATGGGTATGGGAGTGTGGGCCTCCGGCACTCTCACAAACCAGACGAAACACAATAGTAGTCACTATTTCACGCTGGTGTTATGTGAGAGGGTGGTACTTCCCCGGACGAGCCGGCCTATTCGTACTGTAAAACAGCTTATCTCTACCACTAAAAAAAGCTTAAGTAAAATAGACATTTTGTGAATTACAGAAGACCCCGACCTGTTGTGCAAGCAGGCTGGGCTGTGGGCGAAGAGTGCAGGGTTCATGTTCTACTCGGTACCCCACCGGGGGTCCCCTCTGGCTGGTATTAAGACCCCCCTGACCGCACGGAGTATTGAGCTGTTGGAGATCAATAAAGGTTCGTTGAAAGCATTAATTAATAAATGGCAGAGGTGGACGTCTAACTGAAATTAAGTGACTTAAACCAATGAACCCATATTGATTAAATTAAATACAGCTATAGACCAGACCTTGGATTTTTTTTATTGCTTGGTAAGATAATGCTTAGTCCCATGGGATAACAAAAATAGTTTTTTTTAGACTAAATAAAATAAATAAATATCTCTGGACATTATTCACACAGCGCCTTCTAGCCCCAAACTTAGCATTAGCTTGTGCTAAGGGTGCCAGACAACGGATAAATATTACTTAATACTTTTTTTGGTAAATACATAGGTACATATTATATACAGAAACACCCAGACCGATACAAACAGACATGTTCATGCATACAAATGTTTGTACCATGCGGGGACCAAACTGGTGTAATAGCCGACTTCTCGACCATTAAGGTGTGTCTATGCTTACGAGCCGAGCACGAGCCGCGCACGAGCGGAGCACGAGCCGATCCAAAATTCGTGTACTGTGGACCGACTTGGAGCCTCGAACGAGCGCGCTTCGAGCATTCGGCTGTGTTCGACTGTGCTCCGCCCGTAGAAAGAGAAAACTATAGACAAATTGATAGTATCTATCGCATTCACACAAGAAAAAGAGGACGATACGGATAGACCATGTAAAAGAAAAAGATAGAACTACACAATTTTTTGTCTCGCACCGCGTGCCGGTTTTTCTACTAGCTGTCTATAGTTTTCTCTGTCTACGGCTCCGCCTAATGTCGGGTTTTTGACAAACACAAAGAGATTTGCATCGCGCTCGCAGTGCAGGCTCGTTGTGCGTCCACACTTGTCACGCGAGCAGAGCGGCTCGGCTCGTGCTCCGCTCGTGCGCGGATCGTGCTCGGCTCGTAAGCATAGACCCACCTTTAGGTACAATAAATGGCGCGTCAAATCACGGACTGATAAGTTCGTTATTTAGATACCTACTTATCTGATAGCTGACAATGATGCCGCACCCCTTTTCAAGTTTGCCAGAATAAATAACAGGAACATATTGTAGTGAAAATCCAAACCCCCTACTTTAATTATTTTAACTTCCAACAGATTGCTCGCTCGTGTTGTCCCTGCAAGACCGGTGGTTAAAAGCGACGGAGAGCTCGCGGCCGCAGGTTCGGAGCCTGGTTGAGACATGTCGCACGCTCATGTCTGTGCTGTGGTTAAGAATAGTCAGCGTGCCGTCTGCTGGTAAGTCTTAAGTACGGTAAAACGTATGAAGTAGGGTCAGTTAGGGTAAGAGGAACACCGGTGGAAGAGGAACAAAACCATCATAACTCATAAACTACAGCGTTTAGCTGTATACCAGTCGATTTATCAACTATTATTATTTTATCGACTGGTAGAACATACAGCTAAACTCTGTAGTTTATGAGTTATGATGGTTTTGTTCCTCTTCCACCGGTGTTCCTCTTACCCTAACTGACCCTATACTTATATAAATAAATAAATAAATAATTCTTGCTTTAGCGCTTGACAGTGACGGTACTCTATTGAAATTATTTACACAGCGCTGTTATGCCGCAAGCTAAGCATAGTTTATATTTGTATCAAAAGGTTGACTGGTAGACAATGCTTTTAGCGTTAAGTCCGCTTCTTTATCCTTTTTTACGCCGTACGTCGTATTCCATTGAAGGACACTTCATCAGGAAGCGTCACTTAATGTGTTGCCAGACTGTAGGCTCATCTGATCTTCGAGCCTCTTTAATTTCAAGTGTACTGGCCCCCACATGAATACTGTCGGTACACAGCCAAAGCTGTTATGGCGGCAGATTTCACCTGTGGGGGTGGTAGTTAGCCAGTTGGACTCTGAAAACGCCCTACCAGTCCTACCACCAACCAGACCCATGGCGGGAATCGAACCCACGACCTTTTCTTATACCCAAGCGGCTTATCCATTGTTCATAAAATACACCTCCAATAATTATAATAAAATACACAGAAAACCAATGATATTATCATTGCAGAAAACTTACAAGGGAACACTAAAATACTAAACTTCTTATTGAACATGGTGAATACAAATCAGTACTAATTAATTCTTATCACTGTCATAAAGACTTCAATGATGGAAATTATTCTTACAGACGCCGGTATTGGAGCTTTGTATGGAGTCTCAGTTGACCACAGGGAAATCTGCAAACCTACAAGCAGACAATGCCTCTTGTACGAAGAACTGATGAGCCTCATGAGAGCAGCGCTGAACCAGTGCAAGTGCGATTCTTAGCGCTCAAGAATCAGTGGATGCGCGATTCTTAGTTTACAAGAATCAGTGAATGCGTAATGTTATGTTTACAAGAATCATTGCATCATATGAAACTAACAAGAATCGGTGAATGTGTATAAGTTTGCAAGAATCAGTGAACTCTTAACTGGTTAAGTGACTCAATACTTAGTTTTGTAAGTAAATATATATTTTTTAATTATATTTATTATAAGTAAAAAGACAATGTATTTATAATGTAGATAGTTAAGTTTTGTACTGTGTGAATTAAATTCACCACGTATTTATCGGATGAATATTTAAAATCCAATGTTTAAATACATAATTTGGCGTTGCCATACTGTCAGCAATAAATATGATAAGCAAAAGTCCCCATCACGAAAAGTTGTAAATGATGTAAAAAAGAGTTTTTGAGACGCATATAATCTGCCGTTTAACTTAAAGGTAATTATTTTAAATTTGGAAAGATAATAGTAAAATGAGAAACAAGACTTACCAAATCTCACGATCGGATAGTGATCAGGCGCAGAACCAAAGGCTTGACATGCGTTTCGAAGCACGGGGGTATTTTATACCGCCAACTTCCAGACTTCTGACTGGAACATAGTATTTTCCGAACAGAATTAAAAAAAAAATGGCGCGGCCGTCGCTTTAATGAAGTATAAAAATTGGTTTATTTACAAAACTAATAGCTTAACGTGATAGGGACTAGTATCTCTAATCGAAGAATTATCCACTATAGTCATAATGTGCGTGTGAAGTGTGACGGCCACTTGTTGAGCCGTCCAGCGAAAACTGAAGATCTTCCTTCATACACTTACTTTGCTAGCTCGAATCAGGATCGTATCTCTGATTGGCTGTCTCAGTGACGTACGAGTGAAGTCTTGAAGCCAAGTTTACACGTGCACAATATTGCGTTGGTGCCAACAATGTGCGGTCTCTACGGTATAAGTTTCTTGAAGTAACATTTCATCTCTAGTGGATAATTCTTCGATGGTATTTCTGTATATTTCAGAATAGCAGTAAAATGTGCAATATATACAAATACAGGGCTATTGTGATCAATTTATGGTTTCAAACCATATTTTAGGAATAGCTAAACAATTTGTAAAATAGTTTTATAAAATACATTTTACGTTGTGACTAATATTTATTATAATCGATATTATTTTGTTGAAAACTGTTATTTAATCACGAAACAAAATCACCAATGATATTAAGAATCAGATACTTTGATTAAAAATGTAATATGTATGTAGTAAAGAGTTCTAGCACAGACAAAATCGTAAAGCGAAAATGTAATACTGGAATATTTAGTGGCAACACTATTGTCAATAAAAAATCAGTCATATGAATACATTGTTTTGGAAAAGTAATTATAATATATGTATAAGAATTACGTTATTTTATGATAACTGGACTATTTACTGGTATACAGCGTGGAATTTTAGTCGTTGTTTTCCCACAGTAAAATGATTCTATCTTAGTAGTAAAATACATTAATAAAGTTCTTTTTTTAGTTAAATCAAAAGTTTTACGATTATGATAGACGAAACTCGAACCAATAGTACTAGCTGCGTCACAAACGGTCACCGGCCGGGGTCATTGCCCTTCGCGTTTATCAAAAAAATGATTATTTACTATTTACTTACATTTAGTTTCCATTTTCCCATTATAATTTAAGAAAAAATTTCAAAAAAAGTTTTAAAAAAATTTCAAAAAAAAAAAAATAAAAAAAAAATTACTAGCATAAATCGATAGTACTACTGAAGGTAAAGCATTCTGCTGCGGGAAATCAACGACTAAAAAAACACGCAGTATAATACAAATATATTTATTATTTATTTTAATCTAAAGCCATGTCTTGTCACCTTTTGTTTCATTCAATTCTGTAATTATTTTCTTATAAGACTCATAATGGCGATTCAGTTCCGTTATTATTAAAATTGTTATATTGATTCGAAAGTTTTAAATAAGAATGTATGTTCACTTTATTGTATCAATAAATGATTTGTGCCAAAAATGTGTTTTTATATTAATAAAGCCTACTCTGAGCTCTATAACTTTACTCACCGACAGAAAAAAAGCATAACAGTTAACCTTTTAAACGCCAAGCTACGAACGCACTGTCGTGTCCTATACGACAGAGCTGGGTTATTCTTTATTGTCGAATGTAAAGAATAAATACAAGTAATAATTTACATTTTTTTTTCATATTTTTAGAAACAGGGTTTTGTCAAGTATGGACGTTGTTGGCGCACAGGGCCCGCAGTGCTTGTCAAGTATAGACGACTTTGGCGTCCAAAAGGTTAATAGTAGTGATAGTAGACTTAAGCGCCACACGCGGGTATTTTTTGTAATAAGGTAATAAGTGTTAAAACAAATATAATAAATTCAACAGTTTATTTTGTGCATTCAAGTTACTCTTACAATCAACAGTTAACAACTTAAAATTATCATAATAAGCATAATAATACTAAAAGGTAACCTCAGTTGATATAATATGTGGTCATTCAGGTATAAGCTTGGCACTGCAGTCAAAATAATTTACATTTTCACTATGACAGTTCCCAATGTTGTTGAAAATTGCTCTTTAATTCCATAGTAATAAGATTCATGAGTTTTATCTATGCTGTTCAGACTGACAGAACCTTCTTGTCATTGAATGAAGTATAATTTCCAATGGCACTGAGAGTTGTCACAGTGAATCTATTATTTTGACTGTAAGTGGATTGGAAGATAAGCATGATTTAAGAATACCACCCTACCCCCAGGAGTAATCTCAAAAACAGTATTTATTGACGGAGTCTAAATCTATTTTTCAAAATTATATAATATTTAAATTTAAATAAATACAGCAACACTAGTGAACCACAGAAATGCAATTTTAAAATTGTTTGGAATAAAATAAGTGTGCGTTAAATTGCATTTTATAATAAAAAAGTAAACCTTAATCGCTTTATAAACAGGAATAATGAATAAAAAAAAAACTTGAACAGATTAAACATTAGTATACAAGTTATTGGACACAAAAGAATTCGGGAATCCCCTGTATATTAGTGTTTCAAATTTCAAAAAATATTAACTTTTCTCAAAATACTTGAATGACCTACACATTAATACTACGAAATATACACATATTAATTTTATTACGTAAAAAGGCAATTTAAAAGTCCTGAAATACTAAAAAAAGCATGATATTAAATCTATAAATACCTTAGTCTGTTTTTAATATTCTTAAAATCAAATGACAGATGTATACATTATGTCACAATACGATTTTATTACTCGAGCTATTTTTCTAGTCACGTGCAATAAAAAGTGTACCTATGAGGTCTTATGCTACTGTGATAAGGTTCATATTTCAATGTGATGTCTGTATACATGTAAAAGCTTGTGACTGTACCGTATACCCATGTCCACGGATTTCGACACCGAATATCCGTATTTAATTATAACCGCGAATACGATTCTAAACGCGGATACATAGAAGGTAAATAATCTATTAAAAACTAAGATTTTATAATATTGTTATGCCCTTACAAGGTGCATGTGTTGCTATGTTTATTTTAAATATTGTAACCGTGTAAATGCAATAAAGTAATAAATAAATAAAAAATATTAAGAATCGTATCCGCGGTTATACATAATAACAATCCGGTACTTCTAAAATTAAATAGGGAACGTCATTTTATATTAACTAATTAAAAACAGACTTTAGTTTCAAAATCTGTACCTAATTTTTTACTAAGTATTAAGAATCAAAATTGTACTTTTAAACCTACCATTATTGTTAATGTCAAGTAAAATGTAAATTTGATAAGAATCAGTTATTATGAATAAGTGTGTTTTTAGGTTAATTATTTATTTTAATTTTCAATCAAATTGAAAACAACTAACTAATCATGCATTTCTGATTTCGACCAATATTTATGAAAAGGAAGTCCTTTTAAATACATATGCGATAAGGTCGACTTGTTTTAAAGTAATAATCTAAACTTCTAAAACATAATGCTAAAATTACAAATCACTATTAACCCATTCACCGCCACATATTAATCCGACGAATATTTTTGAATCCATTTCACCAAGATCGTATATTTCCAACCAAATACAACCAAGTAAGGACACAAAAATATTCATCGAATTAATCTAACCATGGCTGTGCATGAGTTAATAAATATTAGGTGACCAGTTTGATTCTTGATCTCCAAATGTACTATCTGCTATAAGGATTCGACCTTTTGCAGTTGCGTGACGCGACAGTGATGACTTACGCACACATAAATAAATACTGCGTTGCTATTAGTTGCTAACGTTACGGACAAGCGCAGTTGCCGTCATTTTTCGCTCAATTCTAAAATGTATTATCCTAATAGCGTTTGAATCGGATTATACCAGTATAAATTACATTACTACACTACAAGTTCAAAATAGGTGATCCCATTGTGATCTAGGTCACATTTTAAACTATGACCACGGGACCACGATTTACAAGTGACTTTAAATCAAGTTTTAGGACCGATTTGACAGCTGACAGATAATTCGTTTCGTAATCATTAGTCTTTTTCTTTTAAAGAGACAACATTTAAGTTATAACCACAGATTATAGAATTAGATGACAAAAGTGAATCTTGCGTGCAAAAATCCTTATTTACAATTTCTTTTACAACCCAATCGAAGTAGCTATCTTATATATATATATATATATTTATCTATTACAGCATTTACTTGAGACAGTATAAGGTTTTGTAATAGTAGTGTTCAATGGAATTAGCAGCAATCGATATAGCTATTTCCATGGCCGTCGGCGGTAGGGGAACTTCTGTCATTTTTCTCACGCACCATTCGGAATATTTTAGGGTTGTCTGCGTAATTTATCGCATTCTGTGGTTATAAATATTTGACAACGGTAAAACCGGTCCTAAATCCAGTAATAGTAAGAATAAGGTGTTACAAAATATTGAAGAAACAATATGAACTTACTATAGATATAAAAAGTCTTAAGGTTTTTTTGAAAATTTATTTACTTAAAAATAAGCTTATAAAATAATTAATATTTAAAATTAATTAAATACTGAAGCCAAGAGAGATCTCGCTCTTTATTATAGTACGGTGCAGTTTTCGCTTGTTTCACAACTTTAAAACTTTCTGATATTTGAATAAGCACTTAGGCGCTGCGTAGACGTAGTCTTTATGTCTTATGTTGAATACTAGTCACTAGTGATGAACATTAATATATTAGAAAAAAATCAATTTGTCCAGGTATCAGGCGGGACTCGAACGCGCGCCACTCGCTGTCCGGGCAAGTGCACTACCAACTATGCTACAGATACCTTAGTCGACTCGTTGAATATCTTCTAGTATTGATTTCAAGCTACGTTAGCGCTATCTCTTACTAGTGATAAAATCAACCTCCCCTTATATACTATACTGTTGTCCACTTACTTACAATGTTACAGTGGTGTGCCGAGTCGGCAACAAAATGACTACGTCTGCACATCGCCTTAAGGAGAAGTAAAACAGGCGAACTATGAAAAAATATGATCAAAAACTCATTTTTTCAAGTTACACTTTTTAGATTCTGGCTAGAGTCAATAGAAAATTACTTTTTTTAAACAAGTCGTAGGTATTTTCAATTAAATTGCAAACATGTCATCCAATGCCAATTTTGAAACTCTAAAAACAACATTAGGTACTAAACTTTGTTTAATATTTAAAAAAAAATTACACAAAACAAAAAACAACACTAGAAAATCACCACCTTTCTCGAAAGAATTGATAACATTTGATATTTAATCAAAGAAAAAGTAGCATTTTAAATATTGAATTATGTTAGAGTGAACACATCATCCTGCCATTATCTGTCAAATCTCTAAAATCAATTTTAAACTAAATGTACCATAGATTAAAGTTCTAATTCGATTGAGGCTTTTAGACAGTTAAGGTGAGGTTTATCTGCTTACTGTACACTACAAAAGCTATAAGTTTGAGAAATAATTGTATCTGGACGTTTCTTTTAACTTGATTTTAGCATAAAAACAACCGAGGCATAAAACTGAAATGATTACAATTATAAAACTCAAAAATTGTTTATTTAAATAAATAGATTCCATGCTAAAATAGGTTACAAGAAAGTTTTCACGTTATAGTTACAAAAATCGACACTAGATGTCACTGCAAATATTTTTTTAAATTACTCATAAAAAATACCCACAAACCATATCTACTCCCAATAGCCAGATTCTAAAGAGATATGAGTTTGAACAAATAATTTCATTTTATCAATTGCGGGTGCAAATATTGGAAAAAATAAGGACCGTTGTTGGTAATAAAGGTTATATACCTTCTTTACAATGATGAGTTTTATAATCACCACGATTGCCAACCAGGAATGGAAGCCAGGACCCAGAACTCGGCCCGGTACTTAAACCATTCGACCATCGAAGCGTAAAATAAAAAGTAAAATAGGAGAAAAAAATAATAGGAAAATTCCCTACTACCTGGTTCAAATGTTATTAGGATAACACATTTTGGAGTTGCGTTACACGACAGTGATGACTGACATACACACTACATAACGCGTTGCTAACGTTACGCGCAGGCGCAGTTGACGTCATTTGTCGCTCAATTCCAAAAGGTATTATCCTAATAGCATTTGAATCGGATAGATGTTAAACAACTACCTACATTGTATATAAGTAGATTTAGAAGACTTGTGCAAGTATGACCTAAGATATTCTTTAAACAATTTTGTAAAGGGTATAAGGGTTATTATTCACATCACAACCACTATATTATTATTTAGAACTAGCTTCATAACACGACGTTTGTAGAGGCATTCACCTCCCATGTAGAAAGGGGTACCCCGTAGCCACAGTTTGAAAAACACTAGCCTATATGAAATTTTAGAATCCAAACCTTAATTTCAATAGAATTAAGTAATGTCTTTGATTTTCTTGAGAACTTCTAATTTTTTCAACAGAAATACACCCCTACGAGATCGTGATTCTTGCAGTTTAAAATCTGATTCTAACTGTGTACAAGAATCAATTAGTGTATTCTGCCTATTTAAATGTGATTCTTTTAGTATTGCGTCAGATCTTAACATTTTGAAAGAATCCCTGTTATTTATATTTAAAATGTCCTTTGATTCTTGTAATACATCATGAGAAGTAATCTCATTTACAGAATCAATGCGTTTGTTTCCGTTTGGAATTACCGCATCATCCGATTCTAACTGTTTACAAGAATCATTTCGTAAAATTTCAAATTTCCGTGGCCGTATTATATTACTTGATTTCGCTTTAGAATCATATAATAAAATCTTATTTACGCTTTTCAATGAATCAGATTTACCTGTTTCTTTCGCATAAATGTTTGATTCTTGTATGATGGCAGTGTCCGTTACAAAATTCGTATTTTTATTAATTTTCATATTTTTAAATTTATTAGTAATATAATTCAGATGCTTATTGTGTTTAAAGTCTCTTGTATCAATGTTTTCTTTACAAATGTTGACGCAAAAATCTTTGGTGATGTCGTGTCTTAGCTTATCATTATTTGTATTTATGTCTAGATCTTTTAGGTAATTTGTATTAATGACATTGTTATTGTTTTCAATTACATTACTTTTATTTTTAACAATGTTCTTATACTTTTCATTAATTTCTAACTGTTGTTTCTCATCGGTTTTATCATTATTGACTTCATTTGTTTTAGCTGTCTTACAACCTATGCTAGAATTATCGAAATTACCCCTATTATCTATACTTATAAGTAAATTATCATCTTCGTATATATTGGAGATTCTTTCTACATTAACTATGTTATCGATATGGTTTCGCTTTGTAACGCTTGCATCACTATTTTCTATTTTTTCATTATCTTTAATGTTGATTTTATAATCATCATCATTAGATTCTATATCATTGTTAATATTATTAACGAAATTGACGTATTTATCTACAGCTAACTTGCTAGTCTTTCCTGCTTTCATTATGTGACGAATTCTGTCTAGTCTACTAGGTTTATTCACTGTACTTTCGTCAGCTTTAGTTTCATTGTCATCAGTTTTGAAATCATCAACTGATACTGATGGTACATCTACTTGGCTTATTGTTATGTTGATATTAATTGTTTTATCTGTATTATCAATTTTAACAAATTTATCAGATCGCTTCGTATTATCGATACTTGTAGCGATTTTAGTAGTAAAATCGTTTTCTTTTTCAGATTTATAGGTGTTTTTGCACGATTCACAGTTATTTTTCACGCAAATTTTATCAAACATGTCAATGAATCTATTACTTTTAGTGATTTCGTCGTTGATTGTGTAATTTGCAGAATTACAGCAAGCGGAATCTTTATCTTCAAAACTAGTGTTAGCTTCTTTATCATGTGTTTGTTTATTAATAGTATACACTTTATTAGATCTATTATTAAAGTCTTTATATTTTTTTAGTAGGAAGTTAGTTTTAACACTTTTAGGAACAATACTTTCACTTTGGTGTTCTTTTAAAACTTTGGTAGAAGTATCTTTTCTATCATTATCGATAAGGTTAATCTTATCATCTCTAATATTACAATCGAAGTTTTTAGAATCACAATTTAAGTTCACCTCTTTATAACTCACGTCGACATATTGGTCATCATCACACTTATTAAAATTATCTTTATCATCACTGTTTATACCTCCTAAGTGATTAGAATTACTATAAAGACGTGCATCATCAATTTTAACTAAATTGTTACTTTTATCAAAACCATTATCATCACCAAAAACATTGGAATTACCATAAAGTCTGACGCAATTATCCCATCTTTTATTATTTTTATTAAAATCATCAATTATATTTCCAAAATCATTACCCTTACTACAAGCTTTGACACGAGTTTCAGCATCTTTATCGAAATCATCATTTATATCAACAAAATTATTAGAATGACTATAACTTACATAGTCATCCATTTTTTCATCACTTTTATTGAAATCATTGACATCGCTGCAATCATTTACACCACTATAAAGCCTAACATGAATTTTACGTAAACCCCCAACTTGATTAAACTCACGAAAATCAATCTCATTACTACAAAACTCTACACAACCATCCATTTTACTACTTTCATCAAAATCATTACCTATTTCACCAAAATTATTATCATTATTAATATTAACGTAACGTAAACCATTACCTTTATCAAAATTATTACTTGCATCAACAAAATCATTACTTGCATCAACAAAATCATTACTTGCATCAACAAAATCATAACTTGCATCATGTAAATTGTTCCTTGCTCCACTCATATCGTCATCACTTATAACCTCATTACCAACAACAGTCCCGCCCCCCCTGCGGTCCTGCACCGCACTATACCCAAGACCGGGGTCTGCCTAGGCGAACAGTGCCGATGGTTCCGCGTTGAGGATCTCGCAGACGAACTGGTCTTGTTCTAGTGGTTTCTTCACCCACCTGCCTAGTTTTGCTTTCTCGAATGCTTCGATTAGGCGGTCTTTTGCCAGCTGAAAGTAATGTTTAAGTGTTACGCTGATGGTAGGATACAAGGCGAGTTGGGTGAAAAGGGAAAACCGGGGGAGTTAAGTGGGTAGTGGGACAACATAGTCTCCCACACACGGCCGCAGTATCACCAGCTTGTGGTTAAAAAGGTTGTTTCGTCTTCAGGGAAAGCGGAAAAATTTAATGCGTAGTAGGACGAAGAAGTCCTCGAGTCTCACACACGGCTGCAGATCACTCTCGCTAGCATCTTATTATAGTGTTTAAGCGCATTCTGGCTGTGTTCCGGCAGTATTAATGTAGGAGCCAGTACACTTGAAATCAAAGGCTCGAAGATCAGATGAGTGTACAGTCTGGCAGCACATTGAGCGACGCTTCCTTCCTGGTGAAGTGTCTCTCAATGGAATAGGCCGCAGTGGCCGCAGGGGCTGCGTGTCTGTCTACCAACTGATATAAAACTGTATACTAATATAAAAAAGAATTCTTTTTCAAAAAATGGTCATAAAACTTGGGCCTATCAATCGAAAGAAAGAATGAAAACACTTTTACTTGCCACAGGGAGAAATATTAGTAAAGTAGTCCGAAACCGCAGGTCTCGCTAGCCCACGGTTATGCTGTATAACATTCATCCCCGGAGTAGATGTAGTCACTAGTCATGATTTGATTGGTCTAGTACCTTTTTCTGGCAGGCTAGCTAGACCCGCAGCCGTGTGTGGGACTCGAGACTGAAGCGTCCACTACCCACTAAACTCCCCCGGTTTCCCCTTCACACCCGATTGGGACGAACCGGTTCCAGCCTTCTGGCTATTGACCAGCCCATCCCTGGGTACCCCGACCTGAGAGGCCTCAAGTCAGGATGGCTTAGGGAGGGCCACCCGAGAAACTATGTGACCCTCAGACTTGGCTCGAGCGACCTGTGCAATGCGGACGTTGGGGAGCTACCCCCGCCCGCAGGTCAACCCTCAGGCCGGAGGATGATTGGTCTAGTTCTTGTGTCAAGGGTTACGGATGTCAGATGGCAGTCTCTGCAATGTACCCTGATTAGATCGAAACTAAGTTTTAGGAAAATTAATATAAGTTTTAAAGTATACCTGATAAGCAGGGCATAGTTGTTTCGCCTCGTTGTACAAGAGGTGATCCAGGTCGGGTGGAAGGTTCACAAGCTCCGTTCCCATCGCGGTCTCCTGAAAAACATACAGATACAGGGCGGGGATTGAACCTATGATTACGACAGTGTGAAGACAGTCAGCAGCAGATCAACCTACACCCAATCAAAATGAAACTCTATGCCATGGATATTAAGCTTAAAATTGGTTGAATGAATTTGACAGATTTTCAGATTATGATGTTTGATGCGTACTGACTGACAGTAGGAGCCTACTAAAAGCTCAAAGTTTTGGACTGGCGCTGTAAAAAAAAAACATTTTCACTGACGTCATGACACTTGACATCCATCCATACGTCACAGCGCGTAGTAGAACCATAATGTAGATGAATTCCTGTTCGCAATGAGCCGGTTCGACCGGGGAAGCACCACCGTTTAACTCTTTAACGCGCACAGGCAGTTAAAATTTTTCATTGGTTTTCGACGGTGTTACCACTACATAAGGTTCAAATTATGGTGGCCACTATTTGGACACTGCCCTATAAAGGACAAGACCCACGTTGCTACTTGCTATTGCGCTCCATTCCCGGAGGCCCGAATTATTCTTCCCTCCCCCCATCTTCCGTAGTCAATCCTCGTGCCCTCTCTCTCTATAATATTGGTTGGTCTCTGGTTGGTAGTAGGGCTTTTTTAGAGTCCGACTGGCTAGCTACCACCCCTACAAGTGAAATCTGCCGCCATAACAGCTCTGGCTGTGTTCCGGTAGTATTAATGTGGGAGTAAACTTGAAATCAGGCTCGAAGATCAGATGAGTCTACAGTCTGGCAGCACATTGACCTACACTGGTGAAGTGTTCCTCAATGGAATAGGCCGCAGTGGCCGCTTACCACCAGGTGGGCTGCGTGCCTGTCTGCCAACTGACCTAGTATAAAAAAATAATAATATCTCAATGGCGGCAACACAGTACACACCCGTGTCACTCTGGTTCATGGGCGGTAGTGATCACTTTCTATCAGTTTCTACCTACCTCTAACGTAAAGAAAATTACAAGAAAAGGCTAAAAGACGAATACCTCTGGGAGTAGTGGCAGCCGCTTGACCAAGTACTGCCAGCGTGCGAACATGCTCTGCTTGCATAGTAGCGACGGCTGCCCGCTCTCTAACTTGCCCGTCGTTGCGTTCACTATCTCTGGCAGCTGGAACATTAAGAAATGACGGTATACTCGAGATCATGATTCGAGAATCGAGACTCATGCCTCGACAGTGGAAAGTCATGATTTAAGAGTTAAAACTCATGACTAAACAGTCGATACTCATTAAGCAAGAATCAAGACTCACTACGTTAAACTCATGATTCGAGAATCGAGATTCAAGAATCGAGACTCGTGAATCGACAGTCGAAATTCATGACTCAAGATTTAAGACATATTACGATAAACATCCCGAGATTTATTCGTGATTAAAGGTGAACATTTTTCCGCACCGTAGGAATATTCGGCGCTATCTTCTAGTTCTTCTATGTTCTTCTAGTCTTTCATTTCAAGTGTAAGCATCTGTTGCCGGGGGTCTACATAAAGTGGTAGGACTTACAGGAGTGGTGGAACACCAGCATACGCTGAACGAGGGCGCTCTAGCCGGCGTCCTCGCTTCGGTACTGGCCGCTCGGGCCAGTAGGGGGCGCTGCAGTTGGAAGGGGGGCGGGATAGACGCTATGTACGCTTCTATGCGTCCGCAAATTGCTCTGGAACAAAAGATAAATAAATTAATATATCTGGACATTTACACAGCGTCGTCTAGCCCAAAACTAAGCGTAGCTTGTATTATGGAAGCTAGACAACGGATAAACATTACTTAGATATTTTTTGTATAAATACATATTATACATAGAAACACCCAGACCGATTCAACTAGACTTTTTTTTATACTAGGTCAGTTAGCAGATAGGTGCGCAGCCCACCTGATGGTAAGCGGTCAAAGCGGCCTATTCCATTGAGTGGCGCTTCACCAAGCAGCGTCCCTAAAGGTGGGTCTATGCTTACGAGCTGAGCACGAGCCGCGCACGAGCGGAGCACGAGCCGAGCCGCTCTGCTCGCGTGACAAGTGTGGACACACAACGAGCCTGCACTGCGAGCGCGATGCAAATCTCTTTTTGTTCGTCAAAAACCCGACAATCGCGGAGCACAGTAGAACACGAGCCGAATGCTCGAAGCGCGCTCGTGCGAGGCTCGAAGTCGGTCCACAGTACACGAATTTTGGATCGGCTCGTGCTCCGCTCGTGCTCGGCTCGTAAGCATAGACCCACCTTAAATGTGCTGCCAAACTGTAGACTCATCTGATCTTCGAACCTCTGATTTCAAGCGTACTGGCCCCCACATTAATACTGCCGGAACACAGCCAGAGCTGTTATGGCGGCAGATTTCACCTGTGGGGGTGGTAGCTAGCCAGTCGGACTCAAAGGTCTTACCATCAACCAGACCAGGCGGGAATCGAACTGTGTTTTTATACCCGAGCGGTTTAGCCACTGTTTCACGAAGACGGTCATGGTTGTCCTCCCTCTTTGCTTAATAGTTATTTATGTGGCTGTTGCATAATAAGGGTCATTAAAATACGAATGTGGTTTTATGTAACGAACGAAGTGAGTTTCATAAAAGGATCACATGAGTATTTTAATGCCTAATTATGTACAGTCACATACATAACTTTATCTTCATTCATACGATAATATGTCTATTTTAAAGTCAGGATCGATGTGAAACCGCGTGGAATATAATCGGTAGTACCAGGAGAGCAGAGTTACAAGAAGCTGGCCCGCCCGTTACTAATTAGTGTGGACCGGCGCAGTCGCTTGTTAACCTAGTTAGGCCCTGCCGGCTGCGGCTAGCTCGCGTCTTTCAAACTCTTTGATTTAATGAACAGTTACGCTGCGGTTATGCTCTCCTGGTACCTTTGAAAATACATCAAGATGTTTTGCTTACATATGTTAGCTTCAAATCCATTAATTTTTACTTTTTAAGAAGACGTTCGAAATTTGAATGTAATTAAGGTATCGGTTACCGATACTAAAATGTAAACATTATGATGCAGCCACAGATACTCATATCTAAATGTAGGGCGTTAGCTCATCGATCCTGACTATAAAATAGACATATTAGGGTATGAATGTAGATAAAAAGTGTTTGTACTACTGACCAACCTATTTCATCAGCTAAACAATAAATACACTTCATCTATCTATGTATCTATCTAGCACATCGAGTTTAGTTTACTAACATCGTTACAACATCTTTGTTTTT
The DNA here is from genome assembly GCA_949319885.1 of Mecyna flavalis. Lineage (NCBI taxonomy): Eukaryota > Metazoa > Arthropoda > Insecta > Lepidoptera > Crambidae > Mecyna > Mecyna flavalis. The sequence goes on from OX439422.1 coordinate 1,641,904, forward strand.
ATATCGGAAGAATTTTTCCGCGTAACAACCATTACCGGAGATGCGTTGGACCGAATCAATCGAGCTATCATTACAACTGATGTTATTAATATGATCCAATTATCTTTACAACATGTAACGCACAACAATACTTCTATTTTCAAGAAACAATTCATCTTTCTCCATGTCTTTTGTCCATCACTTTAACATTTTGACCGCCTCCGTGAAACAGTGGCTAAGCTTCTCAAGTATAAAAACCCGGAGGTCGTGGGTTCGAATCCCGCGGGGAGCAGCACTTTATGTGAATGTTTCCAGGTTGGCTAGGACATGCAGGCTTGAATCACCTGAATTTCTGAAAAGAAAGATAATTCCGTGCTTCGGAAGGCACGTTAAGCCGTACTAGGTACTGCGCCTGATCTCTCTTCGGTCGTGTCAGACTGCTGTCCCACCGTGCTATGAGACTGAGGGAATAGGGAGTGCACCTGTGCTTGCGCACTCACTGCAGCACTATAATATATCTTGCGTAGTTGGCTGATCGTAAAATATTGCCCGCCTTAGCCGAAAACTCGGCTAGAAGGACATTATTATTGTTAATTTTATGATCGTAAAGATTTACAGCCGTAGCCGAAAAGTAGGCTATGAGGATTAATACTATTAAGGTGCTCCCTCACCGGGAGCATTCGAGTGTAATGTAACGTTACAGACTCGAGCATTACAACAGTGAAGGAGGAGAACCGAGCATTACAATGCGCAACTTGTAATGATACAATGTGTAATCAATCACTCAGCACAATCTGTAATGTTACATTACACGCGAACGCTCGTCATTCAGGGAGGTAGTTGTAATGTAATGCTCGGAAGACGAATCTATAATGTTACATTACACGCGAATGCTCCCGGTGAGGGAGCACCTTTACATCAGTGAAGGAGGAGAACCGAGCATTACAATGCGCACCTTGTAATGATACAATGTGTAATCAATCACTCAGCACAATCTGTAATGTTACATTACACGCGAACGCTCGTCATTCAGGGAGGTAGTTGTAATGTAATGCTCGGAAGACGAATCTATAATGTTACATTACACGCGAATGCTCCCGGTGAGGGAGCACCTTTACATCAGTGAAGGAGGAGAACCGAGCATTACAATGCGCACCTTGTAATGATACAATGTGTAATCAATCACTCAGCACAATCTGTAATGTTACATTACACGCGAACGCTCGTCATTCAGGGAGGTAGTTGTAATGTAATGCTCGGAAGACGAATCTATAATGTTACATTATACGCGAATGCTCCCGGTGAGGGAGCACCTTTAATTATTTATTGGTTAGTTTTAAAATCAACTAATAGATACGAGAAAATCCAACAGGTATAAGACCAGTATCCTTAGATATGAAAATTGCTTTTACATAACCTCAGGCCAGTGTTGGGCAAATTTTAATTGCAAGAACAATTAATGATTAACAATTAATTAATTGTTAATTGTGACCACAACAACTAACAATTAATCAATTGTAATTGTGAAAAACCACAATTAACAATTGATCAATTGTAATTGTGAAAAATGACAATTAACAATTAATCAATTGTTAACTGTATAAGTAGCAATTAACAATTAATTATTTTTTAATTGTTTTTTTAATTGCAATTAAAAATTACAATTAAAAAACACTGCTGTATAATATAAAGCCGGTAATCGGCATATATAAATAAATATACTGCCTCTGTGGTACAGTGGTTAGAGCGTCGGGCTCTAATACCCGGAAGTCGTGGGTTCGAATTCCGCGGGGAGCATCACTTTGTGTGATTGTTTCCAGTTTGGTTAGGACATTCCAAGTGGGTCTGGTTTCCCTTGTAACTAATTTCATTTTGATCCTCCTCCTCGCGTCGGTCTCCTCAATGCTGAGGGTCGTGATCACCCTGCTGACGGAGCACTTTGTTGCGAATTATTTGTCGCCATCTGCCTCTGTCCGAAGCAGAGCGTAGAGCATCATGGACGGTAGTTCCGAGGGTAGTGCGAATTTGGTCACTCCATCGCATTGGGCTCCTTCCTCTTGGTCTTTTACCCTCGATTTTCCCGGTAATGATTAGTTTCTCTAGGTTGTCAGGATCCTTTCGTGCAATGTTTTTTTTTTTTTTTTTTTATGTAAGAGGGAGGCAACGAGCAAGCGGGTCACCTGATGGTAAGCAATCACCGCCGCCCATAAATACCCGCAACACCAGAGGAGTCACAAGTACGTTGCCGGCCTTTAAGAAAAAGATATGCTCGTTTCTTGAAGATTGCCATGTCATATCGGTCCGGAAATACCGCTGCAGGAAGCTGGTTCCACAGTTTGGTCGTACGTGGTATGAAGTTTCGAGTGAATCGTATGGTAGTAGAATGTAATGTGTCCGAAGTACTCTAGGATTCTGCGTAGGCAGATGGTAGAGAGTCTGGTTTTGACGTTAACCTGCTGTAAAATCGACACATTGGTACGGTGTGCCGTCCAAGGTATGCCCAGCATTCTCCTCCAGCACCACATTTCGAAGGCATCTATCCGGCTTCGGTCGGCTTTCTTTAAGGTCCATGTCTCTGCACCATACATGAAGATAGAGAATACTAGCGTTCGCACAAGGTTGCATTTGGTTTTCATGCTGATGGTCCTGTTCCTCCATATCTTCTCAATTTGCGACATGGCGCCTTTTGCCATACCAATCCTTCGACGAATTTCTCCTTCGCAGGAGCCGTTGTTGTGGATTTCAGAGCCCAGGTATATGAATTTGTTTACCACTTCTAGGTTTAATGTCCCACTGAGCTCTAACTTTCCAGTGCGATCCACTACCATTAATTTTGTTTTTGTTTTGTTAATGACGAGACCCAGTTCGGCGCTGACGCACTCCATTCTGCCTAACAATTCGTGCATCTCGAGCTCGTTGGCTGCCAACAGCGTTGTGTCATTGGCATAGCGTAGGTTAGTGAGCTTATGCCCACCCACGCTCACTCCCCCGTTCCAGCCGTCGCAAGTCTTTCTTACGATGTACTCGCCATACACGTTGAAAAGGATCGGCGAGAGAATGCAGCCTTGACGTACTCCCTTTTTAAAACTGAAAGGCTCCGATGTTGTTTGGTCAATCTTCACTACACCTTGGCTGTTGTAGTATAGTGCCTGGATTAGCGCTATAAGGTGCTTGGGTACGCCTAGCTCGGTCAGCACCCTCCACAGACAGCTCCATTCCACACAGTCAAAGGCCTTTGTGTAGTCCACAAAGCACATTATCATTGGGGTATCAAACTCAATTTCATTTTGATACATAAAGTTAATTGTTAGTTTTAATTGTTTTGTAAAACAACTAAAAAAGTTAATTGCAATTAATTTAATTGTGAGTTGCAATTGACACACGTTAATCAAATTAATTTAATTGCAAGGTGCAATTAAAGTTTAATTGCGATTAATTTTAATTGCAATTAATTTAATTGCAATTACTTTTTTAGTCAATTGACAAGATGATTGACAAATTAATTGATTAATGCCCAACACTGCCTCAGGCGTATGACTAGGGAAAGGCGTTCGTGCAACTGACAACCGGTTTATGAGGAAACCCGGCGAAGGGCTGAACGTACCAATTAATATGTGTAAGCTTTATATACATATAATTAACAGTTTCCTGTTTTGTCCTGATATAATCAAAAATTAAATTCATGGTACGCTTCGATGGGTTGTAAGTACCAAGCCGCAATCTTTGGGTCCTGGGTTCTGATCAGTTCGAAATAACCCTTAGATTAAACTAAAATGGATGGATAATTTAATTGTGTGGTTCTAGTTTAAATTTTCCCACTTATAATTTTTTTTTATTAACCTAGCTACCACCCTCACAGGTGAAATCTGCCGCCATAATAACACCTCTGGCTGTGTTCCGGCAATATTCATGTGGGTGCCAGTACACTTGAAATCTAAGGCTCGAAGATTATATGAGCCTATTAATGTCCCACTGCAGGGCAAAGGCCTCCATCCTTGAAATCAAGTCATCGCTACAATAATGGATACTGGCTGCGGACTGGTGATCACAAACCCAAACTATGTCCGAAAAAAACCGTCACAAAGTTAACTCAGCTCGGTAATAGAACCCAGGACCCCGACATCTCGGCTCGATACATAACCACTAGACTATCGAGGCTGCCCCCTATCCCCTACAAGTCCTAGAACCCGCGCAACGCGTCAGTTCTGTGTGTGCGCGGGCGCCGGTGCTTGTGTCAAGTGAATATTGCACTCGCGATGCAGCCGAATTTGTCACTAGCTTGTTTCCTGTCTGTCATACGTGAGTTTGTTTTATGTATTAAGGATCATAGTGGGCTAGCCGTAAGATCGATCGAATCTCGGTTTCGGCGAAAATAAGCCGAAAGTTTGACCGAAGCCGAAGTTTCAAATTTGCCGCTAAAAGCTGTCGATTTTAGATGAAGTTATTCAGGCTTTAATAAAGTATTTTTCATATGTACTCAGGAGTGTTTTTTTTATTGCAATGTGTAACAAGACGAGCAGATCGTACACCTGATGGTACTAAGCGCCACGTCTACCCTTAGACAGTTCAGTGCCAAACAGTAACTAAGCAGGTACTGTCTGGCACTGCCCTGCGCCCGCTACACCGAGACGACAATTAGGTCTCATATACCCAGTAATTTCACTAGCTTCAGTGCCCTTTCCCCGAAACACAGAAGTGCTTGACACACTACTATTTCACGGGATAATATCTGGCACTGCGGTGGTACCCACCTAGACGGCCCAGTACAGGAACCTACCACCTGGTATGTGTGATATTTGTTTGGTGATGCTGTGACGGCTGTGCAGTTTCAAGAGTCGCTTTAAATCAATGCAGTCGATGGTTCGAATCTCTTCGCGCACCTATAAATTTTTCTAAGTGCAACAATGATTCTAATATTGGTTATGGATTTTTATATGTGCCAATAAAAGACCATGTTTCAATTGGTCTAATTTCCCTGTAAAAGGTTACGGAAGTCAGATGGCAGTCGCTTCAATGTAATAACTAGAGATAGGACGGGTGGTGTGGATCCAGTACCCGGCGGATCCGGCACTTTTTCAGGATCCGGCCGGGTACCGGGTAATAGCGGCGGATACCCGGCAATGCCGGATAATTAGGTCTAGGTGGCTAGCAACCACCCCCCAAGGGGAAATCTGCCGCCATTACAGCTCTGGCTGTGCTCCGGAAATAATAATGTGGGAGCCAGTACACTTGAAATCAGAGGCTCGAAGATCAGATGAGCCTACAGTCTGGCAGCACATTGAGAGACGCTTCCTGGTGAAGCGTCCCTCAATGGAATAGGCCGCAGTGGCCGCTTACCATCAGGTGGGCTGCGTGCCTGTCTGCCAACTGACCTAGTAGGTATAATAAATAATACGCACATAGAAATATTAGGTGCACGCCCGGAACCGAACCATCGACCTCTCGCATGTAACATTTGACTATCACATCTCACCGTCTATACGTCTGTCATTAGTAATAATTTAAGAAAAGCATGGGAAAGTTACACATGTATATTACGTAGTTATGACTCTAATGCAATGCAAGCTAAAGACCTAGATTTTTTATAGAAACTAGATTAGTAACGTTCGCGGATTTCAGGTATCAGCCTATTAATGTCCCACTGCAGGGCAAAGGCCTCCATCTTTGAAATCAAGTTATCATTACAATGATGGGTACTGGCTTAATCACCACGCTTGCCAAATGCGGGTTGGTGATCACAAACCCGAGCTGTGTCCGAAAAAACCGAGACAAAGTTACTTACTTACTCCTGTGGCTCAGCGACCCAAAGTGTGTCGAATTATTCCACTTTGCCCCACCAAGACGCCCCACTGGTGGGGCGAAGTGGAACGTTTTAAAATTCGCAGAGGAATATGCCCTACTAAATCGATTTAGTGGGGCAGATTCCACTGCTTTAAAATTAGGTGTATTCTGCCCCACTAGGGTTGAAACTTTAGAATGTAGGTGGGTTTACATTTATGTCGTAGGCAATTTGTATGATTCCGCCGTTTACATACGGCGTCGTCAGTTTAAAAACTGTTGCAGTTATGTATTATGCCGAAGGCAATTTTTTTTTTCAGGTTTTAAAAAAAAAATAACCACGAAGGCCAAGGCGGGAGCTCCGCTTCGCTCCGCTCCCGCCTTAGCCTTCTAACCTATGTCCATCCGAGTCGATTTCCGCCTCCGATGTGTTTTTTTTAACTTAATTTCTCTCAGTGTGCCGTATATAAACGACGGAATCATACAAATTGCCTGCGACTTAAATATTGTAATATTTGTCTATTTAAGTTTTATGTTACTTTACTTTAAAGTAACATAAAACTTAAATAGACAAATATTACAATATAATATGTAAACCCACCTTCCTACATTCTAAAGTGCCAACCCTGGTAGGGCAGAATACACCAAATTTTAAAACAGTGGAATCTGCCCCACTAAATCGATTTAGTGGGGCATATTCCACTGCGAATTTTGAAACGTTCCACTTCACCCCACCAGTGGGGCGTCTTGGTGGGGCAAAGTGGAATAATCCAGTGTGTCTTGGCCTCCGAGACAAAGTTACCTCGACCATTTTTTTTTAGAGAAGAATGCGGTTATGCACCATAACCGCAGGCTAGCTAGACCTGTGGCCGTGTGTGGGACTCGAGACTAAAGTGTCCACTACCCACTAAACTCCCCGGGTCCCCTTCACACCCAATCAGGACGAGCCGGTACCAGCCTTGTGGCTATTGACCAGCCCAAGTTAGTTCCACCCGGGAACTGAACCTAAGACCCCGACAATTCGGCCCGGTACCTAAACCACTAGACCATCGATGCGTCTGTATGTATGTTCATATGTAAACAAAAAAAACAATACTAATAACATTGATATGCAGTCTTACATAAACTCTGGGTGTTTATGAAATATTCGCGCCAAATACGTGTTATACCAACCAGAAAGTTTGTTGCAAGACTGGTGCAAAAATGCAACGCTTGTCTAGTGCATTTGACGACACCACTCAGGTATAGTAAAAAGAGAAAACAGTACGGTCAACAGCACATCACGGTATACACTTGCAGTTCGATAATAGCGTTTATGCCCCCGACATAAGAGCGGTACAAAGTCCAAAGTGTTACGTCTGACGTGCTTTTGACTGTACAATGTTTTCATACCATACATATCGAGCCTGCAAGAAGCACTTTAATCCTACTAATTCTACTAATATTATAAATGCGAAAGTCTGGATGTTTGGATGTTTAGATGTTTGGATTTTTGGATGTTTGTTACTCAATCACACCTAAACGGCTGAACGGATTTAGATGAAATTTGTCACACATATAGTTTATAACCCGGAATAGGACATAGGCTATAAAATTCCTACGGGAAACGTCTCATACCCGCGGGAATATCAATTTTGAAACTACTGAACCGATTTGAATAATTCTTTCACTGTTGGAAAGCTACACTATCCCCGGTGAACATAGGGTACTTTTGATCGTGGAAATGTGGGGGGAAGGGGGATATTTGAAAAAAGAGATTACGCGCGGGTGAAACCGCGGGCGGAAGGCTAGTACTGTATAATGACAGAGACACAGAGATCTATTGGACTAGAGCCCGCCAGTGTAGCTACTTCGCGTGCCCAGCTACAGTCCATCGTACTGAATGTGCCGATTCTTAGCTTTAGTCCCGCGCGACCGTTCCCCTTGTTAGACGTCAGACGAAATAGCAAAAAATGACGATTTGTGCTATTTTAAGCTGCAAAAACAATACCAAAAAGATAACTCCACAAAACAAAGATGTTTCCTTTCATCGGTAAGTCATTTTGTTATCTGAATACGCGTAATTTATTTTAAAATGAATTATTTATCAATTTTGAGAAAACAATTATGTAAATAATGCTTAAGCCGCGTGAATCGCAATTTCGTAATACATTGCGTATTTTATACTGGCCTTCCAATTGTATTGCGTGCTTTATAAGCAATGAATATCAAACAAGGCGGTACTTTCGCATATCGTTTAAGTTTCGTGGCACAGGCGTTTTTAGTCAAATACAGCGATTAGTGATGTTCGTTCTATGCAACATACACATAATGTATTAAAATCGATTAAAGGTACCTAGTCGATTTTGGTAGCAGGAATGTTAATAGGCTATTTGACAATGTGAAAAATAAAATCAAGCATAAAGTGACAATTAGGTTACATTAGGTACTGTCAACCGGCGTATAAATTAAGAAGAGTTTAAAAATGGATATTTATTAACATTATTCTAGAGTCCGACCGAAGGTTCGGTTTCGGTTTCGGCCGAGTTTCGGCCAAAAATCAAGTTTCGGCGGCAGTTTCGGTTTCGGCCAAAAATGGCCGAAACTTTTGCCGAAACCGAAACTGATATTTCGGAAGTTGTCGTGCACGCTCGCCTGACTTCGTTTCTCGCGGCAACGCTTTGGCGGCCGCTCGCGAACATGTTTAGGAATTGTTGTGCGCCGTTCGGATTATCTCTTTAGCAATACAACATAATTAGTGCTTTGATTATTGATAACTGATAAACATTTTGCTATGAAAACCTAATTTTAAAATATAATAAAAACATTAGTAATATTTTTTTATATTATGATCTATATAATATACAAAAGAGGGAATGGACTGACTGACAGTCAACGCCCAGCCTAAACAACAAGACCCAGGAACTTGAAATTTTTTACAAGGATTCTTTATATTGCGTAAGTTCCCAAGTAAGAAGGGGGTTTTGGTAATTCACTTTCAAGGGGGTAAAAGAGTGTTGGAAGTTTGTATGAAACTTCGTCATTTTAAAAGTCACAGTCTTGAAATTTGGGAAGTATATATTTAGTTTAGTGTCAGTTTCAAATAAAAAGGCTTTTTTATATTATATGAGGGGAAAACGAGCAAGTGGGTCACCTGATGGTAAGTGATCACCGCCACCCATAAGCACCCGAGACCCCCGTGGGGTCGCAGGCGCGTTGCCCGCCTTTAAGGGTGGAATATGCTCGCTTCTTCATTTCGTTTTAGTTTGAAACACTGCTGCGGGAAGCTGGTTCCATAGAACAGTCGTACGCGGCAGAAAATGTCTGCGGAAAAGTACGGTAGTTGATCGCAACTCGTCCAGGTGGTGTGGATGAAACTGCATTTTGTGGCGGGTAGTACGGTTGTGAAATTTAGCCGCAAAAATCAAATCAAATAATTCCACGAAACACTCCCCATGATATAGGCGGTAAAAGACGCTCAGGGACGCAATGTCTCTACGCAACCGGCAAGACTTTCGGCACCGAAAATCCGGGTTGCTCGAGATACGATCAAATGGAAGAAGTTGATACTGTGGTGCTCCGGCTTAACGATGGCAGCAGTACACCATGTGAGGCCGAACTTGGGCTTTATAGAGTTGGAGGCGATGAGTCGGAGTAAAATACCACATTGCTATACCTAAGACACCTAGTTTTTTTGAGGCAAGCTTAGCTTTTTCTTCCAGATAACCGCGAAATTGAATTTCACTCGAGATTTCGATGCCGAGAATTCCAATGCTCGGTTTTATAACAAGACGAGTGCTCTCAAAATCGAGGGAAACGACAAATTAGGTTTTTTTTGTGGTAAATACACAGATTTGTGGTAATACACGGGTAAAATTGGACCAGGTTAAGAGGTCCCCAAGAGGAGACCTCTTTTAAGAAAGTCACCATCTGAGACACAAGTCCGTTCCGGCATTCTATCACAATATGTGCGTTAGAAACATTTGCACGATCGGTGTAAGAAGTATTACCCGTACTGTCATCCGCATAGAAAGTGTTTTTATTTTACAGGGGTTCTTTATAATGTTTAAGTTCCCACTAAAAAGGGTTTTGGATATTACACTCCACAAGGGGGTTAATTAGGGGTTGAACAATAAAATTTTCAAATTTTGTGCGGGGGTCAATTTTTTACTTTAAATTTTCTAAAAGTGAGCTTCATAATGTGTAAGTTTCCACTAAGAAGGGGGTTTTGGAAGTTACCTGGGGGGTTTCATAGTAGTTTATAGAATGTAGTCTACGCGAGCGAAGCCACGGGCGGAAGTCTAGTATCAAATTAAAGATTACAACAAAATTAAAACACTGTCATTCCATTTCATATCCCAATAATGCAGGATAATGGGTAAAATGAACCAAATTTCAGTATTTTAAGGAATTCTATACCTGACCACGTGAGTTTCGGTTTCGGTTTCGGTTTCGGCCGAAACTGAAGCCACGGCCGAATATTCGGTTTCGGTTTCGGTTTCGGCCGGAAAACCAGTTTCGGTCGGACACTAGTTAAAAATAATAATTTATTTATTTATAAATTAGTAAATAAAAATCACGTCACGTGCCTCACGTCCTCGTTTACCTCCTTGCGCCTACTTGTGATTTTATGCTTTCGTATCTGTTTTAATAGCATTTTCCTATTTATCCATTGTTATTGTGATTTATTTGCAAAATTACACAAATTCGGTGAAGTACTTTTACTATGGAAAACGATTTCGTAAAAGCAAACAGCAGAAACCTGCCCAAGTAGAGGAAATCATGGTCGGCTTATTTTTCGAAAATTCCGATAAAAAATGTGAAAACAACAAAGTAAGTATAATAATCACTTTAGTGGTAACTTATACATCATAACAGAACTAACAGACGTTCATCTATCCCCCCCCCCCCCGGCCGGTACCGCCGCAACCGCTATGTCCCTGCATTTTAAATCTGTAATATCTTCGAAAATATTCATTTACATTACATGATGTAAAGGGCCATATTGATCTATATTACATGCACAATTTATTTAAGGTACTTTATTGGATAAGGATTAATACTGTATTGCTTAAAATCACTTTTTCGTAAATAAGCTATTATTTTATCGTAATAAGTAAAGGAAAATGATTGTTGTGGGGTATCCCTAAGAGATAGACATATACCATCGCGGACTTTTTTGTAAAACTTTTTAAGGTGTACAATATTGTAGTACATTATTTTGATCTATCTCGTAGGGTTTAGCCAGCGTTTGCAATGTAAGCGCAAAAAATGTGTTAATTTACGACCTCACATAAGAAACCTCTCAAAATTATCAGTGTTTCTCTACTATATTATGCATGTTTTATACATATAAACTTTCCTCTTGAATCACTCTATCCATTAAAAAAAAACCGCATCAAAATCCGTAGCGTAGTTTTAAAGATCTAAGCATACATAGGGACAGACAGACAGGAAGCGACTTTGTGTTTTATACTATGTAGTGATTTTTATAATCGAATCGAGAATCGAGACGAAGTGGGCGTGTCCCTACTTCTCATCACTAAATCGCGCTCGTTACGTCACAGTAGGTACAAAAAATATGGCACGGTCGGTTCTCATACAAATTGACGTACTTGCGGGCTCTAGTCCATAGATCTCTGTGGACAGAGAGAATTTATTAATTGTACCCAAATAAATTAAGCTTAGATATAAATACCAATTACTTTTTCACCAAATTATAATTTGAACCATGATAAGGAACATGATTTAATTTTGGCATAATTACGTTTTTTTTTGTAAAACAATAATATTGGACTATTATCGCCTGATATCCAATTTAAGCATTTTGTGTAATCCTAGGTTACACTTATAATTATCTAGAATTAAGTACCATTTTTTATGTATATTTTAATGTATATGTGAATAAAGATTTTATTATTTATTACTATACATAGTGCACGGGCTTTCAAACTAAGTCTCCACCAGTTTTTCAGTGCAAACAAAAAGATTTTGTTTTGTAGTTTGTATGAAGATAACGTACTGTGTACTATGTTAACTATGGCTCATGTTTACAATGTAAGTGCAGTGGTTAGTTGCGTCCAAACCTGTTTGATTCCCGGAGCGAACGGAAAAAAATTATGTTTATATAAGTTTGAAAACACGTTTGATTCTTGATTCGTATCGGTTTTTGTAATGGTGTTTATAGGTTTAGCATAATTTTTTTACCACGGCCTATGTGGTCATAAAAAAGCACTTATCTATACAATGACGTTCAATATCCAACTAGACACCCAATCTCTAAGAAAAAATCCTCAAAAAACGTCCGAGCGGCGTTGACGTGACACAGATGACATTAACACATTCGTTCAAATTAACACCTTATTTCGTGGCAGTTAGTGTTTAATGTCAATTGTATACGAGTACAACTAAACGAAAACTCTGCGCAATAGTCGGGTGGGCAGACTTTTGCTTCGGACAATATTTGAGCGTGATTGGGAGTCTAGTTTTTTTATTGAACGTCATTGTATCTATACTAATATTTTAAAGAGGAAAGATTTGATTGTTAGTTTCGTTTACTCTCATAATGTCAACTTGTATGTTTTGAATAGGCTCCGAAACTACTGAACCGATTCGGAAAATTCTTTCACTGTTGGAAAGCTACACTAACCCCGGGTGACATAGGGTACTTTTGATCCCGACAATGTGGGAGAAGGGAAGGATATTTAACAAATAAAATACGCGCAGGGAAACCGCGGAGACGGCCGTTAGTATAATTATCTACAAATATTAACTAACTAGCGGCCGCCCGCGGTTTCACCCGCGTGGTTCCCGTTCCCGTGGGAATTGATCAAAATCCTTTCTTAGCGGATGCCTACGTCATAACATCTACCTGCATGCCAAATTTCAGCCCGATCCGTCCAGTGGTTTGGGCTGTGCGTTGATAGATATCTATGTCAGTCAGTCAGTCACCTTTGAGTTTTATACAGGGTGGAATTTTGTAATGCCACCTGAAGGGGAAGTACTCTTAATACTGAAGATAGAAAGTTTTACTCAAAGAAAACATTCCTTTATTTTTGAAAAGAAAAAAACCTGCATTCAAAGATTTTTAAAAATTTGCTTGCCGCAACTTTTTAATACCACCTGAAGGGGAAGTACTCTTAATACTGTAGATAGAAAATTTTACTCAAAGAAAACATTCCTTTGTTTTTGAAAAGAAAGATAACTGCATTCAAAGATTTTTAAAAATTCGCTAGCCGCTCCCGGTAATCGAACCGACTAAAATCTGTAAAAGTTGCACCTTGTACTTTTATTGCATCGATCGTTAGGGACAATTATAAGGATAAAATCTCTCCAACAAAGTTCATAAATTAAATGAAAGGAAAACCATGAAAAAAGTGCTTTAACTTGACCCATTGAATCAATAATTTAGGATTTCATTGTTTTCCTTTCATTTAATTTATGAAGTTTGTTAGAGAGATTTCATCCTTATTATTGACCCTAACGATCGATGCAATAAAAGTACAGGGTGCAACTTTTACAGATTTTAGTCGGTTCGATTACCGGGTGCAGCAAGCGAATTTTTAAAAATCTTTGAATGCAGTTTTCTTTCTTTTAAAAAATAAAGGAATGTTTTCTTTAAGTAAAATTTTCTATCTACAGTATTAAGAGTACTTCCCTTTCAGGTGGCATTACAAAATTCCACCCTGTATATATACTCTTAGATACAAAGTTCACTGGTATAATTATTAAAACACTAAGTCTAGGAACTAGTTAGCTATATTGCCTAGCTTTTCGAACATAGCTATTTAGTGTCGGTCAAAGATTATGCCCACTTTCGCATAACATCCTGAATGTGACTTAACCGGTTGATACATACTTGTTGGTTACGTAATTGTGAGTATATGGTTCGGATCTCGACGCGTATTGGATTTTTCTATGTATTTGCTTGTGTCGGAAAACATCGCGAGGAAAGCTCGAACAGTCAAATGGTTGTGTAGCTATCTTTTTAATGCTAGGTCATCTTGGCAGACAGGCACGCAGTCCACCTAATGGTAAGCAGCCACTTCGGCCTATTTTACTGAGGAACACTTAACCACCCGTCCCGTAGGTAGTTTCGAATGACGTTATAGCGAATGGTCGTTGTGGCGAAAAACTTTTAGCGCGGTACGCTGGAGCGAAAAGTCATTGAAGCGAATTCCACCAGGGCGAATGACACTGCAGCGACAAACATTGTGGCGAAAAATGATTGAAATTTTACATATACGTTACATATCAATACTTTAAAACTAATAAGGTGAAATAACAGACAGAAAGTATAAGTTTCAGTTTAATCAACCATAATCTTTTATTTCACCTTTATAGTTTGAAAGTAACGTATTGTAATTTCAATCATTTTTCTCCACAATTTTTTTCGCTGCAGTGTCATTCGCCCTGGTGGAATTCGCTTCAATGACTTTTCACTCCAGCGTACCGCGCTATAAGTTTTTCGCCACAACGACCATTCGCTATAACGTCATTCGAAACTACGCACGGGACCCCTTAACCAGGACGCACTCAATGTTATTCCCCAGTGGCGACATGTACCCTAACCCAAAAAATGGGGTCAGATTTATGTATGAGATGTAGTCCAATATTTATTTATTAGTGCTTGTTCACTTTGAACGCGCGGGCGCGGTGCTCGCTACATAGCCCGCGCGCGCGTTTCTACGTGAACACTTCCATACTACGCCATTATGTTTGATATTTCGCGCCCGCGCCCGCTACCGCGCCCGACAATATTAATGTGGGAGCGAGTACACTTGAAATCAAAGACTCGAAGATCAGATGAGCCTACTGTCTGGCAGCACATTGAGCGACGCTTTCTGGTGAAGTGTCCCTCAATGGAATAGGTCACAGTTACCGCTTACCATCAGGTGGGCCGCGTGTCTCTCTGCCAACTGATGTGGTATAAAAAAAATCAAAGGCTCGAAGATCAGATAAGCCTACAGTTTGGCATCCTTTAGGCTGCCAAACTGTAGTAACCTAGCAAGTATCGCTGTTATTGTTAGATAGCGACGATTTGAACTGCATAGAAAACCGGCAGTGTATAAAGCTACGCACGTGCGTCAGCGTGACTCTAAAACCAGCCTTATTGCAGAGAAAAATGTTTGCACAGCATAACCGCAGGCCGTATTATACTAGTACAAAACCATTTCTTGCATTTTCTTACGTATTTACGTAACAATTTATGCAAGTCTTTTTGACAATAGACTATAAAGATGCGGTCGCCTGGTTAGCAGCCAGTGAAACCTAAAAGTACCGATTGAGAGTCGTATGAAAGAGCTTGTTATGAAATAAGTTGGTTTTGTATACGGAAAATATACCGGTAAATAATAAAATAGGATAGAGGTTGTGTCCAATCTTACAGAAGTTGGCAAAGAGTAAAACGTACATGTATTTAACCTGCATGCTTATTTTTTACCAGGCGGTAGGTTCCTGTACTGGGCCGTCTAGGTGGGTACCACCGCAGTGCCAGATATTTTCTCGTGAAATAGAAGTGTGTCAAGCACTTCTGTGTTTCGGGGAAAGGGCACTGAAGCTAGTGAATTTACTGGGTATATGAGACCTAATAACTGTCGTCTCGGTGTAGCGGGCGCAGGGCGGTGCCATACAGTAACTGCTTAGTGCTTAGTTACTGCTTGGCACTGGCACTCTAAGGGCAGACGTGGCGCTTACCATCAGGTGTACGATCCGCATTGAGTTACAAGTATACGCTAGTAATTGTAGTTCAATGACGATCCGCTCGTCTTGTTACACATTGCAATAAAAAAAAACCAAGAACAGCTCGCGACATACATATTTATTTTTTATTTTATACCACCCATCGTTGTAACGATAACTTGATTTCAAGGATGGAGGCCTTTGCCCTGCAGTGGGACATTAATAGGCTGATACTTTACTTTTACCACCCCGAAGACGCTCACTCAAGCCTCGAAGAGGCTCGAAGATCAGATGAGTCTACAGTCTGGCAGCACATTGAGGGACGTTTCTAGGTGAAGTGTCCCTCAATGGAATAGGCCGCAGTGGCCGCTTACCATCACGTGGGCTGCGTGCCTTTCTGCCAACTGACCTAGTATAAAAAAAAGCCTACGGCCCACCTCAGCCCGATGGGGCGCGGTTACTATCGTTAACCGGATGCCAAATAGGCTATTAAACGTGTACTAAATATTTCTTTATTGCAGGACCCCCAGGGATACAGTTTGAAGATGCCATGCTTCAAATACTGCCGGTGGACAAAGCGAAATGTCCCTTCGTCCGGGATAAAAGTGACATTGAATTCAGACTTTTCACCAGGTAACCACATGACATAATATGTCTCTACGACTGATCAGTCAAATGAAATCATATTATTCTTTGTTCTTGTATGCTTCAACGATGCACTTACAAATCTTTAATTTATCAATCAACTTTTCTGATGACTGGATGTTGTTATAATAAAATACAGGGTGTCCAGGAAATAGTACGACATACTGCTGGGGGTGATAGCTGGCATCAACACCTACCAAAATAACTCAATATATGTTCAGCGAAATCTTACGGTTTTAAATTTATACAAAATTTTCCGAAATATTGAAAAATCTCTGCCTTCAAACAGATTTTTCAGCACATCTCAAGGAAAAACTACTTTTTCAGTAGTTATTTTACATCAAATTATTTGTGAATAGTTACTCTACTAATTGGTGTGTCTTTTTTGTACCAAAAATAAGAACAGTTTCAAGAAAAAAATTGTTTTGTTGATATTTTCCCAAAATTATTTTCTTATCATTTATCTTTAACATACCGTGGTGAAAAAAAAATGTATGTGACAGTTTTGTACAACATGCTTAAAAAATAGCTTGGTCCATGGTGATTTTGGGAAGATACAATACTAGTGCATTTTCGTTAAAAAATACGTAAAATATGCCATTCTAGTCCCATAGAAGCTGATTTCGTTAAAAATTTAACTAACGTAGTTTTGAGAAAAAACATAACGAGAATAAGTAATAGCTGCTTTATTTACGCAAATTATTATAAAACAAGTTAGGACAAGTAATATGCGACAGTACGATGCAAGAAGGGTGTGTAATTTAAACCTCAAGGGACATGGTGATAGTAAAAAAAGAGACGGACTTAACATTTATAAAATTTACTCAAACTAAAAAAAATTACAACAGATGCTCAAATTGCTTCCCTTGTACCCGAACACACGCTCGGCATCTTTTGAGGAACGAGCTTTTTAATCTTCTTAGACTTATTTGGGTAATTTCTCTAGCTGCAGTGGTAACCCTTGCTCTTAATTCTCGGTCATTCTGAATAGGTTTTTCGTAAATTTTGTCTTTGATACAGCCCCAATAAAAAAAAACCAGGGGATTTAGGTCTGGAGACCTAGGTGGCCACAATATTGGTCCCAGTCGCCCAATCCATCTGCCAGGGTAAACCTCGTCCAAGTAGGCTCTCACTTGCCGGCCATAATGAGCAGGGCTCCCATCGATCTGCAGCCACATCTCTTCTCTCAGCTCACTTGAGATATTTTCAAGGAGCGTAGGTGGGTGTCTCTTAAAAACTCTTAGTAATTTACAAAAAACCTATTCAGAATGACCGAGAATTAAGAGCAAAGGTTACCACTGCAGCTAGAGAAATTACCCAAATAAGTCTAAGAAGATTAAAAATTTGAGCATCTGTTGTATTTTTTTTTAGTTTGAGTAAATTTTATAAATGTTAAGTCCGTCTCTTTTTTTACTATCACCATGTCCCTTGAGGTTTAAATTACACACCCTTCTTGCATCGTACTGTCGCATATTACTTGTCCTAACTTGTTTTATAATAATTTGCGTAAATAAAGCAGCTATTACTTATTCTCGTTATGTTTTTTCTCAAAACTACGTTAGTTAAATTTTTAACGAAATCAGCTTCTATGGGACTAGAATGGCATATTTTACGTATTTTTTAACGAAAATGCACTAGTATTGTATCTTCCCAAAATCACCATGAACCAAGCTATTTTTTAAGCATGTTGTACAAAACTGTCACATACATTTTTTTTTCACCACTGTATGTTAAAGATAAGTGATAAGAAAATAATTTTGGGAAAATATCAACAAAACAATTTTTTTCTTGAAACTGTTCTTATTTTTGGTACAAAAAAGACACACCAATTAGTAGAGTAACTATTCACAAATAATTTGATGTAAAATAATTACTGAAAAAGTAGTTTTTCCTTGAGATGTGCTGAAAAATCTGTTTGAAGGCAGATTTTTCAACATTTCGGAAAATTTTGTATAACTTTAAAACCGTAAGATTTCGCTGAACATATATTGAGTTATTTTGGTAGGTATTGATGCCAGCTATCACCCCCAGCAGTATGTCGTACTATTTCCTGGACATCCTGTATATCGAGAAAAAAAACAAGTACAAAGTGACTTTACGAGTAACACCGACAATGTTGTTAGGTATATAACTAGATGAACCGGTACCAAGTGACTTAACAACCGACTTCTCAATGTCTGTCGAGAAAAAAGAGAACAAAGTGATTTTATCACCGACTTCTAAATGTTGTTAGCTATCGAGAAGGAGCAGCACGGAACTCGATAGTTATTTCAATCGCTGATAAAAATATATTTTTTACAATTCCAGACACAACCCTACGGTATACCAAGAGCTAAGAATAGATGATGACGAGGCTCTCTTCGCGTCCCACTTCGACTTCCACGCCCCCACCGTAATATACTTCGGTGCGTTCATGGAGGGGCCTGACGAGAGCAGTGGACTACTCATCAGACAGTGTGAGTACGCAAGAGAAGTAGGAAATAGTTAATAGGAGAACCGGCTTTTTCTTTTTAGTGGGCAGACAGGCACGTGAGACACGCAACCCTCCTGATGGTCAGCGGTCACTGCGGCCTATTCCATTGAGGGACGCTTCACCTAGAAGCGTCGCTTAATGTGCTGCCAGACTGTAGGCTCATCTGGTCTTCGAGCCTTTAATTTCAAGTGGACTGGTTCCCACATGAATATTGCCGGGTCACAACCAGAGCTATTATGGCGGCAGATTTCACCTGTGGGGGTAGCTCTCGGTAGGTAGTCGGACACTGAAAAAGTCCTACCACCAACCAGACCCAAGGCGGGAATCGAACCCACGACCTCCGGGTTTTATACCCGAGCGGCTTAGCCACTGTTCCACGGAGGGGGTCATGGTTTGGAATGATCAACATTTTATTCATTTCCTGTGTGACAGTCACACGAATAAAACAACTCTGCTCTCTCTCTTCCAGCCTACATGTTGAAGGGAGACAGCAACTTCGTGATCCTCGACCTGAGCCGGCTGGAGGCAGGTCCGTGGTACTTCACCGCGGCGGAGAACACCTGGTACATTGGCAACTTCGCTGCCAGGTTCATCGACTATATGGTGACCAGGTGAGGAGTACATCTATCTCTCTTCCACGCTACATGGTGAAGAGAGACAACAACATCGTGATCCTGGTACATCGGCAACTTCGCTGCCAGGTTCATCGACTACATGGTGACCAGGTGAGGAGTACATCCATCTCTCTTCCACGCTACATGGTGAAGGGTGATCATCGACCTGCGCCGGCTGGAGGCAGGTCCGTGGTATTTCACCCTGCTAGGTTCATTGACTATATGGTAACCAAGTGAGGAGTTCTACATCCATCTCTCTCGTAGCCTACATGTTGAAGGGTGACACTGTTTACACGCAGCCAACCTGATTCCATTGAAAGACACTTCACCAGGAATCGCCACTGAGATGTATGTGTTATTATGCTACATATTATATCCATGTGTGTGTATTAGTGTATCTAAGACTATATAAACCTATTTACTCTTTGAAATAGAGCAGAGTATTATCTGAACTTGTGATGGTTTTATTTACGTAGTATCCCGTCCTTATACCACCTAATGTGCTGTTTCACTGAAGGCTTCTCTGATCTCTGTTATGGGGGCGGATTTCATCTGAAAGCTAGCTAACCAGCCTGACTCTAAAAAAGTTTTGCCAATAACCAATCCCAAAAAAATCAATTGTAATATTTGCCACCGATTCATAATATTAATTGTATTCCAGAGGTCTAAATCTGAACACGACACATCTGATCGGGCACAGTTTGGGAGCACAGTCTGCCGGTGTCGCGGGCCATGCTATTAAATCAGGTACATAAACATGTTTCCCACAGAGAACGTATTTTCTATAAATAAGCATAAAAAAAAATTAAAGAGGCAAACTAACGAACGGTTTACCTGAATTGTTTTTTTACAAGTATCGAACGTGATTTGATCGAACTCGTTCAATCAAAATCAAAATATTCTTTATTCATGTAAACTTGTATCAAGTATTTATGAATCGTCAATTACAGAGTGATACGTAGTTATCTGTCGAGAAGAACCGGCAAGAAACTCGACAGTAACGCCCGGTTCACACATGTTCCGTTTTACTGTTCCGTTTTATCGTATAAGTTTTTTCATCGATGGCGTATGTAGTTGTATGAGCGACTTCACACATGGCACAGTATTCTGTATACAGTAATACATACGCCATCGACGAAAAAAGAAGTACACGATAAACCGGAACAGTAAAACGGAGCATGTTTGAACCGGGCGCGCGGGCGTTACTCTTTTTAATCGCCAAAAATTTATACAACATTGGTAATTTTGTAACCTTCAAAGTCTTATTTGACTGGACTATATCTCCGACCGACTTTTCTTTTGTTTTTTGTCTTTGCTTTTCTTTTTCGACAGGTGCCGTTCGCGTCATGGAGCTGAAAACACACAAGGTGGGACACAAGAGAAAAAGGGACCGGCGACGTTTTAATAAGAATACCTCAACGACAAGGAAGCTTGGACTTGCGCCTTTGCATTGTATAGAATCCCGATAGTATCAACAATGTTAACTTTGCTATACAGTAACACATTAAATGTTATAATTCAGTAAAATTAAATTTATTTTTTCATTCAAAGAATCCTGAAGAGTCTGTAACCTTGGCGGTCATGCTCGCTAAAATGTGCTTGGGGTGGTGGCGTTATGTGTCGGGTGGTTACATTCCCTCTAATATGGTTGAGTGAAATTATGGCTGGCACATACGTCATACTTGTGCTGCAGGTGCCACCTTTGGGCACTGGTCTTCCAGGGCTCACGGATTTTTCTAGATTATAGTCTCATTCTTATACTTTATACTGTATGGCTTGGTATTCTAAAACTAATCAGTAATTGTAACAAACAAATTGTAAACAAACATGGCGATGAAAAAGAGTAACTGTCGAGTTTCTTGCCGGTTCTTCTCGGCAGATGACTGCATTCCGATACCGGTGGTAGAGTCACTCTGTAATTGACGATTCATAAATACTTGATACAAGTTTACATGAATAAAGAATATTTTGATTTTGATTTTGATTTTGATTTAATGACGTTCGGTGGGCTTCCTAATAATTCCATAATGTTTCTCCAGGTCGAGTCTCACGCATCACCGGTTTGGACCCAGCTCTACCCCTCTTCAACAACCTGCCGCTCCCCCAACGGCTGGACCCATCAGACGGCCAGTTCGTGGACATCATACACACTGACGCTGGTATATTCGGTAAGTTAGTAATAGTTATTTATGTGACTGTTGCATAATGAGGGTCATTAAAATACGAATGTGGTTTTATGAAACGAACGAAGTGAGTTTCATAAAAGGATCACATGAGTATTTTAATGCCTAATTATGTACAGTCACATACATAACTTTATCTTCATTCATACGATATATGTTTATTTTAAAGTCAGGATCGATGTGAAACCGCGTGGAATATAATCCGTAGTACCAGGAGAGCAGAGAAGAACAAGAAGCTAGGCTAGCTCGCGTCTTTCAAACTCTTTGATTTAATGAATAGTTACGCTGCGGTTATGCTCTCCTGGTACCTTTGAAAATACATCAAGATGTTTTGCTTACATATGTTAGCTTCAAATCCATTGATTTTTACTTTTTAAGACCCCTATTACATCTTGACAGGGATTTTTGCATAAAATGGCCAACTTTGGCGTTATCGATCTCAGAAACAAAAATACATTTACAATAATTACTTATTAAATAGTGTAGAATATCTATTGGAATAGTTCTTAGCGGCCTTGCTTTTTGTAAATTTTGCTTAACTTTTTAATTGAACCCAAAATTGCAGAGAAAGATTTTCATAAAATGCGCGAAGGCACATTTTTAAGCTCATAGATTGAACTACTGTTCTAAGCATATGAAATAAAAAAATTAGAATGTTATCTCTTATATAGTCGTATAGTTCATAGCGGCCTCGGATTTTTAAATATCTTTGGTTTTATATATAAAAAAACATCTAGTTCTAAAGCAAAAATCTTCGAAAATCGCTTTAAGTTAACTGTGAATTTCTCCTTTCTACGACAATACAATTAGGCAAAATATATACCAGAATACTTGTTACATCATGAGGAATGAAGATTTTACAATTTTAAACAATTCATTTATTATCCTATTTCGATAATAACAATAAATATAACTGCAAAATTACTACAAAATGCGATGCGCTGGCCGTCCGAACTCAGTCAGTACCGAGCGCGCGCTCTTTGTAATATGCCTCTTAAGAAGACGGTCGAAATTTGAACGTAGGTAATTAAAGTATCGGTTACCGATACTAAAATGTAAACATTACGATGCAGCCACAGATACTTATATCTAAATGTAGGGCGTTTGCTCATCGCTCCTGACTATAAAATAGACATATTATGGTATGGATGTAGATAAATAGACTTTTAGTTGCTGTCTCAGAATAGGCATTGTCACTGAGACCTCTGAAGGGCACTGGGTTAATCAGGCTATCAGAGGGGATGGGCCGGTTAATGTCACAAGACTGCTCATTCCGTCCAGGTGTGAAGGAGATACATGGTATAGGGTAGTGGGTCAAACGTTTTAGTCCTGAATCCTACACACGGCCGCAGATCTGTTTACCCTAAGGTTTTGATTCAGCAAAAAAATAACTGCGGGGTTTAGTGGAGAAATTAGTGCTATTAAAGAAGCCGAGGCTGGACACATTTCAGCTGAAGGCTAACTGACAGAAGGATAAAGAGCTTGAGAGGTACTGAGGGGTTTGGTGGGTATCCTCGCTCCTATGGGTAGAGGAGTCCCCAGCTGAGGGAGAAGAAGAAGTGTTATACATCTCCCCAAAAGGAAGCAGTTTTAGTAGACATATCCTACATTAAGGATGTGACTTTTGACTTATTTGTTGTTTTAATCTTTTTTGTACAGGTTACAAAGCCCCAATCGGCCACGTGGATTTCTACCCAAATGGGGGGATCAGCCCTCAACCTGGATGCGAGCTGGAGATGGTACTGTTCGAGCAACGACTGCTCAACAAATGTGAGTATTACATGTCTTTCATAACAAAGCCAAAAGCCAATAACCTCAAGGCGGGCACCAGCTCTTCCTCTTCGGAAGTTCAGGAAAAGCAGGGGAGTTAATTAGGTAGTGAGAGCTTTAGTCCCGAAACACAATAAATAGATCTTGCTATTAGGCGCATTTTCCTCCAAAACTAAATCTCTTACTACAAGACGTAGCGAAGTTGGTTTCTTTGGTAGCAGGAGCGAAGCGGGAGGGGGACATGTGACGTCACAGAACTGATAAAACTTACTAAATCGTGATGAATACAACCTGACTAAAGTCTCGCGGCCAACAAAAACATCATTGAAATCCAGATATCATTGCAATGATAGGTACTAAAATAGCAACGCTTGAAGGTGCGTGTCCATGAAATTACAAAACTTTTGAGCTATCACTAACTCCTTTCCACCCTTTTTTCTTTTTGTTGCTGAGGCCAAAGATCATGGCCCCCTCTAAATGGTTGCATACCGTGGCCCTCATCTATCGCCTGAAAGCGCCTTTTTTTTTCGGAGGAGAATGCGTTTATGCACCATAACCGCAGGCTAGCTAAACCTGCGGCCGTGTGTGGGACTCGAGACTAAAGCGACCACTACCCACTAAACTCCCCTGGTTCCCCTTCACACCCGATTGGGACGAGCCGGTGCCAGCGATAGCTATTGACCAGCCCATCCCCGGGTACCCCAACTTGAGAGGCCTCAAGTCGGGGTGGCGCCTAGGGAGGGCCACCCGAGAAACAAGGTGACCCTCAGACTTGGCTCGGGCGACCTGTGCAATGCGGACGTTGGGGGGCTACCCCCGCCCGCAGGTCAACCCTCAGGCCGGAGGAGGCGTGCTAAGTGAGCACGCCTTCTCCGGCCTGGCCGTCTACGCCGGAGGGGAGCAGCGAGGGGGTCCTCCTCGCGCTCCCGCTCCGCTGCCTCCTTCTGCGACATTACTTGCTCGCAGAAGGAGGCGGCCGCCTCGCACGCACTCCTGTTGCCGACCATGGCACGAACCATGGTCGCCAACGAGAGGCGTCCACCGCCTAGCGCCGCGATTAGTTCGCGGCGCTCGTGTCGCCAGGCCGGGCACTCGATGAGTGTGTGCTCGGCCGTGTAGTCGGGAGCGTCGCAGTGATGACACTGCGGCGTCTCCTCCCGACGCGGGACACGGTACAGGTAGTGTCCGAAACTTCCGTGTGCGGACAAAACCTGCGACAGCCGGTAGGTGAGGCAGCGGTGCCGGCGTTCAACCCACTCCCTCAACACCGGACGAATGGCTTCAATCGTCCAGTGGCCGGCACTTGGGGTTTGGAGAGCCTCCGTCCATTTGGCCAGGGCATCTTCCCTGGCCTGGACAAGACCCAGCGCCACCTCCTCCAAGCTGGGTCGTTCCCCCCGCATCCTTGCCGCGACACGGATTCGATGCACCTGGGCCAGAACCAGTGCATCGAGTTCCCACGGCGTTGTGCCTGCTAAGACGCAGGCAGCCCCGTGGGAAACTGTGCGGTAAGCCCGCACAGCCCGAGTCGCGATGACCCTCTGCGGTCTCCGCAAGAGGACTTTCAGCGAGAGGGAGAGGCTCTCCGCCCAAACAGGGGCTCCGTAAAGTGCCATCGACCTTATCACCCCATGCATGATAAAGCCGACGGCACCCAGGTCCTGGACCCCCCACATTGGGGAGGACCCGCCCGAGGGCTGCGGCGGCGGCACACAGCCGTGGAGCGAGGAGCTTAAAGTGCTCCTCGAAACTCCACCGGGGGTCCAGGGTCAGGCCCAGGTACTTGAAGTGCGCCTCGACCGGGACCTGGACCCCCTCCACCCGGACTTGGAGCCCCCGTGGGGTATCGCCTGAAAGCGCCTACTGGACTCCAGCATTCCCACAGGAGCCCACCTCCACCACACCACAACTAATACCTCTGCTAACCTTCTCCCCCCTCTAACCAGTCTTTTGCAGTCACTGGAGATCGTACGAATTCTACAGCGAGTCTGTGCTCAGACCGCGTGCGTTCGTGGCGTCATCTTGCGGGTCCTGGCGGCAGTACAAGCGAGGCTTGTGCGCTGCGCAACACACCACGCATATGGGATACGGGGTCGATCGGACGTGAGGATACTGTCATATAGCACACTTGTGAAGCACAGAGCACTGTTGTAGAGGGTCAAGCAAGATAGGGTTAAGGGCATTGAGTTACAAGTACTACGTATAGAGAGGCTATACGGAACAAAAACTGTGTCGCAAAATGATAACTGGACTGATGTATTTGCTACAGCGGATGTCGTCTAACCAAACTATAAAACTTGCAGCGCTATAGATTGCTTACAGAGTATATTTTTCTGGCGACCAAAACGTCGTAAGCGCCATGCAAAGCAAGGCGCTTACGCATTTTGTTTGGAATGCCTATCTCATACATCTTGAATGAGTTGTTGCCGTAACCATGGTAACGGCAACAAAGCATCGCGCAAATATTTTGTTTGCGGTGTCGGTTCTATAAGCTAGTAATTGTAGTTCAATGGTTAAGGGTCAAACCATAGCACACAGCTCCTTCGGCAAAAGAGCCACACATTTAATTGCGTCGCACTTTTAAGTCTTGGGGCCAGTTTTACTACAGTCTAGATAAGATTCTGATAATACATCAGTCAGATTTCTAAGATGGTGTGTCCTGCGTAATTTTTTAAAGAAAAGAAGATGCTCGCAATTTGATGGCTGAAAGATAAACGATTAGAAACTTATCTTACAGTAGTAAAAGAACTGGTCCTTTAAGGTGTTCCCACACCCGCACCTTTCACTTGTAAATATAAATCGTTATAAATCACGCTTATTGCACTATTGCAGGCGACAGCTGCACACACGGCTTCTGCGTATTCCACTTACAACCCAACAAGAACCTCTCCTTCATCGACAAGCTACAACAATTCTTCACTTACATAAATACCATCAGCGAATCGACTGAAGATAGTACTTCAGTTAACTTCCAAGACTCTACAAATGATAATAAACCAAAAACAACAAAATCTATCAATAAGAGTAAAGACAAACTCTTGAAATATACAAACAGCAAGAAGAACAATGTTAATGTTAAATCTCCATTTATAACTAAAATGAAAAGAGGTAATGATAAAATCGATGATGACAACATTAAACTTACACTAGAAAACAATGACAAAACTATTGATATTACAACTGTTGGAGATACACAAAAACTACAAATGAACAAGGAATTAGATGAATCACTACTTATAACACAACTACTAGAAATTAATGATAAAAACGTTAACAAAGACTCTAAAAACAATCATAATTATGAAGAAATAGACAACACAGAAGCTATAGACCAATTTAACATAGGACCAAAAACATTCGATCATACGCCAAAAAATCAAATCGAGTCATATAAGAGAGAAAAACGCATTATAAAACCAGACAATATTAATTCTCTTGATATTTCTATAGTTAACAATACTAATGATAGTAAAACTATAGCAAATACACCTACAACACTTCACAAAGACGAAACACATGACTCCAATATACACAGAACAGACACAGAAGCTAAATCGACAAACATACAAGACGTGCTAGAACCTACAACAGAAAAAATACAAGCACCAAAAAGGACGAAACGATTCATATCCCTCTTCAGAAACAACGAAAACGACAATTTCTTAATAAAAATGCTAGAATTTCTCGTTAAAAATCGAAAAAACGTCATACCAGTAGTAACTGTCATGAGAGAAATAAGCACTTTAGTTAAAAGTGCTAATGGTGAATTAAATCATGTATCTAAAGTGAGGAATAACTATATCGGTGGACTTCCGACTTTAACGCCTATAAAATACGATCTAGAATTGGGTGAATCTGGCATCGCAAGTTTTATTAAGAAATTGTTCGGCATTGCGCCTAGGGGTGGGAAGTTGAGTATTACCGAGAGTAAATAAGGTATGTATTTGCACGTTATTTTTAATTAATAAGACCAGTTTTTCCATTGACAGTAAAGTTCGTATATCCTGACCAAGAAAATAAAAAACCTGCTCTGGAGGCGCCATTAGCTATGGTTATAGCAACACTTGGTTGCTATGGTTATACTCACAAATAACTCACAATATCCAATAATAACAAGGCGCGGTTGACAATTGACATCTCACTTTGACACTGCGCCATCTAGCCCCAAAATAAGTGCCATTCAGATCACAGATAACATTATTAATATACTTTTTTTTGTAAATATATTTTTTATTTTATTTCATCTTAAAATGGATTAATAAATATAAGTTTGTATTTCTTTTTCAGTGCCCGAGGAATGTACTTCCTAATGACACGTCGTAAATCGCCATATTCAATAGAATAACTAAGTTTTTTACTGAAGAAATAAGCCCATTTAAAACAAATTCTTGTTTTCCTGAATAATCTTATGTGTACAGTTTAAATTTTAATAAATAAATAGCTTGGTATCATATAGAAATACTCAGTAGAGTTACCAATTCGTGTTTTATATAAGAAATCCAATAAGAAGGGTAGCTTTAACGGTTAATACACTAACTGCTGCACTCAGAGACGCCAATTAACGCTAATCTCTGATTTACTAATTTTGTCATTGAATAAGTCTTTATTTTTATGATGTTAGGTACCATAGATTTTGTTATAATCGACATTCAAGTAAAATGATGTCTCTGAGTGCGACAGTAAGAGCCTAATGGGCTAACAATAATGATGTCCCTTTGCCAATTTAATAGAGGAAAGTATTTATGTATAGACATCATCCATCATCATCTTCCTGCCTTGTTCCCAATTTATTTAGTGTCAACACAACATGTTTTCGTTTAATTCATCCCTGTCACTCGTCAACAAGACATCTACTCCCTTTTCACTCATATCTTTTACGCAAATTATTATTCATAACATTTTTCATTTTAATTCATAGCTATTTTTGTAGCATGCCGAAAGAGAAAAAGAAATATCTAGGCTCTTCTATTATAAGAATATAAGTTGAAAAGTTTGTTATAAGTTTTTTACATAATTTTCCTAGCAAAATATAAATAGATTGAAGAGTAGAATAATATTGTTTAATAAAAATAATAGTAATTTTAACATATTATGTAGTTACCATTAACAGTAAGGTTAAAAAGCTTTTCGTAACATAATTATTTATATTTTTAATAAAAAAATGTTTTGGATGTGTTGTTTTCTTATATAAGTTAGTTATTAACACACCACATGTGGTTTGAAATATCACCAGCTCGGCGGTAACGGAAAAACATCTTGAGGCAACCTAAACGCATTTTCTTCCGAAAAAATGGGACAAACTGGGCCCCGTTATATTCGGGTAACCGACTCACACACTGCTCATCTTGCTGGTTCCGCGTATACAATATACTGCGTGGAATTTTAGTCTTTGTTTTCCCACAGTAAAATGATTCTATATTAGTAGTAAAATAGATTAATAAAGTTTTTTTTAGTTAAATCAAAAGTTTTACGATTATGATAGACGAAACTCGAACCAATAGTACTAGCTGCGTCGCGGACGGTCACCGGCAGGGGTCATTGCTCTTCGCGTTAATCAAAATAATTATATTTTTCTATTTACTAACATTTGGTTTCCATTTTCCCATCAAATTCTAAAAAAAAATAATTAAAAAAAAGTAAGAAAAACCGGCCAAGTGCGAGTCGGACTCGCCCATGAAGGGTTCCGCAGCAGCAAGTATCATCATAATATAAAAGTTCTTGTAGTTCTTTGTAAGTTTGATCGACGTTTTTATATTTGAGTTGATTGAATGAGAGGAAAATTGCGGTTTACGATTTATGACGTTTTAAAAAAAAACTAATTACTTGATCTCGTTTTTTTTTTTGAGTTTCAGTTCTAAGTATGGAGAGCCCCCAAAATTTATTATTATTTTTCTATTTTTGTATGAAAATCTTAATGCGGTTCACAGAATACATCTACTTACTAATTTTCAACAGTATAGCTCTTATAGTTTCGGTGAAAAGTGGCTGTGACATACGGACGGACAGACAGACAGACAGACATGACGAATCCATAAGGGTTCCGTTTTTTGCCATTTGGCTACGGAACCCTAAAAAAAAATTCAAAAAATAAAAATAAAAAAAAATCTTGCAAAAATCGATAGTACTACTGAAGGTGTAGCGTTCTGCTGCGGGAAAACGACTAAAATAACACGCAGTATAGCCTACCCAGGAATAAAAAAAAAAAACCTGCATTGGAGGTGCCACATAAGCTATGGTTATAGCAACACTTGGTTGCTATGGTTACTCTCACAAATAACTCACAATATCCAATAGTAACAAGACACCGTTGACAATTGATATCACACTTTGACAGAATAACAATGAATGACATCTTTTTTTTTATTATTTGAATGTTGCCACTTGAAGAAATTAGTTCCAATATTTTTCCGCAATATGGCGAGGTTTTTTATATTCCTGGTCAGGCTTTACATACAAATTGTAGTCTACAAGACAAGAAGAAATGTTTTTTCTCTTTCTTCCACTGACCTGTACATATGATGGGGGTGCAGCAGCGAGCCCAGCACCAGCGAGTGCAGGTACACGGGCCGCAGCAGGCGCGCCAGCAGCGCTCCCTGCAGGCCCACCACGCACCAGCGGGCCACCTTGTCCGAGCACGACATCGTGAGCAGGCGCTCGCCCTGGGGACGAACAGTAATAACATGACAATTATAACAAAAAAGGTAACAATTATAACAAATGTAATAATAATAACAATGTGCCAATGATAACAAATGTAACAATGTTAATAAAGGCAACAATGTTAACAAAGGTAACAAAGATAACAAAAGTAACAATGATAACAAATGTAACAATGATAACAAAGGTAACAATGTTAACTAAGGTAACAATGATAACAAAAAAGGTAACAATGATAACAAAGGTATTAATCATAACAAAAAAGGTAACAATGATAAAAGAGGCAACAATGTTAACAAATATAACAAACGTATTGTTAACTTGATAAACAATTGTATTGTTACATTTGTTATGTTGATAACAAATTGTATTGT
Organism: Mecyna flavalis; assembly: GCA_949319885.1. NCBI lineage: Eukaryota > Metazoa > Arthropoda > Insecta > Lepidoptera > Crambidae > Mecyna > Mecyna flavalis. The sequence goes on from OX439422.1 coordinate 1,672,037, forward strand.
TACATTTGTTATCTTGATAACAAATTGAATTGTTACATTTGTTATCTTGATAACATTGTGGATTTCGTCGATATGACCGAACGTACGTTTCACATCAATATTGTAATATGTCAAAACGGCCATCATAGCGTGCCGCTAGTATAGTCTATACTTCTATACTAATATTATAAAGAGGAAAGATTTGATTGTTTGTTTGTATATTGTTTGTTTGAATTGAATAGGCTCCGAAACTACTGAACCGATTTGAATAATTCTTTCACTGTTGAATAGCTACTCTATCCCCAGTGAATATAGGGTACTTTTGATCCCGGAAATGTGGGGCGGAAGGGGGGGATAATTGAAAAAAACGAAGGCTAGTCTACAATAAGACACTCACTTGCATCACACCGTCCCATGTCTGGACGACATTATTGCTATTTTTGACAGGAATGGTCCCTTCTCCGGACTCTATTTTCGTTCTTAGCTGCCCTCTGGCCAGTCTGAAATAAAAATATAATTAATGGTCTAAGATCCCACTGCTCAATTCTGCAGGTATCTGTTTTTTTGATACAACTAATTTTAAATGATTGTTAAGGAAATATGTAATGGATTAGGGATAGATTGCGTATAAAAAATTAGCCGCAAGTAAAAAAAAATTTTTTTTTGTATTATTAATTCGCTAGTATAATATGCAACCATATGTTTTTTTTAATGAATTTTACGACATTTGAAAGATAATAATGTCACAAATTGAAAAAAATAAAACAGGTGAGTGTAAACTGAAATAACTGTTAACAGCTGGCAACCCTACGTTGCGGCTGACTGAGAGCTGGCAACCATATTTTTTTCAATTAGTGACATCATTGCCTTTTAAATGTCGTAAAATTCATTAAAAAAACATATAGTTAAAAGTAATATATTAGCGAATTAAAAACAAAAAAATTTTTTTTTTACTTGCGGCTAATTTTTTATAGGCAACCTATCCCTAATTCATTGCATACTTCCTTACCATTCATTTAAAATAAGTTGCATCGAAAAAACAGATACCTGCAGAATCATGCAGTGGGATCTCATACTATAAATAAATGTTGGACAAAGCATTATTCATACGCCATATTATAACGCCTCGATGGTCTAGTGGTTTAAGTCTCCAAGATCTCGGGGTCCTGGGTTCAATTCCCGGGTCGAGCTAACTTTGTGTCGGTTTTTTTCGGACACAGCTCGGGTTTGTGATCACCAATCCGCATTTGGCAAGCGTGGTGATTAAGCCAGTACCCATCATTGTAATGATTTCAAGGATGGAGGCCTTTGCCCTGCAGTGGGACATTAATAGGCTGATACTTTACTTTATTCATACATTGTACAAGCTATTTAGGGTCAACATCAAATCAAGTTACCCTGTCAAATTTCTGCAACCAATTTTCAGCTTAATTCACATTGCATAGAGATTCATTTTAATAGGGTATTTGACTGTAGTTGAAATTTTAATATTTTGTGACTGTATTCGCTAATACAACACAAAAGTATAATATAATTGAAAAAATATTTAAAATCGGTTAAAAATCAAGTGAGTTACAAAGCAATTTATTTTCAGTATATCTGTCTCTTTCTAAAACAACATTTTATATGGCGCGTGTATGGAGCTACTTGCATGTGACGTCACATACAAGTAGCGCTCTCCTTGTCTAATCGTGAAGTTTACAACTCTGTAACTCCGAAGATACAAAAGATATTTCAAAATTTTAAAAAGCTTAGTGCTATTTATTAAATAAACTGTATAAAAAGCAAATAAAAAAATTATTGTCAAATACCCTATTAAATTTTGACAGATAAGGGTAAGTTGTCACAGTCTCGTGCAATAAAGTGTAACTACATAACCTCTTATGCTATGGCGATAAGGTTCATATTTGAACCTGTAAATGATTGTGACTGTACATAAATATTTATTTCATGGTAGCAAATTGCCTTTTTCATTCACATCACCTTTACACAATCTATCTATCTCTTTTTTGTCGTCCTCTTTACATTCAAATTGATTGATTGTTGTTGATTGGTTGAGATAGGTGTAGTAGGGTATTTTACCAGGTGGTAGGTTCCTGCACTGGGCCGTCTAGGTGGGTACCACCGCAGTGCCAGATATTATCCCGTGATATAGAAGTGTGTCAAGCACTTCTGTGTTTCGGGGAAAGGGCACTGAAGCTAGTTAAATTACTGGGTATATGAGACCTAATAACTGTCGTCTCGGTGTAGCGGGCGCAGGGCGGTGCCAGACAGTAACTGCTTAGTTACTGTTTGGCACTGAACTGTCTAAGGGCAGACGTGGCGCTTACCATCAGGTGTACGATCTGCTTGTCTTGTTACACATTGAAAAAAATAGATTGAGATTCTCGGCTAGAAGGATATAAGAGTCTTCAAAACGGTTCCCTATTTTTACGCATAAGTTTTTTTTGTCATAATTTAACATGGCATACTTTTATTTATCCTAATAATAGTTACGCATAATATTCTTTTGGCATAACTTTATAGGCATATTTTTTTTAGGCATACCTTCTTTAAGCATAATAATTGTTAAGCATAATATTCTAAAGCCATAACTTTTCGAAATACTTTTCCTATATAAATAAACATGTTGGCGGCTTAACCTTAACTTACTGTTACACAATAATAACTTGTAGACAAAAAAAAAATGTCTAAAAATTTTATGCGAATCAAAATTAGGGCAAAAAACATTAGTCTAAACGATATTTATGCCTAATGAAACAGTATGCGAAAGGACAATTATGACAAAATATTATTATGACAAAAAATTATGCCAAACTCGTTATGCCAAATTAAATTAAGACAAAAAAAGTTATGCGAAAAAAAGGGATCCCCTTCAAAACCTGTTAGGATGCCTGTCAGGCTCAGGCTCAGGCTGCTCGTGCGGGCTGAAGATCCGGCCGTCGCCGCAGGGCGCGGTGCTCACGTACAGGTGCACTTGGCGGTTGCCTTTCAGCTGGTACCCGCCGCCCGGGACTGGTTCGATGTCCGATTCGGGTATAGTTGCTCGTGGATCTGAGGAACAATCACATTTTATTAAAAAAAATTTAAAATTATAAATGTTGGTTGGTTGTAGGACTTTTTCAGAGTCCGACTGGCTAGCTACCAAATAAATCCACAGATGAATTCTGTCACCATAACCATAAATATTTTCTATAAATATGTTAAATAAACTACTTACCAGCCGAAGAGGCGTACATTAATAATTGTGAATATAGATGGCGCTGTAAACAGCGTCGTGCTGCCACCTGTCAACAAAATATAACATTATTTTTTTTTATTTTTTATTACTAAGGATCATGAGTTTAAATTCTAGGTCAAACAGAAAATTAGTGTACGGTCAACAGCACATCACGGTTAACACTTGCAGTTCGATAATAGCACTTATGCCCCCGACATAAGAGCGGTACAAAGTCCAAAGTGTTACGTCTGACGTGCTTTTGACTGTACCTATTGGGTGTTTCTTTTTGGAAAATACAGAATCACAGTACGGAGTCTGAAAGTTTGCGGTGTAAACTCTTTACGGTCGTGTTAGACTTATGTCCCCAGAATTAGCAGCAACTGGGACCATAGTTAGTCTTAGACTTGTCTAATGGACAGTACAGCAATGAGGCGTCTCTTCTTTCGATTTTGTACCGGTATAGGATGCTTGCATCACTTGGATTTGGCAAGTCCAGTTATTCCTGAGGTAGCGTCAATGAGGTTCAATATATAACTAGACTCCCATTCACGCTCAAATATTGTCCGAAGCAAAAGTCTGCCCACGCAACTATTGGGCAGAGTTTCCGTTTAGTTGTATACAATTGACATTAAACACTAACTGCCACGAGATAAGGTGTTACTTTGAACGAATGTGTTAATGTCATCAGTGTCAACGCCGCTCGGACGTTTTTTGAGGATTTTTTCTTAGAAATTGGGTGTCTAATTATATATTGAACGTCATTGAGTAGCGTTGATGTGTGTATGTATGTATATTACATTAAATACGTACTTCTGCGTGTGTGTCGTTGAGGGCTCGCCCGCGAACCGACATGTGTTCCCCGGACACACACTTCGTGCCAGTAGTCACCGCTATCACCTACAACAAAGAAATTAATATCTATCTATATATATAAAACTCGGGCTAATAGTTTACAAGTTTAAATTATCTGACCACCATGTCTTTTTTAAGGTCAATAATGATCGTGAGGCCTTACCTTAGCGTCTTCCACGCGGTTGTTGATGGTGATGACGATCCCAGCCAGCACCTTCCGTTTCGAATGGACCAGATCACCTCTCATCACATCATTGAACTTCTCGTTCACCAGTCTGGGAAAGAAAAAAAATGTTTTAGCGCCTTCGGTAACGGATCTAATTGGTGGTAGGGTTTTTTTAGAGTCCGACTGCCTAGCTACCACCCCCATAGGCGGAATCTGCCGCCAAAACAGCTCTGGCTGTGTTCTGGCAACATTAATGAGGGAGCCAGTACACTTGAAAATTGAAATCAAAGGCTCGAAGATCAGATGAGCCTACAGTCTGGCAGCACATTGAGCGACGCTTCCTGGTGAAATGTCCCTCAATGGAATAGGCCGCAGTGGCCGCTTACCATCAGGGTGGGCTGCGTATCTGTCTGACAAGTGTCTTAGGAAGAAAAGAAATTCGGGCGTTTAGCGTCAAGATATTTAATACGGGTTCGCTCACAGTTTTCAAAGTCTGTTTCCACCTTTTTTATTGCAATGTGTAACAAGACGAGATGATCGTTCACCTGATGGTAAGCGTCGTCTGCCTTTAGACAGTTCAGTGCCAAACAGTAACTAAGCAGTTACTGTCTGGCACCGCCCTGCGCCCGCTACACCGAGACGACAGTTATTAGGTCTCATATCATATACCCAGTAATTTCACTAGCTTCAGTGTCCTTTCCCCGAAACACAGAAGTGCTTGACACACTTCTATTTCACGGGAAAATATCTGGCACTGCGGTGGTACCCACCTAGACGGCCCAGTACAGGAACCTACCACCTGCTATGTTATGAATGCAGTCCGTTCTCTCCTCTGAGCAACCACGATGATGATGATACTCACTTGCCGATGTGGTCGGCCAGGGTCTGCGGAAGGAAGCCGGCCATGGCGGCGGCAGGGGCTGGTCCCACGCGACCTTCGTCAGCAGGCCAGTGCCTGGACCCTGGGGATGCACGGCATATCTGCGGTACTCACTTGCCGATGTGGTCGGCCAGGGTCTGCGGCAGGAAGCCGGCCATGGCGGCGGCAGGGGCTGGCTCCACGCGACCTTCGTCAGCAGGCCAGTGCCTGGACCCTGGGGATGCACGGCATATCTGCGGTACTCACTTGCCGATGTGGTCGGCCAGGGTCTGCGGAAGGAAGCCGGCCATGGCGGCGGCAGGGGCTGGTCCCACGCGACCTTCGTCAGCAGGCCAGTGCCTGGACCCTGGGGATGCACGGCATATCTGCGGTACTCACTTGCCGATGTGGTCGGCCAGGGTCTGCGGCAGGAAGCCGGCCATGGCGGCGGCAGGGGCTGGCTCCACGCGACCTTCGTCAGCAGGCCAGTGCCTGGACCCTGGGGATGCACGGCATATCTGCGGTACTCACTTGCCGATGTGGTCGGCCAGGGTCTGCGGCAGGAAGCCGGCCATGGCGGCGGCAGGGGCTGGCTCCACGCGACCTTCGTCAGCAGGCCAGTGCCTGGACCCTGGGGATGCACGGCATATCTGCGGTACTCACTTGCCGATGTGGTCGGCCAGGGTCTGCGGCAGGAAGCCGGCCATGGCGGCGGCAGGGGCTGGCTCCACGCGACCTTCGTCAGCAGGCCAGTGCCTGGACCCTGGGGATGCACGGCATATCTGCGGTACTCACTTGCCGATGTGGTCGGCCAGGGTCTGCGGCAGGAAGCCGGCCATGGCGGCGGCAGGGGCTGGTTCCACGCGACCTTCGTCCAACACGGCTAGAGCAGACCTCGCCGCGGCTAGCTTAGCCAATTTCTTGCTAGACCCTGGAGACATACAACATAATTTACCTTAAGATTATGATGACTTATAGCCTGACCAGGAAAATATATAGCTCTGGAGGCGCCACATTAGCTATGGTTATAGCAACACTTGGTTGCTATGGTTATACTCACAAATAACTCGCAATATCCAATAGTAACAAGGCACGGTTGACAATGGAGAATGTTACTAGGTATGCGAAATAGCTTGTAACTTTGTCACAGTAAAGCCTATGTGAATATAAACACATTATTTTTTGTTTCATGCCAAAATATCAATTAGTTTATATTTTATAGACATTTAAAAATCCCGTTCGCCGCGCGTCGGCCATGCTGGCGCTGCAGTACGATGACGTCACAGGTCATAGTACGTTGCGCGCTCCGGTACGGTTCACTACGAAATAACCGTACCGGAGCGCGCAACGTACTGCGTGAGAGGGTGTAAAGTGACGTCACCGCAACGAGCTCCGGCCGGCCAACACTCGCGCCGTTTAAAATTCAATATCTCGGGAACTAAGTGACATATCGAAATAATTTTTATACACACTTTTTTTATTTCATATGGACTATAAGAAAAGTTAAAAATCGAAACTAGTGAACATTGTCCATGGACATCACACTTTGACAGAAGGAATAATGAATGACATCTTATTTTTTTTTTATTTGATTGTTGTCAGTTTTTCCGCAATATGGCGAGGCTTTTTATTTTATTGGTCGGGCTATACCAATAATTATTATACACAAAAGAGGAGGGTTAATAAGCTTTTTATACACTTAGAAGCTATAGAGCATAAAATATTCGGTAATACAAACTATGTCCTAATGCTCAACTGCTCAACCAGTTGAGCAATCGAGTTGAGCAATGGGGCAGTCACGTTAGAAAAACCTAGTGAACAAAAATAAAGCTTACCGTATCCTTCAAACTTCTGATCCTTGATACAGCAGACGACTTTGAACCTCATACTGTGACTCAGCTGAAGAGGGGCTGAAACCAAATCAATTGAAACGTCGTTTTATTTAATACGGGTAGTAATCCCGTAATGAAACGACTACTATAATTATAATTCTATATTTATATATTTTATTAATTTTTTACATACAAAATACATATTTTAATGGTCTTGATAGCTATCTCATATTAAAATAGTACCTATCTCGGGTATCCTTTACCCTGTCATAAAAACAAGCTCAGTATTTCTCAGAAGAAAAAACATCACACCAAGTTAATTAAGTACAAACAATTACTCCTCTAAATCTATAGGGGTACTGAGTACCCATCTAAATCTATAGGGGTACTAAGTACCCCTTAACATCTATAGGGGTACTCAACCTACCTTGCACAGCGTCCAACGGCGACCCATCCCCAAAGGTACAGTTAAAGGTCAACCCGGGGTAGTTCTCGTACAGCACGTTGATGGGGCTCTTGTGCACCGCGGGGGAACTGGTGGCGCCGAACAGGGCGGTGGCGGGGGACGCTGCTGAAGCTGGGGATGGCACGCTTTCTGGAAACCATAGATAACGATAACGATAAATACTGCGTGACATTTTAGTCGTTGTTTTTCCGCAGTAAAATGATTCTGTCTAAGTAGTACAATAGATTAAAGAAGTTTCTTTTTTATTCAAATCGATTATGATAGACGAAACTCGAACCATTAGTACTAGCTTCGTCGCGGACGGTCACCGACCGGGTACATTGCCCTTCGCGCTTATCAAAAAAATTATAATTCACTATTTAATAACATTTGGTTTCCATTATCACTTAACTTTGAAAAAAAAAATTAAAAAAATAATATTTATAAAGATTAATAAAAAAAAATACTTGCATAAATCGATAGTACAGTCAAAAGCACGTCAGACGTAACACTTTGGACTTTGTACCGCTCTTATGTCGGGGGCATAAGTGCTATTATCGAACTGCAAGTGTTAACCGTGATGTGCTGTTGACCGTTCTACTGAAGGTGAAGCGTTCTGCTGCGGGAACACAACGAAAATAAAAAAAACACGCAGTATAAAACCAAACTATGCAGCGGCCTATGTCCAGCAGTGGACTATAAAAGGCTGATGATGACGGCGGTGATAAGACCAACTCCTCGTTAGTTTATTAATATTTGTCTTTGGTCCTGAGTTCAATTCTCAAACAAAAATAAAAATATTGTCAAATTTTTTTAGTATAACCATAGCAACCAAGTATTGCTATAACCATAGCTAATGTGGCGCCTCTAGACTCTAGAGCACGTTTTTTATTTTCCTGGTCAGGCTATATAATATTTCTATGAATTATCTGTGGAACTTACCTGGACTAGCATCAACCGGTTTCAAATTTGCATTGGCGGATGGTGGTCGCATCTTAGTCTCCAAACATTGGAACTCAGACGCTGTAACAACAAACAGATTGCATTTTAGAAATATACACGATTAATAGCTCGGGGCACCCGCTTGGCGGTCGCGCCCAGAGCTAGGTCGCTGCGCGACACAGGGCGCTGTCGGGCTTCGCCCTCCGCGGCCTTCGGCCTTCGGCCACGCTTATGCAGCTCGGCCTACGCCTCGCAAAATTTACATGGCTGGTTTGGATAGGTCCTTAATCTTTTGTAACGCTCGCGGGGGCAAAAGTTGTATGCTTGCATGCAAACTCATTCTTGGGAAGGGAAAAAGTAGTTCAGCCCCCGGCACCATCAATCACCAGACGGAGCACAATAGCAGTCATTGGTTGTTCTTCTGTGAGACTTCTGACCTTCTGAGTTACAGTCGAGTCATTTTGATAGGCCACATTTTGACAATTCATTTATGCAAAGAAAAGTGATACTTATGTACATCAGGAGTAGAGTCTAATTTTCTGTATAAATAAAATTGTGTTAATATGAGCTGATGTTGTTTTCTTGAGTTTTATTGTTTTAGTGTCAGGTATATTTTTCTTTGCATAAATTGAACTGTCAAATGTGACCTATTAAAATGACTCGACTTTAGTTAGTTGTATCAGTTCTATAGTAAGGGTAATTCAGAAGTGAGGCAGGCGCGAGGCCATAGGAGGCTGGGTGGACGGCACTCACCAGGGCACCGAGCCGGCTCGTCGCTGGTGAAGTCGTGCATGGCGGTGTCTCCGGGCGCGGCCAGGACTCGACCAGCGGGCGAGGCAGGCGAGGCCATAGGAGGCTGGGTGGACGGCACTCACCAGGGCACCGAGCCGGCTCGTCGCTGGTGAAGTCGTGCATGGCGGTGTCTCCGGGCGCGGCCAGGACTCGACCAGCGGGCGAGGCAGGCGAGGCCATAGGAGGCTGGGTGGACGGCACTCACCAGGGCACCGAGCCGGCTCGTCGCTGGTGAAGTCGTGCATGGCGGTGTCTTCGGGCGCGGCCAGGACTCGACCAGCGGGCGAGGCAGGCGAGGCCATAGGAGGCTGGGTGGACGGCACTCACCAGGGCACCGAGCCGGCTCGTCGCTGGTGAAGTCGTGCATGGCGGTGTCTCCGGGCGCGGCCAGGACTCGACCAGCTGGCGAGGCAGGCGAGGCCATAGGAGGCTGGGTGGACGGCACTCACCAGGGCACCGAGCCGGCTCGTCGCTGGTGAAGTCGTGCATGGCGGTGTCTCCGGGCGCGGCCAGGACTCGACCAGCTGGCGAGGCAGGCGAGGCCATAGGAGGCTGGGTGGACGGCACTCACCAGGGCACCGAGCCGGCTCGTCGCTGGTGAAGTCGTGCATGGCGGTGTCTCCGGGCGCGGCCAGGACTCGTCCAGCTCGCGCCAGCAGCGCGGCGAGGCAGGCGCGGGCGGCAGATGCTCGTGCCTCGCGCTTACTGTGACCCCAACCTTCGAAGGTCATGTCCGCCACCTGGTCACCCAAAAAAATAATCATTTAATGTCCCACTTTACGGCAAAGGCCTCTATCCTTGCAATCAAGTTATCGTCAGATCGTAACAATGATAGGTACTGGCTTAATCACCACGCTTGCGAAATGCGGATTTGTGATAACAAACCAAAAAAGGAAAAACCGGGGGAGTTTATTGGGTAGTGGGACGCTATATTCTCGAGTCCCACACACGGCCGCAGGTCTAGCTAGCCTGGGCTGGTCACAAGGCTGGCACCGGCTCGTCCCTATCGGGTGTGAAGGAGAAACCGGGGGAGTTTAGTGGGTAGTTCGAGTCCCACACACGGCCGCAGGTCAATCTAGCCTGCGGTTATGGTTGCTAAAAAGTAGAGTCCGACCGAAGGTTCGGTTTCGGTTTCGGTTTCGGCCGAGTTTCGGCCAAAAATCAAGTTTCGGCTGCAGTTTCGGTTTCGGCCAAATATGGCCGAAACTTCTGCCGAAACCGAAACTGATTTCGGAAGTTGTCGTGCACGCTCGCCTAACTTCGTTTCTCGCGGCAACGCTTTGGCGGACGCTCGCAAACCTGTTTGGGAATTGTTGTACGCCGTTCGGATATCTCTTTAGCAATACAACATAGTCAGTGTGTTAACCACTCAATCCCGAACCGGCACTCGGGTGCCGCGTAACAATAGATTTTCTATTGTGTCTGGTAATCCGGGGCTTGAAAGATTAAACAGTAACAATTAGTGATTCGATTATTGATAACTGATAAACATTTTGCTATGAGAACTTAATTTGAAAAAAAAAAAAAAACATTATTAATATTTTTTTATATTATCTTCTATATATACAAAAGAGGGAATGGACTGACTGACTGACTGACAGTCAACGCCCAGCCTAAACTACAAGACCCAGGAACTTGAAAATTTGTAGGATTCTTTATAATGCGTAAGTTCCCACTAATAAGGGGTTTTTGGCAATTCACTCCCAAGGGGGTAAAAAGAGGGTTGGAAGTTTGTATGAAACTTCGTCATTTTTAAAGTTACAGTCTTGAAATTTGGGAAGTATATTTTTAGTTTGGTGTCAGTTTCAAATAAAAAGGTTTTTTTTATATTATAGGGAGGGGGGGGGGGGGCAAACGAGCAAGTAGGTCACCTGATGGTAAGTGATCACCGCCGCCCATAAGCACCCAAACAAAACCTCCGTGGGGTCGCAGGCGCGTTTAAAGGTGGAATATGCTCGCTTCTTCATTTCGCATTGGTTTGAAAACACTGCGGGAAGCTGGTTCCATAGAACAGTCGTTCGCGGCAGAAAATGTCTGCGGAAACGTAATATGGTAGTTGATCGCCACTCGTCCAGGTGGTTTGGATGAAACTGCTTTTGTGGCGGGTAGTACGGTGGTAAAATTTAGCAACAGGAATCAAATCAAATAATTCCTCGGAACACTCCCCAAGATATAGGCGGTAAAAGACGCACAGGGACGCAATCTCTACGCAATGCCAGAGAATCTAAGCAACCGGCAAGACTTTCGGCACTGACAATCCGGGTTGCTCGACGTTGGATACGATCAAAAGGAAGAAGTTGGTACTGTGGTGCTCCGGCACAGAGATGGCAGCAGTACTCCATGTGAGGCTGAACTTGGGCTTCATAGAGTTGGAGGCGTGGAGTCGGAGTAAAATACCACATTGCTTTACCTAGGACACCTAGTTTTTTTGAGGCAAACTTAGCTTTTTCTTCCAGATAATCACGAAATTGAACGTCGCTCGAGATATCGACGCCGAGAATCCCAATGCTCAGTTGTATAACAAGACGAGTGCTCTCAAAATCGAGGGAAACGACAAATTCGGTTTTTTTTTGTGGTAAACGCACAGACTTGTGTCTTTTTCGGGTTAAATTGGACCAGGTTAAGACGTCCCCAAGAGGAGACCTCTTTTAAGAAAGTCACCATCTGAGACACAAGTCCGTTCCGACATTCTGTCACATGTGCGTTAGAAACATTTACATGATCGGTGAAAGAAGTATCACTCGTACTGTCATCCGCATAGAAGGTGTTTTTATTTGAACCCCATGGGGGTTAAAAAGGTGTTTGAAATTTTGTTTACAGGAGTTCTTTATAATGTTTAAGTTCCCACTAAAAAGGGTTTTGGATATTACACTCCTCAAGGGGTCAATTTTTTATTTTAAATTTTCTAAAAGCGAGCTTCATAATGTGTAAGTTTACACTAAGAAGGGGTTCATAGTGGTTTATAGAATGTAATCTACGCGAGCGAAGCCACGGGCGGAAGTCTAGTGTATTAAATTAATGATTACAACAAAATTAATATACTGTGATTCCATTTCATGTCCCAATTAATGCAGGATAATGGGTAAAAAGCACCAAATTTCAGTATTTTAAGGAATTTTATACCTGACCACGTGAGTTTCGGTTTCGGTTTCGGTTTCGGCCGAAACTGAAGTCACGGCCGAACATTCGGTTACGGTTTCGGTTTCGGCCAGAAAACCAGTTTCGGTCGGACTCTACTAAAAAGCATTCTCTTCCAAAAAATAATAAAAACACTTACCTTCACTTGCATGCAGAATAAAGGCTCATGCTCAGTCCCCATTTTGTAAACGTATTTGAATTCGAATCTCGTTCCGAGCTCATTTATTATAGAAATAGGATGTTTGTTGTATAGGTCTATTCTACTTATAGATTTAAGATCAATCATGATCACTTTACACTTTTAACTCTCAACGCCAAGTGTACCTTTTTAACTATAAACAAACGCTATTAAAGCCGTAATCGACCTAACTTAATTCGTATCGTTTAAACTTGTAAGTGTAGGTTTCAGTGTGACCATCTTATAAATGGCAAATCTGCCACAGGCCAGACAAAAAATCTGCCAAAATCTGCCACACTTGGTGCCAAATATGCCAAAAATATGCCTTCATGAAAACAGAAAAAAAAATGCAACGAAATCGAATAAAACTTAGTCACAAAACTATTTAAGTAACACCTTGCATTCTGTTTTACATTACCTTTAAATTTGCCACAATTGGTCACACTGGTAGGTTTCAACGTACCTACTATATACTCGAATAAAGTTTACGTTTATTCACTTCACTTGTTCGAAAGTTAAGTTTTTTTTGTAAGTTATCTGCATGTTTCCGTACTTGAGACTCGAAGAAATATTATACGACCAAATTAATACGTTACTTCCCTGCACCCAAGTCTGTTACAAAATTAAACGCCAAATCAAATGTATTTGCATGCTTTAAAATAAGCTAAATAGGTTTAAGCACTATGTACGAACTTGATGATCTGTCATACCCTATTTACTGCAAATAAATCTTTATCTTATCTTATCTTAAAAGTAATATTGGGCGGGTGTTACCCGTTTCAGTGTTTCCACTTTTTGTTTTGGTTTTGCCCTTTTTTTTGTGAAGGGGAATGCTATTAGGCACCATAACTCGCCTGGGGAAGGCGAGCCGTGTGTGGGACTCGTGCAATTCCATGCACCAGTCTTTATAAAGACTGGTGCACGAAGGATACCCACTAAACCGCCCCGCGCTCCTGCATCGCCGTCGGCGGCGTCTCTGGGCTGGGATAGACCCTGACAACCAGAAACACCGAAGGGCAACCTGCCCGCCTCTTACAGAGCGGGCCCCGCTTGCCTGCCCCAGTTTTTTTTGTAAATCGCCCTAAATACCCTAATAAAATGTTTTCTAAAAATCCTTGGTTTCGCCCTAAAATAGGGCGAAATCCCTAAAAGTGGAAACACTGGCGGGTAATAACTTCTTATCAGTGAGCATATTGCCATTTCATGTTTGGCTACACGAGTAAAAAGGACAGACATCTTCGGTGTCAAGTGGCGTTGGGGAAAACCCATGAAAGGTTGGCGCCAGCCAGTGTGACCGTTTTCGGTATTTTCAGTACTAAATTGTTATAATTTTGGCTCCTTAAAACTGATGTAGTTTTTTGTTGGTATAATTTTAGAATCTGGTATTTAGGGAATTCAATCCCGCATCAAAACCGCGATCCCGAGGTATTTGCGGGATTTATATTTTTTCCGTTTACTAAATTTCAAAAACAAAAGAAATAAAGACAAGGAAATTAAAATATTTCAATATTTTATAATTTTTATTATGTAAATAGTTTGTATTGTACTACTCATAAAAATCAGTCTTCTTATTTATCTTAAGAAACGATGTACATTATACAATATTTTAAGTTTCATCTTTGGATTTGTAATGACAATTGAACATATTGATTAGTTTTAGATTAGAGACATAAAATCGCTTATTAATGAGGCTGTGCTGGGGGGAGGGGGTCTAATAAATAGTCAGAACGTCTTCCGAACCCATTTATCTTAAATATATATATTTTTATTTATTTTTGAATCCCGCAATGGTGCGAGGTCCCGCATGAGTAACCCCGCATTCCTGATCCCGCAAAAAAGGTGCGGGATTCCCTACTGGTATTTTTTGGTACAATTCAAGTTTTAGCATATTTTTCGCACTATTTTTTGGCAACACTGACTTGCATTCGTTCACTTAGTGTTGTCTTTGTCTGATGTTTACCAAAGCTGTATTATTTTGTCTCTTTCGAACAGTTACACAAATAATATATGGGGATTCCCCACAAATCTTGCTTTTTACCCGCCTAATAACCGCTTTAGCTTTACTACGTCGCAGGGAATTATTAAAACTTAAGAAATGATTCCCGCCAATGAATATAAAAGGAACTTCGGTTGTTTTTGTACTTCATTTATATTTCTCGGTGTCATCGTGCTAGTGATGAATGACGGTCAAAATAAAAATATGAAGCCAATGACGTTCAATATAAAACTAGACACCCAATCTCTAAGTAAAATTTCTCAAAAAACGTCCGAGTGGCTTTGACACTGATGACATTAACACATTCGTTCAAATTAACACCTTATCTCGTGGCGTTTAGTGTTTAATGTCAATTGTATACAACTAAACGAAAACTCTGCCCAATAGTCGGGTGGGCAGACTTTTGCTTCGGACAATATTTGAGCGTGATTGTGAGTCTAGTTTTTTAATTGAACGTCATTGTATGAAGCGCAAGAACAGTTTTGGGGAAAACTGAGTAATTTTGTTGAGAGTAGGAACGTCCCTAAATACAAAAAATTTACTAACTTTGTTAAATGTGAATACCTGTCTAGTCTGCACAGTAACGAATGGTAAACCGTTAATTTAGGGAATAGGTGTTAAAAAAAAACCACGAAGGCTACTTTACTTCAAATGATTTAGCCACGTAATCTGCTTTTCTTGTTTGTCTATTTATTTGAAGTAAAAAAAACAGGTGCAAGCGATTTTCAACCTTATTGACATTTAAAATTTTGTTGCTTTTTCGCAACCGCTTGTTGACTATCTTTGCTGGTTCATTAAAATCCGTTATTTTGGTAAATGACGATAAGGTCGAAAATCGCTTGCACCTGTTTTTTCTTACTTCAGATCAATAAACAATGTTTTCCCGACATTCATTTGTTTTCCCGACATGCATTGGTTTTCCGAAATTTTTGAAATAATAATGATAATATAATTGGACAGCTACTCTTCAAATCGTCACGTCGCGTCGTCGCGTCTGTTCGCGTCTGTTGTTACCTCAGAACTCTGTAATTATAAACCGTTTTCTTTTTTTTTTTCATTTAGAAACATTTAAGTCCATATTGGTCCCGTTGTCATTACAATCCAGTTATGATGACGGGATCCCCGAGGAACTAAGGGAACTTCTCAAACATTATAGGGGCACATACCTACAAAGATTTTAATATTTTTAACTACAAATCAAGCATTTGCATTCAGAAAGTATCATTTGGTGTTGTGGTGTAGTAATAAGGTACTCTATGTTTACGTGTTGTAACTAATATATAAATCAACGATTAACCTAAATATAGACAGTCTTAAGACAGCACTCTGACTTTCATTACGCTCCTCCTAATACACCCCATACATGGCGACCCTGCCAAAGTTGGGTTTCGCGTCGCGAGAAGTATAACGTTGCGCAATAGGATGTTTTTGTACTGATATTTTTGAAGAAGAAAATCACCATGTGTCAATCAAAAGTAGAAAAAGAAGACGTTTTCGTCATGCAAAATGCTGTGGGTGATAACAATAGTTCTCACGCTTCACTCCACCAGAACATCTCGGTTATTACGATAATCATGATAATAATCTGCACCTGCAATCTGCATCTGATAAGCCAGCAAGTGGCGATGTACGGCCTGCGGCGATCATTCAACAGGGCAGAGCATCGGGTTGTGTACTCGGGAGCAAGGTGCCATGGATGTGGACAGCAGCAGGGAGATGTTGGTGTCGCTATGCCAGCGAAGTAAGCACTGCGACAGTTAAACACGCGCTACATCCTTCGTCATGTGTAAGTGTTAATAGTGGAAGTGTTTTTTTATTGTGTGGAAAATGTCAAGAATGCAAGACAATTTTATTATAAACTGTAGTTGGTATTAATGTTATGGCGAAAAGTTTACGTGACATACATAGTCATTTAAAGCAAATTAGAGACAATCTTGTAAAACTAGGCTATGAAAGACGGACTGAGACTACTCTTCACCAAAAGTTAACTGAAGCAGAACAATTAATTTGTAAATTTAACGAACAAATAAATATTATAAGCGTACAGATAGATAAAAAGTTGTTATCAGGGCAGGTATTAATTGACATACAGACCGATTGTGATTGTATAAAGAAGTATTATAAAGAGATTCAGGATTTTTGTAACAAAAAATATTGTTCTAAAACCGAAATCAAAATGGACAAATTTGACCTTAAAGTCGCATTGAGCTTGCTGCCTTCAATGAATGATACAGAAAATAATACAAAGGAACTGATAGACGGAATAGAGTATTATAACTCCATTTTAGACGATAATTCTAAGTCGTATTTAATTAATTTTGTGCTAAAAACTCGTCTGTCTCAATCAGCCAAATTAAAGTTACTAACCCAATATGTGTCTGTTGATAATTTACTTAAGGACATGAGGAAGCAGTTATTACCGCAGAAAGCCTCTACAGCCATACAATCTAGGTTGGAGAATGCCAAGCAGAATAACCGGTCAGTCGCAGAGTACGGTAAGGAGATTTCAGAGCTTTTCGTCGATTTAACTATTTCCCAGGCAGAAGGAAATTCAGAGGCGCATAACATTTTACGCCCTATCAACGAGAAGCTCGCCATAAGGAAGTTTGCCGACGGCTTGCAGGACCAGAGGGTTAGCACAATAATTGCGGCCCGCGGTCTCACGTCGTTGAAGGACGCCATACAAATCGCACAAGAGGAAGAAAGATCAAGGCCACATTCCGCAAATGTATTCGGAATGAGCAGCCAATATAAAGGTAATTTTTCCAACAGGCAGTTCCGAGGGAACAGAGGACAGAGTCGTGGCAGAAACTACGAACCAAATCGTGGTTTCCAAGGTTCCAGAGGAAGAGGACGTACTTTCCATAACAGTTTCCGGCAGGCTCAGGGTCCTATCCCAAATACGAACTCTAATCATCGTACGAGTTCAAGGGGTAAGTATACCGGCAACCGCCGATTTTCTTCAAATAGAAGACACGTGAACTTCATGTCGCATGAGCAGGGGTTACAGACCGCTCATGAGGGTAACAGTGCAACGAACTCGCCGAATATGGAATCATTGAATCATTTTTTTCGTGCCTAACTATGTATTGGTGAGTAATAGTTTAAACAAAGTGTCATTACATATCGGTCAACAAAGAAGTACTTGGTTAATTGACACCGGGGCGTCGATCTCAGTTGTTAAATATGATTCAGTGAAATGTTTACAGTTGCCAATCCATATAGAGAAAGTAGTTATCAATGGAATCGGAGGTAAAGTTATTTCTGAAGGGTATGTTTATTTAAAATTGAATTACGGTAAAAACATTTTTTACCATAAATTTTATGTTTTTGAAACGCTACCATGCAAAACAGACGGTATCATGGGCCAAGACTTTTTAATAAAATTCAGAGCAAAATTGGATTATGAATTAGGCTCGTTACGTTTGTTTTCGCGGAAAAATAAGGAAGTTACATTAGAAGTTGACTATTTTGAAGATAATTCTAATATTTATTTAACCGCGCCAGCCCGAAGCGAGACGATACATTATATTGATTCCACGTTAACGGAAGATTCTGTAGTCAGTACCCAGGAGCTATGCGAGGGGGTTTATTTAGCAAGTATGGTTGTGAAACCAAGTAAGGGAAAAATACCCATAAAAATTTTAAATACGCGAGAGACGGATGTTAATTTAAAATACTTTAATATTCATACTTCGAGGTTTAGCGAATACAACGTTTGTCATTTTGATAGACCGGAAATAAATGCTGATAGGGTTAAAAACTTACTATCTTCTTTAAAACTAGACGGAATGGACGACATCGAACGGAAGTCGATACAGGATATATGTGCAAAATTCCCCGATATTTTCTTTATGCCAGGTGATAAATTAGGTACCACATCACTTTACGAACAGACTATAGAGTTAAAGCCACATTCAACACCAGTTTACGTTAAGCCTTATAGATTACCTCACGCACAGAAAGATGAAATTGAGAAACAGATTCAAGGTATGCTTAGGGACGGAATAATTGAGGAAACTAGGAGTGCTTGGTCGAGTCCGCTGTTGTTAGTACCCAAAAAACTTGATAATACAGGCGTCAAGAAGTGGAGAGTTGTTATAGACTATCGAAAGCTTAATGAACAAATTCAAGACGACAAGTATCCGTTACCTAACATTACCGACATTTTAAACTCACTATCCGGTTCTATGTACTATTCTCATTTAGATATGTATCAAGGATTTTATCAGTGTAATTTACATAAAGATAGTAGGCCATATACTGCATTTACATCTAAAAAGCAATATCAAATGACTAGGCTACCTATGGGTCTCAAAACGAGTCCTAATGCATTCGCTAGAATGATAACAGTAGCCATGTCAGGTTTGAATTATGAGAAATGTTTAACTTACCAAGACGATCTGGCCGTATTTGGAAGGAATTTAGAAATCCATAATCAGAATTTATTATCAGTTTTTAGCAGATTGCGAAAAGTAAATTTAAAATTGAACCCAGCTAAGTGTACATTTTTAAAAAAAGAAATCTTGTATTTAGGGCATATCGTTTCGAAAAAGGGAATCTTACCCGATCCAGAGAAAACCAAAGTAGTGAAAGAATATCCAAGACCACAAAATAGCGATGACGTTAAACGTTTTATAGCCTTTGCCAATTATTACCGCAAGTTTATACCGAAATTTGCAGAAAAAGCATATCCACTTAACAAATTATGTTCTAAAAATGTAGCTTTCGTTTGGACGGATGATTGTGAAAACTCTTTTAATTATTTAAAAACAGCTTTAGTAGAGCCACCTTTACTTCAGTACCCGGATTTTAGCCCCAATAACGAATTTGTATTGCAAACGGATGCGTCAGGGTTAGCAATTGGCGCTGTGCTATGCAACAGTAATGGGTTACCAGTAGCTTATGCTAGTCGTGGTTTAAACAAAGCCGAAATTAACTACCCGACGATTGAGAAAGAGTTATTAGCTATAGTTTGGGGTATAAAATATTTTCGCCCATATTTATATGGAAGGCGATTTAAAATCCAAACGGACCATAGTCCACTTGTTTATCTATTTGGGATGCGTGACCCAAGTAGTCGATTAATGAAATTTCGTTTACAAATAGAGGAATATAACTTTTACATTGAATATATAAGAGGCAAAAATAATAGTGTAGCAGACGCGCTGTCTCGTATTAAAGTTACTTCAGACGAACTTAAACAAATGAATGAACGTATTATAAATGTGATGACGCGAGCGCAAGCTCGACAGATAACGCAATGTAATCAGAGACAGGATAAATTAAATGCTTCGGCAAATAACGATAAACTCATTGACTCAAGGCCTGATCAACCAAGAGTAGTGGGTATCGTAAAAAGACCAAGAAGTTTAATAGAGTTAATTTTGACGGAAAAGGGGAAAAATATAGGAAAATTAGAGAAAAATTGTCAAGCAACAACTAGCTCTAAATATTTTGTCTATATTCCCAATTTAAATTGTATTTATTTAAAGAACTTTTCCCGATCGTTACTAACGCGAGACGTATTAGCGAGGGATTTAAGTTACTTATGTAATAATTCGATACCAGAAATATGAATTAACGTAAGGGACAAAACACTGTTTTTCAGGAGAGCCAAAAAACGATAAAAAAAAATTAAATCTCTCTATAACTTTTTACTGTCTGCTTCAATTTTAATTGTGTCTAGAGCAAAGTTTCTTAGAATTTCGTCTTCTTTCATGCTATGAACGAATTATTTAGAAATACCCAGTAGTTAAAAAAATAGCATGTCCCTTACATTAAAAAAATACGTTTTGTTGTACCTTACGTTGCTAATATTTTATTTGTAAACCGTCAAGCATAACGTAAGCAGCAAGAGAAATAGAAAATTATACGAAATTCTATTGTAAAGGACTTTTACAGTGTTGCAAATTGATGTAACTATAGATTATAATATACTAAATTAAGAGTATTTTAATACCATGCAAATAGGTTATTTGCATGATTAAATGTTAGTTTCAGCCTAGCTATCGCAGATTTAAATGAAATTTAGGGAGACAAAAATAAAACGATTTATTATTAATATTTTTTTATGTTTGACTTTTATGTCTGCGTCATTATTATAAATTCAACACACTAATCAGTGTATTAAACTTTTTGTTGTGTTTAAATAAATGTCCTAAAATTAACAATGTATATATAAATGTCCTAAATTATTAGCAGTCTTAGACACCTTTTACTTATCAATTAAAATTAATAATTTGACTTTATGATCTCTTTTAATTAAGAGTCCTATGACAAACTCTGTAGTTTTAATAATTACATATCATTGGCTTTAAAATCAGAAATTAAATTTAAAAAAATCTCAGACTTAATCAAACAGTCTTTTTATTAAGTAACTGAATGAATGTATTGAAAACGAAAGACAGATGAAAAAATATTTTTGTCTGAAATATGAATGAATTAAAAAAATATAAGTGATATTCATATTAATATTAGAAATATATATTACTAGGGTCGCCCTCTCGGTTTCACCCGCGCGTATTTTTTTTTTCAATTATCCCCCCCTTTCCCCCATCAAAGGATCATAATGTCCGTATCCTGGTTCGAAGCTACCTCTTCACCAATTTTCAGCCAAATCGGTTCATCCGTTCTTAAGTTATAAATAGTGTAACTAAGACCACTTTCTTTTATATACATAGATTGCAAGATTAAATAATTAGGAATGGGCAGACAGATTATGATGATAATATAACTATTGGTAAATTAAACTTTTTTTAAAGGGGAAATTGAAGTGGTTAGAATATGTAACTTTTTCTATTTAGTATTTTATCTATGTGTCATTTCGGGTATCTTTAACTGGGGTTAAATTAAATTCTTAAAAAACTCTAATCACGAATTAAAGTAAGGGACAAGGTAAGGGTGTAAATTACTTAACACTATTGACTTACTTTATTTTTCAGAGAAAAAAAAATGTTAACGTCTGTTACATCATTTTTTCTTGGCATAAAACGTTTTACGCAGGCCAAAAAATCTTACTGTAAGGGACATTTTTTTAACGATAGAACTTTTTTAATAACACCAATCGATAGAGCAGAAAATTCTGAATCCAATGATATATATAACTCATTTTCGCCAAAATGTCCCTTACGTTAATTCATATTTCTGGTATCGATATGCTAAAAATCGAAGAAATATGCATAGTGAAAAATGATGAAAATAAAGGATTACTAGAAAAGTTAATAAGTATAATAAATAAGTACCATAAATGGTCTGGGCCACGGCTATGTGTTTTACGAAATGTACAAAGAATAAATAATGCTGAGAATAAAAAAGTTATTTTGAACGACTTTCACATTTTGCCGACAAGTGGTCATGCAGGTACTAGGAGAATGACCAATAACATTAAAAGGTTTTACTATTGGTCTAGTATGGACAAAGACATTAAGGACTTTGTATCAAAATGTGTGCAGTGTCAGAAACAAAAGCACCACACACATACGAAACAACCAATGGAAATCACGTCTACTGCTAACTATGCATTTGAAAAAATTTATTTAGACGTAGTCGGTCCATTACCTAAGGACGATAGGGGCAACATTTACGTACTCACCCTGCAATGTGAGTTATCAAAATACGTAGAAGCCTATCCTTTGCAAAATAAGGACACGGTAAGCGTTGCACGCTCCTTTGTTGAGAACTTCATTTTAAGGTATGGTATACCTCGTGAGATAGCTACGGATCGTGGCACAGAGTTTATATCAAGCACCATGAAACAGGTATGTGACTTGTTACAAATCCGACAGCTGACCTCAACGGCGTATCACCACGAGTCTATAGGCGCTTTGGAAAACAGTCACAAGACTATGGGTGCGTATCTTAGAATAAGCTCTGAGAATAAGCCAAGTAACTGGAGTTGCTGGTTACCATATTGGACATTTGCGTATAATAATACAGTTCACAGCGAGACAAAGTATACACCGCATGAACTTGTATTTGGCAAGTCTTGTATTTTACCTAATAACTTGTCTAATAATATCGATCCTTTGTATAACTATGACAGTTATCCTTTAGAAATGAAATACAGACTGCAGCTCGCTCAAAAAGACGCAAGGGAAAATTTGTTGTTAAGTAAACATAAAAGGAAAGAAGTTTACGATAGCAAAATAAATCCTATTATATATAGTAAAAATGATTATTTGTTAGTTAAGAATCCTAATGGTAATAAAATAGATAATATTTATATGGGCCCATATTTAGTATTAGATGATTTAGGAACTAATGTTAAAATATTAAAAAACGGTAAAGACGAAATTATACATAAGAATAGAACGAAACGTTTTATAGTTTAAATATATCATATTATTTTAATTATGTTAGAAAATGTTCCAATAATTCTTAGAATAACTGTAGTGTACTTTATAAGCGATGAAATATGATAGGATTGTTATGAAGACGCGATGATGTAACTCGTTACAGGTCAGTGACTTACCGATTGTTTGAATTGTGTCAACTTTTCAAGTTTGTTAATAAATATAATGTACTTTAGAAAAAAAAAATATTTATAAGTTTTTTTTTTTTTCTTTTAATACGGGGAGGATGTGGTGTAGTAATAAGGTACTCTATGTTTACGTGTTGTAACTAATATATAAATCAACGATTAACCTAAATATAGACAGTCTTAAGACAGCACTCTGACTTTCATTACGCTCCTCCTAATACACCCCATACAGTGTGGTAGAACTAAATAAGAAGACCGCAGATGGCCATCCGAACATATTCGGCAATATAGGCAGATATTATTTGATGACTGATTTGGAAAAACAAATACCGCTTTCGGTAATTTTAATAACTATTCAAGCATTTACCAGTTAATATTATTATTGTAGTGGAAGTCCAAAAGTTTTTTTTTTTGTGCCAGATGTGCAATTTGAGGTCGGTTGTTTTGTCAAAATTATTTTGAGTTTACAAAGCTTTTTATGTTGTTAAATTATTCTTATTATTCATTTCGTTATTTTCAGCATGGGTCGAAAAAAACAAAACACGAACCGCCAATAGCAGAACTTGAGGAGATAAATGCTAGGACGATAGAAACATAATCTGAGAATGTAAGTATGAATGAACCCAAGAATTTTGAAGCTGTTATTCTATTTTCATATTTTATTAATAAATATGATTGTTTCAGGTTACAGATTACGTAGTTCTGCCTTTTTGCAGTTTGGACTGGTCCGGACTATTAATGAAAGTAGTTAGAGTTCCACGGAACGATAACTTTTGTAACATCGAGATGTTACCCAAATTGACACGCTTTTACTACGAGTGTCTGCTCCCAGAAATAGTCAACTCTCGAAAATCGATGCCATTTAGGCATATAGTATTCTAATCTAAACAAATGTTTGGCCTCGTTTGACTCTGTAATAAAAACACTGTCTTTCTAATGCTTTTTCACACCAAAATACCTAGTTACTTTATGGTGTTTTATACTAACCATGTAAATTGTCATAAGTTTTATTCTAATCTAAGCTATAACTTTTATCTAAAACGAAAAACGTCCTTTGCTAGATAAATGACAAGGTAATAAAATAAATTTAATTTTTAACAAATATTATCTGTCTCATTTATGATATCATCTTCATATTATAATTTGTTTCTTCACCTACTAGATCCATGGCACAAATGTGCGGGTATAGCGATAACGATTATTCCATAGAAACAAAACAACAAAACTTGGGAAAAGTATCATAATGGTTTGGTCGTTATTTCAACACAGTATTGTGGTCACGTGACCAATGAGTTGTCAAAACATGTCAAATGCCTATTCTCGCAGAGTGGAAATTTGTAATAGGCCTCTTAACAGTTAGTGATTTTTGACAAAATGAAGAATGTAAATTATATGGCAGCAATACTCCATGCAGGAACGAACTGGAGCTCTGTAGAGGTTTAGGAGCTGTTCCGCAGTGAAGAAGCGCCTGACTCTGGAAAGGATTCCGAGCTTTTTAGAGGCAGATGCTGCTACAGACTCTATGTACCCAAAGTTTAGGTTGGAAGATAATTCCATACCAAGGAGCTGTAGTCGGTCAGATAGAGGGACAGATACGCCACGGAAAGAGGGAGTCAACTTAAATGCGCTCTTTTTTGTGGAGTTAAAGCTGACCAAAGTGGCATCTCCCCAGTCTGAGACAACTTAGAGAGACTGATTCAACTTGTCCAACATGTCTGATCTTAAAGTCTCAGTACCGCTACCTGTACGTGCATTGGACAAGTATCTCTCAACTACCGTGCTATCGTCAGGATACCCCAGAATTCCGGGAGTAGCCAACAGATCATTAATGTGTAGCAGAAAGAGTGTAGCCGAGAGTACTGATCCCTGAGGGACACCAGCATTTATTTCAGGCGTGTCGGAGGTGAACCATCAACAACTACTCTGAGGGACGTCCAATCAGAAAATCTTTGATCCAAGCACAAACCGCAGCGGGGATCCCACAGGAGGGAAGGATGTTTGCCAATAAGGGCATCGTGCCAGACCTTGTCAAAAGCCTTTGAAATGTCCAAGGACCCAATGGCCTCACCATGGTTTTCAATAGCATCGCTCCATTAATGCGTTGCGTACATAAGAAGGGCCCCCAGTGGACCTACCTCTACGAAACCCGAATTGCGAAACACTGAGGATCGTTGACTTCCAAATACGCAAGAGGAGCTGAGCAATTTCAGCTGCTTTGTTGAGGTATTCTCTCGCTGTCTCCTCATCACCAGTGTGGGAACGATACAGACAGGCATTAATATTTTTATTATGACCTGTATCCACCAGCAACCAAACAATTGAAAATTTGGAATCTTCAAGGTCACGGAGACGTCGATTAGGTACAGATGTTGTCTCGCAAATACACACAGACCCCAGCACGCGGCTTGAATTTGTATTTCAGAATGAATCCTGGGTAGTGCAAGTAGGCCGCGTCAGCTGGACATCCGATTTGCGTCTCCGTTAGTCCTTAGTACCAACTTATGAGGCTTGGCGGATTCGAGATAATGGTGAACCGAATCGAGATTGGAGTGCAGTCCTCTAAATTTGATCTTCCTAGATTATTATCACTTTATAATTTGGCTGTTGACATTAGTAAGAAGTCATTAATTTTTAATTTGTTTTAAATTGAGGTTTGGCAAAAGGCACTAATTACATATTTTAATTTTTTTTTAAAGTCCTAAGGTATATGTCGATGTGGCGATATTTAAAGCAGATAAATAAAGAACAACGCAAGAAGTTGTATGGGCTCTGTCCCCACCCACCAACAGACTTGGCACTAGTTTTAATATTATTATGACATTCCTTAAAAAGACAAATAACCATTTTTAATCCAAAAAATGACGGGGTATTCAAAAACAATAAAAACATCCTTATGCCGAACGCCTAAGAATCAGAATTGCGCTTTAAGTGTCTAGCTTCAAGTAGACTCGACTGTAAAATATTTTTTAAGATTATATTTTATTGAAGACTTTTATTTAGGCCAGGGGGGTTAGTCTTGATCGCCTGCACATTATTTTCACAATTTACTGTGTCAAAAAAATACTTGAAAAATACAACATTCAAATTCGATTTGCGTAAAATCCCCATTCCTACGGGGGATGTCGTCATACAAAAAAAAGATCAGTATGGCAAGAGGTATAAATAGAGATACGTTTGAAATCTGTTGGTGGGTGGGGACGCGCCTTTGCATGGTCCTTTAAGATCTATAAGTAGGTATTTTTATTTTGACTGTACCTTTAATACTTTATAAATAATAGCTATTTTTATTTCCAAACTTCATTAAGCCATTTCTCTAAATTACGATAATGCTAGTTAATGAGTTCTTGCAATAAGCCGACGAACGTCTCATTCCCGGGGGACTATCAATTTTGAAACTACTGAACTGATTTGGATAATTCTTTCACTGTTGGAAAGCTACACTATCCCCGGTGAACATAGGGTACTTTTGATCCTGGAAATGTGGGGGGAAGGGGGGATATTTGAAAAAGAAATTACGCGCGGGTGAAATCGCGGGCGGAAGGCTAGTACAAAATAATAACTTATCACTTTACAAGCTCTTATACACAAAAATATCAATTTATTAATATTTACATATTATTTAAACGTAATTGATGCGTACTACCGACCTCACAAATTAATACTGAGTAATTTTACTTATTAATTATTTAGTTAATTAAGGAAGACTCGTTAGTCTAGTTGTTTAAGTGATCGTTATCTCGGGAGGTTATAGGTTCAATTCCCGGATCGATCAAAATCTGTATCAGTTCTTTATGAGACAGCTCGGATTTTTGATCACCAAATCGCATTTGGCAAGCGTGGTGATTAAGCCAGTACCTATCACAATAGTAAGTGTTCAATATTGTTGTCATAATTAAGTTATAATGACATTTTCGCATTACAGAAATCTTTGTGGTCGACATTTAATTAAAATATAATTGTAATAGTTATTTAAAAACTTGTAATAATTGCCTGCTCATTAAAAACCCTAGCCAAGTTTTTGACTAAGGTGGTCAATCTTTACGATCAACCAATCTTGACCGCGTGGAGTAGTAGCTAAGCCACTCGGGTATAAAAGCCGGAGGTCGTGGGTTCGATTCCCACCTTGGTCTGGTTGGTGACAGGAGTTTTTAGAGTCTGGCTAGCTACCACCCCTTTAGGTGAAATCTGCCGCTATAACAGCTCTGGCTGTGATCCGGCATTGTTAATGTGGGAGCCAGTACACTTGAAACCAAAGGTTCGAAGCCCAAACGAGCCTAAAGTCTGGCAGCACATTGAGCGACGCTTTATTTTTTCATTTATATAGTGCTGCAGTGAGTGTATAGGTGCACTCCCTATTCCCTCACTCTAATTACACGGTGTGACAGCGACTCCACTGCGTCTGCCGCGTCACCTAGCCTCTCTCTCTCACACACTGTGTCTCTGTCACTCACGGTGACGGCGCCGGTGAAGCTGGGACAGTGCGCCGGGCCGCCCTGCTGCTGCACGCTGTACACCACCCTCACGCCGAGCTCGTTGAGCGCAGACACCGGCGACTTGCCGCCCGACTCCACTGCGTCTGCCGCGTCACCTAGCCTCTCTCTCTCACACACTGTGTCTCTGTCACTCACGGTGACGGCGCCGGTGAAGCTGGGACAGTGCGCCGGGCCGCCCTGCTGCTGCACGCTGTACACCACCCTCACGCCGAGCTCGTTGAGCGCAGACACCGGCGACTTGCCGCCCGACTCCACTGCGTCTGCCGCGTCACCTAGCCTCTCTCTCTCACACACTGTGTCTCTGTCACTCACGGTGACGGCGCCGGTGAAGCTGGGACAGTGCGCCGGGCCGCCCTGCTGCTGCACGCTGTACACCACCCTCACGCCGAGCTCGTTGAGCGCAGACACCGGCGACTTGCCGCCCGACTCCACTGCGTCTGCCGCGTCACCTAGCCTCTCTCTCTCACACACTGTGTCTCTGTCACTCACGGTGACGGCGCCGGTGAAGCTGGGACAGTGCGCCGGGCCGCCCTGCTGCTGCACGCTGTACACCACCCTCACGCCGAGCTCGTTGAGCGCAGACACCGGCGACTTGCCGCCCGACTCCACTGCGTCTGCCGCGTCACCTAGCCTCTCTCTCTCACACACTGTCTCTCTGTCACTCACGGTGACGGCGCCGGTGAAGCTGGGACAGTGCGCCGGGCCGCCCTGCTGCTGCACGCTGTACACCACCCTCACGCCGAGCTCGTTGAGCGCAGACACCGGCGACTTGCCGCCCGACTCCACTGCGTCTGCCGCATTCGCCAGAGCCTGATAGAAAGAGACAACAACATTACCTTATATGTATATAAAATGTAAGGCGTCTTGAAGCGGCTATCAAAATGTGCTACATACGACGGACTAACGACAACAGGACAAGATCGCAAGTCAGTGAAAAGTACACGTGTTAAACATTGGCTTTTAGACTGTCTATGAAAGAGGGAGGCAAACTATAATGCATATTATAGCATGTGACCCCTGATAGTAAGTGATCACTACTACCAGTAGACACCTGCGGCTAGGGCCACAGAAGCCAGCCTTAAAAAAAATTTCATACCAGAGGCGGCAAACGAGCCAGAGCGGGTCGCCTGATGGTAAGCAATCACAACAGCCCATGGACATCTGCAACATCAGAGGGATCTTGCTAGCCTTGGTGCTAGGCCCAAGACGCCTCTCGTTGGCGACCAATTTACGAGCCATGGTGGCCAATAGGACTGCGTGGAAGGCGGCCGCCTCCTTCTGCGAAGAAGTCATCTCGCAGAAGGAGGCAGCGACGGGAGCGCAAGGAAGACTCCCTCGCTGCTCCCATCCGGCGTAGAAAGCCAGGCCGGAAAAAGCGTGCTCACGCTTGCTCACGTAACACAAATGTTTGTACCGACTGGGAACCAAACCCGCCACCTATTGGTGTAAAAGCCGACTTCTCAATCATTACACCTTCTATATATATAAAACTCAAAGATGACTGACTCACTGACTGACTGACTGACTGACATAGATATCTATCAACGCACAGCCCAAACCACTGGACGGATCGGGCTGAAATTTGGCATGCAGGTAGATGTTATGACGTAGGCATCCGCTAAGATAGGATTTTGATCAATTCCCACGGGAACGGGAACCACGCGAGTGAAACCGCGGGCGGCCGCTATTAATAAATAAATTCATTCTTTATTTTTTCCATATTTTCTCATCGTTTAAACCTTCCCTGGACTTCCACGAATATTTCAAGACTAAAATTAGTCAAATCGGTTCAGCCGTTCTCGAGTTTTAGCGAGACTAACGAACAGCAATTCATTTTTATTTATATAGATTTATAACGTTACTAGCTGTCCCGGCAAACGTAGTTTTGCCATATGAATCCAAAAACTAAAAATAAAATGTTAGGGGTGGACAACCCTTATCACTTAGGGGTATGAAAAATAGATAGTAGCCAATGACGTTCAATATACAACTAGACTCCCATTCACGCTCAAATACTGTCCGAAGCAAAAGTCTGCCCACGCAACTATTGGGCAGAGTTTCCGTTTAGTTGTATACATTAAACACTAACTGCCACGAGATAAGGTGTTAATTTGAACGAATGTGTTAATGTCATCTGTGTCAACGCCGCTCGGACGTTTTTTGATGATTTTGTCTTAGAGATTGGGTGTCTAGTTGCATATTGAACGTCATTGATAGTAGCCGATTCTCAGACCTATTGAATATGAGCTGGTCAATAGCTAACGCTGGCACCGGCTCGTCCCAATCGGGTGTGAAGGGGAACCGGGAGAGTTTAGTGGGTAGTGGACGCTTTAGTCTCAAGTCCCACACACGGCCGCAGGTTTAGCTACACTGCGGTTATGGTGCATAAACGCATTCTCCGCCGAAAAAAAAAAGACCTATTGAATATGCATATAAAATTTGATAAAAATCGGTCAAGCCGTTTCGGAGGAGTATGGTAACGCTACGTTCACACGGAGGTAAGTTTTGTCGGCTCTTATTTTTGTCTGATCTGAAAAAACCGAACGTCGTGTTCACATGGCACTGTCGTGTCCGACAGCTTCCGTCCGATCCGGGCGTCTTCGGCGAACCCCTCAAAACCGAATCGACTGAACTACTCCGTGTGAACGCATGTATTGGAAATACTATGTCGCTTAAACCGGGTCTTACATTGTTGGTCCGGTTCAAGCCGCCAAATCGGATGTCAACTTGAGGAAGATTAGGTTTTTCTGTCGTATCTTAAAACCGAATGCTCGTGTGAACTCTTTCATAGAAATACAATTATCACTGACCCGGATCCTCCAAAAATTCAGATCCGACAGAGTAAGACACGACTCCGTGTGAACGAGGCGTAACATTGTGACACGATAATTTTATTTATAAGATTGTAAAAATTACCTGTAGATTCCACTTGAATCCAGCCCCCAATTTAATAGAAAGAGCAGGCCTCTTCGCCGGGGGCTCTCCATCTAGAAACAAAAATAATATCTGTTATCATCTGACCGCCTCCGTGGAACAGTGGCTAGGCCGCTCGGGTATAAAAACACGGAGGTCGTGGGTTCGATTTCCGCCTTGGGTCTGGTTGGTGGTAGGGCTTTTTCAGAGTCCGACTGGCTAGCTACCACCCCCACAGGTGAAATCTGCCGCCATAACAGCTATGGCTGTGTTTCGGCAATATTAGTGCCAGTACACTTGAAATCAGAGGCTCGAAGATCAGATGAGTCTACAGTCTGGCAGCACATTGAAGGAAGCTTCCTGATGAAGTGTCCCTCAATGGGATAGGCCGCAGTGACTGCTTACCATCAGGTGGGCTGCATGTCTGTCTGCCAACTGATGTGTTTTTCGGCCTTCCTCTGCTTAAATCTCCGACAACATCGTGTGTTTCTTCTCATTACATGTAACCTAACCTTACACTCCTAACCTTATCCACTACCGGTGCCACTTTCAAACTTTCTCTTTTTTTTATTGCAATGTGTAACAAGACGAGCAGATCGTACACCTGATGGTAAGCGCCACGTCTGCCCTTAGACAGTTTAGTGCCAAAAAGTAACTAAGCAGTTACTGTATGGCACCGCGCTCTGCGCCCGCTACACCGAGACACCAGTTATTAGGTCTCATATACCCAGTCATTTCACTAGCTTCAGTGCTCTTTCCCCGAAACACAGAAGTGTTTGACACACTTCTATTTCACGGGAAAATATCTGACACTGCGGTGGTACCCACCTAGACGGCCCAGTACAGGAACCTACCACCTGGTAAACCTAACCTAACCACCTCTTATACGCACTCCTAATCTTATCCAACCTTGTCACTCCACACATCCAGGTCTATGTCCAGTAGTATACGTCTTATTCTGATGATGATAATATTTCACTTAAACATACCTTCAACAATTTTCAAGTCGATTTCAACCATATCGCACATTTGATAAAACCGCTTTTAAATAATTAATGGTCACAATCGCTAACAACCAATGAATATTACACACTTAAATTATATAAACACGTGAAATTATCAGTTTTAAACACTTGTATATTCTGCAGACGAAATAATCTTTAGGAGAGTGTAACAGACAGAATTTATGAGAATCAATGACAATTTAGTTTAAATATTTTTCGTATACCCACATTTTTGTAACGTTTTTTTTTTTGTTTCTTGGCTGTATGATGAACAAAATCTTTGTCTATTTCATTTCTGTTATAACTTAAATTAAAGTAGAGGAGTGGGTTGCCAGTCATCTATACTTACCTACCACTGAGCTCTATGATAATACGCTCAGCGTATTACGCTGGAGTGGCTATAGACATTGAAATGACAGCTATTTTTTCTGTCGATTTGAAGCGCCCCCAATAGTGTACTGGGAACTAAAAGGACTTCAATTTTCTCTGTCTACGCTTCAAATGGACAGCCATTGACATTGACAATGACAGCATTATCGAAGTTTATCTGCGAAAGTCAGCACTATTATTAGTTCCAAGTACACTAACTACTGCTCTCAGCGCCAATATGGCGATTTTCAAATCTGATCAAAATTTGGTACTAATCGCATATCCATAGTTGTCTATGGAAATCATTGTTACCTACTAATATTATAAAGAGAAAAGATTTTATTGTTTGTTTTTTGTATTGAATAGGCTCCGAAACTACAGAACCGATTTGAATAATTCTTTCACTTTCACACACGTGACAAAGGGTACTTTTGATGCCGGAAATGTTGGGGGAAGGGGGGATAATTGACAAAGAAAGCACGCGCGGGTGAAACCGCAGAGACGACCGCTAGTAAATAAAAAGAAGACGACTTGCTAAATTTTTGACCGCGCCTCCGTAGAACAGTGGCTAAGCCGCTCGGGTATAAAAACACGGAGGTCGTAGGTTCGATTCCTGCCTTGGCTCTGGTTGGTGGTAGGGCTTTTTCAGAGTCCGACTGGCTAGCTACCACCCCACAGGTGAAAACTGCCGCCATAACAGCTCTGGCTGTGTTCCGGCAATATTAATGTGGGAGCCAGTACACTTGAAATCAAAGGCTCGAAGATCAGATGAGCCTACAGTCTGGCAGCACGTTGAGCGACGCTTCCTGATGAAGTGTCCCTCAATGGAATAGGCCGCAGTAACCGCTTACCACCAGGTGGGCTGTGTCTGCCAACTGATGTGGTAAAAAAAAAAGGACTTACAATGAATGTTCCTGTCGAAATGCCTCTTCTGTGGGATAAACTCCTGTGGCATGTCCGTCGTGGAGCTTATCATGTCAGAAGAAAACTGTGGAACAAAACATAGCAATTAATATATTAATAATAACCTCCTCCTAGCAGTTCCTATTGGCAAAATTTTCAGAAAAAAATTGCAAAAAAAAAAGAAACAATTTGAGCAATTTAAATACTTGTCTTAACTAGTCACACTGTGTCAGAAAAAAACTGACACAAATTTTGCTCGACCTGGGAATTGAACCCAGGACCACCACTAGTTATACGTGACAATAATAGGCAATTTATTCATTATACTTAATTTCTAAAGCACGGTCGCGGAGCAAGAAGTATTCCGTACGATGACTTTTTATACCTGTCTCTGTCGTTATGCAAACAATAAATTTGCCGTCTCGCTCCCACTGGTGCGGGCGTGCAAGCGAGACGGTAAATAATTACTCTAATATACCAGAAAAGTTGGGGGCGGAATACCGCTAGTTACACATCAATGAAATTGAAGATTTTTTTTTTAATTTATTAATAAAGATGTACAAAAACAGTACCGGTTTATAACCCCAGGCATTCTTCGGAAAATGTATCCGTTCACTCCAAGCTTGAATCCAATTACTCTTTCTTGAATGGTTTTTTTTCGGAGTCCACATTGCTCATGGAACTAATAACTATACACTTGCAAACTAACACCATGCAGAAAAAGCAAAACTACGAAATATTCTGTTTCAGTTGTGAAAACCTTCTTAATCTGTAAAAAAACAATAATTCGCAAATAAATGTAAAGCATGGCAGACAGGCACGCAGCCCACTTGGGCCTTTTTCCATTAAGGCGAAAAGTGTCGTCAAAGTAGCGCCCTCAATGAATAAAAAAATAAAAAAATCATGTTCTATAATATTTTTACATAGATTAAGGAATCCTATGTCGCATTTGTACAAAAACGGATAAAGAATAATTGCGTTATTAAAACAGGGCTCAAACTGTTTTGTATTCAATGCAGTAGCCATAAGTGTCAATGTCGTTTTAGTACAGTCAAAAGCACGTCAGACTATACACTTTGGACTTTGTACCACTCTTAGTCGGAGGCATTAGTGCTATTATCAAACTGCAAGTGTTTACCGTAATGTGCTGTTGACCGTACTTTGAAAAAGTACAACAAAAGTAACTAAGTGTTACTGTGATAATGCGTGAGCTCCATAATCTCACTTCGGCTGCAGTGGACTGGCTGCAGCAACTCGACATCGACATCTGAGGATTCATGAAGAAGCCATACGCAATGATGATGATTGTGATAACGTAAAAATGCCTTATACTTTTTTTTTAAAACAACATAGGTTTCCTTAATCTTTGTATTAATAATATTAATAATATACAAGGATATGATTTAATATGCTGATGCGTTGCCGGCCTATGGGGGTATGGGGTTGAGCCTCCGGTTCTCTCACAAACCAGACGAAACACAATAGTAGTCACTATTATTTCACGCTGGTGTTATGTGAGAGGGTGGTACTTCCCCGGACGAGCCGTTCCACGTACTGTAAAACAGCATGGCTCTACCACTATTAAACACACAGTTTGTGACTATAGCTTGTATTTCTAACGGATTTTCATATGTTTATGAGGTTAATATAGGAAATCCTTTTTTAGTGAGAAAATACACTTTTATCTACATCCATACCATAATATGTCTATTTTATAGTCAGGAGCGATGAGCAAACGCCCTACATTTAGATATAAGTATCTGTGGCTGCATCGTAATGTTTACATTTTAGTATCGGTAACCGATACTTTAATTACGTTCAAATTTCGAACGTCTTCTTAAAAAGTAAAAATTAATGGATTTGAAGCTAACATATGTAAGCAAAACATCTTGATGTATTTTCAAAGGTACCAGGAGAGCATAACCGCAGAGTAACTATTCATTTAAATCAAAGAGTTTGAAAGACGCGAGCTAGCCTAGCTTCTTGTTCTTCTCTGCTCTCCTGGTACTACGGATTATATTCCACGCGGTTTCACATCGATCCTGACTTTAAAATAGACATTTATCGTATGAATGAAGATAAAGTTATATATGTGACTGTACATAATTAGGCATTAAAATACTCATGTGATCCTTTTATGAAACTCACTTCGTTCGTTTCATAAAACCACATTCGTATTTTAATGACCCTCATTATGCAACAATCACATAAATAACTATTTAAAGAAAGCTTGTACAAAATTAAAAGCATTAAAGTAGGACCTTTTTCTTCTTGGGGATGGGCTGGTCAATAGCCACAAGGCTGGCACCAGCTCGTCCCAATCGGGTGTGAAGGGGAAACCGGGGGAGTTTAGTGGGTAGTGGGACTTAGTCTCGAGCCCCACACACGACCGCAGGCGTCGCTAGCCTGCGGTTATGGCGCGTAAATGCATTTTCCTCCGCAAAAAAAGGACCTTTTTTTTTCTTACTTTTATAATAACATGAAATGTTTTTTCTTACTCTTATAATATAAATGTAAACTAGTAGATAAATAAATATCCTTTGATATACACTCAGCGCCATCTAGCCACAAACTAAACACAGCTTGTACTATATTCACCAGACACAGTCAAACACTACATTTTCTTGAAATGGTTTTATTAAGAATGTTTTCAAAAGAGTCGCAAATACGACAGATAACAACTTAGCATTATAATTAAAACAGTAATTGCAATACAACAGCACTTCAGTTGTTGTTTATCAATGAAATGATTATGTCATTTATACAGGGTAAACTTCTATGCTTGGTCGTATCGTATCCAATAGCGACAAGCAAAAATATATATCTCTCTAGTACACCTAATCTTCTCAATACTTATTTTCTCCGCCTACATCTTAATATATTCTAGCTCTGTCTTTCAGAGCAAAAAAAAAGAAAAACAAGGTTAAAATCATGTCCTACTATGGATTTCAATGGTTCGATCCTGTTTTTATTAAATATATCAGCCTGTTAATAAATAAATATTGGACAACATCACATTTGATCTGACCCCAAAGTAAGTAGCGAGCTTACGCTACCTTTGTTGTTTCTGATACCTATAACATGAGTGCTTACTTGTGTTCCTCCCTAACGTGGGGGGTCCAGGACCCGGGTGCCGTCGACTCTACCATGGGGTGGTGAGGTCGATGGCACTTTACGGAGCCCCTGTTTGGGCGGAGAACCTCTCCTCCGCGCTGAAGGCCCTATTGCGGAGACCGCAGAGGGTCATCGCGACCCGAGCTGTGCGGGCTTACCGCACAGTCTCCCACGGGGCTGCCTGCGTCTTAGCAGGCACAATCCCGTGGGAGTTCGATGCCCTGGTTCTGGCCCAGATGCATCGAATCCGGGTGGCGGCAAGGATGCGGGGGGAACGACCCAGCCTGGAGGAGGTGGCGCTGGGTCGTGTTCAGGCCAGGGAAGAGGCCCTGGCCAAATGGACGGAGGCTCTACAAGCCCCAAGTGCCGGCCACTGGACGATTGAGGCCATTCGTCCGGTACTGAGGGAGTGGGTGGAACGCCGGCACGGCTGCCTCACCTACCGGCTGTCGCAGGTTCTGTCCGCACACGGAAGTTTCGGACATTACCTGTACCGTGTCCCCCGTCGGGAG
This sequence comes from Mecyna flavalis, assembly GCA_949319885.1. Lineage (NCBI taxonomy): Eukaryota > Metazoa > Arthropoda > Insecta > Lepidoptera > Crambidae > Mecyna > Mecyna flavalis. The sequence continues at coordinate 1,708,226 of OX439422.1, forward strand.
GAGACGCCGCAGTGTCATCACTGCGACGCTCCCGACGACACGGCCGAGCACACACTTATCGAGTGCCCGGCCTGGCGACACGAGCGCCGCGAACTAATCGCGGCGCTAGGCGGTGGACGCCTCTCGTTGGCGACCATGGTTCGTGCCATGGTGGCCAACAGGAGAGCGTGGGAGGCGGCCGCCTCCTTCTGCGAGCAAGTAATGTTGCAGAAGGAGGCAGCGGAGCGGGAGCGCGAGGAGGACCCCCTCGCTGCTCCCCTCCGGCGTAGACGGCCAGGCCGGAGAAGGCGAGCTCACTTAGCACGCTTTCTCCAGCCTGAGGGTTGACCTGCGGGCGGGGGTAGCCCCCCAACGCCCGCATTGCACAGGTCGCTCGAGCCAAGTCTGAGGGTCACCTAGTTTCTCGGGTGGCCCTCCCTAGGCGCCACCCTGACTTGAGGCCTCTCGAGTCGGGGTACCCGGGGATGGGCTGGTCAATAGCCATAAGGCCAGCACCGGCTCGTCCTAATCGGATGTGAAGGAGAAACCGGGGGAGTTTAGTGGGTAGTGGACGCTCCAGTCTCGAGTCCCACACACGGCCGCGGGTCTAGCTAGCCTGCGGTTATGGTGCATAAACGCATTCTCCTCCGAGAAAAAAAAAAAAAAAGTGCTTACTTGTGTTATGGGTATCAGAAACAACAAAGGTACCACAAATATATACTTAAATACAAATGAACATCCAGTCACAGAACAAACAAAAATGTTCATCACATAAGTATTTGTTCTGGGTGGGCTTCGAACCTACGACCCCTGGCGCATAGAGCAGGGTCACAACCAAATGCGCCATAAGGCCAGTCAATAATGTCCCGTTAAGTAAATTGTTAATGTCTCATTGCAGGGCAAAGGCCTCGTTAAAATCAAGTTATAGTTACAATGATGGGTACTGGCTTAATCACCACGCTTGCCAAATGCGGATTGGTGACGACAAGCCCAAGCTGTGTCCGAAACAACCTATCTAATAGTCTAAGCTTAATGGTTTAAAAACTGAAAAGAGACCTTGATGCCTGTCGGTTTTTTGGATACAGCTCGGGTTTGTGATCACCAATTGCGCATTTGGCAAGAATGGTGATTAGGCCAGTACCCATGATTGTAACGATAACTTGCAGTGAGACATTAATAAGACTAAATATCTATTACTTTTTTTACTTTAATTTAAATATTTTGTAACCCTGTATAGACTATGCGTCACCGAAAAGTATGTATAATAATGTTTTTAACTCTTCTTAGAAATACATTTAGGGACAGTTTTATGAAGAAGTATTATAATTATGACTTCTTGTGTAAATAAATGTTTTATGTAGCTTCTGTTCCCCAAATTAAACATACATGATGAATGCGAACATTGGACAGTATTTGGTACCACATTAAAGTCAACTATTGCAAATAATATTTATTTATTTATTGGATCACCAACATAAAATACAGTAAGCAACAATAGACAATACAACATTGATGCTTTTAAGGCTAACTGTTCTTACAATTATTACTCAGTTAAGTAGTAATTAAAAATGAAATACTTAACTGAGTCAAAAGGTCAGGTAGCAGCGACGGTGCCCCGCTCTTTTTTTAAAATTTACAAATACATGGGAAGGCTCTGATGGTGAAATCTACCGCCATAACACCTCTGGCTGTGTTCTGGTAATATTAATGTAGGAGCCAGTACACTTGAAATTAAAGGTTTGAAGATCAGATGAGCCTACAGTCTGGCAGCACATTGAGCGACGCTTCCTAGTGAAGTGTCCCTCAATGGAATAGGCCGCAGTGACCGTTTACCATTGTGTGGGCTGCATGTCTGTCTGCCAACAGATGTGGTATAAAAAAGGCAGAGGCGGATTAAACGTTGAGAGCGCCATAGGCAAGCATCTCTTCGGCGCCCCTATATTAAAAATAGCTCGTAGGTACATACTATAGTTTGACCGAAACCGATGTACCTTAGGAAAACGCGGTGAGATGGAGGCCAAGGAAAAAAGAGCATGAGTTTATATGAGATCGATATTGTCGGACAGATTTTACGAATTCGATTTACAATATTTTAAAGCTTTAAGGTACGACTGGCAAACCCGAAAATTATGAACAGGATAAAAAATTAATTAAATCAGTGTATCAAATATTTCATTTATAGGTACATATAATTAACTAACTTTAAATCTTTAATATATTATAGTTACTTAATTCGAGCGATTACTTGAGCGAAACAAAGGCTCTAAAATGTTTGCCAGAGACCTGTTTCTTGGAGAGCTTGCTGACGAAGTTGAAGACAGAGGATGGTAGAGTAGTCTAGTCACGTCACGCCATGAGCTTTTGACCGAGATTGAAAACTTTTATGGGCAGCTTTACTCGACGAAAATAACACCTATCACTGAGAGGCCACAGATCGTAGAGCCAAATTGACTCGACACTACACTGAATATAATTAAGACGTCAGCCTTTAAGAAATCAGTGTAGCTCTGAAACAGCTTAAAAACAACAAGGCGCCGGGGGCCGACGGAGTTACAGCGGAGCTTCTAAAGGCAGGAGGCCGACCGGTCCTGAAAGCTCTCCAGAGGTTGTTCGACTTCGTTATTCTCGAGGGCAAAACGCCAACAGCATGGCACAGGGGCGTGGTGAAGCTGTTCTTCAAAAAGGGCGATAGGACGCAGCTGAAGAACTACAGACCCATCACGCTACTGAGTCATGTTTACAAGCTGTTTTCTAGAGTTATAACGAATCGTCTCGTACGTAGGTTTGATGACTTCCTGGCTGGAAGTTCCAGCCTCCCGAACAAGCCGGATTCACACGCTGCGGCAGATTATACAAAAGTCCGAAGAAATAATCTCCCATTATGCTTAGCGTTTGTGGACTATGAAAAGCCTTTGATTCTGTCGAGACATGGGCCGTACTTCGGTCACTCCAAAGGTGCCAAATAGACTACCGATACACACAAGTGTTGCAGTCGCTGTACGAAAACGCCACCATGTCAGTCCGCCTCCAGGACCAGGAGACAAAACCCATTCGGTTCCAGCGGGGTGTGAGACAGGGCGATGTTATATCGCATCAGATATGATGCGATCCGCAGAAGTACCAAGGTCACCGACATTGCCCGAAGAATTGCAAGCCTTAAGTGGCAGGGACACATTGCAAGGAGGTCTGACGGCCGTTGGGGCGGAAAGGTCCTCGAATGGCCGCGTACCAGGAAACGCAGCTGTGGTAAGCCTCCCACAAGGTGGACCGATAAATCCATGAAGATCGCCGGAATCCACTGGATGCGGGTGGCGCAGGACCGATCGGTTTGGAGATCCGTGGGGGAGGCCTATGTCCAGCTGTGGACGTCATTTGGCTAAAATAATTAATGAAGACTTAATTCGACCTCGAGAGTATTAATAGTGGTCTAGGTAGGTACTCTAGGTGTCTGCCGTAAGCGCAAAAGGCCCCAGATTTCTTTCTCGGTCGGGCAAATTTGGGAAACGAACGTCGTCGTGAATAAAAATTTTTGGCGCATTCGTTCGCACCTCACCGCTTAGCTTCCGCCCCCGCACCACACTCGTCCCCGCAATTTTAGAAGCAGGAACGTCCGATACTCACTGTCGACGCCGCGATGCGACGAACATTGCAGTCGTATCTTTCCGACTTCAATCAGAGATCATGTACCATCGACGAGGTTGTTTGTAGGCGTAAGTTTTAGCCAGTCCCATCCGTGAAATTTATCTTTTTGTAAGCAAAAATAATAGTTTTTATTGTCTTAGTAGGTGGTTTACTTACTGGCGCAATTAATTATATGCAATAGTTTATATATTTTTTAATTTTACAATTCTGCCCGTGCGCCCCTTTGTACCGTCGCGCCCCTAGGCACATGCCTACTTTGCCTTTAGGATAATCCGCCTCTGAAAAAAGGAATGGATGTCAAATTCGGACACTTTAAAAATAAAAAAAAAAAAAAAAAAAAAAATTCATTTATTTCCAAAAGTCTTATTACAATGGTTTGTCAAGTTTTCCCTTTAAGTAGTCACAGACACTTGTATTGGGAATAACTCGCTACTTCCCTGATGGTTTGCTTAGTAAGACTATAGTGAAACCAAATTTTACAATAAAAACTGTTGATAATCATAAAACATGCAATAAGTTTCTTTGTTTTGGAGCAATATGATGGGAACGTGCTCACAAGCGTGAGTATGGTGTGTGTGTATGTGTGTGTTTTTGTGTGTGTATATGTGTTTGTGTGTGAGTGAGTGTGTGTGTGTGTATGTGTGTGTGTGTGTAAGTGGTAGATAAAATGCCAATATGGGGCACCTGTATGCCCTACGGATTTGGTTCCTTGGGATCGGTACAAATTTTAGTCCGCATACAGGTACCTACAAAGATATCCTAGAGAATTCAACGAATCCTAATAAAAAGTTTTTCAACGTCCTCATAACTAAGTGATTCAAGCCATTTAATCAAAGTGTTCTTGCAAGTGTAGTATAACATGGGATATATATTTAAAATTTTATTTATTTTATTATATATAAAGGCAGACTGAGCACTATATTGCCTTCTGGCGAAGGCAGTACGTACACCAGTGTAAGAATGTTTTACAGATGGATTACAAGTGAGCTTTGACCTATTCAATTCTAACATTTCTTCCAAAATTACTGACTTTACTTTTTATTTATTTAATCTGAATTCAATTAAATGTACCCATGTGAATTATTATCGTAAATGTTAAAATTTAATTGTATCTAATGATTTTGTTAAGTGACCTGATAATGTAAATTAATCGCTTGACGACAAAATGTTTGCTTATCGTTAATCGGTAAAACATGCATGTCCAAACTCGTATTTAATAAGATCATAAAATGTACCATGTTTATGCAAATAATGAAATCTATCTATCTATCTAACAAAAACAAAGAGAAAAGTAATATATACCCATAATGGGTATATAATTTATTTACTAGACAATGATTGTCTAGCACCCATAGTACAAGCTATGCATAGCTTAGAGCTAGACAGCGATGTGCGAATAATGTCCAATATTGTATAATAGTTAAGTAAGAATATGGCTGATGGCTTATTGATACACACGCAACACAAACAAACACAGACAACACAAAATAGTGTAAATTATACATCTGGCAACACTTACGCATTCCACGTATCTGTCTGGAAAATAAAATGTTAAAGATATTATTTATTTTCGTGTAATTAATGATTCCTATTTAATTCTTGTACAGTCAGCGCCAAAATGATCTGTTCGTTCAAACCTACCAAAAATATCGGAACGTTTGACAAAAATCACTCTGAGCACAATCGTTTTAGGTGTAAAATGACATAAACTAGATTTAATAATAAAAATGAGTAACAAAATACTGTCTATTATCACACTCCATTTTTTTTCTTGTTGATAATAATAATTAAATAGATAATTAGAGATAATTTGATATTTTATGTACAAATATAAATTAAGGACAATAAGTACACAACAAATAGACACAAAATAAGTCAAGAACTCTTAATAAGAGTCCTAAAATAATACTGCAGCTTTTATAATCTGTAAGCTAAAAATTTTTACTTTACATTCAAAAAAAATCCGCCATAATTTCAGACAGAGAGGTTATATTTTGCGATATAAAAAATTATATTTATTGACACTTCTAGACGGAACCAAAGGTTATTACTGGTATTTTAATCATAGGACCTTTAAGTTTATTTGTTGTTTAGTTAAAGGTTTTTTAATAGCGATTGAGCGACAAGAAAACTAAAAATTGTAAATAATACGGGCCTAACGGCAGTTCATCGATAAAATATTTATAGAACTGGCTTCTTATATTTAGAGATTTAATTCAAGAAATGAATAATGTTTATATTGAGAACTTACCATTCATATTATAAGTGAAATTCAGAAAACAAACAAACACTTTTTATTTCTAATTTCTATTTTTTTTTTCTGTTCTTTCTTTTAGCCTGAAAGTTCGTTCAGAAACGAAAACAACAAACAACCAACCAACCCGTATATTTTTGAAAAAAAAAAAAAGATTATTTTTTATTGGTCTTTTTTAGTAAATAACTTTGAAGCTTACTTAGTGCATAAAATTAGTTAAATAAATGCATAAGATAAAAAAGATAATACAAATCTAGTCAGACAAACAGACAAAAGATAAATTCTCGGGATGAGTAAAAGTGTCGGTGTTTGCCTTAGATTATGTTACGATAAGGTGTTTGCCAAGCCAACACAGGTTTGTGTGTTGTGTTTAAAACTTAGAGTTTAAAAGCGTGGAGCACAGAACCTAGGAGTAATAATTACTTGGCGTGTAGTTGGTCATGTCATGCATGCGCAAGTGCACATGCGCGAACTTTTCCCCACTCTGTCGAACCAGTGTCAAGAAGTTTGCCGGCCATTTAATTCAATGATGGAGACCATATTAGACCTTCGCCCTACATGAGCAGGCTAATTTTTAAAAGGCAGAACTAATTTTTAAGAAGATATTGTATACCGTGTATATTTTCTACTGAGAACGCCTCGACTCGATAGTGGTTTATCCGGGCCGGGTGGTTTATGTACGGTCAACAGCACATCACGGTAAACACTTGCAGTTCGATAATAGCACTTATGCCCCCGACATAAGAGTGCTACAAAGTCCGAGATCTCAGCCCGGTACATAAACCACCCGGCCCGGAACCAGCTCGGGTTTGTGATCACCAACCCTGGCAAGCGTGGTGATTAAGCCAGTGCTCATCATTGTAACGATAACTGGATTTCAATGAAGGAGGCCTTGGCCCAGCCCCAGCAGTGGGACCTTAATAGTCTGATACTTTACTTTACCCTTTCTAGGTACGGATGGCAGGTACCTAAGTAATCTGTCACACACAATACAATAAAATTCTCAAAATTGAAAGATAACTCTATTGCAAGTACATAAAGCTGAAAATTGGTTGTAGAAAGACAGATCTGTCTAGTCTGATGTGTGCTGTCGACTGTACTACGTCGGGATCTTGGCTACTAGTTCTGGAGGCGAAATCAAACAGCTAGCGTGTCGGTCTATGTGCCTTGCCTCGTTACGACCACCAAGGCGACGACGCCGGCCAAGCATTTAAGCAGTTAATATTGAAATGTCAAAATTGGCGAACGTCGCCAAGTGAAATGGGTCCCATACATTTAAATAATAACTTTTTTTATACTAGGTCAGTTGGCAGACAGACACGCAGCCCACCTGATGGTAAGCGGCCACTGCGGCCTAATCCACTGAGGGACATTTCGCCTGGAAGCGTCGCCTTATGTGCTGCCAGACTTTAGGCTCATCTGATCTTCGAGCCTCTCATTGCAAGTGTACTGGCTCCCACTTTAATATTGCCGGAAGACAGCCAGAACTGTTATGGCGGCAGATTTCACACTGTTTGGACACAGTAGCCGACGACGATTATATTATTAGGGATTTTTAGTTAGTAAAACACCATAATAATTATGCAATATTAGATATTTATTTTATTTATTAATATGCCACATTCAGATCTTTGGTAAGTACTTATTATATGCACCAGGATGATAAAACTTAATTACTACATAAGTTTAGCCAATGTTAAAAATAAAACAAATTTCTTAACCACTATAAAATGATACAAAATAGATAGTTCCTATAGATATCTAAACATATAAAAGGCAAAAATTGCCTTATTATTTTATCCAAATAATATTGGATTTAAAACAATATCACAGTAAAATATAATAAAAAATATTACAGTCATATTAAATCACTTGAGTATATTTTCCTATACTTTATGTAAATGCAAAAGTTCAGTTCTAAGTATATTATAATAACGATGCTTATGTATTACTATTTCGTATTTTCCATTGAAGTATGCTATTATTTATTTCAGAAGTGAATATTGTAATTTATTATTATTCTATGGGGGTAGGGGGACACTCAAAAGTGCCCTATTAGAAATATAATTTATGATAATTATAATAATTATGTACTTGGATCCATTATTAAACATGCCATGCCTTTTATTATTATTGAATTAGGCCAAACCTATATGTATAAGTAGTTGCCATAACTTTACTGAACAATACGCCATCTTGAAGGCTTCTCGCAACTTCCAGAGTCCGGGCACAGTCTATTAAAGGTTGTTGAACTTTTGAAGCCCAAGATTTCTCGCTCCTCCTGTATACGGAATGTAAATGTGCTATCATGTGTTCCAATAAAATATGTAGCATGGGCACAGATAATCTGGTCTATAATTGCGATTCCACCGTCCTTGTACTTTTTCAAATCAGCCTCCGATGGCTCATAATCGTACACTTTGTATTCCATTTCCTTGAGTTTCTTCTTTAATTCTTTTAGCTCAGAATGTGAGGCATCAGTTGCAATGAAGATGTTTTTAATATGTTCTTTCGCAGCTGCCTCATGTATTTGTTTTGCTGTTCCCTCAATCGATGGCACATCTCCTGGTCTGCTGTAAGCAAAATCTCCTCGCCTCCAGTGTACGCTCAGATATGTTGGGTCCAGTTTCTTTATTATAAACCGTTTTGCAGCTAGCACAAGTTGTGTATTATACTTCATGCTCTTACGACATTCCCAGTACGATTTAGAACCGTAACTATCATGTAAAGGTATTTCAGCATGCATGAACATAACAATTCCATCAGAGGGATGTAATAATATCAATTCCCATAGCTTTGATATCTTGCCTTGAAATTTAACGCAGACAACTTCCTTTGCAGTTATGTTATTGTAACCAAAATAATTCCCCTCGTAATCACAATCAGCTGTTAACTGCCATTTTTCTTCAAACACACCATTTTCAAATGGATTTTCGAAATTCTGTAATACGTACAAAGTATCAATGTGAATCGGCTTTTTATTGTTTTTCTCGAATGCTTCATACATTTCTATTACAGGGTATGCCTGAAGCGACTTGAGATCGAAGAATTCACTCCAAAACATTGGGTCGGAGTCTGACTTGGTTGTTTTCCAATGGTATAGCTTGTTCCATGGAGGGAGTACCAGTTGCCATTCAGTTCTTCCGTTCATGTGAGCTTCAGCCAGCATTATAGCAAACCTCATGTAAACATCTCGACGTAAATTGAATCCTTCTGATGGATTTACATCGTATAATATCATTTTGTGGCGCATATTACTACTTTCTTCCTTGCTTAGACAGTATCTCGAACTGGTATCGCATTGTGAAGCAGTTCCCTCATGTAGTAAGCTTGTTTTCGCGTGTTGGTTCTTTTCCGCTGATGTGGACAGCAAGTTAATAAGGAAAAGATTGAGGAAAATCATTTTCACGGATTAAATTGCAATGAAAGAACCGGCTAAAGAAATAGGTCACCGGAATACAGTAGGTATTGATTGCTCAGTGTATTGATTTTGTTTTGGAAAATTGACGTTTCCACTTTTTTAATTTTTGAAGGGCATTAAATTTCTGAACGAAAATCCGACTGTCATTACTTTTTTTAGTTGGATTTCGTATAAATGGCAACACTTAATTCTGATGTCATCTTGAAAGCTGTCGCTGAAGTGTGTATTGGACATCGAAAATCAATTATAAATCGCGAAAAATACATTGATTTCAGCTTATTTCAGCAATAATGGAGCTCAACGACGTCATAGTTAACCAACCCGTCGTTATAGACAACGTAAATATTACATACAACCACATAATGCACGATTTTTCAGTCTTGTTGGCACACCTACGTTTTGTTGAAAAAATCAATTCAATTTTCCATTATAATAGTAAAATAACCAGGTCAGACGCCCTTTGAAATGTGCGTACACGTACTAATACGCTACTATTCATCATATCGTGGTTTATTTGTAAACAGATTTGATTTTGAAATGAGTCATGATTTGACATCGTTGTATAAATTGTGATTTTTGGTTTATAAGTTTGCCGGCTTTCTCAGGGTTCTGGAGTCATCAAGGCAGGCTTTGCTGGAGACCAGATCCCAAAATGCAGATTTCCGAACTAGTAAGTATTTTTCTCACATAAAACTGCATTATATTCTTTATTGGGGTTTAATACCTAAATCTCAATATTTGAAGACAATGCTACTTTGTGAATAAGACAATGGAATACAAAGGATGAATGAGATTAGTTTCCTTGACGAAAATAATGTTTCTAATTTATAATTTATTGAAAATATTAAACTTAGAATTGTATTTTCTAATGTGATTTCTGAAGAGTCTGGGTGTTGGTTGAGTGTTTTTACTTTAGAATGTGCTGGCCGATTGTTGGCAAAACCATTTGGCCAGTGAAACGTGGGTGTATTTTTGTGTTAAGTGTTTAAGGTGGTAGCAAAAAAAATATTTATTGTCTTAAAACCTTAAGTCTAGGAATGCCTGCCACTGTAGTATACTTTTTTTTTGGAGGAGAATGTGTTTATGCACTGTAACCACAGGCTTAGACCTGCGGCCGTGTGTGGGACTCGAGATTAAAGTGTCCACTACCAACTAAACTCCCCTGGTTCCCCTTCACACCCGATTGGGACGAGCCGGTGCCAGCCTTGAGACTATTGACCAGCCCATCCACTGTAGTACACCTAGATAGTAGTAGATTTGTTATACAACTCTGTGAATAGCATGCAGAGATATTTAATCTGATTATTATGCAGGGTTGGCAATTATCAAGATAATTATTTTCTCTGATAATTATCCAACTCACATATCAAATAAAATTATATAAATTAAAGGTATTTTTGTTTTTTTACTGCTATTTTTAGTTTTAATGCAGTCAAACTTTCTTGGATTAAGTTTTCTAGGCATACATAACATGTTTTTCTTTATTTAGTTTCGCAGCGCACAATCTTTATAAATAAATAAATAAAAAGCCTTTATTTGCCAACTAAGGTACAGGTAAAACTAGTTACAATAAATATTTGATTTCTTTTTATTTAGGTATTAGTTGACCCTCTATTTTGAGTAAAGGCCTCCTCCAGCCCTTTCCAGGTAGCCCTGTCCTCTCCCCTAATCATCCAATTGTTTCCTGCTACTGCGGAGATGTCGTCGGCCCAACGTTTGAGAGGCCGGCCCACGTTTCTCTTTCCTATTGGACCTTTCCACTTTGTGACTCTGATGGACCATCTGTCATCAGTCATACGAGAGATGTGGCCAGCCCATCGCCACTTCAGTTTAAGGGAGTGGATGAGTGCATCTGTCAGTTTGGTTTTTTGCCTTATAATGTCACTTTTTATTTTATGTATTTTCCTCACTTTCATGATGCTCCTCTCCATTGCTCTCTGTGTTGTTTTTATTTTATTTTTAGTTTTATTTGTGTAGACCCATGTCTGGCAGCCATACAATAGACTTGGCAGTAAGCAGGTCTCCATTACCACTTTTTTTGCTTTTAAACTGTAGCTACCTTTCAGAATTTCTTTTAGAGACCAAAATTTCTTCCATGCTATGTTTACTCTTCTTTGCACTTCTTCGTCCTCTCCGGTGCCCATGAGGGTCACCTGCTTTCCAAGGTAGACATAACTTTCTACATATTCTATGGCCTTTCCTTTAACGATGATGGGCTGCTGAAGACCATTTGTCATAATTTTGGTTTTGCTTGTATTCATTTCTAGACCTACTCTGGTGCTTTCAACAGCCAAATCATTCATCATAGTCTGTAGTTCGTTGGCTGTTTCTGCAAATATAGCTATGTCATCCGCGAATCTTAGATGGCTCAAATAGTTGTTGTCAACTATAATGCCTTTATGTTTCCAATTTATATTGTTGAATATGCGTTCTAAAACAACGATAAATAGTTTTGGTGAGATTGGGTCTCCCTGTCGAGCTCCCCGTTCGATTCTGAACTCCCTGCCCTTTCTTTCCAGTTTTATTTGACTTGTGCTGTTTGTGTAAATATATCTTAGTATGTTTATATATTTCGCGTTAATGCCAAGTAATTTTAAGGCGTTCCAGATTGAGATGTGGCTTATGCTATCAAAAGCTTTGCTATAATCGACAAAGGCAATGTACAGTGGTTTATTAAATTCTTTGTATTTCTCTATAACTAGTGATAGCACGTGAATATGGTCAGTTGTACTGAATCCCGAACGGAAGCCTGCCTGTTCTACAGGTTGTGCTTCATCAATAATTTTTGTAAGCCTTTTCAGTATTACCGATGAGAAGAGCTTGTACATATTAGTTAAAAGACTAATTGGTCTGTAGTTTCCTATATCCAATGGGTTACCTTTTTTATAGATCAGTATGATGTCAGAGTTACACCATTGTTGCGGTACACGTTCTGTTTCCAGTACTAGATTAAATAGTCTTGTGATGTAAGTGGCAAGAGACAATTTTCCAGCCTTTAAGGCTTCGTTTGAGATTCCGTCTGGACCGGGGTTTTTCTCTGATTTAAGCTGTTGTATAGCCTCTAATACTTCCTGTTCTTTTATTTCTTCCACGACACTGTCTTCTGGTTCGTTCAAATATAAATCTTCATTTTGATCGTCGTGACTTTTTTTGTAAAGATTTTCGTAGAAGTTAGTTGCTACATTTATTATTTCTTCCCTTGAGTTTGTTGTTTGTGTATTGTGTGCGAGTTTTTCGATCCATATTTTGTGTTGGTTTAGTTCTTTGTATGCTCTTTTGGTACTTCTGAATTTAGTTAAGTTCTGAGATATTATGTTATGTCTGTGTTGTCTATAGTCATTTTCGATGGATTTTCTTGTTTCTTTGTAGATTTTTGATAATTCATTTTTTGCCAATCGGTCTCTGTTCTTTGTGTTTATTAATTCTGTACGCCTTTTTATAAGCTCTTCAGTATTTTTGCTGAATACTTTGTGTTTACTTTTTCTCTTGTTGTTAATAGTTGACAGGCTGTTTTTAATTGCTTTTTCTAAAGTGTTGTAGAAGACTTGGACATCGCTGTGTTCTTTTATCTTATCATTAAGTTGTTGGTCTAGTGATTTAAGATAATTTTTTATATCTTCTTCAGTGTTCGGTCTTATTGGTGGCGGTTTAAAGCTTTTTCTGCTTTGCTTTGTGTTTCTGAGTAGAAGTGTTGCCCGGACTAATCTGTGATCAGACGGGAATTTTATGTTATTCAAAATTTCTATTTTGCTAATAATATCTCTCTTGTTTGTCATTATAAAATCTATTTCGTTTTTCACCTTTTGATTTGGAGATATCCATGTCCATTTTTTGTGTTCTTTTTTTCCAAAAAAGGTATTCATTATCGAGAATTTGTGTTCGTAAGCAAAATTTATTAAAAGTTCACCTCTTTCGTTTCTTTGGCCAATTCCGTATTTACCCATTATTAGACCTTCCTCTTTTTTCGGGTGCCCTATTTTTGCATTGAAATCGCCGATTATGAGAATGAGACCCTTACTGTTGGCTATTTCAAGACCCTTTTGAACGTCATTATAGAAGGCCTGTATATCTTCTTCACTTGAGTTCTCAGTGGGTGCATAGACTTGTATAATTGAGACATATAATCTGTCGACTTTAAGTTGTAGTACTGCTACTCTCTCAGAGATTCCTGTCAGGTTGATAATATTCGTTTTTAGTGTTTTGTTAATTATGAAGCCTACACCATAGAGTCCTTTTGTTTCTCCCTTGTAGAAGAAAATGTAATCTTGGTGTTCCTCTATGTTGCTGCCCATTTTTCTCACTTCAGATAGACCGAGAATGTCACAATTAACATTTTTGAGAGCATGTGCTAGTTCCAACTGTCTTTCAGTTGTTGCAAGAGATCTTACGTTGTATGTGCCAATCTTTAGTGATCGTGTCCTCTTTGGGTTATCCGAAGAATTGTTGTGTTTAAATTTAGTGGCTGGGGAGTGTTGTTCTACAATCCGACGATGACTAGTCGCATTGATCGAATTTTCTTCCTTGTCGTTGTTCTGCCTGAGCATTGAATTAGTATTAATTGCTGGAGGGTGTTGGTCGTCTTCCCCCACGGTGACCAACCGGCTTGGGGTGGTTTTTTCAAAAGTTGTTGTGTATAATGTTATGGTATTTGTTTTGGTTTGATTTCGTGTGCCGGTGGTCGTTATTAGTTTTTTTGGGGCTCAGAAAATGAAGATGTTCTTCCACGTTCAACGTAACTAAGAATTCCGGGTTTTATTATTTCATTTGTTACTCCTTTGGTGTGGGTAGATTTTTGATTGTCTTAGATTGGAAAAAAGGAAATATAGCATACATCAATTACGACAAACTAGTCGTGAAGAAACCAACAGATAAATCTAGAGATAAAAGGAAAAGAGAAGAGTCGGGCTCACCTAAATCGCAAAACCCAAAAAAAGCGCACAATCTTTATTTTACGAAAAAAATAACAGTGAGAGGGGAATTCCCCTGAAGATGAATACCATTTGGCGTTCGTTTGAATGCATGTTTAATATTGTTAGGAAAAAACATGCGTTTGGATTTGGATTTAAATTATTTTGTTTTGTTTGTAAAATAACAGTTACTCGTTATTACCAACGATAATTATCAATACGTTATTATCTTGATAATTATCAACGATAATTATCATGATAATTATCCAGTCCAACCCTGTTATTATGTGCTTCAGTATTGGCCGGCCCAAACACATCCGAGTCATGGCTGGAGCCCTAGAAGGAGAGCTGTTCGTCGGCCCTCGGGCTGAAGAGCACAGGGGCCTGCTTAGCATCAAATACCCAATGGAACACGGAATCGTTACCGATTGGAACGATATGGAGCGAGTCTGGAATTATATTTATAGTAAGGTGAGAGAGTATTGTTATTATGGCGTTGGTGTCATTTAGGTCGTAATGTTATTTTTTTTTACAATGTTTACTTTAGCAACCTCCTTACCTTATGGAGGTGGTCTACTCCATACTTTTACTATTATGCTTGTAGTACATTTAGTTTCTAACATTTTGTGATCAGTGCGTAAAAGAGAGAATCTATCAGTCTTCCTGTTTTGTCTCCTTATCACCTAAACGCTTTTTTGAAAAAAAAAATACAGAATGGCAGACCCTTATGAAAGCTGGCCCCATACAAAAATCTTAATAGAATTTAGAATGAATCTTGCAAAACTCTTTTACCATGTATTTAATACATGGTAAAAAGAAACATTATAATCTTGTTGCTGATGTAAAAATTATTAAATAAAAAAATATAAATACTTTATTTCAGATTTTTACATCCATATGATTATTAGTAACAATGTTTCTTATAAATTATGTTAGTTATTGTTAGTCAATATTATCTGCCTCCGTGGTACAGTGGTTAGAGCGTTTGGCTCTAAAACCCGGAGGTCGTGGGTTCGATTCCCGCGGGGAACATCACTTTGTGTGATTGTTTCCAGTTTGGTTAGGACATTGCAGGCTTGAATCACGTGAATGTCTGAAAAGAGTGATGATTCCGTGCTTCGGAAGGCACGTTAAGCCGTTGGTCCCGACTATGTTCCAAGTAGGTCTGGTTTCCCTTGTAGGGTCACGGAGGTCAGATGGCAATCGCTCCATTGTAATAACCAGGCTTGTCAAATCTGGGATCGTCAAAGTCAAAGTCAAAGTTTTTATTGCATAACATGTGGTTACAATGTTGACATAATTATAAAAGTTCCAGGACATGCAACCCTGTTAGGGCATAACAATATACAAAGACAATTTTACACACTTAAATTAACTTAACAATTTATCTTAACAAACAAAAATTCTCTAGCTCACTTGTAGGCGAAATATTCTTTTAGGTCATAAAAACAATTATCTAACAAAAATTTTTTTAGTTTTGATGTGAATTCGTTTGTGTTTTCTAAACATTGTATCGGTTTAGGGATATTATTATATATTTTTATAGCATTTACCTGAGGTCCGGTTTCATGGATTTTTAGTTTTGAGCAAGGAAGAGCCAATTTATTCCTTTGTCTTAGATTGTCAGGTCTAGAGTAAATTGGGAAAAGATGTATGTTTTTCCTAACAAATTTGCATATCTCTAGTATATATATATAGACGTAAGTGTTAGGATTTTTAACCGAATGAAGTAGGGCCTACAACTAGTCATTCCGTCTATATTGGCGAGGATTCTAATACATCTTTTTTGTTTTATGAAGAGATTATGCACTTCGGTACTATTACCCCACAATACTATTCCATATGTTAACCAGGAGTTTGCATATGCATAATATGCCATTTTCGCTGTCTCCAAGTTTGTGACCTTCTTTAAATGGTTTAAGGCGTATGAAAAGCCTTTTTTTTTTTTTTTTTTTTTTTCTTCCGGAGGAGAATGCGTTTATGCACCTTAACCGCAGGCTAACGAGTGGGACTCGGGACCCAAGCGTCCCACTACCCACTAAACTCCCCCGGTTCCCCTTTCACCCGTAGAGGACGAGCCGGTGCCCGCTCTGTGTCGATTGACCAGCCCATCCCCGGGTACCCCAGCCTGGTGCAGTGGGCCAGGGTTTGCGCCTTAGGAGGACCACCCGAGAAACGAGGTGATCCCCAGACTTGGCTTGGACGACCTGTGCAATGCGTACGCTGGGGGGCTACCCCCGCACGCAGGTCATCCGCAGGCTAGAGGAGACGCCTGTGAGCACGCCTTCTCAGGCCCGGCCGTCTACGCCGGAGGGGAGCGGCATGAGGATCCTGCTCCCGTTCCCTCTCCGCTACCTCCTTCTGCGACATGACTGCCTCGCAGAAGGAGGCGGCCGCCTCCCACGCTCTTTTGCTGGCAACCATGGCCTGGACCATAGTTGCCAACGAGAGGTGTCCACCGCCTAGCGCTGCGAGGAGTTCGCGCCGCTCGTTTTGCCAGGCCGGGCACTCAACTAGTGTGTGCTCGGCCGTGTCATCGAGAGAACCGC
Organism: Mecyna flavalis; assembly: GCA_949319885.1. Lineage (NCBI taxonomy): Eukaryota > Metazoa > Arthropoda > Insecta > Lepidoptera > Crambidae > Mecyna > Mecyna flavalis. Next base: position 1,724,978 of record OX439422.1, read on the forward strand.
AATGGTGGCATTGCGGCGATTCCTCCCGACGGGGTACACGGTGCAGGTAATGACCAAAAACGCCGTGTCCGGTCAACATCTGCACTAGACGATAGCTGAGGCAGCCATGCTGGCGCTCCAACCAATCCCTCCACACCGGACGAATCGCCTCGATCGTCCGGTGGCCGGCACTCGGGGCATCAAGAGCATCTGCCCATCTGGCCAGGGCCTCCTCCCTGGCTTGGATACGACCCAGCGCCACCTCCTCCAGGCTGGGTCGCTCCCCCCGCAACCTCGCATTTACCCGAACTCGATGCACCTGGGCCAGAACCAGGGCATCGAGCTCCCACGGGATCACTCCTGCTAGAAGGCAGGCCGCTCCGTGGCTGACCGTGCGGTATGCCCTCACGGCCCGGGTCGCAAATCGCAATGACCCTCTGCGGTTGCCGCAAGAGGGCCTTTAGCCGGGGGGACAGCTTCTCCGCCCACACAGGGGCTCCATACAGTGCCATCGACCTCACCACACCATGGTAGAGGCGACGGCACTTCGGTCCTGGGCCTCCCACATTAGGGAGGACCCGTCCAAGGGCTGCGGCGGCGGCGCACAGCCGAGGAGCGAGGAGCTTAAAGTGCTCCTCGAAACTCCAACGGGGGTCCAAGGTTAGGCCGAGATATTTCATGTGCATCTCGACAGGAACTCGGACCCCCTCTAAATGGACATGGAGCCCCTGTGGGATCCTGCAGCGTGAGGCACGGAATGGCATGGCCTTGGTTTTTTCCAATGCTACTTTCAGCCCCAGCATGCGGATGCGCCGGACGACCATTGTTGTGCCGACCGACGCGAGCTGGACCGCATCATCCCAGCTTGTTGCTCTCGCCGCGACCAATGTGTCGTCTGCAAAGCAAACGACTTCCATCCGCGGCAAGAGCAACCCGCGCAGGACCCAATTGTACCCCAGGTTCCAGAGGAGTGGACCGAGGACGGAACCCTGGGGTACACCCGCCGCCATTGGCCACTCTTGGACGCGGCCTTCCGCGTCCTCGTATAGGACCACCCTACCCCTCAGGTAATCTGCGACAAGGGCGCGGAGGTAGAGGGGCACCTGGTGGAACACAAGTGCCGCCTCTATGCACTCGTAGGGGATGCTGTTAAACGCGTTCGCGATGTCCAGTGACACCGCGATTACAGCATCCCCCTGTGCTGTGGCCGCTTCCGACCACTCTTTGAGGCGGCCCACCGCGTCCATTGTGGACCGGCCGGTCCGGAAACCATATTGGCATTCCGCCAAATCAGGCCCCTGGCTTTCGAGGTGTTCCAGGATGCGGGAAGCGAGAATCTTTTCGAAAAATTTCCCAGCTTCATCTAGGAGCACTACCGGCCTGTAGCCCGACGGGGAGTCGGCAGGTCGGCCATCCTTTCTTAAAAGGCAGAGCCGTCCCGCCTTCCACCTCTTTGGGAAGTGACAAGTGGCGATGCTGGTATTCAGCACCGCGCGAAATCGCTCCTCCAATGGTCCCGTCGCCAAAGCTAACACTTTGGATGGGACCCCATCCGGCCCTGGAGCCTTGTTCTTGGCTAGGAGCCGCCGTTTCCCGGCCTCGAACTCCTCGTCCGTGACCGGGGGTCCTTCAGACCACACATCGGGGATCGCACCTTCACAAGCGGGCATTCTGGGAGGGGAGAATGGTCCTGGATTTGGAAACAAAGTCTCCAGAACCCTCTTTAAGAGATCAGGCTCCATAGCCGATGTGGGGCAGGGCCCTCCTAGGAATTTCCCTCGTACCATTCGATAAGGCCTCCCCCAGGGGTCACGATCGAGGAGGGCTAAGAATTCCTCCTCGGCAACACCCTTGGACCTGCTGATTTCCACGCGCAAAGCCCTTTGAGCCTCCCTGAATACCCTACGTAATTCGTCCTCTTCACCGGGTGCTCTGTGCGTGCGCCTCCGACAACGCTGCAGAGCTCGTCTGGCAGTGAGAGTGGTAGCACGTAGGCGTGAAATCTCCTGCGTCCACCAGTATACTGCCTTAGGTTGAGGATATCCCTTTGATCTCGGCATGGCGGCATCGCAGACGACCTTCATATCGTCTGCAAAAAGGTTCGCCATGCCGTCTGCATCCCCGATCAGTTCTGCAGGAGGATCGGCCCACGATCGGAAGATTGCTGCTTCCTTAGCGACTTCAGGTTGGAGCTTCGGGAGCGACCATCTCTTGAAGCCTGAGGGAGCACCAGCAGAAGGGCCCAGCCGTACAGGAGCCCCCGGACCGCCCACGGAGATTCCAAATCGGACGTATCTATGGTCCGACAAAGTCTCCGTGTCAGCCATTACCCGCCAGTCCACGACACGTGCTGCTAGGTGGGAGGTGGCTAGGGTGACGTCAACAATTGACTCCCCATTCCACCTCACACACGTAGAGGTGTTTCCCCGATTTAGGACCTCGAGCCCTAGACAGAGCGCCCAGGACACGAGGTCCTCCCCGAATGCATTGTTCGACCGAGAGCCCCAGGTGGTGTACTTGGCGTTCAAATCCCCGCCAAGCAGGACCGGTTTTGGAGCCGCCCTCCGCACCACTCCTTCAACCACATCCAGGAATGTTTGGAATTCTGCACGGCGGCGGTTCGGTGAAAAGTAGACAGCAACCACCACAATGCCGCCCCAGTCCACGGCTACGTAGCCCGGTCCTCTTTCTCTCAAAACAAGAGGTGGCGCAGTGTTTGATGCCTTTCCCACTACCGCAGCCATTTTGTCCGTCGCACCAATCCACCTTCGTGATTCTGGGATATGATGGGGCTCCGACACCAAGGCCAAGTCCACGCCCCGTTCCACCATCTCTTGCCACAGTAAGTCCTGTGCTGCGCCGGAATGATTGACATTCGCTTGTATGAATTCCCCGATGGACCTATTCATTATTTGTTTCCATCGGGGTGACTTCCTCGGCGGCAGCGACATTGGAGGCCGTCTGCACTACAGTGTGGACGGGGTGTGCGCGTCCTTTTATGGGCGGTGAGTTGCAGCTGGGTCCCGCCATACGATGTGCCGATGGACAGTTTCTGTCCGCACACAATACACACTTATAAGGAGCTGCGCAACTCTTTGCAATGTGCCCCTCTTGACCACAACGGTAGCACAGGCGGCTACGGTCTTTGCTCGAGGGACATAGTTGCTGTGTGTGCCACTTTTCCAGGCACTTATGACAGCGCATTGGGCGCTGCTGTAGCACCTGGACTGACGCGGAGCACCAACCAATCACCAATCGACCCTCCGTAACCTTGGCCATTGCCTCCACGGGACAAGAAACTACTACTGAGCCCATTCTCATCGACCCTGTTGCGATAGCTCCCACGCGAAATAGACTAGGGCTGCACCCGGCCTTTGTCGCTAGGGCTTCTTTAATATCCTCAGTCGAAACTGAGTCATCAAGTCCCGAGATCCTGACATCCGCCGTTTTAGTGGGGCGCGTCACCTTAGCCTCTTCACTCAAAACTTGGCCAATTTGGGCCGCCAGACGATCCGCCTGAGCGACAGTGGCTTCCTTCGGAAGTTCCATCACGCAGGCCCCCGTCATTGATCTGCGGAACTTCCCTGGGCCGATGCCAAGTTCGGTTAGGTTGATACCGGCCTTTGCTTTTAGAATGGCCTGTCCGTAGGTGGTCCCCTTTGCCACTGCCTCTGGAGTCAGTTCGACCACAACTGCCAGAGCCTTTGGTGGCTTAGGCAACTTCAAAGTTGTTTTTGGGGGAGGTTTGGCGGCCTTCTTTTGCCCCCTCTTCTTTTTATTTCCTGTGACTACAGTCCAACCCTGGTCTTGTTCTAGAATCAGGGGTTGGACCTCATGAGAAGATCCCGCCATCTGCTCAACAGCCCTACTATCTTGTCTGGGTGCCTCAGAAGTCGTCTTTTTTGTGGTCTTCTTTTTTGGCAATGCTTTTTTAGGCATATTTGCCACAGATGCTAAGCTAGTAGGAACGACTGAGTTAGTCTTTACCACATCTTCATAGCGTGTTGGAACCGGCCCCGATGTCGGAGGTCGTGGTCGAGGGGTCGGAGCCACAGCAGGGGATGGCAGCGAAGCCACAGGCCGAACCTTGTTTTTGTCCGCCTGTAATGGTGGACGACGTATCTGAGCCGGCAGAAGTCTGCCGTCCGCCTCCAACCCATCTAAGCGAGCGCCGACCACTGCACCAATGTGAGTCATGAGCTCCCTCTGCATGGAAACTATGGCTTCTCCAAGATCCTGTCTTAGGACACTGATTGCTTCAGCAGTATCCTTATCTCCCGATGCTATCTGCTTCTCAGAGGCGGACTTTGCCACGTTTTCCTTTGCAGGGGCCTTTCTATTTGAATAGGCCCGACGAAGAGCCGCAACCTCTTTTTCGAGGGCCGATAGCTGGCCTCGCAAGCGCTTGTTGTCTGCATGTAGACGCCTTACGGCATCATCCTCATCCGTGGCGACAAAGGATCGAACTACTCTCATGAGGTCGCCATACAGAGCGTCCTTCACCTCCTGGATACAGGACCCCTTCAAACCATGGGACTTGACGAGAACCTGCTCGATTTTTGCAGCACCTTGCTCTGCCACCTTCCGCATCTCCTCCCGTGACATAGGCGGTGGGGTGGGAGTCTTTCCCTTCTTTGTTCGGCGGCCCTGACTCGGGGGTGCCTCTACACCTGACTCGGTTAAGGTCGACTCGTCAGAATCCGAGTCAGCCGGCCCTGCTTGGAGCTCTCTCCTAGCTTGGGAAAGCCCCACCGAGTGGTGGTATCCACCTCTCCCCTTCTTCGACCTTGGCACTTTGGGTGGTGCCATTACTGGACTTGTTGTCTCAGTTCGGTCTTCCAGATCGGTGACACTTCCGTCAATCGACCTTTTTGCTGCTCTTCGCCTTGAGGCCCTCGTTACTACACCAGAACCTAGTACGTTTAGGTTATCATGACCCCTCAAATACATCCTCTTTACAGTCTGGACCTCAGACTGCTCCGATCCGGACCAGTCCATAGCCCGTCGAACTTCCGAATCCATGGGTGACAGCGACCTGTCAGTCGACATGGTTCTCTAGTACCTTCGCTCCAAACCAACAAGTAAAACTCCAAAATCAGCACCAAAGTGAAGTAACCACAGCGTTTGTCCGCTCTAACCACAGTCCCGGGAGATACCTCGACCGGGCAGGGAGACGACGACAAGCACAAGCAGAAAACACGTTAGCACTGATGCAACTTCAGAAGATGCCCCACTTGACGCATACGCGCTCGGTCACCTGGGTGCCACTCCGTTACGGTGGTCACCTCAGGGTCCAGGGCGGACGACGAGGACGTGGCGTATGCGCTGCGAATCGCTCGTGGACGCTCTGAAAAACACTCTCAATTCGCATGTGGGGCCCGCCCCAGGCGTATGTAAAGCCTGCGAGTTTTCGAGAAATTTTCAATATGTGCTGTTTCCAGTTTACATGGGTATCTATAGTAATTCCTAGTAATGGAAATGATTCTACTTGTTCTATTTTATGGTTTTTAAATGTGTAATCTATAATTAATGGAGATTTTTGGTAGGGTCGGAACTGCATTATTTTGGTTTTTTCTAGATTTAAGAGCAAGTTGTGTTCATTTAACCACGACTCTATGCCCGACAAAGTATTATCTAAAAATGTATTCAACCCTATATTATTTGTACATGGGAATGTTACTGACAAGTCGTCCGCAAACAACACTCCCGTCGAGTCTAGTATCTTTGGTAGATCGTTAATGTAGATCAGGAACATTATGCATCCGAGTGCACTGCCCTGGGGGATTGATCCCTTAACGTGTGCTTTTGCTGATCTTACATTTAATATTTGTTCAGAATCTTTCTGACTATATCTGATTTCTACAAATTGGGTTCTGTTTTTTAGGTATGATGTAAACCATTTGTGTGCAACTCCCCTTACTCCTATATCAAAAAGTTTTCGCAGTAATATGCTATGTGAAACGTGGTCGTAGGCCTTGCTCATATCAAGCAAGATACCTATAGCATGTTTTTTGCTGTTTATTGTGTTAAGTATCTCTGATATATACTTGTAGACCGCGGTTGTCGTTGACCTATTTTTCCTATACCCATTTTGATGTTCGTAGTCGAAGCGGACCCTGAGCTCCATACTGAATGCAATGATGATTGTTAGTCAATATTATCATTCAAAGGCTTATTTTATTTGGCCAGTGATTGTGGCTATCCAGTGGCTTTGGATAGGACAATCCTGACGAGCAGTAAACGTCTTCAAAACGCTGTTGCCGCTGGCCCTCATGTGCCGCAAAAGGAACGAAGCTTTTTTGCGCATAATCGCATGGAAACCGTCCACCCGTGCGTCCGCGAACATACCTGAGGCGCTGCAGAATCGCGGCAGGCGCAACAGCGCTCTGAAGGCGTTAACAATTGTACATATTGCCCCTGTTCCCAGGACCAACTATCAACATTCTCAGAGGAGCACCCGGTGTTACTGACGGAGGCGCCGCTGAACCCGCGCCGCAACCGCGAGAAGGCGGCCGAGGTGTTCTTCGAGACGTTCAACGTGCCTGCGCTGTTTCTGTCCATGCAGGCTGTGCTGAGCTTGTAAGTAACTTTTAACTGATGAATAAACCACAGGTTTATATACAGCACACTTTTATGGGACTACCTAGCCTTCCACCTGCAGCTACACTCGCGTAGACTACACCCTGTAGAACACTTTAAAACCACCCTGGGAGGTAGACTTCAAATACCCTTTTTAGTGGAAACTAACTCATTCTGAACTCTGAAGCACCTCTGATGTGGTATAAAAATAATCCCCACTACAAAATTTTAAGGTTAAAGTTTAGACCCCATTTTAACCCCTTGGAGAGTGAATGTCCAAAACCCCTTCTTTTTGGGAACTTACGTGTTATGAAGAACCCCTAGAAAAAGTATCAAGCTTAAAGCTAAAGTAGATTTTGAGTTATCACTAAATACTTTTGTTGTGAAATATTACACAGTTAAAATCCTTCCCATATTTACATCACTAAAAATTAAAACATAAGCTTGCATTTAAAATAACATACAAAGCGTACAACTATTTCTGTACTTTTAGGTGTTTTTTTGTTTAGTGTGTTTTTTTTTGCTTACATTTGGACCAGAATTTAGTACATCTTTTCACCATTCCTCTCATTGTCTCCAGATACGCCACAGGCCGCACAACAGGCGTAGTCCTGGACTCCGGCGACGGGGTGACCCACGCGGTGCCCATCTACGAGGGCTTCGCGATGCCCCACAGCATCATGCGAGTGGACGTCGCCGGTAGAGACGTCACTAGGTACCTCAGGTGAGGGGCTAAACTTCAATCAATGTTTCCAGATAGTGAAATCCCTGTATAAAGATAGGTTATCGCTCTCCCCGAAGTGACAAAAAATAATGTATACTTATACTTTATCAACAAAAGTACATTAAGTGTTGTGTTAAGTGAGGAGAATGCGTTTATGCACCATAACCGCAGGTTAGCTAGACCTGCGGCCGTGTGTGGGACTCGGGACTGAAACGTCCATTACCCACTAAACTCCCCCGGTTTCCCCTTCACTCCCGATTGGGACGAGCCGGTGCCAGCTTTGTGGCTATTGACCAGCCCAGGGACGCTTCACCTGGAAGCGTCCCTTAATGTGCTGCCAGACTGTAGACTCATCTGATCTTCGAGCCTCTGATTGCAAGTGCATTGGCTCCCACATCAATATTTCCGGAACACAGCCAGAGCTGTTATGGCGGCAGATTTCACCTGTGGGGTGGTAGCTAGCCAGTCGGACTCTGAAAAAGCTCTACCACCAACCAGACCCAAGGCGGGAATCGAACCCACGAGCTCCGGTTTTTTTTAGCCGAGCGGCTTAGCCACTGTTCCACGGAGCCGGTTAAAAATATTAATTATAAATATTTATGTTATTATTAAATATTTAAAATACAATGGAGAATGTTAGCTAGTTTCGATTTTTATTTTTTAACTTTTCTTATAGTCCATATGAAATAAAAAAAGTGTGTATAAAAATTATTTCGATATGTCACTTAGTTCCCGAGATATTGAATTTTAAACGGCGCGAGTGTTGGCCGGCCGGAGCTCGTTGCGGTGACGTCACTTTACACCCTCTCACGCAGTACGTTGCGCGCTCCGGTACGGTTATTTCGTAGTGAACCGTACCGGAGCGCGCAACGTACTATGACCAGGGCCTGATTTACCCATAGGCTAATTAGGCTGCAGCCTAGGGCGCGAGGATTGAGGGGGGCGCTGAAATCGTGTCTTCGTATGCACTAATCTAGCATCATTGCATCTACCCTATTTATTTCAACTAGACAAAACATTAAAACTAAATGTGTGCTTGAGAGTCCCTAATTTTAACATTAAATTTTGAAATTCCCATACAAAATAATCTTCAATCTTCACGTAAACGCGCGTTTCTGTGAGGCGAATTCAACAAAAATCGCACCGCACACTCCTAAGCGCAGCAACAGCTCCTTAGCTTGCCGCGCGCAATGAGACCGGCTAATTTAACGGAGAAAGAGACAAATGTACTGAAATACGCCTGAGTGTAAGCGAGTAAAGTATATTCAGCTCAATTTGCGACCGAGCGACGCGGCACACACACGTCCGACGTCACCTTTTATTCCACTTATCCCACCCGGGTGGGAAGAGTGGAAAAAAAAAACACTTTTCCCACCCAGGTGGGATGGCTAGGTGGGATAAGTGGAATAGCCCACTTATTTTACCCTGAGTTTTACCCTTAAACGATTCAAAATTATATGGCCAAATCTGACGTTTACTGTGTTGTCAGCTTTTCATAAAATATAATTAGTGCTGTGATAAGTGAATGAACCAAAAAATTCGATTATCGTGGCAACCGTCGATTATCGACGATAAATTATTCGTATTGTTGTACTTTTTATAAATAGTTGATTTTTATTGACAACCTTCACTTTTATTTGGTTCTAATGAAATAATTATTACACAATTATTATCCCTACAACATAAAAGCACGAAAAGGGCTTTTGTATAATCTAATAATAATTACTTAATTACTATAATTTTCAAATAAATTATTAATCAGTTGCAAAAATGTTTCACTGTTTCAAATGTTTTCTCTAGAGTAAATATTTAAAAAACTCAAGTCGATTCAATGGCAATGGAAACTAAGTTGTCTATAGCCCTTAGGCCGCGTGGTCCGACCGGCTTGTCCGATCAATCGGACCACTATGTTTTTTATTTCCTGCTGGTTCGATTGATTGGACCATCAGGATTTTTCTAATCCTTGTAGTCCTACTATCGGACTAACGACATTTTAAAAGTTCATCTTGTCCGATCGCTCGAACCACGAGACTTTTAAAAATCCTCTTAGTCCGACCACACTTCTTCTATCTTTCCTACTGGTCCGATCGATTTCAAATTGTGAGACCATAGCGAATTTGTGAGTACAAACAACTTCAACAACAGTAAAGCAAACAAGAGTTGAGTTTGTGCTTTGTTTTCATTAGGTACGCTGGATTAGTACGACAATATGGGCCGGTTTCACCACCTCCTGTTAAGCAGATAGTTTATCTGACAGATTTTTGACATGATATTTTTGTGAAAAACTTGTTACAATATCGGACGGATCGGCTATTTGCCACTTATCAGAAAGTAGTGAAAATTTTGGTTCTGAATAATCATTACAATTTTTATGTTACGTAAATAAATAACTAGACGTAACTAACAAACTTACAAGATTTTCAAATAAAAAAAAATTGCAACTTCATATGGATTTTATGATCTTCCTTGTTATTAAAAAAATCCCAAAAAAAAAATGATTTAAAGAATTTTCCAGACGCATTTATAATTGTTATTAGTAGGATTAATTTAATTATAAAAAAAAAAACAAAAAAAAATCCTTTAAACCATCACTACTTTCTTTCTTATGTTTTTATAATATTAATTTGTTTTAAAAAAATACATGACTAAAAAAATTCTTTTTACTTTCTTTTGTCTTTATAATATTCATTTTAAATAAAAGAACAAATTTTTACTACTTGCTTTCTTTTGTTTTTACAATCTTCTGTTATTTCACGATCTTAAAATGAATTTAAAAAAAATAACGAAGACAAATATCGTTGCCCGATCAATCGATTTAACAGGAAAAAAAAACGACCTAATTGTTCGATCAATCGGTCTTTAAGGAAATGAATAGTCCCAGTAATTCGATAATCGGACCACGAGAACTTTAGAGTTCGATCAATCGAACCAACAGGAAATAAAAAACGATCGATCGGACAAGCCGATCGGACCACGCGGCATAAGGGGTCTATAGAAACTAAGCCAATACAAGTCATGCTGCCAAACACGAGATGGATTTGGTTTACTACTTGGTAGCCTGCAGTCACTTGTCATGGTTTTGGTCTTATAATGCGTGAGGTTGCAGATCGATTTGAAAACTTTTATAGGTAGTATGAACCATGTTAAAATTTTCATAATACTACTCTACTCAGTTCCTACTTTTAGACCCGTCCGAAACATACCTGGAGGGGGCGCGTCCTCATAATTAGCCTAGGGCGGTCAGAACTCTTAATCAGGGCCTGACTATGACCTGTGACGTCATCGTACTGCAGCGCCAGCATGGCCGACGCGCGGCGAACGGGATTTTTAAATGTCTATAAAATCTAAACTAATTGATATTTTGGCATGGAACAAAAAATAATGTGTTTATATTCACATAGGCTTTACTGTGACAAAGTTACAAGCTGTTTCGCATACCTAGTAACATTCTCCATTGAGTTAAAATAAAAGTTAAAATATTCTTAATTCATTTAAGCTGTCTGAAACAGTCTCTCATAAAATTTCTACTGAAATATTACAGAGTGATTTTTTTCAATCTCCAAAGTTTGACAATAGTTTTATCAATCTTCTAAAATCTATTGTATATCTTCTTTCAGACTCCTCCTCCGCAAAGAGGGGGTGAACCTACGAACCTCAGCCGAGTTGGAGATAGTGAAAGCTGTGAAAGAACGAGCCTGCTACCTGTCCCCTAATCCCCTAAAGGAGGAGACCCTGGACACGGAGCGAGCCCAGTACACCCTGCCTGATGGGACACAGCTAGAGGTAAGATAACCATCATCATTTCATCATTATATCATCATTTCAGCTGGAAGTCATATACTGTAGGCGATAGGCCTCCCCAAGTATCTTCAAAACCTATGACCTCTGCCTATGGCCTATGCCTTTGTCTGCCGCTGGACATAGGCCTCCCCCAAGAATGGTCCTGTGTTAATTACATCCGGTTATAGGCCTTGGGATAGGCCTATAACCACCGCTGGACATAGGCGTCCCCCAAGTATCTCTAAGTATCCAGCCAACTACATACGGTCATAGGCCTAAGTCCACTACTGGACACAGGCCGCTGGAGATAGTGAAAGCAGTGAAAGAACGAGCCTGCTACCTGTCCCCTAATCCCCTAAAAGAGGAGACCCTGGACACTGAGCGAGCCCAGTACACCCTGCCTGATGGGACGCAGCTAGAGGTGGGGTCACCATCATTATATCATCATTTTAGCTGGAAGTCATCTACTGAAGGCGATAGGCCTCCTAAGGATCTTCAAAACCTATGACCTCTGCCGATGGCTTATCCCTTTGTCTACTGCTGGACTTAGGACTCTACCAAGATTGATTCTGTGTCAATTACATCCGGTCATAGGAATTGAGACAGGACTATGTCCATTAAGTTAAGTAAGTCCATTGTCTAAGTAACTCCAAACCGTTCGGATTTGCACCACCATCATCATGTCCACTGCTGGGGACATAGGCCATCCGCAAGGAACTTAAAACGGATCAGTCCTGCTCCACCCGCATACAGTCATAGGCCTATGTCTACTGCTGTACATAGGCTTCCCCCAACGATCTCCAATCAGACGACCACTGGTAATTGATAATATCAGTATAGATAGAAATATATTAGATACCCAAATATTAGATAAAAATATAATAGGTCCCTCGCTGTCCGGGCGAGTGCACTCCCCGCCCGGACAGCGAGGGACGTGGGTTCGAGTCCCGCCTGATACCTGGACAAATTGAATTTTTTCTAATATATTTGTATTAATATTGCCATTAAGCAGGCAAAATGCTTTAAAAAAATTATAAAAAATCAGTATAGATTTCATTAATAACTTTACTTTTATTTGTTTTAGATCGGACCGGCCAGGTTTAGAGCACCGGAAGTTCTATTCAGACCTGATCTCATTGGTGAAGAGTGCGAAGGTAAGATATATCTTCTTCGATACGTAACGTAATTAGTATTATTTTTTAGTATGTTCTTATTTTTTTACTAGGTTTAAAGCTTTATAGTCGAGTCATTTTAATAGGCCACATTTGACAGTTCATTTTATGCAAAGGAAAATATACCTTATGCTAAAGAGATAAAACTCAAGAAAACAACATCAGTTCTTATTAATACAATTATTTATTAAGAAAATTAGACTACATGTAGCACTTTTCTTTGCATAAATGAACTGTCAAATGTGAATGAACTGTCAAATGTGACCTATTAACCTTTTCAACGCCAATGTCTGATATATCAGACAAACCATTTTCGTGCCCACCACGCCAATGTCTGATATATCAGACAAAAAAACATGATCAAGAAACGTTGTATTTTTACTTGCCTGAATGAGTTGAGTATAACCAAAATAATTTTTTGGAATTTTTTTTTTATTGGTCGTGGCGTGTGGGGCACCATTTTCGGAAAAAAGCGTGGCGGGGAAAGGGTTAAAGTGACTCGACTATAGTAAGCATTGAGTTACAAATACTACGTATAGAGAGGCTATACGGAACAAAAACTGTGTCGCAAAATGATGACTGGACTGACTGATGTATTTGCTACAGCGGATGTCGTCTAACCAAACTATAAAACTTGCAGCGCTAGATTGCTTACAGAGTATATTTTTCTGGCGACCAAAACATCGTAAGCGCCATGCAAAGCAAGGCGCTTACGCGTTTTGTTCGAAATGCCTATCTCATAGATCTTGAATGAGTTGTTGCCGTAACCATGGTAACGGCAACAAAGCATCGCGCAAAAATTTTGTTTTGCGGTGTCGGTTCTATACGCTCGTAATTGTAGTTCAATGATAGTAAGTATTATTAATACTATAATGTTGGTACATAACTAGCTGCCTATTGCGCCAAGGATCGTGGAATCGAATTCCATTCAGGACAAATATTTACGTAGCCGCCACTGCGGCCTATTCCACTAAGGGACACTTCACCAGGAAGCGTCGCTCAATATCTCTGGACATTTATTTATTTATTTAAGCTTCATTGCACAAATCAAGTACAAAGGCGGACTTAATGCCTCATGGCATTCTCTCCCACACATCTCATCATCATTGACATCTCTGGACATTATTCACACAGCGCCATCTAGCCCCAAACTAAGCATTAGCTTGTGCTATGGGTGCTAGACAACGGATAAACATTACTTACATACTTTTTTTGTAAATACATACATATAATACATAGAAACACCCAGACCGATACAAACAGACATGTTCATGCACACAAATGTTTGTACCGTGCGGGGATCGAACCCGCGACCTCTGGTGTAATAGCCGACTTCTCGACCATTACACCAAATGGCTCGTCCAAATATGCTGCCAGACTGTAGGCTCATCTGATCTATTATCTAATTTTTTATCTCCCTAGGCCTCCACGAAGTCCTAATGTTCGCGATCCAGAAGTCGGACATGGATCTCCGCAAGGTGCTGTACCAGAACATAGTGCTGAGTGGCGGGTCTACGCTGTTCCGCGGGTTTGGTGACCGGCTGCTCGCCGAGATACGACGGTTGGCACCGAAAGATATGAAGATTAGGGTATGTAGATTATTTATTATTATTATTTAAATGGCTATGAAGATTTTTGTATAGAGGCTGGCTTTTACTGGTCGGCCATTTTGTTTTTTTTCTTCTACAAAATGGCGTTTACTTTGAATTATTTCACAAATTAATGTCTAATATCATAACAAATATAAAATGTCATTAGATGTAAACAAAAGATATCAGCAATCTAAGATTTACATTTCATCTATTTTTTTTCAAAATAGCGCTCACTTTAATTTTTTTTTTTTTAATGAATACCTGATAACAATACTAACACAAAATATGGTCACGTTTTATAGATTTTAGAGTAAAATTTTCAAATATCTAAGCAACCCACTACCGATTTTGTTTTTAGTAATAACATCTATTTTACAGATCTCAGCCCCGCAAGAACGACTGTACTCCACATGGATAGGGGGTTCGATTCTCGCGTCTCTCGACACGTTCCGTAAGATGTGGGTGTCCAAGCGAGAGTACGACGAGGAAGGACACCGCGCGGTGCACCGCAAGACTTTCTAGATGTAGGAGGTATAGTGTGAGCGAGTTTAGTTGACGGATAGGATTATGTGGTTCAATCTAGAAACTGTAAGAAAGAAAAGAAAAAGAGTTTCTTATATGTACCAACATTGGATGCCCTTGATAGATTGCAGCGACGGGCATTGCGCATTATAGGTGATGAGGAGGTCGCCAAAACCCTCGAACCTCTTCAATTGCGAAGAGACGTTGGTTCACTAAGTGTATTCTACCGCCTCTATCATGGTGAATGCTCTGAGGAACTCTTCTCCCTTATACCTCCCTCTCCGTTCCGGCTTAGAACCACTCGCTCTAGCCAGCGTTGTCATCGCTTTACCGTGGAAAGTATTCCATCGCGTACAAAAAAGTTCGATGATTCTTTTCTTTGTCGAACCATAAAGAAGTGGAACTCTCTGCCGGCTCATGTATTTCCCCCTTCCTATGACATGAGCTCCTTTAAACGAAGCGTGAAGAAGCACCTTGTGAGCCAGTACTACGATGCCAACGGATAGAACACCACGGTGTTGCGTCCGTTGTCGTGGTAATTTGGGTTCCCCTTTTGCTTACCATCAGGCTAAGTGGAGCCAATGTACTGAGCTACTATAAAAAAAAAAAAAAAAAAAAAAATCTATAACTACTTGCGAGGGACATATTGAAACCCCAAATAGTTCATGCTTTCATATAACAAAATAAGTATAAACCAATAAAAACTCTGGTAAATATCTGTCAATAACCTTAGTCGAAATTATCCTGAAAATCCGCATAACGTGCGGGAACTCTTCCCTTCACAGTAGTTCAAGTACGACTCAAATTGTACTCGTGTACAATTTGAGTTTGGGGCGTAACCGGCTGGCTGGCACACGGGATTTTTAGGTAGTTCATGGATACCTTAATTATTAGGATTATTATTAGAGATGCAACGGATAGTTGTTTGGCCGGATACCGGATACCGGATATTCGGCCTGATCACCGGCCGAATATCCGGTATCCGGCCGCCGAATATTCGGCCGGCCAAACGATACCTACATTTTAGTTTGGCGGCGGGCGCGTCGTGCAGGTTTCAAGGGCTTGGAGGGTTTGGAGGGCCTATATGAGTTGTAGCGTAGAGGATTCAAATAGGAGTGAGGTGATTCGCCTCCAATGAAAAGAAGGGTTCATGAAACATTTTAGGATTGCTTTAACGAAGTCGCTCAAGATAATAGTCAAACCGAAGATACGACAAATAGTGCTATAGCCAACGAGCTTGACTTTTACTTAAAAATGGTCCGAGTTGATCGACAGAGTGACCCTTATGAATGGTAGGCAGCAAACGCCAATCAATTCCCAATATTGGTAAAATTTGCCCAAAATTATATCTGTCCTCACCATGTAGCAGAGTCAGGACTTGTTTATGAAAATAGGAGGAATCGTCTTTTACCCAAAAATGCAGAGAATCTCGTTTTTATTTACCACAATTTGCCGTTACTTAATTATGAATATTAAACTCTCTTTTTATCTATTTGGTCAAACTTATAAAACTTTATTTGTTGTTTAGGAATTAACATACGATACGCTACGATTGGTTGAATGGATACTAATGCTGATCATAGGATTTATTAACTACTTTAAATGAAACATTTTGATAAGTTTAAATTGTAGATACGTTAAATGTAATACGAATAATGAATTAATGATAATTTGTTGTTGTTTTCTTGTATACTAATCATTTTTCAAAGTTAAATACCAAACAGAATCACTATCCGGTATCCGGCCGGATAGTGCGCAACTATCCGGTATTCGGCCGGATAGTAAAATAATGGCCGGATAGGCCGGATACCGGATAGCAACCGGATATCCGTTGCATCTCTAATTATTATGCAAAAAATTAAGGATACATAAATCGGATTCTGAACACTCTCCTTAAATGTGTCCCTCGGGTTACCTAAACCTAACACACTGTATAAACTCACCGGCAATAAAACTTGGCCACTGGGCTTTTTTCATACAAACATGGTCACTTTAGCGTCTCATAGATAGAAAACTATTTGCAGCTGTGCAATGATTATTACGTCAATGGAGAGGCCAGACGCCCAATTGTCGAATCACAGTTTCAAAATTTGCCAAAAATCGCTCAATTTTCTCAAAAAGGAAAAACAATAAACCGAACTCAACGGTCCATACTACGCGATGTATCTATGAGACGCTAAAGTGACCATGTTTGTATGAAAAAAGCCCAGTGGCCAAGTTTATTGCCGGTGAGTGTATTATTTAAAAGCGAAATACCATTGACTAATTAACTTAAAATTTCAGCAACTATAACACCTATAAACTTGAAAGGGTTATGAAAGTCAGTCTCCTACCTACTGGTCCGCCATTTTGAATTTTTTTTTCAAAATGGCGTTACTTGAGATTCTTTCAAAATAACCTAATAACATAAAATTTTAGTATGCAAGAACCGGTAAAAGGTCACGTTTTAAAGATAATAAAGGAAAACAAAATAAATTAAAACTTTGGTTGTTTATATTATAGTTTTTATGTTTGTGTTGATGCTATCAATATTTGAAAGCATTTTAAGTAAACACTGTTTTGAGAAAAAAATAACAAAATGGCGGACCAGTAGGACGGCCAAAACCTTCATTTCCCTTTAATCAATTAGAATTAAACGAATATGAATTTCTACTGTTTTCTTTCACGTCCTATGCAATTTGTATAATAGTGGGAAACCTGTAATTAGCTGTACTTATAGTTATAAGTACTAGATTATGAACAAAGTAAGTAACGCAGTTGGTTTTCTAAATAAATAAAATAAAATAAAAAATTACTTCTAACTTTATCGAACTGCATTCTAACCGTCAGTTAAACTCGCCCAGTTGTATATTTAGTAATAAGTTGGAAGAATGGTGTAAGAGAGTACATAAAACATGTTTGTATGGAAGCTTGTTATTTTTCATTCCAAACAGCGTAGTCAGCTAAGGGCTCAGAGTGGGGCAGCCATGGGCTCAGGGTGGGGCAACCATGGGCTCAGAGTGGGGCAACCATGGGCTCGGGTTGGGGCAACCATGGGCTCAGGGTGGGACAGCCATGGGCTCAGAGTGGGGCAGCAGTCTGAAATAATATGTATAGCCTGACCAAGAAAATAAAAAACCTGCTCTGGAGACACCACATTAGCTATGGTTATAGCAACACTTGGTTGCTATGGTTATACTCACTAATAACTCAATATCCAATAGTGACAAGGCACGGTTGACAATTGACAGAATAATAATGAATGACATATTATTGTTTTTTTTTTTATTGTTGCCACTTGAAGAAATTAGTTCCAATATTTTTCCGCAGTATGTCAAGATTTTTTGTTTTAATGGTCGGGCTTTATATTGTAAGTGTTGTGTTGCGTTGCGTTCGCACTCGCACTAGAAGGCTTAACAATTGCCAAGCTGGATTGGCAGCCGTACTGAACGGCTTAAGACAAATGTATGAATAAAAAACATGCTTTGAAAGAGTTATAATGTTATTTATAAGTAGGTAGTACTATTCCATGCAACAAATTTATTAAAATATATAATATTACACTATAGCTCATTTGCTTCTATTACGAAGAAAAAATAAATAAAAACTTACAAAATAAATTAACCTGTTGGTCTAGTGGTTGTAACCGTGATCTCGGAGTTTAGGGTTCAATTCCTGGTCGGGAAAAACATGTTTTGGCTTTTTCTTAGCATTTTGATCGTTAAACCACAATTTTGACAAGGGTGGTGTTTAATAAAATCGTTATTAGTAACAGAGTCCGACTGGCTAGATATCCCCACAGGTAAAATCTGCCGCCATAACAGCTCTGGCTGTGTTCCGGCAGTATTAATGTGGGAGCCAGTACACTTGAAATAAGCTCGAAGATCAGAGCCTACAGTCTGGCAGCACATTGAGGGACGCTTCCTGGTGAAGTGTCCCTCAATGGAATAGGCCGCAGTGACCGCTTACCATCAGGTGGGCTGCGTGCCTGCCTTTTAGGGCCAGTTCCATAACTGTTGGATTAGTTACTGATAAAATATATCTATCAGATAATGGTGCTGTTTCTTTTGTTCGAGAATTAACAAAAGAGACAAAACTGATAACTGTCGTCTCAGTGTAGCGGGCGCAGGGCGGTGCCAGACAGTAACTGCTTAGTTACTGTTTGGCACTGAACTGTCTAAGGGCAGACGTGGCGCTTACCATCAGGTGTACGATCTGCTCGTCTTGTTACACATTGCAATAACAAGTTAAATCAAGAATTTTTCTGACAACTTTGAAACTGGGCCTTAGTCATTTAATATAGAAATATATTAGTATTATAAATATACAGGGTTATTTTTTAAAGCCTCGTTGGGTGACCCTAAGGTTCTAAGTTAAATTCTCGGGTCGAACAAAATTTATGAGTTTTTCGAACTTAGATCAATTTTGTGATCACTAAACTACATTTGGCAAGCGTGGTGACATTAGAAGGCTAATACTCTACTATAAAATGTATGTTTTAATCGCTTATAATTAAAACAGACTTGATCGCGAAATAAAAAAAGTCTGCAAATTATTTTGTGGTAGCCAATACACTTTTAATTAAGCGCTCTCTATAAGTTGAGTTTACGACGCTTCCTGGCTAATTGCCCCTTAATGGAATAGGCCGCAGTGGCCGCTTACCATCAGATAGGCTGCGTGCCTGCCTGCCAACTGATCTTGCATAACTCAACCGTAAAAAATAATAACGTCCTTTTGAAACTCGATCAAATGTTCCTTAAATAAAATAAAATAAATGTTTCTTTCTTTCTTTACTTTCTTCAAATGCTACCAAGTCATGACACCCTAAAAATTAAGACAAGATACAGGTACCGGCAAACTTTTTGAATATCGGTGGGGATTACGCAGAACACGAATTTTGACACACCTGCGCGCTATTGGTCAGAAGCATACCTCTGACCAATAGCGCGCGGGCGTTCGGGAGATTCGCGCGCGCTATTGGTCACGCGCAAGTGCACATGCGCGAACTTTCTCCGTCGACTGATGGTCAACAAGTTTACCTATAGCTATACAATATTGTACATCTCTTTCTAACGCACTATTTCGTGGGAAGGAAAGCAAGGATGAATATATAAAATTGCTTGCTATTTAAGCACGTTTTCTATCTAGGTTTTTAGGTTTTTTAGGATGAAATTATATAAAATTGCTTGCTATTTTAGCACGGTATCTAGGTTTTTATTCTTAACTTAATTGAGTAACACTAGAAAAAATTACCCTGTATATAAAATCATAATGTCGCTTCATCTATTTAAGTTTACAAAATGTGCATTATATTTTTAAGCTAGCTGAACCTTTGTATTTTAATATTTAAACATTGTTTATTTCTAATAAATTATTATTTTCGATATTTTGTTTTATTTACTCGTCTGTTTGTCTAGTTACTGCCGGTTCACTCATGTCTCCGTTTTATCGTGTACGTTTTTTTCCTCGATGGCGTATGTATTACTGTATACAGAATAAAAACGTACACGTTAAAACGGAACAGTAAAACGGAGACATGTTTTTAGGTGACATAGGTAAGTAAGGGGCCGTTCAAGTATTACGTAAGCACTATGGGGGGGTGGGGGGGTCTTTGTTTTGCTTATTTTGGATGACATGGGGGGCAGGGGGGTCTAGATGATGATTACGTCATCGGTAGTTATTTACTTTTTTACACCAATGGCAACCCTCACATTGCCTATGCTTGAAAACGAAACCCATTTTCGGGGATTCCGGCAAATAATGCATACGTTTAGGCACTTGCTTTAGAACCGATTAGGGGAATTACCGTGCGCTACTCAGTTGTCTAAATTTCTTCTATCAGTGTATTGTTTCGTTTGGATACTATAGCGAGTAGACGTATTGTAAGCATAGCAAAGCAAGTTTACATTTTAGTTAGAGCACCATGATGTGAGAAGACGTAGAAATTCCAAAATCGGATGAAAGTTAGCAGACTCACAACACTAAGCAGCAATCTAAGCAATCCAATGTCATCGAAAACTTAGAATCATGGATTCGGGTTTCATGGACTGAAGACTGTTAATTTTAATTTAATATGTGTACCAATCACAGAAATCTGAATAATTATTCCGATTTCTGTGGTACCAATGTTTAATATGTGTCCGTCCGGTGCTTTAATACTCTTTCGATCGAAAGAGCTATAGAGCAAAATCGGGGGTCTAATGTTCTTACAATCTCTCGGAAGAAGCCACCTGACGAAGCTGGCCACAGCAAGTGGAGAAGTTGTTGCCTCAAAGCCGGCAGTCCGATAGGAGATAGAGGACTTCTATGGCCGGTTATACGCTTCGCATGCATGTTGACCTGATCCCAAAAATGAGGACTCTAGAGCCACGTTAAATCGCCATTACACTGACGACCTGCCAGAAGTGAGCGTTGGCAAAATCGAGATTGCTCTTGGGCAGCTTAAAAATGGAAAAGCCCCTGGAGAGGACGGCGTTACTACAGAGCTGCTAAAGGCTGGAGGTAAACCCGTACTGAGGGAGCTCCAAAAGCTTTTTATCGCTGTCCTGTTCGAAGGGAGAACTACAAAGGCGTGGAGTAGGAGCGTGGTCGTCCTGTTCTTTAAAAAGGGTGACAAAAGCCTGTTGAAGAACTATCGACCCATTTCCCTTCGACCACGCTCCTACTCCACGCGAGTAGGAGCGTGGTCGTCCTGTTCTTTAAAAAGGGTGACAAAAGCCTGTTGAAGAACTATCGACCCATTTCCCTTCGACCACGCTCCTACTCCACGCGAGTAGGAGCGTGGTCGTCCTGTTCTTTAAAAAGGGTGACAAAAGCCTGTTGAAGAACTATCGACCCATTTCCCTTCTAAGCCACGTCTATAGAAGTGACAGTGGGCTGGCCATATCAGCCGCAGGACCGATAGCCGTTGAGGTAAACGGGTTCTAGAGTGGAGACCGCGTCTCGGTAAATAGTGTAGGACGCCCTCAGGCCAGGTGGAGCGATGATCTGCGCAAGATGGCTGGCAGGAGCTGGATGCGAGTGGCCGAGGATCGATCAGCGTGGCGAGCATTTGGAGAGGCCTATGTCCAGCAGTGGACTATCACAGGCTGATGATGATGATGATGATGATGTGTGTACCAAAACTTTAAAATAAGTTTGTTATGTTCGTAAGATTATAATATTTTTGTCCCTTACTCTATGTTGAATACTGTATCAGTAAAATCTAATCTCTATCCTAAATCTGTTTTCTTATTTATAAAATTTTAGTATAAAAAAAAATTATTATTGAAAAATGTTTACGTAAGCATAGGGGGAGGGGGTAAGAGCTTTGCTTACTTTTGCTGACAAGGGGGGTGGGGGGGTAAATAATTGCAATAAATCTGCTTACGTAATATTTGAACGGCCCCTAAGGTAAAAAAAAAACTTTTTATCATTTATTATAAAAACATTATTTATTAAATATTTTTTTACAACACTACATCTAAACACTAATCACAGATGTTTTCACATATAAACTTAAACAATATCTTAGCTTCTTTATTTCGGCTGAGGCGGCGTATAAGTGCTTGTACAGGTCCCGGCAAACATCTTGAAATGGGGATTGCGCAGAACAAGAAAGATGCCTGCGCGCTATTGGTCAGAAGCATACCTCTGACCTATTGAATAGAATAAGATTTATTTGATCCTTATCACAATCACATTGTACAATCAAAGACATCACCTCCGGTGCAATAACGTCACTTATGCATTTTTTGTCAAAATTTATCTGAATAATCAAACGTTGTTTCTCCAAGTGGCGGTTAGATTCGCGCCAAAACCATAACGACACTTCTTTGTTAATTTCTCATTATCAGATAAATTTTGACAAAAAATGCATAAGTGACGTTATTGCACCGGAGGTGCGTTACATTGTTATTACATTGTTGGTCATGCGCAAGTGCACATATGCGCGTTTTTTCTCCCACTCCATCGACCGATGTTCAAGAAGTTTGCCGGCACGTATACCTCATCCCTTAGCTTCTTTACTTCGGCTGAGGGGGTGTATAAGTGCTGATACCTAACCCCTTCTCCACCATTTTCTGGTCCACCCACTCCCTGATCTGATCCACGGCGGTGTACACCCCCGGCCTGCCTGCTACGCCCCAGGAGGTGATGCCGGCTTGGTAGTAGCGGTCGTCTTCAGTCTGGAAATTTATTACGAAGCTTAGAATAATATCTAATAGAAGGATAGCTAGGATGAGGCATAAACCGATCTACACTGACTCGACGATTAGGGTAAGCCCGCTTCCGTGACTCGCATAATCCTGTAATATTCTGGGCCTTCTACCGCTTTAACTGAGCATATTTTCAAGTATTTAAAGACAACGATATTATCGCCCAATAAAGCTTCTTTTCCCATGCAAAATTTCGTTGCAATCGCGCTAGCGAGATAGCAACAATTAAACTGAAATGTCATTTCTTGCCATAGTTCGACGTATCACAGAATTAAAGGAGTTCAATATACTTGCTTACACACATACATTACTTATTTTATGCTTTTTTTATACTACATCAGTAGGCAGACAGGCACACAGTCCACTTAACGGCCGATTCACACATGTCTCCGTTTTACTGTTCCGTTTTATCGTGTTCGTTTTTTTGTCGATGGCGTATGTAGTTGTATGAGCGACTTCACACATGGCACAGTATTCTGAAATAAATCAATCAATATCCTTTAAAAAAATATAAGCACGATAAAACGGAACAATAAAACGGAGACATGTGTGAACAGGCCGATGCTTCCTGGCCAAGTATCCCTCAATGGAATAGGCCGCTTTCTATCAGGTGGGCTGCGTGCCTGTCTCTTGAATGATCCTTACACAGGCAATGAACCTTGTACTTACTGGATACGAGCAGACTAACGGTGCACCACCATCTCCTTTGCAGACATCCGACCCCGCTACCCCTCCGGCGCAGGTCAAAGACGGGGGCAGAGTGTAGTCTTTGTTTATATTCGGTATCGCCAATATGGCCGCTTGACAGCTGTCACGACTTACGATCGGCAGCTCGACCTGTCAAATAATAATAATATGAGTAAACCTGCGCAGTCACATGTGGAGCCATTATCCAATTGGTCTGGTTCCTCTGTCAAGGGTTACGGAGGTCAAATGACAATCGCCTTGTAATACCTGCTACCTGCCCCATAACCTGCCCCCATAGACAAGCGGCATTTATGACGTTCGTTATAGCTCAATTTGCGATAGCGAATGTCAAATCCCATACTTTCAACACGTGACTTTTCTATGGCATCTGTCAAATCCATACAATTTAAAATTAGCGAATTTCGCTATCGCTGTCAAAATGTTACTTTGACATTCGCTATGGCAAATTGAGCTATAACGAACGTCATAAATGCCGCTTGTCTAGGGGGGTACAATATTACAAGGCGATTGTCATTTGACCTCCGTAACTTTTTTTTCGGAGGATAATGCATTTATGCACAATAGGCTAGCTAGACCTGCGACCGCGTGTGGGACTCGGGGCTAAAGGGGATGGGCTGGTCAATAGCCTCAAGGCTGGCTCCGGCTCCTCCTAAGGCCATTAATATGGAAAAGAGAAACCGGGAAAAGGGTACTGTAGCTAGTGGAATTACTGGGTATATGAGACCTAATAACTGTCGTCTCGGTGTAGTGGGCGTAGGGCAGTGCCAGACAGTAACTGCTTAGATACTGTTTGGCACTGAACTGTCTAAGGGTAGACATGGCGCTTAACATCAAGTGTACGATCTGCTCGTCTTGTTACACATTGCAAAAAAAAAGGTACTTAGGAATACAAAAGATACTTTTGTTTCCAGCAGATCCCATTTAACTCACCAACTTCTTCCTCTCCTGCAGCTGACCGCCGGTCTTAGTGGCTCCCCACCCCGTCACGATGCAGCTCGCGCCAGGCTCCGGGTGCAGGGAGGTGGGGGGGAGGCAGACGAACCCGACGTTGGGCGCGCGTTTTATGGCCACCTCCAGGATTAGGATGGCTGCGTCGTTCGCTTTTGAGACTGGAATTAGAAGAAATTTTTGAAATCATATCTTTTTTTAAGGACTCGTTGGTCTAGTGGTAAAGTGCCCGGCCGGATTCTGGGTTCAATGCCCAGGACGAGTATGTGTCGGTTTGTATGGAGACAGCTAAGGTTTGTGATGTCTTATCCGCATTTGGAAAAAGTGTTGGCCTGCAGTAGGACAATAAAGGTACTTCTATAGTTTATGGTATTTACATCAATTAGCAGAAAGGTACGCAGCCCACATGGTAAGCCGTCACTGTGGCCAATTCAATTGATGGACAGTAGAAGCGTCGGTGTGCTGTCACGTACACGTTAGTAGACTAAACCGACCTTAGAGCCTTCAATTTCCAATGAATTGGTCATCCATCCCACATAAATTTAATATGCACACAGTCACAGAACAAAAATCCCCCGGTTTTGTCTTCACACCCGGAAGACGCTGCCCCTGTGCGCAGTTAACTGCAGGATACGGAAGATTCTAAACTCCGTAAGACTTGCAGTAGTTGCAGTTATATGGTACTTACGGGCGCTGCCATACTGGCGGATTTTAACTGCACTGCAGGATTCGGAAGATTCTAAACTCCACAAAACTTGCAGTTATGGCACGGGCGCTGCCCACTGGCAGATTCCAAGCAGTTTCAACGCGGAGGCGAACATATAAACGCATTCTCTTCCACAAAAAAAGTAGTCCATAGTGTGATATTACCATCAAAAGTCACTTTTCCTCACTCGAATCATTTCTCTCACCTTGATCATATCCTTCATGCTTGATGACTTCCGACACAGCGCTCTCCTGATGCTCAAAAAGCTGGTTGTGTTTGATCCGGTCGTGTTCACCAGCTCGGATGAACAGCTGGGGTGTCTTGACGCGCCTGAAGTTGTGCGCCGCCGCCAGTACCGCGCGAGGGTGGATCAGCGACCCCCCACAAAGGAACTTGGAGTTTCTGTAAGTTATCAAGATGAGGCGCTCGTGGCGCAGCTGTGACAGTGGTTCGTTAGCGATAACGAAAGTCAAGCTACCTACGCCGCGGTCGGTTAATGGATGGGTGACCATTCTGACCATATTTAGTGACATTAACCCTTTCCCCGCCACGCTTTTTTCCGAAAATGGTGCCCCACACGCCACGACCATTAAAAAAAATAATTCCAAAAAATTATTAGGTACTCAACTCATTCAGGCAAGTAAAAATACAACGTTTCTTGATCATGTTTTTTTGTCTGATATATCAGACATTGGCGTGGTGGGCACGAAAATGGTTTGTCTGATATATCAGACATTGGCGTTGAAAGGGTTAATTTCGAGCGTCTCCGTGCTTCGGAAGGCACGTTAAGCTGTTGGTCCCGGCTGATATTTACTATAATGTAAATATAAGTCGTCAAGCCTAGTCAGAGGCCATTTGGCGGCTTGATAACATCTGACATTAAGGTTGGTCACTTGCCTTACGCACCCCTCCACCAACCCGCACTAGGCAGCGTGGTGGAGTATGGCCCACACTATCTCACAATTGTGATAAGGCCTGTGTCCCAGCAGTGGGAACGTATATAGGCTGATGATGATCAAGATAAAACATTTTCCAAAGGGGTTTTTTATAGGTACTACATCAGTTGGCAGACAGACACGCAGCCCGCCTGATGGTAAGCAGCCACTGCGGCCTATTTCCAGGGTCAATTCACCATGAAACGTCGTTTAATGTTCAGCCAGACTGTAGGCTCATCTGATCTTCGAGCCTTTGATTTTAAGTGTACTGGCTCTCACATTACACAGCCAGAGCTGTTATGGCGGCAGCTTTCACTCGTGGGGATGGTAGCTAGCCAGTCGGACTCTGAAAAAGTCCCACCACCGACCAGACCCAAAGGAACCCAAGATCATTATCATCATCCTAGCGTATTCCCGATTGCATCCAGTATGGAGCTCAGGGTCCGCTTCGACTATGATCCTAGATTTGACAAAGGAACCCAAGATCTCCGGATTTTGGTACCCGAGCGGCTTAGCAACTGTTCCACAGAGGCGGTCAAAAAATGAATTTCTTTGTCATAAGTTATACCTACTTGTAAACTGCAATGGTCCACGGAAATTCTTCCGGCCCGGCTTCTTCCGTCTCCGTTTCGAATCCCGCACGCAACAATCCGCTGTCGCTTTTACCACAGCCCTCCTAAAAACATTAAAAAGGTGAGAATCAAAATCGTAGACAACATAGGGTTTTACCGAATTAACACGTTCCATGCGTCATGACTTAAAGGCCATCTTTGCCTTTACCAGCGTGCGGTGCAAAAAAATGTAATTCTCACCACAGTGCGGCGGATTATTTTTCATAAGATAATCCATGAGTTAGAAAGAGACAACCAGATATTTAACAATGCTTTTTTAAATGTGTTGTAAATTTATTGAAAACAGACATGGCAAAATGATGTTCATGCCGCACCATAGTGAATTTCTACATGAGAATCATGGAGTTCATGTCGCACCCTTGGTAAGTTCAGTATTTTTGGTCCCGCAATGAATGTGTTAAAGGCCCTACTTCGCTGAGAATAAAGGGCGCCGTCATTGCAAAAAAAAATAATTGAAGCCATTTTATTTAATACTAGATCAGTTGACAGACAGACACGCAGCCCACATGATGGTAAGCGGTCACTGCGGCCTACTCCACTGACAGACACGCTTCATCAGGAAGCGTCGCACAATGTGCTGCCAGACTGTAGACTCATCTGATATTCGAGCCTTTCAAGTCTACTGGCTCCCACATTAATTACTGATTTGATAGTACTTACATCACCATCCTCGCCAGGTTGCGGCGTTGGGTTTGGACCAGGTGTCGGGTTGGGACCAGGGTTTGGGTTGGGACCAGGGGTCGGGTTGGGACCAGGGGTCGGATTGGGACCAGGTGTTGGGTTGGGGGCTGGAGTTGGGTTGGGACCAGGTGTCGGGTTGGGACCAGGAGTTGGGTTGGGAGTTGGTTCCGGGTCTGATCCAGGCTTGCAGCACACCTCGCCACTCTTGCATGTCTGATGTCTGTGACAATGACTAACAAATAAATATAAATTACAAATAAAAACATAAAAAAAACAGTATTCGCTCTCGTTTTACAGATGCAGACACTTTTTGTGTCCACTTAATATAGCCTGAACAAGAAAATAAAGAGGAGAGATTGAGGAGGCCTATGTCCAGCAGTGGACTGTCACTGATGATGAAGAAAATAAAGACAGCAGGAAGGCTTGCTAAATGAGCAGTCTAGCTTGAGGGTTGGCCCTTGCAGGGGTAGCTCCCCAACGCTCGCATTGCACAGGTCACCCGAGCCAAGTCTGGCGGTCACCTAGTTTCTCGGGTGGCCCTCCCTAAGCGCCTTCCCGACTTGAGGCCTCTCAAGTCAGAGTACCCGGGGATAGGCTGGTCAATAGCCACAAGCCTGGTGTCCCACACACGGTCACAGATTTCTATGGCTTGTCAATAGCCACAAGGCTGGTACCGGCTCGCCCCAATCGGGTGTGAAGTGGAAACCGGGGGAGTTTAGTCGGTAGTGGGACTTAGTCTTGAGCCCCACACACGACCGTAGGCTGCGGTTATGGGGCGTAAATGCGTTCTCCTCCGCAAAAAAAACTGGTCACAGGTCTACCCCCTTATAGCGGGGAATTCGTCGTTTGACCCCGGTCCCTGAATACACCGCGGTGTCATAGTCCTTATTTCAACCGCATAAAGACTATGACAGCGCGGTGTATTCAGGGACCGGGGTCAAACAACGAAATCCCCAATTTAGTAGGTGTAGGATGAAATAGACACACGGTCACAAGTGTCTAGACTACGGTTATAGCGCGTAAATGCGTTCTTCTTCGCAAAAAAAGGATCTTACCCATCATCATCATCATCATCATCAGCCTATATACGTTCCCACTGCTGGGACACAGGCCTTATCTCAATTGTGAGATAGTGTGGGCCATACTCCACCACGCTGGCCTAGTGCGGGTTGGTGGAGGGGTGCGTAAGGCAAGTGACCAACCTTAATGTCAGATGTTATCAAGCCGCCAAATGGCCTCTGACTAGGCTTGACGACTAATATCTACATATAGTAAATATCAGCCGGGACCAACAGCTTAACGTGCCTTCCGAAGCACGGAGACGCTCGAAATAAATGTCACTAAATGTGGTCAGAACGGTCACCCATCCATTAACCGACCGCGGCGTGGGTAGCTTGACTTTCGTTATCTCTAACGAACCACTGTCACAGCTGCGCCACGAGCGCCTCATCTCATCTGATCTTACCCATGCCGGTACTTAAACTTCCCCTCGCCAGTGGTGTTCACCACACCGTTGACGCATTCCTCTGCAGGCACGCACACGCACTTCCCCAGCCTGTTCAGGTAAGCTAGGACATCTACATCATCATCCTGCGTCTTCACCAGAGCCAGCAGGCCCACAGCCAGAATTATACTCTGCGAAAAAATGACAAAGGTAAACAAATCGCTAAAATGTATGAGAGTGCAGGATTTGGTTCCACCAGCTCCGTTCCATCATCGAACTACTAGACTCGGTCAGGGACTCCATCCGTATACAGTGAGGATACCGCGCGTACGAACTAAGCGATTTGCTTCATCTTTCTTGATACGGGCTGCGCGGGAGTGGAATTCTCTGCCGGGATCTGTCCACAGATTAACAACTTATTCTGTCTTTCCTACACAGTACAACTTGGGGCTCTTCAAGGCCAGAATTAACGGGCTTTTCCTAAGCAAGCGCGCTCCATCGTAGACCGCATAGTTGTTTTACATCAGACAACTTTGTGGTCAAGTGCTGGCATAGTCCAAACTTAAAAAAGTATAACTTCAAAACATCAGAACGATCTTATTACTCTGTCATAATCATCTCAGTGTAGGTACATATATTCCCGATGCAACCCAGTATGGAAGCTCAGGGTCCGCTTCGACTATGATCCTAGATTTGACAAGCCTGGTTATTACAATGGAGCGATTGCCATCTGACCTCCGTAACCCTTACAAGGGAAACCAGACCTACTTGGAACATAGTCGGGAGGGACCAACTGCTTAACGTGCCTTCCGAAGCACGGAATCATCACACTTTTCAGACATTCAGGTGATTCAAGCCTGCAATGTCCTATCTAACCAACTGGAAACAATAACACAAAGTGATGCTCCCCGCGGGATTCGAACCCACGACCTCCGGGTTTTAGAGCCCAACGCTCTAACCACTGTACCACGGAGGCAGTTAAACAAGAATAATTATTTAATCTAGAATAAATTAATATAATATAAAAACTTACAATTATCTTCATGGTCGTCCTTTGAACTTTCACTCTTTAATCAATTATTTTATATTAAACTTACTTCAGAACGTCTTATGACTGAGACTGTTGGATTAATTGTAAATATCATCTGTATGTAACCTGTGTATATATAAGTGTATGTACGTATATAAATCTTATCTGAATATTCCGCATTTGCAGGGAAATACTAATAAAACATAAAATGATGCATCCAATAGGGTTGCAGACCATAAATAATCACGTAATATAATATCAATAGCCACAAGGCTGGCACCGGCTTGTCCCAATCGGGTGTGAAGGGAAAACCGGGGGAGTTTAGTGGGTAGTAGACGCTTCAGTCTCGAGTCCCACACACGGCCGCAGGTCTAGCTAGCTTGCGGTTATGGTAAATAAACGCATTCTCTTCCGAAAAAATAAATAAAAGGTCTGTAGCGGCTATCGGAATGCGCTACATAGGTACCTATGGCAGACTGATGACGACAACAACGCAAGATTGCAAAGTCAGCGAAAAGTGCACGTGTAAACATTGGGTTCGAGACTCGTCACTCGCACGTCACTGAGACAGCCAATCAGATATTCGATCCTGCCTCGCGCTAGCAGAATTATTCTCTCGGCTAGCATATATACAACACACCAAGACGGTAGGTACATTGGGCCGCGGTCCCCGAGCACAGACACCTAGCTCGGAGGAAGATCTTCCTTTTTCGTTGATGTCATGATACCTACGTGACCTTCTTACGTCACAGCCCCCCTAGACAAGCGGCATTTATGACGTTCGCTATAGCTCAATTGGCGATAGTGAATGTCAAATCCCATACATTCAACACGTGACTTTTCTATGGCATCTGTCAAATCCATACAATTTAAAGTAAGCGAATTTCGCCAGCTATGAAGCGATGTCATCTTGTCTAAGCCCCCAGGTCTATTTTAATAGCGCTAGACAGTCACGCAGCCAACCTGATGGTAAGCACTGCGGTATATTCCATTGCCGAGCGGGAGCGGCACTAAAGAATACCAACTCCCGCCCCATCTCTTGCCCGTGGGTGTCGTAAGAGGCGACTAAGGGATTTCTACTTTAGCAGAACATCTGGTATATGGTGCAGCTAAAATTAGAGGCCGGTGACGGGCAGCAGCGTCACCGGTGTGAGAGCTGCACCCTGCGATCGCCAACACGCCTGCCCAGCGTGGCGATTATGGGCAAAACCTACATATGGAAAGGAACTATAGGCCACGGCCCCCAGTTCCCGGCAGTCCCGCTATTCCTGGTCATGGTGGCGACCATGGTAACGGCGGGGCGGGGGGTGCTAAGAATCTCCGGGCTACGGGAGGCCACCATCAAAAACTGACCCTGGCGACGTATAACGGGCGCACGCTACGGCTTGACTCGCATCTGGCGCAACTTGAGGTGGAACTTGGGAAGATTAGGTGGCACATTCTGGGTCTATGCGAAGTCCGAAGAGAGGGGGAGGACACCGTAACCCTTGAGTCAGGCCACCTAATGTACTTCCGTGGAGGTGACCAACAATCCCAAGGTGGCGTCGGGTTTCTGGTCAATAAGTCCCTCTCCGACAACATTGTGGAGATCTCCAGTGTGTCGAACAGGGTCGCGTACCTGATCGTCAAGCTCACTGAGAGATATAGTCTCAAGGTGGTGCAAGTGTACGCGCCGACCTCGACGCACTCGGACGATGAGGTGGAGGAAATGTTTGATGATATATCAAGGGCCCTCCACCTCACTACCAAGACCCACTACAGTGTTGTCATGGGGGACTTCAACGCTAAAGTGGGAGTACAAAATTGCAGCGAATCGGTAGTAGGATCCCATGGATTTGGAGCCAGGAATCATAGGGGGCAGATGCTCGTCAACTTTCTCGAACGGGAGGGGCTCTTCTTGATGAACTCTTTCTTCAAGAAGCAGCCCCAAAGGAAGTGGACGTGGCAGAGCCCCGACACTATGACGAAAAACGAGATCAACTTCATCTTGGCGGACAAGCGGCACATATTCAGAGATGTCTCCGTGATCAACAGGTTTAATACCGGCAGCGATCACAGACTTGTCCGAGGCACTCTGAATATCGACTTTAGAGCCGAGCGCGTCCGTTTGGTGAAGTCCAGACTCCGGCCAACCCTGCTCCAAACCTTGATAGGATCTGAAACGTTCCAGTCAAACCTGGAGAACCAATTTGCTGCCTTGGAAACCACAATTGACGTTGACCGAAACCTAGAAAATGTGGTTCGAGTCCTCAGGGAGGAAGGTAAGAGATTTTGTAACATGCGGCGCAAAGGCAGGAAGTCGAAACTTTCCGAAGGGACTTTAGGGCTAATGAGGCAACGACGTGAAGACCCACCCACCACTTCGTCCGGAAAAAGAGCTCTTAACCGGGAGATAAATAAACGTGTGCGTCACGACCTCCGGTGCTTTAATACTCTCTCAATCGAAAGAGCTATAGAGCAAAATCGGGGGTCTAAGGTGTTCGTACAATCTCTCGGAAGAAGCCACCTGACGAAGCTGACCACAGCAAGTGGGGAAGTTGTCGCCTCAAAGCCGGCAGTTCTTTCGGAGGTAGAAGACTTCTATGGCCGGTTATACGCTTCGCATGCATCTCGACCTGATCCCGGAAATGAGGACTCTAGAGCCACGTTAACTCGCCATTACACTGAAGACCTGCCAGAAGTCAGCGTTGGCGAAATCGAGATTGCTCTTGGGCAGCTTAAAAATGGAAAAGCCCCTGGAGAGGACGGCGTTACTACAGAGCTGTTAAAGGCTGGAGGTAAACCCGTACTGAGGGAGCTCCAAAAGCTTTTTAACGCTGTCCTGTTCGAAGGGAGAACTCCAAAGGCGTGGAGTAGGAGTGTGGTCGTCCTGTTCTTCAAAAAGGGTGACAAAAGCCTGTTGAAGAACTATCGACCCATTTCCCTTCTAAGCCACGTCTATAAGCTATTCTCAAGAGTGATCACGAACCGTCTTGCGCGAAGACTCGACGAGTTTCAACCACCGGAACAGGCTGGGTTTCGGAGCGGATACGGCACCATAGACCACATTCACACTGTGCGGCAGATTATACAGAAGACCGAAGAGTATAATCAACCCCTGTGTCTAGCATTCGTGGACTATGAGAAGGCCTTCGACTCGGTTGAAATCTGGTCTGTTCTGGAGTCCCTGCAGCGTTGCCAAGTAGATTGGCGATATATCCAAGTGATGAGATGTCTGTACGAAGCAGCCACCATGTCCGTCCAAGTACAAAATCAGCAGACAAATCCTATACCATTGCATCGAGGAGTGAGACAAGGGGACGTCATCTCCCCGAAATTGTTCACAAATGCAATGGAGGATATGTTTAAGACGCTGAACTGGAAAGGACGTGGCATCAACATAAACGGCGAATACATCTCTCACTTGCGATTTGCAGATGACATCGTCATAATGGCGGAGACGCTGCAGGACCTACAACAGATGCTGAATGACCTGGCTGATTCTTCTTTACGCATCGGCCTACGGATGAACTTGGACAAAACCAAGGTCATGTTCAATGAACATGTTCTACCGGAACCGATTGCGATTCACGGCGCCGTCCTCGAAGTTGTTCAAAAATATGTGTACCTTGGGCAGTCATTGCAGTTGGGTCGAAACAACTTTGAGGACGAGGTAAATAGAAGAATTCAGTTGGGTTGGGCAGCGTTTGGAAAACTACGTCGAGTCTTCTCATCGCCGATTCCACAATGTCTAAAGACGAAAGTCTTCAATCAGTGCGTCCTACCCGTCATGACATACGGAGCCGAAACGTGGACACTTACGGCACGGCTAGTCCACAAGTTTAAAGTCGCTCAGCGCGCTATGGAAAGAGCTATGCTCGGCGTCTCTCTGCGGGATCGTATCCGAAATGATGTGATTCGGCAGAGAACCAAAGTCACCGACATAGCTCGCCGGATCAGCCAGCTGAAGTGGCAGTGGGCTGGCCATATCAGCCGTAGAACCGATAACCGTTGGGGTAAACGGGTTCTAGAGTGGAGACCGCGTCTCGGTAAACGTAGTGTAGGACGCCCTCAGGCCAGGTGGAGCGATGATTTGCGCAAGATGGCTGGCAGGAGCTGGATGCGAGTGGCCGAGGATCGATCAGCGTGGCGAGCATATGTAGAGGCCTATGTCCAGCAGTGGACTGTCACAGGCTGATGATGATGATGATGATGATGATATTCCATTGAGGAACTCTTCACCAGAAAGCATCAGTGTGCTGCCACCACTGTAGGCTTATCTGATCAAATGATCAGGCTAAATAGCCTATGTTTAAATATACTGTGCTACCCACATCTGGGGGCACGGTTGTGCCATCGCCAAGAAGAAACAAGCGAAGCGCAAGGGCACTACCTACCTTTTCTCGAAGCACTTCGTCATTTTTTTGAACCCCTATAACTTGGGTTTGAATTATGCCAGATCAACAAAATTTTCTGGATATTAATATAAATCAGGAACACAACCAGAGCTGTTAAGGCGGCAGATTTCACCTGTGGAGGTAGTAGCTTAGCCAGTCGGACTTTGAAAAAGTCCTACCACCGACCAGGCCCTGGATTTCTGATACCCATAACACAATGCTTAAAAAATCAACTAACTTTTGGTTCAGATGTATACTGTGACGTTGATGTGGTGTCTAATATTAATGCTTTCATGTGAATTTGATTCAGATGCAACCCTATTAATAACTGATATATTAATATAACCTTTTATCAACCTCTGGTATTTTATATTTAAAGATATTATGTATAAGATCAATGAGACAATATTTACTAATAATACTGTAATACATAAAACTTTTTACTTCAGTATTTTGACCGCCTCCGAGGAATAGTCAACTTAGCCACTAAGCCGCTCGGGTACATATCAGATGAGCCCACAGTCTGGCAGCACATTAAGCAACGCTTCCAGGCGAAATGTCCCTCAGTGGAATAGGCCGCAGTGACCACTTACCATCAGGTGGGCTGCGTTCCTGTCTGCCAACTGAACAAGGATAAAAAAAAACAAGTATTTTTCATCACTATTGAAATTGAAAAGCAGTGTTTCAATCAAGTTTGTCATCCAAAAATTAAGTAGTATTGCTCTTATAATTTTGACATTCGCTATAATATTTATGCATTTTGTAATCATGCATGACGGAATTAAGATACATTTATAATAAATTAATTTAATCATGAAAGTTCACGAAAAACCCTAACGACATGTCTTTATAATGTAAACATACCAATTCTAAAGAATATCGGAAAATTTTACTGTACTTTCCATGTCTAGCGCAAAATAGGAAAATCTAATGAATTTCCAATCAGTAATCTGTGCGTTATCTATTTACATAAACATTAATATCCTACTTCCTACTAATAATATTATAAATGCAATGATGACGTTTATAAATGCGAAAGTCTGGATGTTTGGATGTTTGTTACTCAATCACGCTTAAACAGCTGAACGGATATAGATGAAATTTGGCACACGTATAGTTTATAACTCACACGGACATAGGCTATAAAATTCCTACGAGAAACGTCTCATTCCCGCGGAAATAACAATTTTAAAACTACTGAACCGATTTGAATAATTCTTTCACTTTTGAAAAGCTACACTATCCCCGGTGAACATAGGGTACTTTTGATCCCGGAAATGTGGGGATCAAAAGTACCCTATGTTCACCGGGGATAGTGTATCTATCCAACAGTGGAAGAATTCCCCCTCACTGCGCTGAGAGGTTTATCGTCAGGTTTTAGTTGCTAGGGCCGAAGTGCGAAGTCCGACACACCGCTCGGGACGAACCTCCGTCTCTGAGTGACCCCCGGCTTTAGCAGGGGGGGTCCGGCGTCCGTTTTGTCAGGGACGACGGTGCGTAATAGCATTTCCTGACGCAAAAAAAGGTATCACAAATATGACATCACGATCCCCGGCGCAAAAAGCAAGGCCACTACTATCAATCATGGGCTGGTCAATAGCCACCAGGCTAGCACCGGCTCGTCCCAATCGGTTGTGAAGGAGAAACCGGGGGAGTTTAGTGGGTAGTGGACGCTTTAGTCTCGAGGCCCACACACGGCCGCAGTAGGTTTAGTTAGCCTGCGGTTATGGTGCATAGCCTTCCGCCGCTTCAGGTTTCACCCGCGCGTAATTTCTTTTTTCAAATATCCCCCTCTTCCCCCCACATTTCAAGGATCAAAAGTACCCTATGTTCACCGGGGATAGGTAGCTATCCAACAGTGAAAGAATTATTCAAATCGGTTCAGTAGTTTCGGAGCCTATTCAATACCAACAAACAATCAAATCTTTCGTGTTTATAAAGTCCTACCAACAAACAGACCTTAGGCGGGAATCGAACCCACGACCTTCGAAGTTTATACTGAAGCGGTGTAACCACGGGTCCGGTGGTCCGTAGCGATCATCGGATAGTCCGATAAAATTGTTCACGTAAGATAATTATTAACCTTAGGTCATGTTGTAGATATAAATTACGTAGGTTTTATCTTTGCTTGTAATTTAACAACTTATCTTGTTTAAATAAATAAATATTCCTGGTCACTATTCACACAGCCGTCCAGCCCCAAACTTAGCATAGCTTGATGGGTGCCAGGTGCCAGACAACAGATAAACATTACATAAATACTTTAATTTTTTTGTAAATACCTACATGTATACAGTATGACAGGAAATGCGAGGGACATATTTAAGCCCCAAATAGTTCATGCTTCCATTTAACAAAAGAAGTATAAATCAATAAAAACTCTGGTAAATATCTGTCCATAACCTTAGTCGAAACCTGAAAATCCGCGTAACGTGCGGGCACTCTTCTCTTCACAGTACCTATTTCGTGCACTCGTTCATCACTCAAATTATTGTACTCGCATATAATTTGAGTTTGGGGCGTAACCGGCCGCTCAGCACACGGGATTTTTAGGTACATAGTTCATGCATACATAAATTATTAGGATAATTATGAAAAAAATTAAGGATATGTTTTTTATAGCGAATTGGACTCTAAATCGGATTCTGAACACTCTCCTTAAATATGTCCCTCGGGTTACCTAACACGCTGTATACTTATTATACATACAAACACCCACACCGATAGAGGCATTCAGTTCATGCACACAAAATACATATGTTTGCATTTATTTACAAAAAGTTATTGACCACACAAGTTAGGTACAAAAGGCGGACTTAACGCTATAAGTATTCTCTACCAGTCAACCTTTAGGGGGGGGGGGGGGGGGAATACATATTTTTAAATGCGGCTAAGAGCAAACTAAAACAAAAACTTTCTATATAATTTTTTTTGTATCGTATAGTTATATTTGTCGAAATAGTTCTACAGCAATGAGAGGAATCAGACTTTAGTCTTTTTAACCTCCGTTAAGAAGTCCAGCTTTGTGGTAAAAAGTTTATATCATCGTCGCCTTTTGACTTTTAAGCTATTAAGTTATTTATCACACAGAAAGATAATGAATGACAATAGATAAAACAACCCTGAAGTCCAACCGAATTCATTAAAAAAACATCCTTGTCATCTATAACTAAAATATTTAAGTCGAGTATCGATTGATAAACGATAACCTACATGTCGTCGCCATTTGTTTTGCGGGTTTGCCACTTCGCGCGGGAAACGGAACGAAACGGTCGTGTTTTTCAAAATGGCGCCAAAAGTTCCGGTTGTTACGTTCAACAATGGAAAGACGATTCCCGTCATGGGATTGGGCACTTGGAAGGTGAGTTCGGAACCTTTATTTGTGGTTTTTTTAGTTTTAAAATACAAATAAGTAAGTAGGCAATATCCGTAGGTTTTAAAATACATAAATACAACTTTTTTTGACCCGGGGAATACGCCATCAATCCATCCTTCTGCCATTATTATTGGTGTCATGGGACGGCCTACGGGTAACGGGGTGGGTGACCGTTTGCGTCCATGACCCCACAAACGCGTACGTCGCGCGCCCTACAGGGAGACAATGGGAATTATATTAGAGCTTTAGAAGCAGATAAATTGAGTTCCCGCTTGATCCAATTTTTATCGACTTTATCACCCCGCGTTCGCTGAAATTGAAAACAAACCAACATCATATTTAAGTTATTTAAAAACTAAAGTCCTCCTCCTTAAGTCGGTCCCTCATTGCTGAGGATCGTGGCTCCGAGGAAAGCGTTGCAGTATACTTCTCCATCTACTACGGTCTTCATCTTGATGGAGAGCCTGGGATATCGGCATCCGCAATTCCTCGGACACCTGGTCGGACCATTATCTAGGACTGCGTCCTCTCAGTCGTTTGCCACCCACATTGCCGGTTTTTTCCTATCCGCCGCCTTCATAGTCCAGCCCTCAGAAGCGTAGAGAAAATAGGGAAAACAAAAAAAAACTTCTGAAAATAAATAATAGTAATTTTTTTGCTTACCTGATATTTGTGACTGGAAAGAAAACTAATCAAAGCTGAGTGTCCGTAGAATTTGTTCTAATAAACGATCAATTTAAGATTAATGCAATGGCTGGATCTTTTTTAGATTTAAATGTTGTGAATTTGTGATGACAAAATATCGATCTACACCAAAATTACTAGTCTATCAAAGAATATTTTAAACAATATTACATAGTTAAATTTTTTTCCGAACGAATAATTTTTTCTAACTGACATTCAGTGTCACTGTCAAAAACATGCGATTATGCGATATTTTCTTTGAAAGCTAAGTGAATTTTGTTATTTGTTGCGAAATAAATCTAAGCCGGACGTCTGTGATTTGTTGCCGGTGTTTTTCCATCATCTCGAAGTCTAGCTGGAATCTTATAAGCGCTGATTTATTGTAAAAATGGCTTCTAAAGTTCCGAAACTTAAATTCTACAACGGGCTGGAAATACCCATACTTGGCCTTGGGACCTGGAAGGTAAAAATATTTTAATTTTTTTTATTAGTTTGCCCTTCTAAAATATGTTTTGCCTTATACCCTGTAAAGTACTGAAATGTGGTTGTATGTATACGTGTTTTTGATAAGAAATTAGCAATATAGACTACTTTATTGTCATTTAGCATTCAATGCAAGTTAATAACAGGTAAAAGCCAAAATAGCAAGATGAAAACTTTCTTTTATGAAATTCTAATCATAATTTTATTAATGAATAGAAAGAAAGAAAGAATAATAAAACATTACTGACCATACACTAATATAAAATACAGAAGGAATAATACAAAAATTATTAAATTAAAGAAATAATATAATAATTAAAGAAAATACAGATCAGAAAGAAATTGCGTTAAACAAAATGAAAAGTAAAAAATAAAAAAAAACAAATGGATGGTATGGCCAATAGGGTTCATAACTTATCATATGCTGCTGCATCGTTTGAATAACGGCACAACAGCGGTGGTTTTCTGGTAGAACCCTAAGAGTGGTGTAAATAAAAGTGTGTGCTTATCAAAATATTCTTCATTCAAAATCAAAAATATCTTTATTCATTTAGGCATTTACTGAAGCACTTACGAATCGTCAAAAACTAAAATATTCAATTATAATATGTAGTAGTTGCATAAAAATACATACATATATCAATATATACAATAAACTAATAAATATACATAGATTTAATGCGCTTCTACACCGGTTCGGAATGCTGTCATCTAGCCGAGAAGTCACCTGCAAGAAACTCAGGTAGTTGCTCTTTTTCATTGCCATGTTTGTTTACAATTTGTTGGTTACAATAATTAATTAGTT
This sequence comes from Mecyna flavalis, assembly GCA_949319885.1. NCBI lineage: Eukaryota > Metazoa > Arthropoda > Insecta > Lepidoptera > Crambidae > Mecyna > Mecyna flavalis. The sequence continues at coordinate 1,764,308 of OX439422.1, forward strand.
TTAGAATACCAAGCCATTCATTTTTTTATTCATTAAGCCTTAAAAATTCATTAATGAAGCATCAAGTTATTGTAACTAAGTGTTTGCTGCCATGGAAGTCAATGTCTATCGAGAAGACTGGCAAGTAACTCCATAGTTCCTCGTTTTAGTGGCAAAACTATTCTGTCTCCCAGTAGTATGTAGTAGTAAGTATGCTTCCGACCAATAGCGTGCAGGTGAGTCAAACTATGTGTACTTCGCAATCCCCACCCGATATTCAAGAAGTTTGCCGGTACCTGTATCCAATTTTAGGAGACCCAGCTTTTGCAAGACTATAATAATCATACAGTCAGCGTCAGAAATATCTGAACACTTAGAACTATGTCACACCGGCTATAGCGCATGTATTGTTAGACGTGCCTTAATCTAAGAAAGCAATAGTTGGTATGACATGGTAGTAAAGTGTTCAGATATTTCTGACGCTGACTGTACCTACTCAGCAATAGGTTTTACTTTTATCTGTGTTGATAGCGGTGTATCGATAGAGCGGTAACTGTGGGAGCCATTATCTGAAGTTTCGGCCTTGGCATAGAGCTCCAAGCATTATCTGTTTACGTGTACATCTTGCTAAGCGCTATGAGTTTGTCATAACTTCAAAGACTGCGTTGCTATATGGCTACTTCACAATTTTTAATAATATTATAGATATCTCTGGACATTATTCACACAACGTCATCTAGCCCCAAACTAAGCATTAGCTTGTGCTATGGGTGCAAAACAACAGATAAACATTACTTATATCCTTATTTTGTAAATACATACATATATGTAATTAGAAACACCCAGACCTTACAAACAGACATGTTCATGCACACAAGTGTTTGTACCGTGCGGGAATCGAACCCGCGACCTTTGGTGTAAAAGCCGACTTCTCGACCATTACACCAGGTCAATGAAATTATAGGAGAGGGATTATTAACTGGGCGACTGATATTATCAGTGAGATAACAAAAATTGTATTATTGACAACTAACTAAACAATTTCAGTCAGTTTAATTTTGCAATGCAAAAACATTGTGCAAAAACGATATAATGGGCGATTTTCTGACAGCCCGTTTTGTTAGTTCTTAGTAGATGGCGCCGTTCCACCTATGCAATCACAAGGAACGAAACGTTATAAAGTTTACTTTGACATGAATGTTTTTGATAAAACGAAACGTTTTGTTTATGTCAGATGTCATTTTCATTTCCGAAAAAAATACTTATTGGCGGAATTGTTAATAAAAAACACAAAGCAAGCTATTAATTATGAAGAAGAAGAAGAATGAGTAAATATTATGGCTCCTAGGTAAAAATAGGTTATAGGCAAATACTAGACTAATACATACTTCGTTCAACGCCATCTAGTGAAGCTTTTGGAAACTTTTTTTTTTAAATGGCCTGTCAGAAAATCACCCATTATAATGACAGTACTAAAACGACAGTAGCGACGCCGCGGGCAGCCACCGGAACAGATAAGTTTGTCGGTCTTTTAAAATTATAAATAGCATTTTGTTATTTGTACTATTTTTGCAGGCGACGGACATGTATATTACTTTCCGTTGCTTTTATAATTATAAATATTATAAACTTTCATAAATAGTCTGTAAACATACTCGAAACGTTAGTTTAGTTAGTTGCGTAATCTAGGTATAATATAAATAAAATATATTATAATATAATGATGTATATGTATATATATTATACAAACATCCTACAATCATTTCGGCGTCCTGCTCGTCCTGCATTAATTTGACGTCCCCCGTACTTTTTTTGACGTGTCTCAATGAATATTGCTTAGTATTGATTTCCAGCTCAGTGGGGTACTAATACAAATATATTAGAAAAAATTCAATTTGTCCAGGTATCAGGCGGGTGTATTAATATCGCCATTAAGCAGGCAATATGCTTTAAAAATTATAATAAAAAAAATTAAAAAAATCAGTGGGGTACGTCATTTTCCGTTAATTTTAAGTTTCGCGATATTCGCCTTGCAGTCATGCCCGAACATTTTTTACGCCATCGACGAAAAAAAACGTACACGATAAAACGGTACAGTAAAACGGAGACATGACGTGTGAACCGGCCGTAAGTGTAGTGCTAGTTTTGTTTGTTTTGTAATAAGGAACTTACACCTCGACAAACTTATCTGTTCCAGTGGCGGCGTCGCTACTGTCTTTTTAGTTATGTCATTAAATATAGTTTAAATTTTGCATTGCAAAAAGTGTAGTTCCAATTTTGGCCACCGGAACAGATAAGTTTGTCGGTCTATAAGTCTGTCTGTATTTCGAAATTTTCTTACAACTGCTTTTGGGCGTGGCTTTTATCTTAAACCCTTTCGATTTGATTGGCAAGCCTTAAAAAGTGACAGGTGTCATTGTCATATTTTGACAGTGGGCTGGCCGGTATGCCGGCAAATACGTCTTATCACGTGTTAGTGGATTAACATATACTTGTTTAAATCTTTGATGATCTCTGCGACAGCTGTCGCAGTGACATTACTAGAGGCGTAGTCTTACCATAAACGAATGTTAAAACTTCGATTCGTAACTAATCGATTCTTCTATCGATCCACTCTGAACGATTGAGGACCTCTATAACTAAAGGACATCCTCATCTCATGGTTCGATAGCACATTTGGCATGCTCTATGACTATGACTATACGCAAAATTTTATGTGATAAAGATTTGTGTTTGTTCTGTGCTGTGTCTGAATGTTAATATGTAATTAAGTACCAATTTGTGGTAACTTCGTTATTTTTGATACTCGTAACACCATGTCATGTGCTCTTTTCACTAACTTTGGGATCAGCTCAATGTTTGTGATATAGTTTGGTTGTTTTTCGAAGATTCTCAAATTGTTATTTTCGAATTTCGGACTTCAATCATATTCAAATTGTTTTATCCAAACCGACTTACTTCTAATTAAATTAATTGGTTTTTGATTATAAAATTGTACGTTTAAAGAGATAAACAAAAAGAAAATTTTCCGATGTTTTAAAATTTCATAATCGATTATAACGTGTAAGCGAATGATAATAGCAATGAACATCTCTAAGTGGGCGGGAACCTACAATCATGAACGTTATTTCTCTTCATACATTTGTCAGTCAAAAATTGTGAAATTTAACAGCTGTCAAATCGATGACAGCTGTCGCAGAGATCATCTAAGATTTAATAGTGTATAGACAATATTATTTCCATGGTGGATTACAACATCACATAATATAGGAACTGATGCCAAAATAAGTAATGGATCCTCCACTTCAACAAGCCGCTCGTTTGGGAACGTAGGGTTCTCCATCTTACATTAGACCGCAGTGAAGTAGAACTTTATAACTGTTGTGCTATGTTCCTGTCGGTGAATAAGGTCCCGAGCACAATTGAGGGGGTCCGGCCGTTAGGGTCTTGGGGCGTTTTGCACCACGAGTTATTCGACCCGCGGTGCGAATCGCCCAATAACTTTTCGAAATGGGTCGATTCGCACCGCAGCTCAGTGGACAATAAAACAGCTCGGTCGAATAACTTGTGGTGCGAAACGCCCCAAGACCCGGCCGTTATGCCCCCATTCCGGGTTGCCCCCACAGTTTAACGGCAAACTGGAACATTTTTTTTTTTTAATGTGGGGGCATACCGGTTTTTTTTTTTATACTAGGTCAGACCTGATCGTAAGCAGCCACTGCGGCCTATTCCATTGAGGGACGCTTCACCTGGAAACGTCCTTCAATGTGCTGCCAGACTGTAGACTCATCTGATCTTCGAGCCTCTGATTTCAAGTGTACTGGCTCCCACATTAATATTGCCGGAACACAGCCAGAGTTGTTATGGCGGTAGATTTCACATGTGGGGGTGGTAGCTAGCCAGTCGGACTCTGAAAAAGCCCTACCACCAACCAGACCCAAGGCGGGTTAATCGATCCCACGACCTCCGTGTTTTTATACCCGAGCGGCTTAGCCACTGTTCCACGGAGGCAGTCGAAATGGGGGCGGAATGGGGGCATAACGGCCGGACCCAATCGAGGAGTGCACGCTCCTATTCGCTGCCAACGTTTTTCCCAAATGCCAGGGTCGGCACAGCGCGTGTGATGTCTCTGGTGTAATAAGCGCCTATAGGCTACGGGGAACGCGCAACATCAGGCGAAGCGTGGGCTTGAGCGCCATCAGAGTTGCCCAACTATCGATAGTTTCGCTATCGATAGTTGACCTTGAAAAATAGTAACAATATCGATAGTGCTAGCTATCGATAGTATCGATAATATCGATACTATCGATATTTCAAATTAACCAATACTATTGATCGGAAGTATTGATAAAAAACAATCGATACTATCGATAGTATTATAATGTAATAGTATCGATACTATCGATAGTATTGCTTCCGATCAATAGTATTGGTTAATTTGTAATATCGATAGTATCGATATTATCGATACTATCGATAGACTATCGATACTATTGATATGACGTCAACTATCGATAGTTTAGCGATAGTGGACTATCGATGGGCAACTCTAAGCGCCATTTCTTTGCTAATTATAAGGTGGTAGGTTACTGTACTGGGCCGTCTAGGTGCAGTGCCAGATATCTTCTTCCTCTTCTTCTTCTTCAGCCTTTTTCTACCGCTAGGGTGTAGGCCTCCTTCAGTTTATGCCATTTTTCGCGATCTTGAGCAATCTGTATCCACTTTGTTCCCGCCAGTGTTTTGATATCGTCATACCATAACGGAAAAGGACAAGAAAAAAAAATGTTTTAATGTCTATGTTTTCATATAGTAGATTAAGTTCATAGTTTTAGTAGCGGTCACTAAACAACTCCTCGCACATTTGCCTCCTAACGCCAATAGCTGTTGTATGTCGCGTTATTAAGAACTAATATTCTTTGTCACATTGAGCAGCGATGACTAACATGACGTTTTAGAACTTGAATAGTCTAATGGAGGATGTGCGGTAGTGAGTATCAAATAATTATGATGTACCCTCGCATTATATAGAACTTATTATTTAAGTATACAAATTGTTAACCTTTAGTAAGTATTAATAAACTATTTGATTTGATTTGATACCAACGCATCTGTGGTCTTCCTCGTGGGCGTTTCGCGCTCCACGGTCTCCACTCCACCACTGCCTTGCACCATGAACCTTCCTTACGGGCGACATGGCCAGGCCAGCCCACTCCCACTCCAATTTTGCAACCCGTTTAGTTACATCACTCACTTTACTCTTTGATCTAACCCATTCATTTCTTTTGCGGTCTCTCGGCGTAACTCCTACCAGTTTCCTCTCAATAGCTCTTTGAGCCACCTGGAGTTTGTGTAGGATCTCCTTGGTGAAAACCCAGTGCCAGATATATTCTCGTGAAATAGAAGTGTGTCAAGCACTTCTGTGTTTCGGGGAAAGGGCACTGAAGCTAGTAAAATTACTGGATATGAGACCTAATAACTTACTGTCGTCTCGGTGTAGCGGGCGCAGGGCGGTGCCAGACAGTAACTGCTTAGTTACTGTGTGCACTGAACTGTCTAAGGGCAGACGTGGCGCTTACCATCAGGTGTACGATCTGCTCGTCTTTTTACACATTGCAATAAAAAAAGAGGAAAGATTTGTTTGTTTGTATGGAATAGGCTCCGAAATGAACCGATGGAAAGCTAGGTACCCTTTCGCCGGGTGACATAGGGTACTTTTGATCCCGGAAATGTGGGGGGAAGGGGGGTATATTTGAAGAAAGAAATTACGCGCGGGTAAAGCGGGTGGAAAGCCAGTTAGTGGTATAAAAAGAACTGGCAATGGCACAGCTTTTGCCTTTATGACGCTGCTGACGAATACATCAAGTAAATTTTGTTGATCTTCAGTTATTTTCAATTTTACTAGCACACTTATCTGTAGTACTATCATCCTTATCATACCAATAACCATAGATTAAAGAAATAAAATATAGATAGAACGTTCGGTTGTCAAATCAAACGCCAAGGTGTGTCCAGAAACGCTGCGTGCCCCCCGCACCTACCTCACTTCGGCCCCGCGTTTTATTGCCAGGTCAAAACTCGGGCAAGCCGTTTCCAAATTTTTTGGGGTAAACTTTTTGGGGTAAATGGATACTGTGGCATTACGATAATAAGTAGTTGTTAATAAATAAAAAATAGTCCAGTAAATTAAATATAAATATTTTTAATATTATTTATTTATTTATTTTTATTTATTTATTTATCCAAACTTACAACTATCTTTACAGAACTTAGTCTAATGCGATAGTGTATCTAATCTAATATAAAATATTGTAACTATTAGGTATATTTGGCCTTAATTAATTTGTCTTATAAATAACTAATGTTAAATAACGCTACCCTTGCAAATTCACTCAGAGAACACGAGAATATATCAAGTTGCTCTGCCATCACGTAAAAATAAAATTTTAATAAAATAACTTATTAAGCAAGTTTTACTCGTCAATCTTTTTTACCCTTTCAGCACTTCGACGTCAATTACCTGTGAAGAAGAAGTGCCGCAAGAAACTCACACTTTGCTTTTTATAAAAGAATAATAATAAATATGTAATTAAAAATCAAAAACATTTTAACAACACAATAATAATTTTATATCGATATAATTAATAATGTCATACATAATGATATCAATACAAGGAATCAAAAGAATAATGTCAATGAAATAGTTTAATGAAATGAGATAATTTATTCAGCAAATAGAATTTTAAAAAAATACTTTTGCACGTCGATCTTTTTTTCCTACCAGCAAGAAACTCAACACTTTGCCTTTTTTACAAATAATAAAGTACATATCACAAACATTTTTACAACACAATAGTATGTAATGTCGAAATAATAAATTATGATATCAATACAATACGAAGGGTAATGTCAATACAATATTTATAATCAGCCAGCGCCAACTATTCGCATCTACAGACTTTTATCGTTTAAATAGTTTTCCATTTTATTTTAACAACACAGTTCATAACATTCCTTTTTTTTGAGCAATATCAGTTACTACAATATATTAATGGTAAAAAATTTGGGGTACTATTTTTTCATTTACTGGCAACACTGTAAGAATGAGTGAAGTTTTTTCCTTGATAAATTAGAAGAGGTTAAATATTAAATAATAAAATGAAGGTGCTGTATTATCGGTTACTTACGTGTGAAACGTGATCCCGTGTTCTTTTTTTTGTCAGATTAGGACTGTTTCGGCAGGTGGGAACAACGCAGGACGGCATGTTTATTTTTTTTTCGCACACGTGCAATACGTCACGATCGAAATGTCACAAACCGCGACTGACGGCGACTGAGCGAAACTCTACGAAAATGTAGAGTTTTCACTGCCCCAGGTTTAGCGCGCGTCACTCCTTCTGTATTATTCCTACTTCTATGCCAATAACGTAACTTGTTATCAAAACAACGCCTAGTTGTTTGTGCGAAGTCATTTATGATGATATAAACATGTCACAAGTGGATTACAAGAGGACACTCAACGTTTATATCACATTATGTAATAATATTTGGCTTGTATATAACCGTACACCAAAAAAGGTTGAACGTATTAACACCAAAAGAAGGTTGAACGTGCACCAAAAAAATTGAATTGCTAACCTAACCTTTGGTGTGCCTTTGGTTTATTTTGGTGCACGTTCCACCTCTTTTTGGTGCACTTTCAACCTTTTTTGGGTATACACTTAAATAGTTCCCATTATATTGAAAAAGTGGCCAAGCCGCTCGGGTATAAAACCTGGACGACGTGAGTTCGCTTCCTGCCTTGAGTCTGGTTGATGATAGCACTTTTTGAGAGTCCGACTGGCTAGCTACCACCCCCACAGGTGAAATCTGCCGCCATAACAGCTCTGGCTGTGTTCCGGCAATATTAATGTGGGAGCCAGTACACTTGAAATCAAAAGCTCGAAGATCAGCGCCTACAGTCTGGCAGCACATTGAGCGACGCTTCCTGGTGAAGTGTCCCTCAATGGAATAGGCCGCAGTGGCCGCTTACCATCAGCTGGGCGGCGTGCCTATCTGCCAACTGATGTCGAAAAAGGAAATAACACCAAACGCTAGATCCGTATACAAAATATGAGAGGTACCTCGTGTATTAACTGTCATTATCATTTTACTTAAAAATAGTTTTATAAGTCTTGATAATGTTAACAAATTGCGCACGTAATATTTATCAGGAGGCAGCGATTAAGTAATAAAATTACTTATGTAAGTGTTGACCCAAAGGGGAATTATTGATAACATTATGTCTGTCGACGAAACACCCAGAGCATAACAAAATAGTTTAACAAAGTACCTATCTATAAAAAACTCTATAGAACAGGAAATATGACAAGGTCACGTTGTTTTGATCATACAAGTGTTTTAGAATTTTATATTAATTAATGGTTCGGGTCGGTCTGCCAAATGAACAAACATAAAAATAGTCTAATTATATATAAAACTCAAAGGTGACTGACTGACTGACTTACATAGATAGATATCAACGCACAGCCCAAACCAATGGACGGATCGGGCTGAAATTTGGCATGCAGGTAGATGTTATGACGTAGGCATCCGCTAAGAAAGGATTTTGATCAATTCCCACGGGAACGGGAACCACGCGGGTGAAACCGCGGGCGCCCGCTAGTCATTACATATATGTTTGTCCTGGGTGGGACTTTAACTCACGGCCTCTGACTCTGAGGCATAGCATAGGGCAGGGTCACTAGCACTACCAAATGCGCCATTGGTTTAGGGATCTAACAGACGAACGACCCATCGTTTGCGACCCTCGACGACTGCGGTGAGCGGTTGTCGTTCGGGGCCGCAACGACAGCCGACGACCCTCTGCGACTGTCGCGCGGGGCCGCAACGACAATCAACGACAATCGCAGAGGGTCGTCGGCTGACGTTGCGGCCCCGAACGACCCTCGACGACTGTCGCTGGCTGTCGTTGCGTCCCCACTGTCGTCGAGGGTCGTTCGGGGCCGCAACGACAGCCGACGACCCTCTGCGACTGTCGCGCGGGGCCGCAACGACCGTCAACGACAGTAGCAGAGGGTCGTCGGCTGACGTTGCGGCCCCGAACGACCCTCGACGACTGTCGCTGGCTGTCGTTGCGTCCCCGCTGTCGTCGAGGGTCGTTCGGGGCCGCAACGACAGCCGACGACCCTCTGCGACTGTCGCGCGGGGCCGCAACGACCGTCAACGACAGTCGCAGAGGGTCGTCGGCTGTCGTTGCGGCCCCGAACGACAGCCGCTCACCGCAGTCGTCGAGGGTCGCAAACGATGGGTCGTTCGTCTGTTAGATCCCTAGTCAGTATGGAAATGGTCCCCCCGATGGGCCATCACCTTGTCGCGGTGGGGGGGCTTAGTAGCCGGGTGGGCTCCGGTGAACTAAGAGTGGCCAAGTGGGTCTGTCTGCGACACGAGGGGAGCGGACAGTGTGGATTACTGTCTGCTCAGCGCGCCCTCGGGCTCGAGGTGGGGGCCGCGGTGCGCAACCGGTTGGAGAGGGCCGGTGTTACGTTACCGACTGCCGCTCCCCCCTGCGCATCGGCGGCCCAAGCGGTGCCAAGCGGGCCAGTAGGCCCCCGTGTCGGGCGGTAGCTGCCAAATGCTGCTCCCCACCCTCCAAAGCGGAAAGTGCGAGGGATCCGCTGGTAGTTTCACAGATGCAAGGCTATGCCGATTCATGTGACACTACCACTAAGGCGTTTGTTGGGCACTGGGGTTTAGTGGGTATACCTACCCCTCGGGTAGGTGAGTCCCACATAACCCTCTGACGGGTGGTGTTGTCGCCTCGCCAGTACCACCTGGCCGAGGGTATGCGTAACGGAGCCGCAAAAAAGCAGTTTTCCTCGCAAAAATAGTATGACAAATTCTCTGTGACAAGCTGGTATTTGACTGCTGATGTCAAAGTCTGAATGTGGTCTACTCTTGTCCGCAGTCCAAGCCCGGTGAGGTGACGCAAGCGGTCAAGGATGCCATCGATATCGGCTACAGACACTTCGACTGCGCGTTCGTGTACGGCAACGAGAAGGAGGTTGGGGCCGCCATCACTGCGAAGATAAAGGAGGGAGTTGTCAAGAGGTAAGGTCAAAATTCTTTCTTTGAGCTATTTGTACAAAACTAGTCCTGACTCCACTAGACTTCCACGATGCTCTCTAGTCTCTCCACGTGGCCAAAGACCGTCACAGATGGCGAACCATCGTCAGAAACAGGGTAATTCCTCACGTGGGGAATCACGACCCTCAGTAATGAGGAATGCGATGCGAGGAGGAGTCCTGACTACCCTATAGCGGACCCTGGTACGCTTGCACTATGATCTAGAATTTGGTGAATCCAGTTATTGCATTGTAGCGATTGGCTTCTGACCTCCGTAACTCTTGAGGTGGGTCTATGCTTACGAACCGAGCACGAGCCTGGCACGAGCGGAGCACGAGCCGATCCAAAATTCGTGTACTGTGGACCGACTTGGAGCCTCGAACGAGCGCGCTTCGAGCATTCGTTTCGTGTTCGACTGTGCTCCGCCCGTAGACAGAGAAAACTATAGACAAATTGATAGTATCTATCGCATTCACACAAGAAAAAGAGGGCGATACGGATAGACCATGTAAAAGAAAGAGATAGAACTACACAATTTTTTGTCTCGCACCGCGTGCCGGTTTTTCTACTAGCTGTCTATAGTTTTCTCTGTCTACGGCTCCGCCTAATGTCGGGTTTTTGACGAACACAAAGAGGTTTGCATCGCGCTCGCAGTGCAGGCTCGTTGTGCGTCCACACTTGTCACGCGAGCAGAGCGGCTCGGCTCGTGCTCGGTTCGTAAGCATAGCACCTTTTGGAACCAGATCATTGGGTCAGGGCTACACAGCCATTCGACAGGTTTCCTCAGGATGTCTTCCCGTCACAGCTAGCGGTAAATTCGAGTACGCATGATCTTTGGTACGCCTCGTATTCTATCTAACTATAAGGCTAGCGAGAACTGCGACTGTCTGTAGAACTCAGGACTAAAAAAGTTAGTTCCACTACCCACTCCGCACACACACCCCCCCAAAAAAAAAATTAAATAAAAATATTAACTGCTAAATATGTTTGCTCCCTACTCACTGGGCTTGATTGGCATTTTTCGCTTAGTTTTAAGTTTCTCATGCAAGTGACTGTAATAATGGTTTTTAATGAGAAAAAAGATTTTAAAACACGGTGGTCCTGGGTTCGATTCCCGCCTCGGTTCTGGTTGGTGGTAGGGCTTTTTGAGAGTCCGACTGGCTAGCTACCACCCCCACAGGTGACATCCGCCGCCATAACAGCTCTGGCTGTGTTCCGGCAATATTAATGTGGGAGCCAGTACACTTGCAATCAGAGGCTTGAAGATCAGAGCCTGCAGTCTGGCAGCACATTCCTGTTGAAGTGTCCCTCAATGTAATAGGCCGCAGTGGCCGCTTACCATCAGGTGGGCTGCGTGCCTGTCTCTCAACCGATGTAGTATAAAAAAAATCTTAAACCTTAAATCCCCCGGTTTGCACTTCTCACAAGAAAGGGACAAGACCAAATCCTGGATTAAAGTGCCAGCTGACTAGATCGGGAAAAGAATGGTTTTTTTGAAGACCCTTAAGGCTGTGTAGTTCCGCAGATGCCGCGCGTATGGTTTTTAAAAGCCACCTGAGACATACAAATTAGTGTTTTCAATTCTAAAAAAAATATATGTATCAGTTAAGGAGCTGATCTAGTTAAAATCGCATTCAATTACATGTTTTTATAAACTTCACTCGATAAAAAAAAAATCCCAAAGTTACCCCTTTTTTTAACGATTTTCGTATTTTATGTCTAAGCTCCTGCCAATTAACATTTGAATTTTCACTCAATTATAGCCACTAAATATTTACAGATAAATTCGCAGAGTTTGACTTGATAAAATTAGTGTCTCGTTTACTATGTTTAAAAAACTACGAAATGTGCGAGCGCGGCGCCATATTTGGACGTCGCATAATACAGACCTACAAACTTATCTGTTCCGGTGGCCAAAATTGGAACTACGTGAAATACAATGCAAAAACGATATTTAATGACAGTTCTAAATAGACAGTAGCGACGCCGCCACCGGAACAGATAAGTTTGTCGGTCTATACCTCTTTTATGTACTCCCACCCCCCCTTAAGAGTATAACTGATTCCTTAATGGTTCCTCTTTCAGGGAGGACCTCTTTATCACCTCGAAGCTGTGGAACACCTTCCACCGGCCTGACCTGGTCAAAGGCGCTCTCCTCACAACGCTTGCTAACCTGAATCTGGACTACCTAGACTTATACCTCATTCACTGGCCGCAGGCTTACAAGGTAGGTTTTAAAAGGAAAGGAAGAAAAATTATTCAAGAAATATAGGTATTTTTTTAGACGAGCCATTTGGTGTAATGGTCGAGAAGTCGGCTCACCAGAGGTCGCGGGTTCGATCCCCGCACGGTACGAACATTTGTGTGCATGAACATGTCTGTTTGTGTCGGTCTGGGTGTTTCTATGTATATTATGTATGTATTAACAAAAAAAAGTATATAAGTAATGTTTAACCGTTGTCTGGCACCCATAGCACAAGCTTATGTTTAGTTTGGGGCTAGATGGTGCTGTGTCAATAATGTCCAGAAAAAAATATATTTATTATTTATTTTATACTAGATATATTGGCAGACAGACACGCAGCCCACCTGATGGTAAGCGGTCTATTCCATTGAGGGACACTTCACCAGGAAGCGTCGCTCAATGAGCTGCCAGACTATCTCATCTGATCTTCGAGCCTTTGGTTTCAAGTCTACTGGCTCCCACATTAATACTGTCGGTAGCTAGCCAGTCGGACTCTGATAAAGCCCTACCTTTTGTTTTTTTTGCGGGGAATGCGTTACGCACCTTAACCGCGTTGTGGGGGAGGGACAGGGCCGTGTGTGGGACTCCCGATGCTCTAAAGAGGGGCATTGTTCCTGGGCAGAAGATGGAAGTGGCCCAGGGGTTTACCCACTAAACCCCGCGGTACTCCCTCATCGCCTTAACATGAAGGGGCCACGGGTATTAGCAGAGCCCTTGCTCCGCGGCCCGCAGCGAACGCTCTCCTTTGCGAGCTCCTCCTGTTCCTCTTGCGGAACTGCGGAAGTGCCCCGGAGTACTGAGGCACTCCCGCTCATCGATGGTGGAGCCGTGCAATGCAGGCTAGGGTGCCCCCGCACCCATGACCTGCTGGGCTCCATCTTGATAAAGCCCTAGCTTAGTTAACATAATTAAGATGATAATAGTTGGTTGTATATTGTTAATTATAGGAAGACGGTGACGTCTTCCCTGAAGACGCGAACGGCAAGATCATCTTCTCTGATGTGGACTTTGTAGACACGTGGAAGGCTATGGAGCCGCTCGTGGGCGAGGGGCTGACTAAGAGCATCGGCGTGTCGAACTTCAACAAGCGCCAGCTGACGCGCCTGCTCGCCGCCGCCGCCGTCAAGCCCGTCACCAACCAGGTGAGGCTGAGATACCTTAAGTTGGTCAATAATTGGATGGGTAACCAAACGAAATTTTGAGTTAAACTACTTTTTATTTTGTCAATATTAGGATGGGTGAAGAGAATTTAGACACTGATTTTATCGCTGCTGCAAAAGCTAAGCAACCTTAAGTCGGTCAATAATTGGATGGGTGACCGAAACTTTGACAGTTTCTTTCTTTTGTTCCGCAAGAGTTAAGCGACTTCCTAGTTTGTCAATACCAGGATGGGTGCCGGCAATTTAGACACTTATTTGGTTTATTGCTGCAAAAGTTAAGCAACTTTTACCCGGTCAATAATCGGATGGGTGACCAAAAGTAAGACACCAATTTTCTCTTAATGCTGTAAAAGTTGAACAATCCTGACTCTGTCAATAGTCGGATGGGTGACCGAAAGTAAAACGCCAATTTTCTTTAAATGCTGTAAAAGTTAAGCAACACTGACTCTGTCAATAGTCGGATGGGTGACCGCAGTATAGACACTATAAAGGTAAGGTCCCGCCATGTCCTGAAGACACCATGTTCTCTGACGTGGACTTCGTGGACACGTGGTTCGCTATGGAGCCACTCGTGGGCGAGGGTCTGACTAGGAGCATCGGCGTGTCGAACTTCAACAAGCGGCAGCTGACGCGCCTGCTCGCCGCCGCCGCCGTCAAGCCCGTCACCAACCAGGTGAGGCTGAGATACTTTAACTCAGTCAATGATCGGATGGGTGACCGAGTGTCATATTGTCTTTTTAGACGCTAGAAAGTTACTATATCAGGGTTGGTAGAAATGTTGAAACTAATCTGCTTGCTGCAAAAGTTAAGCAACCATAAGTCGGTTAATATTAGAATGGGTGACCGAAAGTGAGATACTTCGTTCCTTTTGCGCCAAAAGAGTCATGCTACTATGTCGGAATGGCTGATGGGAATTTTGACACTACTTTTGTTTATTGTTGCAAAAGTTAAGCAACCTTAACTCTGTCTATAATCGGATGGGTGACCGGAACGAAAGTAAGACACTGTTTTCGTTTGCTGCTGTAAAAGTTAAGCGACCCTGACTCTGTCAATAGTCGGATGGGTGACCGAAAGTAGACACCAATTTTCTCTAGTTGCTGGAAAAGTAAAGCAACCCTAAGTCGGTCAACAAACGGATGGGTGACCGCAGCATAATAGACACTATAGAGGTAAGGTCCCGCCATGTCCTGAAGACACCATCTTCTCTGATGTGGACTCCGTGAACACGTGGAAGGCTATGGAGCCGCTCGTGGGCGAGGGTCTGACTAGGAGCATCGGCGTGTCGAACTTCAACAAGCGCCAGCTGACGCGCCTGCTCGCCGCCGCCGCCGTCAAGCCCGTCACCAACCAGGTGAGGCTGAGATACCTTAAGTTGGTCAATAATTGGATGGGTGACCAAACGAAATTTTGAGTCAAGCTACTTTTTATTTGGTCAATATTAGGATGGGATAGATGAAGAGAATTTAGACACTGATTTTATCGCTGCTGCATAAGTTAAGAAACCTTAAGTCGGTCAATAATTGGATGGGTGACCGAAACTTTGACAGTTTCTTTCTTTTGTTCCGCAAGAGTTAAGTGACTTCCTAGTTTATCAATATCAGGATGGGTGCCGGCAATTTAGACACTAATTTTGTTAATTGCTGCAAAAGTTAAGCAACTTTTACCCAGTCAATAATCGGATGGGTGACCAAAAGTAACACACCAATTTTCTCTTAATGCTGTAAAAGTTGAACAACCCTGACTGTCAAAAGTCGGATGGGTGACCGAAAATAAAACACCAATTTTCTTTAAATGCTGTAAAAGTTAAGCAACCCTAAGTCGGCCAATAGTCGGATGGGTGACCGCAGTATAGAAACTATAAAGGTAAGGTCCCGCCATGTCCTGAAGACACCATGTTCTCTGATGTGGACTTCGTGGACACGTGGAAGGCTATGGAGCCACTCGTGGCCGAGGGTCTGACTAGGAGCATCGGCGTGTCGAACTTCAACAAGCGCCAGCTGACGCGCCTGCTCGCCGCCGCCGCCGTCAAGCCCGTCACCAACCAGGTGAGGCTGAGGCACCTTCTGTGCGGGCTATGGTCTGATGGGTGACCGAGAGCTAGATATAGTTCGAGTCACTAAAATAATGCGACTATGTCAAGGGTGTGGTACATTTAGAGACTTATTTTCTTAATGTTGCAAAAAGCTAAGCAACCTTAAGTCGGTCATTTGTTGGATGGGTGACCGAGACTGTGGCACTGTCTTGCGTGCCACAAGAGTTAAGTTACTTCGTCTATGTAGGTTGGTGGTAATTTAGACACTTTTTCTTAAAGTTGCAAAAAGTTAAGCAATCTTAAGTCGATCAAAAATTGGATGGGTGACCAAAAATGTCACCTTTACTCAGTCAATGATCGGATGGGTGACCGATAGTGAGACACCGATTTTTGAGTGGCTCGAGTAATGCTATTATGATTTATGACACAAATCTTCTTATTGTTGCAAAAGGTTAAGCAACCTTCGATCAATAAATTGGATGGATGACCGACTTTGACAGGTTCTTTCTTTCTTGCCGCAAGAGTTAAGCGAATTTCTAGTTTTTCAATACCTGGATGGGTGCCGGGAATTTAGACACTAATCTATAATTGTGTATATTGCTGCAAAAGTTAAGCAACTTTACCCCGTCAATAATCGGATGGGTGACCAAAAGTAAACACTGCTTTTCATTTGCTGTTGTAAAAGATAAGTAACCCTGACTCTGTCAATAATCGGATCGGTGACCGAGGTGAGATTCTGGCTCTTATTCGTACTGAAAGTTAAGTTACTTTTTATACAATGTCAAAAACAGAATTTAGACACATCTTAATGTTGCAAAAAGTTAAGCAACCTTTATTTTTTATTTTTTTGCAATGTGTAACAAGACGAGCAGATCGTACACCTGATGGTAAGCGCCACGTCTGCCCTTAGACAGTTCAGTGCCAAACAGTAACTAAGCAGTTACTGTCTGGCACCGCCCTGCACCCGCTACACCGAGACGACAGTTATTAGGTCTCATATACCCAGTAATTTTGGCAACAATTGGATGGGTGACCGACATCTAGACACTAAAGAGGTAAGCCTAATACGCTCATCAAACGGCCCTAATTTTTAATTCATTTACTTCCAGATCGAATGCCACCCATACCTGAACCAAACCAAGTTGAAGCAGTTCTGCGAGTCCCAGGGTATAATCGTCACGGCGTACTCTCCGCTCGGGTCGCCGGACCGGCCCTGGGCAAAGCCCGGGGACCCGCAGCTGCTGGAGGACGCCAAGCTGCGCGCCATCGCTGACCGGCTCGGGAAGACCACGGCACAGGTGCTCATCAGGTGAGAGGCTACCACTACAGGTGACGTCTGCCGCTATGAGAGCTCTGGCTGTGTTCCGGCAATATTAATGTGGGAGCCAGTACACTTGAAATCAAAGGCTCGGGAAGACCACGGCCCAGGTGCTCATCAGGTGAGAGGCTACCAGCACTACAGATGACCTCTGCTGCCATGAGAGATATGGCTGTGTTCCGGCAATATTCATGTGGGAGCCAGTACACTTGGAATCAAAGGCTCGGGAAGACCACGGCCCAGGTGCTCATCAGGTGAGAGGCTACCACTACAGGTGACGTCTGCCGCCATAACAACTGTGTCTGTGTTCCGGCAATATTCATGTGGGAGCCAGTACACTTGAAATCAAAGGCTCGGGAAGACCACGGCCCAGGTGCTCATCAGGTGAGAGGCTACCACCATACAGGTGACATCTGCCGCCATAACAGCTGTAGCTGCGCTCCGGCTATGTGATGTGGGTGCCAGTAACCTTGAAATCAAAGACTCGGGAAGACCGTGGCTAGGTCCACTAGCCACGGTCTACTAGGTGGACCACGGTGGGTCCACGGTAGACTAGGACCACCTAGGTCATCAGGTGAGGCGTCTTGAGTCTCAGTGGAGCCCAGAGGTCGTGGTATCCGTCTGGCTAACTATTACAGGTGACATCTGCTGCTATGACAGCTATGGCTATGGGAGCTAAGACTTGGAAGAGAGACCTTGTTTGCAGGCTCCGACTGGCTTCAGCTCGTTCCAATTGGGTGGAAAGCTGGCATACGCTTATGGTTCCTAAACGCATTCTCCTCCGAAAAAAAAAGAGTACCTTGAGTAATATATTCATTAAAAGTATATCTAACAGTACGTTTACTCTTACAGATACCAGATCGACCGCGGAAACGTGGTGATCCCTAAATCAGTGACGAAGTCTCGCATCGCGAGCAACTTCGACGTGTTCGACTTCAAGCTGTCGCAGGAGGACGTGCAGCTCATCGACAGCTTCGACTGCGGCGGCAGGCTGGTGCCCATGAACGCGTGAGTACATTGCTGCTGTGCGAAGCATTGCTCAACACCGAAGCAATGCTCAGTTATGTAACCGAAGCATTGCTCATTGTTGAAATGAGCTCATTGCTCAAAATCAAACTGAAGCGTTGCTCAATATTAAGTCGAAGCACTGCTTCGCCTTTAAATAAGCGAAGCCTTTCTAGTTTAACCTAGCAAAGCTTTGCTCGGTACTGCAGTAAGCAGAGCTGTGCTCAGTAACAATCTGGAACATTATTTAGTCACTTTCAATCATAATGAAGTATGGCTTAACCCAATTTAGCGTAGCTCAAAAAAACACCCAAACGGATACAAACAGACATATTAATTCACGCATAAAAATGTCAACCGTGTGGGCATCGAACCCGAGACCTCTGGTGTAATAACCGACTTCTCAACCATTACACCGAATTATTTATCTAAACAATTTTTTATTTTATTATAAATTTATTTTTTCTTCCAGATCCCTCGGACACAAACACCATCCTTTCGAAAATGATGAGTATTAAAATAATAAAAAAGAAATCTTTTACAATTTAATTGTTCACCAATAAATAAGCATGATGACAATTCAAAACCTATACATCATCATCAGCCTATATACGTTCCCACTGCTGGGACACAGGCCTTATCTCAAGTGTGAGATAGTGTGGGCCATACTCCACCACGCTGGCCTAGTTGGCGGGTTGGTGGAGGGGTGCGTAAGGCAAGTGACCAACCTTAATGTCAGATGTTATCAAGCCGCCAAATGGCCTCTGACTAGGCTTGACGACTAATATCTACATATAGTAAATATCAGCCGGGACCAACGGCTTAACGTGCCTTCCGAAGCACGGAGACGCTCGAAATAAATGAAAATGCTCGAATAAAATGTCACTAAATGTCAGAATGGTCACCCATCCATTAACCGACCGCGGCGTGGGTAGCTTACAGTTTTGTTTGCCATTATGCTTAAATGTTACAAAAGTATAATAGATGTAAGTTTCCACTTATGTTTGTATAAAACTTGTATTCCATCTAGGTGCCTTTGTTAAAGTTATGAAATAAAATAAATGTTTTATTATAATATTTCTTTGTATTTATTTACTAGTATATCCCCAAATTCATCTTTTTTGTTATAATAGTTATAATGGACAATATCTTAATTTATGCTATTTTCAGTTTATTTAAATGCACAATTGCATTATTTTAAGCAGAAATGAGGAAAGGACAATTGATAAAATTTCTCAATATAATATCATAAATGTACCTACTTTGATATATTTAGTAAATAATATTCATAATAATTATCCTTTTAGTATCTACAATTTATATCCCTACTAATATTATAAATGCTAAAATATTTCTGTCTGTTAGTATTAATTTTTATACAAGGCAAACTAAAATCCGTTGCTTGCGATGCGTCCGATGCGGACTTTTCCCAACCGGGTGGGATAAGTGGAAAAGTCGCATGAACTTATATTCCACTTATCCCACCCTGGCGGGAAGAGTGGAAAAAAATCCACTTTTCCCACCCAGGTGGGATGGCTAGGTGGGATAAGTGGAATAGCCCGACCTGTGGACGCTTATCTTAAGTAGGTACGATTTTTAACGAACCTTTTGTTCCCTAACTTTGTGGTCAATAAAGTTTTTATAAATAAACAACAAGACTTAAAAAACATACAAATAAAATAATAATCGTATTTCACACAGACAAAGTCACTGGCGTGTACTTAGTTTAGTAAAGTGTATGTGGCAATATGTGTTCTATCGTGTTTAGAATAGGTGTCAAATTGGATAGAAATTGTCTGTCGAGTCAAAATTATAATGAATTTAAATACACACTAGCTTGATTAGGGGCCGTTCAAGTATTACGTAAGCACTATGGGGGGGTGGGGGGGTCTTTGTTTTGCTTATTTTGGATGACATGGGGGGTAGGGGGGTCTAGATGATGATTACGTCATCGGTAGTTATTTACTTTTTTACACCAATGGCAACCCTCACATTGCCTATGCTTGAAAACGAAACCCATTTTCGGGGATTCCCGCAAATAATGCATACGTTTAGGCATTCGCTTTAGAACCGATTAGGGGAATTACCGTGCGCTACTCAGTTGTCTAAATTTCCTCTGTCAGTGTATTGTTTCGTTTGGATACTATAGCGAGTAGACGTATTGTAAGTATACCAAAGCAAGATTACATTTTAGTTAGAGCACCATGATGTGAGAAGACGTAGACATTCCAAAATCGGATGAAAGTTAGCAGACTCACAACACTGAGCAGCAATCTAAGCAATCCAATGTCAGCGAAAACTTAGAATCATGGATTCAATGATGTATCAAAAGTCTTTGCATGGATTCGGGTTTCATGGACTGAAGACTGTTAATTTTTATTTAATAATATGTGTACCAATGTTTAATATGTGTCCGGTGCTTTAATACTCTTTCGATCGAAAGAGCTATAGAGCAAAATCGGGGGTCTAAGGTGTTCGTACAATCTCTCGGAAGTAGCCACCTGACGAAGCTGACCACAGCAAGTGGAGAAGTTGTTGCCTCAAAGCCGGCAGTCCGTTCGGAGGTAGAGGACTTTTATGGCCGGGTATACGCTTCGCATGCATGTCGACCTGGAGCCACGTTAAATCCCTATTACACTGAAGACCTGCCAAAAGTGAGCGTTGGCGAAATCGAGATTGCTCTTGGGCAGCTTAAAAATGGAAAACGCCCCTGGAGAGGACGGCGTTACTACTGAGCTGCTAAAGGCTGGAGGGAACTCCAAAGGCGTGGAGTAGGAGTGTGGTCGTCCTGTTCTTCAAAAAGAGTGACAAAAGCCTGTTGAGAACTATCGAACCATTTCCTAAGCCACGTCTATAGAAGTGACAGTGGGCTGGCCATATCAGCCGCAGAACCGATAGCCGTTTGGGGTAAACGGGTTCTAGAGTGGAGACCGCGTCTCGGTAAACGTAGTGTAGGACGCCCTCAGGCCAGGTGGAGCGATGATCTGCGCAAGATGGCTGGCAGGAGCTGGATGCGAGTGGCCGAGGATCGATCAGCGTGGCGAGCATTTGGAGAGGCCTATGTCCAGCAGTGGACTATCACAGGCTGATGATGATGATGATGTGTACTAAAACTTTAAAATAAGTTTGTAATGTTCGTAAGATTATAATATTTTTGTCCCTTACTCTATGTTGAATACTGTATAAGTAAAATCTAATCTCTATCCTAAATCTATTTTCTTATTTATAAAGTTATAATTATAACATTATAATTATAGTATATAAAAAAATTATAATTGAAAAATGTTTACGTAAGCATAGGGGGAGGGGGTAAGAGCTTTGCTTACTTTTGCTGACAAGGGGGGTGGGGGGGTAAAAATTTGCAATAAATCTGCTTACGTAATATTTGAACGGCCCCTTAGCAATGTGTGTAGGGCTGTCTATTTTATACCTATTACAATTTTATTTATTTATTTATCCAAACTTATCTATATGTCGCAGGCAATTTGTATAATTCCGCCGTTTACATAGGTACGGCGTCCTGAGAGAAATTAAGTTAAAAAAAAAACACATCGGAGGCGGAAATCGACTCGGATGGATATAGGTTAGTTAGAAGGCTAAGGCGGGAGCGGACTGCGGAGCGAAGCGGAGCTCCCGCCTTGGCCTTCGTGGTTATTTTTTTTTAAACCATAAAAAAAAGCTGCCTTCGGCAATTTGTATAACGCTTCACGTTTATAAAATGCCGAAGCAGTTTGATAACGGACAAATCATACAAAATGCCTGCGACATATATAATTATTATCTATATATATATAACTAAAAGGTGACTGACTGACATAGATAGATATCAACGCACAGCCCAAACCACTGGACGAATCGGGCTGAAATTTGGCATGCAGGTAGATGTTATGACGTAGGCATCCGCTAAGAAAGGATTTTGATTATTTCCCACGGGAACGGGAACCACGCGGGTGAAACCGCGGGCGGCCGCTAGTAAATAATAATGTTTTACTTTATTGTCTTTCTAGTAAAGTTTCGGCTACGACGGCCAATCTTTACGGTGAACCAACAACGCAGGATAATAATGACGACGTTAGAACCATAGTGATCCAAGTGACATTTTTTTCAAAATCGATATTTTGTTATTAACATCCCAAAAAAAGACATATTTTTCATGCCACACTGATCCAAGTGCTTATTATAGCAATTTTCATAAGGAAACTCATATCGGTCACTTTGGAATAGGACAATTTCAGGAACAAATCCAAACGCGTTTCCCTCGTTTTCTCAAAAAGTTGAAAATGTGACTTGGATCACTATGGTTCTAACGTCGCTAATTAGTATAATGCTGGTGAGTGCACAAATACAGGTGCATTCTACGAGTATTATACTCTGTCACTCTCATAACACGGTGGGATAGCAGTCTGACACGACCGAGAAGAGATTGTGTTTCGTCGTGTTTGTTACTAACAGAATAAAGTTTGTACACGTATACCTAATAAATACTTGAAAAAAAAACTATTTTTTGTACGTAAATAAACACAGGGTCCGGCAAACATCTTGATCCTCGTTCGAAGGAGTAGTAGAAAAATTCGCGCATGTGAACTTGTGCATGACCAATAGGGCGCGCATCTCCCGTCGCCCCTATACCTCCCGCCACGCATACCCAAAATCGAGATGTTTGCCGGGCACTGTACACCACCCGTGAAAAACTGGGGCCAGCATTCATATTCCTGCATATCGCCGTATAGGCAAGCGGAAAGATTATTAAGTATAAATTGGCAACCCTGGCTATATAGGTATATTTATTCTTATCTTTGTTATATTACCTAACTGGTCATACAAATAAATAATAGGTAATTGTCATGGTTTTGGGATTATCCCGGTAAAGTTTACTCACGTCAGACGGCGACTGGGAATTTAATTTTAATTCATTCGGCAGTCAAGATGGCGGCGCTGTGTGTAAGTATTTCTATAATTATTTTATTTTTTATTTGACGAGCCATTTGGTGTAGTGATCGAGATGTCGGCTATTATACCAGAGGTCGCGGGTTCGATCCCCGCACGGTACAAACATTTGTGTGCATGAACATGTCTGTTTGTATCGGTCTGGGTGTTTCTAACTTAGAAATTCTAAGTATAATATGAATGTATTTACAAAAAAAAAGTACCTTTATGTATAAGTAATGTTTATCTGTTTTCTGGGACCCATAGCACAAGCTAATGCTTAGTTTGGGGCTAGATGGCGCTGTGAGAATAATGTCCAGAGATAATATTTATTTTATTTATTAGTTAGTGATAACATTTATCACTGATGAGTTCGTTATAAATAACCTATCACATAACCAATAACTTAGATGCTGACTCTTCTGTCAATTTAAAAAATGTACAGTCAACAGCACATCATCAGACTACCCTAATCTGAAGAATTTCTACAACCAATTTTCAGCTTTATTGACCTTGTCATAGAGTTCTTTTTCAATTGAGAATTTTTGACAGATAAGGGTAGGTTGGTCTGCTGCCGCTCATACTCATAAAAAAAATATTCGCACAAATATAATTGCACCTGCCGGGATTGAATCCGCGACCACTGGTGTAATAACAGACTTCTTAAGGTGGATCTACGCTTACGAGCCGAGCACGAGCGGAGCACGACCCGACCCAAAATTCGTGTAGTGTGGACCGACTTCGAGGCTCGAACGAGCGCGCTTCGAGCATTTGGCTCGTGTTCGACTGTGCTCCGCCCGTAGACAGAGAAAACTATAGACAAATTGATAGTATCTATCGCATTCACACAAGAAAAAGAGGGCGATACGGATAGACCATGTAAAAGAAAGAGATAGAACTACACAATTTTTTGTCTCGCACCGTTTGCCGGTTTTTCTACTACTTAGCTGTCTATAGTTTTCTCTGTCTACGGCTCCGCCTTAATGTCGGGTTTTTGACGAACACAAAGAGGTTTGCATCGCGCTCGCAGTGCAGGCTCGTTGTGCGTCCACACTTGTCACGCGAGCAGAGCGGCCCGGCTCGTGGTCCGCTCGTGCGCGGCTCGTGCTCGTTCGTAAGCATAGGTTGATCTACGCTTACGAGCCGAGCATGAGCGGAGCACGAGCCGACCCAAAATTCGTGTAGTGTGGACTGACTTCGAGCCTCGAACGAGCGCGCTTCGAGCATTTGGCTCGTGTTCGACTGTGCTCCGCCTATTGTCAGTTTTGTGACGAACACAAAGGGATTTTCAGGAGATTGATTGTTGTAGGCTCGTTGTGTGTCCACACTTGTCACGCGAGCAGAGCGGCTCGGCTTGCGCTCCGCTCGTGCTCGGCTCGTAAGCGTAGATCCACCTGTAGCCATTACACCAAATCGCTCGTCAATGGTTTATTATGAGGCAGGCATAATAAATACATAGGCCTCTTCAAACGCTCGCTACTCTGATCCTCGGCCACTTGTATCCAGCTCCTGCCAGCCATCTTGTGCAAATTGTCACTCCACCTGGCCTAAGAGACGCGGTCTTCACTCTAGAACCTGTTTTAGGCCCAGAACAGACAGCGCAACGCGACTGCAACGTCTAGTTACTTTAGAGTTTCATTTGAGTTTCTGCCATAGACTCCTATGAGAGACCGGACCGCACATGGCGCGACCATTTTGAAACCGGTTTGAAACGCATTGCAAATCAGTTGCGTTGAAACTTGAAGCCGGCGTGCAGGAAACTCGTGTTTGCGTTTCATCACTTTGACGTTTTTTTCGGTAGAAAAAAATGGCCGATGACGAAAGTAAGTTGCGGCGTGTGTGGACAACGATTGAAACTGGTTTCAAATTAATAATTTCAAAAGGGTTTCGTTGCAATAGCGTTTCACCGTCTGTTCTGGGGGCCCTGGGGGCTTAGACAAGATGACATCGCTTCATAGCTGGCGAAATTCGCTAACTTTAAATTGTATGGATTTGACAGATGCCATAGAAAAGTCACGTGTTGAAAGTATGGGATTTGACATTCGCTATCGCAAATTGAGCTATAACGAACGTCATAAATGCCGCTTGTCTAGGGGGGCTGACAAAGTAACATTTTGATAGCGATAACGAAATTCGCTAACTTTAAATTGTATGGATTTGACAGGTGCCTTAGAAAAGTCACGTGGTCAATCGATATTGAACGGGTTTTGACATTCGCTATCGC
This sequence comes from Mecyna flavalis, assembly GCA_949319885.1. Lineage (NCBI taxonomy): Eukaryota > Metazoa > Arthropoda > Insecta > Lepidoptera > Crambidae > Mecyna > Mecyna flavalis. Next base: position 1,789,319 of record OX439422.1, read on the forward strand.
AAATTGAGCTAAAACGAACGTCATAAGACCCGCTTGTCTAGAGTCTCTGGGTTCAAATCTCGTGTCGGACCAAATAAATTGTGATTGGGTTTGTCTGTTCAGAATATTCAGTCACAGTACGGAGTCTTGAAGTAGGCGGTGTAAAAACACTCGTGGCTCGGATCTGTTTGAGTGGTGCAACACGGGCGTTGCGTCTACGCGCGTCTGCGATGTGTCGTCGCAACGCAATTATATCAACGCAGTGTCTGCCACATTGGCGTTGGCGCTGCGTCAACGCATAAGGTATAGACGACAACATTTATTTGTATCAGAACCTTTCTTCGAACACGACGCTCGATGTTTTGTTACAGCCTTTTTAAAAAGCAACGAGCATATTAGTGTCATTGTAGATCCGACATTTCAAAGAAGAATGAACGCAGACACAACGTTACATTACATGGAAATGTTGAGACTAACCGAGCTTTTACCTGTATTGTACCATTCGCACGAACGTTACATAAGTTACATTACACTAAAACGCTCGAGGGAATGTTGTAGTTTATACTCACCTTTATGCTATTAAATACTGCGATTCCGCTCCGTCGTTTCAACGCAGCTCCCTTCCCCCCCTCGTTTCTCTCCTCTCCTTTGCATTGCGCGTGTGTTGCGTTGCGCGTGTGTTGCGTTGCTGTCCGTCATTTCAAGGCATCGTGTGGCATGTCGTTCAGATTTATATGAAAAACAACGGAACGTCAATGCTCAGTCGACGCAGCGCTAACGCAGCGCAGCCGCATCGCCCTTGTAGCACCATCATTTCGGTCGTGACTCGTGTCAGACTGCGCTGGACCACCTTGTTATGCATTGAGTTACAAGTACCTACTACGTAGTTCAATGGTGTTATGAGAGTGAGGGAATAGGGAGTGCACGTGTGCTCGCGCATTCACTTGTGCACTATAATATAGGTATCCTGCTTAGTCGGTTGATCGTAAAGCTGTCTACACACCGCTGCCGCCGGCCCGCCGGTACGAACCCTGCGGGCAAGGCCGGCGGCCTGATTTTATTGAATTTGCCGGCGGATTGCGCCCGCGCGATCTGTCCCGCGGCACACCCGCGCGCTTCTCTCTGTACTTAAGTTGCCCGGCGACTGTATGTCGTGCCGCCGGGAAAATTGTCCGGATCCGAACTTCTAAAGCCGCCGGCACAACCGCCGGCACTATCCCGCCGGGTCGGCTGCGGTGTGTAGACAGCTTAAGATTGGCCGCCGGAACCGAAAGCTCGTCTTCTCGGACATTATTTTATTATTAATCGGCTGATAACTACTTTACTTTTACTTCTAATATTTCAGTTACTTGTGTCAATATGTCTGCTATCAACGGCGTGCGGTCAGCAGTCTCCTGACAATAATATGAGTGACCAAGAACTCGTAAATTTTCTTAATAATATGGGTAAAGGAGTTGGAGGAGGTAGCCCTTCAGTAAATACTTTCAATACGGGTCCTCCAACTCCGCTACCTCCTGGTAGCCCTTCAGTAAATACTTTCAATACTCAGGAATGTCCTTGCAATTGTGGTAGCGACCAAGGCACGGCGGGAGAAGGACTGATAAAATACCGGTGAGTAAAAAAACTTTTTTTTTATTGCCATGTAACAAGACAAGCAGATCGTACACCTGATGGAAAGCGCCACGTCTGCCCTTAGACAGTTCAGTGCCAAACAGTAACTAAGCAGTTACTGTCCGGCACTGCCCCAACGCCCACTACAGCGAGACGACAGTTATATATGTATGAGGTCTCTTATACCCAGTTATTTTTCACTAGCTACAGAGCCCTTTCCCCGAAACACAGAAGTGCTTGACACACTTCTATTTCACGGGAAAATATCTGGCACTTCCGCAGTGCCCACGAATTTGATTTGACGATTTAATGATTTATTTATTACAAATATTTAAAATAACCAAAAAGTAAAAAAAGAGCTGGCGTTCTTCTAGTAAATCAAAAATATTTTTTTTCCTACTTCAGATGACAAACAGACACGCAGCCCACCTGATGGTAAGCGGCCACTGCGGTCTATTCCATTGAGGGACACTTCATCAGGAAGCGTCACCGCGTCGCTCAATTTGCTAAACTATAGGCTCATCTTACTTTAAAATCATCTTGACACCACACAGTTCTGATGCGGACTACGTTCATTAGTATTGAACTTCTGACTTTGATCATCTAATTTTGCTGTTGACTGTACACACAAGAAGGAATATTTAATACAGCATTTATTTGTTTAAAGTCGCATTCATTTTTTTTTAAATTAGGTCAGTTGGCAGGCAGGCACGCAGCCCACCTGATGGTAAGCGGCCACTGCGGCCTATTCCACTGAAGGACACTTCACCAGCAAGCGTCGCTCAATGTGCGACCAGACTGCAGGCTCATCTGATCTTCGAGCCTCTGATTTCAAGTGTACTGGCTCCCACATTAATATTGCCGGAACACAGCCAGAGCTGTTATGGCGGCAGATTTCACCTGTGGGGGTAGCTAGCCTGTTGGACTCTGAAAAAGCCCTACCACCAACCAGACCCAAGGTGGGAATCGAACCCACGACCTCCGTGTTCTTAAAGTCACATTCTTGTTCTAGATTTCCGGGGAACTGTCCTACCTCAAGCCCACTGTGCTGCAACTCTGCTACTCCCGCGCCAGCAGGAGGCCGCCAATTTAACCAGCAAAATCCTTTGACTACCATATCGCCGATAAACACTTTTCCATCTGGGAGCACTCCGCAATATGTAAGGGCTAAGTATTTTCACCCAGATAAGCTTGTGGCATCTTTCTGTCAGATTCAAATGATGTCAGATTTTTTTTTTATTATTTTTTTTAAATGGACTCTATCCCGCGCCTGTTTGCGGCGCGGTGATTCTGCCAATGTCAAGTGAATGAGGTAGTTTCTATTTGCGTTAAAACATTGGTGTTATGATGTTTTAACGCTTCATGGAAACACTGGAGGATACTCTCAAGGTCACGGGGGAATGGACGCCATTGCGGTAAGAGCGTCTCATCTACCGATGAGACACACTACACGCAATACCCGTCCATTCAGTCAATTTGTTTCAATTTTCTCATTTATGACACTTCGTTACACTTTACTGAATGAAAATCATACGACTTTTCAACACCAAACTGCACTAGATTACAAATAAAAAGATTTAAAACTAAAAGACGCGTGGACCCATCGCCTACCCTCCAGTGAATCATCCATCTTTGTCATGATGTCAGATAAAAAGGATGCAGGACTATGACGTTAGTTATCGCTCAATTCGTGATCGCGAATGTCAAAGTCAAAACCCGTATAGACCGACAAACTTATCTGTTCCGGTGGCGGCGTCGCTACTGTCTATTTAAAACTGTCATTAAATATCGTTTTTGCATTGCGTTTCACGTAGTTCCAATTTTGGCCACCGGAACAGATAAGTTTGTCGGTCTATACTTTCAATATCGATTGACCACGTGACTTTTCTAAGACACCTGTCAAATCCAAAAAATTTGAAGTTGGCGAATTTCGCTATCGCTATCAAAATGTTACTTTGTCTAGCCCCCCTGGACTTTTTATCTATTTATTAATTTAAACTTGATTACACGACACGACATAAGGTACATACACAAGGCAGACTTAATGCCAGATTTGTTCGTTTGTAATGCATAGGCTCGGAAAATATTAAACCGATTTGAATAATTATTTCACTTTTTTTTATACTATGTTAGTTGGCAGACAGACACGCAGTCCACCTGATGGTAAGCGGCCACTGCGGCCTATTCCATTGAGGGACACTTCACCAGGAAGCGTCGCTCAATGTGCTGCCAGACTGTAGGCTCATCTGATCTTCGAGCCTTTAATTTCAAGTGTACTGGCTCCCACATTATTACTGCCGGAACACAGCCAGAGCTATTATGGCGGCAGATTTCACCTATGGGGTGGTAGCTAGCCAGTCGGACTCTGAAAAAGCCCTACCACCAACCAGACCCAAGGCGGGAATCGAACCCACGACCTCCGTGTTTTTGTGACCGAGCGGCTTAGCCACTGTCCCACGGAGGCGGTCAAAGGTTCAAGGCAGTTCGCTGTTGGAAACCTACACTATCCCCGGATGACATAGGGTACTTTTAATCCCAGAAAAGTAGGGGGAAGGGGGGGATATTTGACAAAAGAAATTACGGGTGTAACCGCGGAGTCGACCGCTAGTGATCAATAATCCGCGTGAAAACGTGTTGTTTAAGCCAGAACAGGGCCCGGCAAACTTCTTGACCATCGACGGAGTGGGGGAAATTTCGCGCATGTGCATTTGCGCATGACCAATAGCGCGAATCTCCCGAACGCCCGCGCACGCTATTGGTCAGAGGCATGTCAAAATTCGTGTTCTGTGCAATCCCCACCCGATAGTTAAGAATTTTTCCGGAGCCTGTACCTATCATTGTAGCGATGACTTGTTTTCAATAGAGATGAGACATCTAGGGCCGAAACTGTGGTGGAGCGGGACCCGCGCGCGGTTAGTAATCCATTGCTGTCATCTAGGGTTGCCATCCGTCCGGGTTTCCCCGGATTTGTCCTAATTTAGAGGGCATCCGGGGAGCGACCGGGGAAGGTTTCATTTGTAGACCGAGTTTTAAAAAATGAATAAAAAAAATTTGGGCCGCCCGCGCCCATTTTATTACATTGAATATGTTTAAAAGATCTTGTTGGCATGTCCGGCTTTCGGACTCTTAAATCCGGGGTTTTCACGCGTCTTGTCCTGTTTTCCAAATTTTAGAGATGGCAACCCTACTGTCATCTAATCCATTTGCGTCGCGCACGCCCTGTACTAAGCCGGCAATGTATTACGAACCGCGCGCGGGTCCTGCTTCACACAGTTTCCGCCCTAATAGGGTGTACTTTACGTTTGTCGAATAATTTAAAAGTTAAATCTTTTAACAGTTGGGCTGTGGGACGACTCAGCAGGGAATTGTCATGTTTCGCGCGAACTTTGCCGACGAAGATGGCGACACCGTCGAGACGCTAGAAGAAGAATTTCCATGGACTGTTGCTGTATACAGGTAATAAATCAGTCAGCCCACTCCCCACCAGGCCAGCTGGTCAATAGCCACAAGGCTGGCACCGGCTCGTCCTAATCGGGTGTGAAGGGGAAACCGGGGGGGGGGGGGGGTGCATAAACGCATTCTCCTCCGAGGAAGAAAAAAAAAGGTGGTAAATCAGCAACTTCTTTATTGCCTCAGTAGGTCGTCGGCTGCTACCGTATCCTGGTCAGATAGGCGGTCCGCCTCGGGCGGCACTTTTTAGGGGGCGGCAAAATTTCTTGGGGGAGCAAAAAAGATAGGGGGCGGCAGAATTTAAAAAAGGGCGGAAGAATCGTCTTTCCTGCCTCGGGCGGGTGGGTTGCTTTGCCAACTGGAGAAGCAAAAAAAAGGGGGCGGCAGAATAGTCTTCCAGAATAGAGAGGACCAACCGAGAAACAAGGAGATCAATATTATGCCATTGAATACTGCGCTGCCGCTCCGTCGTTTCAACGCAGCTCCCTTCCCCGCCTTGTCTTTCTCCTCACCTTTGCGTTGCGCGTGCGTTGCACCCCCGTCTGTCATTTCAACGCATCGTGTGGCATGTCGTATAGATTTAGGGTGGACGGTAGGCACACGGGCGTTGCGGCTGCGCTGCGTTAGGGCTGCGTCAACTCAGCGGTGACATCCCGTTGTTTTTTATACATATAAATCTGAACGACATGCCACATGATGCGTTGAAATGACGGACGACGACGCAACGCCCGTGTGGCATCAGGGTGATGCCACACGGGCGCGTTGCGGTGACGGAGCGTCGTCGGTGCGTTATATTTCATAAAAATTTAAGGGTACCACACGGTCCGTTGTGGCGACGCGCGTCGCCGCAACGCGTGCGCAACGGACTTGAAGCCGAGAGACGAAGCGGGGGACGGAGTGGTGGACAATGCAGCGCATTGCGACGACACATCGGATCGTGTGGCACCCATTCCTTCGAAAATTTGCGGTGCGTCGTCGCAACGCAGCGCAACGCGCCCGTGTGGCTGCTCTCTTCGAGTGGCACCACTCTATAGGTTGATATAATTAACTTATTGTGGCAGAAACTCCAAGTTCCTCTGTGGGGGGTCGCTGATCCACCCTCGCGCGGTACTGGCGGCGGCGCACAGCTTCAGACGGGTGAAGACACGCGAGCTGTCCATCAGAGCTGGAGAACACGACCGTGTCAAACACAACCAGATGTTCGAATACCAGGAGAGTACTGTGTCGGAGATTGTCAAGCATGAGGGCTATGATCAAGGTAAGCAGTTTTATTTTTATTTTATTAAGACGATCAGATCGTACACCTGATGGTAAGCGCCACGCCCTTAGACACTTCAGTGCCAAACAGTAACTAAGCAGTTACTGTCTGGCACCGCCCTGCGCCCGCTACACCGAGACGACAGTTATTAGGTCTCATATACCCAGTTACAGTAATTTCACTAGCTTCAATGCCATTTCCCCGAAACACAGAAGTGCTTGACACACTTCTATTTCACGGGAAAATATCTGGCACTGCAGTGGCACCCACCTAGACGGCCCAGTACAGGAACCTACCACCTGGTAAAAATTAAGATTTTATTAAGGGAACTCACAAGCATGATGTTGTACCTACGAGGCAAATTGGGACGCGTGCTCTTTAATTGTAAATATTCGAGCACATATTGCCTCCGTGGTACAGTGGTTGAAGCTTTGGGCTCTAAAACCCGAAGGTCGTGGGTTCGAATCCCGCGGGGAGCATCACTTTGTGTGATTGTTTCCAGTTTGGTTATGACATTGCAGCCTTGAATCACACTGTCTGAAAATAATGATGATTCCGTGCTTCGGAAGGCACGTTAAGTCGTTGATCCCGACTATGTTCCAAGTAAGTCTGGTTTCCCTTGTAAGGGTTACGAAGGTCAGATGGCAATCGCTCCATTGTAATAACCAGCCCCCCTAGACAAGTGGCATTTATGACGTTCGTTATCGCTCAATTTGCTATAGCGAATGTCGCTTAGAGAGCTTAGACAAGATGACATCGCTTCATAGCTGGCGAATTTCGCTAACTTCAAATTGTATGGATTTGACAGGTGCCTTAGAAAAGTCACGTGGTCAATCGATATTGAAAGTACGGGTTTTGAACTTTTGACATTCGCTGTCGCAAATTGCCATAAGTGCCGCTTGTCTAGGGCGTCTGCCCCCCTAGACAAGCTGCATTTATGACGTTCGTTAATAGCTCAATTTGCGATAGCGAATGTCAAATCCCATACATTCAACACGTGACTTTTCTATGGCATCTGTCAAATCCATACAAATTGGACTTAGCGAAATTCGCCAGCTATGAAGCGATGTCATCTTGTCTAAGCCTCCTGGTTTGTGATCGAATCCGCATTTGGCAAGCGTGGTGATTAAGCTAGTACCCATCATTGTAGCGATAACTTGATTTCAAGATGCCTTTGCCCTGCATTGGGGTATTAATTGGCTGACTTTAAACTTTTGACCGCCTCCGTGGAACAGTGGCTAAGCCGCTCGGGTATAAAAACACGAAGGTCGTGGGATCGATTCCCGCCTTGGGTCTGGTTGGTGGTAGGACTTTTTCAGAGTCCGACTGGCTAGCTACCACCCCCACAGGTGAAATATTAAAGTGGGAGCCAGTACACTTGAAATCAAAGGCTCGAAGATCAGATGAGCCTATACAGTCTGGCAGCACATTGAGCGACGCTTCCAGGCGAAGTATCCCTAAATGGAATAGGCCGCAGTGGCCGCTTACCATCAGGTGGGCTGCGTGCCTGTCTGCCAATTGAACTAGTATTAAAAACACTTTTTGTTGCAGCGTTAAAAGCCAACGACGCCGCCATTCTGTTTCTGCATAAAGACATAATGGCCGCCGGCAACGTGGCGTATGCCTGTCTGCCTCCCCCCTCCCTGCAGCCGGCGCTTGGAGACGTGTGCATCGCGACGGGGTGGGGGGCCTCCCGGGTGGGCGGGCTGCTGCAGGCCAGGAAGAAAATGGTAATTAATAAAACTGGTAGCGCTTTGGTAGTGCCCAGTTCGATAAACTACCCAGCTATTAAGAATATTTAAAAAAGATATCATGCATTGGGTATATTACGAAGAAATTTTTTACCTTAAATATAAATACAGTACTAATAAAATATTTAACCTTACGCCTCAATGGGCGTTAGGGAGCCTACCGCAGGTCAACCCTCAGGCCGGAGGAGGCGTGCTTAGTGAGCTCGCCTTCTTCGGCGAGATTTCGGGGTCCTGGGTTCAATTCCCGGGTCAAGCTAACTTTGTGTCGATTCTTTTGGACACAGCTCGCGTCTGTCATCACCTATCCTCACACGGGTTCATTCCTGTTAGTCCCACCAAGCTTCGTCCCATCAGTGGGACGAACGGGAATCGAATAAAATATTTAATTTTTATTCCCGTTCGTCCCACCAGCAAGTTCAGCAGTGGGAAGAACGGGAAGTGAAAATAGGAATTCCCGTTCGTCCCACTGGTGGGACAAACATGGTGGGACGAACCGGCAAACGTGCTTAAGCCAGTATCCATCATTATAACAGTAACTTGATTTGAAAGAATAGAAAAGAATAAAACTTTATTTCGTACCAATAAAACTTAAACTAAACAGTACAGACACAGTAAAATTAATCAAAAACATTAAAAAAACAAAAACAAAAAAAAACAAAAAAAAAAACAAAGATGGAAGCTTTGCCCTACAGTAAATAATAAATAAATAAATGAATATCTCTGGACATTATTCACACAGCGCCATCTAGCCCCAAACTAAGCATTAGCTTGTGCTATGGGTGCCAGACAACGGATAAACATTACCTACTTATATACTTTTTTTTTTGTTAATACATACATATTATACATAGAAACACCCAGACCGATACAAACAGACATGTTCATGCACACAAATGTTTGTACCACAGACTAAATACCAATAGTAGACTTGCGATATCTTGTTTTCTATAAGGAATGATGTGTCCACAATGTGCAACGCCACACCAGTACGTAGTGGTGAATATTAAAACTAAGTGGTGATATGCCAAAGCATGCTAAGCACTGCTTCTTAACATTTGTCCTACTCACTAGCAGGTGGCAGCACTTCTACTTAAGATACTTTTGCCAGGGAGTCCAGGGACCGACTAAGGTAAAAAAGTAAAATAAAGTACAGGCACCGGTTTTTTGGTACAGTGCCTTCTCTTATTCTATTTAATCCTTTTCTTGTCCTTATTCTTTATCAAAATGAAGAGAGCATATTTTTGAATATTTTCTTGGTGACCAATCTTTGCGGTTAATGGAAATGAGCCACCTATTTTTTAGGGCGGAGGGAAATCTAGGGAAGGAAATGTTTTCATGTCAAAACCTTTTAATTCTAAATTTAAGCAATTAATAATAATAATACCTACTTGGTGTAATTTTTGCACCTCATGGACACGTAATTAAAGGGAAATGCCAGAAAGCCATAGTAACTTAGGCCCAGAATGCGCAACATATTCAATAACATGAATGAACTCTCAATATTAGAACTTGATTTTTCGCTATTTTCTTTTTTCAGTATAAGTTGGGAACAACATTTATATATAATTAAGTAAATAAAAATAAAATAAAATGTATTTTATTCATGTAAATCATTTACAATAAACTGCCGGGGATTCCCAGAAAGTAATCAGATGATACTTGTGTTAGGAAAGCCTCGCTCCTCCGAAGTAGTAAGTAAGTATTTCAACGATTTTTCCTTTACATGACGTCATTTCTGATGTCTGTTTAAAATAGTTGCTAAAAATAAGACATTCGTCCGAAACGGTTTATTTTTAATTACGTTTTTCGATAAAGCGGTAAATATTTTATAGTGTTTAATAATATTATTAGAGACTAATAAATTATTTGTTTTTTTTCCAACTTATACTGAAAAAAGTAACTATAGCGAACAATCCTACGAATATTTATATTTCATTCATGATTGTAATTTAATATGTTGTGGTTTTTTATTTTATTCCTGAGTACGGCCCCTATAGATAAAAAGTAGACATTCTACTTGACACTAGATGGCAGTATTAGTAGTAAAATTATAATACATATTTTTACTTTGTCATGTCAAATACTGACGGCAATGTACGTTCGTAGTGAAATCTGAACGCGTACTGATTCCAGCGCCCTCTAGCGTGGAGTGTCTAGAACTACAACTTTCTACTCTTTTGAATTTTTGTCGGAGGAGGAGACCTAGCATATGCCCCCTCTTCTATTGTTATTTCTCTATGGTTTGTACCGTGCGGGGATCGAACCTGCGACTTCTGGTGTAATAGCCGACTTCTCGACCATTACACCAAATGGCTCGTCATCATATAGGACATGCCACTTAAATCCTTTTACTTTATGCACCAGGTTGAACTACCAGTGGTGGACCACTACACCTGCGAAGCGGCCATCAAAGCGACTCCTCGCATTAGCAGCAGCTATCAACTCCCAGACTCGATGCTGTGCGCGGGGGGACAAGGGGGGACCGACGTGTGTACGGGGGACGGAGGGGCTCCCCTAGTGTGTGCTTATGCTGTAAGTTGTTTTTTAATTTATTTTAAAAAAAATCTTTAAAACTCATCTAAAAAAAATATATATTGCAATGTGTAACAAGACGAGTAGATCGTACACCTGATGGTAAGCGCCACGTCTGCCCTTAGACAGTTCAGTGCCAAACAGTAACTAAGCAGTTACTGTCCGGCACCGCCCTGCGCCCGCTACACCGAGACGACAGTTATTAGGTCTTTTAAACCCAGTAATTTCAAGTGTTTATGTCGGTTCAGTTGCCTGTCGACGCAGATCACCTGATGGGAAGCCATTGCGGTAGAGTGGTGCCACACAGCCGCTGCGTCGGCACAGCTAATATGCTCATATGCTGCCTCCGTGGAACAGTGGTTAGAGCGTTGAGCTCTAAAATCCGCAGGTCGTGGGATCGAATCCCGCGGGGAGCATCACTGTGTGAATGTTTCCAGTTTGGTTAGGACATTGCAGGCTTGAATCACCTGAATGACTGAAAACAGTGATGATTCCGTGCTTTAGAAGGCATGTGTTAAGTGTCAGACTGTTGTCCCACCGTGTTATGAGAGTGAGGGAATAGCTGATTCGAGTCTACCACTATAATATATCCTGCGTAATTGGCTGATCGTAAAAGATTGGCCGCCGTAGCCGAAAACTCTGCTAGGAGGAAATTATTATGCTGCCGTTCCGTCGTTTCAAGGCAGCTCCCTTCCGCACCTCGTCTCTCTCTTCTCCTTTGTGTTGCGTCGCCATCCGTCATTTCAACGCATCGTGTGGCATGTCGTTTAGATTTATATGAAAAACGACGGAACGTCACCGCTCAGTCGACGCAGCGCTAACGCAGCGCAGCCGCAATGCCCGTGTGGCACCACACTAAGGCTGCGTCCCCAGTAGGCAAACTGTTAGCGGCAGACTGAGTTTGCGGCTTATCGATTTAGTACGCATTTCCATATTATTACAAATGGAGTGTCCACAGTTTGCGCGTAACGCTGCAAACTGCGTACAGTGAGCGCAAAATTAGCCGCAAACTCAGTCTGCCGCTAACAGTTTGCCTACTGGGGACGCAGCTTTAGAAATGGAGTGTCAAAAGTTTGCTAGTTTTGCGCTCACTGTTCGCAGTTTGCAGCGTTTCGCGCGCCGACTATCTCAGTGAGCGGCCGACTGCCAGCAAAACCGGTTCCAGTTGGCGAAAATTGATCTAAGCGGCTAACTCAAATTTCAGTTCGCCACTTTGCGGCTCACTCAGTCGGCCGGTAACAGTTTGCCTATTGGACGCAGCCTTAAGGTTGGCCGTCGTAGTCAAGGATAATATTTTATAAATGTTAAATCTTCCAGGGTGAACCAGAGCGCTACTACCAAGCCGGCATAGCATCCTGGGGCATCGGCTGCGGCCTGGTGGACAAGCCTGGCGTCTTCACCGCCGTCCACCGCGTCAGGGATTGGATCGACAGGACCATGGCTGCTAGGAGCTTTGACTCTAGCTACTACACACCCCCCACACCATAAAAGAACCACGAAAGAAAGAGGATTCAGTCGACTGGGACCCTATGAAACTGGGACCGCGGTCCCAGTTACCTGTTAACATTTTTGAATCGGTCGACTGGGACCATAACTTTGTCTTATTAATGACACCTTTTTTGCTAACTGTACTAAATCTGGTATTTCAACAATGGATTTGTGATTAAAATTACGGGTGGTCCCACTCGCCTGACGAAATAAATAAATAAAAACTAATCAGGCAACTGGGACCGCGTTCCCAGCTATGCAGTGGTCCCAGTCGCCTGAATCCTCGAAAGAAAGGCCCCTGGTACACCCAGTTATTTTGGGGTGAACTAAGGGAGAAATAATTGCCCTTGGTACACTAGACTAGTGAACTAGAGGTGGACCATGGGCGAATACTGAAATTAAATAAATAAAATTTTATGGAAATTATTTAAAATAATGGTTTAATGAATTGATAATTTTATTATGACGAAGATTAGTAATGTCGGACTGTATAAGCAAATATATTTTTTAAATTTGTACGCCTGCACAGGCAAACACAGCAGGATCTATGTATGTCACCTTTACACCATTTATGTAACCCGTGTTTACAAATAAAGAATTTGAATTGAATTGAAATATTTCCAATACATAATTTTGCTATTATATTTAAGTCTTTTTTTGTGCTAGCACAGGTATTATAATACTAGTGTGACAGATCACTTGGCAGTCAGGCACACCTGATGGTAAGCCATTCGTCGTGATGCCACACTGTAAGGGCCTTTGATATTTAGAGCCTTTGATTTCAAGTGTACTGGCTCCCACATTAATATTGCCGGAACACAGCCAGAGCTGTTATGGCGGCAGATTTCACCTGTGGGAATAAAAGCTAATCTAAGGACAGGCCATGAGGAAAAATAAAAGTAAATAAAATCACCATTTAATATATTACAACGTTTATTACAATTGTCCAAATCAATCCATTCGTAAAATTCCATCACAATTGAGCAATACAAAAATATATTATTGCTTCTATCCATACCTTCGAACAATAACGCCATATTGAATTTTAAAGCTTTATAAAAAAACTACAACTAAATTAATAAATAGCATAATCACATTTCGCTCATTTTAAAGTTCTTTATTTATTACGTGAGATAATTTAACCACTTCACCCCCTCTCCACCCTTTAACCTTCAAGCAAGAAAAAGTGTTCCAAAAATAATACAAGGCTCGGCAAACTTCTTCACTATCGGGTGGGGATTGCGTCGGACACGAATTTTGACATGCCTGCGCGCCATTGGTCATGCGCAAGGGCACATGCGCGAATTTTCCTCCACTCCGACGACCAATGGTCAAGAAGTTTGCCACGGCTTGTATATATTTGCGCAATAAAAAAATACCAGCGTATTTTATGTCCCATTGCAGGGCAAAGGCCTCCACCATTGGAATAAAGTCATCACCACAATAGTTACTGGCTTAATCACCACGCTTGCCAAATGCGGATTGGTGATCACAAACCCGAGCTGTGTCCGAAAAAACCGACACAAATTTTACTCGCCCCAGGAATTGAACCCAGTACCCCGAGATCACGGCCCGTTACTGTGCGTGTATAATTATCGCTCCACAATATTTTAAACATTTCTATCAAAAATTAAACATAAAACAGTATTTTCTTTGTTATACCCATCAGCCCCCCTAGACAAGCGGCATTTATAACGTTCGTTATAGCTCAATTTGCGATAGCGAATGTCAAATCCCATACTTTCAACGCGTGACTTTTCTATGGCATCTGTCAAATCCATACAAATTGGACTTAGCGAAATTCGCCAGCTATGAAGCGATGGCATCTTGTCTAAGCCCCCTGAAGGAAACTGACAAGTAACAGAAAAGGGTGTGGTGTCTTGTATCTAACGTAATAAATAAATAACTCCGTTGCAAGAACATCACATCTGAAAATAGTATGTAACGAGACAAAATGGCCAATTTTTTTGATTTTGTAAAATCTTTTCAAGAAGGAGGATTGGCTACTTTTCATTCTAGAAAAATAATTATCATAGTGTGGGCGAAGCTAGGGGCAAAATGCTATTTTTCAATATAATAGAGCCAAACCTAAATTCAAGGTTTTTGCATATTTTGTACTTATTGACATTTTTTAAATTTCTGACCTTTGAAATTTATTTTAGAACCCCATATTTGTCAAATAACCAATTATGTTAACGAACCAAAATTAAACTTTTGTAGGGACCGATTTATTACTGTCAATACTGTCACATCAGTTGCCAATAACTTATCTGTCAAAAAACAATGATGGTGTCTCTTTTATCCATTATAAAAAATAGGAAACAGCTGCAATGTTTTTAACTTGTAAATTCCAGCATGAGCCCTGCGACAGGTGTCACAGTGACATTTCTAGTGACGTTGGCGTCGTCGTAATATAAACAATTTTAAAATATTCGATATTTAAGTAATCGATTCTTTTATCAATTTACACTGCAAGATTGACTATCTTTAAATTATTCTTATTTTTCGAATCGCATTTATATTCAGATTTTGTAATCCACGAAGAATTTAATCAAATTGATTGATTTTTGATTACAGAATTTTACGTTTGAAGTGATAAACAAAACAATTTTATCGATATGTCACACATTCATAATATAATCGATTATTATCGTGTAAGCGAAAGATTTCAGCAATAGACACCCCTTAGGCCGTTTGTCCACCGCCGCCGTCACCGTGAAAGAGATGTCGGCGCCGAGGTAGCGTTACATACATTTACTACAGTCGTTTGTCCACCGCACGTCCGTCACCCGAGCGCCATCATCTTGAAATTGGTCAGAAATAAAATCGGTTCTCGGTGACGGTCCGGTGACGGCGGCGGTGGACAAACGCTCTTAGTGGGCGGGGCCAGTCCACTACGAACGATATTTCTGTGCATATTTTTTTTGTTATGGACTCAATCCCGTGTTTATGAGCAACACGGTGATTTCGCCAATGTCAAGTGTTAAGAGAGACACATCGTATTAGAGAGAATGGGACGGTGTATTAGATTAAAACGTTCTGTTCTATCTGTGCATACACTTGACGATAATAATTGTGAAACTTTGCTCCTGTCAAATCGATGACAGCTGTCGGAAAAATCATGCTGAATTTTTCAAGGTATAATAGATAAATTATAAGAAACTTATTTAGCAGTAATAGAACTTAATTAACAAGGCGCTATTTAAAGATATGACCATCCTATTTGCAAATGAGCATATTTTTATTTATCTAACGCCTAAATGTCAGGTATAAAATATCTCTAGGTATTCCATACCCACGATCTGCGTATACTACCACATAAATTTAAGATTTTTACATAAAAAATCTTTTTACATGAAGAATAGAGGTTGATTCCCTAGATAACAAACGTAACAAGAAAACGGTGACCATCTTTAATCTTGATTAGCAAACAGTTCTACCAATTGATAACAGAGGGCGCTGTTTGATAGTTCCAAATTAGTTTGGAAACCTACATCGCGCAAACAAAGTATTTGTCGCCCGCTAGCATATATGAACAAGTCGGTTTTTTATTCATATAGACTACAATAAGGGCACTTATTAAAAAATTGTAAAAAAGTAGAGAAAATACAAGTTTATGAGTCAATGCCATGTAAGCAAAAAAAATAAATGACTTTTCCGATGGCGCATTTGGTACTAGTGACCCTGCCCTATGCACTAGGGGTCGTGGGTTCGATTCCCACCAATGTGATGAACATTTGTGATTGTCTGTACGTATATACATATACGGGAAATATGGGGGGAAGGGGGGAAATTTGAAAAAAGAAATTACGTGTTGGTGAAACCGCGGGCGGAAGGCTATATTTAATATTTTATCTACTGTTGAAATGCATTTAAATTCTACATGTCCCACTGCTGGGCAAAGGTCTATTCATGTTTGATTTAAAATGATACAGGGAATATAAAAAGACAGACACGCAGCCCACCTGATGGTAAGCGGTCTCTGCGGCCTATTCCATTGAGGGACACTTCATCAGGAAGCGTCACTTAATGCGCTGCCAGACTGTAGGCTCATCTTCGAGCTTATTTCAAGTGTACTGGCTCCCACATTAATATTGCCGGAACACAGCCAGAGCTGTTATGGCGGCAGATTCTGGATACAGTGCCCTTGCATGGTGCAAACATTCCCTTGCATGGTGCAAACATTCCCTTGCATGGTGCAAACATTTGTGTTCATAAATATGTCTTCTAAGCACAGCTTGATAGAAGCCAGAAAATAGATAAACATTACTTACACATTTATTTGCAAATATTTACATACATAAAACACCCGGAACAATACAGACATGTTTATGCACATAAATGTTTGCACCGTGCGGGGATCGAACCCGCGACCTCTGGTGTGATTGCCGACATCTCGACCATCAAATTGGTTAGTAGCATGATTCTTTTAAATACACCATAAGGCAGATATCAAAGACAGTTTACATTTTTCAAAAGTGCATCCGTTCTTGCACATTGCACAGACTGCATTATTAATACTATCTGGTTCAAATGCTATTAGGATACGACCTTTTGGAGTTGCGTGACGCGACAGTGATGACTTACACACACACAGATAAATAATGCGTTGTTATTGGTTACTAACGTTACGGACAAGCGCAGTTGACGTAATTTTTCGCTCAATTCCAAAAGGTATTATCCTAACAGACTTTAAACCGGATTATAGATAAAATTAGCCAGAATGGCTAGGAACTATTATAATGTAACATTATATACAAGATAACAAAGTTCACTAAAATCCATGATTACAGTTTGGACCATAGACAATATGTCCACAGGTAATGAATAAACAAGATGGCCATCTGGCACTGGCCTGATTGTTCGGCTTTTTGCTTTCCGTCGCGTAGAAAATGCAATTACAAAATATAAATAGCAGAAGTATAAATTAGCTTTATCATTAATAAATGTTATAAGAAAAATGTAACGATAGTTAAATTATAATTGACGAATATTATTAATAATAATAATTTATAAATATAATAGTTACCTTAACAATAATAACCCGTCTCGGGCGTATAAAATAAGAAGGCCTTATGTTTTTATTTATTTTTTAATTCATACCTGTAATCAGTCGTAAAAAAATAAAAAAGTCAACAACGGAAAGCAAATAGCCGAACGTCAGACGGACTAGTCATTTAAAACCTACAAATAAATAATTGAAAGCCCTGCCTCATCCTACGCCATGGCGACGTCGCCAGCTACCGTATCCTGTCAGATAGTATGGAAATTTCAAAATTGACAACGTTGCTAAAATGTCTCTAAGTGAGGTAGGTCCCGTACATTTCAATAATAACTTCTTGGATACGTCCCCAAAGCGTCCTAATTAGACAGGGCACTAACGGTATAGCAACGTTAATATAAATATATTAGAAAAAATTCAATTTGTCCAGGTATCAGGCGGGACTCGAACCTACGTCCCTCGCTGTCCGGGCGAGTGCACTACCAACTATGCTACCGAGACCTAAGCAGACCCGTTGAATTTTTTCTAGTATTGATTTTACGCTACGTCACGTACGTAATTGAATTTTTTCTGATATATTTATATTAATATCGCCATTAAGTAGGCAAAATGCTTTAAAAATTATAAAAATAATAATAAATAAATAAATATCTCTGGACATTATTCACACAGCGCCATCTAGCCCCAAACTAAGCATTAGCTTGTGCTATGGGTGCTAGACAACGGATAAACATTACTTATATACATATGTTTTAGTAAATACATACATATTATACATAGAAACACCCAGACCGATAGAAACAGACATGTTCATACACACAAATGTTTGTACCGTGCGGGGATCGAACCCGCGACCTCTGGTGTAATAGCCGAGTTCTCGACCATTACACCAAATGCCTTGTCGAAATAATAGTTTAGCAACGTTGTCAATTTTGACAAATCACTATTAAATCTGCTTGGATACTGGCGACGTGGCCATAGCTAAGGCAGGGCTCCGTTACAAAACCTCCAAGACAACATGGCGCTCACTGTCACTGTCCTACTCGCCCTTCAGCCTTTTACTGAACTCTTCTTGTTGCATCTCCCGCCATTCTTTTTTCGCTTTCATACGTTTTAGTTGGCCGTCCCTGGAAAGACAAATATAGTGGTTAGTATAATGGCTTCGTTGTTCTGGATTCAGACTCTGGAAGCTTAAAAGTACCTGTCCGTGATATAATGTGGGTCAATTGCCAGATCGAGAAAAAATTTACCTAGACCAATAAGAGTGTAAATCGTCATATTTACAAACACCAATTTTTAAAACATACGGGGATCAATCAAACCTGCGACCTTCTTGGTGTAAGAAAAAACAAAAACATATGGGGCATGGGGATTTAGCAGGATGTCGGAATTACAGCATATCCTAGTTATTATATTGATGGTATGTAGTGTAGTACACTATACGCACATGCATTTTGAAAAAGATAAATCACGCCATCTGTTGGGCAAGTCTCTGAATTAGCTCGCTACATCTAGCGCCATCTGTCGTCGACTCGCTGAACTACCACGCCATTGCCAGCATGCTATCCGCACGTAGCGCCACCTGTGCCAAACCTGCTGAACTAATTTGCAAACGCTAGCATGCTATCTCAACGCAGCGCCATCTATTGCCGACTGGCTGTACTATTTCCTCACCTCAAGCATGCTATACACCTAGCGCCATCTGTTACAAACTCACCGAACTAACTTGTCGCCGCGAGCATGCTACACACCTAGCGCCATCTGTTGTCGACTCGCTGAACTACCTCGCCGCCTGTAGTATGCTTTCCGCATCTAGCGCCATCTATGACAAAATCGCTGAACCACCACGCCCTTGCCAGCATGCTTCCTCCACGCAGCGCTAAGACTAGTGCCATGTGTCAAACCTACTGAACTAGCACGCCACTGCCAGCATGCTATTTGCACCTAGCGCCATCTGTGCCAAACCTGCTAAACTAACTCGCCGCAGCCAGCATGCTATCCGCACCTAGCGCCATCTGTTACAAACTCGTTGCACTAATTCTATATGCCAGCAGCACCCCCAAGACGCCTAGCGCTGTCTGTTGCTAACTCCTTGCACTAACATGTTATACACCTAGCGCCATCTGTTACAAACTCGCAGAAACATCACGCCGTTGCCAGCATGCTTCCTTCACGCAACGCCATCTGTGTCAAACCTACCGTACTAGCACGCCACTGCCAGCTTGCTACACACCTAGCGCCATCTATTACAAATTCGCCGAACTACTCACCACTGCAGGTCGACGAGCCCGCCGCGCCTCGCGACGGCCGCCTTGACGCGGTTCGCGAAGTCGACGGCGGACTCGTGCGGCGCGCGGTGCATCGCCGGCAGGTACCACACGTCGCACACTATCGCCCACGACGTCATCATGTTCAGCAGGTAGTGGAGCATGCCGTAGCGCGAGCTGTTCCAGAACGCGTCGCCGAAGCGCGGGTCGTATCTGGAATGGAAGAATGGTTGTGTGGTCATCAGATGACTGGGGAGTGAAGTCTGAAGTGTCTCTAACTTGATCATTGAGTACTAACAGCTGCTCCCCACAACCAGGGCTCACCACAATCAGTTTATACCACAGGTAAGCCTACGGCCCCCCTAGTAGTAAGCGGTTAGCGTCGCCTATAAACGATTGTAATACTATAGAAATTAAATGCACCGAGCAGACCGTGTAATAACGTTTTGCCAAAAAAAGAAAGCTTGTTTCCGGTTTCCGCTTACCTACAATATCTACACCATGCTATGGAAAGAGCATAGTGTTGGCGGCGGGAAGAACTTATTTGTTGCTCCAACGGTATTTATTTTCCCTTCTAATTAGAGTGTCTGGTGTTACAATAGGCTTGTTTCCACTAAGAATGAATCGGATGGCTTAGAGTTTCTAATGATTAATCATGATATGTAGTAAACAAAAAAACAACTTTTTTACTAAAATAATATAAGATTACAAATATTTTTGGAAATTAAAATCGGCAAAATTACTTATTTAATCACGTGACATTAAACAACAATCAGAGAAGCGTGACGTCACGCCTCGCAAAACACCGGTTGCAGCTGTATAATGATCAACAAACTCGATTGTTTCGCGAGGATAGACGTCATTCAAGACGCCATGACAGTCTTGGCCTTTCCAAAGTTAATTTTAAGTTTATTTCTAAAAAAGCAAAATACTTATGAAAAATGCCTATTTTTCTAAAAATAATATATATTTGGGGTAAAATAGATACTAAACTATAGTTTTAAACGAATTTCCAAATTTTGTCAACTAGCCTATTGTCCAAAGACGATGGTAACCGCTTTCCATCCGGCGGACTGTAGGCTTACACACCACTTTCGTGGTACAGTCAACAGCACATCACGGTATACACTTGCAGTTCGATAATAGCGCTTATGCCCCCGACATAAGAGCGGTACAAAGTCCAAAGTGTTACGTCTGACGTGCTGTTGACTGTACAAAAAAAATTGGGTTAGTAGGCAATAGCTATATGTATGAAAGGTACTCACTTGATAGCTACTGGGTAGATGGTGCCCCCGACTTCAAAGGAGCCCTTCTTGAACTGCATGACGGAAGTGTTGTTGATGCAGGTGCCCTCGGGGAAGATCAGGATGGGTGGGTTATCTGCCACTGATATGTGTTCCTTCAACCTAGAAATAGGATAAATAAAAAAAATAATCCCTGGACATTATTCACACAGCGCCATCTAGCCCCAAACTAAGCATGAGCTTGTGCTATGGATGCCAGACAACGGATAAACATTACTTATATACTTATTTTTTTGTAAATACATACATATTATACATAGAACACCCAGACCGATACAAACAGACATGTTCATGCACACAAATGTTTGTACCGTGTGGGGATCGAACCCGCGACCTTTGGTGTAATAGCCGACTTCTCGACCACTACACCAAATGGCTCGTCGGATAAGACATAATTTGGTTGGTAGTAGGGCTTTGAGTCCGACTGGCTAGCTACCACCCCCACAGGTGAAATCTGCCGCCATAACAGCTCTGGCTATGTTCCGGCAGTATTAATGTGGGAGCCAGTACACTTGAAATCAAAGGCTCGAAGATCAGATGAGCCTACAGTCTGGTAGAACATTGAGCGACGCTTCCTGGTGAAGTGTCCAGGGTTGGCAATTATCAAGATAATTATTTTCTTTGGATTTAAATTATTTTGTTTTGTTTGTAAAATAACAGTTACTCGATATTATCAACGATAATTATCAATACGTAATTATCTTGATAATTATCACGATAATTATCCAGGCCAACTCTGGAAGTGTCCCTCAATGAAATAGGCCACAGTGGCCGCTTACCATCAGGTGGGCTGCATGTCTGTCTGCCAACTGAATTATAATAAAAAAAAATCTATTAGCATAGTAGGATTGTAAGAACTGTCTCTGGACAAATCTTTCTTAGGTTTTTAATTTTTTTTACCTGTTTAAAATAGCTGTTGGTTGTATAAACTCACCTCGTGGCGACAGCATGTCTGTCTTTGACTTCGGACCTCTCGAACCAGATGTGGGGCGAAGCCCTAGCCAGCGCCCTCTGTAGTAGCCCGAGGAAACCTCCGTGCCTCTGGCCGATCTGAAAACATATACAGAATTATAACAACTTATTTTTCTATGTTCTCAAATCGTAATAACTGTTTGACGATCCATAATATTTGATGTAAAAGTTGAGTACAACTGGGGTTACGGCCTACGGGTTCGATTTCCGCACGGTACAAACATAGACATTTATAATTGACAGTACACTTTCTAATACTGGAAATTAAATTCTTCAAAAGTAAATTTTTATTCCTGATTTAACATAATTATGAATTTGGTATGAATTTGATCAGATGGTGATAGGATTTTTTCAGAATCCAACTGGGTAGAGGAACCAGTTTGGCAAGATATCAGACGGGACCCTAAACCGAACCAAAAAAAAAGTACGCTTCTAGCGTTATTACTTTAAAATTAACTAATCTTTACAAGCTATAGCAAGAAACAACCACATTATCTTTGTCTTAATTACCCAACAAAAAGCATAAATTATCCAATTTTACATGCTATATAATATACCCCATACATGCTTCCGGACGTTTACAATAAACATTATGAACATAAAACAATTTCTAATCAATTAACTTACTTGTAAAACGGCCTCCTTCATTTCGGCACTTTAAACTGATTTATTGACGTAAATATATTAGTAAACAATGTTCAACATACTAAATTAATTTAAATATAAAATAATAATTAATAGTGAAGAGTTAAAAATTACCGTTGCTTTTAATTGCCTTTCTTACATCCGCAGAAACGTAAATTCCCAGCGAAACTAAATTATCAAACTAATTATAAAGATAATTAGCCTGATAATTATTCTTTTGACAACACCAGTCACCCCGTATCGCTTAATAAATAAGATGACCACTGACCAGCGAATACATAATGTCGCTTAAAAATATTTGACGTTTTTATTTAGCTTTTTCTCCGCTGAAGCGTCTGAATATAATTATCAGACTAACTAGCGGGCGCCCGCGGTTTCACCCGCGTGGTTCCCGTTCCCGTGGGAATTTATCAAAATCCTTTCTTAGTGGATGCCTTCGTCATAACATCTACCTGCATGCCAAATTTCAGCCCGATTCGTCCAGTGGTTTGGGCTGTGCGTTGATATCTATCTATGTCAGTCAGTCACCTTTGAGTTTTATATATTAAGATTATGAAGATAATTAGCCTGATAATTATCGTTTCGCAGTCTTCAACTCCAGTCTCTCTAGACCGTGTGTCACGTAACGAATGATCTAGTAACACTGACCAGTGAATAATTATCAGACCAATTATGAGGATAATTTACCTGATAATTATCATTTTGAAGACGCCAGTCAGGGGCTGTATGACCTGTATCGCAACGAATGTGCTAGCAACACTGACCAGCGAGTAGGTGTTGTCGCACATGAGCACGAGCGCGTCGATGGGGCTGGTGTGGTTGGCGACGCAGATGCCGCCGCGCGCCGGCCGGTGCCGCGCGCCGTGGTACGTGATCACGGCGGAGATGCAGCGCGAGAGCAGGTTGAAGCACATCAGCGACACCGCGTGGTTCGTGCGCTGCTTCAGCGGACCGTCGGGGAGCGTCCCGACGCATGCCGTGCACGCGATCAACCACCACACCTAAAGCGATGGTGATGGTAATGGCCCGTGAATGAGGAGTGTAGGGGTCATCCATTAGTCGTTGATTTAGAATTTCCAAAATCAAAAGAAGTAAGAATTTATTGACCGGCCAACTGGCCCAATGGCGCTTTTGCCCAAAATTTGGGAACCAAGTGCGTAGCCGTCGCTTGAAAGTGCGACCTAATAGCAACGGCATTTAAGACGCAATCAAAAAGCTTATTTTGAAGTTAATTGTTAAAAGAAATGATCGGTAACTAATTTCATATTTATTTACCAAATTATCAGACGAATTATGCAAAATTATCAGATGAATAAGGTTCAATAATTTATAAAAAAACTTATGGATGACCCCTAATAAATAAGTTTCATGAATTCACTCAATACAATTCTCAAACACCACTTTACAATTCGTCTCGTTTTGACTCTATAATGCTGAAACGAGATGGGAATACTCTTAAGTGAATTCATGAGATTTTTATACCCAAATATTTATACACCAGATAATATTTAGATAAATATAATTCTAAAAGCAGTCCCGTTGACTTAAAGTAATTATTCACATTCATTTATACAATATAGTTTGAACTACAATAAGTATAAGTACATAAAACAAAAATGACCCGTATATACAATAGGAAAATCATAATGTAAGATGAATGAGTAGGACAACACACCCATCATGCGACAACACAAGAAAAAACACAGACTCCTAAATATTAAAAAATACTACCAAAGAGAAACAAGTGTTCACGCTGAGTATGGCAACATCGATCGTGCTCGTGTGGTTAGCAACACAGAATCCGTTGGACTTCGGCATGTACTCCGTATCGTGAAATGTGGTCACACATGACATACTTCTTGTCAATATTCTAAAATATGCTTTGTATGATACTTTTCCGAAGAATCTCCTTATTTTCCCTTCTGGTAGAATATTTACTACTGTAGTAGTAAACAACATGGTCATGACCTGTTGGTGTGGTAGTTTTTTTCAGAGTTGCCAGCAAGTTATTGTAATTTTGGTATATATTATCAAACAGTAGTAGTTTTTACGATAGACCAATGGTAGTATCCGTTTGTGTCGGCGATTCAGTTTTGTCGTTTTAATATATTATAGTTTCGGTTGGTGTTGCCATTAACCAATGGTAGATTTTTTCGACACATTCAGAGGCAGATTTCACCATACCATTTCGTCATTATCAATGGTAGTTTTTTTAATTGATGTTGCCATAAATCAATAGTAGTTTCCATTCCTCACAGATTAGATAAAGTAGTTGGTGTTGCCATTACCGAAAAGTGGTTTTCACAATCATCCATATAGGTAGGAACCAGTAGAGAAAATGTCAAGACGATGTTGCCAGTTGCGAAGGGTTGGTAAATTGTAGGTCGAGTAGGTTGTTAGTGGAAGGAAGGGGAAAAAACAGATTAGTAAAAAAGAAACACAATTAAAAAGAAAAATAAACACGTATGATATTATGTTTTTAAATAAGAAAATAGAGATACACTTGGTAACAAAAAAATAAAAACATATTAAGAGTGATTGTCTAAAACATTTAATAAGATTAATAATGATTTTTAACAAATATTTATTTATTTAAACTTTAATGCACAATCAAAAGTACATAAGGCGGACCTAATGCCTAATGGCATTCTCTGCCAGTCAACCTTTGGGCCAAGCAGAAAAAAATATAAAGCAGTATTTTCCAGATAAAAAAATCTAATAATATTTCCATTGTTAATTTTACAAACCAAATAATAATTTTAAAATATTGATATAATTAGAGTCTTTGTTACCAAGTGTATTTGTAACTAATAAAATACAACAAACGAAGAAAAAAGAATGACGATACCATTAAGTTAGATGCCAACTGAAAAATGCAAATATATTTTTTTCATTACACATTATTATTTTAACCCTATTTTATAGAATAGACAAGTATCGAATTAAAATTTGACTGTATCGAGAAATCAGTACGAGAATTGAGGTAACGTCTAGCATCATACTTACTAATATTATAACACACATAAGTAACACATTCACGCCTAAAACGCTAAACTAATTTTGATGTTTGGTTCAGACACAGGATAACAGCTATAAAAGTTTTTTGTCCTTCTTTCAGGTCGCAATGAAGCAACAGATTGATATGATATTTGGAAATGGGGATACATTGTCGAGCTGGTGCGTAAGCTAATACTACGATGTATGGAGCGTTGAGTTCGGTTTATTGTTTTTCCTTTTTGAGAAAATTGAGCAGTTTTTGGCAATTTTTGAAACTGTAATTCAAAAATTGGGCGTTTGGCCTCTCAATTGACGTAATAATAATTCCACAGCTGCAAATAGTTTTCTATCTATGAGACGCTAAAGTGACCGTGTTTGTATGAAAAAAGCCCAGTTGCCAAGTTTCATTGCCGGTGAGTGTACTTTTATCCCAGAAAATAAACAGGCTTCAGCGACAATACAACGAAATGCAGAAGAAAATTAACGTAGATGTATTCTCGTCCAGCACTCTTAAATTTAAGAGGGCTATACTTGATTCATTCAAGTCATAGCTCAAAACCAATTTTTGTCTTTTCTCACATTAGCAAGTCGTGGCAGCCTGTAACTGAATCTGCACTTAGCAATATACTTAGACCTAAGAAAACCAAAATGTACATTAGTGTAAGATTTGTTGGTTGTCCTAATTAAATAAATAAAACAAAATTCATTTCGGCGTTTACAAGGCTTGTATAAAATAAGACAAGACGTTTTTTAAGCAAAGAGACGAATATTCTAGTATATTTTAAGAATGTATCTATTCTTCAATTGGCATTCACTACAATTATTTACTAACAGGGTTCGAAATCATTTTCGATAACTGTTTCTTATTTGAAGAAACTGTTCCTTATAATAAAATTAATAGAATATAAATGTGTACTTATAAACGATAACAATCTATTCAATTATCAATGATAATAATTATCATGTTAATCAATGTCTAATTATGATTTCTAGATTACGCTTTCCAAGCTCTATGCTTTGAGCAGAATTCGTTAAGGTAATGGGGATTTCTGAACTTTATCAACATCTTTTTTCCACAAATCCCCATCATGAGACATCAATGGGGATTAGTGAACTAAAAGTTCAGAAATCCCCATTGATGGGGATTTCCGATGGGGATTTGTGGAATAACCCAATTAAATATGTTTAAAGCGTTTTGTGTTTTTGAAAAAATAATGATGAAGTTATGTTTATAGATAATTATTATGTTTATGTACATACTTAATCCTATATTATTTTGGTCTTATACGTCAAATAAAAAAAAATAATTTCCATAATTTCGAACACTGTCAAAAACATCTTTTTTCTTACAACGTCAATTTTATATGGTTATTTTTATATAAGTAAGTTTAAGATACGTACCCCAAATATGAATATGAGTATCCTTAATGGCAGCAGAAACATGTACCGGACTATGAATCCCATTGCCCATATGATCGTTAGCCGCCATGTTAAGAACTCGTACTGTCTGCGAAATAAAAGAAATGACAGCTGTTATAATTACAAAAAAAGAAAGTATTACACCCCAGGTCTTGTAAGCATTTGTTGTTTTTATTGTCAGCACAAAGTATAGCCCAACCAATAAAATCAAAACCTCGCCATATTGCGGAAAAATATTAGAACTAATTTCTTCAAGTGGCAACAATCAAATAGAAAAACAATAAGATGTCATTCAATAGTGCTGTCTGTCAAAGTGTGATGTCAATTGTCAACCGTGCCTTGTTACTATTGAATATTGTGAGTTATTTGTGAGTATAACCATAGCAACCAAGTGTTGCTATAACCATAGCTAATGTGGCGCCTCCAGAGCAGGTTTTTTATTTTCTTGGTCAGGCTATACTTGCAAAACACCCAAACCTATACCGTGCGGGGAACAAACCTGCGACCTCTTGGTGTAATGACCGACTTCTCAACCATCACACCAAATGGCTCATCAAAAGATGGAAAAACGTATGTAAAATTATTATAAAGAAACAACCTATTTTACTTTCCGTTCCATCATCGAACTACTAGACTCGGTCAGGGACTCCATCCGTATACAGTGGGGATACCGCGCGTACGAACTAAGCGATTTGCTTCATCTTTCTTGATACGGACTGCGCGGGAGTGGAATTCTCTTCCGAGATATGTCTTTCCTAGACAATACAACTTGGAGCTCTTCAAGGCCAGAATTAACGGGCTTTTCCTAAGCAAGCGCGCTCCATCGTAGACCGCATAGTTGTTTAACATCAGGCAACTCTGTGGTCAAGTGCTGGCTTAGTCCAAATATAAAAAAAAAAACAAACAAGCACGTTTCGGTAATTCATGTAACTCATTTTAATTCACATTTATTCCCATTACCTATTAGTCCTCGTTAGCAGGTTCCAACTCCTCAACTCCTCAGCCTCGAAGACGGACGTGACCTGGTCTTCGATGATGGACTCCATGCCAGCCTTCACCAGGTCCAAGCAGTGGGAGAGGTGGAACTCCAGGTTCACCTGGGAAACATTAGATGTCACTTTAGTTGGCTGGTTGGCACGTAGTTCACTTGATGGTAAGCCACTGCGGCTTGTTTCAATGGAATATACTTTACGAGGAAGCATCACTCTGTACTTTTTTTTCTGGAGGAGAATGCTATGATGCATATTGATCAACAACAGGCTAGTGTTAGAAGAATAAATCGTTCAATCGATTAACACAACACTATATGGCGTACCCCGCACTAGCCGGGGAGAATTTTGACAGATGCAGAGATGGAATTACCGCGCTTTCGGAGTATAGACCGACAAACTTATCTGTTCCGGTGGCCAAAATTGGAACTACGTGAAATGCTATGCAAAAACGATATTTAATAACAGTTCTAAATCGACAGTAGCGACGCCGCCACCGGAACAGATAAGCTTGTCGCACTCTACAATGGCTAACTGTTGAAAAAGTGTATTAAAATTAGAAAAGAAATATAGTAATCTCTAGTAAATCATGATAATATGATAAGTCTAACACTAGTTAGACCTGCGCTTGTGTGTGGGACTCAGGACTAATACATCCCACTACCCACTTAACTCCCTTCCCCCCTTATTACCTAACTAGCCTTCCGCCCGCGGTTTCACCCGCGCGTAATCTCTTTTTTCAAATATCCCCCCTTCCCCCCACATTTCCAGGATCAAAAGTACCCTATGTTTACCGGGGATAGTGTAGCTTTCCAACAGTGAAAGAATTATTCAAATCGGTTCAGTAGTTTCAAAATTGATATTCCCGCGGGAATGAGACGTTTCCCGTACGAATTTTATAGCCTATGTCCTATTCCGGGTTATAAACTATAGGTGTGCTAAATTTCATCTAAATCCGTTCAGCGTGATTGAGTAACAAACATCCAAACATCCAGACTTTCGCATTTATAATATTAGTAGGATTAGTAGGAAGTAGGATTTGGACAAGCTGGTACCAGCTTCGTGGCTTTAACCAGCCTTTCGCTTAATGTGCTGCTCACACATGTAGAGTCAAGCACGTGTGTGTGATTGTTGTGTGATCACCAATCCACACTTGCAAGAGTGGTGAATAAGCGAGTACTTATCATAGTAACAGAACTTTGCCACAAAATGCAGTTTCATCCAAACCACCTGGACGAGTGGCGATCAAATACCGTACGTTTCAGCAGACATTTTCTGCCGCGCACGACTGTTCTATGGAACCAGCTTCCCGCAGCGGTGTTTCCAAGCCAATACGACATAAATACCTTCAAGAAGCGAGAATATTCCACCCTTAAAGGCGGGCAACGCGCCTGTGACCCTAAGGGGGTCTCGGGTGCTTATGGGCGGCGGTGATCACTTATCATCAGGTAACCCTCTTGCTCGTTTGCCCCCCTATTACATTAAAAAAAAAAAAATTAAAAAAAAAATATTTTCAAAGTGGAGGCCTTTGCACTGCAGTGGGACATTATTAAGCTGTTTTTTTTATTATTTTTTAATAGTCTTACGCCCGCCGTTATTTCTTTTGTCGATTATCCCCCCTTCCCCCCACAATTCCGGGATCAATAGTACCATAAGTCACCCGGGGATAGTACTGCTTTCCAACAGTGAAAGAATTTTCCATATCGGTTCAGAAGTTTCGGAGCCTATTTAATACAAACAAACAATCAAAATCATTCCTCTGCATATTACTAGTATACATTATAAATATTTATCCTTAATTACCTTTTCCTGTGGGGACTTGTGTCCGTTCGACACGCGCTCCTGACTGGAACTTCGCTTATAGTTGAGCTCCGGCGATGGTCCCAGGATCTCGTCCCGTTCTATCACCGTCGTTTTTGTACCTACAACAAAATATTTGCCTATTATTATTGCATTATAGGGTAAAATCAATTTAATTTCTCTACAGATAATCAAATAATCATACAAACACAGAACAATAGGATGCCCCTTACCATCAGGTGGGCTGCGTGTCTGTCTGCCAACTGATGTAGTATAAAAAAAAACTAACAAAGTCAAAAATACCTTACCATTCATCCCATTCTCCTTGACCATAGCTGAGGGCGGCTTGTCGTCCGGCACCGGCGGCTCCGCGGTCACCTCGTCCTCATCAGAGCTGTCGCTGCGAATGACCTTCTTCGCGACCTCGATGTGCTGCCGGCCATACTGGAATCACAAAGTTCTTTATAAGCATTGTGGAATACTCCGAGGAGGGTTTATAAGGCGCTCAGGCGCCAGGGGTCTACTTCGCAAATAGCAAACTTCACTTTATACCTACTTCTGTGTTTTCCTTCTTCGCAAATCGCCTACTTATCGGACAGTCTATTTCGCATTCAGCCTACTCTCAAAGAGACCACTTCGCATACTGCCTACTTGTCAAAGAACAAACAAATAAATTATAAGGGCCATTTCGCTCATGAAAGTATAAATTTTTAATGACTAGGTCGCCTCGATGATCTAGTGGTTTAAGTACCGGGCCAAGATCTCCGGGTCCTGAATCAATTATCGGGTCGAGCTAACTTTGTGTCGGTTTTTTCGGACACAGCTCGGGTTTGCGATCAGCAATCCGCATTTGGAAAGCGTTTAATCCAATAAACATTATTGTAGCGATAACTTGATTTCAAGGATGGAGGCCTTTACCCTGCAGTGGGACATAAATAGGCTTATACTTTACTTTTTTACTTTAATACTAGTTCAGTTGGCAGACAGTCACCCAGATATAACCGACCACTGGAGCATATTCTATTAAAGAACACTTCACCAGAAAGCCTTTTCCCCCCTTCGAGCCTATGATTTCAAGTGTACTCACTCCCACATTAATTGCCGGAACACAGCCAGGCCTGTTATGGCGGCAGATTTCGCCTGTGGTAGCTAGCCAGTCGAACTCAGAAAAAGTTCTACAACCAACCAGACCCAGGGCAAAACAAACCTGCGACCTCCGGGTTTCATGCCCGAGCGGCTTAGCCACTGTTCCACGGAAGAGTTTCGATGCTTATACCAGTATCATCATTTAGAGACATTTACATAATTAATAATCAAAACATATTTTTTTCTGCAAATACAGTCAAAAAAAAAATACTATTCCATAGAAAAAGGAGTACTCATTTTAGCAAAATAATTTGCTCATTTGAATAAATCATAAATTGTTATTTCAAAACAACAGAAATAATTTTGATGTTTTTATTTTCCATGCATTAATTAACATACACAACAGGTACCTAATTAATATTTAATAACTAAAATAAAATGACTAAGGTTATTTCATGTGTTTTTTTTATTTTAGAGAGTCGTTGTCAGCCTTGCTAATTCTAATTTACCGAAGTAAACAACTCGAAAAATAACCTAATTTAATGTACGTTCATTTAAAAAAGGTGCCTATGTACGTTTTTTTTTCTTTTTAGTGAATTTTGAAGTCGCTTTCGGTCGGTTGGAAAAAACTCCACTAAAATTCTCTATGATTTTTCGGTGTCTTCCATTGAGAGACACTTTATCCAAGCCTATAGTACGGTCAACAGCACATCACGGTAAACACTAGCAGTTCGATAATAGCACTTATGCCCCCGACATAAGAGCGGTACAAAGTCCAAAGTGTTACGTCTGACGTGCTTTTGACTGTAGTTGTAGTTAGTACTCGAAATGTAGCTGTTATAGCCGATCTATTTAATTTCGACCGCCTCCGTGGAACAGTGGCTAAGCCGCTCAGATATAAAAACACGGAGGTCGTGGGTTCGATTCCCACCTTGGGTCTGGTTAATGGTAGGGCTTTTTCAGACCCCGACTGGCTAGCTACCACCCCCACAGGCGAAATCTGCCGCCATAACAGCTCTGGCTGTGCTCCGGCAATATTAATGTGGGAGCCAGTACACTTGAAATCAGAGGCTCGAAGATCAGATGAGCCTACAGTTTTCCAGCACATTGGGGGACGTTTCAAGGTGAAGCGCCCTCAATGGAATAGACCACAGTGGCATCTTACCATCAGGTGGGCTGCGTGCCTGTCTGCCAACTGACCTAGTATATAAAAAAAACACACCGATTTGATTAAGACATCGAGTCTCCTACAAGTCCTACATTACTAGCAAAAGGAAAAACGCGTCATACGAAACATCTGAAAGGTAAACAAGGTCCCATAAATGTTGCAACGACCTTCTAGTAACCTCAGATTGCAATATAATGGTCTAATTACTTATTACTGCACTCACAGATAACATCACTTACGTATTTACATAGACAATTTTGTTTCGAAATAGAAGAAAAAAGCGGCCAAGTGCGAGTCGGACTCGCCCATGAAGGGTTCCGTAGCAGCAAGTATCATCATAATATAAAAGTTCTTGTAGTTCTTTGTAAGATTTTTTTAAATGTTTCGATTCATGACGTATTAAAAAATCTAATTACTTGATCTCGTTCAAACCAATTTTCGCTGAGGATTCAGGCGACTGGGACCAAATAAAACTGGGACCGCGGTCCCAGTTACCTGATAACATTTTTGAATCGGTCGACTGGGATCATATACCTAATTTCCTTTAATGTACAGTTAACAGAAAAATCAAGTTATAACTCAGGATTTTATTTTATTTAGTATTACGGTCAAGTATTTTTGAAGTGAAAACTTCTGACTACACTTTTTTTATGGGAAAAAAATGTTAAACTCGCGACAGATTAGTAAGATTGATTCGCCATGCTTGTCGAAGTTATAGGCGCCCAGAAACACCAAAGAGAAGTCACACGGAATATCTAATGGCGGAGTAGAATTTCATGGAAATAAAAGCGAGTGATGCAAAACTTCTATTTGAAGTACCAGGCGCCCATAAGTACCGAAGAGTAATCACACGGAATATTTCATCCTAAAATGGCAGCGTGGTGAATAAAATTCATGTAAAATAAAAGCGAAGTGATGCAAAACTTCTATTTAAAGTACCAGGCGCCCATAAACACCAAAGAGTAGATCGAAAATTCGTAAGACGGATGGAGAGTAGACAGGCGGTGCGGCGTTGTGTCAGTATGGATTTGTCATAAAAGTGACATTCGGTTGCTAAGTAACATTGTTATGAGGAGATAATTGTCATTGCAAATAAATATTACACCACGATATGTGCATCTTCTGACTTAATTATAAATATATAATAGGAGTAATGAGTACTTACTTTATGGTGTATAAAGTTAAGAGACATTAAGACTGATTTTTATATTATTGTTTTGAAGAGATTTCTGTTGAATGTTTACTTAGAATTACTAGTTAAGTATATGAGCCAACGTGATTTTTAAAACATAATTAAGAATGTTATACTGTTTAAGTAGGTAATACAAAAACTAACTTGCCTTTGCAAAAATTAACTTTGTTTTATTTGTGACACCTTTTCTGCTAACTGTACTAAATCTTGTATTTCAACAATGGATTTGTGGTTAAAATTACGGGTGGTCCCACTCGCCTGACGAAATAAACAAATAAAATCTAATCAGGCAACTGGGACCGCGGTCCCAGTTATATAGTGGTCCCAGTCGCCTGAATCCTCTTTTCGCTGGTAGTTTGCATGGTAATGTAAAACATATATTTTTTTTAGTTTTATAATTCTTTTATTTTAGAAGTTACGGGAGGGGGGGGGGGGGGGACACAGTTTACCATTTTGGAAGTGTCTCACGCGCGAACTATTCAGTTTAGAAAAAAATGATGTCAGAAACCTCATTATCATTTTAAAGACATCCATAGATACCCTACACCTAACGGCATGATGAAAAAAAAGAGTTTCAGTTCTAAGTATGTGGAGCCCCCAAAATTTTTTTTTTCTATTTTTGTATAAAAATCAGGGAATACATCTACTTACCAAGTTTCAACAGTATAGTTTTTATAGTTTCAGTAAAAAGTGGCTGTGACATACGCACGGACAGACAGACAGACACATATACAGACAGACATGACGAATCCATAAGGGTTCCGTTTTTTTATAGCAATATTTGTTGCTATGGTTATACTCACGACTCACGAAATAACAAGGCATGGTTGAGAATTGACATCACACCTTGTTTTGTTAATTGATTGTTGCTCTTGCCACTTGAAGAAATTAGTTCTAATATTTTTCGCAAAAGAGCGAGGTCTTTTTATTTTAATGGTCGGGCTATAAAGAATATAAAGATATTGAAGTATTATGTTATGCCATCATTTCACCTTGTTTTACGACTATTAATCCCGCAAACATCAGAATATAAGTACCCTTATCAAAGAAGGACCATAAGATCAAAATACGATCGACAACATCTGATAAAAATATCAATTATATTAATCTGTTGATTGCGGTTTAAACGAGGCAGTAAATAAGTTCGGATAAGACTACATCCGTAAATAATCTTCATAAATATAGATATTGCGATTTGCGATCGATGGTATTTTCCATATTATTTACACTTTTTCTTCTTTTTTTTTGCCAGCCATTGGTGTAATGGTCGAACCATTTGGTGTAATGGTCGAGAAGTCGGCTATTACAGAAGAGGTCGCGGGTTCGATCCCCACACGGTACAAACATTTGTGTGCATGAACATGTCTGTTTGTATCGGTCTGGGTGTTTCCATGTATAATATGTGTTCCATGTTTGTATTTACAAAAAAAAAAGTATATATAAGTAATGTTTGTCCGTTGTCTGGCACCCATAGCACAAGCTAATGCTTAGTTTGGGGCTAGATGGCGCTGTGTGAATAATGTCCAGAGATATTTATTTATTTATTTTATTCTTTAGTTAAACGGTAATACGGCCATCATGTGGTTGCGAGATTTGGGCACCGACTTTAACAAGAGGCCAAACTCAAGTCCTTACTTGAGATTAAATAAGGGAACAAATTAAATGACCACCAAAAAACACAATCGTTACCCAAACAGCCTCATCCAAAATAAATATAATATGTACAAATAAACAAAACCTGTACCAAAATATTTCGGGCTATTTAAGTCATGCCTGCACTACAAAAACTTTTCGTAACCCAAAAAGGCCACGCGTGCACCAAATTTTAACTAGCAAAGTTTTGTGTCATTCTTACCCAAATATATCATTACGTTTGCCATAAAATGTATTCATATAACCAAGTATATTAAATATATTGATAAGATTTGTGTTAGGTTAGGTTAGAACTGCGACCACCAGAACTGAATTCTACCCATTTTACTTGGTCGGGACCAGGTCCGTGGTCGGGACAGAGAGAAAAAGATTTTGTTTATTTACTGTCAATCGTCAAATGGTATAGAGCACAGAACAAAGAAAATTTTCTCTTCTATGGTATAGAGTATCGGTAAATCTTTAGAACTTCATTTATATTTTTTGGGTATACAATGATTTTTGTACGCATTACTTTAATTTATTAGGATAAAAATATGTAACATATTTGGATGAAATTTTTAAATACAATGCGAGTACAAATTTGGTGCACGCGTGGCCTTTTTGGGTAGCTCAGCGATTATTCTGAGGATACTTACGTTTTTTAGGTTAGCAGACTTAACGTTTATTGGTAATCATTTCATAATAAAATGGGGATTAAATTCTGGTAAGTACTTAGGATTTTTTGGGCGTTATATTTCATTATATCTGGTGGTTGCTTAAACCTAAGCCATTAAATAATAATAAATATCCATCCACTAACATTCATATTCGTCGTTCTTTTCGTAACATGCCTTTCATCCATTCTCATCAAATGCCCATACCAAGATAAACGATTCTTCTTTTCGAACTTTTTTCTCAACCCGGAACCTAGGGGTACGAACTTATTTACCTACAATTATTGTACCCCCGAGGGTTCGAGACACCAATCCTCGTGACAGCTCCGAAGGTGCTTCACTTAGCGATCTAATGCGATCCTATTTAAAAACAAAATTAACGCCGACTAGATTATGGTCATCCATCCATCGATGGACAACTCAACGGTGCTAAATTGCAAGAAGTATTGTAGTCAATTGTAATTAATAAATACAAAAAAATGCCACCCCATCCTCTATTGACGATATTAACGGTGCTTAACTTGTCAATGTTATGAGGCTACTTAAATGAATCACAACTAAGAGACATGCGCCGGAGTTATCTCACACGTGATGCGCACGAGTTGACACGAGTAGAAATCAAAGGTCCCGCCTTTGATTTCTACTTATCCATTTAGGTGCTTGCAGAAACCTTTTTGGATTTGTAGTTAAACTGCCTTGGCCTTCGATTCCTCGGTAACGTCTTTTTTTCGGAGGAGAATGCGTTTATGCGCCATAATCTTAGGCTAGCTAGACCTATCTCGGGAATGGGCCGGTCAATAGCCACAAGGCTGACACCGGCTCGTCGGGAAACCGGGGGAGTTTAGTGGGTAATGTGGGGTAATGGTACACTTTAGTCTCGAGTCTCACATGACACCCGATCACAGGTCTAACTAGCCTGCGGTTACGGTAACTAAAAGTTTTGTCCTCCATAAAAAACAGGCTAACGACGCCTTTTTTCTTTGCGGAGAATGCTTTAAAGCACCATAACCGCAGGCTTGCTAGACCTACGGCCGTGTGTGGTGCTCGAGACTAAGTCCCACTACCCACTAAACTCCCCCGGTTTCCCCTTCACACCCGATTGGGACGAGCCGGTGCCAGTAGCCTTGTGGTTATTGACCAGCCCATGCTAACAGACTAATGCATGCTAACGACGCCTGCTTGTAGCTCGGGACAAAAGGCGTTCGTACATTTAATCCCATACAGTTTGAGGTTTACCAAATGGGAAGTTTACCAAATGGTAAGACCGGCTACTTCCCATTTGGTAAACCTCAAACTTTACCTACTAAAAATGTTACTTCATACATTTAATCCAATACAGTTTGAGGTTTACCAAATGGGAAGTTTACCAAATGGGAAGTAGCCGTCCAACTACCCACTAAACTCCCTCCTTTCCACCTATTGGCTATACCCAGCCCATCGGTAGTCACAGCCGAAAAGGCAATACAAGAGTATTATTGGTATGAATTATTCTTCCAATGCAGTACTATTTTGAAACAAATGCATTATCGTGGCAGTTACATTTCGCATTTCGGTCACCCATCTGAATTCTGAACAAGGAGATAAGCGCTTATCTTTGGCGATCACTGATATTTTAATTCTGCTGCCTAAGCCAACGTTACTAAATTAAGTATTATCAGATTAAAATTATCGTAGGGCATCACTACAAAAATATAAAAATTATCACTAATTAGCAACAACAACTTTTGTCCGGTGACTTTGTTGGAGAGATTGTTTGGTGGATATAATGGATAAAAGTCGCGGGTTCGATCCCCGCACGGTACAAACATTTGTGTGCATGAACATGTCTGTTTGTATCGGTCTGGGTGTTTCTATGTATTATATACTGTAAGCTTGAAATTATAAAGGATTACGAAAGTTACATTTAACTTATATATAGGTATTTAGTAAGCTTGAAATTATAAAGGATTAGGAAAGTTACATTTAACTTATATAATTAATAATTATATAAGTTAAATGTAACTTTCGTAATCCTTTATAATTTCAAGCTTACTAAAGTTATATAATATGTATGTATAGCTCTAGTTATAATTTAAACTAAATGTTCCTAGCCGCATTTTGATGGGTATCTTAAATTGATTTGTTTGCCACGACACAGGCTTAGCCTAGTGTGGCAATCATTGTTTAATGGCTATTTTTTTTGGTAATTAACAATTTTTCATTTTCATTTTTCATTATATATGTACAAAAAAAAATATAAGTTATGTTTATCCGTTGTCTGGCATCCATAGCACAAGCTAATGCTTAGTTTGGGGCTAGATGGCGCTGTGTGAATAATGTCCAGATATTTATTATTATTATTATATTATTAAACATGGATAAAAATGGCACTGTGATCAAGGATGTATATTTTCTCAAGATAGCGCACCTGCCCCCCTAGACAAGCGGCATTTATGACGTTCGTTATAGCTCAATTTGCGATAGCGAATGTCAAATCCCATACTTTCAACACGTGACTTTTCT
Source organism: Mecyna flavalis (assembly GCA_949319885.1). NCBI lineage: Eukaryota > Metazoa > Arthropoda > Insecta > Lepidoptera > Crambidae > Mecyna > Mecyna flavalis. Next base: position 1,827,037 of record OX439422.1, read on the forward strand.
ATGGCATCTGTCAAATCCATACAAATTCAAATTCAAATTCAAAATTCTTTATTGCACTCACGTGTTTACAAAAGATCTTATTATAAGAATATAGTTCTAACGTGAACCCCGTTAGGGCACTGCAATGTACAGAGTGTTTCTTATTATCTATTTTTTACATTAAATCAATTTTACAACTTACATTTTAATATACTTTATCTTATGAACTAATTAAGTAACATGTTACAATATTTACTTATTATTTACCAATAATTTTATATTCTCTATCTATCTAACTTTATAAAAATAAACATTCATTTTATTAATAAGATGTATCTATAATTTTGTACTTAAGAACTCAGCTACGGAGTAGAAACATTTTTCTATTAAATAATTTTGAAGAAGTTTCTTAAATTTATTAATATCTGACTCAGTTTGGATGTTACTAGGCAACTTATTATAGATCTTTACACACATTCCGAACGGTCCCGACGCTACCATTTGTAGGTTGGAATGGGGTGCGGCACGTTTTATCTGAGGGCGCAGGTTTTTGGGTCGGTGGTATTCTGGAAACATTATACTATTTTTCTTTACAAATAAGCTAACTTCCAAAATATAAATGCTAGTTAGAGTTAAAATTCTTTCTTGCACAAAATACGGCTTACAACTCGTCATCTGATTTATATTTGCTAATATCCGTAGGCATTTCTTTTGTAATACAAATAATTTATTTATGTCCACACTATTACCCCAGAGTAAAATTCCATAACGTAGCCAGGAGTGTGCATAGGCGTAGTATGCACTTTTTGCTGTTTTCGTATCGGTGGCTTTTTTTAATTGATACAGCGCATAGGTGAATCTTGCCATTTTCAAAGATATTCGGTCTATATGGTGTTTCCAATTTATACTGGTGTCTATTGTTATGCCTAATAGTGGGTACGAATTTACGGGTTCTATTTGAGTATCCTTATATGCAAAATTTATTGTTAGGGCTCGCTTTTTGGTAGGGTCTAAACTGTATAATTTTTGTTTTTGTAAAGTTAATTTTTAAATTGTGATCGTTTAACCAGTCTACTATGTTTGACAGAGCAATTTCCAATTTGTTATTGACATTTTCTTCACTGTCACAAGAGAGAACTATAGATAAATCATCCGCGAACAGAGTGCAGGGGGCTTCAATAACCTTTGGCAAGTCGTTGATGTATATTAAAAATAATATACAACCCAACACACTGCCCTGTGGGATTGATTTATTTGTACTTAATTTATTAGATCTTACTTTAGTTATATTATTCGTTTTGGGGTCACAGTAATCTATTTCCACATATTGCGTACGATTGGTGAGATAAGAGACAAACCAATCGTAAGGATGGCCTCTCACTCCTATACCATATAACTTATTTAGTAATATATTGTACTGCACCCTGTCGTAAGCTTTGCTCATATCTAGGAGTAGACCCACAGCGTGTTTTTTCTTGTTTATTACGTTTAATATTTCGTTTATGTATTTAAAAACGGCTTGTGTTGTTGATCTCCCTTTACGGAAGCCGTTTTGATTTTCGTTAAAGATATTATATTTTTCACAATATGAGTAAAGCCTTTTTGACATTACACCCTCAAAAATTTTAGAAAATGTCGGGAGCAGTGCGATTGGTCGATAATTATTACAGTCTGTTTGGTCTCCTTTTTTGTAGAGGGGTTTAATTATTGATATTTTAAGGTCATCCGGGAAAGCACCTTCTATAAATGATTGGTTTATCAAATGTGTCATTACTGGAGCCAAGTCGTCTGCGCACTTTCTAATCAGTAACGGCGGTAAGTCATCGTGACCAAAACTTTTTTTATTTTTTAAATTTCGTATTATAGTATGTACTTCTTTTATCGTAGCAGGTTGTAAATATAAGGAATTCTCACTTGTACAGACTACTGGTCGGCCAGATGCTGTGCTAATGTTCTGATTTGAGTCGCAGTCATCTACTGTTGAAAAATAATTATTGAATTTGTTGGCTATTACTGTTGGTTCTTCTGTGATATTATTATTAATTTTTAATTTTATGTTTTTTCTTTTTATTTTAATCTGCTTATTTGTTTGTTCTCTAATTAAATACCACATACTTTTTGTTATGTTTTCAGAGTTATATATTTTTTTTATGTTTTCTAGTTTTTTTGACTGAGCGACTGTCTTCCTTAATATTTTTTCGTATTTTTTATAATGTTTTTTCAGAATTGGATCATTTGATTGTGACACTAGTACTCTTAGAAGCCTTTTATTTTTGCATGAGTTTTTTATTCCTTTAGTGAGCCATAATTTTTTAGTTTTTTTACCTAATTTTATTCGAATCTTTGGTATACATTCATTTAGTATTTGTTTCATTTTATCACAGAATAAGTTGTACTTTTCGTTTATATTTTTATTTAAGTTATATACATCGTTAAAATTAATTTCTTTAAGTTTACATATAAATTTATTCATATTGCTTTCACTGTAACATCTTTTTTCTACATACCAAACCTTATTTACATTTAATGTGTCAGTTTTTATATTTACTAAGATCCCTTTGTGATCTGATAAACTATATTCTTTTAAACTTGTAATTATTCTCGTAGGTAAAAAATTAGTAAATAATAAGTCTATACAGGAGGAGGTAGTTTGCGTAACTCTAGTAGGTTCTTTAACATGTTGATAGTAATTAAAGCTAGTCATTAAATTTAGAAGTGTGCTTGTTGAGACATTATTTTCCAGTATATTTACATTAAAATCTCCACCTATCATGACATCGTTTTTACAGTATTTTTGTTTTAATCGATTTAACAATTTATTCAATGAATCATAAAAAACATCTGGCATTCTAGTTCTGTTTGGCCAATATAAATTTACAAGTATTAAATTAAATCTAGGTATTTTTATTGCACATACTTCAAAAATATATTCAATGGACATAGAAGTTAGGTCAGTAAGCTCTTCATATTCTATTTCTTCCTTCAGTAGAATGCACACTCCTCCACCTTCTGTGTTTGATCGGCTGAAGTGGGATGCCAAATTATAGCCTTCCACTTGAATAAGGTCTATCTTTTTTGTGGTTATCCATGTTTCAGATAAACAAATCACATGTATGTTTTTATCTTCCTCCGTGACATATTCCAGTAAGTGGCGCTTATTTGGTAAGCTTCGAATGTTTTGATATAGAATCCCAATCACAGACTTAGAGTTGTGATTGGGATGTATGACGAAAGTTATGCTGGTTATTATGTGAAGTTTGTTTATCTTCATAGTTATGTTGATTATTCTCTAAATAAATCGTACTATTTAAGCATTGAATTTGGTCGGAAATTTTCTCAAGTATGTTCTGTACTCCAAGTTTTTTTATCTTTCCTGTTGTTTGTGAAAACATATCAAATGTAAGATGCCTGTTTGCGTCTATAAGGTACGCGTATTTATGAGTTGTTATATCTTGGGCGAGCAAGTTATTAAAAGTTTCCACTCTGTGGTTATAAAGTGGACGGCCACATATGTATGTAGGAGACGTCAAAATTATGTTTGTGTTCGTTATGTTTTTTAAATTTGTTTTTAAAGTATGCAGTAATATTTTAGGATCCTGCAAGTATTTAAAATCTGTTTCTCCGATCATTATAACACAATAATCCTGTTTAGTGTAGCCTTTCACTTTTTTATCGATATCTTTCAGCAAAACATCAATGCCTACTTCATGTGATAAGTAATGCAGTATTTGAAAGTCGTTGTACTTAGCAATTCTATTCATAGTTTGTAAGATCTTTAAGCTTTTATTGCTTGAGAATAAACATATTTTGCTTTTAGCTTTTGAATAAGTCGGCGAAGGGATTTTTGGAACCATGTAATCTTCTTTATTAGTTTGTAAGTTTTTATTAAGTATTGGTTTTTTGATGGTTTTATTTCTTTCATTCAATCTTTGATTTAAGTTGATTATTTGAGCATTTAGGGTATTTATTTCTATTTCAGCTTCGTTTAATGACTTTTCTAATTCATATATTTTCGTTTGAAGGGCCATTAGATCGTTTGCATGTTTATTTTTTTCTTCTGTTGACGGGGTCTTAGAGAGCTTAAATTGTGGTGAGAGTCTGTTTTCAACTGAGAAATATTCGGGGTTATGTGATGATTTGCATAGATTTTTCAATAAATTTATTTCTTTTTCCAATTGACTTAGACGCTTTTTCAATTCACAGTTTTCCAGTATAGTATTATCTAACTCTGATTCAGTTGACATTAGTTTGAGCTTAAGTTCGTCTACCTTTTCTCGTAGTTCGTGCCCCATTATGGTATCATTACATACTATGAGTTCAGCGCTACGTGATAATCTCTTCTTAGATTCGTAGGATTTATTGAGTGTATCTTCTAATGTTGAGTCATATTCAGAGGATGTATCATATACCGAAGTTTCATTTATGTTTTTTGTTGGCGTTTTTATTGGGGGGGTACTTGTGCTGGCGATGGTGTTCGCGGCCTTTTTTCGTGTTATGATATTACTATTACTTGTAGGTACAGGCTTTTTCTGGGCTTTTAGGCAGCTTGGACATTTCCAGGCTTTCCTTTTTTCCTTATCCATTAAATTAGTGTACAGTTTTTTGGATAAACCTACACAATCAAAATCATAGTTTTTCTTACACGCTGAGCATAATACTGTGTTTTTTATGTCTGTAGTTTTTTTACATTTGTGACATTCTATTGTTGTGTGTAATTTGCAGTCTGAGCTTGTAGTATTTCTCTTTGTTGTTTGAGGCATTTTTAGTCTAATCTATAAGAAAAACAATTGACGATCGTACTAAGTTACGAAATGGTTCGGAGAACCGTGTCTGCTATGAGAGTTGTCTCAATTTGTCACGAGATGTCGCTAGTAGTTGAAAAGCATTCAGCGGTTCAGAGCAAGCACATAGGTGACAAATTCGTGCGTAAATGGTGGTGGTGGCGCTAGTAGTTAGGTGGATGTCCTTATGATAAGAGCAATAAGGTTGGTATTGCTATATCACTGACAAATATTTAAATAAAATAAACCGCCTTAAATGTAAGCTTTAAGGAAATTCACTGATTTTGCAATGGTACTTCATTTCTAGACGGCAACTAGATTAGTAAGAAAGTTTTTATTTGTTTTTTATAGTAGTCACTAACTTATTGTGCGCAATTTAGTTCGAAATTGTTATTACACTTGTTCACTGAAGTATTTTGGTTTTCTCGCACTTACGCTTTGAGGATCGTGGAGATAACACTTAGTCACTATATTTACACTTTGATTAACTTAATAATTGCACTCTTAATGTTAGAAAGTCCTTTCACGATTTTTAAATTACTATTTTATACGGAGCCAATGTTTACATGATGACAGCGCCATCTGTCCTCAATACAAATTGGACTCAGCGAAATTCGCCAGCTATGAAGCGATGTCATCTTGTCTAAGCCCCCTGGCCCCCTAGACAAGGGGCATTTATGACATTCGTTATCGCACAATTTGCGATAACGAATGTCAAAATCCGTACTATCAATATCGATTGGTCACGTGACTTTTCTAAGGCACCTGTCAAATTCATACAATTTGAAGTTAGCTATCGCTGTCAGAATGTTGCTTTAGCTAGGCCCCCTGATAGCAATCATTGCAGCCAATTCCATTGAGAGGCACTTCACCAGGAAGCGTCGCTCAATGTACTGCCACGCTACCGCAACTCATCTGATCTTCGAATCTTGATTTCAAGTGTACTGGCTCCCACATAAATATTGTCCGAACACAGCCAGAGCTGTTATGGCGGCAGATATCACCTGTGGGAGTGGTAGCTAGCTAGTCGGACTCTGAAAAAGTCCTACCACCAACCAGGCCCAAGACGAGAATCGAACCCATGACCGGGTTTTATACACGAGCGACTTAGCTACTGTTTCACGGAGGCGGTCAAAGTTGTATACAATAGAGATATAATTCATGAATGAATAATATAAACACTGGACTTTAATATTACGGATTGGATGAGTCCAAAGTCATTACATACTGATAAGTGATAAGTAATTTAATTGTCACTTATAAAATGACTAACTGACATCAATTTTTAAGTAGTACCTAACTTCTAAAGATGTTTATGTGTGCAATTTGAAATACGTCTTTGCCTTGGCAGAAATGATCTTAAATATTATGGAGAGGCTAATTGGCTGATACTAAGATTATGCATCATGGTTGGCAAATAAAGGCTTTTTTTTAAATTACATATGTAATTTTTTATTATAAATCTGTCTTAAAGTGGAAGTAATGAGCTAGATGGTGCTATGAAAAAAAGCATAATTGTTTTGTTATATTTTTTTGTTAGCTATTATTTTTTATTATTAAAAATAATTTTGGCATCTAGGAATTTCTAGTTTACTAGTAAACTTTCTCTAGGTCCTGCAGAGAAACATAATTCTCATTAAAATTAATCATTCTTATGTTCATTAGAGCAAGGGCAACCTTGCACCAGGGGTCATAGTGTCAATTGAATCCCAACAAGGAGAATATTAGTATGACGTACGGTTAATCACGGTTAACACTTGCAGTTCGATAATAGCACTTATGCCCCCAACATAAGAGCGGTACAAAGTCCAAAGTGTTACGTCTGACATGCTTTTGACTGTACATTTGAGTTTGTTCTGTATATTTTTAACTTTTTTTACGAACATTGCAGCAAAGTATGCTGAGGCAAGAACCATGTTGGCCTTACTATCCATTATGTGTTTTAGTATGTTTAAGCTTCTACTGTACTATCCAGTTCAGATGCTATTGGGATACCTTTTGGAATGGACTGAAAAATTATGTCAACTGTGCTTATCCATAGCGTTAGCATAGCAACGCAAAATAATACCTATCTGCTGTGTATGTGTAAGTCAACATGCAGTTGACATAATTTTTCGCTCAATTCCAAGGTATTATCCTAATAGCATTTGAATCTGATAGTACTAATTACATTTGTGTATGATCAATGAATGTTGTTTTCTCTTTCTAAAGGGTAAGCTTACTAAAAACCAAATTTTTACTAAACTACATTAGGAATTTTAATATAATTATAATATTATCTATTCAATTGTAATGAAAATTTGGTACAATACTAACAAGAAGGATAAAATTAAAATTAAGCAAATTTTATTGTAATGAGAATAAGGAAAAAATATTAGTACCCATACTTTTGCATTTAAGAGTTCAAAATAGGTAAAATTTTTACAGCAAAATAACAGGTTTTTCATTTGTTAATTAACTGTTCATTTTTGTTTTCTATTCCACTCATTATGTTTTTTGTTTGTTTTCCTTATCAATAAATGGAACATAAAACAAAAAAAATACCAAAACAGTAGGTATCCGTTAACATAAAGCTTCACTAATGCAAATAATCATGTTAGAGGTATGGCTTGGCTTGATAATAAGAGTTTATCATGACAATGTAAGCATCTAAGATTAAACATTTATAATTTGCGATTGGAGTATTTTATTGACATCGAACGCCGGCCGCCGCAACGTATGAAGACGTCATGTTCATCACAAACAAGATCAGGTTTTAAAACACATGAGAATTATACAATTCAACGTAATATCTCGTGATGCGTATGGTTTTTCAAAGCCAAAAAGCCATTTTCATTTACCGATTTTTTTTTCTTTATCAATTGCAAGGTGTGATGAAGATAACACGGGTCTTTGATCTTTGTAGTACGCATGTTTATTTAGCTGTTTCTTTGTTATATTAATAACAAAAAAAAAATACTTTTTTTTATTTAACGTAAGGCATTCATAGTAAAGCATATCATATCAATTAAAATTTTATCAGAGGATTACACTGACCAAATGATAAGATTGAAGGTTATCTCCGTCTTAAATCCGCAAGCTGGACAAGGTGCTAACCGCTTTGTTATCGTAAGCACAAAAGCACCAAAATTAAACACATGAGTCATACAAATAATGTAGGAAGAATTAATTAGACTACCTAGATCATACGGTAGATGATAACCTTTATTACGAAACGATTGATTTCTAAATAATACATAATGTGATGAATTTTTTTATAAAACGGTTAATTTCCTATTCAAATTAAGCTTGTAGAAGGCATTAAATACTGATAATTTAAAATTATATTAATATTTTTATACGCAAATAGCAAAGGACTTACCTCGAAGAGTTTGAGTAGTATGTTGACATACAGTCTTCTGACACCCAAAGATTTGCCGATAGAAGCAAGGAATATTATGCACAATAGGAGAAGAAGAAACGGCGTGTAAAGTATTGAGATCGCGACGGACACAAACGACGTGATCAACGCCATTTTGACGACTGATGATTGATGAATGAATTTAATGAAGAATGATGAATGAGTTGTATTGAATTGCAGACGTCATTCAATTGAACTGTCAAGTGTCAACAAAAATGTTGCTGCGTTGAAAAAGGCGTTTTTATTATCTCTTGAATCGTAGCCCGTAATAATTTACCAAACGATACTTTTCATACGCGCAATTAAATAATAAAATTAATAGGTACTAGAAAAAATCAACCTTAATATTAAATTCTTTAAAAAACTTTACCTCTATTAAGACATAATTTCTCAACTGGCAACACTTTTATAACCTAGACGAAAAACGGGAATCTGTAGGGATTTCTGTAAATCCTTTTTGGATATTTATTCCCAAATAATAAATCAGGATGTCGGATCTTCCTTACGGACCCCCAGTGCGTGTATCGCCTCTTATCAGGGTAAGATAATTTTTCTAATTAATGTAAGTAATTTTTCAAATATTATGTAACAGTGTTTTTGAACTATTTTTCCATTTTCAAATAAGAATTTATTTTTAATTTCCTCTACTTTTAATGGCTTTGCTGTCATTTTATCGAGTTTTTCATGTATTGTGGCCAGTAACCAACACATACGTAATTTATTAAAAAAAGAGTTTATGTTTTCGATATTTAACCTCAATAGTATAAATTAAATCATTCAATCTAAATATTAGCTTGTTGCTAAAGAGAGAGACCTTAACATTACAGTTTTATAAACATTTAGTTTGGTACCTATATGTAACTTTAAGTCTATTTTGGATTGGTTAAGAACTTGATAAAACATTAAATAAAACTGAACAGTATATTTTGAGGAATTCAACTAGAGTTCTAATAAAGTATGTATTTTATTTTATTATTATTCATTATATAATTATTCATTTCATTTCATTTCATTTAAAATTTGACTGCCAAAGTTCCAAGCCCCATATAAAATTTATTATTAATTGAGGTTCACCGGGGACCCCCATGGCGTTTAATGTGTTAAATATCATGACATAATTTATTATCCTTGTGATCCAGCACAGAAACGTGGCATGTGGCTTATGGATATTTTGCGAGATAGCTAGATACCTATTTTTTTTTGTCAATTATCCCCCTCTTCCCCCCACATTTCCGGGATCAAAAGTACCCTATGTCACCCGGGGATAGTAGCTTTCCAACATTGAAAGAATTTTCCAAATCAGTTCATTATTTTCGGAGCCTATTCAATACAAACAAACAATCAAATCTTTCCTCTTTATTATATTAGTTATTTTAGAACATGATTAAGTAACTCTAGTTAGTATTTACTCTATAATACAACGTGGGGTTGTTCGACATCCATGGTCCGAACACCGATCATTAAAAACAGCTTTAACTCAATTTCAGTTCGGGCGCTGGTCATTCCTCACCGCTGGCATCCTGTACGGAGCCTTCCACCAGAACAGGCTGTCGAAGAAGGAGGCTGCCCTCCGTGAAATTGAGGCCAAGGAAGCAGTTGTCAGGAACGCTAAGCTGAAGGCGGAGAAGGAATTGGCTGCTGCTGGTAAATGATTTATTATTATATTATACATACTGATATATAATTTATTTATTTGAAAAGTTCCACCAACAGTTTAAGTATATTATCTCGCTTAACAAACATAGGTAGTAGGATTCTCGCGGGATAGGTCTTATAGTTCACGAGGGCGAAGCCGCGGTTGGAAGGCTAGTATAATCCGCGTCAACTTAATTGGCTTGTCTTGTCTGAACATCGTAAGAGAACCTTTGCAGCATACAAATGATGGTGTCAGAGGGGCACAGCCGCCCCCGCACCTGAGCAAACGACGCTCGCAGCTAACTTCAGACAAGCCAATTAAGTAAGTTGACGCGGATTATAGCTAATGGCGCACGCATATAAGCCGCGCGCGATGTGATGTATGAAGATAAAATACTGGTGTACTCTTTCTCCAATGTCTATAGTGTCGGTAGTATCCAAAGTTTTATTACAGTACTAACTGTTACTTCTTGGCCTACATTATTTTTGCTATATTTAAAGTGGCAGGTCATCAAATTCTTTTGTACATCAGTTTGTATAGATAAGTGATGCCACCCTGTTTCCTGGGACACAAGTTTTTGGTTCATAATGCATCTCTGAAGAATATTTATTAATAATATTCTTATTTTGAAGGTGGTATTTACTAATCATAACTAATTTTCTTTTCAGCTGAGATCAAAGCCCTTGAAGAAATGGTGGCGCCAGCCAAGAAGTAGACTGGAAAGTAACACTAGCAATAAGATCATAAGTGTAGCAGCCATCTTGTAAAGGGACGCCATTTTGTTAATTATCTATGGTCTGTGGTCTGCCAGAGACTAGGGAGAGCTACGTCAAAATGGCGCGATTCCATCAAACTTTTAATTTAATGTTGTAATTTAAAATATAGGCCATTGTATAAAAGTTATTGTTGTATTTTATTTTTGTATTCCATATTGGGTCTGGTTAGCAACCAGCAACCACTCCCATGGGTGAAATTCGCCATAACAGCGCTGGCTGTGTTCCGGCATTATTCATGTAGGAGCTGGAACTAAAACGACTTAAAAGGCTCATTTATGAAAACCTACAGTAAGGTAGCAGATTGAGCGACGCTTCGTAGCTAACCTTTGACCGCCTCCGTGGAACAGTGGCTAAGCCGCTCGGGTATAAAACCCGGAGGTCGTGGGTTCGATTCCCACCTAGGGGCTGGTTGGTGGTGGGGCTTTTTCAGAGTCCGACTGGTTACAGCCACCCCACCAGGGGAAATCTGCCGCCATAATAGCTCTGGCTGTGTTCCGGCAATATTCATGTAGGAGCTGGAACTAAAACGAATTTAAAGGCTCATTTATGAAACCTACAGTAGGGCAGCACATTGAGCGACGCTTCCTAGCTATTAAACCTTCAATGGAATAGGTAGCAATGGCCGCTTACCATCGTGTTGCGTGCAAACAGTGCCAAGGGATCTATTCCTTTTTTTTTTGTTCGAGATTGACTTAGTTATTGTAGAGAATTGGAGATTGTATTGATATGTACTCGTAATTGGCGAAAAACTGGCGATTGAAAAGATAGACTTAGTGCAACGAAACTGGTAATTAGCGCCATCTATTGAGATATAAATAAATTCGAATTTACATGTTCAATAGTTCTTCACGACTTGGATAGATGTCACTAGTATCAACTGCAATAACCGAGTGGATAAACACTGCATGTGGTCGAAGGTTCGAATCGTAGCGGGTACTTGAGGAGTTTACGATTACATGTTTTGCACTTACTCCACGGTTATAAAACTTAAGGAAACATACGTAGAGAGAAAGATATGGGGAAGGGCTATGGGCAGTGGCGGCCTTACCCATCCGTGGTAACTGGTAAGGCTCCGGGCGAGACATCGTTGTGAAGCCCCGGGCAAAGGTCTCTGCGAGGCCCTTTGTATTTAATAAAAATATTCAACTACTATAATATCTACCAGAATTCTTCAAATAAGTATTAAATGGATGATTTGGTTTTATTTACCTTACTTAATTCTTATTTACCGCTGTGTTACACCTAAATAAATAATAAAATCGTTTTTTATTTTATTTTATCGTGTTGTTTCTAAGCGCGAGGCCCCTGCAAGAGCGGGGCCTCGGGCAATTGCCCCGTTCGCCACCCCCAAAGGCCGCCTCTGGCTATGGGAGATGGGGAGGATTAAAAGATAGGGGGCCTCCGCCACTCACTCAAAATAGCGCTTCGTTGCAAAATTACTCATCATGTCGGTCTTTTGTAGGAGAGGGACGGTCATTTGACCCAAGCCGATCCGGCAAGGTAAAAAAAGTCGTTTCAGGCAAAATTATCAGGATCACCAACATCGCACATCAGGAATCGCACTAAAAATAATGCTAAAGAATGGATGTTTAGATTGTATTCTAAAAATAACTGCAGAATTTTAAAAGCTATTTTCTATTTCAATAAACAATTTAAATCAAGCATTCAGACGCCCAATTACTTTACGAAATTGAAATATCATTGTTTACAAAATATGCAGAATGAATGAAGCATACCTAATTTAAGCGCGCGCAAAACAATCGTATTGAATTTGAACTTTAGCCTATTGTAATAGAGTCTACAAAGAAATAATCAAATACTTTTTAAATTATAGCGAGTCATCATCATCCCAGCGTATTCCCGATAGCATCCAGTATGGAGCTCAGGGTCCGCTTCGAATCCTAGATTTTGACAAACCTGGTTATTACAATGGAGCGATTGCCATCTCCGCCTCTAGCGTAAAGAAAAACCTTCGCTTCTTAATTTCGTGTAGGTGTCTCACAAACCACAATATACTTTTTAATTATATTGCCAGAACACAGCCAGGAGGCGTTTTAGCGGCAGTTTTCCCTATGGGGGTAGCTAGCCAGTCGGGCTCAGGAAAATGCAAAGCCAGCACTTCAAATTAAAGGCTCGAATCGAAGAGCCAACGCTCCTGTGACCCTAGTCGCAGCTGTCTGGAACTAGCTCGAAACCAGTGGAGTTCAGTGGGTAGTGGGTCTTTAGTCTTGAGCCTCACACATGGCCGCAGGCCTCTCTGGTCTGACCATCAGCCATCCCAATTGCTCGTCTTCACCTCTTTCGAAAAGCACATAAAATTATTATTTTTAATTTTAACATTTTTGAATGGCCTTAATGAAAAGTTTTAGAGCAAAATGTAATCATTATTACACTAATGGCATTTTTTTCGTAAATTAAAAATGAATAAATGATTTTTAAATCCGTTGACATAGTATTTAGCAGGTTATTTAGGTCGCATCCGCAAACAGTGGTAAAGCCACTCGGAGATCATAAGTTCAGTTTTCCCACCATGGGTCATATTGGTAGATTTTTTTTTTGTAAGCGCCCACTGCGGCCTTTTCCATTGAGGCACACTTTGATACAGGAAGCATTGTTCAATGTGCTGCCAGACTGTAGGCTTATCTGATCCTCGAGCATTTTTTTTTAAATTTCGTCTTAAAATCGTTTTACGACGTGACAACATCCCCATTTCTACGAAAAATAAAACACAATAGAACTTAAAACAATATGATTCAATTTAAAATACAATTAAAACGCGTGATGTTTTAAAACGTGCAAAGACACTTTCACCACTCACAATACATTTAGAATTCTGAAACAATAATAAGATTCAAGGCTGTTTTTCATAAATTTATGATTTTGTTGCGCACTTCAAAACTTGCGTACGCGCAGAGTATGACGTCCAGTGGAAGCGAAGCTATTTTTTGAAATAAAGATAGAAAGCGAAGCTATTTTTTGAAAAAAGTTTTTTTTAGCTTATATGACATAATGCACATTGCACGCAGCCCATCCTCACAAGGTAAGTGCCCCCAGCGGCGGAGAGATTTTTACAAGCCCAAAAATTGGTGTCAGATTTTTCAAGCACAGCTCGAGTGTTATCACCAAAACTCATTTAACGAACGTTTTATTATGCCAGTACACATAAGCGACAATGACTTGATGGAGGCCTTTATTCTGCAGTAAAAATATCCCTGAACACCCAGTGCGGCGCTCCAAACTGAGCATAGCCTGTAGGCACGGTAATGTTCTCTATTCTGTGCTGTAAGCTATCGATGCGAGACAAAGACCGACCTCGACCGCCTCCGTGGAACAGTGGCTAAGTCACTTTTTTTTCAGGAAATACATACGCGCATACATATTATAATGCACTGAAACATCGGCCATGTTGACGATGACATGTTGATTCACAAAACTGCACAGTGGGACATTAAATAACCTGTTTAATATTCAGTGGAACACAGTCTGAAAAGCTAGTATTTATACCAAAAGCCTGGCTCCACGCCAGCCCACAAGTGGAGCTCAATTGACAACGCGAGCAAATTGAAATATTATAAATATTCCATCCATTAATACTAGCCAATTGATAACCGCTGGAGTCTGAACTGATCACACTCGAAACATGTGCAAATGTTTATGATATCATCATCATCAGCCTACATACGTTCCCACTGCTGGGACACAGGCCTTATCTCAATTGTGAGATAGTGTGGGCCATACTTCACCACGCTGGCCTAGTGCGGGTTGGTGGAGGGGTGCGTAAGGCAAGTGACCAACCTTAATGTCAGATGTTATCAAGCCGCCAAATGGCCTCTGACTAGGCTTGACGACTAATATTTACATTATAGTAAAGTTTATGATAACATAATGAATAAAAGAAATAATTAATTTGCCTAAAAAATACAGGGCCCTTTTTTGTGGAGGGGAATGCTATTAGGCTCCATTACTCGCAAGAAGGCGAGCCGCGTGTGAGACTCGTGTAATCCATGCCCCAGTCTTTATAAAGAGACTGGTGCACGAAGGATACTCCACTAAACCCCCCCCCCCGCGCTCCTGCATCGCCGTCGCCGGCGTCTCTGGGCTGGGACAGATCCTGACAACCAGAGACATAACACAGGACCCTGCAATTATTAGCGTTGAACAATTATAGCTGTGCTGCGCCAGCAAATTATCTTATAGTTTTTTATAAAATGTCCCATTGTAAGTGAACTATCGCTATATTATTTTCTTGTTTATGGCCATAAATATCTTTAAACATGCCTGGGTATCACCTTCTTTCTAATGCTAATTCTTCACATCTATTATTGACTGATATTTTTTCAACAATATGTTAGCTATTTGTAAAAATGTTAAGCCGATAAAGTATGAAAGAATGTGGTACTAAATTCCCTCCCTGGCAAACGCCTGTCTCTCGTCAGAGTTCGGTCTGGGTCTGTCACATAAAAGCGTTGTCGATAACATATGAGGCTTGTCTTCACGCGCGATAGACTTAATATTGTCTTTATTTAAGCTGTTCTTTTCTGTGATTGGCGAAAAATTCTGTTGACACGTACGTGTCCGAGTAGGACACAATATCAAGTAAGATTGTGTCTATCTATACAATATTTTTTTCATACCGCGGGGTTGCGCTCAAGTCTACAGCCCACCTAATGGTAAGCGGTTACTTTTTTTTAATACTTCTTACTTCAGTTGGCAGACAGACAGCTGCCCACCTGATGGTAAGCGGTCACTGCGGCCTATTGCACTGAGGGACACTTCACCTACAAGCGTCGCTCAATGAGCTACCAGAGTCCAGTCTGTAGGCTCTTTGAGCCTTTGGTTTCAAGTGTACTGGCTCCCACATTAATACTGCCGGAACACAGCCAGAGCCGTTATAGCGGCAGATTCCACCTATGAGGGTGGTAGCTAGCCAGTCGGACTCTAAAAAGTCCTACCACAAACCAGACCTAAGGCGGGAATCGAACCCACGACCACGGTTTTATACCCGAGCGGCGGCACTATTCCACGGAGGCGGTTACTGTCGCCAATGTACACTTGTAGCCATTGAACTACAAAAAATTTACTTAACACTAGAGGATATCACTCGCGCCAAGCCAACCGTGTAATTTGAAGGGAAGACATAGCTTTGGCAGAATATGAAATGCAACTCCAGTCTCCACTGTGTTCTTCGGGGGTACTTCCCGGTCGATTCGGCTCATTTCAATTGACAGACAGATTAAAAACTATTTGCAGCATGGCTAAAATAAGTGAATTATTTAAATCGCATTAAGCTTTTTTAAATACATTTATAACTTTTTTTTTGTGTTTAAATTATTAGATTCACAAATAATCATCAGACATTGAGAGGAAAACATAAATTTTACAGCGTCTTTGAAGAAATATTCTATGTTATTCAGAACAAAAACAAAACACAACTCGTTTGATCCCTTGAATTAAGGGTACCTGAGACGACAGAGCGTATATTTGATTTTCACCGTAGGGTCTGGTTGATGGCAGGACGTTTTCAGAGTCCGCCTGGCTAGCTCCCACCCCCATAGGTAAAATCTGGCGCCATAACAGCTCTAGCTGTGTTTCGGCAACATTATTGTGGGAGCCACTGTACACTTGAATTCTAACGCTCGAAGATCATCTACAGTGCAACAGGACATTCAGTGACACCTCCTTGCTAACTGTCTCTCAATGGAATATGACGCAGTGGCCGCTACCTGATCCATCATTAAAAAAATGTTTTTGTTCTTTTCATTTAGGTATTATTAGGACAATTCAACAACATGTTTTGCATTATAAGAAAAAGAGCTATCAAATTTCATCATTCTATTCGCCTCCAACATAACATAGCTGTTTATACGAAGTCTAAATTCAGCTTTGCACAAACAATCGCGCTCCAGAGTAAACATTGGTTAATTAGCGATGCAATTAAAACGTCTATGTTTTTGCAGTAGCGTGGCCAACAACGTGGTGGATTTGAGTCAAAGTTACGAAAAGTTAAAGCATTATTTTTAAAGTTAATTTATTAGCAAAGAACGTCACATTTTGACCTGTCAGCACTTCATCGCCCTTTAAAATCCACTTAAGGTAGACGAACCACCCCCCCATGCTTCTGCATGGCGGTCAATATTATAGCATCTTTGGGCTTGGCATGCCTACCAGGGACCCATCACCTCAACGGCCTGCTGAGAAGAAATATCATATTTCACCTGTAGCTAGCCAAAGTAACTAATTGATCTCTGAAAAAGTCCTACTATCAACCTGATCGAAGACGCAAATCGAACCCACGACCGATGCTCATGGGTTTAAAGTCCTAAAGGTTTTTAACCTAAGTAAGCGGTGTAACCCCTTTTGTAACGGTAGCAGTTTTTTGCAGTGTTCTGCCATAATCAGTATGTTTCCACAGTTTCAAAACATAATGTATAATATGTGAACAATTACCAAACACTATAGGCTGGTAAGGTGTCCCTGGAATAGGCTGTAATGTAGCTTACCGGCAGGGCCTTAGCTTAGCTAAAGCAGTTAAAAGATTTAGCAATTCAATTCCAGCGAAAACGTCAAACAAAAAGACAAGTGAATTATTCCTGATTACATCCCTCAACCGTCCTCCGCAATAATGTTATGTCTGGCAGTTAAAAAGAAAAAACAAACAAACCACAGACGTCCATCCGTCAAGATTGACAGCTCGTAAATATGGCGGTCGCGCGGGAAACAGCTTGGTGAAATACGGTGAAATATCAATCCGTGATGTAACTGTTGATTATGTTGCCGCTTTAATTAGACAGATGGTTTTAAACTTATTACTTTTTAGATGTTGATTTATGGACAGGAAGGAGCGTTTAGCTCGAGCTTTTTTTTATCATGATGTGTTAATGCTTTTATCATTTTTATATTTGTGAACGATTGACGGTATCCCACCCATCCCATCAATACCTAGCACATTATTAACAAGCATGGTTGCCTTTTTTTTTCGGAGAAGAATGCTTTTATGCAGACTGAAGCGTTCACTACCCACTAAACTCCCCCAATTTCTCCTTCACACCCGATTGAGATGAGCCGATGCGGTGCTAGCCTTGTGGCTATTGACCAGCCCATCCCCGGGTACCCCAACTTTAGAGGCCTCAACTCAGGGTGGTGCCTATGTATAGGGAGGGCCACCTGAGAAACGAGGTGACCCCCAGACTCGGCTCGGGCGATCTGTGCAATGCGGGCGTTGGGGAACAAGGGTTGCCTAATAAACTCTTATGTTATGTTACTTATGACACATAATGACCGCCAGAAGCCTGTTGACCGCCTTAGTAAAACAGTAGATGGCTGAATCGCTTGGGTATAAAAACATGGGAGGTGGTAGAAAAAAACTTTTGGATGAAAGTTTGAGTACTTTAGTGAACCATATAAATAAAGAAAAAACAATGACTCATCCCAAATTACAATAACCCAACGTAAACACGCAAAACAAAAAAGTAAAAAGTCATAAAAAATAAAAATAAAATCCTAAAATTATGTACATATTCCAACATCATTTTATATTGACGCACTGAACAAGCTGATACATACGCCCCTTCGATATACTAAAAATAGAAGCGTCTTGCTGTCTGTGCAATATACTCCAGTCGCCTGGACTCCACCATCGGCTTTGACAGCTGTGGAAAATATTTCCCGCGCTTTTCAACGTCATATTTTTTTTTCATTTTCTATCGCGCGTGTCGTTTGTGTAAAGAGGTTGTGTTATAAAACTTTTTGGACGAATTTACGAATATGGCGTCATTAAGTTTAAGGTTTTATGTGTTGATTTTATTCGTTTCTCTATGTGTTGAAAGTAAAACAAAGTCTACTGAAAGTGAAGAGTTGTCGGAGAAAATTGCTGAAATAAAACCGCAAAAGGTAAGTCGCAATTTAAATTATAAAAATAATTGCATTGAACATTAAAAAAATAAGTTGTTTGCATTCTTTTATTAAGTACTTTATTAATTATGCATAATTAAAGATTCGTCCGATTTATACATTTTCCTTGAATAAAAAATTAATAGCATGAAATCTCTTTTCTTTTCTTTCGGCACCCGCATCCAGTGG
Organism: Mecyna flavalis; assembly: GCA_949319885.1. Taxonomy (NCBI): domain Eukaryota; kingdom Metazoa; phylum Arthropoda; class Insecta; order Lepidoptera; family Crambidae; genus Mecyna; species Mecyna flavalis. Next base: position 1,845,688 of record OX439422.1, read on the forward strand.
ATACACGGCTTGAAGATCGTGGGTACACCTATGCGAGGCGTGGGGTTCAACCACGCGAAGAACTTTCCGCCCCAACGGCCGTCAGTCCTCATAGCAATGTTCCTTGCCCACTGTCACTGGCTCTTAATTCATCGGGAAATGTCAGTGACCCTGGTCCTCCAGTGGATCCAAGGTATCTTTTTCGATGCGATCACGCGAAGACCCCAAAGCATAGACAGCCCACTCGATTGCCTTTTCACTTAGTGATCTTTTTAAGTCCTCATATGCTGCACATTGTAAGCGGCCACTTCCGCCACTTAAAAGTGTCCCTTTTAGTAACAATTTTTAAATAAAAAACATTTTTTCATTTGAGAAAAGTAAATCTTACTCGTCATGTGACTTTAAATATAAAAAAAAAACATAAAAGAAAAAACACGTTTACGTTGAATTCCTTTGCCTCAATATCGCCGGTGATTGTAAAAAAATAAACAGAATTTTAATGGACTTTTCTCGGAAAACTCTTTGTTTTTCGACCTACGAGTAGTAATCTTGCGGCTATTTCTTGCATCTCCATTAGTGCATAATCCCACCTCTAAAAAAACATTTACAGAGATTTGACGCAAATCTATTAACAAAATAAAGTGCTTCAATCTTAGATACATAATCATCTCATAAACAATACGAGGAATAAACACAATCTTTCGCCAAATAGCACAAATAATTAAGGTCTAAATGGGTCTAAATCATATTAAGTATACACGTTTTTTTTTTCATAACAAAAACGCGGGAAACATTCTTAAAATAGCCTTGGATTGTAGCAATTTTGAGTCTGTAAAAATCATAGTCTGGGTATTTAATTGGGTAGAGGAAAAAATTTTGTTGAGCGCCTCCCTCGTGGTATAAACACATTTTTGGATGCACGAATGAATGAACACGACGTTCTGTTTTTATCGGTGGGTCTAAGTATTTCCTATGTATTATAATATTTAATGAGAAGTAATAATATCCACAAAAAATATAGGCTAGCACTTAAAATACTAAGTTTGCATCTAAACTACTAAGTAAGATGCTAACTTAGTATTTTAGGTGGCCTACACGGCACGGGTAGCATGGGTGACGAACCCAGGACACCATTTTTTAAAGTTGAGATTTTTTTTGTGGATACCCCAGCTGCTTGGAGGAGCAGCTGAGATTATGTCAGAGTTGCCATACCCCTGGTACTAAAACTCCACTGTGGCCTTCTCAAGCACAGGCTGGGAGCCGGGTCTGTCTATGCAGAGATTCACACAATTGTCCCACACCAGCGACGCTCTGCCGCTTTAGTGCAGCGCTCAGGCAAAGCCATAGCCTGCCTGCCCCGTTTCCTTATGACGTTTATAGTGCGGCAACCCCATACTGCCAACATACGAAGGATGCTTGAAAGTTACGAAGGTTCCTCGTAATCCTCGTCCTTCGCACTGTTTGGAGTTAGGAGGCCGGAGCTGTAAGGTTTTTTTTAACTGCTGTATGTCCAACACTATTTACTTGGATCACAAATAAAATATGACACAACTGATTTCCCGATTTTACCCGGAGCGAGATCGCGATGTCCAGATTCTAACTGATTAATTCAATAAAAAGTAAACTAAAAATGCAAGCTAGCAATAAAATAAAAAAGTACAACGATTTGGTAAAACGCTGACGCTTGCTATAAGTCCCTACTATACAGGGTTATAATAGCACCAACATCCCTTTTTTTTTTCTTTTTTTTTTGTGGAGGCGAATGCTATTAGGCACCATAACTCGCCTGGGGAAGGCGAGCCGTGTGTGGGACTCGTGCAATTTCATGCCCCAGTCTTTATAAAGACTGGTGCACAAAGAATACTCCACTAAACCCCGCGCTCCTGCATCGCCGTCGGCGGCGTCTCTGGGCTGGGACGGACCCTGACAACCAGAGACACCGCAGGGGGCACCAACATCCCTGGGACCCTGGGGATTCTTACCCCAAAACGGAGGACCTCTGGCGCGGTGCGACCTATAACTGCAGCACCGACACATTTAATAAACACAATATGTGCCGTCATAATTTTAAGAATACAATATAGACGTGCGTACGAGTATAATCCAGACACTGAGTTATTTTAGTATTTTTATTATAACATAAGAATACTCAGCGGCCGTTAAAAATAATGTCGCGGTGTAAATTTTGACGCGGCCATTTTATTGCTTTTCTGACGGTTTTAATGCTCGGTATTACTATTCTGAGGGAATGGCTGTTTCGAATTCTAGGTGTTCTGTTAGTAAGTAAGCGTTTCTACGTTTATATTTATTTACATATACTGTCACGCCTTTTTCCCGCAGGGTTGGGCAGAGACAAAATCTTTCCAATTGCTACGATCCTGGCTCACAGTCACAAGTTTTGCTTGATCCACATACAAAATATATTTATAGTGCAACCTCTTTATAACTAATTTTTAACTATTGGTTGGAGGTTGCACTGTATTGCTTACGTAAACAAAACATACTTTTAAAAAAATAATAATAAATAATTTATTTAAAAAAAAAGTTTTTTGTGTAAATAAGCCAGCGATAGCCATAATCCATTTGGCTAGATCAAAAGGCTCATCCCATTTCAAGGGTTACGGAGGTCAGATGGCCGCTCTATGTGGATTGGACGTGTCATGCAGGTGCCAAATCCTGGCACACCGTGCAACCATGGTACAGTCAACAGCAAAAGTAGATGATCAAAGTCAATACTGATGAACGTAGTCCGCGTCAGAACTGCGTGGTGTAAAAATGATTTTAAATTAACTGATTTTATATTGTATTGTACCAAACATTAAATGTTGACGACAACAGTTGTAAACGAAATTCACATCAAAACTAAGAAGTAAAAGAATGATTTTGTAGTTTTTTTTATTTTATTTTTTTATACTAGGTCAGTTGGCAGACAGGCACGCAGCCCACCTGATGTATGGTATACTCGTAATATTAATAAACAATCACTTACTTTCAAATCATCTTGACCTCAGTTCTTTTCTATGATCTTGACACACAGAACAAGAAAATTTTCTCTCTGAGGTATCTTGACACCACACAGTTCTGACGCGAACTACGTTCATTAGTTTTGAACTTCTGACTTTGATCAATCTACTTTTGCTGTTGACTGTACCCAGACTAGATCAAATAGTTTGGAGAAAAAATGAATTGTTAAAGATCACCCAGATGACATCATCAGCAGAAGTTTATCTATATTTTTAATCGTTGCATTTTGTTACCTGAGTCAACATAGTTTTATTGATCTCGATACCACAAATATTTACGATCAACGGATGTTTTTACGATTTTCCTGACCAGAAACAGCAGGATATCCTGGCTGTATAAAATTGTTATCTTGGCTGCAAGAATTATGCATTTTAATACCTTTATTCTTATTTTTATAGTCTTTAATAATTTTCCTATTGGAAATGCCTAAGATAATCAGGTTGTCGCAGTCCAATGCTGAACATACGAGTAAGTTTCTCCTAAGGCTTAATCCTGGGCCTCACACATCCAGCCCCTGCCAGCCATCTTGCGGGAATCGTCCATCCATCTGGCCTGAGGGCGTCCTAAACTACGTTTACTCATACGCGAATTCTTCTCTCCAGCCCCCCTAGACAAGCGGCATTTATGAAATTTGTTATCGATCAATTTGCGATAGCGAATGTTGAATGAAACCAACGAATAATATCGTTGAATGAAACCATGAAACCCGTACTTTCAATATCGATTGACCACGTGACTTTTCTAAGGCACACTAATTTAAATTCGTTGAAGGCACATGTCAAACAAATCCATAAGCCCGCTCTACACTTAGCCCGCGAATCGCGCGCGAAGGCTGCGAAAGGGCGCGATCCGCGGGCTAAGTGTAGAGCGGCCTATACAATTTGAAGTTAGCGAATTTCGATATCGCTGTCAAAATGTTACTTTGTCTAGGGCCCCAGAACCCGTTTACCCCAGCGGTTATCGGTTGTATGGCTGATATGGCCTTCTGCCACTTTAGCTTGCTCATACGGTGAGCTGCCTATAACTTTGGTTCCCTGCCTCACTACCGCTTTCAAATTAACTTTTCGTTTGTGGTCATAGTATATGACGGATCCTCTGGTGGTCACACTTGCAAGCTAGGCTACGGCCTATGTCTATTCTTGTGGGTATACATACCCACTGGGTAGGTAGGTCTGGGGTCTTACGTAACCCACCAGCCTGCCGAGTTTATGCGTAACGCATTTCCCCACAATAAAAAAAAGAACGTCAAGCGGCAAAGTAACTTGCATTTGCAACATCTTGTTTAACCGATTTATCAACTACTAGCCTTCCGCCCCGTTCCCCCCACATTTCCAGGATCAAAAGTACCCTATGTTTACCGGGGATAGTGTAGCTTTCCAACAGTGAAAGAATTATTCAAATCGGTTCAGTAGTTTCAAAATTGATATTCCCGCGGGAATGAGACGTTTCTCGTAGGAATTTTATAGCCTATGTCCTATTCCGGGTTATAAACTATACGTGTGCCAAATTTCATCTCCGTTCAGCCGTTTAGGCGTGATTGAGTAACAAACATCCAAACATCTAAACATCCAAACATCCAAACATCCAAACATCCAAACATCCAAACATCCAAACATCTAAACATCCAGACTTTCGCATTTATATCAACTATTGCACCAATTCTATCGTCAACATTTCATAAAATACAGCTTCACAAAATATGCTAAGATCTATGGTTATGGAATCAAAAGCAAACTGCATTCAAACACAGTATGAGTCATCCTCCAGTACAAATTGATTCAATGCTGGCTGGAAGCAAAGTACGAGCTGGATTCGGCATCAAATAAATTATAAATACGTGGGATGTGTTGAAAATAAATGATCGTTAAACGTTCCGTTCAAGATTTGTGTTTATTTCAATTAATATTTAAGAGTTCGAAACTAAACGGTCCAACAAACACAATTTTAGCGTTTAGTGTAACAAACTTTTTTAATAAGCATTAAAAACTTTTTTATGGGATCTTTCCAAAACGTCTGTATTTAACACGTTCACTGCGTAGCCATTTTTTATGGAGTTTCAGCCAGTGCGAATGAAATAAATAAATAAATAAATATAAATAAATATCCCAGGACATTATTCACACAGCGTCATCTAGCCCCAAACTAAGCATAGCTTGTACTATGGGTGCTAGACAACGGATAAACATTACTTATATACTTTTTTTTTGTAAATACATACATATTATACATAGAAACACCCAGACCGATACAAACAGACATGTTCATGCACACAAATGTTTGTACCGTGCGGGGATCGAACCCGCGACCTCTGGTGTAATAGCCGACTTCTCGACCATTACACCAAACGGCTCGTCATGAGGTCTATTCGAGACAAGTTTGAACTTATTTACAGTGCGTATGAGACCATATCGGCCTCACAAAGTTATGTTTTGAAAAAATACCTTAATTGTAGTTCAAAAAGGACAATATCTGCTTGAAACTTTACCATTACAAACTTAAATAGTTGTTAAATCTAAATATAGCTTCGCCGGCAGTTATGACATTTCAGTATTGAGTAAATGAAAAATATATATATGGCATCTGTTCTGCCTCACATCGCACTGAAATGAAGTTCGATTCGTGTCTCGACTAGTGATGGGAGTAAAAGAAAGTTGCAGTGTCGATATATTATATTAATTTGTTGTAGCAGCCTACGCAACGTTTTCGATGATCACTTTTAAAGTACATGATCAACGCATCTGCCACTAGGAAATCCGGAAATAAAACTCACGTTAGATATGAACGCCATTTTTAAGATAAAGTATGTCAGTGTGTTTTTATGTTAGGGGAATGAATGTGTGCATATTTGTGATAAACTGTGAGTAAATGTGTGAGAGAGAGTGTGTGTGTACTCTTACTCTGAGTATAACAGCTGTGACCATTGCAGAAACGAACTTGTATTTGCCAAAAGATAAAATTGACTTCATAACGAAAATAACCTGGAATTATAAGCCGGAAATATAAACTTAACACTTAATTTAAGTTACAAGTAGATATAACAAGCTTAAAACCACACCATGCTGTAGCAATCAATATGCATTTGGAATTTTGGAACAATACAATCCTAGGGAAAAGAACACATAAAGTGTAACATTTAAGACATAGTATTATTTAAAGTTTACTATCGCTTTGGCTTTAGCTGTGTTGCTATGTAAATCTATTTACTTAATAAATGTTAAATAAATTATTATTTTAGGTGAATATTTAGCAAATAGATTGTAATGTAATCTTTGCGAAAAACAGTTGGATTAAAAAACAAACTGTGACTCTCTGTCCTCCCTGTGCTCCCGTATCGACACTTATCACAACACTAAACTAGCAGCACTTCACCCTGTGCGGCTATGAGTCCTTAAATTTATGAGGCAGATTTGACCTCAATCCGCACTGTAATTGATTAATTTTTATTCAGTGCGTATGAGACCTATTCAACCTCATGTCTTAATAACTACGCCATTGGATTAGATTTCGTAAGAGAATTGATTTTGTATATTTGTCTCTGTCATACTACTAGGAATATTATCATAATCGTCCCCCGCACAGAGTGAAAGATCGTGATTTTGACTGCCGCACCAGCAAGAAGTCACGCATGGGGCGTTTCGACCTCATAATGCACTGAACGTGTTAAAAGTTGCTTGCGCTGTCACTTTTTGGCGGGAAGGATTTTAATGATTGGTTTGACATGACAGAAAATATAAGTACGGATGTAGTAACTATTATTTTATTTTGAATCAAATACATTGTACTTTGTAGTAGTGATTATCATTTTTGTGATGAAACTGTAAACTGATGAACTTAAGACTAATTAATACGACACAATGAAGTGAATTGTAATATAATCAATCATCACTTTTTAAATGATGATAAAAAGTTGCTAACTTAAACTCGTCATCTCATCACCCCTATTACTACTCTTTGTATAGTCCGACAAACTTATCTGTTCCGGTGGTGGCGTCGCTACTGTCTATTTAGAACTGTCATTAAATATGGTTTTTGCATTGCATTTCACGTAGTTCCAATTTTGGCCACCGGAACAGATAAGTTTGTCGGTCTTTAGACGGCATGAGGCGCGTTTTCCCTTACTAAAATAACTGTAGGTCATGCATGGCATGATGCATAATAAAAATATATCATTTAAAATGAAGTATGCGTAAAACAAAACGCATACAGTGTTTTCCTGGCAAAGACAACTAATTGTAATGCCAATGGCACCTTTGAATTTTCTTTTTAATATATTTTAAGTGCTATAAAAACGTTCTGAAAATAAGCGTGATATCCGGCCTGTACCCATAGATTTAGTATATCCTGTACCTGAGTTACGCACACCAGTGACACTTATATGATTCTGGTGGATCAAGTCTGCTCTTACTTACTGATTCACAGGAGATAATTATTATTACCGGAACTACCTCCGTGGTACAGTGGTTAGATCGTTGGGCTCCGGAGAGCGTGGGTTCGAATCCCACGGGGAACATCACTTTGTGTGATTGTTTCCAACTTTGAATCACCAGAAAGTCTGAAAAGAATGATGATTCCGTTCCGTGCTTCGAAAGGCACGTTATGCCGTTGGTCCCGACTATGTTCCAAGTAAGTAGGTCTGGTTTCCCTGGTAGGGGTTGCGGAGGTCGGATGGCAATCACTCCATTTGCATTGTGATGACCAGACTTGTCAAGTCTGCTGGGATCATAGTCGAAGCGTACTCCGTACTGGATGCAATCGGGAATACGCTGAGATAATGATGACTATAATTATTACTGGCAACCGGCATAATTATAAAATCTTTCGTCATAACATTTTAAAAACTTCCTAATTCAATCAAAAAACCATTTTCGTCGTCCATATTACACACACACCTACACCTATATTTTAAAATTAAAATACAAACACTTCGACATAAATCGCAAGACTAAACAAATCTATTTTTAAAATATATAAATCTTTAAAGTAAAATGTACAGTCGACAGCACATCAGGCTACCCTAATCTGTCAAATTTCTACAACCAATTTTCAGCTTTATTCACTTCACATAGAGTTCTCTTTCAATTGAGATTTTTTGAAAGATTAGGGTAGGTTGATCTGCTGCCGTCCGTAAAGAGGGGCACATACTTTTCATATTTCAATCTAAATATTATTGATATTAGCATTGAATATTAATGTGATGACTGACTGGCAAATACATAAACATTTTTCAATTTCATTCAATATGCAATGATTCATTTGAATCAACACGTAAGATTACCTATGAAACACCGCCAAATCTCTCTTATGCTAAAGTGGGCGGTTCCATCGCCATTATTTTATTCACAGATAATAATAATATCTACTAGTAATTTTTAGCCAACGGCTATGGAAGACATTGACGAATAATTCCACGCCCAATTTTACGCAGTCACACTGTCACATTGTATGGAGGTCACAGATTGTAACAACAAAATAATTATCTATCATCACATACATTGATTTTTTCAGTTGGCAGACAAACATGTCCTCTCGGTAAACGATCTCTGCGGCTTATTCCATTCGATGACCGGATCGCTCAATGCAGTCTTCTCTGATTTTTGAGACTGAAATCAAAAATTAAAGAAAGGCTTTGACCGTGTTCCTATGTTTTCCAAAGTGTAAGTACCGACATACTGGCTCTAACCAGCTCTCTTTGCGAACGGAGATCTATACAAGATTCTTCTTAAAAATACGTATGTAGCGAGAGCGAGACCAAATTCGTCTGCACTACCTACTCACTAAACTTCCCCGATTACCACTTCGCACCCGAAGTTAAAAATTAACCGACCCTGTCTCTTTAATATTACCACAAAGCTTTGGTTTATCATTCGTTTCTCTGAATTGATTTCCAGAGAGTTGCGTAAGAAGTATGTAATAATATTGCGAAGCTTTATTGTTGACTGACTCCGTGGAATAGTGGGCAAGCCGCTCGGGTATGATACACGGTGGTCGTGGATTCGATTCCCGCCAGGAGGAATTTTTTGGAGATGTTTTCAGAGTCCGACTGGCTAGCGTAGCTACCCTACCACCCCACAGGTGAAATCTGTTGTCAAACAGTTCTGACTTATAGTTCTGGGCTTCTGGCTGTGTTCCGACAATAGTAATATGGGAACCAGAACTCTTCAAATGAAAGCTCAGATAAGCCTACATTGTGGCAGCACATCGAACGACGCTTCCTGCTTACGTGCCCTTCAATGGAATAAAAAAAAAGATAGTTACGACCTAAGCTTTGGTTAAAATGATGATTTTCTCAATTTTTTTTATTGCATTGTGTAACAAGACGAGCAGATCGTACACCTGATGGTAAGCGCCACGTCTGCCTTTAGACAGTTCAGGTTCAGTACCAAACAGTAACTAAGCAGTTACTGTCTGGCACCGCCCTGCGCCCGCTACATCGAGACGACAGTTATTAGGTCTCATATACCCAGTAATTTCACTAGCTACAGTGCCCTTTCCCCGAAACACAGAAGTGCTTGACACACTTCTATTTCAATGCTGTAGCATGTGTGTATAAACTGACACATTGTCTCCGAGTATTTCGGGCGACCTGCGCCCACGCGCCTCCACCCATTGTTTTGTAAACAAACGCAATTAGCATCTGGGTTAATGACTACGGCTTATGATGATAATAATCATTTCATTTTGTAGTCCTGGTAATAAACAGTCGTGTTCAAAGTTCTGTATGATCTTATTTTTATGGTAGGCAAACGTGCAAGTTGCAACAGTGGCACTTTTTGGTAACTTTGGTAAGTGTTGACTACCGCTAAACGAGTAGAAACCTACACTAAAAAAAATAAGTAACTTTTCGACATGTACCTACATATACGTGCGATTAAAAACGTTATAAATTTTTGGGCGGGAAAAGGAAAATAATGACACTTTTTTTAAATTTCTTAATCAACGCAAAGATTTAATTCACATACAGCCACAAACATCAGGTCTAAGTAACCACAGCACAGGAATCTAATAATATGCAGTCTGACGCACAAAGTTCATATCGAGGTCTCCAGTTCACGGCACAATAATCTACACCGTCATTGCATAGTAGAAAGAATATCAGTACGTTATCTTCATTCACCGCACCGCGTGCGGCTTGTATGTATCTATCTATGCGTCGCCGCACGCACACTCACACTCAAACAAAATCTCGACCTGTTTCTCAGTGCAAAGAGATCTTGTTCAACTGTGCATGCAGCGACGCATGCATTTTATTGTGTAGTCCTTGTGTTTTGTGATTTGCTATGTATACCATGCACTGGCGGCTTTTGCCGACAACAGTTACCTTACCTGGTCCCTTCATTCCATCCCTGTCTCCCACTCCCTATAAGATTATGTGATAAGCCATTCCACGTTTGCTGGTAAGCACGCTGGGCCTCCCGCAAGGGTCTCACCTGGTGTGCCCATCCGCACAGGGGGACGCAGCGTTATAGGGGGGCAAAGATCGGCCTCGTTATGAGGCCGGACTCCGGACACACCTCCACCGGGCACCGCCAGGTGCCTGAAAAGCAGCCCGGGTAATGAGCGCGAGGCCCGCAGATGCCCCTCATAAGGCCGATTAGCCACAGAGCAGCGACGCATAGTTACTATGGCGCACAGATGAAAGCTGCGCGCGGTGCGGAGTATGAATATGACGTACATACTTTGTTCCCTTTTTACTATGTTATCTTCGCCGTCATAGCGGCCGTTCGCAAGTCGCCGCGAGATAGCCGATATAATATGTTTTATACGACCGCTATTTGCAGACGCACCGGCGGTTTCAGCACGGTAAACATTGGTCGGATTTTATTGACCTTAATTCTTTACTACCAGCACCTCGATGAGTGGTTTAAGTACCGGGCCGTGATCTCGAGGGCATGGGTTTTATTCTCGGTTCGGGCAAAATTTGTATCGGATTTTTCGAGTAGGTACTGATGTTTGTTATAATGTTTAATAGTTAGTCGGCAAGCCTAGTCAGACGTTATTTGGCGGCTTGATAACATTAGACAGTAAACTTATATTGCCTTCGCACCCCTCCACCAATCCGCACTGTGCACTGGGCCCTCGTGATGGTTCATTCCCGTTCCCGTTCGTCCCACCAAGTTCGTCCCGAGTATGGCCCTCACTATCTCACACTTGAGATAAGGCCTGTGTCCCAGCAGTGGGAACTTTATAGGCTGATGATGAGATTTACCATCGATCACGCATGTGATGACGACGATATTTTATATTAAAAATGTATCTGTCTGTCTATCTTTTCAGATACAAAACGATGGTCCTGCCCTGATGTTCGCGGATGAGTTAAAGCAGACCCTGGAGAGGTATCTCTTCGGCATCTGCCCGCAGACATTCAAGGTAATGGTTCTTTTCTTTTCTAGCCATACCCATAGTACAAGCTATGCTTATTTTTGGGCTGAACGGCCGTATGAAAATTTTTAAGAATGTTTAATTAATTAATTTTTAACCACGGACATATACAACTGCGCCATCTATTGACAGTTTATCTTCCACAAACGCTAGGTAGCAACCTGTCAAAATGCAAATGACATCTCGTGGCTACCAAGAGATACTAATACAGCCCGAAAATATTGCCCGCTTAGGGAGTTCACATTAAATTTCTTTGTATGGGATGGGGCATCTGTACTAGTATTATAATATCTGTTATTATAATATCTGTGATACTCAGCTTAGTTTGGGGTTAGAAGGCGCTGTGTGAATATTAATGTGAATACTAATATAATAAAGAGGAAAGATTTGATTGTTTTTTTGTTTTTTTGTATTGAATAGGCTCCGAAACTACTGAACCAATTTGAATAATTCTTTCACTGTTGGAAAGCTAGACTATCCCCGGTGAACATAGTGTACTTTTGATCCCGGAAATGTGGAGGGATTAGATTATATTTATTCTGCCACTGCCGCGGCTATATGCTGCAGAAAAGAACAAACATTCTCAAATAGTCTCGTTGGTCGCAGATCCAGCTTGGACTGAAGGGGAAGAACTTCTCCGCGCCGGCGTGCGACGTCGACCCTGAACATCAGGAGCTGGCCGGCAGGTTGGTACTGCGTTCAGGGGCCTAGGTTTTTTTATTACATCAGTTAGCAGACTTAGCAGACAGACACGCAGCCTACCTTATGGTTAGCGGCCACTGCGATCTATCTATTGAGCGACAAACTCACCAGGAAGCGTCGCTCGATTTCAAGTGGCTCCCACATTAATACCACCGGAACACAGCCTTAGCCTTAGTTAGTTACCTATATCTAGCCTTAGTTAAGCATTTAAAACTTTAAATGAAGGCTCGTGTTTTTTTTTTTTTTTTTTTTTTTGTTATATTTACTCGTTTATGAGTTATAAACACAGACATAGAAAAAGTTATTTGTTTATTTAATAAAACCAATAAAAAAACTACTAAACTACCATTTTTTTTCAGGCTAGCAACACTGTCGCTTCGCGCGCACTCAGCCTCGCGCGGTGACTGCTCACGGTTCGGTACGGCGCTCGCCAACACGCTCGGCGAGCTCGCGCGCACCGCCGCCAACAGGGCGGCCGTTGCCAATGGTGATTATGCTTCTACATACTAGTAATACAGGTGTAGCCCTTAATTTTTTTTGTACACCTTTAGCTGCAGGCTAGCTACACCTGCGGTCGTGTGTGGGAACCGCGACTTAAACTTCCCATTAGCCACTAAACTCACTCGGTTCTCTTTCACAACCAAAGAGAACGAGCCGGCCACATAAGGTTATGTTATTATGTTATTGTTCAAATGCAGGGAGGCTTCAGTCAGGTTGTGTTCATCACTCTTCATCACCTGCATATAACAGCTCTGTTACGTCACGCGTGTCACTGGTCCCCCACCATTCTGGTCACTGCAGGAACCATCCGCGACAACTTTTTTGTAGGGGAGAATGCGTATGAATGAGCAGCTTACTAGCAAACTAGGGAGAACTGGGGCCTTGTACTTGGACTTTCGTCCTACTACCCACTTAACTACCCCGGTTACTCCCTACTCTGTTGCGTTGCGGCTGTTACTATTAAGTTGTTGCTACTACTAGTATCAATGTTCAGGGATTTATTTATTCGACAACGCTTTTTAGCTCTCTATAGCACAGGTAGCAGTAGCAGCTTACCATCAGGTCCCCAGTTACCCACCTGCACCTACATACATACGTGCCTACCAACTGAAAAAGCATAAAAAGCCTTACTACACAATAGTTATTTTATCATCATTTCAGTCGAAAGACGTCAACTGCTGGACATAGGCCTCCCCCAAGGGTCTCCAAATCGATCGGTCCTGCGCCACCCGCATCCAGTGGATTACGGCGATCTTTATAAGATTATCGGTCCGCCTTGTGAGAGGCAAACCACGGCTGCGTTTCCCAGTGCGTGGCCACCACTAGAGGACCTTTCCGCCCCAACAGCCATCAGTCCTTCTCGCAATGTGCGCTGGCCACTGGCCATTCTTTCGGAAATGTTCGTCAATGAGACTTCAATATTCTTGTATTAAAGGAAATTGTAAGATATTAATATCTGGCCAGCATTACCTGTCTTCAATCTAATTTAATTACGCAATCCATACATCAATAGCACACGATCCAGACTAAGAAAACTTTTCTACATTTTCAAATCCTTGAGCACCGTGGCTGAAAAAGATCTCACAAAATGCATTTACTTTGCCCTCTGCCAGTCTATACTTAGCTACTGTATAGTGTCATGGGGTAACGCATGCAAAACTAGACTACTAAAGCTAGAACGTGCACAGCGCGGTGTTCTAAAAGTAGCATACAGGAAACCACGACGCTTTCCCACAAGCGAATTGTTTACGGAATGCAAAGTACTAACGGTTCGGCAACTTTTTATATTAGCAACCTTATTAAAATTTCATAAATCTGCACTTCGGTTAATCTCAATTGCATCCCTGCAAAAGAGAAAACCAAAATGGATGGCCATAAAAACAAAAACACTCTTTGGCAAAAAATGCTTCTCATACATCGGACCTACTTTATATACAAAAATCAACCAACTATTTAATGTGGTAAAACTGTCTAAGTATCTTTGTAAAAAACGCATTACAGACTGGCTTCTCGCACAAAACTACGAAAGTACAGAGCAAATATTAAAAAATTACAATATATAATTAGCAAAAATTGGCAATACTTGATGCGCCCATATTAACTTAAACTCACTTACCAGACACATCTATTCTACACACAACACACACACACACACACACACACACACACACACACATACACACACTATGTAAGCTCAAGTGCTAAAAGCCAACAGGATGAAGAGACTAGCCTGCCACAACACAGGGAATCCTAGTGTGGAGACTAGAGAAAACTGTTGTTTGTTTGATCATTGTAAATGTTTTAAATAAAGTTTTTATTATTATTATTATTATTATTATTAATCTCAAAACCAGAGTTTGTGGGCGATACAGATTTACAATCATGACGCTGGAGTTGGTATTCTGCCAGTATTCACACAGACCGTATTAATAGGGTAGCCAATCGTACTTATTATATGTAATATAGTATTCTATTCTAATATTATATAGAGGAAAGATTTGATTGTTTGTTTGTTTGTATTGAATAGGCTCCGAAACTACTTAACCGATTTGAATAATTCTTTCACTGTTGTAAAGCTATAGGTACTATCCCCGGCATTGATAGTCTTTCAATGATCCCCGGTGAACATAGAGTACTTTTGATCCCGGAAATGCGGGGGGAAGTGATATTTGAAAAAATAAATTACGCGCTGGTGAAACCGCGGGCGAAAGGCTAGTATAATACAATATTATACGATTTTATGAAGAAAATTATTTTGTGCAATGTGCCCATTGTCGTTGACAATGGGCACTTCGCCTGTGACCTGTGTACAGGGTAGAACAACAAACAGCCTTTCGCCCACAGTTTTACCCGCGCGTAATTTCTTTTTCAAATATCCTCCCCTTCCCCCCACATTTTCGGGATCAAAAGTCACCCTATGTTCACCGGGGATAGAGTACCTTTCCAACAGAGACAGAATAATTCAAATCGGTTTAGTAGTTTCGGAGCCTGTTCAATACAAACAAACAATCAAATATTCTTGCCTCTTAATAATATTAGTTACAGATAAAATGTTGGCAACCCTACGTATAAATAATAAGAGCAATAGACAATTTCGTGTAATGCTGATTGTAAATTGCCTCGGGATTTAATGTGACTGTAAAGAATGTGATATTTGTGAATGTTTTCATTATTTTTGATTGGGAAAATTCTCGGGCGCTTTGTACCAAGTTTGTTGGAAGATGCGGACAGTCTAATAAAAATTACATGGGTGTCACGTATTTTTATTAGAAAGTAAGAATTTAGAGCATACAAAACATAAAATATTTAATAAGTACCTATAGGTATTATGCTATGCTTATAATATTATGTAGTTAGGGGTAGGCGGCGCGGTGTGAAAACGTTTACTTTTTTTATTTTTATTAATAAACATTATATTTTTATCTGCTACTGATAAAATACTGCACATTATGAAACCAGAATAATTTAGCCTGTACAGATAAAATTCCTGGCTGATACCTGAATGAAATCATAATGCTTTCATAGTTACACTGGTCTAATAACCGTAATAACTAATACCTAGCCGTTTCTTAATGCACGGTTTATCTCAACTATGATGATCGAAAAACAAGGATACATCTGTCAGTAACAAGATATTGGAATGGTTGAAGACGCCAAAAAATATTGGCTGTTTCATTTTAACATTTTAATTTTTGATGTTGTACTAATTTGTTTACTTCATATTTAGTAGTTTTTCTAATATTTACGCGATTACTACTCATTAAATAAATCAACTTTTTGACCACTTTTTAGCAGTCAGTGATCACGACGAGCCATTTGGTTGGTGTAATGGTCGAGAAGTCAGCTATTACACCAGAGGTCGCGGGTTCGATCCCCGCACGGTACAAACATTTGTGTGCATGAACATGTCTGTTTGTTATACTTATTAAATAAACACCCGGGTCATTAAAAAAAGGATATAAGTAACGTTTATCCGTTGTCTGGCACCCATAGCACAAGCTAATGCTTAGTTGGGGACTAGATGGCGCTGTGTGAATAATGTCCAAGGATATTTATTTATTTATTGTCTAGAACCCATAGTTCAAAAGCGTTGAGCTTAGTTTGAAGCTAGACGGCGCTGTGTAAAAAGTGTCCAGGAGTATTTTTTAATTTTTATTTTCTTATTTCCCAGCGGCCAACAAATTTTTAATTTTTATTTTCTTATTTCTCAGCGGCCAACGAAGCGAATAAGAAGAGGAAACTGTCCAAAAGCCAGAAGGCCAAGATCCAAGCGAAACAGAGGACAGCGCTTGCTGTCAAGAAGAAGGCTGCTGCCGCCGCCGCCGCCGCCGCTGCCAAGATGTCCCCTTAAACCTAAGACGTAGATTTGAGACTTGACGTAATAATAAAAATTGTAACCTGGCAGATGTTCGGTCGACAGCACATATACTTTTTTTTATTTTTTTGTTTCGTGGTGGAATGCGTTTAGGCACCAATCAGCAGGCTTACTAAACCAGCGGCTGTGTGCAGGACTCGAGACTAAAGCATCTACTACCCACTAAACTCCCCTTTCCTCACGATTGGGACGAGCTGGCTCCAGCCTTGTGGCTATTAACTCTTAAACACCCGACCGAAAGCCGGGTGTCGCATAAACAATAGATTTTCTATTGTGTCTGGTTTTCCGGGGCTTGATGGATTAACCCAGCAGATCAACCCTAATCTATCGAAAAGTCTCAAATGAATAAGAACTCTATACAATAGCTTTTAAGCTTAAACTTGGTTGTATTCATTTTACGGAATAGTAGTTTGATGTGCTGAAGACCGTTCCCATTTTAAGATTGAATGTATGGTATCAAAAGGCCTGGGACGTGTTGGATTTGGCCCCAGGCAAGACCATGGGCCTGACAACTTAAAAATTAACTACGTTTAGGTATGTACTTCTATAGCTAATTTATTCAACAAACCATAAAGCAAATACTTAGAACAGACGCCGTTTGCCGAGGTGGTCAAAATCCGTGACCGTGGGTTAGCGCTGCATTCTTGTTCAACTGGTTAAACATAGTACTGGAACTAAGGAGCTCATGAAGTTGTAGGACCTTGGTCAATTTATTTCCTATTTATTTTAATAGAATGCTAGATGATATACGAATGAGGTTTGTTGATGTTACTATTAGTCACTATTATATACTTTTTTATTAAAGAAATGGATAAAATTTAAGGTGTTCCTTTTGATAGTAAAGATCAGTTAAAATTATTCTAAAAGATAATTTCCAATTTAAAAAAAACTTAAAAAATTATAAATTTTTTGTATTTTCACTTCACGAGCAGTAACCGGTAGGTAAATAATAATAAAAATCGTGCGTGAGCGTGACATAAAAAAACTATTTTAAAATACTCGATCCAAATATATTTAATTTTGCAAAACTGATATTTTGTTAAATATGTTAACTGAGTGTTGATGTTTATTGTTTGTAAATATATGAATAATAATGTATTTAAGTTCGTATAAATACAACTTATCTAATAATTTTACTGTAACATAGTTCTAAGTAAAAAAAAGTGTCTTAAATTAATTAATTTGATACTTATAAAATATACGTTTTAATAAACCAAATGTGTTTTTATTTTTACTTTCCACTTCTTCTTGAATAAAAATATGACGAACCTCAATTAAAATAATTATCCAAAAAAAAAGGTACACATACACATCACTTTAGTTTTTGTGAGTGAGACCAAAATGGGAGTACTTTTTTAGCTTTGTTTCGAAGAAGACCCCAAAAGTATTTCTATAAGAACCGAAACTCTTTACAGTTCTATAATTATATTTTTAGATTATCACAGTACAGTCGTTATTTGAATAATAATTGTCAAGTTTAATTCCCAAAATTAAAGTTAAAACTACTAAAGTAGGTGAAAGTTTTGTTTTGTGGCAACATTCATGTTGACATTTCCCAGGATTTTTGACATTCATTGTTTGACATCATGACATTTTCACGAAAATAAACCGAGAGACTGATTTGAGACGATTAACTAAAGAAAATACTCTTTTCTCTTTTATTTAACATTAGAATAGTATTTAATTAAAGTAAAATGGCTACCAACACAGATACAGCTAGCTCTGGCGCCATAGAACTTGAAGAGGTGGATAGTAATTGTATCGAAGTGGAAGTCGCAACAACAGACATGTTTTTACTGGAACCGCTGAAAGATCACAATTATATGTAAGTATTTGACCTCTTACTGCCTATACTCATAGTTTACAGTAAGCAGAGATAAGCTACAAAGCAATTTCGGTCATAGAAATCCATCTATATTTGTTTTTTTCTTTGGCTTTCACATTGGCACATAGGCACTGCAATTTATTCCATTGGGGGATGGGTATATTTATTCTATTTTCTTTTGAGCTTGAGTACAAACTTAAATGAATTGCTTCCTAACCGCGGCACCCTGCGGGAGGTGCTCCAAGACATCACAGCAGCGCTGGACCTCTGGACCGAGCTCAGATGGTCTGAGTGTCGGTGTTGGTGACGCATTTCACACACAATGGTCCATCCTAGAGGCTAGGTGCGGAAAATCTCCAGCAAACCTAAACCTAGCTAAGAATAATTTCTAAATGAGGATTTTTATTATGTTATTTCGTATTAGTTTGTATGCTTTATGCTTTTAAAAATTCCTGTCAAGTGACACCAAATTGTATTATAATTCAATTATCTATACTAATATTATATAGAGGAAAGATTTGATTGTTTGTTTGTATTGAATAAGCTCTGAAACTACTGAACCAATTTAAAAAATTCTTTTCATGTTTGAAAGCTACACTAACCTTGAGTGACTGACAAAGGGTACTTTTTATCTCGGAAATGTGGGGGAAAGGAGGGGATTGTTGAAAAAAGAAATTACATACGGTCGAAACTGTGTAGGTGGCCACTAGTACTGATATATTATTTCTCTTGTTTGAGAAAGAAATTAATTTATAGTCTTCTTTACAAAGTTAATTAATCAAACTTTGCTGCAGTTGTTTATATCCAAAGAACTAAATGTTTTTATTTATTTCTCCACAGATCTACAGAAATAACCAAACCAAACTTCACAAAGAGAACTACAAAAAGAATAATAAAAAAGAAACCAAAAATTACATCGTTAACTTTACTCTTCAACTGTGTAATATGCGGCTACGCTACAACTAAAAGAGAAGTGTTTAAGAAGCATGCAGAGACACATGCGAAGATCACAGCGACCACGAAATACGTTCCATGCGACAGCTGTAACGTCAACAAAGGTGTACCAAAAGGCTACCAGAAGTGTCCGCACTGCAGTTACTACGCTAAGAACGTTGCTAGTTTAAGAGTTCACATGCACATACATAACAGCGGTACGGCGTACAAGTGTACCGAGTGTCCATTCTACGGTAAAGATTTGAAAGAACTCATCAGTCATATGAAAAATTCTAAAAGCTTCATTTGCGATTCTTGTCCGTTCTCTAGTCATGTAAAAGATAGGATTCTGAAGCATCAGAAAAAACATACTGATAAAAGTAAGAGCGTTAATACAAATGATTATACAATAGAAGCCGCTACCTAAAAAAATATGTTGAAATTTGGTATTTGTTCCTTCTATGTTTATATTGAATTTTGTTGTGTAAGGGGGCGTCTATTTATGTAATATGTATGATGATATATTTGAGGAGCAGTGTTGCCAGTAAATGATAGTAATATGACCTACAAAAGTCACATTTTTATAGCAAAAAATACTGAAAATAAAAAATTGTGGTCACTATTAATCTTCTACCTATTAGGTACTTTTTTTTCTGGAGGACTGACATAAAAGTAAAGTTGTTGTTTATTATTAATCCTTCTAGCCCCGGAAAACCAGACAATAGAAAATCTATTGTTAAGCGGCACGCGAGTGCCGGTGATAGGGTGGTGCCACACAGGCTGCGCTGCGTTGACGTTACGTCGTTTTTTATATAAATTTGAACGACTTGCCACACGATGCGTTGAAATGACGGACGGCGACGCAACACAAAGGAGAGGAGAGAGTGTGTTCACAGTTCACTGCGTTGAAACAATTCATAGAGTACTTTTTGTTAAATAATTTCGTTGCGACGACGCAGCGCAACCGCAACGCCCGTGTGGCACCACTCTTAGAGCGTTTGTCCAGCGCCACCTTCACCGGGCCGTCACCGAGAGAGAACCAAGTTTATTTCAGACCAATTTCAAGACGACGGCGCTCGGGTGACGGGCGTGCGGTGGACAAACGACTCTAGTAAATGTATGTACCGCTACGGGCCTCGGCGCCGACATCTCTTTCACGGTGACGGCCCGGTGAGGGCGGCGGTGGACAAACGCTCTTAGGGTCAAAAATAACATAAAATGTGACAAAAGTAACAAATCATGATGGCTGACTTATAAGTCAGCCATCATGATTGCCAGAATGTTACTTATATATATGTACCTAGATGATTTTTTCAATTAGTGTTGGTATTTAACATGAAAAAAGGGATATTTTCACCTAAACCTCCACTTACCATAGATAATAATAATAAATAAATAAATATTTTTGGACATTATTCACACAGCGCCATCTAGCCCCAAACTAAGCATTAGCTTGTACTATGGGTGCTAGACGACGGATAAATTACTTATATACTTTTTTTTTTTGTAAATACATACATATTATACATAGAAACACCCAGACCGATACAAACAGACATGTTCATGCACACAAATGTTTGTACCGTGCGGGGATCGAACCCGCGACCTCTGGTGTAATAGCCGACTTCTCGACCATTACACCAAATGGCTCGTCTAATGAGATAAGACGAAATTTGGCTGATTCTCCTAATCGCCTCAGATAACTAATGGACGCCCTCTTTAAGCTATATGAAAAATGTGATTTACTTGACGTAAATAAAAATTGTTAATAATTAGTTTTGTTTAATTTTCTTTTTAATAATTCTGAACAGGCGTCAGCAGTGGTACCGGAAGGTGACATAATTATTTATTTAGTTTTCTTTTTCCAAAAAATACACTTTTTATGGGTTATGCAACTCGATTGTCTAGTGGTTAAAGTACCGGGCCGAGATCTCGGGGTCCTGGGTTCAATTCCCGGGTCGGAGTTAACTTTGTATCGGCCACAGCTTGGGTTTGTGATCAGCAATCCACATTTTGCCGTACCCATCGTTGTAACGATAACTTGATTTAAAAGATGGAGGCCTTTTTTTCGGAGGAGAATGCGTTTATATGCACCATAACCGCAGGCTAGCTAGACCTGCGGCCGTGTGTGGGTATCTAGATTATAGCGTCCACTACCCACTAAACTCCCCCGGTTTCCCCTTCTCACCCGATTGGGACGAGCCGGTGCCAGCCTTGTGGCTATTGACCAGCCCATCCCCGAGCGAGTACTCCGTCTTGAGAGGCCTCAAGTCGGAGTGGCGCCTAGGGAGGGAGGCCTTTGCCCTGCAGTGGGCAGTGGCAGACACTAAAAAAGGAATCGAGACTGTTTTTAACCTATTTTAGCAATTCAACTTGGAAATAAAATAATCCTTTCAGGGTGGTTAGTTAGCCCTACATTAGAGAACAAGTGCCCCATGTTCCCCCGGCCGCGGTGCAGTATTTAAAATACCTACTTGATGCGTTTAATGTTTAGCTTTAGTTAGGAGCTCCATCCATAAAGATGGAGATGAGATGAGAAATGCTTTTTTATTTAGGCAAAATCATATAATTTTTTTTAAACTTAAACCGAGAAACTTATGCATAACAGGCAAGTACGAAGTTGTTATATTATTTTTAGATTTATAGTTATTAAAATAAAGTAGTAATTTATAATTTATAATATGTAGGTAATTAAAATTCATGTTTTTAATTTTTAGGTAGCGACATCTAGTAATTATAAAAGGAACTGAATAAGAAAAATAATCTATATTTTTTGTCTGACAACACTTTAAGGGCTGCAAGCTTAGTGAGTGTTAATTTCCCTATCATAAGGGTAATTGACTTACACAGATTACCTTTTAAAATCAAAGTAACGAAAATTAAATCGCAAATAACAGCTAACACACTGAGATACGTCTATGTAAACTATAAAACTAAATTATGTGTTTACGTGGCTATTGTTCCAAATAACACGCATGGAGTGATTAGCGCTCAATCCTAGCTAAAGAGATGATAATTTACAGCAAGTGTTGGTTTTTTATGGAATATTTTATGCTAGCAAGAGTGATAGGTTGTGATTATTATTATAATAATAAAATAATAAATAAAAATAAAAATCATTTATTTTCAGGCTACTTTGACCCATAGTACAGTTACAAAATTATAGATTATAAATTATCACATGTCAAAATACAAATCCCAATCTAAAAACATATTAAGATAGTTATATAACATTACATTAAATTACATGAAATAAATAACAATAATAAAGATTTAATTAATTTCAATTTCACCATGAATATAAAAATAAAAATAAAAAAAAAAAAAAAAAGCGTGAAAGATTATTGCTCATGTAAACCTGCGAACAATGTCTCAAATGCGTTGCCTGTCTTTATGAAAGGAATGTGGAAGAAAGGGTAGATACACAGAGATGTATTGGACTAGAGCCCGCCAGTGTAGCTACTTCGCGTGCCCAGCTTCAGTCCATCGTACTGAATGTGCCGATTCTTAGCTTTAGTCCCGCGCGACCGTTCCCCTTGTTAGACGTCAGACGAAATAGCAAAAAATGACGATTTGTGCTATTTTAAGCTGCAAAAACAATACCAAAAAGATTACTCCACAAAACAAAGATGTTTCCTTTCATCGGTAAGTCATTTTGTTATCTGAATACGCGTAATTTATTTTAAAATGAATTATTTATCAATTTTGAGAAAACAATTATGTAAATAATGCTTAAGCCGCGTGAATCGCAATTTCGTAATACATTGCGTATTTTATACTGGCCTTCCAATTGTATTGCGTGCTTTATAAGCAATGAATATCAAACAAGGCGGTACTTTCGCATATCGTTTAAGTTTCGTGGCACCGGCGTTTTTAGTCAAATACAGCGTTTAGTGATGTTCGTTCTATGCAACATACACATAATGTATTAAAATCGATTAAAGGTACCTAGTCGATGTTGGAAGCAGGAATGATAATAGGCTATTTGACAATGTGAAAAATAAAATCAAGCATAAAGTGACAATTAGGTTACATTAGGTACTGTCAACCGGCGTACAAATTAAGAAGAGTTTAAAAATGGATATTTATTAACATTAGTTAAAAATAATAATTTATTTATTTATAAACTAGCCTTCCGCCCGCGGCTTCGCCCGCGTGAACAGTAGTAGTGTATAGGACGTTATCCCGCGGGAATATCTTGTAAATTGTAGCCTATGTGTTATCCTTATGTATAAGCTATATTATTGTAAAGTTTCATTAAAATCAATTAGTAGTTTTTACCCACTCAAACGTCCGCGCGCGTTTCGCTAGGTTGTCAGGACAGTCCGCGAGTCACGTGATACGCGCAAAATAAAATCGATAGGAGACGTATGCTAAATAAATGCTTATTACTCAGTAAATAACTCAAATATCGCAAAATGAAAAATACTAATGAAAGGCTCATTAGTTGACGATTTTTAGGCAATAGTTATGTTTGATTTCAACATTATATTCTATTAATGATCTTACAGTGAACTTTAAGAAATGCTAATTTTGTCCTAGTTTTCAATTTAAATATTTTTTTTTATTAGATATTTTTGACGTTTACAATATTAAAACAATTTTGGGTTTTAGGTAATTTAATGACCTTTCATTTGGAACCAAAATCCCATTATAAATCATCTTAAAAATATTACAAATAAAATAAAAACTAAAGCTACATGATCTGTGAAATCGAAGTTCACGTATGGTAAATTGTCTAATCCAGAATGAAATATGGAATATTTCAAGAAAGTATGGTAATAACCAGGCTATAATATTAATAAGTTTTCATATTAAAACATTTAATTACGATATAATATAAGAACTTTTTTAGATCTTCCAATTATTCACTAATAAAAACACAGAGTCACCGACCTATTTTTAATCCAAATTTTTACTTAAAAACTGACTGGAATCGCACATAATGTTATAAAATATGAAAATATGTAAGATTATAAATATTTTGATATACAAAACAATAATATTTTATTACTTACGGCATGATTTCTCGAATAAAATAGCTGGATTCACTCGCGCACTGATCCACAAAAACAACAAGCAACTTGACAATTTATTTTTTTTGTATCCATGAGCCGAAGTTATGTTCCACTTGAAATAAGGTGTGGTACATATCATAGAGCGTCAAAAACCAGCAACACTACAGACTATAAACATCCACAGCGATAAGAAAAAGAAAAAAACAATCGGCGGGCGCGAACTCTTAAAAATGTAGCTGTAGTTACACGGACTGTCCTGAGGTATATGGTCTCTGTAACTGTGGTTACAGTGGACGTATGAGTGGTTACGTGAAAGAATAACAAAAGTTCATCCATCCGCTCCCCGGCCAGTACCGCCGCAATCGCTATGTCCCTGCATTTTAAATCTGTAATATCTTCGAAACTATTCATTTAAATTACATGATGTAAAGGGCCATATTGATCTATATTACATGCACAATTTATTTATGGTACTTTATTGGATAAGGATTAATACTGTATTGCTTAAAATCACTTTTTCGTAAATAAGCCATTATTTTATCGTAATAAGTAAAGGAAAATGGTTATTGTGGGTTATCCCTAAGAGATAGACATATACCATCGCGGACTTTTTTGTAAAACTTTTTAAGGTGTACAATAGTGTAGTACATTATTTTGATCTATCTCGTAGGGTTCAGCCAGCGTTTGCAATGTAAGCGCAAAAAAATGCGATTATTTACGACCTTAAATTAAAAACCTCTAAAATCATCAGTGTTTCTCTACTATATTATGCATGTTTTATACATATAAACTTTCCTCTTGAATCACTCTATCCATTTAAAAAAAACCGCATCAAAATCCGTAGCGTAGTTTTAAAGATCTAAGCATACATAGGGACAGACAGACAGGAAGCGACTTTGTGTTTTATATTATGTAGTGATTTTTATAATCGAATCGAGAATCGAGACGAAGTGGGCGTGTCCCTACTTCTCATCACTAAATCGCGCTCGTTACGTCACAGTAGGTACAAAAAATATGGCACGGTCGGTTCTCATACAAATTGACGTACTTGCGGGGTCTATTTTAATCTCTGGTCTGTGGGTAGATAAGTAAGATAAGTAGTTGAGCCTCCAGCCTCCAGCGCTCTAACTCGCTCGCCAATACCAAAGTTGACTTAAGTACTTCACAACCGTCCGTGTTGTCGGTCTTCTTTTGAGCCAGCCCATTTCATCTGTGAGACGAAAATTATCTACACTTCAGCATGACTCTAGCCCACAAAACAGAAATAGGAATATCAATATTGTTCTTGAAAATAATCGAAATTTTAAGTTTTTGTGTCATGCTCATGAATCATGATAAGCTGCGATTTCATAAGTTTATTTTTATTTTATTTTATTTTAATCAGTTTATCACACAATCTTATTCTCCCATAAAATATTTCATTATGAGATTATTCAGAGAATAGACGCGCGATTAAATAAAGAAATTGGAAAAAAAAATTTAAACGCTTGCATCCCCAACTTAAACGTCAAACAAAAGATGACGCTACCTGCGCGCATACTCCACGCAAATATCTCCACCATCGCGTTTCTTTTTCAACCCAAATTCAGCCTTAGTTCAAATACATTAAAGTTGAGAATTCAGTGGTTAGAGTTTAGTAGTACGGCGTGATTTAAATTCGTGGTAGCAGCAATGTACCGCTTTACTTTTGAATGGGCCCAGAACTTGTTATTATTAAAACCGTGCATAACCTTTTTACACCAAGTTTCGATTTTATTTTAATATCCAAACAATAGAATACTCTTTAACCAGTATTAATGTGTGTACTTTAAGTTTTAAAATACGGTTGTCGCGTGTTAAAAGTGAAAAAGGTTGGTTATTCATTCAAAACTATGCTTAATTTTGTGTCATAATTAGATCAATTCATTGTGAGCGTAAGTTTTTAGTGGCATGTGCAGTTATTCCATGAAACAGGGTTCATTGTTTCATCTTTTATGTATTTGTTAGATATTTAACGTGTGATTTTTAGTGTTTCGGTGTAGAATTACGATACAGTCGAATGTTTTGCTGTCGTTTTAATAATTGAATATCGAATCGTAAGTAATGTTTGTTTTTTCATCATATTACTAAAGCGTCTTTTCGGCTTGTTACTTTTTAACGATAAAATTAATGCTGTTTCTGAATTTTAAAACTGTAGTGTCAGACACATGAGTGCCACCTTGTAATTTATAGATAATTTTTGTAAAATGTATGGAAAATGAAATTTTTTACAAAGTATCACATTCATTGATAACTGGGCGTCATTTTTAGAATCGGCATGTGGGCAATTTTTATATCTTTTCACTTTGAAAACAATAAATAATTAAGACTTGTCTGGCTAATGTCTCATTTTTTGTCTCTCTGTCTAAGTCTTTCTCTTTCACTCCCAAAACATTATTAATTTTTTTATTTTATTAAATTATCCATTTGGTTTCTAATGGTAATATTTGAATAATATTATTTAAACAGTATAATTTATTGTTTTCTATATACAGGCAAATGTATCATAATTGAAATCTAGCCATTGTTATTATAAAAAGTGAATGGTTTTATTACCAAGCTTGCTAAAAATACACAAATACCTGCCAACTAAAGTGGTATAAAAAAATAGGATTCAGTAAGGAATCCCAAGCTAATTATTAAATAAAACCACATTTTTTCTCTCTTTCTTTCAGATGTTCTGCATACAAGAAAAAGAGAGTCCTCACATAGACCCATTCGCCAACACAGACAACGATCCGCTCAGCAATGCTACCCAATCAGAGTCCAGTGATGATGAGCCGGCTGCGAAACGACTTAAAACCTTCAATACTCCGTCTCTCAACCTCAAAGTGTACCAAATACCAGCGTTTAACACCCCCAAGTCCCTCTCAATATTCCCATCTGACCCCACTTCTACGTTACCAAAGTTTGTCAACAACCCGTTGAATTTGGCCAATCCGTTGTCGTTAGCTAATACGTCGATAGTTAACAATGCAAACAGTATCGTTAAGAATCTCCATTCGAGGTACTCGTTGCCTGCAAAGTTGACGATTACTCCGGTGTCGACTCCTAATAAAAATGGCGATACTGGAGAGGTAAGTTTAAAATGTATTTTATCATTTTTTAAATAAATTAAATTTCGATATCTTCGGAAATTATTCACAAAGCGCCTTATAGCCACAAACTAAGCAATGCCTGTACTACTGGTGCTAAACCACAGATTAAACATTTACCTCATACAGTTTTTTAATTCAAAAAACATAGAAACACTCATAGAAACCTCGATTGTGTGAATGTTTCCAGTTTGGTTAGGACATTGCAGGCTTGAATCACCTGAATGTGTGAAAAGAATGATGATTCCGTGCTTCGGAAGGCACGTTAAGCCGTTGGTCCCGAATATGTTCCAATTAGGTCTGGTTTCCATTATAGGATTACGGAGGTCAGATGGTAATCGCTCCATTGTAATAACCAGGCTTGTCAAATCTAGAATCATAGTCGAAGTGGACCCTGAGCTCCATACTGGATGCAATCGGGAATACGCTGTGATGATGATTACTCATAGAAACCTCATAAAAACAGATTATGTTCACAATATTGTTGTTACACAAATGTTTGTACCGTGCGGTGATCGAACCCGCGACCTCTCTGGTGTAATAGTCGACTTCTCGACCATTACCCCAAGACCTCAAAATCATGTCCAGGTACATTCAACCAGTTGTTAGATACCATATATTTTTACAGGTGGTACGATATAAGAAGAATGGGGAAGTGGCTAAGAAAAGGGGACCGCCTAAAGGTTACAAGAGAAAACCTAAGGTGGACTTGTCTATGAGCCTGAACAGTGCTGCCAGTGCCGCCTTGCTACAAGTAAGTGTTAGAGGCCTCGGCAAACTTCTTGAATATAGGGTTGGGTTTGCACAGACCACGAATTTTGACATGCCTGCGCGCTATTGGTCAGATTAGAAGCATGCAATTGCGTGTGACCAATAGTGCGCGCGCGCGTTCGGGAGGTCCGCGCGCGCTATTGGTCACGCGCAAGTGCACATGCGCGAACTTCCCCCTCTCCGTCGACCGACGTTCAACAAGTTTGTCGATAGAAATAACTATTTTATCAATATAGTAGGAAAAGGGTTGCCTATCTGGCAATAGTTTATCAATACTACACTTACGAAATCACAAATATATTATATATTTAGCATAGAAATAATTAAAATGAATAATAGGTACTTTTACAAAATGTGGCTGGCTAGCTACCAACCCCACAGGTGAAATCTGCCGCTAGCTCTGGCTGTGTTCCGGCAGTATCAATGTGGGAGCCAGTACACTTGAAATCAAAGGCTCAAAGATCAAATGAGCCTACAGTCTGGCAGCACATTGAGCGACGCTTCCTGGTGAAGTGTCCCTCAATGAAATAAGCCACAGTGGCCGCTTATCATTAGGTGATCTGCGTGCCTCTCTGCCAACTGATTTAACATATAAAAATATATATTTTACGTAGAAACACCCAGACCGATACAAACAGACATGTATGATAGTTTTTTTTTTATTTCCAGGCCCAAAACACAATTCTAACGAGTCTCCTGGCAGCTTCGAGCTCGTCGTTCCATGCCGGCAGCTCAGTGGGGCCACCCATCATTCCTCAACAAGTGGTGTACCCGCCTGTCATAGTTCCCAAAGGTATAACATAAATAAACATAGACATTATTCACACAGACTTGCCTAGCCCCAAACTAATCATAGCTTGTACTTTGGGTGCCAGACAACGGATAAACATTACTATACTTATACAGCTAATATTATTGTTGTTTTGTATTGAATAGACTCCGGAACTACTGAACCGAATTGGAAAATTCTTTCACTGTTGGGAAGCTACACTATCCCCGGGTGACATTGGGTACTTTTGATCCCGGAATTGTTGGGGGAAGGGGTCCCCTCTTTAATTGACAAAAGAAATTAAACTGCGGAGGCGACCGCTAGTACCGTGCCGTAGATAGTTGTACCGTGCGGGGATCGAACCCGCGACCTCTGGTGTAATAGCCGACTTCTCGACCATTACACCAAATGTCTCAAATATCTGGTGTTTTTGTACCAAATTGGTGGTCAGTCAACCGAATATACTGCGTGTTTTTTTAGGTCGTTGTTTTCCCGCAGCAGAACGCTTCAACTTTAGTAGTACTATCGATTTATGCAAGTAATTGTTTTTTGAATTTTTTTTTTGGATTTTTTTTTTAACTTTTTTGGATTTTTTTTTTCAAAAATTTGATGGTTAAATGGAAACCAAATGTGAGTTAATAGAAAATAATCATTTTTTTGATAAATGCGAAGGCCAATGACCCCGGCCGGTAACCGTCCGTGACGCAACTAGTACTATTGGTTCGAGTTTCGTCTATCATAATCGTAAAACTTTTGATTTGACCAAAAAAAGAACTTTATTAATTAATTTTACTACTAAGATAGAATCATTTAACTGCGGGAAAACAACGACTAAAATTCCACGCTGATAAATCTGTTTTAATTATCTACAAATAGTTTTACTGATATGTTTTAATAAATATATTATTACTATTTTTTGTCTGTCCGTAGGTCACGAGTTAGTGGAACTTGAGTTGGACCCCGAGGACTGGTTTCCAACAGAACCGTACAAGATGGTGTTCAGCCGGAAGAAAAACCCCAAATGGAAGAACTTTCCTTACAGATGCGAGCATTGTTTCAAGGTAATAATTACAAGACTACTTTGCTGCTAAAATTCATCATCGTATCGTTGTCACAAGCGCCTTCGCTAAGTCAAAACTAAAACAGAGGCAAGGCAGATCGTTTATAAAACTTAGAGGTTGTGGTCTTCCACGATGAAATGAAGCATTTTAGAAGAAAATGTTGCTTGACCTTTGTTGTTGACGGACATTATCTAACAGATGGTATGAATTTACCCCATTTTGGGAAAAAAACAAATATGAGGATCTGTCAAATATCGTAATTTGTTTTCAAATAAGCCAAAATATCATTGACATTAAATGGAAAATAATTAAAAATAAATTTTGTTCTACTACTACTTAGGGGTTTTTGTGCTGGACTTAAAGCTTAATATATGAAAGCGAGTATGAAAGGTTTTAAGTGCTTGTAAAGGTTTACTATTGTTTGACAAAAAACGTATGACAAACGATCATTTAACAAACAACGTTTGAAAAACTAATCATTTGACAAACTTTCATTTCGCAAACATATTACTTTAAAAACCAGTGGTCGCCATGGCCGAAACCGGCCGGAAGTTAGTTAGTTACTTTAAAAACAATCATTTGACAAAATACAGGTTTCGCAAATGTTTTACTTAGAAAATTATTCAAATGTTACCAATACTTACCTGCGATCAAATTTTGAAAATACTAAATTGCATGGTTGCAATTTTCATCTTGGACATTATTTATAGGCAAGTAATAATTTTGTATTACGACTAATACTAATTCCATAGAAACTTAAGTCTTTAAAAAATACACACTGCCTGAATTAAGGAAAATAAGTAGAATTCGGTTCTGGCAGTCGCAGTTCTAACCTAACCTAACCAGCCATTATTTCAGTTGACCCTACACATATATGTATAATATGATTCCGTGCTTAAAGTAAAATATTCGACATAACGTGTACTTAAGTATGTTATTTTTATATAGCAATGCATTTTGTCAAATGTTTTTATGCCTTACGTTGTTTTTCCAAGTAACATGTTTAACCCTTTCAACGCCAATGTCTGATATATCAGACAAACCATTTTCGTGCCCACCACGCCAATGACTGATATATATATCAGACAAAAAAACAGGATCAAGAAACGTTGTATTTTTACTTGCCTGAATGAGTTGAGTATAACATAATAATTTTTTGGAATTTTTTTTTAATGGTCGCGTGGCGTTAGGGGCACTATTTTCGGAAAAAAGCGTGGCGAGGAAAGGGTTAAAAAATAATCAATTTGTAAATTAATGTTTTTGCATAATAAGTTTTTTTCTTTTAAATATATTGTCTAATGCGTAGTTTATCAAACAAAAGTTTGTAAAATAATAAATTTATCAAGTATAATTTTTGTCAAACGTTGTTTTTCAAATGAAAATTTGTCATTCGTTCATATGAACGGACACCGCTTGTAAAGTGTGCAGTAGTAATGCCATTAACAAAATAGTTATGTACCTAATTTTTCGAAGCCGCAGCAGGCCAAGCGCCGCGTAGAGCGAAGCCCGGAGCGGCATTGTAACTACAAAGCACTAGGACTCCGTTGATGCCTTAGCGGGCACTAAAAAAGGACAAGGATAGTCCAACCCAGCCATGTACATTTTGCGAGGCCGAAGCCCGAGCGACGCGGAGGGCGAAGCCCGACAGCGGCCGGTGTCGCGGAGCGACCTAGCTCTGGGCGCGACCGCGAAGCGGGCGCCCCGAGATAGTATCTATTATATAATTCCCTTAGGGCTACCGCGTGGTGTCGACGCTGGTGACGCACGCGGCGGAGCGGCACGGCGGCGTCCCGCGCGAGCTCGCCATCCCGTGTCCCTGCTGCCCGCACGTGTCCACGCGCCGCAAGCAGCACAAGAAGCACCTCGAGGGCCACGAGGGACGGAGACACAGGATATTCTGTCTCTACTGCCTCCCGCCACGTGAGTATACCGAGCTCGCCATCCCGTGTCCCTGCTGCCCGCACGTGTCCACGCGCCGCAAGCAGCACAAGAAGCACCTCGAGGGCCACGAGGGACGGAGACACAGGATATTCTGTCTCTACTGCCTCCCGCCACGTGAGTATACCGAGCTCGCCATCCCGTGTCCCTGCTGCCCGCACGTGTCCACGCGCCGCAAGCAGCACAAGAAGCACCTCGAGGGCCACGAGGGACGGAGACACAGGATATTCTGTCTCTACTGCCTCCCGCCACGTGAGTATACCGAGCTCGCCATCCCGTGTCCCTGCTGCCCGCACGTGTCCACGCGCCGCAAGCAGCACAAGAAGCACCTCGAGGGCCACGAGGGACGGAGACACAGGATATTCTGTCTCTACTGCCTCCCGCCACGTGAGTATACCGAGCTCGCCATCCCGTGTCCCTGCTGCCCGCACGTGTCCACGCGCCGCAAGCAGCACAAGAAGCACCTCGAGGGCCACGAGGGACGGAGACACAGGATATTCTGTCTCTACTGCCTCCCGCCACGTGAGTATACCGAGCTCGCCATCCCGTGTCCCTGCTGCCCGCACGTGTCCACGCGCCGCAAGCAGCACAAGAAGCACCTCGAGGGCCACGAGGGACGGAGACACAGGATATTCTGTCTCTACTGCCTCCCGCCACGTGAGTATACCGAGCTCGCCATCCCGTGTCCCTGCTGCCCGCACGTGTCCACGCGCCGCAAGCAGCACAAGAAGCACCTCGAGAGCCACGAGGGACGGAGACACAGGATATTCTGTCTATACTGCCTCCCGCCACGTGAGTATACTCTTGAGAAAAAAAGTTAAGCAACCGTCTGTGTGGTCAATAGTTGGATGGGTGACCGGAGAGCACGCCAAAACATTCTAATGAAATCAAAAAAAAATCAAGCAACCCTCTTCGTGGTCAATATTTGGATGGGTGACCGGGCCTACCACCACGTACCTACGTTAAATCCCCTAGATAAAAAAAAGTTAAGCAACTTACTACATAGTCAATTGTGGGATGGGTGACCGAGACGTGAGTATATCAACTCAACACCTCTTAAAAGATAACTAAAGTTAAGGGACCATCTGCTGAGGGTGCTGTTGCGCTCCGCTTGGCGAGCGTAAGTGCCAGAGGCCCATCTTGCCCCTCTTTTACCGTCCCACAAATGCCCTAAATCATCAAAAATCGCCTCAAAACGTCTATTTCTTTTCCAGCGGACCCATCAGAGCCCTACGTGAAAGAATCAGAGAAGTACCCATTCGACAAGTTCCCACAATATTGGTACGCTTCAGAAGAATCGCTCCGGCTCCACAAGAAGAGGAAACATCCCTACGCCGCCATGTTCAACTACAACTGGTATTGCACGTGGGGAGAAACCATGCCGAACAGCTAAATGGTAAGTTTTGGTAGAAATTTCAGTCGCCAACATGGCAACACTGACGCTTTTGGTAGTTTTTGGTAGAATTTATTGCGTTAAAATCGGTCTTTGTAGGAACGTTGATGATGGATAATTTGGTAATTGTGATGGTCAGTGAAGTAGGATTACATAATACTTATTATGGCAAAGATTTGTGTTTAATAATGGCGGCCTTTGCTCTGCAGTGGGATTTTATTAGGCTGCTTTATAACTCTTTGATAAAAATAATATTATGAATTTTCAAACAGAAATGAAAATCGAGATTTCATTTTATAATATAATATAATATTTTATAATAAATCATGTATTTGTTGTAAGAAAAACTCTTTTATTAGTTTTTTATTTGAACCCAATGTTTCAAACTCCTGAATCATTGTTGCCATTACAAAGAAAATTTTGGCCCTACAAAAGACCTATTTCTAATGTAATATTATCCAAACATGTTTTTTTAAACAATTTTACGTCATAATATTTCATTTTAATATAAATATAAATTAATTGGTAACTTGACTCTGTTTGATTTAAACAATTTAAACGCCTCGATGATCCGATGGCCGAGAACTCGGGGTCCTGGGTTCAATTCCCGGGTCGAGCTAACTTTGTCGTTTCTTTGAGATCACCAACCCGCATTTGGCAAGCGTGGTGATTAAGCCTATACCCATCATTGTAAGGATAACTTGATTCAAGGATTGATGCCTTTGCCCTGGACATTAATAGGCTGATATTTAGCAAACAAAAAATAATGACGTAGAATTGAGTTAAAAAGATTTTTTAGTAGAATTTTTTTTGCTTCTGGCAAGACTTGTATAGTAGTTTTTAGTATTGACGAATGCCTTAATTACGGCGTGTGATTGTAAGAGTTAAGTTACTGAATAAAATGTAATTTTAATGATAACATTAATGATTGAATAAGATTTAGTTCTATCAGAACTTTAGAATTGTAGGAACCTATTTTAATCTGAGTAAAAAAAAAACCGGTTTTTTTATTATAGAATTTTTCGTGAGCGCCTGTACTATGTAAAAATTTTTTTTCTATATGTCCGGCCAGGTTAATTCTGATCTGGTCTGTGCTGTTTTAAGAGACGTCGTCTGGTTCAGGGGCTGTCCTATTTTGAAAAAGATGATGGGTGTGCATTGTATGACGAATTTGTTTATCAATGATTTGAAAGTGAACGAAATAACTTGGAATTTATTCTTCAAATTGATTTATTAAAAATATTTTTGTGCATCAACATTTTTTACCAGCATGATAAGATTTTTAAATTATTCGTGACCTCCTGTACTATTTATCGACGGCTCTTAAAACAATGACTAATTGCTTATGAAATACATAAAAGGTAATATACGTCACTATCCATCTCCCAAACTTTTCATACCAAAATCACGTTGATTCGTCGCTCCGTTGCGACGTGAAAGAAGAACAAATAAAATCACTTCTATTTATGTTATTCCTAGATAAAAATTAGCTACGTCTTTTTCTATGGTTTAATAATGACCTCCTAGCCGTTATGCTATAAAAAAAAACACGAGACAGCAGTCTGACACGGCCGAAGGGCCCCAAAGTCTAGTCTATGTCTGTACCTATAACTAGCTAAACAGATAGTTACTTTCGCGTGTAATATTATTATGAATTTTGACTTGGATTTTAAAAAAGGTTTCTATAATTCTATGGTTATTATTTTACCGAAAGTTACTTTATAACTAAAAAAACGAATAATGAAATGGCATTTTAAAATTACTCTGATTATTATGTAACTACCTAACTATACACAGAGGCATTAATTGAGAATAGAAATGTTACAATAATATAAAAAAAATTAAAACTTGGTAAAAAATATAAATAATAAAATGCCAAAAGAATACTCGACGGTACCCGAGCTACAATTGGCGGATAGTAAAGCGATATAAAAAAGCTTGAAAAAGTTATGATTACAAATTAAAAAATCAGAAGAAGCTAAAAACATTATCCCCAAGAAAATATTACTCTTTATAGCAAACTAGGCTTCAGCAGGCGGTTTCACCCGCGCGTAATTTCTTTTTTCAAACGTCCCCCCTTCCCCCCCAAATTTCCGGGATCAAAAGTACCCTATGTCACCCGGGATAGTGCAGCTTTCCAACAGTGAAAGAATTATTCAAATCGTTTCAGTAGTTTCAGAGCCTATTCAATTCAAAAAAACAAATCTTTCCTGTTTATAATATTAGTATAGAAGAGCGCTTGGGCTTCCTCAAGAGACCTCCAATTTAAGTGTGGTTACTAAAGATCAGAATTGGTCGGAGTGACCGCGGAAGCATATAAACAAAAAATACACTTAAAAACATCAAAAAAATACAGTCAATTCGGGATCGATTTTTAACAGAGCGTAACATTTCTATTTTCTAATTAAGTTCTGTAGTATATACGATTCATTTAATCACAAATATGTAATTATGTAATATGTATTTTAAATGTAATAATAGCAAACCCCTATTTTAAACGCAAAAACAGCTTATATACCCCTCTTTTCTTAACTTATATATTTAGACGAATGAATAAAAGAGGTGGTCAGCTGTTGTCATAATTTAGTATATTTTGGGGTGATTTTTACTCAACTTTGTATATGCCAAGGACGATAATGTATTTTAAATATTAAAGACTGTAGACGCCTTTAACCTCAGTGTTGCTAGCGTAAAATAATAGAACAACATTATATATTAAGGCCAGTAGTAATAAGTAGTTTTTAAAAAGTATTTTTGTAATCTATACTTAAAATAGAATGTCATCACAAAATAGAATTGTATGTTTGTATATTAAGATATTGGCAATGTCTGTGTATTGGAGAAATTTGTCTTTTTTTATTATTTTTTAACTATTTTGTTAATATAGTGTGGGAGGTCGCGGCAGAATTGACTTTCGTTATTGTCACCGATTACGTCTTGAGCTCCCGCACTACTGATAAAATTTTAGGTTTTTTTTCTGATTTTTATCGGTTTTAGTATAGAAACTGACAGTAATATTGACAGTTCACTTAAAAACAAAAATTTTTTGACCTCCTGTACTAAAGAAAGGGTGTTCAACCAAACTCATAGTAAATGTGAACGTCATTATTGTTACCTAGTTCCTCGTGTACTTCCGTACTATACATTTTTATTATTTTTAGTACAAGTAGTCACGACAAAATTAACAATTCAAAAATTTGTCGTGAGCTCTTATACTATTGCATAGTACGGGAGCTCGCACTAAAAATCGGCAGCTCTATCTATTCTAATGGAAAAATTTCAATGCATTTTAAACTGTTTACAAACAATAATATTTGCTATGATTATAGTTTAGTAAGTTGCGATGTTTTTAAAGAATATCATAACAAGATTTGGCAAGTGTACATTGGAGCGACTGGCATGCGACCTCCGTAACCCTTGACAGGGGAACCAGACCAATTGGAGCATGGTTACATGGCCTTTCAAATATGAAGGTTTTCTCACCATATTTTACTATCCGATTCATATGCAATGACGTTCAATATATACAACTAGACTCCCATTCACGCTCAAATATTGTCCGAAGCAAAAGTCTGCCCACGCAACTATTGGGCAGAGTTTCCGTTTAGTTGTATACAATTGGCATTAAACACTAACTGTCACGAGATAAGGTGTTAATTTGAACGAATGTGTTAATGTCATCTGTGTCAACGCCGCTCGGACGTTTTTGGAGGAATTTTTCTTAGAGATTGGGTGTCTAGTTGTATATTGAACGTCATTGTTCATATGCTATGCATTAGGAAAATACCTTTTGAAATTGAGCGACAAATGACATCAACTGCGCCTGTCCGTTACGTTAGCAACGCATTATTTTGTCAGTGTGTGTGTCAGTTTTTACTGTCGCGTAACGCAACCCCAAAAGGTATTATCCTAACAGCATTTGAACAAGGTAGTATCGAGGTCCGATTTTTAAGTTTAGAGTTTAGTGGACAGTTTAAAATGCGTTAGCTATAAAATAAATTGACATCACGAATAAAGTGATATTTAAAAATAATACAGATAATAAATAAGTGACAAGAAATGCAATAAAAACAAAATAACTCAATAACTTACGTACAAAAATAAGTATACCAGTATTTTTATAAGGATTTTATGCATTTAACTACAATTTTAGAATATATTTTATACGCATTTAGAGATGGGAGACGTAACTATTATTGGTAATAGTTACAAAAATATCTCTTTTATTGATTTGGCCTTTTTTTGGCTACCTTTACACGCCATAACAGCTCTGGCTGTGTTCCGGCAATATTAATGTGGGATCCAGCACACTTAAAATTTAAGGCCCAAAGATCAGATGAGCCTACAGTCTGGCAGCACATTGAGCGACGCTTCCAGGTGAAGTGTCCCTCAATGGAATAGGCCGCAGTGGCCGCTTACAATCAGCTAGGCTGCGTGCCTGTGACTTGTAAGTAGTGAAACTCTGGTCCA
The DNA here is from genome assembly GCA_949319885.1 of Mecyna flavalis. NCBI lineage: Eukaryota > Metazoa > Arthropoda > Insecta > Lepidoptera > Crambidae > Mecyna > Mecyna flavalis. Next base: position 1,883,438 of record OX439422.1, read on the forward strand.
AAGATCACTAAATTATATAAAATCGTCACGTGATCTCTCCCCATCTCTTTCTTTTTATCCGTTTAAATAGAGACCAAATCCAATCAGTATTAGTATGTTTTGTATTTTTTTTAGTTTTACATTTTTTTTACAGAATACTTGTAAGTTTCCATATTTAAAGTTACTTTTTAAGTTTTTACTTTGATAAAATGGATGCAATAAATGATAATTTTGTTGAGGACGGTATGGCGAAATATTAAGCTTATTTCTTATGTTATGACACAAAATCGGTCAACTATTGTGCGACAAACTTATCTGTTCCGGTAAAATATACTAAATCTATGGTTCCGGTGGCGGTGTCGCTATTGTCGTTTTAGTATTGCCAAAGTCAAAATAATTTTAGCGTCCATTTTTTGTTGTTGACAAAACCTAGAATAATAAATTAAAACAATTTTTAATTATTGAATTCCATTTCTCAATATTAACAATTCACTTTGGATTAACAAAATAAAATAAATGGCTTATTTGTAACAACAACAACTGACAACACTATCCTGTAGCAGTTTTTGAAATTGACAACGTCACGTAGTTCCAATTTTGGCCACCGGAACAGATAAGTTTGTCGCCCAATAATAATATTGATAGCTGTTTTAATATTTTTTCCATCTTGTGTGGCAGCACATTAAGCGATACTCAAGCAATGAAGACATCATCTTCTTTATGTAACAAATAAATTATCACCTAAACTGACCTACATTACAGTATGTATCAAAAACAATTCATGAGCTTTTTATATTAATAATTTCCGTTAGGGTCAGTTAGGGTAAGAGGAACACCGGTGGAAGAGGAACAAAACCATTATAACTTATAAACTATACTCCTTAAAACGTAACATGATTAGAATGACAGCTGTCAAAGTGTTCTGGCTCTCTCGCTCGCTCTCAATAAACCTCTATCGATGTGTCTCACTCTACAAAAAAAAAATATCTTAGAGATGAGACACATCGATAGAAGTTTGTTGAGAGCGAGCGAGAGAGCCACAACACTTTGACAGCTGTCATTCTAATCATGTTACGTTTTATGGAGTATACATAGTTTAGCTGTATGTTCTACCAGTCGATAAAAATAATAATAATAATAATAATGTCCTCCTAGCCGATTCGGCTATGGCGGCCAATCTTTTTACGATCAGCCAACTACGCAGGATATATTATAGTGCACAAGTGAGCGCGCAAGCACAGGTGCACTCCCTATTCCCTCACTCTCATAGCACGGTGGGACAGCAGTCTGACACGACCGAAGAGAGATCAGGCGCAGGACCAACGGCTTAACGTGCCTTCCGAAGCACGGAATCATCATTCTTTTCAGACATTCAGGTGATTCGAGCCTGCAATGTCCTAACCAAACTGGAAACATTCACACAAAGTGATGATCCCCGCGGGATTCGAACCCACGACCTCCGGGTATTAGAGCCCAACGCTCTAACCACTAAAAAAATAATAGTCAATAAATCGACTGGTAGAACATACAGCTAAACTCTGTAGTTTATGAGTTATGATGGTTTTGTTCCTCTTCCACCGGTGTTCCTCTTACCCTAACTGACCCTATATAATTGTTTTAGTAATTTTTGTTTTAATTGTTTTGGTTCCTTTCATTATTGATATAGAAAATAGTTTAATAATAAAGATATAGCAAAATGTAGTTATACTCGTAAAGACATATAAAACAGTATTTGAAAGAGATTTTCCGTCTCATTCGTTCACCGTATTGTAAGAGTGAGAGGTGAATAGTGTAGGTGTTTGTTATTCTGTAACTATGTCATACTATTGAAGTGTTGTCTTGCATGGCTTATTAAAAAGATTTTATAATTAATATTTTAATTGTTAATAAAAATGAATATTCGATTTGGTTGAATTTATTTCGCATTTTAGAAAATAAATACAAAATAGGAATACTTTTCATAGAAAATACTATTTTATTTATATTCTCTCTCTATCACTTAAGCAAGTGAGCTCGGTGATTTCAAAGTTGGGTCTGGCTGGTTGGTAAGACTTTTCACAGTCCAACTGGCTAGCTACACACCACAGGTGAAATCTGCCGCCATAACAGATCTGGCTGTGTTCCGGCAATATTAACGTGGGAGCCAGTACACTTGAAATCAAAGGCTCGAAGATCAGAGGAGCCTACAGTGTAGCAGTGTCAATATTCAGCAATTTTTTTTTTCAGCGAATGTTGCCATTAAAGAATAAAAATAAGTTTGGTAGAATTTATGACAAATCAACTCTTTTTTTAGTAAGCCAAGTAAGAAAGATTCACTTTGTATGAGCCTTATGCTACTTATGATTATTAATACTCGAGCTATATATCCGAACTATATCGTGTGAGACAATTTTGTACAAGAATATTTTGTAAATAAACAGCATTTTTTGTATGTTTCTGGTTTTATTTAATCTATCATTCTCCCATTTTTGCATAACGCAAGTTGCCACCACCACCCGGCCAAGAGTTATGGTTACGAGTATAGTTTGCTAGTTTACATATTATATGTATATTTAATTATATATGTGTATTTTTAACTGTTCTTATGTGTATTTTTGTTATTTTATCATGTTTATTTTTCATTTTCTGCATTAATTTCGCACTTACTGTTACGCCCAATGGTTGACTGGTAGAGAATGCCTTTCGGCATTAAGTCCGCCAATTGTACTTGTTTTGTGCAATAAAGTGTAAATAAATAAATTATTTTAGACTGCCCCACACTCGGCCCATGGCTGCCCCACCCTGATACCCACCTTTTTATGAAATAGCGGCAGACAAGCAGGCGGCACACCTGATGGTAAGTGACACAGTCGAAATCATGAAGTTAAAGAAAAAAACTGGAGGCCAAACTCCTCCATACCTACTTGAAGCGAAATTGACTGCATTCTATCTCGCTCCTTAGGTCTCCCTCCTCTCTTTCTAACTTTATTTTTTACATTTCACCAGTAAAAGCCTTTTTTAAAATAAAGCTTAAATCCTGTTTAGCCTTCTAGCCCTGTCAATAAGGCTGCTAGTCTAAAAAAGAGGCTAAAAGGCTCTTGTCTTTTCTATCACTACTGATAACACAAGTGCTGCTTAATAATAATTATATAGAAGGTATAAACAAAACACAAAGATAGATCGATAACCATTTTTATTCGAAAACTTAATCTAAAATCCAACATCGTTACAAAGGTTTTTTTTTTTTCAAAAAAAGGTAATAATTTACTAAAGACTAGATGTCAACGCTATACACGACCAAGCTCAGAAAATTATTAATAATAATAAAAAAGAAATTATCACATACACTTGGTCTTTGGGATGTCGACATATGATCGGAAATGGAAAGTCCAGTGAAGAATAGGAAAGGTTGATTTTGGTAGAATTTGGGAGTATTTTCTGGCAACACTTCTTGTCAAAAGTGAACGTGCCCAAATTCATAGCTTTAGACGCGTTTTATAATGTGTTTAATTAATCTTAATTAGTATTTATTACAAGTAATTTTATATATTATTTTTAAGTTTTCAAAAAATTATTAACAATAAATAATATTTTTTTTATATTAAATTACTATTGTATTTCAGATAACTATGAATTTGGGCAAGTTTAAAGGCGGATATGTATTATTTTCCAATCAAATGTCAACACTCCAATCTTACGCAAATATTTACAAATCTTAATAAAAAACTTATTTATTTGGCTTCAAACATAGTCGTGATTATTGCTTTAAACTGGTCACACTGTTTTGGTATAAAAAATGTATTTTCTGTTATTCAACACGACAAAGACAGCTGCTCTTCCATCCCGTTTACCAGCAATCATTCCATCTCACACTTACATACGAGATTCAATAGCTTAAGCTTTTGAAATTGTCGTCTTACTAAATACAAAATAAATATTACTAAACAAAACTTTAAAGATTATTCTAAATTAAATCAATTATACCCACTAACATTTAGAATTCTTATCTGTCATTTTACATATTAATTAAATGTAAAAAGATATGTAATTATTTAAAATAACTTAATGTTAAATAAATTAAATGTCAAAAAAATCGAACTGGCTGCTAGTTTGGTATTAATAATCTTGTTGGTAATCAAAATATGTTTAAAAAAACTTAAGGAATGATCTAACAAAAAAAAAAGTCATGTATTCGTAAAAATATACAAAAAAACAAAATTTAAAATCATGATTCCGGAAACATTTACCCACGTCGCTTCAAATATACCATAATATTGTTCTGAGTAAAAGAAAAACCACCTCTATTACAATAGACATACGGTCTAATCTCAATGTTACGCTCGTTCTGTAAAAATGTTTCCGAAATAAGGATACGGGAGTTAGGAAAATATTACGAAAGTTAGTTGGCCGCAAAAATTGATATGCTTTGAGTTGCCAAAAGAAATTTGAGCAGGGCAGGAATGATCAAATAAGGCTATTTGATTACAAAATAACATTTTCTGTCAAGTTTTAATATTGGCGGGAAAGTTATTTTTTTAATATTTTCAAGGCAGGTTAGCGCACACCAACATAGTCATAGTTTATATATTATATTGTTCTACTTTTTTCTAATAAATTATACGGTATTTGTTTATCAAGCTAATGTAAATTATTTTCTTGTTGGAAAATGTTATTTTTTAATCCATTTAGTAGATATAAAGAAATTCTTCGATCCTTACCAAGTTATGTAATAATATCGACTCTGTACATTATATTATTTAAAACAAAATATGTCATTGATATCAAAGCATGAAATTCTAAAATGGATAGTAATCATTTTCAAAATATACCTGAACAATATTAGCTTGATACATATTAACTTAGGTAAGTATAACAAAGAATTCCTCCAAAATATTCAAATGAGCTTAATTTAAAGCTATTGAACAATATTGTCGTTAAATGCGAAATGATTTCAGGCGATGACCCAGCGGTGGACTCGGTAAATTTAACCCTGGCAACACAGCGTGGTAGCTTCCATCTACCAGTGATGTATCGCTAAATAACCGATCAAATATGGCGGATTATCGCGGGAAATCATTTTTAGGAACTCCCATTAGTTTGTGAGGAATGGAGCGATAGAATAAATTGAAGCGAAATAAATAAATTTTTGTTTTACCAAACGCTGTCATCAGACAAACATTTAGATTTTATCCTGCAGGACAAGGAAATAATGGTTTCACAATATGGGGTAGTGAAGTTTTTTTTTTGTTGGCAGTCATAAACGAAAATTATGGATTTAGATTAAGTTTCTATCGCTCCAAAACTCTAAAGACCTTATTGTAACATTAGAAAAGTAATATGATATGAATTTAAATTATTAAATGCATTAACTCTATCACCGATCGTTCGTGGACGTACATACATCGTTTGCAGCCTAAATCTAGATTTAGACCTAGGCAGGACGAACCTAACTTGCCTAGACTTTACAGCATATGTTTTGGCATTCTAGGTTATTTCTGCTTCTTAGTATTTGACGAAACAAAGACGAAGTAAAATGTCAAACTTTCACGTCTTAAAAATGTTGCCATGTAAAGCAAAAATAACCTAAAATTCGAAATACCTAGGAATCCTATTGCTTAAAACCTATACCTAGCAAAACTACCGGATATATACATAGGTAAATAACATAGCCTCGCTTCACCGAACCATCCTATAATTACGGTTTTAAAACGTTGGCATTCACAAGTGGCGCCACTGTCTACGTGACTTGTCAAAAATAGTACAAGAAAAGCGTAGTTCCAATTTACACCACCAGCGACTATCTAATGTCGTATTATATTAGACGTACGAAATTATAAATGCGATGCGATGCTAGATCGCAAACCGTTATAATAGTCATAATACATTACAAAGAATATACGAGGAATAAATACATTTGTCGAATGTCCTTACATACCGATTTAAAAAACTTACAAAGTCAGCGTATCAAAGATTTCGATTACATAAATCCATTTTTTGGTGTCGATTTTTAATAAATAACGCTAAATAACAGACACCGTTTTCCTCTGACAGAAAAACAAAATGTCTCCGGCCCCCGGCCGTAAGTCCATGCCGCGATAATCCCAAATAATCATCTCAATCAGCGAACAAAACCTAAAATTAAATTAATAAATATATTACGTATTCAGATTATTAAATTTGTGTCCTAATATTTCTGTTTTAAGTCAATACACGTTTGAGTCGCATCAAGATTTATAAGTACGTATGACGTCTTTAATTTGAGCTCTGCACAGTGGGCATTGGCCGCCGCCCTTTCCCCTCCATTGCTGAACTGCACATCTATAACACATGCACATATGTCCACACATGTACAACACGCTATCAATAGGATTTTCATAACATATTGTGCATTCGGTACCAGTGAGATTTCCTTCACCGATGACGGAGTATATTGGTTGGTGCTGTCTGCTCGTGGAAGGGCCATTGGTGATTCTTTCAGCGAGTCTGAGGGGTTCTGTATGTCCGTTGGGTATTTGGACCTGTTCGTTGGAGCTGTTCTGGCTGGAGCACTGGTTGTCGGTCCGTCGAGGCTGTTGGTAAGAAGGCTGCGGGCACGGCGCGCAGGTGGATTGTTGGGGCATGGCCTGGAGGCCCGCTAGACACTGCGACAGCTGTGACGATGCTTGGATGGGCTGGAAAGATAGAAAATAGGTTAGTATTTGAGGTTCAAATTATAAAATTAAAAACGAAAACTCGAGATTTTTATTAAGACTTTGACAGCTAATCACGTACTGGGTACGTTAGTAACTATTTATTAATCTGTGGTACGGGTGGCACATGGGTGGCATGAGTTTTGCTTTAAAATGGCCGGCTGTCATAGTGTTAAATGTAATCTTCTCTTCATAGCAAGTCGAATTAATAATGCATGTATTGGCATTTATATTGTTCATAAATATTTGATATAGTAATTCAAAACAAGACTACAAATTGAAATATTGCAGTATAAAATAATGCATTTACAACAGCTTTTACGGATTTAGATACTCGTATAAAACGATTTGAGTCTCTAGAATAATAATTATAATTTATACTATGTAATTTCTTTAGTTTATCAAATGCTTGAAGATCAGATAAGCCTACAGTCTGGCAGCACATTGTGCGACGCTTCCAGGCGAAGTGTCCCTCAATGGAATAGGCCGCAGTGGCTGCTTACTATCAGGCGGGCTGCGTGCATATCTGCCAACTGACATAGTACAAAAAAAAAACTATAATGTTTTCATACCGATTATTAAAATCACAGCGGCTTAATATAGGCAGCAAAAAAAATGTATACCACATTAGTTGGCAGACAGACACGCAGCCCACCTGATGGTAAGCGGCCACTGCGGCCTATTCCACTGAGGGACACTTCGCCTGGAAGCGTCGCTCTGTGTGCTGCCAGACTGTAGGCTCATCTGATCTTTGAGCCTATGATTTCAAGTGTACTGGCTTCCACATTAATACTGCCGAAACACAGCCAGAGCTGTTATGGCGGCAGATTTCACCTGTGGGTGGTAGCTAGCCAGTCGGACTCTGAAAAATTCCTACCACCAACCAAAACCATATAAAAAATATCGTACCTCAATATAATGTGCACTGGCGAGAGTAAGCCCCTGCTGATGATTCGCGGCGTTCTGCGCTCCATTCTGCGGAGGCAAGCTGACCACGAGCACGGTCCCTCCAGCCCCCGCGGATATAGGCGCAGCAGTCCCCGCAAGCACCCTCAACTGCTGGGGCGGAGTCGACACCGCCTGCGAGCTCAGCATCCGAACTTTCTGCGTTGCCCCGTATATGTCCACGAAAGCCCACAGCCGTAACGTGTGGTCGACGTGCATCACAGTCATAGGCGTCGAGCCGTTCCTGCTCACTCTGACTTCTCCATCCAACGTCAACGTCACAGCGAGCTCGTCTCCCCTGCGCAGACCGTTCGCGGCGTCTCTTCTCACCACCCAGTACTCCGGACGGTCCAGCAACAACTCTGCATCGTCTGGTAAGTCGCACGGTCTCAACGTTGCCGGATCGCAGGACGTCAAACCGATCGCTAAAGAACCAGCGTATGCCGTCTCTGTTGCTAGTATTTGAACGACTATCGTCTGTCCAGGGCGCATTGGACGTGCTGTGAAGACATATCCTTGACAGAACTCAGCTTCTGTTCTGGCAGCGACTCCTCTATCGCTTACAAACTGAACGTTTCTTCCTTTAGTCCTGTGCAAGCTGAGAGGTACAAGAGGATTCGCGTATCTCGGAGGAGGCAGCGATTCCTCAACAGACAATGATCGCATGCTCCCAACGAGTCTGTCTTCTTCGAGCGGACTCTGATTCGTTCTTCTCACTTGATTCGGTGCTCTTGGGTCCGCAAATTGGACAGCTGTGCAGTTCCCGTACACGTCTACTAACGCCCATAGAGGACTTCGTGTGTCTACTCCGGAAAAGAACAGTCCTTTGTCTTCTCCGTTGATGCCGAAGTGGACGTCTCCTGCGGAATTTACGTAGTAGTGAAGTATATTGTCTTTCTCGCAGAAGCGCTCGCCTAGTGCTTTGGCCCAGTTGCCAGGTTTGTTTGTGAGGTCTGGGCATGCGTATTTCGGGAGCGAGTGGGAGAGAGTCGCGGGGTCGTGGCTTGTGAATCCGAAGCGGATGACGCCGCTCCAACTGTTTGATATCTCGACGAAACGAATGCAGACCTGGAAGGAAGGGAAGAGGGATTATTTTTTGATAATCTGTTGGTTTACTAAGCGCCTTTTTTGGGTGCTATGTTACTACATTCTAACAAGGTTTATCCTATCTACTCTTATTTAAGTACTTTAAGTGGGAGTCCGTACACCTAAAATCAAGTTTAAAGAACACATAAACCTACAGTGTGGCAGCACATTGAGCGAGACTTCCTGGCTTTCTGTCCCTCAATGGAACACGCCGCAGTGCCTGCTTACCATCAGGTGGGCTGCGTGCCCAACTGATCTAGTATAAAGATAAGGTAGCATTTAAAGTAAGTTTGTGAAGATGAATTTGTATTTGTTACTCTCACTTTTCATCAGACTCAGGACCAACATCTTTCCATACTTTCCGAGGTAAGTACACCACATGATAATTGACGATTCATAAGATCTCAGTCCTCACCTTTTCATTGACCCTTACAGGCCTCGCGCTAAACGCAACCCCCTTGCAGAACGACTCCACTCTTCTCGCCATGGAGCCATCCCGGCTCACCCTCACGTTCTCCCCGTGGACGCTGTGGAAGCCCAGGGGGGGCAGGTTGTTCGGGGTGCCGCCGGTGCAGGTAGTGCGGGGCGCTGTAACAATGGCAGGATAGCGTTAGTGGATATAGAAAAAGAATATTTGACAACATCACATGATACAAGATACAAATCGGTCAGATTCGGTGTAGTATACGTTGGGAAGTCAGATGCTGCATAATGTAATATTCTTTAATTATACCTTCTATAAACGAAGTAATTAGTCATTTATTTCGTTTAATAAAATAAAATATGAAATGAAATGTAAATCGAGAAAGCTAATATTACAATCATGATTATCTTATCATCAAGACGGTCGAATAAATATACAAAAAAAAGTTATCATCGATCCAAATATATCCGAATGTAAACGCGTGCCCAAAGAAATTCAGCGAAAACATTTTATATAAATACCACATAGGGAACAGTACTTCTATTGTGTACCACCCCTCGTCCAAGATGGAGCCACCTGCACGGCAGATGCCCCTATCGACGCAGCTTGCGTACGCGCAGGTCAAGCCAAAACCACCCTTATCACCTTACTATAAGGCTTACCTTACTCTGACAGGACAAGGGTCAAAGATATAAGAAAATTCAGCTGTAGAAGACCATTAATTAAAGAACTTACAACCTTAAATACAAAGCAATAAAGAGCATTTAAGTTTAAATGGAAAGAGCATGCGTAGTCAAAATTATAATGTAAGATCCAGGTGTGTTAGTGAATTATAAACACTACAGGTAAGGCTAGACGAAGTTTGACATATGCCGCCATTACTATAAATGTCAGTCTGACAGTTTGCTTTTTAATGGTCATTTGAAGACAAAGGACACGATAAAAGAAAGTGGGAAGTGTTAATACCATATTCCACCAGTCCATATTTATTTTTAAACAACTAGAAAATAAAAGGTCGTTTTTTTTCTATCAATTAATAGATACTTAAATTAAATAATTGCATTTATTTTTCACTAGCATCCACCTCCGCGGTTTCACCTGCACGTAATTTCTTTTTCAACTATCCCCCTGGGATCAAAAGTACCATAAGTCAACCGGGGATAGTGTAGCTTTCCAACAGTGAAAGAATCATTCAAATCGGTACAGTAGTTTTGGAGCCTATTAAATACAAACAAACAATCAAATCTTCCCTCAAATTGTTCTAAATTCACTACAAAAAGTCGCTGCCTCTAGTAGTATTACACTTTTACATTAAAGTGTTTACAGTACATATGCAATAAGTATCTCTTAATTTACGGCAAAATGGCGGAGAACGTTCAAAGATAAACCTATTTTCACGTGTACTTATAGTTATGAATACTTATAAATAGACCGTCGTTACGCATAAGCTGTTTCAAAGACCATTACATCCTCACTCAACAATGGCTACCCCTTAGTTTGGCGCGTGACAACACACGTATGTTTCCTGCCCTTCCTGGTTCAAGCATTAGCATCCGGAGCGGGTGTCAGCCATTATGATAGATTTCGCGGCAAAATCGTTAAGGGTTTAAGTTTTTAATTACGTTATCTGTGGTTGACATTTTTAATTTTTAAAGAGCATTAGCTCTGCACTAATTTATTTTCCAGGCAAAAACAACGAAAATCTTCTTATTTTCCATAATAAGTAGCTTAAGCACTTAAATTATGGTTTACTTAATCATGGTTTTAGTATGTATTAGTAATCCCTGTTAGATAACAGACTATGGAGCTATAAAGGTTGAGTAAACACGAAATATACCAGCTATTTCAATAATTTTCCGAATTCCAATTTAACTGTCCGTCTCTGTTATGTGGCCAATAATAAGTTCAAAAATACATACCCTCCATATATTATTAATATTTGTGTTCACTATTCTTTCCTTCTGAATTAATACTAGCAGATAAAAAGGATTACCGAAAAAAACAAATGTCAGATTGAAAACTTATCAAAATCGCGTAACAAATAAACATTTCTTATCTACAAATCAGTGTAATTAAATTATCAAATCTGAAGAATGATTTGACCAAAACCAATGTAAATTTTATCTACATTGGTTTTGGTCAAATCATTTATGTTATGTTCGCAGACAATATATTTTTACGATAATGACTATAGGGGTGTGTACTCAAAGCCAGGTGGTCCAGAGCGAAAAAAAATACGAGGGTGGCGGCCATTTTGGTTTTAAGAGGGGATGTCATATCCGCCGGAAGAACAGATCGATTGATAGACTTTTTCTTTGGATTTAACGAAATTTAGGGTGGATCCGGAAATTTAATACGTTTTGTCGAAATCGGAAGATGCAAAAAAGGTTTTGATAATGACTTTTGTGTGTACTATTGCGAATTTGGCAGGCATAAGATTTTTTTTGTTTACATTTTTTAACTTACGATTAAGGGTTCATAAATTCATAAATATACTTGTACTTATATTCATAAATAGAATATTTATATAAACCAGTCATGAAAAAATTCGCCTAGACGTGAATCAAACCTAACGACTCCTGGATTATTAATTTATAAGTTAGAGTAGCAATCACTTATCCATATAATATATGTATCTTTACAAACTTGCATAATTTATAATATTAATAAATATATTTTAAGTTTGACACAACCTAAGACTTAGTTATAATATAAACTTGGATTACAGTAAGCCTTTGATAAAACTTATTGATAAACGGTTATCTCAATTGTATTTTTATCATGTTTAAATAATACATAATGTAAACCCATTAAAATGTAGGCCGCAGTGGTCACTTCCCATCAGGTGGGCCACGTGTCTGGCTAAGTGATATAAAAAAGGTTAGAATCAACCGTTTGGCAAAAATCGTGTTATCTGTTACGAAATATATTTTACAAACAAGTTTAAAAAACCTTATCGCACGTTAAACTCCAAACATTTGCCAAATGAAAGCTAGATCGAAATATAGGCAGATAAATTCGTGATTATTTAGGTATCTATCAGATGACATAGTCGGTTCCTCTTTTGATTTAAAAAAAAAAGACTTAACTTTATCTGGCATACTAGCGGTCGCCTCTGCGGTTTTACCCGCGCAATTCTTTTGTCAATTATCCCCGCTTTCCCTCCACTTTTCCGGATCCAAAAGTACCCAAAAATAGAACATCATCAAATAAAGTTGACGTAATTTTATAATTGTTTTTGTATTCAATCGTCACCTGAATTACAGCCATTTGAATATTCTGAATGAACTTATTGAATGAGTCACTGTTTGTTTCGTTTAGTTTTTTTTTACTGTCACCCGGGCATAGTAGCTATCCAAAAGTGAAAGAATTTTCCAAATCGGTTCAGTAGTTTCGGCACCTATTCAATACAAACAAACTTACAAACAAATCTTTTCTCTTTATAATATTAGTATTAGTAAGTATAGATTAACTATCTCAAAATCTATCAATAGTCAAACTACCCTTAATAATAAACATAGGACACTCAGACAATCACACGCAATGACTATAGAGGCAATAAGATTAGACAAACTCTATCTAGATCAGTTTTGACGTCAATCTCTATAGTTAGCCTAGCTGTTGCACCAGGAAGCCGCTGTGACGCAGACAGTGACATTTAGCATGCGTATACGCACGCCCTAAGTACACGGGTGTGAACGTCTGTCTGTTTATTTGACACTATGTAACTATACAAAAATCAACAAAACTGCTTACAAAATAAAAGCTTGAGACAAATATGAGCATCAAACAAAAAAAGGACAGAAAAGTAATCAGTGTACAAACATACAGACAAATTATTACGAAGTCATCTGAAATTCTGCATACTGTCAATGGTGAAACTGGTCGTGGGGTGAACCCACCTAGTACAAACATCTTCTGTGCTCAAATAAAAGGCCAATGTACGGACGGCAGCAGATCAACCTACCCCAATTTGTCAAAAAATCTCAATTGAATAAGAGCTCTTTAAGAAGTAAATAAAGTTGAAAATTGGTTGTAGAAATTTGACATATTGGGGTAGTATAATGTGCTGTTGACTGCACATACTTGTACAATCTTTAAATCTTGACAAACTACATATTTTTACATCGCTAGACGCTATTTCTAGCGTAACATTATTCTAATTACTAAAGAACCAGTCTACTATAAACACGCAAAGAGTGGAAAGTTCATTAAACCAGCACCCTCCTTCAAGACCGGAAAAAATAACCCTTACCATAATGATTACGAGCACCGCTCCCTCTCATTATCAGATTTCCTCACAGGACGCGCGGGCGCAGTCGAGCGGAGCTCCGGCGCGCGCGATTGGTTGCCCGCTGACCAATGACCGGCCATTTTGTTTGTAATCGCACTGGACTATTGTTTTGGCTCAATTTCTTTTTTAAACATTTTTTTTTTATTTTACTTTTCTTTCCTCTAAGGTGACAGTTGTGTGGAAACTGTGGTCTATAAAGAACAGGATACTTTTTTCTTAAATAAGCTTTAGTTTGAAATCTGCCACCATAAAAGCTCTGGCTGCTTCCGGCAAAATTTATGTGGGAGCCAGTACACTTGAAATCAGAGGCTCGAAGATCAGATGAGTCTACAGCCAGGCAGCACATTTAGCGACGCTTCCAGGTAAAGCGTCTCTCAATGGAATAGGCCGCAGTGGTCGCTTACCATCAGGTGGGCTGTGTGCCTGTCTGCCAACTGACCTAGTATTAAAAAAAAATCGTCGGAAAAAGAATAGGATATAATAGCCAGAAATGCTTCCTAGATCCTAGTAAGTATCTCAGTAAGTTACAGTCTAGCTAGCCTGCGATTATGGTGCCTAAAAGCATTCTTCTGAGAAAAAAAAGGTACAGGAAAGTCGCCTACCTGTCTGTCAACTGTAATAGTAAAAACGCCCTTATTTTAACATTAATAACCTACATATCGAATTTATTTAATGATACACAAGTATAAATGATAAATTCCTCGTAAATTTCGCAATGGACATGCGTCTACCAACGCTGAATGTAAACAATCTAATGTTTAGACATTGTACAAATTGTTTCGTATGACGCAAGCGCCGCCATTTTCTCGTTACGAGTCAATTGACATACTTCCTTTACGTTCTTAAAACTCCTATTATACAATAGTACACCCCGCACACTATGTAATAAATACTAAATTACTAAAGACTGGCAGAGAATGCCATTAGGTATTAGGTCCGCCTTATGTACTCTTGTTTGTGCATTAAATAAAAAAAAAAATCGTAATATTTTCTTGAAATGTATTGTCCTGAGGCGCTCGTGGCGCAGCTGTGGTTCGTTAGAGATTAGAGATAAAGAAAGTCAAGCTACCCACGCCTCGGTCGATTAATGGATGGGTGACCATTCTGACCGATGATGATGATGATGAAGCTATGTTAATAATTTTATTAATCTAATGAAAAAAAAAACACGTGATAACATCAAACAATTTATTTTCTAGGTCGATTTACTTATCTTCGCCTCACCCCACTCCGGTCACAGCTGCGTTAATGTATAGAATACCTCTGGGGGATGAATGTAATGAAATGTTCATAGGGTCGGTTCACCCTTCGCTCTGACCCTGTCTTAAAACGCTGTCACGTTGCCACTTGTTGCGAAATGTTGGAGAACACAGATAATAAAATGTTGGGATGTAATATTCTTTGCGTGGAGGTGTTTTACTTTTTCTTTAATATTCAATAAAAAAAGGATGTATTGATGTGATTTAAAGATGTCTTGCAAGCCGTATATTTCAGAATTCAAATACATATTTGCATTACTTTGATAGTAAAAGTATCTGAATTGACTTTTAAAATTATTAACGTAACTTTTTTTTCGTAAAACGTTAGCACCCAGAAATATTATTACCATAGACAACATCACAGCACACAGATAAAGTGCAATTCGTTGTAAAACAAGAATTTTCAATTACAACAATTAAGTTAACCTTATAGTATATTTTAGAGTTTAAGACTTATCCCCCCCCCCCTTAAACCTTAAAAAGCTATAATATAACCCATATGTGTAATAGAAATTGCGTGAGGCAATAATATATTAATAGAAAATATTACACAACGAGTGTATTGAACCAATGCATTTAAATATAGTACAAGTTTATTAATATCAGACAATCTGTTTCTTGTCGATATTGTTATGAAAAACAGATTATAAATTTACAAACGGCACGTGCCTTGGTTTTGTAAATATTATATGTTATACAATTAAGTTTGTAAGGAAATATTACAAACACAATGCACTTACAACTTGCAAGATGACGTTGTCTTTTTTTTTTTGGAGGAGAATGCGTTTATGCACTATAACCGCAGGCTAGCTAGACCTGCGGCCGTGTGTGGGACTCGAGACTTAAGCGTCCACTACCCACTAAACTCTCCCGGTTTCCCCTTCACACCCGATTGGGACGAGCCGGTGCCAGCCTTGTGGCTATTGACCAGCCCATCTCCGGGTACCCCGACTTGAGAGGCCTCAAGTTGGGGAGGCGCTTAGAAAGATTTTTCATTTGACTCTAATTTAGGCAGGGCTTTGACAGATCAAAAAGAATTATTCTTGAATTACCGACCCAAAGTGAATCTAAAATATTCCGAATCCGGTGGTAGAGTCACTATATTTTTTGTTTTTGACGATTCATAAGTGCATCTTTGAAGCCTATTTGAATAAAGCATAATTTGGTTATTTTTTTTTGACTAGCTGACCTGGTGAACTTCGTATCACTACGTATAAGAGGTAAGAACAGTTTGTACTTATAAGAAAATAAAATTGTCTTTTTTAGTATTTTCTTTGCAATTTTTTCATTATCTCATCGCTTAAACCTTTCCTGGACTTCCACGAATATTTCAAGACTAAAATTAGTCCAATCGGTTCAGCCGTTCTCGAGTTTTAGCAAGACTAAATAACAGCAATTAATTTTTATTTATAAAGAAGATCGATATTTTACTAAAAGTGCGATGCATAAAACCCCCCAGTAATCTTATTAGAAACCTATTCAAATATAATTCGATTCGAGATAATCCCAAGCCGTGTCGAGACATCTGGCGGGCGAATTGAAAACCCGAGGGACCTCTGCCCCAATCTTGTGCCCCATTTTATGGCAATGACCTTCTGACTCACTTATTTATTTATTTAAAGACATTTGTTACAGAAAAGTGTATGTTACATGAAAGTAAGTAAAGAAGGTTTTTTTAACTCTCACCTAAATAATGGCGAAATTTAAAAAAAATGTCGAAAATTTGTGGTTTCAAGATTCGTAATTTTTTAAAAAGAAAAGAGGTATTATGGATGTAACATACCTACATGAAATACTGCGTAAAATTCACATTTTGCTACGTATTTTGATCACGATAGTTTAGAGCAGAGCAGACTAAAGTGTTTATAAACCCAGATCGAAAACTCTTACAATAAAAAAAATCAAATGTCAAAGGTATTTTTAATCCGTATCTATGCAACTAATTTCCCGCTAAAGCACGGACCAATCGCGTGTCTGGAGTCACTCGGTCGTGGACCTCCACGTTCGGAAACCATGACCGACACGCTATTAGGGATGCCGGAGGTAATTTTTTTTGAATTTAAAAGAGGAAAGAATACGGAACTTCCTTTTCCTGCACTTTTTTTTAATTTGTTTCGTCCTGATCTATGAAATGCGTTCCATAGATAATGCGATTATAAATCGCACAATCTTTATACACATCTTATGAAGCGATAGTAAAAACCTACACCTGAGTAAATGTAATCAAGAATTATACATATTGATTCGATCAAGCTTTAAAACCGTAGGCTATGCGTTCAGATTTCATTGACTCTTTTACCAAAGTAACTTATTACCTAAAATATACTCACCGGCAATGAAACTTGGCAACTGGGCTTTTTTCATACAAACATGGTCACTTGAGCGTCTCATAGACAGAAAACTATTTGCAGCTGTGCAATGATTATTACGTCAATGGAGAGGCCAAACGCCCAATTTTTGAATCACAGTTTCAAAATTTGCCAAAAACCTCTTACTATGTATGGAGCATCGAGTTCGGTTTATTGTTTTTCCTTTTTGAGAATATTGAGCGGTTTTCGGAAATTTTTGAAACTGTGATTCAAAAATTGGGCGTTTGGCCTCTCCATTGACGTAATAATCATTGCACAGCTGCAAATAGTTTTCTATATGAGACGCCAAAGTGACCATGTTTGTATGAAAAAAGCCCAGTTGCCAAGTTTCATTGCCGGTGAGTGTATTTCTGACAGCCCTGTTAAACTCACTTAAAAGAAAACTATTGCGTTCATAAGTAAATCAGTCATGGAAAGTTTTTGTTGCGATCCAATTTATTGAGCCAGAATCGCATGGATACAGCCATTACTATTTCAAATTGGAACAATTGTTACCCTTTTAAAGCTGGTTTAGACAAGATAGAATTTCACAGATAAAAAAAAATTAAAATGGCGTCTCGAACGTCGGGAAAATGTTAAAAATATTTTGGGAATCTAAGAAAATCGTAAAATATCAGATTAATCATCGAGAATTTATTTAAAATATTTAATAAAAGCTACATAAAGTACATGATTTTGTATCACTAATTACTTATTTTTACAATATTATGTTTCGTAACATAAATTCTTTAAAACTTTGTAAATGGTAGTTTAATTAACTTAACATGGATGAAATATTTTTCACAAAAGATAAATAAACATTACATTATCATACACGTAGGATATTCATCCGCATTGTTTGAAAGATAAAAATATTTTATTTCCGCATAATAAAATAACCAACTGTACTAAATAGATAAAATTCATAATAGGCTATTTGACTGTGTTTAAAATATGGAACAATTTGTTGTCATCCTAATAAAATGTAATGTAAAAAGCATATTTTATTGGATGTTCTGAAAAAATAAGGTCATTTACTGTATAAAAAACATAACTGAAATTTAAATTTTTTTGTGGTTTAATCACGTGATTGAAAACGCTCTGTGATTGGTTGCAACTTTGATGACGTCACAAAAAATGTAAACATTAGTTCAGTGCATGCTTTCTGTTTTTCTTTATATTGATCGTGCGATCTACGTGTTATTTACGTTATTTCCCAACCGTCCTAGTTATTACAGTATTGTTTATTTAAAGTTCTGTGCATAAAATGGAGAGACATTTTGTGCGAGCTGACAGCATTTTTTAGGTTATGTTAACTCCTACATTTCTTTGGTGTCACGCACTGTTTTCACGTAACCTAAACTAACGTAACCTAAACTAACGCAACAATACAAATATTACTTACGTTAAAATGATCTTCACACATATAAACACTTGAATTAGGTCCAATGCTTTCAGGGTTTCGACGAGCTACACTCAACCACTTTTTTCGTCTCTCAGGATCTATAGGAACTGGTACAAATAGTTTTTCCGGAGTCTTTATCGATGTACTTGTACATTTGGGTACAACACACCACTTATAAACCATTATTTATGCAATAAATTTCAAAACTATTTCACAGTTTGTTGTTGAGTTTGTTGTTTGTCTATTTGTGACGTCATCTGTCAAAAATTGCGTTTTGGCGGGTAATTTTTTAATTCAAACTTTAACACTGATTTTCTCCGTATATACGACAGATCTCCAGGAAATATTAAAACGGTTTGCATTTTATGCAATAATAAATAATATAAAACTATTTTCCAGCAGTAGTCAAATAGCTTATTGTCCTTTAAAATTGATATAAGATTGTCATGATCAGCCTATAAATAAACGTTTCCACTGGTGGTACACAGGCACTGAACTCCATTATAATACGGTGGAGATCAGTGTACACAGGCCTTTTCTGAATTGTGAGATAGTTTGGGCCATACTCCACCACGCGGGCCCAGTGCGTGTTGGTGGAGGGGTGCGTAAGGCAAGTGACCAACCTTAATCAGATGTTATCAAGCCGTCAAATGAGCTCTGACTAGGCTTGACGACTAATATCTACATTATAGTAAATATCAGCCAGAACCAACAGCTTAACGTGCCTTCCGAAGCACGGAGTCGCTCAGAATAAAATGTCACTAAAATTAATGTCTACAAAATTTAAAATGAGGTTAAATGGAGAAAATAATTTTAGTCCAAATTAAATTAAATTAATGTTATTTACTTTAATTACAGACAGTACATTAAATCCTTTTGTTAGTCACAAAGGCATCGAGTTTGTGTCCGTTTCTGATTTAGTTATATTTAGTCTGTCTTTGTATAAAAGGAAGAAGACAATCCCTGTCTGCCGTCTCTTTCTTTGTCTTGTCAACATCTTTTGTTATTTGATTTTGTATTTGATTCATTTGCTAAAATGGTTACGCCCGCGCCCGCTTGTTTTCCTGTGTACCCTAAGCTGTTCCGTGGTACAGTGGAAAATAAATTTTAACCGCTGTACCCTTTGCCGTAAAACTCCACCAACTCAAATTGTACACGAGACCAGGAGGACTAGCTTTTCTTGATATGTGAAATAAAGATCACAAAATACATGTGTGCAAATTATGGAAAACTGATGAATGTCGGGAAAACAAAATGAATGTCGGGGAAACAACTGCACACAATCTTTTGCTAAACTTCCCAAAAATTAAGACCTTTTTTCGAATCTCAAATGATATTTTCATGTTTAATTATATGTTTTTCTCAGTAAAAAATGTTTGAACTGTGATCAATGTGACTCCTTTGAACTCAAAACTTTTCACACACACTTTTCCAACTAAAAAAATACTCTTTACTCCGCCAGTGAATGCAATTCCTTACAATGTTATACACAATCTTTACAATTCATAAGGCTAACACTCTCGCTGGTTTCGACCTTAATCCCATGCATATAAGGGTAAAAATCGATTAACTGCGCGTACGCATAAGGCGTGACGATCTAAAAAATCACGGCGCGTGACAGAACACGCGTCACGCACCTGTGGAGTACGAGGGAGATAACGAGTGTGCGAGAGAGAGGGGGAATGTGATTGCTCGATTTTACTGAAGAAAGCAATTGTCTTTTTGTCTATGGTAGGAAGGGCTTTGTTTCTCGTTTACGCTCGTATACTAGAAGTAATGCATGATTAGGACAGAATAAAGTCATGCTTAGATGCTTAGGTCCACAGTTCTAACTTTTTAATGTCAGTCATTTTGAAAACATTGTAAATAAACTTAGCTTTTCATAATTGTGACGATAACTTGATTTTTATAATGGAAGAAGACAGCTCTGGTACAGTGTTTGATACGTATATTTTTTTATACAATTTAGTTGGCATAAAGGCACGCAGCCCACCTGATGGCAAGTGGCCACTGCGGCCTATTCCATTGAGGGACACTTCACCAGATAGCGTCGCTCAATGTGCTGCCAGACTGTTGGCTCCTCTGATGTTCGAGCCTCTGATTTCAAGTGTACTGGCTCCCACATATGTTTATAAAATAGGTGAACGCGCAGTTTTATTTAAATATCTTAGGTAGTTCATCGTCACATGTGGTTATGTTTGTTTAAATCTAAAGAAAATTAGAAAACATTTTCCCCCAGTAAGGTATAAATAACAAAAAGCCCATTAACCGCAACTCCCAAGTTGGCCAACCCCAAAGAGGACTTAAAAATAAAGATTGTCTATACGCGGGGGAGGACCATAGACTAATCCGGCCAGCTGTCGCACATGGCGTGGCCCACGGGGATTTGGCCAAGGGGCCGTGTTTATGGTTTTAGAATTTATTTATTTATAAACTAGCTGTGCGCGTGGCTTCGATCGCGTTTTAATTAGCTAACTTACTAATGAAGAGAAGAGTCAAAATCTATACAAATAGAAAGAGTCGGATTTGTTTGTTTGTATTGAATAGGCTCCGAAACTACTGAACCGATTTGAATAATTCTTTCACTGTTGGAAAGCTACACTATCCCAAGTGACATAGGGTACTTTTGATCCCAGAAATGTGGGGGGAAGGGGGGAT
Organism: Mecyna flavalis; assembly: GCA_949319885.1. NCBI lineage: Eukaryota > Metazoa > Arthropoda > Insecta > Lepidoptera > Crambidae > Mecyna > Mecyna flavalis. The sequence goes on from OX439422.1 coordinate 1,904,504, forward strand.
ATTTGAAAAATTAAATTACGCGCGGGTGAAACCACGGCGGGAGGCTAGTATTAAAGAAAAAGAGTAAGTATACAAGTTAATAGTCTCATCTCGAAGCTATCGACAAAAACGTTAAAACATTACAAGAAGATTGGACGGATGCCACACCGCCCTGTATCCGGCGGGAAAAGTGAAAATGGCGGATTTACAAACAACTTTTTAACGGGAAGTGTTCTTGTCTTTGCTTATGCATGCCGGACCATAGAGAAAAAATTGTAATTGGTCGTTGGTTTGGCGATTTAAATAGACTTAGTAATAAAAATATGTATAATAAACTGAAAAAGAAATTTATAATTACATAATTATTATGTACAAAAAACCAGTATACTGATCCGCCACTTTGTTTTTTTTTTTCAAAACTCGTCTCGAACTCACGTTCACTTAAAATTCTTTCAAAAATGGATGCTTAGTATCAATACAAACATAAAATGTTATATGACGAAAACCCGTAAAGTGTCACATTTCACGAGAACGCTGATTTGAAAACGTCAATATGGCGGGACTAGTAGGTAAGCCAGCCTTGATAAAAAAATCTTCATACCCCTTTAAGTTAAAATATGTCAACAATTTGCAACTGGAATATGAATAATCGTATATTTTTGGAATATTCCATAAAACCAGAACGCATTAAGCATTGTTTGGCGGTAAAACAAACAAACAAAATACGTGTCAAACAAACTTTTGACGAGCCGTTTGGTGTAATGGTCGATAAATCGGCTATAACACCACAGGTCGCGGGTTCGATCCCCGCACGGTTCAAACATTTGTGTGCATGAACATGTCTGTTTGTATCGGTTTGGGTGTTTCTATGTATAATATGTATGTATTTACAAAAAAAAAGTATATATGTAATGTTTATACGTTGCCTGACACCCATAGCACAAGCTAATGCTTAGTTTGGGGCTAGATGGCGCTGTGTGAACAATGTCTAGAGATATTTATTAAAAAAACTGTGTTGAAACTATCGTCAGAGATAAAATCTTTCGCCGTTATTATTAAACCTCACTTGGAGGCTTTCGTTCTAAAATAAACCAATTGACCTGGTTTTTCTAAGCAATTAATTCAGCAAAGAAAGTCTTTTTATAGCACGTGCACCGGTCGTTTTTCACATGAAATTTTGCTCTATATTGTAAAACCAGCGGCCGCCCGCGGTTTCACCCGCGTGGTTCCCGTTCCCGTGAGAATTGATCAAAATCCTTTCTTAGCGGATGCCTACGTCATAACATCTACCTGCATGCCAAATTTCAGCCCGATCCGTCCAGTGGTTTGGGCTGTGCGTTGATAGATATCTATGTCAGTCAGTCAGTCAGTCACCGTTGAGTTTATGGTGTGTATCATTTTTAATCTAAGATAACACACTGAGCATACCTACAATATTCATTTATATTTTTTGCAAATTTAAAGATTATGGGTAGGATTTTTGATAGTAAGCATAAGATCATTAATTTACTAAAATAAAAAATAAGAATAAAGCAAATAATTGTTGCCATTCGGTACAATTTAAAGCCTTTTAAAAATGTTGATGTTTTAGAAGAAAGCGTGTTCTTGTCTTTTCTATAAATAGATAAAATATAAAGAGTTGTATGTGTATAGTAGACATAATATAATATTAATATTAATTCCATGGTATAGTATAACCGTCTTTGTCTCACACAGACAAAGAAAAACAACGAAAATTATGACAAATTCAGTGCGTCAAACGTCAAAAAGAATAACCATCCTCTTTTCTCTAAGCCTCATTGTTGCATTTCCCGCGCTCCGATCCCTACATAACCTGTGGTCGTGACGCGGTCATTAGGGAAAATGACGTAAGTACAATTTAGACGAAATTTATTAATCAGCCGACATCGAGAGTTCAAAGCGGGCTTAAACCGTGGGAACAGACCGTATGCGTGTTAAAGCAACACTGTTTTTAAAATAACCACATAATTTAACTCAACTCGGCCCTTACGCCCTTGAAGTTAGAGATCAAAATCCCGAAACGCTAGCAAGAAATTCATTACGTTTATGCATTAACTTAATCTGTTCTTTAAAGTATTAAAATAAAGTTTAGAATCCAACATTAATGGCGACAATTATTAATCTTACCGTAAATGTATTTTATAGTTTCGAGTTAAGACACTCGGAAATAAAAGTGACTTACTATGATAGACTATAAAATATGTCAAAAGAGAAGAGATTTATTACAATAAATAAAATATTGTTCAGATTGAGGCAGATAACATTACAGAAATCGTAAAGAAAAGATATTCATTTCTCGTAAAAAGTCTCAGCTAGATGTCTTAAGCCCAGAGCCATTTGGTGTAATAGCCGTCTTCTCGACCATTACACCAAATGGCTCGTCTAAAAAAATCTACAATCTCAAATATTTTTGAACAAAATCTGATGCAAAAACTCACACACCATTAAATATCTTTTTAATTAATTAATGTTAAATCTAAATTTAAAACATAAACAATATTAACCGTTACGTCCTTTCAAAGTAGACGCAGGAATTACGAAAAAAAAAGCGTATTTCATTCACTAGACAAGGACAAAGCATTCAAAAACACCGCTTAATTTTCAACCTTATTGCTAATGGATAAAGTCCACAATTTTTACAACATATCAAGCTAGATTCTCACGCTGTTGAATCATTAATGTTGTATCAGAGCAGGTTTTGTTTGATGTAATTGTAACCTAGTGTCTTGAATCCTTTTAAGATCGTTAACAAGAACAACTGGATCTCAATTGATACTTTTAAGGGTTCTGCGCTATAAAAACATTATTGTGAAAATAAGCATATAAGCAATTCCATAGGCTGTATAATGAATAATGATGGAAACTGTATAGTAGAAGATCCGAACTAAGGTCGATCTTCACCGAGTTGATAATAGAATGAAACTTATTTTATCATGAATTTAGCATATTAGAAAACATATTAAAAATGGGTTGCCTAAAAAAATCCTGGACCGACCAATTTTTCTTTTTTTTTTAATGATTTTAAAAAAAAATTTGCAATAACAAGATAATAAGAAAATTATGTCCTAACTTAACGTACAAAACGTATAGAATGTGCAGCCGTTGGGTTTTCTATTATTTACGTGGGGGGACTACTGGGTTGTCAGGTATAAACACGTATGTGTCGATACCAGGTTAATTTCACCTAATTGGATAATAGATTTTTTTTAATATCATCATAAGCGCTGTTTTATTATGAAAACGTTGAGATATGGTTGTCTGCAAAAAATTGGGATTTTGTTAAAAAAAAATTTTTAAAATACAATTAAACATACTCGGTCCAGGATTTTTTTAGGCAACCCATTTTTAATATGTTTTCTAATATGCTAAATTCATAATAAAATAAGTTTCATTCTATTATCAAATCGGTGAAGATCGACCTTAGTTCGGATCTTAGACTAGTATTTACCTTTTTGTTTTAATAATACACGTAACACAATACAACCAATTTTGATTCATTGATTAATACTTTTTTTTGTATATTCCTAGTTGCATATCCTTATTATATCTATCCTGATCTCCTTCCAAAAAAAAAACGGAATTAAAATCTAATTCCGTTTCCTTGCTTTTAACTTGACACTGGCTAAATGCACAAGCCGTGCAAAGCCAAAAATTAAAAACAAAATTGTCAAATTCAAATTGACAGTTGGTATTTTTTTTTTAATTTTAAAGCTCTGGCGCGGTTTGTTAAGTAGCCTGTATACAATTTGGGATTGGGAAAACGGATATATTTAACTAGAAGGACAAGTAAGTAATTTTGAAGAAGGGATGATCAATCAAAGATGACAACCATCCTAATCAAGTTTCTGAAACAAAATGTATTTTCTACTTATTTTCTTTTTACAGTGTATTTCCCCACAGATCCCGGAGTCTGCACAGCTAGATCTACACTTAAAATAACGGTCCCACATCCCGTTTCCCACGTTGTAATTGTTGCTTTTATTCTTTTGTACGCGCCACATCGCCGGCCATATTTCTTTTTACGCGCGCTACCGTTTATTTTTTAATTTTTCTTGCAATCAATGAAGCTCGCTTACAGCCTAGTAAGAGACTGCATATTAGTCTACATTTTTTTGTTTATTTACTGAATTGATCGGTTTAACGTGAGCAGTTTAACAATCTTGCACTTGGTGCGCTTGTCCATGTCATCAACACAGGATGTGCTGTTATTTTTTTAATTTGCGGCCGTGGGAATTCATTTATTGAGCCCTTTCGCTAAATAATAATGGCGAGCGCTTTGTCCTCTACCTATCTATAATAGGTTAAACTTGCACCATGGTCCATGATGCAGTATTTAGCCAAACCTGATCATTAAAGCAACCGTTGGATTGTCAGATAGTCTTTTCATTGGAACTAAACCAAATTCATGATTATTACACAGCCATTTTAACTTAACAGTATAGGTGTTTTTTTTTCTTGAGCTTGCTTGTGTTGTTCTCTACTCGCATAAAATCTATACTCTGTACTAATATTATAAAGAGGAAAGATTTTTGATTGTTTATATTGAATAGGCTCCGAAACTACTGAACCGATTTGGAAAATTCTTTCACTGTTGAAAAGCTACACTATCCCCGGGTGACATAGGGTACTTTTAAGCCCGGAAATGTGGGAGGAAGGGGGAGATAATTGACAAAAGAAATCGCGGGCGGAAGGCTAGTAGTAGATAAATCTAATAAGTTTGCATCGAGTAAAAATACTCTCCTTTTCACTGTAATGCCTAATTGTGAGTGGTTGACCAAAAAGGGACCTGGAGGGATTAGAAACCGAATTTATTTATTTTGAATCTGTGGTTTTTTAGCTTTGTTTTGGTCTAACCAGAATATTTTTAGGCGCCGTAGTTTTTTTTATGAATTTTTTTGTGAGCCGAGGTACGAGTCGAAACTTGAAAACTTTAAACGCGATTGACTCGAAATCAATTATTTTCCCTTGAGGTCCCTTTTTGGTCAACCACTCACATTTATTAAGACCTTTTTTATGGTAGTGTTAAACTTTTTCCTAATAAAAGCTCCGATGCGAATGTCGTGAGAACATCAAGCAAGAACTCTAAACCTTTCATCTATAACTTTTGGTATAGGTGTGTAATTAAAATCCCATCTTTGGCTTTATTTATTTTTAATCGCTAGACCTATTCAATCGAAAATAATCTTTAGCAACATTAAGATAAGATTCAAAGTCAAACGTTTTCTTTATGGTACAGAACTACAGACTCGAGTACTTATAATATGAAGTTGATGACCCACAATTGTTATTTTAGTCAGTAGGATGTGGTTTACAAGAAAGGATGTGTAATGGAAGCTGGGAGATTTTTTATAAGAATCAATAAAAAGGTACAAGCCCTAAGCTTTTATTACAAATTGTGGTTCAATATGTATATTGATTGTAACTTTGTTTGCTTATCTGTATAGATAAAAATGAATTACTGTTCGTTAGTCTCGCTAAAACTTGAGAACGGCTGAACCGATTTGACTAATTTTAGTCTTGAAATATTCGTTGAAGTCCAGGAAAGGTTTAAACGATGAAAAAATATGGAAAAATTGCGAGGAAAATACTAAAAACTACAATTTTATTTTCCCATACAAACTTTACCTGTCGAACGAAGTGATACGAAGTTCACCGGGTCCTAGCTAGTAAGTTTATAAAAAAACTTTTTCAATATGATATAATATGAACCTTCATCTTTTTAGAAAATCATTATTATCAATAATCTTGAACCCAACAAGTCTAACAAGAAATTATCGATAAAAAAAACTCGATTTGATTTCAAAATCGATAACTCCAAGATCACAAGTACCAGGCGATCATAACAAGCGTGGAGATAAAAGAAAACATCTTCGAGTACCGTTGCTATCGTAACGCACATTTCGACACTTTCCGTCTCTTTCGCTCCTATGTCGCAATCGGCCCGTATTCCGTCCTTGTCACGCACTCGTCCATTCTCACGGTGAGCGTGGGAACTTCACCTTTCCGATACCGATGTATCGATTTGTCATTCGATACTAAGATAGTTCTAAGGGATCGATACTCTGGATACTTTATTTGTAAACATGTAAACAAGAAATACTGTGAAAGAGTAGTTATGATTTCATTCATGGCTGTTGCCACTCGATTTCATAACACGTTCGAATACCCGTCTTCTATTTTCGAACGAATAATGAAATGTCAAAGTTCCCGCCTTGTTGTTTTTTTTATGGTAAAACTTTAGGGACGCGTTATCTTAAAACTTGATGCCAAATAATAAAAAAGACATACAAACTTCGACAAAAAAAAGGAGCAAAGTTAAATAATATTAACACATAATGACAGAGTTTATCAAAATTAACATAAATTCTTAAATAAATAATGTCCTTTAAAATTTTAACAGTTGACTCTTAAACTTTGACATTAACAATGACAGCTGTAAACAAAATTACGCAATGTTCAAAATATAATTCATCATTGGTTAAGAAGCAGCAATACCTGACCGTGATCTCGAGAACCTAGGTTCAAAACCAGGGTTGGGCACAAAAGTTGCTTCAGTTTTTTTTTATACCACATCAGTTGACAGACGGACACGCTGCCCACCTGATGGTAAGCGGTCACTGCGGCCTTTTCCATTGCGGGACACTTCACCAGAAAGCGTCGCTCAATGTGCTGCCAGACTGTAGGCTCATCTGATCTTCGAGCCTTTCATTTCAAGTGTACTGGCTCCCACACGGAACAGAGCTGTTATGGCGGCAGATTTGACCTGTGGAGGTGGTACCTAGCCAGTCGGACTCTGAAGAAGCCTTACCACTAACCAGACCCAAGGCGGTAATTGAACCCACGACCTCCGGAATTTTATACCCGAGCGGCTTAGCCACTGACGGAGGCGGTTAAGATTTTTAGCGATCACCAACTTAGATTAAAACAAAAATGGTTTTTGTTTTAATAATAAATTTTGTTTTAATCTAAGCTCACCAATCCTTTTTTGGCAAGCGTGGTGATTTAGCCAGTATTATATTTATACCTAATAGGTTAGTACTTTACAAAATTATAATTTAAGCCTAACTCAAGCTCTCTTAGCCCTAAAGTTCGATCTAGATTAAGTTCTTGTTTTAATTGGATGTAAACGCAGACTATGGTGATGTCTCTCGGGTATTTGAAAGAGAATGTGCCATTTAACTATGTAAACGATCCTTTTACGTTCCTAACTGAGTGTGTATAGCCTGACCAAGAAGACCATTAAAATGAAAAACCTCGCCATATTGCGGAAAAATTTTGGAACTAATTTCTTCAAATGGCAACAATCAAATAAAAAAACATGATGTCATTCATTATTGCTGTCTGTCAAAGTGTAATGTCAATTGCCAACCGTGCCTTGTTATTTCTTGGATATTGTGGGTTATTTGTAAGTATAACCATAGCAACCAAGTGTTGCTATAACCATAACTAATGTGGCATCTCCAGAGCAGGTTTTTTATTTTCTTAGTCAGGCTTCAAGCCTTTTTAAATCTAATTTCAAAAACAACTGGCGTTCTTTACAGACCAAAGCATTTATAAGTCAACGAATGCGAACTTTTCAACACACAATATTGGTCATGAATAAGCAAAAAAAAAAACATTTGGTTATAAAGGTACAAACTCAAAAATAGATCCCAACCCGCGAATCAGGAAGTGACAGACATACGACAGGTGAAATTGTTTAATTATTTATTCCAATAGCAATAATATCCCGGAAGGCGACCATCTTGCAAATTTAACAATACAATTGCCGATTCCAAACTCGTATTGACTGGTCAACTTAGTCAGCGTCATAGTTCATTTAAAATTCAGCCTTATACATTAATCAGTAAAGTTTAAATAACATAGTATTGTGAGCAACATGTGGCTATAGTAATTGTCAAAGTGCTTTCCCACGAAAATTTTCGAGGAACTAAACAATTTTTTGGGTTCTTCAAAGGGTAAAACTTAAGCATCTGGTATGCAGATGCGTTTTGCAACAATGACTCTATAAAACACCTTTTTGTTTAGGATTATGATTTTATGAAAAAAGTATGTACTTTTTTCAAAGAAATGAAATGGTTCTCACACGGATTTTTTAAAATTCGAAGTTAGGCAGTGTTTGGCGCAGGTGAAAAGGAAGTTCGGAATTTGAAAATCGGATGGGATGGCAAAACCTTCCAAGTACAGCTTTCAATATTTTTTACACTTGTTTGTGTAAAAAAATATACTGCCAAATAAACATTTTAAGTCCTTATTACTTTATCACAAATTTTGCCGACGTGGTGGAATTTTTTCTTAATAATTTATTATAACTACGTATTTTTATTGTTTATTTTTTAATTCCAGTAATGATTTTACAGATTATTTTAAATTAACTTGTGACCGCAATTATTTTTCATCGCTGTGCCTACGTTGAGTGTGTATAACAGTTAATATATATATATAATTTGTCTGTCTGTCCCAAAATGCGACATCTCGGTACCATTGCACAGGCATCACGTACAGATACTACAGATCTCGAGATCATTACATCGGCTGCGCTCGTGAGTTGAATAAATCCGATTAGCCGTCGGCTTCACTCCACGCTTTTTTTGTTCTGTAACACTTTCGGTGGCCATCTTAGTTTTGGTGACGCGGACAGTACGTGTCGGAAAAGCTTATATGGCGTTGGTCGTAAAAAAGCGAATTAGCTTGTCAGAATCGTTGCTTTTGTCACATTTTACGTTAGTATTGACCTTGTCTTGTTTCCTTCATGTTACAAAAAAGTGATGTAAAAGTAATTATCCTAAACAAAACTAAAAAAATCGAATTAAGTTTTCCATCGTTACTTTTTGACGCAAAAGTCATCCAGGACGTTTTTCGGAATTTCGGCCGAAAGACGTCCACTGCTGGACTTAGGCTTTCCCAAATTATCTTCAAATCTATCGGTGCTGTTCCTCCCGCATTTATTATTGCCATAAAGATGCTGCCACCAATCAAAATGAAGTCGTTAAAATGATAGCCTGTAGCCAATATTACAAGTCAACGCTTTTTAAATACTGGTAAAGACTTTTATAGCATTGTAACAAATTTCTTTAACATCTTTTAATATAGCATTGTAACAAATTTCTTTAACATCTTTTAATGTTGTAGACGGCAGACACGGAAAATAGGAAAAGATTATGTGTTATTGTATAGTTTGAACGGTTTTCTAGCATAAGATTATGTATAAGTATAGACGGCAGAAACCTATGGTTTACTATACGATATTGTACAGATTTCATATAGAATAAGAAAATATGTATGTATGTGTAAGTGTAAATAGTATTCGAGTATTTTGTACAGTTTCCTAGTATAAGATTTATGTAAGATTTGTAGAATAAGTTTTGTACTAGATAATACCATGTAAATACCACGTGCGCATTTAGAAAGAGATAGCGCTAGAAAGAGACAGCACTATACAATGTTGAGGCGCGCTGTGGAATGTAGCTCCTTCGGCGGGTCGCTAGTTGCGACACGCTCAGGTAGAATAAGGATAGGGGCATTTGTGGGAATAAATGAGTTGATCACTTGACTACCTAGAACGCGTTTTACTCCTACCTCGGACAAACCCTGCAACCCTGCACCTGAATCCGCTACATTGTGGTCCTTCGAGCCGGATCTATTGGGGTCCGAATTCTACATCGGGATTCTTCGAATTCGGATACATTGAAGATGTCCGTGTCTACAAGGAGCAAGACGAAGTCAAGTCAGGAAGAGACTCGACGTCAGCGGGAACCTACGCCCGGATCAACTGCGAGCCTGTCGCACCTAGCGACGGACTCGGGCGTCGCTGCGTCGAACCTCCACGTCCAGTCGCCGTCGGCATCAAACCAACGGGGATTATTCGACGAGGACGTGCCTGAAATCCCGCTAGTTGGGGGACGTCTGCACGACTACAACGCGCATTCTGTGGGTCGCTCTCACCGAAGAGAGAGCTCGCCCACCCGTACAATTTTGCGCGCTCCCGCACACGCCGCCCCCGGCGCCAGCAACGCCGCCGCCGTCGCCGACGCCGCCGCGACCACCGACGCCGCCACCGCTTCCGCTGTCGCCGCTGCCGCCTCGTCTGTTGCCTGCAGCGTGACGTCACGAACAAGTCAAGCGCAACGGGAAGCCGCGCGCCGTCGCATCGAATACGAAGCGGAACTGGAGCTGTTCAAGTCCCAACAACGCCTGGCTGAGATGAAGAAAGCTATGCGACTGGCCGAACTGGAAGCTGAAGACGAAACATTAGAAGAACCGCAGCCAGTTCATCACGAAGTACGAAGAGAGATAGTCGGCGAATGGGTATCCAAATCCCCGTTCGTGCCGACTGAGACGCCGCATCGAACAGAGAGGGAACGCGAGTACCAAGCTGTGAAGAATACATCGATGGACGGGCGTCGCGACACGTCAAAGGAGCGTGGGCAGCGGAACAAAGGAGTGGAAGAAATAGCCGCCGCGCTACAGAACATGGCGAAGCCGCGCATCACTCCGCGCGCCTTCTACGAACTGCCCAACTTCACTGGAAATCCTGCAGACTGGCTTTTCTTCAAAAGAAGATACGAAGATTCTTCAGCAGCCTTCGACTTCAAGCCGTCAGAAAACTTGGCGAGGATCCAGATGGCAATACACGGAAGCGCGAAGGATTTAGTGGAAGATCTACTGCGAACAAGCACCGATCCCGACGAGTTGATACGAGTACTGGATCGCACGTATGGCAATCCGCGCACACTACTACGCTGTGCGATGGCGAAGATAAGAAGCCTACCCAACATCACCGACAACGACAGCGACACGCTACGCAACTTCAGTGCAGCAGTCAGATCCTGCGTGTCTACACTGAAGAACATCAAGGCAGACGGGTACCTGAATAACCCAGATCTAGTGCAAGAGCTGTTGGACAAGTTAACACCGTCTCAGCGCATCAAGTACGGCGAGTTTGCCGAGCGTGTATCAGCAGAGACAAACGTCGATCTGCGTGTGTCGCCGACGCTGCCAGTATTGGTGGACTTCCTGGAAAAGCTCGCCGATACAGCCGCCTTCTCGCTGACTGCAGAAGCGAGCAGAGCCCGAGCTGCGAGGCAACCCCCGCTCGCACGAAGACAACCGCAACAGCCAGCGCGACCGTCAAGAATAGTGCACAAAGTGATGAAAGTGGTGGAAGCAGTACCCAAGACGAACTGCGACTTTTGTCAAGGCGAGCACCAGTTAACAAGTTGCGAGAAGTTTCGCAAGTTAGAAACAGACAAGCGATGGGACTTCGTGAAGGAAAACAAGTTATGTTTCAAGTGCATCGTCAAGAAACATCATCGATCATCCTGTCGTGCGAAGAAGTGCTCCAAGTGCAACTACAATCACCACACACTTCTTCATGTGGTGAAACATCATGAAGAAACAAGTGAAGACCCGCCGCAAGCAGAACTAGTCACCAACCTGGGTGGTCGTCACATGAAGTCACTACTGAAGGTAGTACCGGTCAGCATCAAGACGGGAGACACAGAGCGCCGCACATACGCGCTACTGGACGACGGCGCTACAGTATCACTCATCGATAACTCACTGGCAGCCAACCTGGTGGGACCGACAACGCCGCTGCACATCATCAGCGCGGGCGGTCACTCAGTCTTCGACCAGAAATCCAGAACCGTCGAAGTCACATTGAAAGGGCCGAATCGGAAAAGTCACACTTTGAAGATGAGGACCATCAAGAACATCAAGCTACCACCGCAGTCAGTGCCAAAGGAAGTACTACAACAGTGCCGACACTTGAGAGACCTGCACTTCAAGCCAATGGACAACGCGACGCCTCTCCTATTGATCGGGCAAGATAACTGGGAGCTGATCGTCGGAGGTGACATCAAAAAGGGAAGATCTGGTCAGCCAGTAGCCTCCCTCACCCAATTGGGATGGGTACTGCACGGCCCCATTCAGAAGATGAAGAACGACATCGAAGCAGTGAATCACATCGCAGAATTGAACGAACTGGTCAAACAACAGTTCGAGTTGGACGCGATTGGTATCACAGAAACCAAACGCGACAATTATGAAGACTCCAGAGCGACGTCGATCCTCGAGAATACAGCGAAGCTCACGGAAAAGGGCTGGGAAGTTGGACTGCTGTGGAAGAAAGACAACGTGGAGTTGCCAGAGAATTATGAAGACGCCAACAAGAGACTACGAGGCATTGAAAAGAAGATGGATCGTGACCCGTCGTTCGCCGCCGCCTACTGCGCGCAGATGGATCGACTGCTGGATCGAGGCTACGCCAAGAAAATTGAAGGAGCGGTACACTCATCAGTCACCTGGTACCTGCCTCACTTCGGCGTGACCAACGTGAACAAGCCAGGAAAGTTGAGATTGGTCTTCGACGCCGCCGCTACGTACAAGGGCACATCGCTGAACGACCACCTGCTCAGCGGCCCGGATCTCCTGAACTCACTATTGGGGGTCCTATTCAAGTTCCGGTCGAAGCCAATAGCGATGACAGCAGACATCGAAGACATGTTTATGAGAGTGAAGATAGCAGAGGAAGACCAAGGGGCACAGCTGTTCCTATGGCGGGGCACCGACAGACAGAAGGCACCTGACACATACGTGATGGACTCGATGATCTTCGGCGCCACCTCTTCCCCATCATCGGCAATCTTCGTGCTGAATCGCAATGCCGAGCTATTCAGAGCGGAGTATCCTGAAGCAGTGGAAGCGATTCAAAAACGTCACTACATGGACGACTACATCGACAGTGTGGACGACGTGGACACTGCTATGAAGCTCATCGGCGAAATAACGAAGATTCATCGTCACGGCAACTTCACCATCAGGGGGTGGACGACTAACAACGCTGAGCTGCGCCAGAGGCTACCTACAGTCGTCCCAGAGAACATCAGCCTGTCGAAACTCGGCGGGGAAACGGAACGGACGCTGGGACTCATATGGTCGACGAGCGAAGACACTCTGTCCTTTGACATTTCATTCAAAAGGCTGAGTGAGGAAATCAAAGAAGGCAGCGTCGTCCCCACCAAGAGAGAGTTCCTGCGCTTCATCATGAGCCTCTTCGACCCGCTGGGACTCATCTGCCCACTTACCATCAGCTCCAGAATACTGATGCAGAAGGTGTGGAGAGCGGGCACGCAGTGGGACGAGAAGTTGAATGAAGAATGTCATCAAGACTGGATGAAGTGGCTTGAAGACCTGGAACAGCTGAAAAACTTGAAGATACCCAGATGGTACGGCCTACAAGGGGGAAAACTGCATCTTCATGTCTTCGGGGATGCAAGCGAAAAGGCCTACGCAGCGGTAGCATACCTGGTCGACGAACAGAAGAATGTGGCGCTCGTCGCGGGAAAAGCCAGAGTGACGCCAGTAAAGATAGTCTCAATCCCGAGACTAGAACTACAAGCAGCTGTGCTGGTGTGCCGACTAGCACAAACAATCAAGAACAACAGCGATTTGTGCATCGAGGAAACGACCCTGTGGACTGACTCCAAGACTACGCTACTATGGATAAAGTCGAATCCACGAGATTACAAGCCTTTCGTGGCGCACCGCCTCGCCGAGATCGACAGAAACTCGAGAATCGAAGACTGGAAGTGGGTCCCGACTGATCAAAATCCAGCGGATGAAGCCACTAGGACGGGGTGGAAAATCGACAGTTCCATCTGGTTCGCCGGCCCATCCTTCCTGAAGAACCCATCCGAGAACTGGCAGGAAAAGGAAGACCATCCTGAAGCGTCAGCAGAGGCCATCAGCGAGCTCCGAGCCACGGCAATCAATGTGGCTATAGAGGCGCCTCCAGAACTGATCGACATCCGGAGGTTTTCATCGTGGCCCCGAGCCGTGCGCACAATGGCTCGGGTCCTAGCTTGGGTCCGCCAGTTAAGAACCAAGACCCGCATCCCAGTCACGGCTGATCTGATTGAAGAGGCAGAGAGAAGACTCATCAAGCAGTCGCAAGAGGCATCCTTCTCGACAGAGATCAAGAAAATGAAGATGGGTGAAGCGCTACCGGCACAGAGCAGCTTAAGAAACCTCGACCCCATGCTGACAGATGAAGGCCTACTGCGCGTTCGAGGGCGACTAGTGAACGCCGACATCAACTTCGGGGAGCGGCATCCCATCATCCTGGACGGGCGGGACCCCATCACCGAACTGATAGTGCGTCAGTACCACCAGCGAGCCTTCCATGCCAACAATGAAATGGTGGTCAACCTACTGCGGGAGAAATTCTGGATCATCAGGCTGCGCCCGACCGTCAAGCGCATAGCCGGAAGATGCCAGCTGTGCCGCGTAAGGAAGGCTGAACCGAAGCCGCCTAAGATGGGCGATCTACCACCATCGAGGATGGCTCATCACCGACGCGCCTTCACGCACTGCGGGCTAGATTACTTCGGCCCGATGGAAGTGGCCATTGGAAGACGTCGAGAGAAGCGATGGGGGGTGGTCTTCACCTGCCTGACCACCCGGGCCCTTCACCTGGAGTTAGCCGCGTCACTCAGCGCTGACTCGGCTATACTGGCCCTCCGCCGATTCATCGCTCGCCGTGGCCAGCCGGAAGTAATCTACAGCGATCGAGGAACCAACTTCGTGGGCGCCGACCGGGAGTTGAAGACGGCCATGGACGAAATGGAGCGACACCGTGTGGAAGAAGATGCAGCATCAAGGGGCATCCGGTGGAGCTTCAACTCGCCGGCTGCACCCCACATGGGAGGGTGCTGGGAACGCCTCGTCCGGTCGACGAAGACAGCCCTGAAAGCTGTATTGAAGGAACGAGCGCCGCGGGAAGAAACCCTGCAGACGCTGCTGGCAGAGGTGGAGGCTGTAGTCAACAGTCGGCCTCTCACCCACGTACCAGTCGACGCCAGAGACCCCGTCGCCCTAACGCCGAACCACCTGCTGCTGGGCACCGCCTCCAACATCACTCGGGTCGGAAACAACCCTGAAACCAACACCAGGAAACAGTGGAAGTTGGTCCAGGCTCTAGCCGACATGTTCTGGGCGCGGTGGATGAAAGAATATCTGCCGACACTACAGCAACGACAGAAGTGGAATGATATGGTGCCTCCACTCAAGCCAGGAGACGTCGTGATCATCTGCGATGGATCGCTACCCAGAAATGTCTGGCCGCGAGGGATAATTAAGCAAGTGTACCCCGGCAAGGATGGACAAGTACGCGTCGTCGACGTCAAGACAGCCCACGGCCTGCTGCGTCGCCCTGCCACGAAGATCGCCGTGCTGCCTACCGAGTCACCGGGTGCTTCAGACTGTAGTCTTCAGCCAGGGGGTGGAATGTAGACGGCAGACACGGAAAATAGGAAAAGATTATGTGTTATTGTATAGTTTGAACGGTTTTCTAGCATAAGATTATGTATAAGTATAGACGGCAGAAACCTATGGTTTACTATACGATATTGTACAGATTTCATATAGAATAAGAAAATATGTATGTATGTGTAAGTGTAAATAGTATTCGAGTATTTTGTACAGTTTCCTAGTATAAGATTTATGTAAGATTTGTAGAATAAGTTTTGTACTAGATAATACCATGTAAATACCACGTGCGCATTTAGAAAGAGATAGCGCTAGAAAGAGACAGCACTATACAATGTTGAGGCGCGCTGTGGAATGTAGCTCCTTCGGCGGGTCGCTAGTTGCGACACGCTCAGGTAGAATAAGGATAGGGGCATTTGTGGGAATAAATGAGTTGATCACTTGACTACCTAGAACGCGTTTTACTCCTACCTCGGACAAACCCTGCAACCCTGCACCTGAATCCGCTACAAATGTCTTAGAAGGAGTGTGGCCACCCCAAGCGCCCGCATTGAGGTTCGAGCGTGCAATGTAATTAGTTATTAGTTTTTTGCTCGTGGGAAAGATCAAGACAGACGCCTAGATGTGGTTAAAGGTGGAAAATTGAATTACAAGCAGATGCCTACATCAGTAACTAGGAGAAAAATAGATAACTATCAGCTTATTAATATCCTAATGCAGAGAAAAAGCCATCATAAGGAGAGGTAATAGATAATTTACTATGCTAGTTAAATAAGAACAAAGTGATCACTACACAAGCCCACTGGGAAACGCAGCCGTGGTAGGCCTCCCACAAGGTGGACCAATGATCTTATAAAGGTCGCCGGAATCCACTGGATGCGGGTGGCGCAGGACCGATCGGTTTGGAGATCCTTGGGGGGAGGCCACGTCCAGCAGTGGACGTCTTTCGGCTAAAATGATGACACAAGCCGAAGCTAAGTTCGAAAAAATTTATGTGGCATTGTGACTGTGTTTTGCCTAACCATGGAAATGATTCCAGGGCGATTCCCAGACGGCAGCTCATCATTTATCTAATTGCTCGAAAAAATCTTTTAATTAAATCTAAGACAAAGAAACAGCACTAGACCAAACTAACGTAACAGAATCGTGTTGCGTATTTGCGTACGCGCAGTCATCTCTCTCGCGCCCTCTGACCTCTCGCTCTCGCAGACGTGGCCTGCTCTTATGTAAACCAAGATATTCGCTTGCAAGATCTTCCGTGAATTAAGTGCATTAAGTAATGCAGATGCATTACACTGTACAGTGAGATTGGGTCGGTTAATCGCCTGAAAGCGGGCACCGGTGTTGCAGAGTCCCTGACCCGGTAGCATATCTAGCTAGACTGCGGTTATAGAGCCTAATTTCTTTCCACAAAAACTTAATTGACGAAATCTGCTAGGAAAAAGAATGTGTGCAAATTATTTTCTTAAAATAGTTTTGCATTTTAAATTTTATTTTCGTGTGTTCTGCTTCAGATTTTGGTGTGTTACTATTACATAATAGAAGGATTAGGAATTGGAAGAAAAAAATATCCGAAAATACATATTTTCGTCTGTGCTATCTTAAAATTACATTCTTTAAAAACATTCCACTGCAGCTATGCATCGTTAAATAAGCGATTAAAAAACAGGCAACACGGCAATTAAAGAATTAAGCATTTTAGATATTTTTTTTTATTTACTTAACTCAGCAAATCATAATTTAAGAAACTATTTTTTTAAATATTCTTTGGACTACCTTAGAAAGATGTAGTTACGTTATAGTTAGCCTTTCTCACTACCATCGTGTATCTTATAGGTACTATAATTTCTACCAGTATGCCACGATGAGCTTACTGGTCGCCTCCCACGACCTCTGACATCGCTCTCGCACCTCGCACACAATTCAGAGAGGTTCAGTGAGGCAAGTATATTATTTTAACATGTCTTATATACAAGGTCTATGTGCCATTGCCATTAAAGCATTAGGGCACATAGGGTATTTGCTTCGACGTATGCGCTGTAATAGATATTCTTTTGCTAGATCAGTTGGTAGACAGGCGCCGCTGAAATCCAATGACAGACACTTAATCAGGACGCATCGGTCAATGTGCTACAGACTTAAAGCCTTTTATTTTATGTGTACTGGCTCCCACATTAACATTGCCAGAACACAGTCAGATATAGGCTATAGAAGCACGCGCGAACAAACATGCGGGCGGAAGTAACATGGATGTGTCGAACCATGTGAGAGACCATTATTACGACAATTACTCGTTTTTTAAGATGGTCTTTACTCTGTTGTAAGGCTTTAGAAAAATGAAAGAAAGAAAAAGTATTTATTTGCTTTAAAAAGCTAATACATTTCTGCAATCCTCACTGTGTCTCGATCCACTGTGTCTATCTATTGCGTAGTCAGAATACGGAACAAGTTACATAGTCCCTAAAGGTTGTTCATTAAACGTAAAACAATATCTCGTAGATGGCGTAATGTACGCGTTTCTAAATTCATGCTACGTGACGTTAAAAGTTAAGCAACTTTGGTGCAGTCAGTAATTGGATGGGTGACCGATATTGTTTATGTTTTGAAATATAATAAAATGCTTGAGATGTCATCGGGTAGGGTTCAATATCCGCTATTGTAACATTTGTTTTGTAAGCTTGAACATGTCTGTTTGTTGTAGTTTCGGTATTTCCTGTGTAAAGTATGTATTTACAAAAAACTTATTTTAGCATATTTACTTGTACTTATTTTTGTAATATTATTTGGGTCAAAATAAAGCTTTGTTAAAGGATATTAAAATAATTTATAACTATTAAACACAAAAACATAAAAAAAACTTACGCGGTTCCCACTTCCCACCGCTAATGAGCTGTAACGGCTTCCAGTTTAGAAATTTGGAAAAGGCGCATAAGTAATAAATTAAGAATACCTTTATTAACCGCCGTCTGAGAGTTCACTGGAGCATTCCACACGGGTTTCCCACGGCTCGGTTCCTTCATTTTGAGACTGGGTGTTTGAGTCAACTTGGACACCCAAGAAAAACGCTTCGTGTCACCGGATTTTTGCATTTTTCAAAATAAATTTTACTAGGATTTTTGCTGTCGGAATTAAGAACGCTTCGGCATTATTAAAAAAAGATTTAGTATTTTTTTACATTGGTATCACTAAACACATAAACTTCACAAAATAACGAAAATTAGACTCATCAGATTTTTGTTTTTCACTTAACGAAATTGTCGATACTTTGTCTTTTTTTTAAATAATATCAATTATATCCTAATCACCTAATCATGTTTGTTTTTGTTTTAAAAAAATATTAATTAACAGACTCAATACGATTTATTTTCAATTTTTACAGACTCGGAGGATTTATTTTTTGACAGACAAAAGTATTCTTTTTAAAATGGCTACTATTTCAATGCCTTTATTCTAAATCACTGAACTTGACTGACAAATAAAATGTCCATCTTTAAGAAAGAGTCAATAAAATCATTCACCACTGATAAATAGCATTGATATTAAATAACGGATTGGTGTAATTCATTATATTAGTATAAACTAGCGGCCGCCTCCCCGGTTTCACCCGCGCGTAATTTCTTTTGTCAATTATCCCCCCTTCCCCCCCATTTCCGGGATCAAAAGTACCCTAAGTCACCCGAGGATAGTGTAGCTTTCCAACAGTGATACAATTTTTCAAATCGCTCCAGTAGTTTCGGAGCCTATTCAATACAAACAAACAAACAAATCTTTTCTCTTTATAATATTAGTATAGATATTTGATTGGTCAGCCGATCTATTATTGTATAGTGACAGATTAAGATAAGGAGTCATATTGCAAAAATACTTTAAAACAAAGCTCAATCTTTTCAGTAATATTGTTATACATATTATGACACATTTATAGGTGTATCATTTGCTTAGTTATTGATCTTTTCATTTTTTTTATCATTGTCACAGGTTGAAGCGTGCTTAAAATTATATTATAATTTTATTAAGGAAATTTAGTTTTAAGAAAAATCGAGTTATGAGATTCCTTACTTTTACCATCACATTTTTGTTGTATTGCAAAATTAAATATTGCGTTTTTTAAAATAAGTTTTAGAAAATGCACGAGTAATTTAAATCAAGCTCCACCAACGTGGCCAAATCGAAAGAATTTACGCCAAAAAAATCACATAAAATAGAAAAATATACGAGGGCGGTTTATCAAAAAAAGGCCGCATTGGAATAGCTCTTATATACTTGATGGACCTCAACCATAATTTACACAGATAATAAACAGCATCAGCTGGTCCATTCCACAGATAAAAATATAACGTGAAAAAATTTAAACTTGTATTTGGAACATTCAGCTGGCGTCCCAAACACCTTTGCTTGTTACATAGATGCGTCCTTGTCGTTCATTACCTGTATATCTTGCATCTCGCTCTCTCAGGTGCGTTCAAATTGTTGAACACAGCTGTTTTCGCATTATAAGTGGAAAAAACTTTAAAGGATCGTTTACGCGCATATGTTGCATAGAATTGTGACCGGTCATTAATGTAACACTAGCTTTTGCTTGCGATGTCGTCTGTACGGACATCGGTATTATTATACAGGTATGTATTTATTTTATTGATCGGAATTTTGGTAGTGACCCTGCCCTATGCTCTAGCTAGGGGTCGTGACTTCGTGAGTTCCTGGCTAGCTATCTTCCCCACAGGTGAAATCTGCCGCCATAACAGCTCTGGCTGCGTTCCGGCAGTATTGATGTGGGAGCCAGTACACTTGACATCAAAAGGCTGGAAGATCAGATGAGCCTGCAGTCTGGCAGCACATTGAGCGACGCTTTCTGGAGAAGTGCCTCTCAATGGAATAGCATAGCATCATGAGGGCTGCGTGTCTGTCTGCCAACTGATGTGGTATAAAAAAATAAGGATAGGTGATCACACATCCGAACTGTGTGCGAAAATTCCGAAATGAATTTTGCACGCCTCGCTTCGAATCCACGACTTGAGGCCTCTCAAGTCGTGGTACCCGGGGATGGGCTGGTCAATAGCCACAAGGCTGGCACCGGCTCGTCCCAATCGGGTGTGAAGGGGCCCCAGTTTCCCCTAGTTTTGAGTTTAGTGGGAAGTGGATGCTTAAGTCTCGAGTCCCACACACGGATGCAGGTCTAGCTAGCCTGCGGTTATGAAACGCATTCTCCTCCTTCATAATGAGGAAACAATTTCTCTTTCTTATCTGACAAAGAAAATTACGAAATTCAGTAGTTCATACCTCACTTATCATGAACACACATGTCCTTCTTCCATCTCGCTCTAATGTACAAGTATTTTATTTCTGTCCCTTTCGCTCTATCGTACGTGAACAGCTGTTTCGAAATGGGATATAGAGGCACGCTTGTGTTTTCATAGGGTTGTCACTACAGGCTAGGTTTAAAATTTTAAAATTGTGACGGAACAGGAAACACAAGAAAACCAGTCATGATCCAATGGGCGATTTCTGACAGCCTGTTTTGTTAGTTCTTATTAGATGGCGCCGTTCCACCTATGCAATCACAAGGAACGAAACGTTATAAAGTTTACTTTGACATGAATGTTTTTGATGTCATTTTCATTTCCGAAAAAAATACTTATTGGCGGAATTGTTAATAAAAAACACAAAGCAAGCTATTAATTATGAAGAAGAAGAAAAATGAGTAATTATTATGGCTCCTAGTAAAAAAACCAGAGTATTATATTATCTGTGCCAGAGGTAAAAATAGATCATAGACAAATACTAGACTAATACACACTTCGTTCAACGCCATCTAGTGAAGCTTTTGGAAACTTTTTTTTTTAATGGCCTGTCAGAAAATCTCCCATTGGTCTGATTATCTTCAAAGGTTACGGAGGATAGATGGCAGTCGCTCCAATGTAATAACAGGACTTGCCAAGAAACACATCTATACTAATATTATAAAAAGGAAAGATTGATTGTTTGTTTGTTTGTATTGGATAGGCTCCGAAACTAATGAACCGATTTGCATAATACTTTCACTGTTGGAAAGCTACACTATCCCACAGTAGGGGAGGTAGGGGAAGATATTTGAAAAAAGAAATGACGCGCGGTTGAAACCGCGGTGTCGGAAGGCTTGTTACAAAACTCGTTTTTTGTAAATGCATACATTTATACATACACAGACAGACCGATACAAACAGACATGTTCAAGTTCATGCGCATAAAATATTAGTATACGTGCCGGCAAACTTCTTGAATCTTGACCATAGGTCGATGGATCGGGGGAAGTTCACGCATGTGCACTTTTGACCAATAGAGCGCGCGAATCTGCCGACGCCCGCGCGCGCTATTGGTCAGAGGTATGCTTCTGCCCAATAGCGCGCAGGCATCTCAAAATTCGTGTTTTTTTAACCTACGTGGGATAACGAAGACGCAAGCAGAAGGCTATAGTGGAGTCATTTTAATAGGTCACATTTGACAGTTCATTTATGCAAAGCAAAGTGCTACTTATGTACATCAGTAGTAGTCTAATTTTCTATCATATTAAAAAAACTGATTTTGTTTTCATATAAAAATATACTTTATCTACATCCATACCATAATATGTCTATTTTATATTCAGGAGCGATGAGCAAACGCCCTACATTTAGATATAAGTATCTGTGGCTGCATTGAAATGTTTACATTTTAGTGTCGGTAACCGATACTTAATTTCGTTCAAATTTCGAACGTCTTCTTTAAAAGTAAAAATTAATAGGTTTTTTCGATTATCGAATTAGTCGATTAGTAATTTTATGTTCCATTCCTATACATTTAATTTGATGCTGAAATTATAACAATCGATTTGAGAATCGAAATCAACTCGAGTCTATATTGTTTATGGATTTTAAAAACTACAAACGTCAGTCATTATGTGTCAGTACTAACTTTTACATACAGATTAAGTTGGTAACTAGGGCGTTTGCTCATCAATCCTGACTATAAAATAGACATATTATCGTATGAATGAAGATAAAGTTATGTATGTGACTGTACATAATTAGTCATTAAAATACTCATGTGATTCTTTTATGAAACTCACTTCGTTCGTTTCATAAAACCACATTCGTATTTTAATGACCCTCATTATGCAGCAGTCACATAAATAACTATTACGCTCAATGACGTTCAATATACAACTAGACACCCAATCTCTAAGAAAAATTCATCAAAAAACGTCCGAGCGGCGTTGACACAGATGTTCAAATTAACACCTTATCTCTTGACAGTTAGTGTTTAATGTCAATTGTATACAACTATTTTTAAACAATTGACATTAAACATATATTTTTCTTTGCATAAATGAACTGTCAAATGTGACCTATTAAAATGACTCCACTATAGTACTTTATAGGGGTAAGTTTAACCATTTTTGGATATCTTCGTGATAATTTATCTGTGAGATAACAATGGTGCTGCCTTAATTCATTCAAAATTGACATAAGACACAGCATCCAAAATCGGCTTTTAAAATTTTTATAAGATTTATCTAGATAATATTTCGATCCCTGGACGAATAATTAGTTTTGGTATACTTTTTATTTCTTATCATCTTTGCCAACCCTAATTCGTCTCAGTCAGCTGCTCCGTACCGTTTCGAACCCGCGACCACAGCTGTTCCTTTATTAGATCCTTTGTGCACCGGTCCTGAGCGTGCAAAAACGTACAATAAGCTAAGAATAAGATGTACAAAAAATGTCGTTACGTCACAATGTTACGTCTCCAACGGCTCGAAGTTCTTAAGGATTTGTACAATAAAAGGAATTTTATGTGTACATTATGTATAACACGCACGTACCACGTGTAGGTACCAATGCAAAAAGGTATAGCCTGACCATTAAAATAAAAAACCTCGCCATATTGCGGAAAAATAATGGAACTAATTTCTTCAAGTGGCAACAATCAAATAAAAAAAAAAGATGTCATTCATTAATGCTGTCTGTCAAAGTGTGATGTCAATTGTGTCGTGCCTTGTTATTATTGGATATTGTGAGTTATTTGTGAGTATAACCATTAACCATAGCAACCAAGTGTTAGTTTTTTATTTTCTTGGTCAGGCTATACTTATGCACACTGCATACCTCTAAATTCAAGTATTTTATAAGTTTCAATGGAATTATTGAGGTTAAATAAGTTTGATGTTATGTTTTTAGAAATTAATTCCATAATACTGAATTGTTTTTTTAAGTTTAAAAATTGCCGGACATGTTGAGCAAAAAAGTTTTCGTATCCGACACACGGTCGCAGGTCTAGTTAGCCTGCGGTTATGGTGCATAAACACATTCTCCTCCGAAAAAAAAACTTTAAATAGAAAAGTGCAAATTAAAAAAAATCGATTCGCTATATTTTTGAAATTCAAAATTGTCTTCATTATTCCAGCGAGTGCGTTTAAAAACTTAAGTCTGAAAAGGTCGTCTCGGAAAAGGATCATTTCCTTTTTTATTAACATAAATATTAAAATAGGTTAAAGTTGTTAGGTATATTGTTTGCGTGATGTCAGAAGGAAGTCGTGAACCGAGTCGAGTTCACGAATCATTGTTTAAATGGTGGTAACGAAAAGTCGTGCCGGCACACCACAGCCGAAGCATCCTACGTGTTTTATAATTTGTTCATTAGTATCGATAAATATAAATGGCTTTAGGTAATGCAACTAATGCATTCGCGTTTAAAATAGATAGTATTAAAAAAGAAGGTGAGAATTTAGTTTGAATAATGTCTGTCTTTGAATAAAGTCAGTTCCGGTGGCCAAAATTGGAACTACGTGACATTGATTATTTTAAAAACTGCTACAGGGTGTTGCTCTAGTTGTTGTTGTTAAAAATATGCCATTGATTTTATTTGGTTAATCAAAAGTGAATTGTTAATATTGAGAAATGGATTTCAACAATAAAAAATGTGTTTTAATTATTATTCTACGTTTTTGTCAAGAACACTTTTTTACCGTCAAGTGCAAAACTGATATTTAATGACAGTACTAAAACGATAATAGCAACACCGCCACCGGAACAGATGAGTTTGTCGCACAATACTCTTAAGCTCTGATAACTATGGTTATAAAGTTATAATAGCTATTAGCAATGGTCCTTAAAAAAAATTATGTCAAAAGTTACATTAGATTTCAACATGCCTTAAATTACAACTTGTAACTTATGTTGAAATAAAATGTCTGTACATTTATTTAATTGAAAGGTTCTCATGACCAAACCATATGAATCATTTGAAAACAATCTCAAATCTCCTACATTGTTACGTAAGACAAAGACGAACAATTCAAACAAAAGATTACAAAACTTAAGGATTTTAACAAAAGCGCGCCATATGGAAACGATTGGCCCAAGTTTTTTTTAATACAAAATTTTACAGCTCTGAGTATTGCCCTTTTGAGCCACCCTAAGTCACATCTGTGGCTATATCCGGTGTAAAATTTATTTCCTTCCTATTATTTGAGCATCTGGAAACTTGCTAAATTATGTATTGACGACTAGGTGTAATGGTCGAGGAGTCGGATATTATACCAGAGGTCGCGGGTACGATCCCCGCACGGTACAAACATTTGTGTGCATCAACATGTCTGTTTGTAATTTGTATCGGTCTGGGTGTTTCTATGACATATTGTATAAAAATTTATGTTTACAAAAGAAATAAGTAATGTTTATCCGCTGCCTGCCACCCATAGCACAAGTAAGCTAATGCTTAGTTTGGGGCTAAATGGCGCTGTGTGAATAAAATCCAGAGATATTTATTTATTTAATTTAGACACCTTTTTTGTAGGTCGATCGTTCTTTACTGTATCTGATACAAATAAATCAATAATGTGGTCTTCAAAAGCGGAAGTTAGAAGAACCTAAAACTATAGATTTAAAAATGGCGTCTAAATCCAAAAAATAATGAAAATGGACACAGGTTTTCAAATAAATTCAAGTTTGACTGCAATCTTGACAGGCGGATTAGATAAAAAATAATGTAAATAATTGATCGTATTATCAAATACTAGCGGCCGCCTTCGCGTTTTCACCCGCGCGTGATTTTTTTTCAAATATCCCCCCTTCCCCCACATTTTCGGGATAAAAAGTACTCTATGTCACCCGGGGATAGTGTAGCTGTCCAACAGTGAAAGAATTTTTCAAATCGGTTCAGTAGTTTCGGAGCCTATTCAATACAAACAAACAAATCTTATCTCTTTATAATATTAGTATAGATATTCATATCTATTTCTTTAAAGATGAGTGTAAACCAGAAACTAACAGATGACCAAGATGATATGACACTTCTGGGGTTCATGATGATGAACCCCAGCGTATTTCCGATTGCATCCAGTATAGAGCTCAGGGTCCGCTTCGACTATGATCCCAGATTTGACCAGCCTGGTTAAATAACAATGGAGCGATTGCCATCTGCCCTCCGTAACCCTACAAGGGAAACCAGACCTACTTGGAACATAGTCGAGACCAACGGTTTAACGTGCCTTCCGAAGCACGGAATCATCATTATTTTCAGACATTCAGGTGAATCAAGCCTGCAATGTCCTAACCAAACTGGAAACAATCACACAAAGTGATGCGCCCCGTGGGTTTCGAAGTTCGAACCCACGACCTCCGGGTTTTAGAGCCCAACGCTCTAACCACTTTACCACAGATGCAGTTAAATGCAGTTTTGGGGTTGTTCGTATAAAACTCCAACGTTATGCGTACCAAGTTACCAACCAAGTCGCGGGCAGTAGTTGTATAAATTGCATTTTCAAAATGGCGGCTATACGCAAGTGTCAACAATAATAATGAAATACAGTTTGAAATTAAGGCAAGGTGCATGGCAGCTGAGAAACGAGTTGATTATTAACATTAAATTAAACGGCAGATGGCACGAGCCTTGTTACGGTATTATTATTAGTAAGAAAGGACAATGAAGGACGATTATACACTTGCTAACTGGTTTAGTAGATGAGTATAAACAAAGGACTCCTACATAATATAATAGTTTTCAAGGACAAAATGTTTTTTTTTTAATTCTGAATGGGCAAGGCTTGCTCTTGACTCCAATCTTGCTCTAGAGCAGAGATGGGATCTACGATGAAGCGAGCTTGCCCAGAAGATGCCTATTTACTCTAGACTTAAAGAGAGTCAAGTTATATGCACTCGGAAATACAGACGCAGGCAGGGAATTCCACTGTTATGTAGAAATCTAAAAGTTATTGGATTGGTGCTTTTATGTTTAGAGCGCAGAGAACTTGGGCAAAGACTTATGATTGCCTGCAAAATATAATATACATCAAAATGTAATTTAGTAAAAAAAAGGTTTAATAATTTTTCTAGGTATTAGTGTTATATAAATTTATTTTAAGTTTGGACGTGATTGGTGTATTTACTGTTGAGAAGAAGTGCCGCAAGAAACTCAATAGATTCTGTAAATATGTTTGTAATAATATGTTATTTTTGACGATCTCATATTTAAGATAAATAAGTAATTTAAGTAATCTTATTTTCTTAGTAGCATTTTAATTAACCCTTTTACACAAGCGGGTGAAATTTTTCATTGGTTTTCGCCAATTATGGTGGCCACTATTTGGCCAATGTCTTATAAAGTGTTAACTATTCTATATCAAATGTCATACATAGTTGTTTTCTTAGACTTACTAATTAGGAAGTAAGAAAACATAATCCTCTCTTATTTGGTAGAGACTTAAACAGATAAACCAAAGATATAAAAGACTTTAGATAAAAGAGGACAATTTACTCATTCAATTTTAATGGTTCGTGAACTTCTGAGTCATACGAAAACGAAGAAGTAAGTTGTATTGCCCAATAATTTGTAAATATCTTTTAATAAAGGACAACCAACAAAGCATATGCTTATATTTTTAATCTTAATGTTTATATACATTATAATAATTATAGTGTTGGGTATTCATTTATAATTGTTGATTTTACTTTTTTATGTTAAATGTTCGTGAGTTAAAATCCACACAGGATCAATAATAATGTGTTGAACATTAGCACATTGATACAAAATTATATCATTCAACAAACCTTTATGAAAAACCTTCACCCGTACAAAAAAAAAACATTTTTTTTTTAAACAACACATGCAAATGCAATCAAATATTTACCAGCACAAAATTCACAGTACTGCATCGATGTGTTTTCTTTGAGTCACAGCAAAGGAACTGATTTTATAAGGTCAACTTTAAATGAAAGGTAGATAGCTAAATTTTTATTGCGTTCTACCGCGCGGTTAGTTAAAAAGTAATAACTTTTTTTTTTAATGTACTTGCAAATGTTGAGTAAATTATACTCGTAATGAAGAATAAAATAATGCAGTATGTAATAATTTTTCCCAAAAAGGACATGTTGCATATTTACAAAAAAAAAAAATGCGTGGACCAATCATTCAAAATTGTTAACTCCGCTTGTAAGGTAAATTATACATTTTCTTACAATTAAATACAAATTTTGACAAACTTTTTTATAATTTACAGCATTTATAAAAACTTCAAAAAATACGTTACAAAAAACCGTTACAAAATAATAACAAACTACCCTTACCTAACCCGATTTTCTTCTTAATCTTCTTCAAAACCTTCATTTTGGACCCCTTCTTATCCTTCACCGGGGTTGTCTCCGGCTCCAGAGCCATGGGGGGTAGCACCAGGGTCTGCGGTGGCATCCCCGAAGCCCTAGGACACGCCGGGCAGTGGCACGCCCCACGCTGCCTCACACTAACGCAACCGCTTACACCCATCATTTAGGCAACTTTTAATTTCTACAGTACCGCAAAACTTTTAAAACATATCACACACGTTAACGTACGAAGTCACTTTGTTTGACGCGTGACGTCCGCACGCTCGGAACCGTGGCGGCGGAGTGTCGGACTGACGGGAGAACGATCGGAGCCGACCTCCGGGCAGATAGCTGGCTCGGTGTTGCCAGGTTGCAATTATGTTTACCCAATGGGCCCCTATTAGCAGACTATTCAACTTATTTCGCCAGTGACTGTACCAAACACAAAATTTGGTACAAGTCCTTACCTATAAATAAATACATTTCCTTTCAAACGTTTCGTCTAGTCTCAAACTAAAGCAGAACTTGTACAGGGTACCAGAAATATAAACAAAAACTTTAACTAAAAGAAAAATAAAAGAACGCCTGGTTTAAAGAATTCTTTAATTTTTAATTGAATGGAGTTTTAACTGTTTAAATAATATATATTAAATGACTGACTGATACTGATTGTGATTGCATTTTACTATTATTTATTATTATTTTTTGTATTTAATTTTAAGTAAACCAGAAGGCATCCGCAGAATATCAGCGTCGTGATCGCCACGACATAATTATGCTGAGCGGAGGCCTTTTTGGTACTTTTAATATTAAGTTTAAATTGTTTTAATGTAAATTTTGTCGTAATACCTATATTTAAGAAGTACCAAATAAACGATATTCTATTCTATTCAAAATGATAATAAATTTTATTTTTATTTATTTATAAAAACTTTATTGACCACACAAATTGGGTACAAAAGGCGTACTTAACGCTAAAAGCATTGCCAGTCAAATTTTGGGGAAAACGCAATGCTTGAATGCGGCAAAGAGCAAATTAAAAAAAAATTAACTAACTACTTAATTTTATTACTTACATTAATAAATTTTAAAATAACACAGCATAATAAATATGTAATTTTGAAGTACAATTCGGTTAATCGATTTAGAATGAGAATTAAATGTTATCAACAACACTGTCTTGTAAATATAAATGCTTCACAAATACTCCTAGACCTAGACAATATCAAAAGTCCCATCCATCCCATTTACACCTTAAATTCGGGGAGAATTACCCATATCTTGGGACCGGTACGCTAGCTTGCCCTTTACCACATTATCTCGCTCTACCCAACCAGTACAGAAAGAGACAGAGCATTTGTTATTGCGCTACAGTGGGGGAATGTCAACAAGGGTGGATATTTTCAGCACGGCAGATGGGTCGGGACGAAAAGGGACAAATTTCAACTTACTTCGGTTAAGCGTAAATGGTTACGGTTAATTGGCCGTTTTGAGGGTAATTTTAGCTAATAAGAGATAAGAAACTGGGTGTTGTTTAGAGAATTGTATATATCTGGAATATCTCTGGACACACAGCGCCATCTAGCCCCAAACTAAGCATTAGCTTGTGCTATGGGTTCCACACAACGAATAAGCATTACATAAATACTTTTTTTTGTAAATACATACATATTATACATATGAACACCCAAACCAATACAAACATACATGTTCATGCACACAAATGTTTGTACCGTGCGGTGATCGAACCCGCGACCTCTGGTGTAATAGCCGACTTCTCAACGATTACACCAAATGTATGTATTGTATGAAGTCACATAGAAGAATCCTCTGATCTTCGAAGTGTATAAGTGTAAGTGTAAGAAAAATTGTTAAAAAAATTAAATCAATAAATGTGCATCCTTTCTCCTCTCCATTACAATAACTAAGAAACTAATTAATGTAATCTCCGGTTGTAATTACTCAACTTTTAAGGTCGGGAGGTTAAGTGCCCTCCCCGTTTCATAGCGCAGATGCAAGCAAATATGACATGTGACAATTTCTCAATTGGCATTCTCCTTGTGTCCAAGTCTGTGAATATTTGATTAAAAAATCTTTGCAGCGGCAAGGGAATTAACTCGTACAGCCAAATGTGTCATTTGCTTAAAAGAAAATTGAAGTTAAATCATCAGTCCATTCGAAAAAATTCAATAAAATGTAAGGAACTAATTTTTCAATCCGAAGCTGACTATACATTTTATTTTCAAGATTAAAATGTGACAAAGCAAAATTAAAAATTTTGCTCTAGGGATTAAGCAAAGTAATAGATTTGTTCGATTAAAGTGAATTAGAAACGTGTTGATGCTGCAAAGTGTCCAGTGTCACTGACTGCTTCTATTAAATTTTTAACACCAAAAAAATTTAACCAAGTAAATTATTCCTGAATAAATATAATCTATTATTTTAAAGTAATAGAAAAATGTCTCATTAACTTTCTAAAAAAAAGACAAAAAACGTAAAAATATTAAAAATCGCCCGCAGCGTGTCTGCTAACTTTACTTGCGCAAAAAGAAGATTATAGACCGACAAACTTACCTGTTCCGGTGACGGCGTCGCTACTGTCGTTTTAGTATTGACATTAAATATCGTTTTGCATTGCAAAAACTGACATTTTACGTAGTTCCAATTTTGGCCACCGGAACAGATAAGTTTGTCGGTCTATAGCTCCTTGTCTTATGTCATACGTTATTGCCAAAACTGTCCTAAAATCCATCTACAACCGCCCCGAGGTTCCTGAACTCTTAAATTCCTTTAATCGCGACAGATGTCGAGCGCACGCGCAGCCTCCCCGCAAGGTGCGCTCTCAGCTGCCAGTGCAATGTGACCGTTCGGCTTAGCTTTCTACATCACTTCTTCTATATCATTTACTTAGAAAAATAGTTAAATTAACAATTAAAAATAACATCGACCTCATCTAAGCAGTTTTTTTTATACTAGGTCAGTTGGCAGGCAGGCACGCAGCAGCGCACCTGATGGTAAGCGGTCACTGCTGCCTATTCCATTGAGGGACGCTTCACCTGGAAGCGTCCCTCAACGTGCCGCCAGACTGTAGGCTTATCTGATCTTCAAGCCTCTGATTTCAAGTGTACTGGCTCCCACATTAATATTTCCGGAACACAGCCAGAGCTGTTATGGCAGCAGATTTCACCTGTGAGGGTAGCTAGCAAGTCGGGCTCTGAAAAAGCCCTACCACCAACCAGACCAAAGGCGGGAATCAAACCCACAACCTCCGTGTTTTAAACCCGAGCGGCTTAGCCACTGTTTCACGCAGCGGTCAAAGTGTTTAGTACATTTCATAAAACAACTTATAGGGATTTCAGACAGCAGCCTTATGTAAGCCTTACTGATGTCTCTGGATTAATAGCCCGACCACTAAAATAAAAAGCCTCGCCATATTGAGGAAAAATATTGGAACTAATTTCGTCAAGTGGCAACAATAAAATATAAAAAACAATAAGATGTCATTCATTATTGCTATCTGTCAAAGTGTGATGTCAAATGTCAACCGTGCCTTGTTATTTGTTGGATATTGTGTGTTATTTGTGAGTATAATATCACCTTGGCAATCAAGTGTTGCTATAACCATAGCTAATGTGGTGCCTCCAGAGCAGGTTTTCTATTTTCTTGGTCAGGCTATAAACGTGAGATATGTACTATCATATCATATGTATATACTGGTCATTTCAATCATTCCGATTGTCTCCCGTCAACTTGGCCCCCCACCGGTGGACAGTCAAACAACTTTTGAAGATATGTCCCACTGTCTCCCTTATTATGAACAGACATGTTCACCTGCAACTTCTTGGTGTACCAGCCGACTGCTCAACCATTACACTATTATGCTTAGTAGATGAATACTATTGGCATTTCTTCACATAGCAACTCGGCTCGTGTCGATCAAAGTTCAAAATGGCCCCCAGCCCTTTCATAGCAAACTTTCATTATGCTTCAATTGCGGCAAAAAATAAACACCTTTCTATCTAGGGCTGTCGCATGACATAAAATTAGTAACTTTTAGTGAAATTACTGATAACTGTCGTCTCAGTGTAGCGGGCGCAGGGCAGTGCCAGACAGTAACTGCTTAGTTACTGTTTGGCACTGAACTGTCTAAGGGCAGACGTGGCGCTTACCATCAGGTGTACGACCTGCTCGTCTTGTTACACATTGCAATAAAAAAAATAGACTGTGGATTATTAAAACTGAATCATAATTCGGCTATATCAATAGGAGCCAGTACACTAAAAATCAAGGGCTATTCACCAACTGGACACGAGAGAACTGGAGCGTTTTTTTTTAATTAGTATCAGTTATTATTTCGTCATCTGCGTGTCCAAATAGTGAAACTTAAAATAAATAAATTTTATGTTTTCGCCAACTGGACAGACGTTTGAAATTGAATTTTACAAGAACGCATGGTATAGTACAGTCACGTTGATTAATGCCACGAAAATAGCGCTACCATTGTCTAAATAAACGATATAACGAAATTAACAGCAGACTAGTAATTTTTGCGAAAATGCTTCATGTGTTTTACGATAGTATTGTATGCGTCAACTTACAATCTTAGTTGTTATGTGCGGTGTTGGAAGTGTTGGAACACGTCTTGTGTCTTACATAAAATGGCAGTAGTAATCTTCATAAAGTATAATAAATATAATAATCCTTAAAAAGAGGAGTCTGATGCCAGATTTGCCAACTACAATACAAGAACTTTACATTTTTTTTTTATCAAATCCTTTAGTCCGTTCGTACGCTCGGTATCCCAACTTTGGCAACCCTATTTCTAAGTACGAAGCATTTAAGTCTACTCTTTTTGTAGTATTTTTCGAATCAATATTAGACCTTATATCTTCAACGAAATGTGCGTAAGGTGTTCTTAAAATTGCAGACTTGCGAATTTCTTGTCCAAGATAAAATGATCCTTATTCCTTTAACATGAGGAATATTGGAAATTGAAGAAAAAAAAAGCCAGTGACCTTTGTTCGGATTAACAAGCGATTATAGACTTTATTGCAGAAGGATTAAGAACGGATCATTATGTAATAAAGTTTGCACCTTTCGTACAAATAAATGGAGGCTGCTTGCTCTATTAGAAATATGAATTAACTGTAAACAGATGATATCGTGCAGTTGTGGCGGAAAAAAGGTGAAGTGTCAATGTTTTTTTTTTTCAAAGATGTGAGGCTAAGGGAACACGCGCGTGCCTGCCTATTGTCTATTCTTTTTTCTGATGGATATCAACCTTTTTTTCGGATATATAACTCTAAGTAGCGGCTCTACTTATTTGGAATTTTAGCACAAGCTGAAACCCGACCGCCTGCAATACACTGAGGACTAATATCCTTTAGAATACATTTTTGGATTTAACACAGGACCCAGAGATTACGGACAGGTATACGGTTGATAAAGCGGTTGCAGCGATGACTTGACAATTATAGAATATTATTACTCTAAGGATGGAGGCCTTTGACCGGCAGTGGAATATCAATAGGCTGATAAAAAAAAACATTATGGCATATTACATTTCATATTCTTACTTAGTAATTTAGTACGTTAATTGTCTAAAATTTCACTCAAGCGAAGTCAGGAGCAAAACTATTACAAAATAAAATCGAGCATTCGTGCATGATATTTTTTTTCATCTACATTTTAACAATACAAATATTACAATATGAATAGACGTAACGGGAACCAGATGCGATGGCATGT
Source organism: Mecyna flavalis (assembly GCA_949319885.1). Lineage (NCBI taxonomy): Eukaryota > Metazoa > Arthropoda > Insecta > Lepidoptera > Crambidae > Mecyna > Mecyna flavalis. The sequence continues at coordinate 1,938,118 of OX439422.1, forward strand.
GCCCGGAAGCCATGTTGGGCGCCATTTGTAAAAAAAAATAGTTCCGATTTTAAACATAGAACATTTCACAAATAAAATAGAATTATTTGTATCCTAACGATTTATCAATACTGATTCTCTTTCGCGCTTTTGCATTTTCAACAATATTTTCAATAATAAAATTATTGCTAACGTTTGGCTTTAATTTAAAAAAAATTACTAACTGAAAGGAGATATTTTATTTTAGGCCCAGTTGCGGATAGTGATGACATTACTCCCTAAATTAATAACTAATTTTTTTAGACAATTAGACAAAAGTTTACGTTTAAATGCAACGGGAATTATAAAATCAATTTATAAAAATGCGATGTTTTGACTACCGGTCCACGACATTCCATCTTTTTAAAGTCAAGGCATAGATAACTATTGAAACAAGATCATAGGTTCAACAATGCGTGTAAAGAAACGTCGGGCTGGTTATAAAAAAATATTTCAATGAGGTGATTATTTGTTTTAGATCATGTTTTGTCTACTTTATTTTAGGGAATTGAGATTTCAGTAAAAAATAATTTAATTGTGTTTTTAAGATTTTTGCTAAAATGGTTATACCTATGTATATTAAGGCCATGAAACTGAACGCGATTCCGTCTTGACGTTTGTCAGTTATCACTGACATTGACAGGAGTGGTTGGAGTGTCATTCATCATACCTTCCGTTTGTTTTGAACTGAGGTTTTGTGTTTTTCCTTATTTTCAACGAAAAATAGAAGAAAATGGCATCAAGTACAGCCCCTATTCCACCGAACCGTTGTGTTAACTGTGCAGTGAGATTTCAACGAAACGTACAAAGACAATTACTTTCAGAAACGACTAAAAGTGTGCAATAACTTGTGAGTGGATTTTTGATTTTTTTAAATATTTTTGTTTAATAAAGAAAAACCAATATTGCTAATGATTTTTAGACATTCTAAGGAACAATTTGATATATGTTTCATTACTATCCGCCACAATTTTTAGTGGGCCTATCCTCCATACAAAAATAAAATGTCTCCTTTTGTAGAAAAGCCTGAATTTTTGATAATGTTCTGTGCGCAACAGTATGTACTCGTAGTAGAAATCGGGGTACAGTTTTAAAATTAAATAACATAGTTACGCATCTTATAATACTGTAGTATGTATACTTATGTAACTAATCATGCTTGATATATATACTAATCCTACTTCAATAAACGCAGTCTTGTATCATAATTCCGACGTTTCACTCATCTCCCAATACTCGCCCTACATGGCGACCCTAGCCACGGAATGTGCTTCGCGAATATGAGACCTCCCATATTTGGTGTGGAACTTTTGTGCAAGTAACTGCAGTGTGCTAATTAAATTGAACAATGGAATTCTACTTTCGATCGCATCACCGAGTGCACGTAAACTCAATATATCAAATCTCAACTTTATTTTTTGGACAAAATGGGCAAATCTCAATCGAAGGAGGAGACCGTGATTGTACAAAATGCAGCCGGCAGTAACGGAGCTGGAATCGAACAATTTCGTTTCCATCTCACCACGACAAATATCCTACTATCAATCATCGTGTTGCTGATCTGTTTGGGTTTCCTGTACTGTGTGTACCGGGTGTACAAGCGATGTCACACTAAATGGATTACATCGGAGATATCCAGGAATAATTTGCGAAGGTCCATCTTTCGACAACGGCAGCTCCCAGCACCTACAGACGAGGCGAGTCAACCGCAGGCTTACTTTTCTAAAGTGTAAAGAATCAGTGAAGTGAAAAATGCGTTTTTAAAATAATAAGTGTCGTTTACGTGCATATAAAATACGTAAAGCGTGCAGTGTCGTATATCGTATAATCATCGTTTATGTCAATAATGAGACTTTATTTTAAGTACGAACTTTAAGTAAAAAAGTATGAACTTTAAGTAAAAAATTGCGTTTATTACAGTATTTAATCTTAATTATAGTGTTTTCAAATGTGTTAAAAATAAATTTACATGAGTATTCAACCATTTTATCTACGTCTTGGTGGTAAGTTATGAATTTAGAATTACAACAATTGTATGAAGAATTAAAAAAAGTGAGAACATATTTAATTAAGATCGGCCCAAGCCGACGTGAAGGAAATATATTACAAGTTAAACTTAATGAATCAAAAGAGTTATTTAGTTGCTATTCTAATTGGTTAGTAAATTTTAGATACGAAGTAAGTCAAGGTAAAATTAAAAGTAAAGATATTCAATTTTATGAAAACTATTGTAAGAACTTAGAATCACTTTATACAAGTATTTTACAATTGTGTCAGCCAGAAAGTATTGAAAGCGAATCACCTACGAAAATGGATTCTTTTGATTTAAAGACGGCTTTAACTTTATTGCCTGTTATGTCAGATGACGAAATCAGTACAAAGCAATTAATAGATAATATTCATTATTACGATTCTTTGCTCACGAAGCCCGAGTGCAAAAAGAATTTAATTAAATTTGTCCTAAAAAGCAGACTTTCACAAGCTGCAAAATTACGTCTTAAAGACGATTACTCTAGCGTCACAGAGCTGATAAGTGACATGAATAATGAATTATTGCCAAAAAAAGCGGCAACTGCAATTCAAAATAAATTGCAAAAAATAAGACAAAATGAAATGTCTATTTCTGACTACGGAAAGGAAATAACAGAACTATTTGTTGATCTTACGATATCGCAAGCCAATGGAAACACGGAATGCTATAATATTTTAAAACCTATTAACGAAAAACAAGCAATCAAGCAGTTTTCAGATGGCTTACGCAATCGTAGGCTCAGTACTATCATTTCCGCTAGGAACTATAGCTCCCTGAAAGACGCGATACAGGCGGCTCAAGATGAGGATACTTCCACATCCACCGCAGGCGAAGTGATGGGTATGTATAAAAGAAATCCTTATTCTTCTAGAAGTTTTCATAACAACTCTAGGTACCCACGCGGGGGACGCAATAGACACATGTCTTCGTATCGGGGACAACACAACGCGTTTCAAGTAAACTCGCAACGTACGAGTTCATGGAATCAGTCAAACTCGCGAGACCAGGGGCACCGAGGACAAGGACGAGTACAGCGAGGACGATACAATCGAGGTACGTTTAATAGATATCGCGGAAATCAAGGGATAAGAAATAACACAGTTAACGTCATTAACCAGAATTCCGATGTTACACCAGAAGATCCAAAGCTAGACGAGTTTTTTCGTGACTAAACAAAATCATTCGATATTAGCCAGTAATAGCAATTGTTTCATTAAACTATTAATTTCACCACATAATAAAACTTATTCATTCTTAGTCGATTCGGGTGCGTCATTGTCCGCTATAACATACAAACATGTGATCGAATTAAACATTCCATTCCATAAGGAGAGTGTAACGATAAACGGACTAGGTGGCAAAGTTCAAACCATCGGATATGTTTACATTCCACTGACCTTAAATGGACACATAGTTAGTCACAAGTTCTTTGTGTTTAATTCATTGCCAATTGTGTCGAATGGAATTTTAGGTCGTGATTTCTTAAACAGATTTGAAGTACGTTTAGATTTTGGAAAAAACATTATTACGTTAAAAATAGGAACTGATCAAAATATTTCTTTGCCAATTACAAGTAATCATAGAGTAAATGTTTTGGAAATTCCGCCACGCAGTGAATCAATACATTATATTCAAACCGAATTAAAGACCGATTGCGTTATTTGCTCGGAAGAATTACATGACGGTATTTATTTAGCAAGTTCAGTAGCGACTCCAATTAATGGAAAGATACCGATAAAAATTTTGAACGTTACAGAAAAAGCATTTACATTATCGAATATTAATCCTATGATACACGAACTTAATGAATATAATATTTGTACTTTTGACAAAAATGAAAATAATTCGCAACGAGTGAAAAAATTGTTTTCTTTATTACAGTTAAATGATTTAAATACGGAAGAAATGGAAAGTATTAAAAATATTTGTGCTAAATATGCAAATATTTTTTATTTACCAGGCGATAAATTAAAGACCACGAACATATACACCCATAATATTTCTTTAAAACCAAATGTAACTCCAATTTTTTCCAAACCCTATAGATTACCTATTAGTCAAAAAGAAGAAATTAAACTTCAAATTAATAACATGCTCAAAGAAGGAATAATAGAACCTAGTAAAAGCGACTGGTCGAGCCCTATATTACTAGTGCCAAAGAAAGTTGATTCAACGGGTCAGAAAAAATGGCGATTAGTAGTAGATTACCGAAAATTAAATAATTGTATCCAAGATGACAAATATCCACTTCCAGATATTACAGAAATATTAGAATCACTGGCAGGAAGCGTCTATTTTACACATTTAGATATGCACCAAGGTTATTATAACGTGAATTTAGATAAAAATAGTCGAAAATTAACAGCTTTCAATTCTGGTCAATATCAAATGACTCGGATGCCTATGGGCTTAAAAACAAGTCCGAGTTCATTTTCAAGAATGATGAATTTAGCGATGTCTGGTTTAAATAATGAAAAATGCCTAATATACCTTGATGATTTAATAGTTTTTGGACGAAATTTAGATTGTCATAACAAAAATTTACATGACGTTTTCGACAGACGTTTTCACGTGGTTTGCATAACGGAACATAATATGAAGGAGGATGATTATGAATTTCTCAACATTCCTAATTATACCCTTGCAGCAAGCTTCGCAAGGAATACACGCAGTGGAGGTTCTTGCATTCTGGTGAGAAATACATACAAATTTAGTAAACTAGATCTTAAAGAGTTTAGTATGGCTAGGGTTGTTGAAGGATGTGCCATTGAACTTCTAGATCACGGGATTGTAGTAATATGCATCTACCGACCTCCCAAAACAAATCTGGATTCGTGGCTCGTTTGCTTTAATAGTTTGGATAGGATTTTAAGTAAACTTATTGGGACTAAAAACAAAAAAATAATCGTGTGCGGGGATTTTAACATTGACACTTTAAAGCCCTCTAGAATTTCTTCACAGTTTCAAAATTTATTATTAAGTTATAACCTTAAGCTTAGTGTTCAACAGCCCACACGACTAGCAAGTGGAACTTGCATAGACAACATCGCGCACAATATTCGAGGCAGTAAAGTAGAAATTATAGAATTAGCTTTATCTGATCACACAGCGCAAGTCATTAAGTGTCCCGTTAAGAAATCATGTACCTTGTCTCATTGGTTTTCCGAAAAGCGAGATTATAGTAAAGAAAATCTAGATATATTTAAGAAGCATCTCCGTAGTCTATCTTTTAGTGATGTGTTTGAGTCTTCTAATGCTTCAAAGGCTTTCAAGTCATTTTATGAGCTCTTCACGCTGTTATATGACCTTTGTTTTCCGACAGTTAGGGTAAGGCACGCAATCACAAGGAGACCAAAGTGGATTTCTAGCGGTATACGAAGGGGCTGTAAGCGCAAAAGAGAGTTGTTATGGCATTGTAGACAATTTCCTAGCTCAGAAAATAAAATTAATTTTAAACAATACTCAAAGAAACTTAAAAAAATTATAGCATTAACCAAAAAGGCACAGAACAATTATTTCATAAACACGGCAACAAATAAGTCTAAAGCAACGTGGACTATCATAAACAGAGAAAAAAAGCAATTTCCTGCCAACAATATCTATATAAAACAAAATGGACAAGTAATTGAGGATCCTAAATTAGTCGCTGAAATTTTTAACAACCATTTTATAAACCAGGGTGCTCCTTCATGCGAATCAAATAATAAGAAACGAGCAAATTACGATCACAGTAATAACCACAAATCATTATTTATGGGACCAACTATCGCGGATGACATCTACAAAATAATTGCATCTTTGAAAAACACAAATAGTTGTGGGTATGATGGTATTGCTACAAAGGTTGTGAAACATGTTGCAATGATTATCGCCCCCATACTTAGTTTCATTATAAACTTATGCATCGAAGATGGATACTTCCCAGATGAATTAAAAGTATCAGTGATTAAGCCTCTCTTCAAAAAGGACAATAAAATGGACATAAATAATTATAGACCTGTGGCTCTAATTCCGATATTCTCTAAAATATTTGAAAAGGTACTTTCCAACAGCATAAGCAATTTCTTTAGTCAACATGAAATATTAGCCAAGGAACAATTTGGATTTCAAAAAAACAAAGACATCAATATGGCCATTTACAACTTGATCACCCAAGTACTTGCTTGTGTAGATAAAAAACTTCCCGTTAGCGCACTTTATATGGATATGACTCAAGCTTTCGATCACGTAGATCATGACATTCTACTTAAAAAATTGGAAAGTTATGGTATAAGGGGGAATATTTTGGATTTTTTAAAGTCTTATCTAACTAACAGACGCCAGGTTACTTGTATAAATAAGGTTTGTCCTATAACAAAAGTAGATAAAAGTTTTTATTCTGAGTCGAGACTTGTAAAGTATGGAGTTCCCCAAGGCAGTATCCTTGGTCCATTATTTTTCCTCGTATATATTAATGACATGCCTGGGATTACTGATTACTCAATGACATTATTTGCTGACGATAGTACAATATTATTTACATGTGACAATTTGGAATCATACGAAACTGACATAAATACCACAATCTCAAAGGTTATTGACTGGCTAAGTTCAATTAATATTAAATTAAATTTAAATAAGACAAAAATAATGACATTTAATAATCAACGTACAAATAAACTTAAACTGGACATTCAATTTGAACAAACAAAAATAGAGGAAACTAATAAAACAAAGTTTTTGGGTCTTTGGTTGGATGATACTTTAACATGGAAATTTCAGACGGAAACTATATGTAAGAAGCTAAACCAGTACTCGTATGCATTATACAAACTAGCCCGAATTGTTAATCAACCTACCGTACTTGTGGCATACCATGCATATGTCGTATCAACTATCCGCTACGGAATCATTTTCTGGGGCAACTCTTCGGAAAGAGAGACTGTCTTCAGAGCACAAAAGAAATGTGTACGAGCTCTGTGTAAACTCCAGTCAACGGATAGTTGTAAACCTTACTTTAGGTCGCTAAAACTCTTGACCCTGCCGTCAATTTACATACAGGAAATGTGTCTATTTGTCAAAAAGAATTGGCACCTGTTTGATACACTAAAAAGTAGACGACAAAAAAACAAAATATGTTCCAAATTGCATAAGACAGCTCTTTTTTCAAAGAATATTACAGGAATGGCACCACGAATATTTAATAAGTTACCAGATTGCATAAGAAATAAAGATAACATCAACTCCTTTAAGCAAGCACTTTTCCATTTTTTGACTGAAAAGGCATACTACTCCATTGTCGAATTCCTCCTGGACAATTTAACGGATGGGTGTAACTAATAATGAATAATTTTTGACATTTTAATTTATTATGACCATGTATAATGTTTGTGCTTTTAATTGTATTCTCTGACATTTAATATTGTATTTTCATGTTCATTTATCAGTGACTGTATTACTTTGCATGCCATACAGTTGGCAAATTGTAGCTGAACTACCACTAAATTTAAGACCTGTATTTACATCAATACCTACAATTGCAATAAAAATATTTTGATTTGATTTTGATTTGATTTTGACAGATTGCAAAAGGTTAATTTGAAATTAAATCCTACAAAATGTACATTTCTTAAAAAACAAATTTTATATTTAGGCCATCTTATATCTAATCAAGGTATATTGCCCGATCCCGATAAAGTAAATACTGTTAAAAACTATCCCTGTCCACAAAATGCAGACGAAGTCAAAAGATTTGTCGCATTTACAAATTACTACAGGAAATTTATACCTCAATTTGCTGAAATTGCTCACCCATTAAATCAACTTTGTAGAAAAAATACAGATTTTAACTGGAACGAAAAATGTCAAGAATCTTTTGAAACTCTTAAAAAATGTATCATATCACCTCCAGTCTTGGACTATCCAGATTTTTCAAAACAAAATCATTTTATATTGCAAACTGACGCGTCTAATAAGGCACTTGGCGCAATTTTGTCAAATAAAAATGGACGGCCAGTAGCTTTTACTAGCAGAACACTTAATAAAGCTGAATCAAATTATCCTGTCATAGAGAAAGAGTTGTTAGCAATTGTTTGGGCGGTTAAGCATTTCCGTCCCTACTTATATGGTCAACATTTTAAAATTAAGACAGACCATAAACCTTTAGTGTACCTGTTTGGTATGAAAGACCCTTCCAGCAGGCTAATGAAATTTAGATTGATATTAGAAGAGTATAGCTTCGATGTAGAATATGTTAAGGGTTCAGATAATGCAGCTGCAGATGCTTTATCTCGAATCACTTTGACATCAACTGAATTAAAGGAAATGAATAATAATATTGTAAATGTTATGACGAGGGCACAATCGAAAAAGATTAACAATCCCGATTCTTCTTCGTTGGACATGATACCTACAGACTTGAGGCCTGATCAACCAAAAGTCGTAAGTACTCATGTCAAACCAGCAGAATCAGTCGAACTATGTATGGTAAATAATGATAATTTAAATAAAATGAAGAAACTAGGAAATATAAGCAGAGAAAATAAAGCTTTTTGTTATGATGAAAAGAAAAAGATAATTTTTATTAAATATTTAAGCTCTGACTCACGAATGCCGCGACGCGAATTCGTGAGAGAACTTAACATTTTCTGTAAATCTATAAATGTCAATGAAGTATGCATAATTAAAAGAGATGATAATAAAGAATTTATTAAGAAATTAGTTGAGGAAATTAAATCTATAAAAGGATGGACCGGTCCGCGCGTGTGTATTATAAATAATGTAAAAACTGTATATGATAAAGACGATAGAAAAGTTATTCTAAATGATTTCCATCTCCTGCCTAGCAGTGGCCATGCAGGCATGAGAAGGATGGTCAATAATATTAAAAAATATTATTATTGGCCAGGTCTTGAAAATGATGTTAGAGATTATGTTAGGCGATGTGATAAATGTCAGCGTCAAAAACATTCTTTACCAATTAAGGAACCAATGAATATTACAACAACTGCTACTACAGCGTTTGAAAAAGTATATTTAGATCTTGTGGGTCCATTTGAAGTTGATAATAACAACTACTCTTACGTTCTAACTTTACAATGTGAACTTACCAAATATGTGGAAGCTTATCCCTTAATTTCTAAAAAAGCAGAGGAAGTAGCAAAAAGTTTCGTCACTAATTTTATTCTCAGATATGGAGTGCCACGAGAAATTAGTACAGACAGAGGGAAAGAGTTCATTGCAGCGACTTTTCAAGAGGTTTGTAAATTACTACAAATAAAACAATTAAACTCCACTGCCTATCACCATCAGTCTCTGGGTGCGCTTGAAGTATCGCATAAAAATTTAAATTCTTTTCTTCGTATACAAACGGATAATCATCCAGAAACATGGAGCAGCTGGCTTCCATTTTGGTCATTCGCATTCAATACAACAGTTCATACTGAAACCAAATTTACCCCATATGAACTGGTATTTGGTAAAAAATGTAAACTACCAAGTAATTTAACCACGGATCTAGAGCCACTTTATAACTATGAACATTACCCATGTGAACTTAAATATCGGTTACAAGTGTCTCAAAAAGAGGCAAGAAGTAATTTATTAAAATCAAAAGAGAGTAGGAAAACCATGTATGATAAATATACTAACCCTATAACATATAATGTAAATGATTTAGTATTAGTGAAAAATGAAACAGGAAATAAGCTTAGTTCTTTGTATTCAGGCCCATATAGAGTAGTGAAAGATAAGCCACCAAACGTAGAAATTATAAGAAACGGAAAAAATGATTTAGTGCACAAAAATCGCACGAAATTGTATGTTCAGTAATAAAAAAGTACACTTTATTGTTATATTTTCATGTATTATTTTAGCTTATTATAAAAAAAAATGTATCTGTCTCTACATTTTTTTTTTCTTTTGGATGGATGGTGTAGTATGTATACTTATGTAACTAATCATGCTTGATATATATACTAATCCTACTTCAATAAACGCAGTCTTGTATCATAATTCCGACGTTTCACTCATCTCCCAATACTCGCCCTACAATACTACTAAAGTTTCAAATTATTTTTTTGTAGTCTTGTGCCTTTAACCAAATACATCTTTTTTTACCCTGGCACCTACCGTAGCCGGCATAGGTAGGCCGTAGTGGCCGCTTACCATCAGGTTAGCTGCGTGCATGGCTTACAGTAATAAATGTTGTTGCTAGGAGCGATCCTTTGTTCCAAACGCATCTAAGATCAGGTGTCGACAGGTGTCTAGACTAGCTAAATGCTCCTAGGAATTAAATAATAGGTCTCGGCCTACTAACGTTATACCATCCCACTGCTTGCGACTAAAGGGGAACTAAGAGCCCTCTGTCATAAAAGGACGCCATGGCGTCACCGGTTACGCATCCATTCCATTTCATTTTATTATTTATCATATAAAAAATACTACAAAATCATTTAAGCAGTTATTAAATTTTTGAACGCCAAAGTCGTCGTAAACGGGCCGAGAATACACTGCAAAGCTTCCCGAACGCTGCCCAGCCGAGTAGGATTCGTCGATCGATCTCTTTCTGGAAGCTGGACTTTTTGTTCCAGGCAAATGTACCCGTCTACAACTTCCAGTGTTGAGTTCCCAAGTTCCCAACTTCTACAGGAAGAGTGACACGGAATACTTTAGTTATTATTATTAGGAGCCTATATAGTGTCCCACTGCAGGGCAAAGGCCTCCCTACCTTCCTTCCTTTTTTTTTGCGGTCTTTTTTTATTAATTTATTGCAATGTGCTTTTTTTTGCGGTCTTTTTTTTATTAATTTATTGTAATGTGCTTTTTTTGCGGTCTTTTTTCTTATTAATTTATTGCAAGACGACCAGATTGTACACCTGATGGTAAGCGCCACATCTGCCCTTAGACAGTTCAGTGCCAAACAGTAACTAAGCATAAGCAGTTACTGTCTGGCACCGCCCTGCGCCCGCTACACGAGACGACAGTTATTAGGTCTCATATACCCAGTAATTTCACTAGCTTCAGTGCCCTTTCCCCGAAACACAGATGTGCTTGACACACTTCTATTTCAGGGAAAAACAATTTGGCACTGCGGTGATACCCAGACGGTCCAGTACAGGAACCTACCACCGGGCAATGGTACTTTTATTATACCGAAAAAAATATGGTTACCCATATAGTGGGTGGACAGTGTCACAATTTTTGCATTTTAGATTCGTTGTCCACCCCCGGGATACAGTGGGACATATTTTCAAAAGTTGTGTCACCGTCCACCGGCGGGGGTACTGCTCGGGGTGGACAGCGAGAACGAACCACTACAGACCGACAAACTTATCTGTTCCGGTGGCCAAAATTGGAACTACGTGAAATGCAATGCAAAAACGATAATAAATGACAGTTTTAAATAGACAGTAGCGACGCCGCCACCGGAACAGATAAGTTTGTCGGTCTGTACGAACGTTATCCCGCAGGAATGTGATATTTTCCCGACTGGCCACTAATAAGATGACAGATGTTTTCTACCAAGATAAACGCACCAAGGAATTTAATAATAGGTTATACAGCCTTCATGGGTCACTGGGCAAAGACAACAGGTTATTTTTTTATAGTCTTATTATCTGAATAGACGAGTTCTAAAGGTTAGCCTTAGGGATGTCGGCCCATTGCACTTTCGGGCCGGTTGCATTTCCACTGCATCAGTAAAAAAAAAATTATGGGGTTGAGATCAGAGTGTTGATCTGCAACTATGTATTTTCATTGACAATGATACGTCCTACGTAAACGTTGCCATCTTTTTAAAAATACCTTTATTACTTTTATTTACAGAATTAATGGATTCAAAATAGTCCTCCATTCCTTTGTCTAAATTCTCATAGTTTAAAAAAACACCCACGCGTGCGTGTCCCCCGAGACCGCGCAAGGACGCAGCGTTAGCCTTATGCGAATTAAAAAAAAACAGCGCACAGCATCTGTCTCGAAGGCACGCGCCGCGCGCGCGTCAGCCGGCATGGTAGTGTTGCCACTGTTGGATTCGATATGTCTCTATAGCACTGCGTAGACGTAGGTAGTCACTTTTGTGTCATGGGTCAGAAAAGAGCCCTCCAAGCGCACTCTTCAATATAAATAAATCTATACTTATTTTATAAAGAGGAAAAATTTGATTATTTGTTTGTATTGAATAGGCTCCGAAACTACAGAACCGATTTGAATAGTTACTTTACTTTCTTTCTTGGAAAGCTACACTATCAACGGGAAGGGGAAAGAAAATTGACAAAAGAAATTGCGCACGGGTGAAAACGCGGGGGCGGCTGCTAGTTTCAAATATCAAATAAAATATAAGACAAGCGTATTAGGCGTAGCGCCTAAGCGTACAGTTTGGCAGCACATTCAGTGATGCTTCTTGCTTAAGTATCTCGTAGTAGCCCGTTACCATCAGGTGGGCTGCGTGCCTGTCTGGCAGCCAACAGATATAGCATTAAAAAACGAAACCAACTAAACTAGGACAGTGATTAATAATTTCAAAAATTCCCTAAAACAAGGGAGAATTTTCACAAGCTGGTAACACTACGTATGGAAGCCGAGTTTGAAATACGAACGTCAAATAATGCCTTATTGCGGCCACCTTTTTTTCAGACGCTTTCGGACTAAATTTTTTTTATTATGCAAGATGTTTCTTATACCATTTTATTTTGACATCGATATTATAAATAAGACTTAAGTTACGAGCCTGTCTGCGATTTGGGGAGGAATTGATATCATATTTTTTATTTTTGCAATGTGTAACAAGACGAGCAGATCGTACACCTGATTGTCAGCGCCACGTCTGCCGTTAGTTAGACAGTTCAGTGCCAAACAGTAACTAAGCAGTTACTGTCTGGCACCACCCTGCGCCCGCTACACCGAGCCGACAGTTATTAGGTCTCATAGGTATACCCAGTAATTCCACTAGCCTAGCTTCAGTGCCCTTTCCCCGAAACACAGAAGTGCTTGACACACTTCTATTTCACGGGAAAATATCTGGCACTGCGGTGGTACCCACACTACCCACCTAGACGGCCCACGTGGCCCAGTACATAGGAACCTACCACCTGGTAAATAAATTACAAATTCAAACATTTAACATTATAAAATTAATTTATGTCAAAGTAAACAATAATTGAGGGACACATAACCAGGTTCATGGCTCAATTTACTTATACCTTTTTAAATTAGTTGGCTTATACTAAATTCAGGGACCACGGGGAAAATTATTCCCCGTGGTACCATCCAGGGACTATCACAGGGACCACGGGGAATACAAGGTTACTGCCACGCTCTGTGGGCTCTGATCTTTGAGCCTTTTATTTCAAGTTGCTTCATACGTGGGAGAGAGCAAAGGCATGACATACAGCCAAACCCATTTATTATCTTTGCGTTTTTTGTCTTGCGTAGGCGACTTTCAAAAAGGATTTACTCATTTCTTTGTCTATTAAAATTGTCTGTACAGACCTACAAACTTATCTGTTCCGGTGGCCAAAATTGGAACTACGTGAAATGCAATGCAAAAACGATATTTAATGACAGTTTTAAATAGACAGTAGCGACGCACCGGAACAGATAAGTTTGTCGGTCTATACGACTTTGTCTTTATGAGCTGTGCTAGCCGAGTTCGAGCCGAGAAATTAATGTAGATGTCAGAGCTCTCGAAATCTTGGAGGAGCCTTGATGTGGTATAAAAAAAGTTTCAAGCGCGGTTTCGCATGCGTGACGGACGTCAATGGTTATATAAGTGGATGCTGGTTTTTTTTAACAATTCGCTGATGCATTGCCGGCCTTTTAAGGGGGGTGTGGGCCTCCGGCGCTCTCACAAACCACACGAAAAACAAGAGGTGAGAGGGTGGTACTTCCCCGGACGAGCCGGCCCATTCGTACTGTAAAACAGCATGGCTCTACCACTACAATTTTATCTATTTTTAAAACAAAAGATGTGAACATCTTTGTTATGCAGATAAATTATCAAAAGTTTATCTGTCGGTAGTAAAACTTACCTTAACATTAACAAGAAAAAGGCAATACGATTCCTAAACACAGTGGGTTGCCAACAGAAAAAAAAGTGATCTGAAATTGCGTAGCAACACGCATTAAATGGAATTAAAAATTATTGCTCTGAATGACATTCAACTTGTAAGGGCGGGCACACATTACATTCGGCTGAATAATAATAATGTCCTACTAGCCGATACTTCAGCTACGGCGTCTTACGATCAGCCCGCTCAGGCACCAAGGGTCTATTTCGCAAATAGCAAACTTCTCTTTATACCTACTTCTTTGTTTTCCTACTTCGCAAATCGCCTGCTTATCGAACAGTCTATTTCGCATTCAGCCTACTCTCAAAGAGACCAGACCACTTCGCATACTGCGTACTTGTCAAAGAACGACCTAAGTACAGACAAATAGAAAATAGTTCGTTACATTACCATAATTTTAGTATTTTTGGAGAATGCTCAGGATATATGCAGGATATATTATATATATTTATATATAGTGCTGCAGTGAGTGCGCAAGCACAGGTGCACTGCCTATTCCCTCAATCATAACACGGTAAACACGGTGGGACAGCAGCCTGACACGACCGAAGAGATCCAGCGCAGGACAAACGACTTAACGTGCCTTCCGAAGCACGGAATCATCATTTTTTTCAGATTCAGGTGATTCAAGCCTGAAATGTCCTAACCAAACTGGAAACATAAGCGACGTAAAGTTTATAAGTAATATGACCACGGGTAGTATAAGATTTTCTCATAATGACGTGTCTGTGACAGGTTGCCATAGCAACGCATTGTTGATTATGGTATAAATCCAAGTATTAGGTACCTATTTACAATGATTTTTGGGAGCTGGAGAATAAATGCCGAAAAAATATCACATACTTACGGGATATGTATAATATGTGTCCACGCGAGCGAAGCCGCAGGCAAAAGGCTAGTTACTGATAAAATTACTGGTGAAAATGGTATCTCAAAATGTGTGCAGGCCCTAAGTTCTTTCAAACTTGTTCGAAACAGCTGACGCTCAGCTGTTAATGGGACAATAGTAAACACATTTCTGCCAACTCCTTACCAAAATCACCCTTATTCCTATACACATAGCGTCGATATGTAAATGAGATGAACACAAAGAATTGCATGGCCACGCGACTTTGTTCGTGGTTTTATGAGCCTTTTCGTCAAGAAGAAAAAAAAGACCCTTTTCTTAGATAAAGAAAGCCTTTCTTATCAATTATTGTATTTGGTAATTGTGGTAATTAGCCTGCATTTTTTTATCTTGAAGATGGCGCTTTAGTTTACGGCCTGATGGTAAGCCGCCCGTCTCCTTTTTTTTCGGAGAAGAATGCGTTTATGCACCATAACCGCAGGCTAGTTAATAGACCTGCGGCCGTGTGTGGGACTCGAGACTAAAGCGTCCACTACCCACTAAACTTCCCCGGTTTCCTCTTCACACCCGATTGAGACGAGCCGGGGCCAGCCTTGTGGCTATTGACCAGCCCATCCCCGGGTACCCTGACTTGAGAGGCCTCAAGTCAGGGTGGCGCCTAGGGAGGGCCACCCGAGAAACTAGGTGATCCTCAGACTTAGCTCGAGCGACCTGTGCAATGCGGGCGTTGGAGAGCTAAACCCTCAGGCCGAAGGAGGCGCGCTAAGTAAGCTCGCCTTCTCCGGCCTGGGGTTACTGTCTCCTATTATGCCGAGCCGTTACTGTCATTTGTAGGGAAACATAACGTTGATACAGGTCCCGGCAAACTTCTTGTTAATTGGATAATCCCCACCCGAACACAAATTTGAGATGCCTGCGCGGTATTGGTCTACATACAATAATCTAACTATTAATCGAACTGATCCCGCGGGAAGCATCACTTTGTGTGATTGTTTCCAGTTTGGTTACGACATTGCAGGCTTGAATCACCCGAATGTCTGAAAAGAATGATGATTCCGTGATTCACGTTGGCACGTTAAGCTGTTGGTCCCGACTATGTTCCAAGTAGGTATGGTTCCCCTTGTAAGGGTTGCGGAGGTCAGATAGGAATCGCTCCATTGTTATAACCAGGCTTGTCAAATCTAGGATCATAGTCGAAGCGGACCCCGAGCTTCATACTGGATGCAATCGGGAATACGCTGAGATGATGATGATGACATTAATCTAACTATACATACATGCTCGCCTGTTTAGGGTACTTTTGACCTGACCTTCGTCTATAATTTCTAACCCTGAATATATTTTATATTCAATACTGTTTAAATGCCATGCCTATGAATCCTTTGATACAAATCTTAACTTCCTCTGCACGTGTCTCAAAACCCATGGGAACCTCGACGCTCAGCTGATAGAAAAAAACACAAAATCAGCTGATTTCTAAAGAAACTTTCTTACTATTGTTGCATCAGCTGATTCTACGGCTTTTATTATCTGTGCACACGACAGGTAACCTTTGCATAATTTGAACAGAAAAAATATATTGTACAATGACATTTTGTCACTCAAAAATGGAGTTTATCTGTGTGTGTTAAAGTTGATTTTGCAATGGAGCAGTACGGTCCATTTTGCGATGTTTTTTTTTTCCTAACGCTGAAAGCACGTGAAGATGTTGAAAAAAACAAAGAAGTCAAGCGTTAGTAGTTTTGACAAGCTTGAGGTTCTCCTATTTTTATTTGAAGGTTTTCAGTATTTTTACTTTGTAAGCAGGAATATTAGACGGGATTTTTAATTTGTACAGTTTTTGTTTTATTTTTTATTCGGATTTCAGTCAATAACTTCTTTTACAATAAACGGCCAGCATGACCTTTTTTATTTTCTTGTGCGTTTTTTTAAAATCGCGTTGGTCCTAATCCTAATCTCTGTTTAATGAATAGGTATTTTATTTGCAGTTTGAGAACTACCTATAACTTTGCCAAGACGGGGTCGGGACTTTTTTATGTCGCAGAAATACCTACCTACCTTTTATCAAAGATTTAAATCTTTGCCTTTTATTTGTTTTTTTAATCGGTGGGGAATGCGTTTACGCGCCATAACCACAGGCTAGCTAGACCTGCGGCCGTGTGTGGGACTCGAGACTAAAGCTTTCACGACCCACTTAACTTCCCCGGTTTCCCCTTCACACCCGATTGGGACCAGCCGGTGCCAGCCTTAAATTGTGGCTATTGAACAGCCCGCCTATCATATTCCTGCTGTATAATGTCGTATAAACGTAATCATTACGTGGGTTTTTCACAACTTTAAAGAACCCTAAAAATCAAATATGAAAAAAATAACAGGTAGTTCCAATACAGCTGATCATCAGCTGTTTTGTGTTTAACTAAGAAAAATATCACGCCAAAATCAACTTTAATACCAAGCATTAAGGATAAAGAAATAGTAAACTTAATTTCACATTTATCTTCCAAATGTATTTGGAATCAAAGCTCAAATACTTACATTTTAAAGTTGATACCTATTGCGTAGTTAAATTGAATCTAATATCTTGAGAAACCACAGAGTATCAAAGGAACAATTGTAGCATGAAAGAGTCTTTGAATTTAGTCAAATAAAAATTGTGAATAAACATACAATTTCTATATGCCACGCCTGTGGCTTCCTCAAATCTCTCTCTTCGTCGCTCTACCACTTCTAGCTGTTTCTGTTATCCAATGAGAATTGACCATTATATCGAGATAAAACTAGCCTATGTCCTTTCTAAAGGTCTAATGTATGACTGTACCCAATTTCATCAAAATTGTTTCAGTTGTTTAGGTGTTAAAATGAGATAGACAGAGTTACTCTCACATTTATAATATTAGTAATAATAAAGGCCAAGTAAGTGCTTTAAAATAAAGTCTTATTTGTCTAAACTTTAAAGGGAGGGGGGCGTCCATAAAAAATCACGAAATATCACAAGGGGAGAAGGGGGCGTACTAATATTTATCACAGTCATGTATCCATTTTTTTGTGAATACTCACTGAAAAGCGGTGTTATGTGTATTAATATTTTCGTCAAATGCGTACAAAATTGAATGAAAGGGGCTTGTAGTGTGACTTTGATTTGCAGTTGCAACTTGGTTCCTTTAAAACAGTAACAAACAGTGTTCAATTACAATCAAACTATTCTTAACACGTTCGGGCGCAGTGGTCCACTCCAGAATGACAGTAAAATCTTCATACATTTTTTTTGTCCTTAAAAATCGTCACTGACTTGCACGTCCTAGTAATATATTTATACAAACCCAACGGCCACCACCGTACTGTCAATTTATATGAAAGTACGGTGGTGGCCGTAATGACGCTTAATTGTTTTTTTTTTTCTTTTTTTTTTTTTTTTTTGCTGTGGCAATACTCCGGCTAACAGCTGATCTGTACCGGTCCCGTATTTTAATTTCTTTAAAATTAAATAAATACTACTAATAATGCCCAATATCGTTCACAATACTAAAATAAGTGTTAAACAATAATAATTAGTATATAAGTTACATGTAAACTAAGTGAAATATGTGTTTATAGTGATTGTGACAAAATCATCTGGCAGTTACTTCAACTGTTCGAATATTGTAAATCGTTATCATCTCTTCAGGTAAATTACTTGTATGTACTTATTTTGCATACAGTTAATTGGTTTATAAACGTAGTGAACCGTGTCGTATCGAGTTTTCTTTTGTTAACGGAACGCGCAAACAGGTTATAATTGTTTGACAAACACCTATAACCTCATATTGCTCATTCGACGCCTTGAACATATTTGTTATTCTGTTATTTTTATAATATTATTAACAATAACTTTATCAACATGATGACTCGCAGTGCATTAGCTCAAAAACTAGATGTGGCCTTGAAAGAATTAAAGGCAACCAGGGAGTCGAATGAACAAATGCTGTTGGAAAGAGATGATAATGAAAGGGAAATGTTAGAAGTCATTAATAGGAATACTTTATTAAAAAAAGATATGGCCGAGATGCACACGCAACTCCAATTAGTTGTAGATGATAGGGACAGGTTACAAGGCATAGTGGACGGGTTTGGCGACTGCAGCGAGGACTATGTGCGAGGGCTCCGGCGCATCACCATGCTGGAGCACGAGCTGCAGGAGGCGCACCACCAAATATCGCATATGGAGTCGGAGAAGACGGACGCTTTAATCACCCACAACCAGAGCCTTTTTGACGAGTTAATCGGTAGTGCACCCGGCCTGGTTTCTGCCGCAGTTGACTCGCCATCAACGGATATAATTGACTTGACAGAGGATGTTACTATAAATTCGGTCCGTTCTATGGCAATTGTCAATTGCAGTAGGAACAAATTTAGAAAATATGTTAAAATAAATAGGTATATTAAAAAAACCCAAAAATTAATTAAGCAAAAGAAACAGTGTTTTAAAAATGTTCAGTGTATTAAAGAACGAAGACGTTTAGGTGATGAACTTGATGTGTACACCATTATGTTAGAAAATAATATTGTAGAACATGACAAACATATAAAAACATTACAGTCTGAATTGTGCCTACTCAAAAATCAACTAGAAATAATGACCAATAGATATAATTACACAAAAAAAGAGTATGGGGAATATGTTTTGGCAGTCAAGGCACTCACAAGCAATTCTATTCCAACTTGTTCTAATCCAGAAAGTCCAGAATCTGTGAGTTCCCAGTCAGAGTGTATTTCCACTACTCAGGACTGCATAACAGAAATAACTAATAATATAAATCCTGTTATCATGTACAGTGACGATATTGGGAAAAATATGGGCCAAATATTAAAAAATAAAATAAATAGTCCAATAATTAATCACTGTTTGCCTGGAGCCACATACAGCGATATTTTAGAAATAATATGTAAATCAAAATATGACCCCAATACAACTTTGATCATATTTATTGGCAACAGAGGTAATGTGAACAAAAAGAAAATTATAATGCACTGTGACAATCTTATTAAATTAAATGTAAAAAAGATTATTTTGTTCACATTGCCTTACCTAAAAGGGGCATTACAAAATGAAAATGACATCAGATACAAATTAAATATGACATTAGATACTGTGACATTTGGAAATAAAAATGTATTTAATTTGATTGACATCAATAAATTAATAAGTAATCATGTATACTTGACAAAAGATAAATATTATCTTTCTAGTTATATTAAAAGACAGATAGCAATATCGCTATCTTTATTTTTTATGTACTCAGCCAAAGTCTTGGCTAAACTACCTGCTCCTATTGAGCAGTGTAAAAATGACATGTCTATTAACATGACCTTGGATACTGTTCCAAATAATTTAAATTAAATTTTAAGACAAAGGAGAATAACTCTGGCACTCATATTACAAAGGATAAGTCTAGTAGGTACATAAACTTAGTGCACCAAAATATACAAGGCCTGCCTGGCAAAGAATTACAAGTGGGGTTATTCCTTGACTGTATGGATATACATGTCTTGTGTCTAACCGAACATTGGTTAAGAGAACACGAATGTTCATTTTATATTGACAATTTCAATACTGTTAGTTCGTTCATAAGAAAGTCTGCTATTCGAGGGGGATCACTCATATTAGTACATAATAAATTTAAGTCAAAAGCTCGTAACGATATCTCAGCACTTTCTATTGAGCGAACTATAGAAATAGCATGTGCAGAGGTTGAGCAATTTATTGTTATATGTGTATATAGACCACCTTCGTCTGAGTACACATTATTTGAATCAACTATGGAAGATGTCTTAAATAAAACATGTAACTCAAGAAAGAAGGTGGTTGTATGCGGTGATTTTAATATTAATATTTTAGATAAGTCCCAAAACACAGAAAGGTTTCTAAATCTTTTTAAATCATTTAACTTGTTACCGCTTTTCTCAGAACCTACAAGAATAACTGCTACTACAGCCACCTGCTTAGATAATATTTTCTATGAAAATTGCAACATCGCGAATAAGTCAATTATAAATAATTTACAATCTGATCACACTGGGCAATTTGTGGGGTTTGAGCACCATCATGCTTCTAACTCATTACACATTACTTGCAGACCAGTTACTGAAAGGAGAATGAATAGGTTCAAGTGTAAAATTGAAAATAAAATAGGTCTTTTGACTATAAATGACAACGACAGAATTAATGATTTGTATGAAAGTTTATTTGAATTGATTAAAAATGAATATGATTCCACATTCACTGCCAAGACCATTAAAGTAAATAATTTTAAAAGTAAATTTAGTGACTGGGCAACACCTGGTATTTATAAAAGTAGAAATAGGCTTTATGAATTGTATGGTATAAAAGCTTACTCTAATGATCCAAAAATCATAGAGTACGTTAAAGCCTATTCTAAGTTATTTAAAAAAGTCTGTATTATGGCTAAGTCTTTGTTCTTACGTAATAAAATAATTAATTCCAAGAATAAAATAAAAACTACTTGGAATATTATTGGTAAGGAGACTTGCAAAGTGAAAGCGCAAGATCGAGAATTTTGTTTAAAAGTAAATAATGAAATAGTTAAAACTGACAAGGATACAGCAAATGCATTTGAATCATTCTTTTCTAGTGCAGCCATTACGGCAACAAGTCAATTAAAATCAAGCACATGTCTAGCCAAAACTTTGCTAGCATCGAGTGTCGATGAGTGCAAAACATCTTTTAAATTCAAGCACATAACTTCTGATGATATAATTAAAACCTTTAAAGAACTGAACATTAAAAAAACTAAAGATTTATGGGGTATTTCAACTGACCTCCTCAAATCAATTATAGATACAGTCTCACCTCATTTAGCTTTTATTTTTAACCAATGTATTGATGCAGGTCAGTTCCCAAATCTAATGAAAAATAGCAAAATTATCCCTCTTTTTAAAGCAGGTGATAAGAGTGATCCCTCTAACTTCAGACCAATTTCTATCCTACCTGCGATGAGTAAAATATTTGAAAAAATTATTTTTCATCAGCTTCTATTTCATTTTAACGAAAACAAATTACTACATAGTAACCAGTTTGGTTTTACTAAAAACAAATGCACCACTGATGCCGGTGTTGCACTTCTTAAACATATATTTGATGCTTGGGAGAACAAACAGGATGCATTAGGTATCTTTTGCGATTTGTCTAAAGCATTTGATTGTGTAGATCATCAGATTTTGTTAGAAAAGTTGAAGCATTATGGTGTTTCGGATAATTCACTTTGCCTTATAAAGTCATATCTTTCTGATCGAATACAAAAAGTAGATATAAATGGTACTACCTCAATTGGCGCGCCTCTCCAAATGGGCGTGCCCCAGGGTTCAATATTGGGCCCATTGCTGTTTTTAATCTATATTAATGACTTGCCTTACTTCACTAAAGACTTATGTGAAATAGTATTATTTGCTGATGACACCTCGTTAATTTTTAAAATTGACCGCGGTAAAGAAGTTTTCGACGACGTAAATAATGCTCTTTCCCAAGTACTCCATTGGTTTTCAACAAACAATCTTTTATTAAACTCAAAGAAAACAAAATGTGTCAAGTTTACACTGCCTAATGTAAGACAGGTCAATACGACGTGCATTACTGTAAATGGTGAACCCATAGATGTAATTCAGTCTACTGTCTTCCTTGGGATCACCATGGATTCTAAGCTGCAATGGGGTGCCCATATCGCTGCTCTGGGAGGAAGATTAAGCTCGGCTGCATATGCAGTCAGAAAAATAAGACATCTTACAGACGTTGAAACGGCGAGGTTGGTTTATTTCAGCTACTTTCACAGTGTAATGTCGTATGGTATTTTGTTATGGGGCACCGCTGCCGATATACAAGCTATTTTTGTGCTTCAGAAACGAGCAATTCGCGCCATATATAAGCTTAAACCACGTGACTCACTGAAGGAACTCTTTAAGGAAATTAATATTCTAACCGTAGCATCACAGTACATATTCGACTGTATCATGTATGTACGCAAAAACTATGATTTTCAAAAAAAAAAATCGGAATGTCATAGTTTTAACACAAGAAATAAACATAGGCTTGCCGTTCCAAGCCTCAGACTCAGTAAAACTTGTAACTCATTTGTAGGATTAAGTATAAAAATGTTTAATATGTTGCCACAAACTTTTATTGACTTGCCTATACATAAATTTAAATTAAAAATTAAAGAATGCCTTATGAAGAAAGGCTATTATAAAATAGAAGATTATTTTAATGATAAAAATTTGTGGACACATTAAGTTGCTTCCTAGCACATGTACTCTGCCTGCGCCTTTGTATCCTCTGCCTGCGCCTTTGTATTGTTATTTGTATTGACATGATCCTTTGTATTGACATTATTATTTATTGTGACTTAAATTATTTTTGTGATGTTAAATTTTTGAATTTTATAATTTTTAATTTGTAATATTCTTTTTTGAAAAAAGGCAAAACTGTTGAGTTTCTTGCGGCAGTTCTTTCCTCAACAGGCCATTGACGTCGAAGTGCTGGTAGGGAAAAAAAAGATTGACGTGTAAAAGTATTTTTTAAAAAATCTATTTGCAGAATAAATTTATTTCATTTCATATTTCATTTCATTTCATTGCTCTACTGTACACGTATTTTTGACACTAGAAACACAAGCCTCCTTTACAGAATGACAGTAAACTGCTTTCTATAAAACTCTAATGTAAATTGGACTGCGGTCACCATAGAGGTTTTATGATTGATTTTCATGAAAACGGCGGTACCTGTACTGTCATTTTGAGAATTCTACTTTTACGGCCTATGCCGCTACCGCGCCGGAACGAGTTAAGCGTATTAAACACAATATAATATTTTAATGTAATCTCTTATTAGTGGACTGTATGTGAAGAGCACATTAAAAAGAGGTTAGAATCTATGAAGGTTTTAACTCAGTTTAATTTTCTTATTAGAAACTAATTAGACATTTTAAAGGTGTGTTTGAATATGATTAGCATCACTTACCAGGCATAGCGCTCCCGGTCTGCCCCATAGTACGAAATTCCGCTTCAAACTTTTAACACCCAATTATACCGTTTACTATTTTGTAAACACATTTAACCTTAATAAGAGTTCGTATACAGTCTCATCACACACGGAAACTTGAACTATGAACCCGAGATGTCATGTTTATTGTAATTATTAAATTAAATTGTGCGACTACAGCTAAGGTCCTGTTAATTCAAAATTCTTATAAGAATCTAGTAAATTAGGCACTATTTTACAAGACGATTAAACAACCTCGATAAAGATTATTATTGCACGCATTAATTTCACATTATTGCGGATAATTATCATGTTTTTGCAACATTTAATTACGGCTATTTTATAATGACACTTGCAGTGACAAGTTGACGACTTGACAGCAATGACAGCTATATTTGACAGTTCGTTCCGGCCTTCCGGTTAGGACTTTGCTGTATTTTAAAAAAAAGTCAATATTTTACAAAGAATCAATCTAATGTAAAAAATCTTTGTGAATTGTGTCTTTTATAAATAAAGTATTCAAAAGTTTTTGAAGCTAATCTTAAAGACCGACAAACTTATCTGTTCCGGTGGCGGCGTCGCTACTGTCTATTTAGAACTGTCATTAAATATCGTTTTTGCATTGCATTTCACGTAGTTCTAATTTTGGCCACCGGAACAGATAAGTTTGTAGGTCTGTACTATTATACAATTTTGATAAAAAATATAATTCATTTAACTGTCAAAGAATAGTATGCGTAAAATGAAACGTTTGATGGAATAGAGTTGCCACTTTTTAAAAATACATCTGAATAGTAGAAAATGTTGTAAGTATACTCAAAATAAGAAGAAAACAATTTGGCAACTAAAGCTAGCGAGAGCTTATATAGCTTTATACCTACTTTTGTTTTTTGTGTCAGTCAGACTCAGAACAGAACAGAACATTATGTTGCATTAAATAAGTAAGCAGGAAAGCAGGTAATAAAATATTGTTGGGGGTAAGGGGTACGTTAATTCAATAAAATGTCGTTTTCGCTTGCAAGCTCTGTTGCCGGGTCTAGCCGCGCGCGTCGTAACAATATTATAAACATATAAATAAATATATATCGCTTAAGTTCCCTCTCACAAACTCTGCTTTTTGACCATTGAGCTATTATTACTACGTATAGAGAAGACATCAGTCATCACTGACATGTTCCGATCAACTGCGGTCAGATGGCTGCACTGCATTTAGTCACTTGCTAGCTCCCCAGCGCCAAAGTCTTGTTTTGATTATATACGAAAATACGTCAAAATCCACTAAATATGCCCTCGTGTGTGTTTAGATATTGCAGTAATAATTCTAGTAATTACATCCAAGAGCAAAGGAATAACTTTCTACTATTAAATAACTAGAAAATCAAATTCAAACTTAATTAAAATAAAATATTTTATCGGAGACGCCATAATGTCATTTTTCAAAGACTAAAAATAAAGATGTGCCATTTTGTATGTAACAAGTATAGGTAGAATTTAGCTTGATTTTTCTCTGTATAACGAAAAATAATATTTATACGCATATTTAGAAAATAACTATCAAAGATATGGGTGGTTTGTCGTACTCAACAGAAGATGTACCTATATAAAATACATATTATTATGTCTCGCTACAGAGACAGTAATACGAAACCTTTTAAAAAAAGTGGTGGAATTAGTCTCTCTACTAAATACAATTTCAGTTAAATTAATGTCTTTGGAATACTTCATTACTTCGTAACTAAATAAATGTAATATTACTTCAAAATTATACGGCTTTTAATTTTGTATCAAATCAAAACTTAGGATAAAATTTGTAACAGACTTCGTTTATTAATCTAGCCTCTCGTAGGTACCTGTTTGAATAGGCAGAATATAAACAAATTGTTGCCTGTTGACGGTGTCATCGCATCTATGACTTATTAGCCGCCCCCGCGCGCCCCACCCCACCGCGCTTGGCGCATAGACATTGTTCGAGCTGTCTGTTCTAGTACGTCAGTACATAATATTTCTATGTTTTTGACTGGATTATTAGAACTAGAAAAACCAAAAAAGTAAAGTCTTTTATTATACAGGGTGGCCCTGAAAATCGTGGATCAAACGAAACAGGGAGATAAAGGGGGTTATTACCGACATAAACCCCTCAACAATATGACCTTACATCGACTCTACAAAAAATTAAAGCAATTTTTTGTTTTGAAAAAAATAATGCCTTATTTTGTAATCAAATGGCAAAATAATGAAAACATATTGTTTTTTCTTTCTTTTTTTTGTGTTCAATTATTGTCAAAGAAAGCATCTTTACATAAAAAGTATCTTTACCACTGTGGGAACACAAATTCGTGAGCAATGGCGACTTTCTTAAAAGAAATTAAGTTTTACGAAAAATCAATTCCAACTTCAAAACAGTACTGTGACAAAAAAATGTATGACCGACAAGTGACCCTGTATCAAAAAAAATTGCCTGTTTTATCACCATTTAAATGAGGTATAACACTTGGCTATTTGTAGCTAACTTATTTTACAAAACTTGTTTATTGGCGCCAAGTCTGACTTTCAATAAATTGAGCGATCAATAAAAATCGTTATTCGCATTGATTATTTTCACTCTTAACAATCCTAGAGCTTTAACATTGGAATAAATACCCGGTATTTCACACTCGGGTCGGGTACGTACCCGACTCGGGTCGTACATACGATCCATTGTTTTTTGGCTCAGGTACCTAAGCTTGCGCGTACGTTTGGCCCACCGCTCCCGCCGCGGCGGCGAATCAGTGACTTGTTATTACGCACGTGTTCTGCCGGTTTGCTCTTCAACGTCTCCTGAACGGACTCGGATTTCTTGTCTAACTTTGACCTAAGCTTGCCATACGGACTGTGAGTCTTGCCAAACTGTGACCTAAGCTGGCCATGCGGACTCTGTTTGATTTCTTGCCAAACTTTGACCTAAGCTTTCCAATCGGACACTAATTCTTGCCTAACTGTGACCTACGCTACGCCAGATGGCTACTGTAAGAAGAGTGGAGTACAGCTGACTGTACTCCACTTTTCTTACAGTGGCCATTACAAAAGCCGTAGATGTAATGCATGTCAGCATACTCTCGCTGACGAAGGAAGGCTTCAAGAATCAGTGTCCGATTGGAAAGCTTAGGTCACAGTTTGGCAAGACTCACAGTCCGTATGGCAAGCTTAGATCACAGTTAGACAAGAAATCCGAGTCCGTTCAGGAGACGTTGAAGAGCAAACCAGCAGAACACGTGCGTAATAACAAGCAGGTAGCGAGTCACTGATTCGCCGCCGCGGCGGGAGCGGTGGGCCAAACGTACGCGCAAGCTTAGGTACCTGAGCCAAAAAACAATGGATCGTATGTACCTACGACCGGAGTCGGGTACGTACCCGACCCGAGTGTGAAAAGGACAAAAGATACCGGGTATTTATTCCAATGTTAAAGCTCTAGGATTGTTAAGAGTGAAAATAATCAACGCGAATAACGATTTTTATTGATCGCTCAATTTATTGAAAGTTAGACTTGGCGCCAATAAACAAGTTTTGTAAAATAAGTTAGCTACAAATAGCCAAGTGTTATACCTCATTTAAATGGTGATAAAACAGGCAAATTTTTTTGATACAGGGTCACTTGTCGGTCATACATTTTTTTTTCACAGTACTGTTTTGAAGTTGGAATTGATTTTTCGTAAAACTTAATTTCTTTTAAGAAAGTCGCCATTGCTCACGAATTTGTGTTCCCACAGTGGTAAAGATACTTTTTATGTAAAGATGCTTTCTTTGACAATAATTGAACACAAAAAAAAGAAAGAAAAAACAATATGTTTTCATTATTTTGCCATTTGATTACAAAATAAGGCATTATTTTTTTCAAAACAAAAAATAGCTTAAATTTTTTGTAGAATCGATGTGAGGTCATACTATTGAGGGGTTTATGTCGGTAATAACCCCCTTTACCTCCCTGTTTCGTTTGATCCACGATTTTCAGGGCCACCCTGTATAAGGGTACATTGTTAAATACTAAACTGGCAGCACTCAATTTGAAATTTCAAAACCGTTCGATTTGTTGTTTTCATTCTGTGTTTTTGTTGATTTGTTAAATGTTAATTTATAACACAATAAGCGAAAATGCCTACGAATGATGTGATAAGTGAAAAGAAAAAGGCTTTGATAGCGTATAAAGAGAAGATTTTGCAAGATATTAAATACTATGACAAGAGAATCGATGATGTTCGTGCCCAAGCATCTATGAACAGTTTTTTCGAGGAAGCTAATAGGTAAATAATATTTTTTA
Organism: Mecyna flavalis; assembly: GCA_949319885.1. Lineage (NCBI taxonomy): Eukaryota > Metazoa > Arthropoda > Insecta > Lepidoptera > Crambidae > Mecyna > Mecyna flavalis. The sequence continues at coordinate 1,966,381 of OX439422.1, forward strand.
AAGTTTAATCAGCAACGCCGCAACGCCTCCTTACTTATCCTGGTGATAATTTTTGGTAAATCCTTATGTATTAGAAATGAATTAGACAAATTTACCACCAGACTACACTGATCTCGCCTCCCGACTCGCTAACACTGGAACAAATTATTTAAATATACGATTTGCTCGCATTGAACATGTTTTTAATAATAAGGTGTCGCTCTAGCCTAAGGCCCGTCTGATAAGTGGTTACCGTCGTATGAACGGTTGTACAGTCAGAGCCAAAATTGTCTGAGCGTTCAAACCCACCAAAAATATCTGAACATTTAGCAAAAATCACTCTTAGCACAATACTTTTAGGTGTAAATATTGGTTGTTGTAATTTCTTCTCAAACAACAAATAAAAATGCACTTTTCAATAATTCTAATATTTTCTTTTTAAATGTTCAGATATTTTTGGTGGTTTTGAATGCTTAGATCATTTTGATGCTGACTATAACACCAGAGTCATAATTCCTGCGTCGTCAATTCTGTAATTCTAAGGAAAAACTTAACATTGGCAGTAGAAAAAAAAGTTTAGCCCACTACCAACAGCCAAGCTTCCCTAAATTAAGCACTGAAGCCCTTACTTAATCCTTCTAGCCCCGGATTACTAGACACAATAGAAAATCTATTGTTATGCGGCACCTGAGTGCCGGTTCGGCGTTGAGTGGTTAACATCAGAATTATAGCATAACAGTATTAACAGTCATAAAGTTATGTATCATACAGGCACCGCTTACCAACAGGTGGGCTGCGTGTCTGTCTACCAATTGACGAAAAAAAAAAATACTAATTGTTCCAGCGCCTCGATGGTCTAGTGGTTTAAGTACTGGTCCGAGATCTTGGGGTCCTGGGTTCAATTCCCGGGTCAAGCTAACTTAGTGTCGGTTTTTTCAGACACAGCTCGGGTTTGTAATAACCAATCCGCATTTGGCAAGCGTGGTGATTAAGCCGATACCCTTCATTGTAACAATAACTTGATTTCAAGAATGGAGGCCTTTGCTCTGCAGTGGGACATTAACCCTTCAACGCCAATGTCTGATATATCAGACAAACCATTTTCGTGCCCACCACACCAATGTCTGATATATCAGACAAAATAACAGGATCAAGAAACGTTGTATTTTTACTTGCCTGAATGAGTTGAGTATAACCTAATGGTTTTTTGGAATTTTTTTTTTATGGTCGTGGCGTGTGGGGCACCATTTTCGGAAAAAAGCGTGGCGGGGAAAGGGTTAACAGGCTGATTACTTACTTCTTACTGATTCCAGTTCCGACTCTGAAGATGACTTCTCCCTGACGTTGGACTACGATCCATCGCTGTCCGAGCTGAAGCAGCAGCAGGCGATGCTGAGAACCTGCCTGCAGGCCACGCAGGAGCTGACCAGCTTGCAGGTGCTGCAGTCGGAGGTGAACGTGCTGGTGGACGATCCGGAGTATGTCGGGTGAGTGGAGTAATTTTGGTCTAGTAACTAGTTTTTTATTTTTTTTTAATTTTTTTACTTTTTTTTTTATTTATTTTTTATTTGACGAGCCATTTGGTGTAATGGTCGAGAAGTCGGCTAATACACCAAAGGTCGCGGGTTCGATTCCCGTACGGTACAAACATTTGTGTGCATGAATATGTCTGTTTGTATCGGTCTGGGTGTTTCTATGTATAATATGTATGTATTTACAAAAAAAAAGTATATAAGTAATGTTTATCCGTTGTCTGGCACCCATAGCACAAGCTAATGCTTAGTTTGGGGCTAGATGGCGCTGTGTGGATAATGTCCAGAGATATTTATTTATTTATTTTTATTTAAATATGTTCTTAAAAAGTATAGGCCTTTTTATGGGCCACAGCAGGGCAATGGCCTCCATCATTAAAATCAAGTGATTACAATGATAGGTGGCTTTATTACCATGCTTGCAAAAAGTGTATTGATGATCACCAACCCCACGGTTGTCTGAAAAAACAACACAAGGACCCTGCTATCAGGGAATCTTACCCAGGACTGCTAGATCATGTCCAAGTACGACACCGTGGGCGTATTATTACGTTAAAATAAATCCTTGTTTTAAAACAATTGGACCAATTAGAACGTCGATAAGCTTATGAGAAGTTGTCGAAGATTACTTACTTATTATTATGTCGTCAATTGTTATACAGAAGCGATCTAAATACAAAGCCGCCCGTGGCGCCCGAACAGAGATGGAAAGGGTTGATATAATTTCAAATTGTTACACAGAACTGTTTTTATTAACTTTAACACTTATATTTTAGAGGTTTATTTTTTACACTTGAGTTTGCATTTACTTCCTATGACTAGCCACTTCAGATCCTAAAGAAATATTTTTAACCAAATATCCTTCTTAATTCTCATTACAGGGAGCGGCCTGTAACGGAGCCTGGAACATGGAGGGAAGTGACAGCGGAGTGCAGAGTTGATCTCGTGCCGTTCACGATATCATTCTACGTTCACCAACCAGTAAGTTCATGATTGGTGACATCATCATCATATCAGCCAAACGACGTCCACTGCTGGACATAGGCCTCCCCCAAGGATCTCCAAACCGATCGGTCCTGCGCCACCCGCATCCAGTGGATTCCGGCGATCTTTATGAGATCATCGGTCCACCTTGTGGGAGGCCTACCACGGCTGCGTTACCCGGTACGTGACCACCACTCGAGGACCTTTCCGCCACAAATTGGTGACACTGTGCTAGTAAATGATAGAACAATTACACATGCGAGAGCTCAAAAAGTAAGATTTATCTTCGCATAAACTGAGGAGCAACAGAGAGGTGGTCAACTTTTTTTTTTTTTTTTTTTCTATGTATCCTGCTCAGCATAGCAATCTGCTTTTTCAACATTTAGCTACTCCTTTGAGTGACCCTTGTCTGTCTGTATTAGTTATCGGAGCTGTGAAATATAGTCCATTGACCATTTTCATTATGGTGTCATAAAGCGGTTTATGAGAGTCGGGACACTGTTCCTCCTCAGTCTTGTGTACTGAGTACTTCCAGAGCCTGATAGTTTTGCTGCTAAGGCGTTAACATGGGTGGCTAATTTTTTCTGGTAGTTGCAACTTCGCTGATGGATTTCCTGTCTCACAGTTGTTAGATTTAAGTCTTTCAAGATGTACTTGTTGTTGATACACTTTTGAATGTTGAACATTGTTCTCATCGTTTTTGTCTGAAATCTTTCTAGGATGTCGATATTGCTATTACTTGCTGTTCCCCAGAGTTCAATGCCGTAAGTCCAAACCGGCTTTAGTATGGCTTTATAAACTGTCATCTTGCTCTCATTTGATAACTGAGACTTTCTTCCGATTAACCAGTACATTCTTCGAAGGGTTGAGTCCAGTTGTTTACGCTTGTTCCAGATATGTGTCCGCCACGTCAGTCGCCTATCCAAGTGCATGCCCAGATATTTAGCTGAATCAGCATGCGGAATTGTTTCTCCGTTTAGGGTTACCGGAGGGCAGTCTCCCCTTCTGAGAGCAAAGGTCACATGTGTAGACTTGCTTTGGTTAACTTTAATTCTCCATGTTTTTAGCCATTTCTCTATTTCAGAGAGGTGCTCCTGAATGAAGCAAGAGGCAACCTCGGCATTTTTATTTGCTGAGAGGACTGCAGTATCGTCCGCGTAGGTAGCTACAGTTGTGTGGGCGCTAGTGGGTAGGTCAGCAGTGAAAATTAGGTAAAGTACTGGTCCCAGTATGCTACCCTGGGGTACTCCAGAGCGGATTTCAAAGAGATTCGATGTTTCATTGTTAAATTTGACTTCAAAGCATCTTTTGTCCAAGTAGCTTCTTAGAATATTGAAGAAGGAGTGAGGTAGAAATTTCTTAATTTTGAAAAGAAGTCCATCATGCCAGACCCGGTCGAAAGCTTGGGAAACATCCAAGAAAACTGCTGAGCAAAATTGTTTGTCCTCCAGTGCACGACTTATGATGTCCACCAACCTGTGGACCTGTTCAATGGTTCCATGTCTCTGTCTGAAACCAAATTGATGCTCTGGGAAAATCTCATCCAAATAGGGGAGCATTCGTTTCAGAATAATTTTTTCAAATAGCTTGCCAAGCAGAGGGAGGAGGCTAATTGGCCTATATGATGTCACTTCATCCTGGGGTTTTCCTGGTTTTGGGATCATGACAACCTGGGCGATTTTCCACTGGCAAGGGAAGTGAGATAATCTCAGGCATGCGTTGAAGAGTATCACCAGGAATACAACTGCTTTTCTAGGTAGGTTGATTACAAGCGTAGTGTCAATTTGATCGTAACCTGGGGCTTTTCTTGATGGTAGATCTTTTATCTCTTTTGCTATCTCATTAGGAGTGACTGGTTTTAAAGGGAGACACAGCTGATTTGGTGACTGCAGGAATGTTTTTATCTCTTTGTCCTTTTCATGGTCTGCGTTGGGTAGTGGTGTAAAGACGCTCTCCAGGTGTTCGGCAAACACAGTGGCCTTCTCGATGTCAGATCTGGCCCAGCTCCTGTCGTGTTTCCTTATGGGTGGAATGTATTGTTTAGGACGCTTAAGGTTTTTGGTTGCGTGCCATAGAGAATAGTTTGTGTCCTTAAACGGAGTAAGACGAGCAAGATGATTTTGCAGTGCAAGATTCTCATGCTCTTTTATAATGTTCTTCAGTTCTTTCGTTACTTTATTCAGTTTAGTTTTCAAAGGAGGATATCGGGTCGTTTGCCACCTCTTTCGTAGCTTGCGGCGCTCCTGTACCTTCTCGAGTATGTGCTTAGGGTAATGCTTTTGTTTCGCTATAGTTTGTTTATTTTCCGGTGTAGAAGCCTGGGCAGCTAAATGTAGAGTGCAACTGAGATTCTCGACAGCTGCTTCAATGTCCTCATTCGATTTTAGTTTAATGTTGAGGTCTAAACTATTCGAAACTATATTTCTGTAAAGATCCCAGTTTGTCTTCCCATTGTAGATTTTACTAGGTAGGTTTTGGGAGGGCATTACTTTGAGGAAGTTTAGGATGACTGGTGAGTGGTCCGATGACAAGTCATCGGGTTTTTCTATTCTTAGGTTGTCGCCAGGTATGTTTTTAGTTAAAAAGAAGTCGAGTACGTCTGGAATTTTATTTGGATCTGTCGGCCAATGAGTTGGTTCGCCCTGTGATACACTCGCGAGGTTAAGGTCTATTTTTGCATTATACAGTTGCCTGCCTCTTGGACTGATCAGTCTCGAGCCCCAGTAGGTATGTTTTGCGTTCCAGTCACCTCCACATATGAACTTTGAGCCTAGTTGGTTGAAGAAGATCTTGAACTCTGCAGAAGTGATAGAGTGGCGTGGTGGGCAATATATAGAAGAAATTGTAGTCTCTGTGTTCTTGTGTTGAACTTTGATCGATGTTGCTTGGATTTTATCTGTTCTGTAAGGTGTCAGGACATAGTGCTTAATGTTGCTTTTTACTATAACAGCTGTTCCGCCGTGGGAGTTGCCAGATGGGTGGTCAGTTCTGTAGAGGGTATAATTTTGAAAATTTACATGTGACTGTTGAGTAAATCTTGTTTCAGATATTAAGGCAATGTCGATATTTTCCATATTAAGAAACAGTTCTAATTCTTGCCGTTTTTCTATCAACCCATTGGCGTTCCAGGTAAGTATCCGAAGGTTTAGGCCCCCGATACCAGGCTAGTGATTAGTTGGATCATCCGATCCATCATGCTGTCTATCATGTCTTTCATGATGTGTTGAAATTTGTAAAACATGGTGTCTAGTAGTTTAGTAATATCATGTTGGCTTGATTCATTTGTGCTGTCACGCGGTTGGTTTGTTTGGTTTTGATAGTTAAGTTTGTGTGGGTTGTGGCTTTTTGTAACTTCTGCGAATGTACTATTTTTACTAATTTCAGATATGCTCTTTTTATTGTTGGTTGGTTTGATATTGTCGTTGCTTTTTGGTGGCATGTTTGTCATAGAACTTTTTTGCTTGCTGTGATCTTGTATAGGCTTTAAGTTAAGTATTTTTTCTTTATATTGTTTGTATTTCGCGCAACCCTTGTAGCTTGCTGGGTGCTTGCCATCACAGTTTGCACAAGTTGCATCGGTCTCTGGTGGTTTGGTGCAAGATGATGTTGGGTGGTCGTTTCCGCATTTAACACATCTGAAAGGCCTGAAGCATTGGTTTTTTGAGTGGCCAAATCTTTGGCATCTTTTGCACTGTAGTACCTCTTTCTTTTTGTATGGTGCTTCTACCGTGACTTTGATATGACCTATGAATTTCAGGTTGAATATATCCTTATTATTGGCTTGTTGTTCCAGGTCTACAAAGAAAAGGGGAAGTTTTTCTTTTGTTGCACGATGGAGAACATTGACAATTTGTTTGACCTTATGCCCGTTTGTTTCGATAGCTTCTTTTATCATAGAGATGTCTTCTGAAGCATGTAATCCTCTGACCACTACTCTATAGGACCTTTCACTTTTGAGTTTGTATGTAAAGTGGTTGATATTGCTTTCAATAAGATTGTCTCTTATTATTTTGTAGGTTTCAATGTCTATTGGCATCAGCTTGATGATGTGCCCTGACTTCAGTGTTGTCATTGTAAAATTATTTGAGTCTGTCACTTTTTGCAGGAGATCTCGGAGAGGAGTAATGTTTACTATTCCAGTCACAAAGATTGGTTCTGGTCTTGGTGTGTATTCTTTAGGCTGTTGAGGTGCTGGTTGCTCATCACTGAGGATGTCGAATTGATTTTGAACAGGTACAGCATATGTGTGTCGTTTATTAGATGAACTTTCGTTAGCTGTTTTATAATTGAGTCGCTTAACAGTCGTATTTTTATTAGCATTTTCGTTTGGGCTGTCGTTTCTTTTCCGTTTCTTGCCAGGTACTTCGTCTTGTTGCCAACCATGCTTTGTTTGTTCCAGGGTTGGCTCGGCTTGTTCTACATGGTCCTCTTCTCTATTCTCAGAAGTACTCATTGTTGTATTGTCCCTAAGATGATGTTGGTTGTTAAGATTGCTTGGTCTGTTTTCCATTGAGCCTGGTAGTTTTTCGCTGCTTGAGCCGCCACTGGGGGACGATGATCTTTGTCTTACATCAAAGAAGGACTTGTGAAAGACTTGTTGTGTGTATGTTTGGTTTTTTGTTTTTTCTGTTTTTTCGTTGTCAGACATATGGTTCCCACGAGTATGGACGAAAGAAAGGTCACTCGCAGGGTGACGCCTTTCCTGCGAGAAGGCTATATACAATGGTGCTCGCCAGGTATCACCAAGGTTGGCGCTAGAGACTGAATACCCTTCAGCCATTCATCCTTTTGGCACGTTCCCACCGTAGGATTAGGGTGATTTATTATAGAGGTTTTCTACCTCTTGACACGGGCGGTGAAGCCAATGCCCCCACTTCAGCGAGATTATCGTGCTGCGGACGGGGAGATCATTTCCTAACTCCCACAGATAGTACGTTGTCGAGTTAATTAACCGCCGCTCGATACTCGGCGTTGACCTTTTACGGCTGGTAAGGTCTCCTCAGCCAACCCTCCTCCTTTCGCATACGGGCTTGGGACCGTCAATGGCGGAGTTTAGTTATAGAGGTGGTCAACTATTATTCTTTTTATTGACGAGCCATTTGGTGTAATGGTCGAGAAGTCGGCTATTACACCAGAGGTCGCGGGTTCGATCCCCGCACGGTAGAAACATTTGTGTGCATGAACATGTTTGTTTGTATTGGTCCGGTTGTTTCTATGTATAATATTATGTATTTACAGAAAAAAAGTATATAAGTAAAGTTTATCCGTTGTCAGGCACCCATAGCACAAGCACAAGCTTATGCTTAGTTTGGGGCTAGATGGCGCTGTGTGAATAATGTCCAGAGATATTTATTTATTTTCAGACTAAAAATTGCGTCACGGATAGTCTGTCGTCTGGACTACCTTAGGATTCTTTGAACTTTTTTATGATTTTTGGTTACCGTGTCATCCTCAGGACCGCAAGTTCGGTGCGTGGTCGTACCGCGGGCTGCGCGTGGTGCCAGTGAAGCCAGCTCACGAAGGAGAGCTCAGCAAGAGTGTCTTGCCTACTCTTTCCACGCCCAGCGATGCTATTGAGGTAACTAAATAAGATAGATAGATAGATATACTCTTTATTGCACAAAATTATAAAAGAAAAATATGTTACAAAATTGGATGATACAATGTAGGCGGACTTATTGCTAATAGCAATCTCTTCCAGTCAACCTTAAGGTTACATTATTAATAAGCTTACATTACTGTTACTGCCTCCATGGGACAGGGGCATAGCTGCTTGGGTAGAAAACCCAGAAGTCGTCGGTTCGATTACCTTTTTATGTCTTGGTGATAGTACCCCTACAAGTGAAATCTGCCGCCATAACAGCTCTTGCTATGTTTCAGCAAAATTAATGTAGGTATACTTGAATATTTTTTTTATACTAGATCAGTAGGCAGACAGGCATTCAGCCCACCTGATGGTAAGCAGCCACTGCGGCCTATTCCATTGAGGGACATTACAGGAAGCGTAGCTCAATGTGCTGCCAGACTGTAGGCTCATCTGATCTTCGAGCCTATGATTTCAAGTGTACTGGCTCCCACATTAAAATTGCCGGAACACAGCCAGAGCTGTTATGGCGGCAGATTTCACCTGTGAAGGTGGTAAATAGCCAGTCGGACTCTAAAAAAGCCCTACCGCCAACCAGACCCAAGGCGGGAATTGAACCCACGACCTCCGTTTTATACCCGAGCGGCTTAGCCGCTATTCCACGCAGCTGTGCCTGTCAAAATTAAAGACTTTTTCTGGCTTATGGACTCTCAATGGAAAAGGCCGGTTTTCTGGTACCATTAACATAAGTATGTGTTGTGATTATCATTAAAAAACTGGATTTAAGTACGAAATGTATTTTATTATTCCTTGATAACAGTTTAACACAGAGCGCGCCATCAGCCATTACACCAAAGAGGGCAGCAAAGACCAGAGAGAAATTAAAAAAATAAAACCACAAATGACAATAGACAATTAGTGTTGCCATTACTCTAATTACATTGCCTACTCTGACAGTATGTATGTTTGTGTTGTGTGTAGGTGGTAAAGAGCTACGCGCAGGCGCAGAGGTCGCGGCGGTCGTCGCTCGCGCGCCTGGCTGACAAGTTCGCCAACACGCTGTACATGGAACCCATGGTGAGTGAACTACACAGAATTACTTACTTACTTACTCCGATGGCTCAGCGACCCAAAGTGTGTCTTGGCCTCCGATCACTGAGGTCAATTATAATACGCGCGGCGTATTACGCTGGAGTGGCTATAGACATTGAAATGACAGCTTTTTTTATGTCGATTTGAAGCGCCCCCCATTAGTGTACTGGGAACTAAAATGACTTCAATTTTCTCTGTCTACACTTCAAATGGACAGCCATTGACATTGACAATGACAGCATTATCAAAGTTTATCTGCCAAATTTAGTACTATTATTAGTTCCAAGTACACTAACTACTGCTCTCAGCGCCAACATGGCGATTTTCAAATCGGATCAAACATTTGGTGACAATCACCCATCCAGTGTCATAGAGATCAGTGCCTCCGATACAATATTCCGCCACTTGCCACGATCCCGCGCAGTTTCACGCCAGTCGGGGGTTTACCGGAGAGATGGACCTCGCATGCGAATGTGGTTTCTCGCCCCAGTCCATGCGCCACTTAATTTCCTGCCCCTCGTGCCCTGTCACCTGTACCCTGAGTGAGCTAATCAGTGCGACGGATAACGCGATACGCGTCGCCGAGTACTGGGCCGACTTTGTGTGAATGTTTGTCATCGACACGAAAAGAAGAAGAAGACGCCAGTCGTTGGCTTTCAACTCGCAGAGACGCCTTTTTTTTTCTTTGACGCAGGGGAAATGCTGCCTTAAGCATACCCACCGCCGGGGGGCGGACAGGTTATGTGGGGCTCTCCGTCTGGGATGTATAGAATAGGCTACCCAGAACGGCCTACCCACTAAAACCCCTGCGACGCTCCCTCATCGTCCATAGTGGGGAGGAGTCACAGTGACTGGCACGAAGCCTATTACGCGATCCTTCCCGGATGGAGCCCGCCTACACGGCGGCCAAAACGCTATCCCCCCGGCTAAGCGGGGGGGGGGGGGGAGATGGGGACAGACGAGAGCGCCGAACCGTCCCTAACAGACAGTGAAGGAGACCGGTGCAATGCCGGCGTTGGTACCCCCGTACCATTCACCGGCTGGTCTCCATGGAGAGGAAGGAGACGATGGGCAGTTCGTCGTCTTCTCCCCCTCCGCGCCCTTCCGCAGAGATCCGCCTGCACAACATCAGCCCAGCGATATCTGGGCCGGCCGACAGGGCGCCTTCCAGTTGGTCGGCCCAGATAAGCTTTCTTCACGCTACGGTCTTCTTCCATTCTCTCCATGTGGCCAAGCCATCGGAGTCTGCGAGCTTTTGTCTCGCCTATGATGTTGGGCTCAGCCACGAGCTTTTCGATTTCGGCATTTTTTAAGATCCTCATGCTTCCACCGGTTCTTGGTACTAAACCAAGGATTTTCCGGAGGATCTTCCTCTCAGTAGTCAGGAGCACAGACTGATGCGACATATTATGTAACTTTTATAAAAAAAAATTATGCATTTTGATTTGATTTGAATAAAATAATTTGAAATATATCTTAAAACAGACATTTTCAGAAAAAATTCAACGGGTCCGCTGAAGTCTTGGTAGCATAGTTGGTAGTGCACTCGCCCGGACAGCGAGGGGCGCGGGTTTGAGTCCTGGACAATTTTTTTTCTAATCTCTAACGGTGATGCCACACGGACGCGTTGCGCTGCGCTGCGTCGACGCACCGCAAGCGCTCGACGGAATGGGTGCCACACGATCCGACGCGTCGTCGCAACGCGCTGCCTTGTCCAAGCGCGGTGTCGGAGCGCTGCACCACTCCCCCCGCTTCGTCTCTCCGCTACGCGTCCGTTGCGCACGCGTTGCGGCGTCGCGCGTCGCCACAACGGACCGTGTGGCATGCCGTTCAATTTGTATGAAATATAACGCATCGACGACGCTCCGTCGACGCAGCGCAGCGCAACGCTTCCGTGTGGCATCACCGTAAGAGATGTTGGGAATCTACTAATAATATTATAAAGCGGAAATATTGTTTGTTTGTCTGTATTGAATTGAATAGGCTCCAAAAGTACTAACCGATTTGAATAATTCTTTCACTGTTGGAAAACTACACTATCCCCGGTGAACATAGGGTACGTACATGCTTTAAAAAACATAAAAAATACAATTAATGTAATTCTTATTTCTTCCAGTCAGACGGAGGCTACGTTCTGAAATGCGCCAACTTGCTAGAAATGTCATGGACCCTCCAGAACAAGTGGTCACCCCTCGCCCCATTCCATCACAGGATGAAGTTTGACTTGGAATACATGGGTAAGTAACAAACCAATACAGGTACCGGCAAACTTCTTAAATATCGGGTGGGGATTGCGGAGAACATGAATTTGGACACGCCTGCGGGCTATTGGTCACATATCTCTAACCAATAGCGCGCGCTGGCGTTCGGGAGATTCGCGCGCGCTATTGGTCACGCGCAAGTGCACATATTTACCAGGTGGTAGGTTCCTGTACTGGGCCGTCTAGGTGGGTACCACCGCAGTGCCAGATATTTTCCCGTGAAATAGAAGTGTGTCAAGTACTTCTGTGTTTCGGGGAAAGGGCACTGAAGCTAGTGAAATTACTGGGTATATGAGACCTAATAACTGTCGTCTCTTAAGGCGGGCAACGCGCCTGCGACCCTAAGGGGGTCTCGGGTGCTTATGGGCGGCGGTGATCACTAATCATCAGGTGACCCACTTGTTCGTTTGCCCCCAATGACGTTCAATTAAAAAACTAGACTCACAATCACGCTCAAATATTGTCCGAAGCAAAAGTCTGCCCACCCGACTATTGGGCAGAGTTTTCGTTTAGTTGTATACAATTGACATTAAACACTAAATGCCACGAGATAAGGTGTTAATTTGAACGAATGTGTTAATGTCATCAGTGTCAAAGCCACTTGGACGTTTTTTGATAAATTTTTCTTAGAGATTGGGTGTCTAGTTGTATATTGAACGTCATTGTTTGCCCCCCTATAATACTCACCGGCAATGAAACTTGGCAACTGGGCTTTTTTCATACAAACATGGTCACTTTAGCGTCTCATAGATAGAAAACTATTTGCAGCTGTGCAATGATTATTACGTCAATGGAGAGGCCAAACGCCCAATTTTTGAATCACAGTTTCAAAATTTGCCAAAAACCGCTCAATTTTCTCAAAAAGGAAAAACAATAAACCGAACTCAACGTTCCATACTACGATGTATATCCCCCTCTCCGTCGACCGATGTTTAACAAGCTTGCCGGTACCTGTACAATACATAAAATATCAGCATATTAATGTCCCACTGCAGGGCAAAGGCCTTTATAATTTTTTACCGCCTAAGTGGAACAGTGGCTAAGCTGCTTGTGTAAAACAGAGGTCGTGGGTTCGATTCCCGTCTTGATTCTGGTTGGTGGTAGGACGTTTCAGAGTCCGACTGGCTAGCTACCACCCCCACAGGTGAAATCTGCCGCCATAACAGCTCTGGCTGTGTTCCGGCAGTATCAATGTGTGAGCCAGTACACTTGAAATCAGAGGCTCGAAGATCAGATGAGTGAGTCTGGCAGCACATTAAGCGACGTTTCCTGGTGAAGTGTCCCTCAATGGAATATACCGCAGTGACTGCTTACGTGGGCTGCGGGCCTGTCTGCCAAATAAAATAACATTTCAAATAAATTATATGCATATTCTCTATTGTTTGTTTTTTTTTCAGATGAATCGTACATCAAGACAATAACGCAAGTCCATAGACAACTCTCCGATCCGTCCATAGACACGGATGAGCGTACTTTGCTTCTGGCAAAGATAATATCAACATGTCTTGAAGCACAGGGCCCTACTCAGGTAATATTGATCTTTATTTATTTTATTCGATTTATTTCGTTTTTTTTTCTTCGTTCTGCCCTGTCTTATGTCTTGACTGTATTTATACGTAAATTTTTGTATTGTGGGGTATGTGTTACACATACTCTGCAGGGTGGTCAAAAATAGTTGATATGTAAACTAAACAAATAAATGAAATAAAATGTTTTTTTATTCTTAAGTTTTTTTGTTACTAAAAGAAGGAAAAAAATGATTTCCAATGATCAAGTAAATTGAAGACTGGTCTGGAAATCATTAACTACAAATAGAATTTTTTTTCTGATTATTTATATTCGCACAAACGCTGCAAATCTAAATAGTTGTTTCGTTACATCCATGACCTACTATATCTGTGTGTGTCACTTTCTTTTTGCTATTATTAAATACCAGGTGGTAGGTTTTTGTACTGGGCTGTCTAGGTGGGTACCAGCGCAGTGCCAGATATTTTCCAATGAAATAGAAGTGTGTCAAGCACTTCTGTGTTTCGGGGAAAGGGCACTGAAGCTAGTGAAATTACTGGGTATATAAGACCTAATAACTGTCGTCTCGGTGTAGCAGGCGCAGGGCGGTGCCAGACAGTAATTGCTTAGTTACTGTTTGGCACTGAACTGTCTAAGGGCAGACGTGACGCTTACCATCAGGTGTACGATCTGCTCGTCTTGTTACACATTATTACCATAAATACATGTTACATATTCCCACAATCAGGAGCTATACGAGAGCATGTCGTCCGACCCGGAAGCGGCCAGCCTGCGCCAACGCCGCACCACGCTGGACCGCGAGCCAGACCACCCCGCGCGGACGCACAGACAGACCGACAGCGAGGTCATGGCGCCGCCCAGGTCGCTGCCGAAGAAGGCGAAGCCCAAAGGTAAGGAAGGGAGAGAGAGAGAATGGGAAAGGAAGAGATGAAGAGTGGAGTACTTATATGTAACTATGCTGCTCGCGCCGCTTGTGACGTGCTTGTCAATTCGTCAATAAATGTCTACAAACCTGTAATGGTGTTTTCTATCAAATAAATATTTTAATGAGAAAGGGAGAGAGAGAGTGAGAATGAGAAAGGGAGAGAGAGAATTAAAATTTGGTGGTAAAAAAAAACAGATAAAAGTAAAGCATCAGCATATTAATGTCCCACAGTGCCACTGCAGAGCAAAAGTTTTTCCCACAGGTGGACTGGTGTTAGCGTTAAATCCGTCTTTTGTACCCTAATTTTGTGGTCGATAAAGTTTTTATAAATAAATAAAGGCCTACATCATTGAAACCAATTTTTTTTTCGGAGGAGAACGCTTTACGCACCATAACCGCAGGCTAGCTAAACCTGCGGGCGTGTGTGGGACTCTACTAAAGCGTCCACTACCCACTAAACTCCCCCGGTTTCCCCTTCACACCCGTTTGGGACGACCTGGTGCCAGCCTTGTGTCTAATGAGCCCATCCCCGACTTGCGAGGCCTCAAGTCAGGGTGGCGCCTAGGGAGGAGGGCCACCCGAGAAACAAGGTGAACCTCAGACTTGGCTCGGGCGACCTGTGCAATACGGGCATTAGGGAGCTACCTCCGCCCGCAGGTCAACCCTCAGGCCGGAGTAATCCATCATTGAAACCAACTTATTGTTACAATGATTTCGTACGTACTTAGGCTTCGCTGATCTTTGCTTAATTCAAAATTAACATCAAATTAAAATTAAAAATAATCTTTATTCCTGTAGGCCTCATAGATGCACTTATGAATCGTCAATTTAAATATTCTTGATTTATTTTCTATTTAAGGTAAAGAAAATATGGTGGACAATCGCAAAGAAAAGCTGAAAAGGGGTAAAAGCAATGAAGAAATGAATAGAAATAAGAAACTTAAACCAGATACTGAATCAAATCCAGCAAATAAAGAAACTACTGAAAAACGTATTGCAAATACTGAGGAACAAGAAAATGCGACAAATCAAGGAAAACCCGTTAAATCAAATAAGACCAGTGTTGCCAGTAATAAGATTAATGATGCTAAGAAAGTTGCTAATAAGAATAATCCTGAAGCTTCCAATAAAGTTGATAAAGCAAATAATGTTGCTAGTGAAAAAAATAACGCTGAATTCACTGGTAAAAGTGCTGAGAAAAATAAACTTAGTAAAGAAAAAAGCGATCTGGTTAAAGACGCTGCAAAGAAAACAGATGATTTGAACAAAAAAGCTAATAAAACTGAGACAGTCAAAGAAAAATTTGATCTTAGAAGTAATAATAATGTTGCTAATACCAAAAATATCCCTAAAACAGTAGATTTTGATAAAAATGCAAATAAAGCAAAAATGGTAAAAGAAAAATCAAATGAAAAACTAAAAAATGCTGCTAGTGTTAAAAGTAAAGCTACTGAAGACAATCAGAATGTAAAAGAGACAGTGAATGATGAAAAGGGAGAGAAAGTCAAAGCTACTTCTACTAAAGAATCTAAGCCAGAAGATTCTGATGCTAATATTAATAAGAAACCAGTAGATAGTGTGAAATCAAAGAAATCTACCAATATTCGAGGAAATATTAATGATCAGATCAAAGAAAAGAACACAGAAATAAAAACTAATATTGCACAAGGGAAAGAAAAACAAGGTAATACAGTAAAAGAAAGTGCTGAAAAGGCTAAAAGTATCAATAATAAACAAAAAGATACTCTAATTACTAAAATATCAGATAAAAAGACAATCAATTCTAAACCTATTACGAAACCCAAAGATCTGATTGGAAATACAAATAAAATATCTAATAAAGAAACAAAAGAATCTACGAAAAGCAAAGATTTTGAGAAAAATCAAGCAAATACAGAGAGAAGACTAAAAGATATACCCAATAGTGCAGATAAGGTTAAAAAAGTTGCCAGCTCAAAAATTAACGTCGAAAAACAAAACCCAGCTAAAGTTATCGGAAAAAAATTACCAGAACAGAAAAAAGATGTAACTAACAAAATGACTGTAACTAAAACTGTAGAAAAGAATAAATTACAGGAAAAAACTAAAACAATTACTAAGAAAGATGATTTACAAAAGAAATTAACAAAAAATGACAAACAAGCAAATAACATTGAGAACACATTAGAAAAAGTAGTCGAAAAAAGTGCTGCCGTGAAACGGAAAAGTAATGTTTTAGATATAGATAATGCTGCCAGTGAAAAAAAATCAAATAATACTGAAGCTGGTGAGAAAATTAACAAAAATGTACCCGTTAAAAGGAAGAGCAACTACGTTGATAATAATGTTGCCAGCGCTAAAAAAAGAGCTCTTAGTAATCTAGAAAGTGTAAAAAAACCTATAGAAAATGCACAGATAAAGAGAACCAACACAGATATTAAAATAAGAAGCGATAATTTTCAGAAAGCTATTAAAAATAAAACTGAATCAAATTTTAAGACAAAATTGACTCCTGGTTCTATCAAAACTAAAAATATACCTGGCAACACTAAAGTTTTGAGTGCTAGCAACATTGGTAGCGACAAGAAGATTTCTAAGATACCGCAGAAGAAATTGTCTTCTGTTCCTGAAGCGATGTCTAAGAAGAATCCACTAAGAATTAGTCCAAGTAAGTAAATAAAGTTTATTTAACGTCCCACTGCAGGGCAAAGCCATTTGGTGTAGTGGTCGAGAAGTCGGCTATTACACCAAAGGTCGCGGGTTCGATCCCCGCACGGTACAAACATTTGTGTGCATGAACATGTCTGTTTGTATCGGTCTGGGGGTTTCTATGTATAATATGTATATATTTACAAAAAAAAAAGTATTGTAATGTTTATCAGTGGTCTGGCAGCCATAGCACAAGCTCATGCTTAGATTGGGGCTAGATGGCGCTGTGTGAATAATGTCCAGGGATTATTTTAAAATTTTATTTTTAAAGGCCTCCATCTTTGAAATCAAGTTATCGTTACAATGTTGGGTACTGGCTTATCGCCACGCTTGCCAAATAAAAATTAGTGATCACAAAACTCGAGTTGTGTTTGACAAATCTGAAAAATTTAACAAAAATCACTCTTAGCACAATACTTTCATAAATATCGTTTGTTGTCATTTGTTTTCAAACAACAAATGAAAATGCACCTTTACGTCTTCAGGTAAGGTTGATTTTTGTCAAATATTCAGATATTTTGGAGGTTTTAAACGCTCAGGGGGCTTAGACAAGATAACATCGCTTCATAGCTGGCGAATTTCGCTAAGTCCAATTTGTATGGATTTGACAGATGCCATAGAAAAGTCACGTGTTGAAAGTATGGGATTTGACATTCGCTATCGCAAATTGAGCTATAACGAACGTCGTAATGCCCCTTGTCTAGGGGGGCTGATCATTTTGACGGCGACTGTATATCGAACCAGCGTCTTCTATTGTAATAGATGACTTTTCAATAGTTGCAACAAAGTACAAAAATGTTTATAATGACCACCTTATCTGAAAATACTTTATTCATAGAAATAATTGCATTTACAGGAAAAATTCCATCAAAATTCAAGACTGTTGAAGTACCAAGATCTATACAGAAAACAACAAGCATACCAAGTAAGTAAAACTTTTTTGAAGTGAAAACTTCACACACTTTTTTTGTAGGGGAACACTCAATCGACAGAAAAATTATCTGTCATTTCAATGTCTATAGCCACTCCAGCGTAATACGCTGAGCGTATTATCGTAGAGCTCAGTGATAGGGAAAGAATGTTACTAAACTCGCGACAGACAGGTGTCACGTGACTGATCGAAAATTCGTACAGATCGTTCACGATAAGAAGTCCTTTAGCCGCTATATCGGTACTATTGTTTTTCAATACTTTCAATCTGTTTTTTGACAGATTTACAAAGCGTAGGCAATGCTGCCAATATAGCGGCTAAAGGACAACTTATGGTGAACAGACTGTAAGACGGACACGTGTATTCGCCATGCTCGTCCCCTAGGAAACGCAAATTGGTGTTTTTTGTTCAACAAGCGTCATCTATGAATTGGTGCGGGAACTTTCTCGCTGATAGCGCTGGAACAAAAAGTACCAATTTTCGAAATTTTCCTAGGGGAAGATAGCATGGCGAATACCAAAATATTCAAGTTTTCACTTCTGACGGCACTCCCGGAGTGCAACCCGTCGTTTTTTTTATACCACATCAGTTGGCAGACAGACACGCAGCCCACCTGATGGTAAGCGGCCACTGCGGCCTATTCCATTGTGGGACACTTCGCCTGGAATAATAATAATAATAATAATAATCGTTTATTTGCACAAAAACATGGTATAAAATGGTGACAACAATAAAAGGTGCTCATGTTTCGCTAACACAATAGCATGCAAATAATTTAAATGTAAGTGTTTATAATAACAGAAGAAGCGAACAGAAGCGTCGCTCAATGTGCTGCCAGACTGTAGGCTCATCTGATCTTCGAGCCTTTCATTTCAAGTGTACCGGCTCCCACATTAATACAGCTATGTGATGTTATCCAATAAAAAAACATGATATTTTTTGATCAACAAATTTTTTTTTTTCAGGATTATTGAAGAAACCAATGCCTAAGACGTAGGAGAAACTTTTAAATGTTGATTTATTTGTTAGTTCTTAATGTTGTAATGTAAGATGTGTTATTTTGTACTAATTTATCAAATAAAATGATCATTAATTAAATATTTTTCATTATTTATTTACTTTTGCAAAATTGTATACAGCGTTGTCGAAGTACCAAAGTAGCATCTAAAGTCAATTTAACAGGCCACATTTGACAGTTCATTTATGCAAAGAAAAATATCCCTTACGCTAAAGGAATAAAACTCAAGAAAACAACATCAGTTCTTATCAATACAATTATTTATTTAGAAATTAGACTCTACTTCTGATATACATAAGTTTCACTTTTCTTTGCATAAATGAACTGTCAAATGTGGCGTATTAAAATGACTGCTATACAATGACAAACGATCTACAGTCAACAGCAAACAAATCTATTGTAAAAACCGTAAAAACTGACAAACTTATCTGTTCCGGCGGCCAAAATTGGAACTACATGAAATGTCAGTTTTTGCCATGTTTTTGCAATGCAAAAACCTCAGAAGAAGAACTAAAGCATAGAAGTAAGGCTAAAATAAGAATTGAAAACCTGCTATCTTACTCATTTAACTTCATTAATTCGGCCATAGGAGCGAGTGAAACAACATGATCCGAATTCGTTTCTGTTTTCCGAGGGTCGTCGCTAGTCAAATGTCAAACGGATGCCTTTGGATGTCTTTTAACTCCACCAAATTAAAAATGCATAGGTTGTTTCCTCTTGCTGGGGAAAAAGTGACAACTTGACTTAGTTACATCATATTGACAAATACTTTCGCACAAAATTTGAGACTCCTCTCAGCTAAATTAATTTAATTTAGTGGTATTATTCAGTGCAATGCTTGAAAACAAGATAAATCTTGTTTTGTGATAGATACTCGGTGCCTGTGTAAAAATGTCTTGTGTGATTGAGGGCTGTAAATCCCACACTGGAAGAAAAGAAAATATCCAAGAAACGTAACCTTTCATCGGTAAGTTTAGATTGTTTTCGATTATTTCAGTTAAGAAAATAGTGTCCTAACTGTTAAAATATGCTTAAAGTTTGTGATAATATTTGTTTTTGTCCAATTTAGTATCGATTATTGCTTGAATCAAAGAAATTTTGTTCAGATCTTAGAGGTTATATTATTTCGCATAGTGATGTGCATTTCTATATCGATAAATGAATATTAATGTTTCATTGGTAAAAACAATATCATTTTAGGACTTGATTGGATCATTTATGTATCTTTCAAACAATATAATATTTACTTTTTTAAGAGATCATGGTCATAGTTTTTTACATAGAGGCTATATTATTCTTGATATTACTTATTTTTATTTTAGTTGATTATTCTGCTATTTATTTATTTTACAACTTGTTTCAACATTTCTACTTTTTGGTTACAGGTTTCCAAAGAATGAAGACATGAAAAATATATGTATACAATGACTTTGTAAGAAGAGCAAATTGGACATGGAATAAACGTAGTCATATATGTTCCAAACACTTTACACAAGTTTTTAAATAAAACAATTTTATTTAAAGTACAGTGATTTTGCGACATTGAAATGATTGAATTAATAAAATCTTTAATATATTAATAACCTATGTTTTATCACCTTTCTCCCTAGTCTAACCCGTTGTTCTAGGTGGGCGACGCGACGCGACGCGACGCAATGCGATGTAATGCGACCAATACTTCACGCGACGTGTGTCCTATGTCCGTGCGCGACAAACACGGCAGTAGTGTTTTAACCATGGGCAAATATTATACTGCGTTATTACTAGAAAATTCATATTTTAAATACTTAGCCCTACAGAAACTTCGTAAACATAGAAGAAAGACAACAAATATTTAGAGCGAAATAAATGATCTGATTATGAGAAATAGATACTAAACCTAAGTCGTAACTTTATCTGTTAGGTTTATTTTTATCGACTTAAAGTGCCGACAAGGAACGTCACTACTGTAGAAAAAACTATGGACAACCTACAGAAACTGACTCATGACAAAATATTATACATCCCTTTCTAACGCATTATTGTCATTCATATGAATTAAAAGGATGAGTATATGTCTTTGCTTGCTATTTTAGCGTGGTTTCTATGCTTTAGTTCTTCTTCTGAGGCAAAAACGATATTTAATGACAGTACTAGAACGACAGTAGCGACGTCGCCACCGGAACAGATAAGTTTGTCGGTCTATACAATTTTTTTCTCCAAGCTTTTTGTCTCGGTCTAGTACGGACGACCTACCCTAATCTGTCAAAAAATCTCAATTAAAATAGAACTCTATGTGAAGCAAATAAAGCTAAAAATTATAGTAGTCTGATGTGCTGGCGACTGTACACTTGCACCATGATCCAGTCCAGGATTTGGTGTAAATCCAGTATAACATTGGAGCGTATGTAAAAACAATATTTATTAATACAAATTAATGTCAAAATTCACTTTATTATCCATTAATTACTTATTTGTCTTAGAATAATAACTAATTTTTTATTTTTTGTATAATACTAGAATTAAACATATTGACCAACACAACACATTTAAAAATTACACAAAAACCATTTTAACTGTTTAATTATTAATAATTACCTAAATAAAAAAAGTATAACGACTTTAACAAAAACTGACAATCTTGTGTTTGTTTGTGTGTGCAAAAGCTTAGGGCTCAGGGTGGGGCAACCATGGGCTCAGGGTGGGGCAACAGTCTAAAATGATAATAATTTATTATGCAACTAGCAAAATTACCCGCGGTCTTACTACTGTTTTTTTATACAAATAGGGTTACCTACTACTCCCCTATTTGTGTTGGAAAAAAGTAACAATGCCCCACCGTGGCTACGCCCATGCTCTGCTCACTGCAGCACTAGGGGTGGACAGCGGGAATGAACCGTGTGTGCGTTTGTATGTGGAAATGGTTAATCAGGTCCCAATCATGCATAATAAAATAATGCAGTCTTTTTCTAAATCAAAGAATGCAAGGCTTAAAAACATACACGTATTTATATATCTACTGGCTTAGGTAGTTTCACATAGAAAGATACTTACATAAAAGTGGTGTATCAAAACTTAAATTACCTACTGCAATATAGTTAAAAGTTAGGTCGTACCCACATTAGGCGTGAGTGACTGACCTCTGCTGACTTTTTATTTAATTGTTTTTCGGAGGAGAATGCGTTTATGCACCATAACCGCAGTCTAGCTACACCTGTGGCCGTGTGTGGGACTCTTGCGAGACTAAAGCGTACCCACTAAACTCCTCCAGTTTCCCCTTCACACCCGATTGGGACGCGCCGGTGCCAGCCTGATGAGCCTGACCTCTGCTGACTGACTCTGAGCGCGGCATATCGGTCGCTCAATCCATGTCGAATCAAATTCTCTCCTTCCATGCATCGTGAGAGTGTGGCTTCGTATAAAATATTAAAAACCGACGTTGAATGGATAATTCTTGTGAGTATCTCCCATTCTGAAAAAGAAAATCAGTTTTAAAAACATTGCTAAGTATTTGTTCAGGTGAAATCTGTTTGTGTGTGTGAGGCTAAGTATTATGAGCCACTTGTAAAATGTTCCAATTTAATAATAATGTTCTCTTGTCGGCTAGATCTCTCTTCGGTCGTGTGATCGTGTCAGACTGCTCTCCTACCATGATTTATGAGAGTGAGGGAAATAGAGAGTGCACCTGTGCCTGCGCACTTACTGCCATGGGGGCGTAGCCAGCCTTGGACTTAGGGTGGGGCAGTCATGAGCTCAGAGTGGGGCAGCCATGGGCTCAGGGTGGGGCAACCATGGGCTCAGGGTGGGGCAGCAGTCTAAAATGATATGTACTTAACCAGCAAACTAACCGCGGTCTTAATTCGATTTTTTTTTCTGCAAAAAGGGTTACTCACTATCGCACCCTGTGTTCGTATGTACACGGCAAAAAGTAACAATGCCTTACTGTGGCTACGCCTATGCTCACTGCAGCACTATATATCCTTCTTTTTGGCTGATCGTAAAAGATTGGCCGCCGTAGCAGAATCGGCTAGGAGGACATTATTTTTATTATATTTAAATTCAGAGATCAGCTCTTTTTCCTAACGTTTATAACAATCGCACTATTTTATTATTAATCTTTCTATAACTTACCCTTTGAATGTAAACGAGCGCTTGTTCCTGTTCAAAGAGCTGATGGCGTCCACCTGTCCTTCAGTGAGTGTGAAGGTGAGAGCCTTAAGATTGTCAGCTAAATGTGCACCGGTAGATGCCTTCACCGCAACTGGATGACCATTCTCTATTTGGTACCTATAAAAAAAGTATTGTAATGGAAGGGAGTGAACTGGAATGAACCATCCCTAACGGACCACCCTATCCAACCACCTAGGTGGTTTGTTAGGAATAAAATTCCTAACCGACCACCTAGAAAAAAACAGGTGGCTCGTTAAGAATTTCCTAACCGACCACCCAGGTGGTTGGTTAGGTGGTCCGTTAGTAATAAAATTCCTAACCGACCACCTAGGTGGTCGGTTTGGGTGGTCCGTTAGGAACAATCCATCATTTCGCTCCAAGCCAACGACCATCGAGGCATTTTTTGTTGGAATCTATTAATAATCCGATTCAAATGCTATTAGGATAATACCTTTTGGAATTGAGCGGAAAATGACGTCAACTGCGCTTGTCGTAACGTTAGCAACCAATAGCAACGCATTATCTGTGTGTGTGTAAGTCATCACTGTCGCGTCACGCAACTACAAAAGGTCGTATCCTAAGTATTTGAACCAGATATTACTTAAGAGGTTGTGTGTCTGTATGCATGTAAATATATACGCTACTACGCACTGGCTTTCTTATGGTGGTTGCAATGCACTTTTTTTTATTAAATAATTGGGTGGTTGACTTACCACAGCGCGGTTGTATGAAGCTTCGTTGAACCACTCGTCAAACAAGGCTTCGCAAAGAAAAGGCTTAAAAAAAAATCAAACAAGCAAAACAATGTCAATTCAATTTTATTATTCAAAAACTTATAAGTCTAAAAAATGAAATTATTATTCAAAAGCTTACAATTCTAAAAAATGAAATTATTATTCAAAAACATACAATTCAAAAAATGATTTTATTATTCAAAAACTTACAATTCAAATGTCAGAATTCAATTTTATTATTCAAAAACTTACAATAAAAAAATTATTAATTAAGTAAACATTTGCAAAACATACACTTATTTGTACCTACATTATAATGAGTAATTGTTAATTTTATTTTAATATGAATCAAAACTGTAATATATCTTCAATTAATTTTGAACAATGGTTCGAAAAGAACTGAATAACTTTTACAGTTTGTACTATATTGAATGGAATATTTAATTTATGTAATATTTGATAGGTTACGTACCTACCTACTAAAAACACACACAAACACAGAGATTCGAGTCTAACGACCAACTTTGCCGAATAATCGATTTTTGCTACCATCGATAGTCGTAACGATTCGATTATTTGATCTAAGAAATCCTAAAGATAGGAGTATCGATGGTATCTGTAATATTATTTCTAGACAATTGTTTGAAATATATTTGTCTAAGAAGACGTTAACCTATTGATTTTTTGTATTGAAAAGATGATTCAAAATTCAATGATGATTCAATTATTCAATTTAAATGTATTAAATTGTAATTTATTGAATTAAAATTTATTTTTATTAGTTTATTAACGATTTTATTGTAAAAATCGAAATTAGGTAATAATTAATCAATTTCATTCATTAATCGATTACTATACTATTCATTGTTCGACTACATTATTATCAATATCAGTTATGTAAAATTGGAATACATTCTGTATTATTTCATTGTTTTATAATACCATGGGTAAACATAAGAAAATAAAAATGGTATGTGCATATTTAAAAATTCATAAAAAATATGAAAATATTTGTCAAACTTTAAAAAATAAGATATCGTCATTTATTTATTGTAGTCTTGCAATATTATCGTATAAATATGATTATAATCTGTTGCTTATAATAATCGGTACAAATATACATACAGTGCATGATTGTTTGCAAATATTTCTCTTATGTTAAGTACACAAAATTAATTAAAATTCGACGTTAAATGGGTAATTCTTGTGAGTATCCCCCATTCTGTAAAAAAAGAAAGGGCTATGTTAGCCAGCCTCCTATAATCATGACAGCTGAATATATTAGAAAAAGTCTTAACTCAGAAATTCAGGATGGATAGCGCTAGCTTAGCGTAAAAAAATAAATACAAGAAAAGAATCACTAGTCGTTGTTGGAAATGCCCGCGCCTGGAAAGCAACAGGTGCGGGTTCGATTCCTCGCTTTATACCTTCAACGGATAAGTTTTTTATATAATATAACAACAATATTATACCATTGAGCAGGTATAATCATAAAAAATTATAACAGTACATAACAGCTATGGCTATGTACCGGCAACAGCCAATACACTTAAAATAATCGAAGATCGTTGCCTTCAGTCTGGCAGCACATAAAGCGACGCTTCCTGGTGAAGTGTCCCTCAATGGAATAGGCCGCAGTGGCCGCTTACCATCAGGTGGGCTGCGTGCCTGTCTGCCAACTGCGGTGTGCTAGACCAGCATAAAAAAATATGACATGTAAATAAATACTAACTATAATACCATAACTATTTAATAATAATCTGTGCTAATACCAGTGGCGTAGCGTGGGTGTCAGCCGCCCGGGGCGGAAGACAATTCTGCCGCCGCATTTTTCCTTTTTTTTTGCTCCTCCAGGAAATTTTGCCGCCCCCTAAAAAGTGCCGCCCGGGGCGGACCGCCCCCCCCCCCCCATCGCTACGCTACTGGCTAATACTTACTATTTGACATACTTTGACGAGCCATTTAATGTAATGGTCGAGAGGTCGGCTATTACACCAGAGGTCGCAGGTTCGATCCCCGCACGGTACAAACATTTGTGTGCATAAACATGTGAGATATGTATTATTTATTTATTCATTATTAATATTTGCTTACCCTTTGAATGTAAACGTACGCCTGTTTTTATTCAAAGTCTTTATGTCGTTCATCTGACTTTCAGTTAGAGTGAAGGTGAGAGACATCAGATTATCCCACAAGTGGGCTCCAGTAGACGACTTCGCTGCCACGGCATGTCCACTCTCGATTTGGAATCTGTGGAGAAAATAAAAGATGGACATCTACTTAAAATTTAAAACTGGCTATACAATAATGTCGTCTTCTTTTGAAAATGGATGAAAGATACAGGGCCAGTTTGACAGCTGTTATTATTAATTATATAATATTAATAAATAAATTCGTGATTTATCTGTCAAATAAATTAGTTGCTGTCTCTATTGTCAATGGAGAATGTTACTAGGTATGCGAAACAGCTTGTAACTTTGTCACTGCAGTAAAGCCTATGTGAATATAAACACATTATTTTTGTTCCATGCCAAAATATCAATTAGTTTAGATTTTATAGACATTTAAAAATCCCGTTCGCGCGCGTCGGCCATGCTGGCGCTGCAGTACAATGACGTCACAGGTCATAGTACGTTGCGCGCTCCGGTACGGTTCACTACGAAATAACCGTACCGGAGCGCGCAACGTACTGCGTGAGAGGGTGTAAAGTGACGTCACCGCAACGAGCTCCGACCGGCCAACACTCGCGCCGTTTAAAATTCAATATCTCGGGAACTAAGTGACATATCGAAATAATTTTTATACACACTTTTTTTATTTCATATGGACTATAAGAAAAGTTAAAAATCGAAACTAGCTAACATTCTCCATTGTCAAGAAAAGAGAACAGCATGATCACCGGTGATCACAAAAGCAAATACGCTGAGCGTATTATCATAGAGCTCAGTGAAATAAATCACTGATTTCAATAGACCACTGGATAGGCGATTGGTACCAAATATTTGATCCGATTTGAAAATCTCCATATTGGCGCTGAGAGCAGTAGTTAGTGTACTTGGAACTAATAATAGTGCTGACTTTCGCAGATAAACTTCGATAATGCTGTCATTGTCAATGTCCATGGCTGTCCATTTGACTTATGTTCTGAGCCATTTGAAGTCATTTTAGTTCCCAGTACACTATTGGGGGCGCTTCAAATCGACAGAAAAGTTATCTGTCATTTGCAAATGCAATGTCTACTATAGCCACTCCAGCGTAATACGCTGAGCGTATTATCATAGAGCTTAGTGAAATAAATACTTTGATAAAAAAAATGGTTCTGTGAGCATGATACAGCATCACTGTTACTTGACAGATAACGTCACTTAATTGTAGGTACTAAATTGTACGCGTAATTTCATTGTCAGTTGTGAAAATGGCCCGTTTAAAATGCATTAATATTGCATTTGCACACCGCAAGGCAAAATATGGCTAAGTGACATACTGCTATTTTTCACCAAATAGCGTATCACCCATGTTTGCAGAATAAATGATTATGAATAATAAATGATTAAAATAGCTAATAGCCGTAGCTAATATTTAAAATGCAAATTTTATAAAGTTTAAATGGCCGCCTACGTAGGTGAAACAGCGCCATTATGCTATAAAACCCAAAATTTTCGCCTGAAGTCTGGTTGGTTGGTGGTGGGACTTTTTCAGAGTCCGACTGGCTAGCTACCAAGCAGGTAAGCTTACCTTTTTTTTAAACGAAAACGAAATAATAACATGATTGACATCAAAGCGAAGCAAGAATGGCCTGGTGATGATGCTGATGAATGTAGACTAGCTACGGAATTCAAGATATTAAGCGTCAAATGCCAGATAACGTGCTATATCCGTCTACAGACCTACAAACTTATCTGTTCCGGTGGCCAAAATTGGAACTACGTGAAATGCAATGCAAAAACGATATTTAATGAAAGTTTTAAATAGACAGTAGCGACGCCGCCACCGGAACAGATAAGTTTGTCGGTCTATAAAAACTATGATGCTATCTTCTTTTTTTAAATAAATATATATACAAAAAAGACAGCATTTGTTATCTGACTGCTAAAACAACCCGAACTTATCTGATAGCAGTGAAACTAAAACTTATTACACTAGGGTTTGGTATCAATCAGCTCAAAAAGCAAGTAGCCAATAAAATATGGATCGGAGTACGACTCACCTTTCCTTTGCTATGGCCTCATGTAAAATCTACCGTCACTTATCCTACTAATATTATAAATGCGAAAGTCTGGATGTTTTTTGGATCTTTGTTTGTTCCTCAATCACGCCTAAAGGGCTGAACGGATTTAGATGATATTTAGTACACGTATAGTTTATAACCCGGAATAGGACATAGGCTATAAAATTGCGCGTCCGTCCGGTCTCATTACCGCGGGATTAACAATTTCGCGGGAAAACTACTTAACCGATTTGAATAAT
The DNA here is from genome assembly GCA_949319885.1 of Mecyna flavalis. Classification (NCBI taxonomy): domain Eukaryota; kingdom Metazoa; phylum Arthropoda; class Insecta; order Lepidoptera; family Crambidae; genus Mecyna; species Mecyna flavalis. Next base: position 1,994,252 of record OX439422.1, read on the forward strand.
TCTTTTACTGTTGGAAAGCTACACTATCCCCGGTAAACATAGGGTACTTTTGATCCCGGAAATGTGGGGGGAAGGGGGGATATTTGAAAAAAGAGATTACGCGCGGGTGAAACCGCGGGCGGAAGGCTAGTACAAAAAAAAAACGACTATTTAGAATGAAAACATCATCAACATAGATAAACCAGACATACAATTTGTTGTGTCGTAATCCTGCGACAATAAGCGATTAATTTAATTGTTAAATAACGTCGGTGTTGGCACTTGCCAGTTACCAGTAAAATTGCAAAAAACGTGACGAAAAGAGTCAAATGGGACACGAGACTTAAGCGTCTTACTACCCACAGAATTCCCCCCCATTTTTTTCTTATAGATCTGAAAGGGACGAGCCGGTGTCAGCATTTTGTCAAATTGACCGGTACCGTACCTTATGAGCAACTGCGCTGGGGTGACCCCCAACCCCGCAGCCATGCACTGTATCAACGGATCGTCGATCGCAGCGGCGTTGGTTCCCCTGATCTCAATTGGGGTGCCCTTGGACCCCAGCACGCCGTATGTATAGAGTTTGATGTTCCTTTCAGCACAGAAGTCGTTTAGGCGTTGCTGCGAGAGGTAGGGGTGGCATTCGACCTAAAACAAAAAGATTTGGATAGGCCAGCACTTGACCACAAAGTTCCCTGATGTTAAAGAACTATGCGGTCTACGATGGAGCGCGTTTGGTTAGAAAAAACCCGATAATTCTGCCGTTGAAGAGCCAGTTAAAATTGTTAAGATAGCCTGGATCCAGGCTCCACTCCAGTGGTGACTGTCATCTGACCTCCGTTACCCTTAAGGCTGTGTAGTTCCGCAGATGCCGCGCGTATGGTTTTTAAAAGCCACCTGAGACATACAAATCAGTGTTTTCAATTCTAAAAAAAATATATGTATCAGTTAAGGATCTGATCTAGTTAAAATCGCATTCAATTACATGTTTTTATAAACTTCACTCGATAGAAAAAAATCCCAAAGTTACCCCTTTTTTAACGATTTTCGTATTTTATGTCTAAGCTCCTGCCAATTAACATTTGAATTTTCACTCAATTATAGCCACTAAATATTTACAGATAAATTCGCAGAGTTTGACTTGATAAAATTAGTGTCTCGTTTACTATGTTTAAAAAACTACGAAATGTGCGAGCGCGGCGCCATATTATTTGGACGTCGCATAATACAGACCTACAAACTTATCTGTTCCGGTGGCCAAAATTGGAACTACGTGAAATACAATGCAAAAACGATATTTAATGACAGTTCTAAATAGACAGTAGCGACGCCGCCACCGGAACAGATAAGTTTGTCGGTCTATACCTCTTTTATATACTCCCACCCCCCCTTATAGTCGGATCATGGCTACACAGCCATTCGACTGTGCAGGTTTCCTCACGTTCTCCGTCACCGCCGAGCTAATGAATGATACGAACATAAAATATACATAGATCCTGTCAAAAGTTTGATAATTCTTTTATCATCTCTTTCATCACCCATTCCCTCATATAATCCCTCACAAATTCCCTTATCTACTCCATCCATTCCCTCACCAATTTCCTCAAACATTCCCACACTATTTCCTTCATCCATTCCCTCACCCAGTTCCTCATCCATGCCCCAGTTTTTTCATCAACGTAATGTGATTCGAAGCACTCACCATGTTGACAACCGGCTTAATCTTAGCCTTCTCATAGATCCTCTGCACCTGAGCAGAGCTAAAGTTGCTCACTCCGATGCAGCGCACCAGCCCAGCTTCAACCAGACGCTCCATTCCCACCCATGCGTCCATGAAGTCGTATTCCGAGTACTGGATGACGTTTGCAATCTTCGGAATTGGGTCTAGGCCTTCCTGGAATGGTTAATTGCAAATTGTCACTCATATGTTTTACTAGGTGGTAGGTTCATGTACTGGGCCGTCTAGGTGAGTAACAACGCAGTGCCAGATATTTTCCCAAGAAAAAGACGTGTGTCAAGCACTTCTGTGTTTCGGGGAAAGGGCACTGTAGCTAGTGAAATTACTGGGTATATGAGACCTAATAACTGTCGTCTCGGTGTAGCGGGCGCAGGGCGGAGCCAGACAGTAAATGCTAGTTGCTGTTTGGCACTGAACTGTCTAAGGGCAGACGTGGCGCTTACCATCAGGTGTACGATCTGCTCGTCTTGTTACACATTGCAATAAAAAAAATATGTCATTCAGAATACCAGCGCTGCAAAACATTAGCGTGGCGTAGATTTTTTTTAAATTCTAGGTCAGTTGGCAGACAGGCACGCAGCCCATCTGATGGTAAGCGGCCGCTGCGGCCTATTTCATTGAGAAACGCTTCATCTGGAAGCGTCCCTCATTGTGCTGCCAAACTGTACTCATCTGATCTTCGAGCCTCTGATTTCAAGTGTGTTGGCTCCCACATACTTAAAATTTATTTGTTGTCATCAAAGTCCGGAAATCAAAAATGCAAAGCAAAAAGCCTTAACTTTGTAGTTGGTATTTTAGCACATATTCGGAGCCAGTACACTTGAAATAAAGGGTTGAAGATTAGAAAAGCCTATAGTGTGCCAGCACATGAAACGATTCTTTCTTGTAAAGTCTTTTCTTTATGTCAGAGGTGGCAAACGAGCCAGCCGCTCTCCTGATGGTAAGCAATCACCGCCGCCCATGGACATCTGCAACACCAGAGGGATCGCTGATGCGTTGCCGGCCTTTCAAGAGTGTGGGCCTCTGGAACTCTCACAAACCAGACGAAACACAATAGTAGTCACTATTATTTCACAAAAGTGTCCCTTGAGTGTCCCTCAATAGTCCCGACCTTTGGTACAACTGCGATGTTCAACTGGTTGTACCAAGGGGAAGTAAAGTTACCCATGGTTCAACTGGTTGTTCTATGATTGTTGTGGTTGTCCCCGTGGTACAGTTCGGGTCCCTAAGTCCACATAAATCCATTGCAAAGATCCATTGATGGATCTTTTAGCTCTTTCATGTCCATTTTAATCCTTGATTTAGAATTCTCAGCAAAGTGGATTTTTTTGAACTAACACATACCCTGAAAGACATCGGGTTGTGAATGAGGTAGAGGTCGAAGTACTTCAGCCCCATGTTGTCGAGCGAGCGGCGACAGGCTTCTTCCACCATGTCAGTGCGGTGGAAGGTGCTCCACAGCTTGTTTGTTATGAAGAGGTCTTCTCTGGAAGGTAAGAACTTTTTAGTTTTGTTAGGTTTGGTAGGTTTTTGACCGCCTCCGTGGAACAGTGGCTAAGCCGCTCTGCCGGAGGTCGTGGGTTCAATTCCCGCCTTGGGTCTAGTTGGTGGTAGGGCTTTTTCAGAGTCCGACTGGCTAGCTACCACCCCCACAAGTGAAATCTGTCGCCATAACAGCTCTGGCTGTGTTTCGGCAACATGAATGTGGGAGTCAGTACACTTGAAATCAGAGGCTCGAAGATCAGATGAGTCTACAGTCTGGCAGCACATTGAGCCATGCTCCTCCTGGTAAAGTGTCCCTCAATGGAATAGGCCGCAGTGACCGCTTACCATCAGGTGGGCTGCGTGCCTGTCTGCCAACTGAAGTTGTATAAAAAAAATGCATTGCAGGGCTTTTTATGAACTGACTATAACACTGTTTCACAAAGATATTCAACTTCAAGTTTTTTACAGCATTTCTCGGGCTTAAACCATTAAAGTTTTAATGGTCTTGCTCGAGTCATCCATGTGACCTTACCTCTTCACGAATCCCTGGTTGATCTTGGATTGGATGCCCAGACCCACTTCATGCTCGTTCCCGTAGATCCAGGCCGTGTCGATGCCGCGGTAGCCCAGGGTTATGGCTGCCATCACAGTGTATGGGGTCAGGATCTTGTCCAGCTGTGGAAAGAGAAGAGATTATCATCAGGAAAGGGGGTTCTCAATAAGCTTACAACGTAACTGGCGTCCGCATGACGAATTGACCTGAAGACCAAAAATGTGACTCATTTTGCAGGAAAATGGGGAAGGGAGCTTTTATTAGTAGTTACCCCTTCCAAGGAGAAATTTCAAGGAGGCCGCGCGTTGACCAAATAACTAAAGACCCTTTTTTTTTCTTATTTTGGAGGAGAATGCGTTTATGCACCATATCCGCAGGCTAGTTAGACCGGCCGTGTGTCGGACTCAAGACCAAAGCGTCCACTACCCACTAAACTGCCACGGTTTCACCTTCACACCCAAATTGGGCCGAGGCGGTGCCAGCCTTGTGGCTATTGACCAGCCAATCCCCGGGTACCCAAGGAGGAAAAGCCCCCCCCCCTTCCAGGTAGCAAGGCGAGCTCATAATTAAAAATAATAACAAATAATTGAGTTTATTTTTAAAGTATGTGGTCGTGTGGAAATTGTTCTTTACAAGAGGACTAGACCGAACGTTGTGTTTAGTTTAATGTTCGACTCGACGCTTCTTACCAAGGAGCGTATAACGGCAAACTAAAAAAATAATACCTTGGAACCCTTAGGTAATGCCTGATTTAAATGTTTACCTTCATTTGTTATATTATGATACACATAACATACACAAACACAAGACAATGTTCAGCATGACACAGTATTCAGAAAAGAAAAGGATACCGGACATAAAATAATAACAAAAATTAAACAGAAATTAAGTTTAAAATTACTTGTCGCAATCTTTTTTTCTATGCTAGTGATAAGGCTTGTATGTCCACCTCCACCGCCACCGATACGCATATTTGGGACATCCTAGAGATATTTTACATTATCATAGTGAGGAAATATTTATACACAACTGGGGGCTTAGACAAGATGACATCGCTTCATAGCTGGCGAATTTCGCTAAGTCCAATTTGTATGGATTTGACAGATGCCATAGAAAAGTCACGTGTTGAAAGTATGGGATTTGACATTCGCTATCGCAAATTGAGCTATAACGAACGTCATAAATGCCGCTTGTCTAGGGGGGCTGATTAGTTTTAGAATGCTAAATTGCTCACGACTCCTGTCTTCAATGTTCGACGTGCGTCCAGTTAGATTATAAGCTCTATAGTGCTGGATGGTGTGTGGGGCCCTTCTTATGGTGTAAGGAGGGGGATATATGATTATCTTACCAGAGCAGTTCCAATAGAGAGTACAGGCATTTCCATCCCATTTCCCAGGACGATGTTAGTCGCATCTAGACAACGTCCATAGTTGTCTTTAGCTTCCGACAGCTCAGCTATCTTCACTTGCAGCTCGTCGGGACTCATGAGGTATTCCACCGCTGGCGTTCGCTTGGCAGATCGTGGGGGAGTGTTGTGGGAGGGAGCTACGGAGAGTTTGCCCTAGAATGATAAATTAACTATGTTAGTTGAAGTCAGCTGTTGACTTATTCCGTAGTAGAGAGGTTAGAGCGTTGGCTCTAAAACTCAGAGGTCGTGGTTTTGAATCTCGTAGGGAGCATCCCTTTGTGTAATTGTTTCCAGTTTGATTACGACATTGCAGGCTTGAATCACCTGAATGTCTGAAGGGAATGATGGTTCCGTGCTTCGGAAGGCACGTAAAGCCGTTGGTCCCGACTATGTTCCAAGTAGGTCTGGTTTCCTTTGTAGGGTTACGGAGGTCAGATGGCAATCGGTCCATTGTAATGACCAAGCAGGAGAAGACACACAGCGGACACTTTAAGTTATAGTAAGTTATAGATAGATAGTTAATATTTACTTAACACAGAACAAACGTCGAACCGATACGAATAGGATGCACAAACTGACTAAACAACACAACAAAAAGTTATCTAAGTGGACAATAATGGTATCCCTTATCTTAATAACCAAATCGTTTAGGATTGTGGGACAATTTGGGAGTAGCAAAATGGGCAAAGGAGGAAAAAAAAATTTATATGAGTCTTGAAGTATTCGTGGAGGTCCAGGGAAGGTTTAAACGATGAGAAAATATAAAAAAATTGCGAGGAAAATATTAAAAACGACAATTTTATTTTCCCATACAAACTGTTCTTACATGTTAAAAGTTTGATGTTTGTTAGGGTTTAATTTTTTTTTATATGACGTCAGTTGGCAGACAGGCACGCAGCCCTCCTGATAGTAAGCGGTCACTGCGGCCTATTCCATCGAGGGACACTTCAGCAACGTCGCTCAATGTGCTGCCAGACTGTAGGCTCATCTGATCTTCGAGCCTTTGATTTCAAGTGTACCGGCTCCCACATTAATGTTACCGGAACACATCCGGAGCTGTTATGGCGGCAGATTTCACCTGTGGGGGTGGTGTCTACCCAGTCGGACTCTGTAAAAGCCTTACCACCAATAAGATCCAAGGTGGGTAACCTAACCAACTCGCACTGGGTCCGCGTGGTGGAGCACGGCCCACTCTCTCACACTTGAAATAAGTGTGTCCCAGCAGCATCGTATATAGGCTGATGATGACGAAAATAATTTTAATTTCGTTGTTTAATATGCCCCAGGTACCGCTGGGGGACGAGGTGGAGAAGGACCTGCGCGAGCTCCACGTCGAGAATTGGAGGGAGGCGGCGCAAAATAGACCGGAGTGGAGATCCTTAGACCTTATTGCTTGAGGCAAAGACCATTTTGGGTCGCTGCGCCATGTTAGTAAGTAAGTAAGTAAGTGTCTACTTACCATATACCAGTAGCAATGTCTTGCCCTAACGGCGATTCTACTAATTGCGTACATTATTGCAATAGTTTATTTATTATTTGTATCGTAAAATCAGTCACTGGTATCACACTGGTAGTTTGAAGAAAGCAGAAAGACGCGAGATGTTACCACAGGCACGAAAAGTGTTGTAAGAAAGAACGTTGAAGAGAAAGTGAGGTTTTAAGTTTTGTATGTACCCACAATTTTTTTTGTATTTTTTTGACTTTTTTTTTAACCACTCGATGGTTAAGATAATTGATTCGTACAGCCTATTACCATGTTTTATACTTTTTTAAACTTAAAAACATTTTAAAACATGAAATTGTGTACAATGAAATTTAAGAATGAAATAAATTATAAGCGTGGTAATTAGTGTTGTTAGTTTAATTTGGATTTTTATCATTTTTGACACATTAGAATTGGCAAAGTTTTTGGTTATTTAGTCAAATTCTTAGTACCCGCAATATTTTTATAATTTTTGTTGTGTTTTAATATCTTAGAACAAATTAACGTTAAAGGAAAATTACCCAGACAGTCAAGTAAGTATTTATTTTTTTTATTTTCATACTGTTTTAATCACTTAATTATTACTATTAAGATGATGCACAGTACAAACATAATATATAATGTAAGTAAATACTAGAACATGTCCGATCCGTTTGTATCGGTGACTGGGTGTTTCTATGTTAATATTTACAAAATATATCGTTTTCTCCATGCCATATAATATATGCTGGTTGATACTAAAGATTGGGCGCCTTAGCCGAAATCTTGGCTAGGATGACATTATAATTATACAAGCTACCAGGGAAATGTTTCCTTATTTTGAATGCACGATAATACTCATTTAGCATTGTACCTTTTTTTTACTAAAGCCATTTTTTAAATTACTACGTATTTACATTGGAAATTAATGGAATTAAAATTAACTTACAAATAAACTTACCTCAAAAAGCGAAATCTTCTCCGACACAGACTTCTTCCTCGGCCTCTCTTTCGCACTGATCACCTCTCTCTTTTCAGCAGCCTTATCCACAGACTTCATCCTAACTATCATCTCGTGTACCCTGCCCTTCACAGCGTCCCCTAGATCCAGCTCAGCTACAGACTTAGCCTTCCTTAGATTTGTATCCTCATTCCTAGATTTATATCTGCCTAGTCTATTAAGATCGTAATCGAGGCTTGGTGATTCATTAAGTCTGTAATCTTCATCTTTATGAACTATATTTCTATTTTCAGAAGGCCTAAAATCATATGGTGATTCTTTGGTATCTCTTCTTTCAAAGTCAGATTTATAATCATCTTTACGACTGTAATATTTAGGTTTAAAATTAAATGGCGATTCCATTTCTCTTTTTTTGGCAGTATCGAATTGTGCGGTCTTTTCAACATGGTTAATGAAGACAGTGTCGTCCTTATTTCCATTTAGCTTAGGTTCAAATTCTGTTATCTGTGTTTTATCCTCGTATTCTACTTCGATTGGTTGCAAATGTATTTCGTCTACTGTTTTTTGTATACCTTCTGTGACACCGTTAGTTTCAGGTATTTCATCTGTAGTGTAATTGTCGTAAGGTTTACTTTCGTTTGAAGTTATATCTTCAGATGTAATCTCTTCAGCTTGTATAGCAGTAGCGACTGCTACAGCTTTTACATTTACTTCAACCTTTTCTGTCACAGTATTTTCTTTAAATCTCTTATTGTTCATTGGATTATAGACTTTATCTGAGTCGTCATTAGGATTAGGTCTCTGTGGCAGAGGTTTTAGAACCTCGTCGATAATTTTAGGCTTGTGATTAGGTTCTCTTTCGAGTCTAGGCTGTGATTTTGGCCTGAAGTCTCGCGGTTTTGGATTAGAGGCTGGAGCTTGGCGCTGTAAAAGAAGGCAATTAATTCGTCAAAAAGTTTCAACTGAAATGGAACTAGGAGTTATTAAAAATTGGTTTTAAAATTTGACTGTTTAGGGTAACTTGTTGTACTACTGTAAAAAACATAATGAAAATATGTTTTTACCCATAGTTTCTTTTGCGTCATGAACAGAAAAAGTCATGGACAAAAAAATTCACTTACCTCAAATATGGCAATTTTGGACAAAACCGACTTAGCTCTTGGCTTATTATCAGATACATCTTTCTTAGTTTCATCTTTATCTTCTCTTGAACTTAACCTATTGATGATTCTACTAACTTTCCCTTTAAGGATCGGAATATCTTCAATAGAACTATTTTTACTACTTATTTCTTCATTCATCGGGGCTTTTTCTATTTCTTCGGTTTTTATTTCATCCTGTTCATGATTGTTTGTGTATTCAGAATTGTTATTGATTTCATTGAAAACAACATCTGTATTTATCGGTGTAGCTTCAAGGGTTATTGTTTCTACTGGCAGCATTTCTTTTTCAGCTTCTATGTTATCGTGTGTATCATTTGTGTGTGTGTTTGGTTCCATTTGGATCACTTGAGGCTTTAATGTAATCGTTTTGGACATTTCTTCGATATCTTCTTTTAAAGCCACTTTTACAGGAGATAATTTGAACTCAGTACTATTTGGTGTATTCTCTATCTCAATAGATTCATCTTCCGTTTCGAGAATTGTTGGATTTTGAACTATAATTTCTTCAATATACGCTTGATTATTATTTTCCAGAATCGGGGCTGTTGTAGGAACATCAACATATTCTATAATGGAAGGTTCTATTGTGATTTCTTGGTATTCTTCAATAGTTTCGGTAGGAGTCAGTTCGACTATTTCAATCGTGTAATTTTCTTCTTGAACATTATTAGGTTTCTTGGAAACCTCAACTTTAATAATATTATCAGGGCTTATGTCTCTTTCATAAGAATCATGCATTTCAACATTTTCAATTTGTAGTACATGCTTTTCTTCATTCTTGACATTCTTCAAATTTGTCTTAGTTTCCTTTGAATTATCATTGTTAACTTCTTTTTTAGTAACAGCAATTCTGCTAATACTTTTCTTCTCTTTCGCCTCATTAGACAACCTTGCCGCTGCATTATGAACCCTAACTCTATCACGAAAAGATTTACTTTGAGCAAGCTTTGGAATTGTTTTCGGAACTTCAATTTCAGGTTCACTTCTTCGTTTAAGCATTGGAATTCTTGATTTAGGTTTCTCAGTATTTACAGCTTTATCTACGCTCTTCCTTCTAGCGCCCTTAGTATTTTCACTTACAGACCTATCAGCATTTACAGCCTTATCTACACTTTTCCTTCTAGCGTTAGTATTTTCACTTACAGACCTACTTATTTCTTTAAGCTTATCTATAGGCTTTCTAATTTCTTTAGAAATACCAGGTTTTTCTCTTGTCGTACGGCTATCATTATTAAAAGTGGTTGGTTTTTCTGTTTCTGCAGTAGAAGCTCTCTTTGGTTCAGCCCGTTCTGTAACTTGGTTTTTAGCAATGTCTTCAATAGTAATAGGTTTGATTATACCTTCATCATAGTCATGTATGATTTCCTCAAACCGATCTTCAACCTTCGTTGGGTCTTCAACCTTATTGTTGAGTAGAGAAACATCAATATCGACTGAACTGTCGACTATTTCGTCGTATATTTTGTCGAATTCATCTATTTCTGGTTTTGGGGAATCTGGGCGTGGTTTTTTTAGGCGTGGTATGGAAGAGCGGCGACGTTGAGAGGGAAGAGATATCTGAAAAATTATATGTTTTTTATTATGTGGTACACATAGATAATTAAGTGGACTCGTTCATAGCCACAAGGTTGGAATAAATTTGTTCCAGTCGGGGGAAAAGGGGAAATCGAGGGAGTTTAGTGGGTAGTGGGTTAACGAGCCATTTGGTGTAATGGTCGAGAAGTCAGCTATTACACCAGAGGTCGCGGGTTCAATCCCCGCACGGTACAAACATTTGTGTGCATGAATAGGTCTGTTTGTATCGGTCTGGGAGTTTCTATGTATAATATGTATGTATTTACAAAAAAAGTATAAAAGTTAATGTTTATCCGTTGTCTGGCACCCATAGCACAAGCTAAAGCTTAGTTTGGGTCTAAATGGCGCTGTGTGAATAATGTCCAGAGATATTATGTATTATTTATTTAACCATCTTCTTTATCTCACCTCACCCTCACTATCGTTGGGCACTGACTTCTCTCGTCTCACTCTGTTGACAGCATTCTTGAACCTCATGGGTATCCTGGTCTTCCGATCCTCAGGTTCCATTCTGATCGACTGCTTGGGGGGTACTTGTGAGAAGATGTGTCCCTCAGGACTTATTGGGTCGCCATTTTGTGTTACCTGAAAAAAAAAGAAGGTATATTAACAACCCTGTTTTTTATGTCAGAGGCGGCAAATGAGCCAGCGGGTAGCCTAATGGTAAGCAATCACTGCTGCCTATGGACATCTGCAACACCAGAGGGATCGCTGATGCGTTGCCGGCCTATGGAGGTGTGGGCCTCCGGCACTCTTACAAACCAGACGAAACACAATAGTAGTCACTATTATTTCACGCTGGTGTTATGTGGTGGTGGTACTTCTTCGGACGAGCTGGCCCATTCGTACTGTACCAACAATTTATTATGTTTTATTATAGTGCACAAGTGAATGCGCAAGCACAAGTGCACTCTCTATTCCCCCACTCTGAAAGCGCGGTGTCCTACCGTGTTATAAGAGTGAAGAAAAAGCAGTCTGACGACCGAAGAAACATAAAGTGCAGAACTAACTGTCGTCTCGGTGTAGCGGGCGCAGGGCGGTGCCAGACAGTAACTGCTTAGTAACTGTTTGGCACAGAACTGTTTAAGGGCAGGCGTGGCGCTTACCATCAGTACGATCTGCTTGTCTTGTTACACATTGCAATAAAAAAAACTTTTTTTTATGTTAGAGGTGGCAAACGAGCCAGCGGGTCACCTGATGGTAGATTTTAGCGTAAAGATTGGTCACCGTAACCGAAAACTAGGTTAAGACGACATTAATTATTAAATTTAATGATAATGCCAATTATACTACTTTACAAAAATAAAATGTTTCTTTTACCCAAAAACAATTAATACAGAATGTGGTTTCTACCTACCCTCTTATCACAAAAATATATGTCTTATATTTTTATCACGTCAAGTTTTTTAACCGACTTCAAAAAAGGAGGAGGTTCTATGTTCGACTGTATGTATTTTTTTTTTTTTTTTTTTTTTTTTTTATGTATGTCCGTCGATTTCTCCGTCAATTGTGGACCGATTTAAATAATTCTTTTTTTATTTGAAAGTGCATAGTTCCGGGGTGGTCCCATTGTCACCATGTCAGGATCTGATGATGGGATCCCGGGAAAATCAAGGGCAAACCTCAAATTTTATAGGCGCACACTACGCGTTACTTGTTTTTTCTGAAGCCATTTAAGTTTTTGCGTCCTATAGACATCACTTTATGTTGATGAGCTGATGATGGAAGGTACAACTCCTTAACGGTTAGGAGTTAGGGGATAATTCTTTCAGTATTGTAAGAATATGTGGACCGTTATTTGTATTTCATGTACTTTTGCAGCTAAGCTGATGATGGAAGGTACAACTCCTTAACGGTTAGGAGTTAGGGGATAATTATTTCAGTGCTGTAGAAATATGTGGACCGTTAGTTGTATTTCATGTACTTTTGCAGCTAAGCTGATGATGGAAGGTACAACTCCTTAACGGTTAGGAGTTAGGGGATAATTATTTCAGTGTTGTAGGAATATGTGGACCGTTAGTTGTATTTCATGTACTTTTGGAGCTAAGCTGATGATGGAAGGTACAACTATGATGATGGAAGCTAAAGGGTACGACTTCTTAATTCTTATGTCCCTCTTGCGGGCTGCATCTTTAGTTGGTCTACTGAATTGTGCTGAACACTTAATGAATACCTAATATTGTCAAATAATACAATTCTACTATTTTACTCGTATTTTCGTTATCAATATTATGAGAGAGTTTTACTCACTCCTACGTATTATTCACACTAAAAATAGAAAAATAAACAAACTTTTTTAAAAAAAAATTAAACCGACTTCAAAAAAAAAAAAAAAAAAACTACCTAAAAACACTGAAAAGCAAAAAATAATTTTAATAAGACATTCATCAAATGCGCTTATTGTCTAAGCCTATTAATAACATTAAATTGTATTTACGTGCTAGGTAGGTACCTACTAATCTGTTTGAAGTCGGTGCCAAGCCAAAAGTAATGAAAAATGATACATACCTAATAATTTATGTATTATACAGGGTTACAAATAATCCGCGGACGTAGGTACGTAGTCTGGGTACCTACTATTTGGCTTGGCACCGACTTCAAACAGATTAGTAGGTACCTACCTAGCACGTAAATACAATTTAATGTTATTAATAGGCTTAGACAATAAGCGCATTTGATGAATGTCTTATTAAAATTATTTTTTGCTTTTCAGTGTTTTTAGGTAGTTTTTTTTTTTTTTTTGAAGTCGGTTTAATTTTTTTTTAAAAACACCCTTATTAACTTAATTCGTTAACTTGTTACTGGTGCTGACTTAATATTCGCTTTTGTTGTATTAATCTTATAATTAAAAATTTTGATTGGTTTTAAAATGGTCTCAAGACAGTGTAAATTAAATCCAAATAAGTTTTGCTATGTTTGTGGTCAAATTATTCTATCAAAAAACAAGAGATATATTACTGAAGCACTTGACAAAGATGGACCTGCTTTTAAGTACTTAAAAACCACTGTTCCTTATCTTTCTGATGCCAAAGTCAAAGAAGGAATCTTTGTGGGCCCCCAAATAAGCAAAATATTAAAAGATGAAAATTTTGTTGGTCATTTATCCAGTGTCGATAAAGATGCTTGGTTTTCATTTAAATCATAGTAATAAAATTCTTGGGCAACCATAAATCAAGACTATAAAGAAATTGTTTCTAATTCGTTGAAGAATTATCATAAGATGGGGGTGAATATGCCATTAAAAATTCATTTTTTACATTCGCACCTGGATTTTTTTCCTTAAAAACCTGGGAAGCGTAAGCCATGAACATGGTGAACTTTTTCATTAAGATTTGAAGAGAGGTATCAAGGGTTTTGGGATAAAAATATGTTGGGTGATTACTGTTGGTCTATATTAAGAGAAACTGATGCTAATCAGTATAAAAGAAGAAGTAATCTGTGTCATTTTTGATTTTTTTGTAAGTTAAAAATCAAAAATTGTTAAAACAAATATAGTAAATATTTAAAAAACTTGACGTGCTATTTTTTTTTCCACTTCAGTATCTAACATAGGGTTTATTACTCTACCGATTCAGATTAATTTCATCCATGGGTAAAAAATCTTGTAAAGTAATTATTAAGCACAGTTTCCTTTGTTGTAAATAAATTATATCAATATGGTATGAGAATAGAAAACATTAAATATGAAATTAGTAAATAAAGAGGTTGATTTCTTTTGTCAATTATCCCCCTCTTCCCCCCACATTTCCGGGATCGAAACTGCCCTCACCGTCACTACCGTGTCAGGCCTATCTCCGTTATCTCAAAAAACCTAGTTTTGAGTAAATGACTCCTAAAGTTTTTTTGCATTTATTGCCATTATATCTATGTTTCAAAAGATTTTTCCAATCTTATTTCATATCATAAGAATTGTAAAGATGCACATATTATTGTGATGTAATTATTTTTTTTTGTTTAATCTTTATTTTCTGTGTTTTTTCCAAAAACGGAGATAGGCGTGATAGGAATTTCATACAAATCTTGTTACGCGACGGGCTGTATCTTAAGATACATGACTGAGCCGTGACAATTTGAGTGAGAAGTATGTAGAAAATGTACACTCTGTTCCACATAAGTTGTCCTTTAGCCGCTATATTGGCAGCATTGCCTACGCTTTGTAAATCTGTCAAAAAACAGATTGAAAGTATTGAAAAACAGTAGTACCAATATAGCGGCTAGAGGACTTCTTATGTGGAACAGAGTGTAGTTGCTTAAGTCTTAGTAATTACTAATTACCATAAATAATTTATTAATCATAACGAAATAATAGCTTTGGTTTAAAAAATAAAAAAACATTTTTAAAAGCCTTATTATAACAAAAAAAATTAAGTTTCAATCAATATTCTTGTTTATTGTACAATTATGAACATAATAATTTTTTGATGAAAAATCTTTAGAACTACTCTATACAAAAAAGAACAGTACGAGTATTATTATACTCGTATTATATATTTATAATATACATAAAATATATAATAATATTATGTAAACAGGACCACGGCCGCTTGTCTCGCGTGTCTATCGTGGCTGGCTAAGTCATGTATTTTAGTAGATACCTACTTAACTGAGTTTGCCATAATCGCTTCTTGTCGACTCGTCAAGCGTTGTCTGTAACTTAAGGTACAGTATTTAACCATAATATCGTAATCAATCGTAATTTCTTCTAGGGCATTTTCTGAGATAACGGTAAGAGATAATGAAAATTATTTATACACGGGATAGGAGACCCATAAAACCACGAATGGCACTTGTTACGCGTAACTCATGTATCTTAAGTTAACTGACATTCGCTTGACACGGCAGGCACTCGGGGATAGTGTAGCTTTCCAACAGTGAAAGAATTTTCCAAATCAGTTCAGTAGTTTCTGAGCCTATTCAATACAAACAAACAAATCTTTCCTCTTTATAATATTAGAATATATTACGGATTTCACCCGCGCGTAATTTCTTTTTTCGAATATCCCCCTTCCCCCACATTTCTGGGGGGATTTCTTTCAAAAATTACCCTATGCCACTCGAGGATAGGTAGTGTAGCTTTCCAACAGTAAAAGAGTTTTCCAAATCGGTTTAGTAGTTTTGGAGCCTATTCAGTACAAACAAACAAATCTTTCCTCTTTAAAATATCAGTAGAAGTTGGTAAAAGAATATAGGTAGGTTATATTGTACCCGGCAAACTTCTTGAATATCAGGTGGGGATTGGGGAACACGAATTCTGTCACGCCTGCGCGCTATTGCTCACGCGCAAGTGCACATGCGCGAACTTTCCCCCTTTCCGTCAACAGATGTTCAACTAGTTTGCCGATATCTGTACAAGGGTAAGCGAATTGAAACAACCCATCAAACGAAATTGAACTTTATTTCACTAGTATTTATACTCAAATTTCTGCACTTCAGTGACCACTGTCTTTCCAGGCAGATTTTGCTTCTTATACAAATGTTGGAAACTCACCGAAACATTCTCGGTGACCGATATTTTTTGTAGCTTCAAATCTCCTTTGGTAAATGTAGCTTCGTTCGTAGTTATAGTTACTACTGGAGAGAGAACGTATTTCTTAGGATTTTCGACTGTGTCTCCGTGCTTTAGGGTTGATATTTCATCGGTATCAGAATTAGTGCCTCCTTCACGTAAGCTCTGCTCTCCTGGTACTTCGGATTTTATATTCTCTGGTTCTTTGCAGTCGAATTTGTATTTCACGGCCGCCATTTTGGATCTAAAAAAAGTAAAATCAAAACAAAGTCAAAGTTATACCTACTGGATGACTTTTCGAAAATTTGCGTGTGAGATAGGTAAATGCAAAAAAAGATTCAATATTTGTTTTTTAAATTACCCATCCTCATTAATCATCTATTTCGAAGTTAATTTTGATCAACATAACATTAAAAAATAATGTATTGTAAAAAGAATATTAAAAACGCGTAACTGACCTAATATCTAACGAGTTTTACGCGGGCGCGTTTACTCGTTCGCAAAAATATTGTTTTTTTTTTAATATTTCAAAAATACAGTTATAGACCGACAAACTTATCTATTCCGGTGGCGGCGTCGCTACTTTCGTTTTAGTACTGTCATTAAATATCGTTTTTGCATTGCAATTCACGTAGTTCGAATTTTGGCCACCGGAACAGATAAGTTTGACCGTCTATAGCGCGTTTGACGTAAAAATTAATACAAGTAACCAGCTTTTGGGTTGAGTATCACGCGTTTGCCGAAATAAAAATTCACGTGATACATTGCTACACATCTACCCCCCCCCCCTCCCCTCTTGTGATATTTTGTGATTTTTTTATGGACCCCTTCCCCTCTTTCGATTAATTGACGGCCCCTAAGGGCATACATTGCGTAAATTATAATTTAATCAGTTGCATTGACGTGAAGAGTGTTTTATCAAACTTCTTCATATAATCTAATCAGTACGATGACGAAATTATAATCTACTTTCGTGGCATGAATATTGGAGTTGGCAGTAAGCGGCCCCTGCGGCACATTTTTTTATACAACATCAGTTGGCAGGCAGGCACGCAGCCCACCTGATGGTAAGCGGTTACTGCGACCTATTCCATTGAGGGTCACTTCACCAGGAAGCGTCCCTCAATGTGCTGCCAGACTGTAGGTTCATCTGCTCTTCGAGCCTTTAATTTCAAGTGTACTGGCTCCCACATTAATATTGCCGGAACACAGCCAGAGCTGTTATGGCGGCGGATTTCACCTGTGGGGGGTAGCTAGCCAGTCGAAAATGTCTCAACTTTAAAACACTCAAAGTGGAAATAAAGTCGGAGGAACTTCGGGTTTTATACTCAAGCTGTTATTGAACAAAGGCCTAATTTCGGATGTTATAGCAGTAATTACTGCAACATTGAAGAGATGGCGCTGACGTAGCGTAAAATTAATATTAGAAGAAATTCAACGGGTCGGCTAAAGTCTCGGTAGCATATGTAGTTGGTAGTGCACTCGCCTGGACAGCGAGGGGCGCGGGTTCGGGTCCCGCCTGATACGTAGACAAGTTGTATTTTTTCTAATATATTAATACAGTATGACAGGAAATGCGAGGGACATATTTAAGCCCCAAATAATTCATGCTTCCATTTAACAAAATAAGTATAAATCAATAAAAACTCTGGTAAATATCTGTCCATAACCTTAGTCGTTAGTACTCGCATATAATTTGAGTTTGGGGCGTAACCGGCCGCTCAGCACACGGGATTTTAAGGTAGTTCATGGATACATAAATTATTAGGATAATTATGAAAAAAATTAAGGATATGTTTTTTATAGCGAATTGGACTCTAAATCGGATTCGGAACACTCTCCTTAAATATGTCCCTCGGGTTACCTAACACGCTGTATATTATTGGCAAAAGAAGATAAATACTTACAGAGGAAACTGCAACAAATGGCTGTGTCCAACACTCCGATGACTTAATAAACTTATCACTTAGATAAGATAATGATTTCATTATTTTATTCCATCGATAACTCGACAACAGTACCACAACGGTGTTGACGGAAAACATCAGGAGGAAACCGGCTATTCCACTTATCCCACCTAGCCATCCCACCAGGATAAGTGGAATGTATGTAAGTTCATGCGGCTTTTCCACATAACCCACCCGGGTGTGAAAAGTAGATTTTTGGTTTCCACTCTTCCCACCCAGGAGGTATAAGTGAAACATAAAGGGCTATGAACATAATTATGTATTTGTAGTTAGACTGACTTACTTACTAGTATCGAATTTTGTTATTTTTTTTCAAAACAGCGTTTACTTGAAGTTCTTTTAAAAATGAATACTACCACCCGGTGGGATAAGTGGAAAAGCCGCATGAACTTACATTCCACTTATCCCACCTGGGCGGGAAGAGTGGAAAAAAATAATCCTCTGTCCCACCCAGGTGGGATGGCTAGGTGTTGATAAGTGGAATAAATAAATAAATAAATAAATATCTCTGGACATTATGCAAACAGCGCCATAATATCTAGCCCCAAACTAAGCATTAGCTTGTGCTATGGGTGCCAGACAACGGATAAACATTACTTATATACTTTTTTTTGTAAATACATACATATTATACATAGAAACACCCAGACCGATACAAACAGACATGTTCATGCACACAAATGTTTGTACCGTCCGGGGATCGAACCCGCGACCTTTGGTGGAATAGCCGGATGAAACCTGCACAGTCAAATGGCTGTGTAGCCATGATCCAATTGGTCAAGGGTTACGGAAGCCAGATGGCAATCGCTCCAATGTAATTTTAATTTTTTTTATATTATAGGGGAAGTACCACCCTCTCACATAACACCAGCGTGAAATAATAGTGACTACTATTGTGTTTCGTCTGGTTTGTGAGAGTGCCGGAGGCTCAACCCCATACCCCCATAGACCGGCAACGCATCAGCGATCCCTCTGGTGTTGCAGATGTCCATGGGCGGCGGTGATTGCTTACCATCAGGCGACCGGCTGCACTGGCTCGTATGCTGCCTGAGTTCTGACATAATAGTTATTTATGTGGCTGTTGCATAATGAGGGTCATTATAATACGAATGTGGTTTTATGAAACGAACGAAGTGAGTTTTATAAAAGGATCACATGAGTATTTTAATGCCTAATTATATACAGTCACACAGTCACATACTTAACTTTATCTTCATTCATACGATAATATGTCTATTTTATAGTCAGGATCGATGAGCAAAGTTAGTACTTAGTACAAAATCATGTCATAATTTGTAGGTCAATTTGAATAAATGACGTTTGTACAAATAAACAATCTAGACTCGAGTTGATTTCGATTCTCAAATCGATTGTTATAATTTCAGCATCGAATTAAATGTATAGGAATGGAACATAAAATTACTAATCGACTAATTCGATAATCGAAAAAACCTATTAATTTTTACTTTTTAAGAAGACGTTCGTAAACACCACAGATACTCATATCTAAATGTAGGGCGTTTGCTCATCGCTCCTGACTATAAAATAGACATATTAGGGTATGGATGTAGATAAAAAATATTATGTATTCTGTTGTGCTGAAACATAGTGATTTAAAGCTTACCTACTGGTTCCTGTTGGAACAGCCAGAGGAGGAGGAGGGAGGCCTCCGTGGCGCAGCTGTGACAGTGGTTCGTTAGCGGTAACGAAAGTCAAGCTACCTACACCGATGTCGGTTAATGGATGGGTGACCATTCTGACCACATTTAGTGTCATTTATTTCAAGCGTCCCCGTGCTTTGGGAGGCACGTTACGCTGTTGGTCCCGGCTGGATATCTACCTATACTAATATTATATAGAGGATAGATTTGTTTGTTTGTACTGAATAGGCTCTGAAACTACTGAACCGATTTGAATAATTCTTTCACTGTTGGAAAGCTACACTATCCCCGGGTGACAGGGTACTTTTGATCCCGGAAATGTGGGCGGAAGGGGGGGATATTTGAAAAAAGAAATTGCGCGCGGGTGAATCGCGGAGGCGGTCATTATTATGAATAAATAAATAAAATAATTATGAAAGGCGTGGTTAGTAATGAATGAGTCAGTTAAGACTTAAGACAATATTGATATTGTAATTCGACAAATCCATGTAAAATTAAGCTTTATCGATAAGATAAGTAATAAAATAATTTTTCTTTACCTAATGTAACCGAAATGTTTCGTTGTCGAAACCAATTTCGTTGGCAGCAAATATTTAAGCTGGTACAAGCGAAAAAGGAAGATGACATCGCTTCATAGCTGGCGAATTTCGCTAAGCCCAATTTGTATGGATTTGACAGTTGCCATAGAAAAGTCACGTTTTGAAATTATGGGATTTGACATTCGCTATCGCAAATTGAGCTATAACGAACGTCATAAATGCCGCTTGTCTAGGGGAGCAGGCTTGTCAAATCTAGGATCATAGTCGAAGCGGACCCTGAGCTCCATACTGGATGCAATCGGGAATACGCTGGGATGATGATGATGACAAGCGAAAAGGGAATATCCGTATGATTTAAATATCGGCCAATTAATTATTTTAGCCAGTTAGTCACGGTGCATCCTCACTAGTAATGTTGCAGAAGGAGGCAAAGACGGGAGCGCGAAGAGGACCCCCTCGCTGCTCCCATCCGGCGTAGACAGCCAGGCCGGAGAAGGCGAGCTCACTTAGCACGCATTCTGGGCATTAGGGTTGACCTGCGGGCGGGGTAAGCTCCCCAACGCCCGCATTGCACAGGTCGCACGAGCCAAGTGTGAGGGTCACCTAGTTTCTCGGGTGGAACTCCCTAGGCGCCACTCTGACTTGAGGCCTCTCAAGTCGGGGAACCCGGTGGCCTGGTCAATAGCCACAAGGCTAGCACTGGCTCGTCCCAATCGGGAGTGAAGGGGAAACCGGGGGAGTTTAGTGGGTAGTGGACGCTTTTGTCTCGCGTCCCACACACGGCCGCAGGTCTCGCTAGCCTGCAGTTATGGTGCATACGCATTTTCCTCCGAAATAAAAGTGCATCTTCTTCACTGCAGCTACATAATTTTTAGTAAAACCCCGTTACTCTTGACAGTGAAACCAGACTATCTAATTGAATCATAGATACACAGCCATTCAAACGTGCAGGTTTCCCCACGATCCGTACATAGAAATATTAGTACTGACGTATAATACGTAGAGCTCAATTAATGGCTACTACTAAAAAGTTGCGTTTGGTAAACATTTTATTTACTTCATACATTTAGTCCCATTTTGATAGTTTATCAAATGGGGCAAATGTATCCTACTAATATTATAAATGCGAAAGTCTGGATGTTTGGATGTTTAGATGTTTGGATGTTTGTTACTCAATCACGCCTAAACGGCTGAACGGATTTAGATGAATATGCTAGGCTATAAAATTCCTGCGGGAAACGTCTCATTCCCGCGGGAATAACAATTTTGAAACTACTAAACCGATTTGAATAACTCTTTCACTTTTGCAATGCTACACTATCCTCGGTGAACATAGGGTACTTTTGATCCTGGAAATGTGGGGGGAAGGGGGATATTTGAAAAAAAAGATTACGCGCGGGTGAAACCGCGGGCGGAAGGCTAGCTAGTAAATAAAATGTTTACCAAACGCAACTTTTTAGTAGGTACAGTTTGAGGTTTACCAAATGGGAAGTTTACCAAATGGGAAGTAGCCCAATGGATCCGTAGTCACAGATTACTAATAAGTTACCGTAGCTCACAAACATTTGTTATTATCTGGACTGAGCAACACAGAATTAAAAAGTCTATGTTTATTCTCAAAGTCTAGTCTATTTCTGTACCAAATATCATCACGTTAGGCTGTGTTGTTTATGTAGTGGTAGAACCATGCTGTAGATGCAGACCTCCAAGAGCTTGAATCGGGAGACTGGTGCAAAACCGCAGGGGACCGAGATAGGTGACGTTTTGTATCGGAGGCCAAGACACACTTTGGCCCTTCTCCCATTACGATACGCCCGCGCGTCGGAGACTAGTCGCCGCGAAGTATCTCACATACATTTATATGGAGACTTACCAGTATCGTAGTGTACGAGTTTCCATTTAAATGTATGTGAGATACTTCGCGGCGACTAGTCTCCGAGACTAGAGTCGCGCGGGCGTATCGTAATGGGAGGAGGGCCTTTGGGTCGCTGAGTCACAGGAGTAAGTAAGTAAGTAAAAACCATGCTGTGCATACGAATGGGCCGGCTCGTCCGGGAAAGTACCACCCTCTTACAAAACACCAGAGTCTGGTTTGTTAGAGTGCCGGAGGCCGAAACCCCCTTAAAAGGCCGGCAACGCATCAGCGATCCCTCTGGTGTTGCAGATGTCCATGGGCGGCGGCGATTGCTTACCATCAGGCAACCCGCTGGCTCGTTTGCCAAAAATATAAACTAAGTAATAAAATACTTACGTAAATGTTTAAATGTCAAAATAATTCCAATAAAAAAAGTCACAATTTTACAAATAAGTAAAAACACCACTTTTAATTTTCACTCACACGCGCGTAAAAATACGTCAAATATTGTGTTAGAAGAATGTCCAAATTCTATAAAACACTGACAATATTGCTTACAGAGTCATATCTATTATCTGCTCTTTGCGATTATTTATTGATTGTGGTATGATAAATTGACTGATAAAAGATAACGTTTTTGTTCGGGTGTAAAGGAATTTGAGAACTGAAGTGAATATTTGTATTTTTGTGTTTTATTTTTTATTTTTTTAACCACATCAGTTGGCTGACAGGCACGCAGCCTGATGGTAAGCGGTCACTGCGGCCTATTCCATTGAGGGACACTTCACCAGCGTCGCTCAATGTGCTGCCAGACTGTAGGCTCATCTGATCTTCGAGCCTTTAATTTCAAGTGTACTGGCTCCCACATTAATATTGCCAAAACACAGCCAGAGCTGTTATGGCGGCAGATTTCACCTGTGGGGGCGGTAGCTAGCCACTCGGACTCTGAAAAAGTCCTACCACCAACCAGACCCAAGGCGGGAATCGAACCCACGGCCTCCGGGTATTTTATACCCGAGTGGCTTAGGCACTGTTCCACGGGGGCGGTTTTTATGCTGACTGCCTCCATGGTGCAATTACTAGTATTTTTTTTTTTATGTTTGAGGCGGCAAACGAGCCAGCGGGTCGCCTGGTGGTAAGCAATCACCGCCGCCCATGGACATCTGCAACACCAGAGGGATCGCTGATGCGTTGCCAACCTTTTAAGAGAAAGTACGCTCGTTTCTTGAAGGTCTTAAAGTCGTAACCGTCAGGAAATACTGCTGCAGAGATATTGTTTCACAAAACTGTAGTTCGGGGTAAAAAGTTTCGGGAAAAACGCACAGTGGAAGACCGCCAGCTATTTAGGTGGTGAAGATGGAATTTATATTACTATAACATACTTTGGGGAGAGAACATGTTTGTAATATTGTACAATATTTATATTTTATTTACCTATATGAAAAGTAGACTGTTATAGTCATTGTGCTTCGAGCGAAGCGAAGCTGCGACGCCTCGCTTCGCTTCGCTCGTCGTTATTGCGGTAATTTCTGTACGGGACAGCCGGCATAGTCACTATGTAAATAGCAATAGTATATAGATAGTAAGGTAAATAAAGTTATGCACAAGTGTCGTTTCATTTTAGTATAAGACGTGCGTAAAAATAGTTTTAGATTTACCTTTATTTCTCTGTTATTTCATAGT
The DNA here is from genome assembly GCA_949319885.1 of Mecyna flavalis. Lineage (NCBI taxonomy): Eukaryota > Metazoa > Arthropoda > Insecta > Lepidoptera > Crambidae > Mecyna > Mecyna flavalis. The sequence goes on from OX439422.1 coordinate 2,017,787, forward strand.
ATGTAAGTGTATAGTTTTGTTTTTCCAATAGGTTTATTTTCCCTTTATTTAATAATTTATATTTCATGTCTCTATTGTTTATAGTTTAGTTGTAAGACATGTTTTTTGATGTATAAATTGTTATTGTGAAAATAATAAATAAATAGATAACGCGGCTCTCCTACGGTATGCACCAGTCTGTCTCGCTCGCACAATAGTCGCGTCACTGTCTAACAGTGGCACGTGTAAACCGGTTTTTGCTCACTTACATAGTCGCTAGTTAGGAGCAAACCGGACAGAATAAACATAGGCCCGGAAAAGCTCGCAGCATGCACTCCGATCCGAGCTCTCTCCGAGGAAACTACTCTCAAGAAGCAACAAGGCCTACCAGAAGAAACCCTGAAGAACAGACTGGCTAGGCTAGGCTGGCATACAGTAGGAAAGGACGCATCATTACGGCATATTTCGGCGTTTCATTTCTCTTCCACGATTCTTCCCTGTAGAACGGGGGACAGAGCAGCTTCGTACCGTTGGGTAGACGACAATCCCAGCACCCCCCTATTAATGTGCACGGCGTCACAGCCGGCAAGAGGCGTCGTGCATATTTCTGGTCCATTCGGAGCCGGATCCTCGTCGAAGAACGAAGCTGCAATACAAGATGCCCGTCACACGTTCAAGAATCATGAAGAACAGCTCCAGGCCGACCTCGCAAGTGTCTGGCCAGGGGCAATCGCCGAATACAGACCGGCCTGCGCCAGAGCAGGCTGGCGCCGAACAGCGCGCCGCTGCTTCTCTTACAGAAGCTGCGCCACGAGGGACCCCGGCACACAGCGCCACGCCGGGTGTAATAGCCTCGCCTGGCGTGGCTACCACGAGCAGCGGCACGAACACCTGGGATACCAGTGTGTGTACCACGTCTGCGGGTACCACACTGGAACAGCAGAGCGTTGAGACAGCCGTCTCGCGCCCACAGACAGAAGCGAGGGCTCCACCCCCGCACCACGTCGGAGCTACAGTAGCGGGGGGAGCCCCCCCGCAACCCGACAACAGTCAACAGATGAGAGCGGCGCCCGCTCCGGCCACGCCGGCTGAGCGGGGCGCCCTCTCGCACCGCGATAGAAAATCGAAGAGGTCAAGCCAGAAGTCCATTCGATTACAGAAGCTTGCAAAAGCGAAGGAGGAGTTGATACAGCTACAGATCAAGCTCGCCGCCGCCCGCGTCGCTGCCCTCGAGGAAGAAACAGACAGCGACACAGATGAAGACTCCGTCACCACGAAGCAAGAAACAGAACGACGGGTCAGCCAGTGGCTCGATGAGAGCGAGCCTCATCCGCTGGCCATAGCCGACCAGCCCTACAACCCTCCGCCAGCCGCCAAGCAAGACAACAGACAGGAAGACACCGCGTCGCGCCTCTCAGTAGGCGACGCCCGCCGGCACTATAGGCCGGCCACAGCCGTCTTCGTGGCACCGACAGAAGCGTACGCGCCGCCGCCGCCGCCGCCGCATACGCTTACACAGAAGCCCACTCCAGCACCGGCGGGAGATCCGCAACAGAAGATCGACCTCACCGAACTCGCATCGGCCATAGCTACAGCGGCCCGACAGCGAAGCACGCCGCGCCTATTCAACGAGCTACCAGTCTACAGCGGGTCATATCAAGAATGGCTCTCTTTCCGAGCCGCCTACATCGAGACAGCCAGCTTCTACACAGATTCAGAAAACATCGCGCGCCTTCGCAAGTGTCTTCGAGGAAGAGCCAAGGAGGTAGTAGAAAAGTTACTTATCTACAACGTGAAGCCCGACGAGGTAATGAAGACTTTAGAATCACGCTTCGGTCGCCCAGACGCTATCGCACTCTCCGAGTTAGAGCGACTGCGCGCCCTGCCGCGCACCACCGACGCGCCGAGAGACGTCTGCATCTTCGCAACTAAAGTCACCAACATCGTGGCTACCCTCCGAGTCCTCAATAAGATCCAGTACCTCTACAACCCAGAGGTAACGAAGGCCATCACAGAGAAGCTGACGCCCGCGATGAGATACAGATGGTACGACTTCGCGGCTGAACAGACAGAAGAGGAGGCCGACCTTATCAAGCTGGAGCGCTTCCTGAACAGGGAGGCAGACAGATGCAGCCCTTACGCACAGCCTGAACAGATCAACGAGGTGTCAAGCAGTGCACCTAGAAAACAGAAGACGTTCGCAGCGGCAACAGAACAGAAAACAGAAGCGAACGCCTGCCCCGTCTGCGGTAAGTCTGCCCACTCCATGGCAGACTGTCGCCAGTTTATAGAAGCAGACGCCAATGGAAGATGGGACATAGCGAAGGCCAAGTACCTTTGCTTCCGATGCCTCAGACACCGCGGCAAGAACCACACCTGCCGCGGTAAGCCGTGTCCGGTCGACAGCTGCACCAGACGACATCACGAATTGCTTCATTATGAAAAAAAGAAGACTGAAGAGAGCGCCGAGGTAGTCGCATCCACCTGGGCCCCCGCCAAGACGCAAGCCTTTTTGAAAATAGTTCCTGTCTGCGTCTCGGGGCCGCGGGGCGACGTCAACACCTTCGCCCTCCTCGACGACGGGTCAACCGTCACCCTCATCGACGCCGAAATAGCGAAACAGACCGGCGCCCGGGGACCCGTCGACCCTCTTCACATAGAAGCAATCTCAAATACAGAAGTCGAAGCCACGAAGTCAAGAAGAGTGACTCTCACGCTACGAGGTGCAACAGCAAGTCACAAGATACGAGCGCGAACACTCGACAGCCTGCAGCTTTCAGCCCAACGTGTTACAACCGAAGACGTAGCCGGGTGCCAGCACATCGCAGACATCGCCGAACAGCTGACATATCAAGATGCGAAGCCGAAGCTGCTCATCGGCCAAGACAACTGGCCCCTGCTGCTCGCTACTGAGGTGCGGAGGGGACAGCGACATCAACCGGTCGCCTCGCTAACACCCTTGGGCTGGGTGCTACACGGCGCGCACACGCGCACGCTCGGACAACGTGTTAACTTCGTGCATCACGTCACAGAAGCAGATGACCACATGGACGAACAGCTGAGACATCACTTCGCAATAGACAGTCTCATCATACAGCCGAAGCTACCTCGCAGCGACCCAGAGCAACGCGCACTCGACATGCTAAATAGAAACACGCGCCAACGGGAAGACGGCCGCTACGAAACGGGGCTTCTGTGGAAAAATGAAAATGTCGTAATGCCGAATAATTACGATAACGCGTACAACAGGCTGCTGAGTACAGAAAAGAAAATCGACAGGAATCCAGAACTCAAGCAGAAGTACGAACAACAGATGGACGCGCTCATCGAAAAGGGCTACGCGGAGCGCGCGCCTACAGAAACGAAGAAAAATAGAACGTGGTACCTACCACACTTTCCCGTCCTCAACGCCATGAAGCCTGGAAAAGTACGAATCGTCCACGACGCCGCAGCCAAGACAAGAGGGGTGTCCCTCAACGACCACCTGCTCACCGGGCCCGACCTGCTGCAGTCTCTACCAGGGGTGCTAATGCGGTTCCGCCAGCATCCGATCGCCGTCACCGCCGACATAGCCGAGATGTTCATGCAAGTGAAGATCAAGGCGGAAGACAGGGACGCCCTCCGGTACCTGTGGCGGGGAGGGAAGAGAGGTGATCATCAGCCTGAGGAGTACAGAATGACGTCACTCATATTCGGCGCGACGTCATCCCCGGCAACAGCAATCTTCGTTAAAAACATCAATGCACAGAGGTACGAAGACACACACCCGGCGGCGTGCGACGCGATAGTCAGAAACCACTACGTCGACGACTATCTACAAAGCTTCAAAACAGTGCAAGAGGCGGTGAAGACAGCTGATGACGTCAGGAAGATACACAGGGAAGCCCACTACGAGTTACGACAATGGACGTCCAACTCGCCCGCGGTCATGGAAGGCCTCGGTATAGAAAACACAGAACAGACGCCTATCGACCTCGATGGAAAAGAAAAGATAGAGCGAGTCCTAGGCCTCATCTGGAAGCCGGACAGAGACGTGTTCGCCTTCAACCTGGACCTGGCGCGGCTACCACCCGACGTCATCGATAAACCACAGCCGACTAAGAGAGAAATCCTCAAAGTCGTAATGTCTCTCTTCGACCCACTAGGCTTCGCATCGCCAGTTACAACACGAGCGAAGCAAATACTTCAAGAAGTATGGCGGCGCGGCACAGGCTGGGACGACAGTATAGACCCAGACATGGCAGACGAATGGAGGGAGTGGACACATCACCTGCGAGCCCTGAGGGACGTCGCGATCCCGCGATGTCTCTCGGGCTACAGCGCCGCCCAGTCAAGAGAGCTGCACGTCTTCGTGGACGCCAGCGAAGCCGCATACGCCGCAGCCCTCTACTGGCGCATCACCAACCCCGACAGCAGCGTGAACATCTCCTTCGTGGTCGCCAAGGCAAGGGTGGCCCCATTAAAAGTCACCTCCATCCCACGCCTCGAGCTCCAGGCCGCCGTGATGGGCAGCAGGATGGCCACTGCGGTCATCGAGGAACACGACGCGAAGCCAGACCAGAAGATATTCTGGACAGACAGCAGGACAGTGCTAACGTGGCTGAAGACAGGCGCCCGCTCCTATCGTCCCTTCGTCGCTCACCGTATAGCAGCAATCGAAGAAAACAGCAACCTGAGCGAATGGAGATGGGTGCCCACGAAGCTGAACGTGGCAGACGACGCCACGCGAGACGTCCCGCACGGCCTAAACCACTCGCATCGCTGGTTCCAAGGCCCACCGTTCCTCTTTGAAGATCCATCTGCGTGGCCATCGGAGAAGCCAGCCCCCGTGCCACAGACGGGCGAAGAAAAGACACACACAGTGACAGTACAGAAGCCACACGCCGCGCTGAAGAATAGCCTCCCAGACAGCTCCAGATTCTCCAGGTGGGAGAAACTTCTCAGGGCGACGGCGCGGGTGCTACAGTTCATCGACCTCTGCAAAAGAAAAATAGATACAGTCCATTACAAGCGAAATAGAAAAAATGCAGAGAGCGACCCCGCGTGGCGGCTTATTAAACAGAAAAACAAAATAGTAAGGAAGCCTACAATGAAGCAGTCAACCACTGAAAATAGGCGATATAGAACAATCGAAGCTGGGTACCTGCGCGCGGCCGAGGACTTGCTCATCCGAGCGAGTCAGGAAGACTCATTTCCCGAAGAGAGACGAGACCTGAGTCACGGCAAGTCAGTATCAAGCAATAGCCGGCTGCGCTCCCTAGCAACAGAGATAACTAACGGCGTTATAACGTTAGTTACAAGAATCGACGCGGCGGACGACATAACAGACAGAATAAAGAGGCCGCCTATAATTGACGGTAATCATCACATCGCGCGCCTCTACATGGAGTTCGTCCACCGCCGGCTGCATCACGCTGGTGTAGAAGCGACCATCAACGAGTGTCGGCAGCGCTACTGGATCCTGCGCCTGCGGCCGACGGCCAGGGCGGTCGTCAGCCGATGCCTCCCGTGCCGCATCAGGAGGAGCACGCCGCCGGTGCCACCGACCGGCAACCACCCGCGCAGCCGACTAGCTCATCACCGCCGGCCGTTCACATACACCGGGGTCGACTACTTCGGTCCCCTCACAGTCACCGTCGGCCGGGCGGTACAGAAAAGGTACGTCGCGCTATTCACCTGCCTGACAACACGCGCCGTGCACCTCGAAATCGCGGGGTCCCTCACAACAGACTCCGCAGTGATGGCACTAAGAAGAATGATCGCCAGGAGAGGGTGCCCCAGCGAGATCTGGTCAGACAACGGCACCAATCTGCAGGGAGCCGACAGAGAACTCCGACAAGCCTTGGATCAAGCCACAGAAGAGGAGGCGAGCAAGCGGGCAATCAGCTGGCGGTACATACCGCCCGGTGCCCCGTTCATGGGAGGGGCCTGGGAGCGCCTCGTCCGCAGCGTCAAGGTAGCGCTGGCCACAGTGCTGCATGAGCGCCACCCATCAGAAGAAGTCCTCAGCACGCTGCTCGCCGAGGCCGAGTTCACCGTCAACAGCCGCCCCCTCACTCACGTCTCCGTCAGCCCGGAGGACCCCGAGTCACTCACGCCGAATCACTTCCTGCTCGGCGGCTCATCGATGACAGCACCACCGGGGACCTTCGACGACGCCGACCTCATCGGGCGCACTCACTGGCGCGCCTCACAACGCCTGGCCGACCTGTTCTGGGCCAGATGGGTCCGGGAGTACCTCCCTGACCTGCAACACCGGCGGGAGCCCCACGGGAGGGGCCCACCCATCAAGATCGGCGACGTCGTGCTGATCGCCGACGGCACGCTGCCTCGCAACACCTGGCCGCGAGGCCTCGTCACCGCCGTGTACCCCGGGCCAGACAACGTGACCAGAACAGTGGACGTGAAGACCAGAGGAGGGACCCTACGCAGACCGACCAAGAAGCTGGTGATCCTGCCTACGGAGCCGGCCGCCCTCCCAGCTGTGGATGCGTCGACCTGCGCCGAGGAAGCCGCAGACGACGCACGGCGGGAGAAATGTACGGGACAGCCGGCATAGTCACTATGTAAATAGCAATAGTATATAGATAGTAAGGTAAATAAAGTTATGCACAAGTGTCGTTTCATTTTAGTATAAGACGTGCGTAAAAATAGTTTTAGATTTACCTTTATTTCTCTGTTATTTCATAGTATGTAAGTGTATAGTTTTGTTTTTCCAATAGGTTTATTTTCCCTTTATTTAATAATTTATATTTCATGTCTCTATTGTTTATAGTTTAGTTGTAAGACATGTTTTTTGATGTATAAATTGTTATTGTGAAAATAATAAATAAATAGATAACGCGGCTCTCCTACGGTATGCACCAGTCTGTCTCGCTCGCACAATAGTCGCGTCACTGTCTAACAGTGGCACGTGTAAACCGGTTTTTGCTCACTTACATAGTCGCTAGTTAGGAGCAAACCGGACAGAATAAACATAGGCCCGGAAAAGCTCGCAGCATGCACTCCGATCCGAGCTCTCTCCGAGGAAACTACTCTCAAGAAGCAACAAGGCCTACCAGAAGAAACCCTGAAGAACAGACTGGCTAGGCTAGGCTGGCATACAGTAGGAAAGGACGCATCATTACGGCATATTTCGGCGTTTCATTTCTCTTCCACGATTCTTCCCTGTAGAACGGGGGACAGAGCAGCTTCGTACCGTTGGGTAGACGACAATCCCAGCACCCCCCTATTAATGTGCACGGCGTCACAGCCGGCAAGAGGCGTCGTGCATAATTTCAATTCGCAGGCCCTCCACGTCACGGCCAGCCTGTTGAACGCTAGATTAAGCTTACATGACTCTGAATATTTTTATAATAATAACTAGCTGACCCGGTGAACTTCGTATCACTTACCTAGCTCTTAATATAAACCATATTTAATAAGACCATACGAACATCAAACGTTTGAGTTTTGACAGGTAAGAACAGGTTGTATGAGAAAATAAAATAGAATTTTACTGGCAACTTTTTCATATTTTCTCATCTTTTAAACCTTCACAAAACTTTCATGAATATAATTCAAGACTAAAATTAGTCAAAACGGTTCAGCCGTTCTCGAGCGTTTAGCGAGACTAACGAACACACGGATTTTTTATATTCCGTGAACGGACAGCAATTCTGTTTTATTTATATAGATTTATGCAGTAGTTCCTGCATCTACCGATTATTGTCTTTGGATAGATTCTAAATCTATGCAGAGATAAAAGCTGGCGGTTTAGATAAAATGGTACCAAAAAGCCTTTAGCGTGTTGGCTTTGGCCCCACGCTGCTTCAAATGGCCGAGACCATCACCATGGACTCGAGATCATGGCCAGTATCATCATTGGCCACAGCATCTATGAGAGATGATTGTTGCAGCGTCAGTGATTTGGTAGGATACCACATCGCCGCTTATAAACTCCTCCGGTTTTCCCTACACACCCGATTGGGACGAGCCGGTGCCAGCCTTGTGGCTTGCCCATCAGGAACAGACTGGGAAGGGCAGCATGGCTCTTACACAAAAATAATAATTAATATTAATTGAAATGTGAACAATTTGCCGGCATGTGACCCGCCGCGATATTCGCCTCGTATTATTCGCTACGTGACCTCCTGCCCTCACGTCAAAGACTATTCTCTCACAGAAGTGGAATCCCTTTGAGTTGGTTTTTTTATATTTTTATTAATAGCGGCTTCGTGTTTCCAGTCACTGCGACCAATTCTGATCTATTGTGAACGCCACTTAGATTACAGTTCCTCTCCAAGCCCAACCTCTTCTACGAAGAGGAGGATATTCTTGGGGAGGATATCTTTAGCCTCGTCTGGTTGTAGAATGTGCTTCCCCAGAATAAGGCTACGTTTGTGCATCAATGGCTCGTTTGAGTTGGTTATATGCTATGACAGATGGCAGACAGGCACGTAGCCCACCAGATGGTAAATAGCTATTGCGGCCATTCCACACATTCACACATTCAAAGTCAAAGTATTTATTTTGCAATTTGATTTACCATGAAATTCTTTTGCACATCATAAACTTTTTTTCCTACCAGCACTTCGACGTGAATGAATGGCCTGCTGCTGAGAAGAAGTGCCGCAAGAAACTCAACAGTTACATATGATAGCCTTTTTTAAATCATTTTGTGTTGTACAATATTAACTTAATAATAATATAATGTCAACTTAATAACAATATAATGTGAACTTTGACGAGCCATTTGGTGTAATGGTCGAGAAGTCGGCTATTACACCAGAGGTCGCGGGTTCGATCCCCGCACGGTACAAACATTTGTGTGCATGAACATGTCTGTTTGTATCGGTCTGGGTGTTTCTATGTATAATATGTATGTATAATATGTATATATGTATATGTAACTTAATAATAATATAATAAGTACAATAATTTAATAACATTCCATTGAGGGTCATTTCACCAGGAAGCGACGATCAACGAGCTGCCACGCTGTAGGTTCGCCTGATCTTCGACACTTTGATCAATGATTTGATGATGAGCACACAAATATCTGTACCGTGCGGGGATCGAACCCGCGACCTCTGGTGTAATAGCCGACTTCTTGACAACTACACCAAATGGCTCGTCAAAGCAAAGGTCGAGAAGGTCTTCACAGACACAAATTTGTTCGAACTTAACCCACTAGACTCTAATGGGTTAAGTTCGAACAAAAATGAAATACTCTATAATGATACAAATTTTTAAAATTTTAACATTTTAAAAACTTATCTCTGGCAGAAGTAGGCATTAAAACTCCCCATATCCTTCCCTTCTGTACTTCCAGTTCCCTATTCTTTGCCGTCGCGGCTCAATTACTCCTCCCTTTATCCCGGCCCTCGACCGGGACGGATCGGTTTTATTCACAACCCTCATTACCAACACTCCTTAGGGGAAATTGAATATTGATCTAGTTTCTAGAATACTGGATGATATCTAGATTTTAACTTTTGGTAGTCGATTACGAAGCTGAAACTTTTTACGTCTTGATTTTTTTATGTCAGAGGCGGTAAACGAGCTAGCGGGTCGCCTGATGGTAAGCAATCACCGCCGCCCATGGACATCTGCAACACCAGAGGGATCGCTGATGCGTTGCCGGCTTTTTAACGGGGTGTGGGCCTCCGGCACTCTCACAAACCAGACGAAACAAGAAGTCGCTATTATTCACGCTAGTGTTATGTGAGAGGGTGGTACTACCACGGACGAGCCTGCCCATTCGTACTGTAAAAATGCCAAAAAAGACGGTCCTTTAGGCGGCTCACGTCAGACATTTTGCAGGACCGATAATCGGTGACCGATTTTATTTCTATAGTATTTCAGACCGACTTTTTGTAGGACGTGTTCGTTGCTCCATTGCTATCAGTACGTTCTATTTGTCACCTACAAAAAGTCGGTCACTGATTTATCGAACGTGGGCGGGCGCCTTATCTATCGAAAAGAACCGGCAAAAAACTCAATAGTTTATCTTTTCAATCATAAGGTTACAATACTTCTTGAAAGAGACAATCTTCGATAAACGATTATCGTATCGGTATCGTTGCATCCCTAGTGAAAATGTCAATGATCCGAATATTAAATATTCGCGCGGCGCGTCTCTCGCACTTATTACATACTGCGGATGCGTCGCGAGCCTCCGCTGCGGCGGCCATGAGTTTATTATCGAAATTTATTTATTGCAATGTGTAACAAGACGAGCAGATCGTACACCTGATGGTAAGCGCCACGTCTGCCCTTAGACAGTTCAGTGCCGAACAGTACCTAACTAAGCAGTTACTGTCTGGCACCGCCCTGCGCCCGCTACACCGAGACGACAGAATATTAGGTCTCATATACCCAGTAATTTCACTAGCTTCAGTGCCCTTTCCCCGAAACACAGAAGTGCTTGATACACTTCTATTTCACGGGAAAATATCTGGCACTGCGGTGGTACCCACCTAGACGGCCCAGTACAGGAACCACCACCAGTGGCCTAAATGAAATGAAGTGAAATGATATTTTGACCGCCTTCGTGAAATAGTGACTAAGCTACTCGGGTATAACACCCGGAGGTCGTGGGTTCGATTCCCGCCTTGGGTCTGGTTGGTGGTAGGACTTTTTCAGAGTCCAACTGGCTAGCAACCACCCCCACAGGTGAAATCTGCCGCCATAACAGCTCTGGCTGTGTTCCGGCAATATTGTGGAAGCCAGTACACTTGAAAAGGCTCGAAGATCAGATGAGCCTACAGTCTGGCAGCACATTGAGCGACGCTTTCTGATGAAGTGTCCCTCAATGGTAGGCCGCAGTGACCGCTTACCATCAGGTGGGCTGCGTGTCTGTCTGCCAACTGGTGTGGTATAAAAAAAACTTAGCCTGATGGTAAGCAAAGGGGAAACCAATTTACCATGACAACGGACGCAACACCGAGGCGTTCTGTTCGTTCTTAGAATATTCCTACTTTTGTACTTAAATTAAATTACATTTAGTTAAATTACTTAGTTCCCGAACTTATCTTCTAATAAATATTCTACGTGGTCACTCTACAACCTTTAGTAAATTAAATCATCTCCTTACCGATATTCAGCCTTATTTTAATACGATAAAGTTGAAAATCCTGTAGCACGACCGCTTACATACTTTGCGAATTATGAAGTGTAAAGAAAGCAATTGAATGTGAATCTTATTTGAAAGACTTAAGGCAGATGTTGGCTTGTTGAATTTGCTTCGAAGTCAGAGGTCGAACCAGGGGTGTATTAAGGTCAGCGTTGCCAGACGTCCCGATTTTGGCGGGACGTCCCGATTTTTAAAACAAAATTAAATGTCCCGCGCGGGACAGGCTCAGTCCCGCTTTTCGGGGATAACTCAACTGTACGTGTAGAGAGCTGAGAAAGAAAAGAAAGGCGCTTACCGCGCGTAATGAAAATAAGAGTGTGGAAGAGAGAGGCTACTTGAGATGGCTACTTTTGCGATGTATTTTCACGTAAACGTAATTTAAGTCGAATAAAAAGATTAATATTTGAAAACCTTTGATTATACAGGTACGTTTTTTTACTATGTCCCGCTTTTGACGGAAGAATCCCGCTATTTTCACTCAAAAAGTACCAAAGAAAGTCCCGACTTGGCAAAAATAAAAACTGGTAACGCTGATTAAGGTTTTTTTTTTAGCTAGATCAGTTGGGGGACCAGCAATATGTAGCTCACCAGATGGTAAGCGGTCACTGCGGCCTATTCCATTGAGGGACACTTCACGAGGAAGCGTACAATGTGCTGCCAGACTGTAGGCTCATCTGATCTTCGAGCCTTTGATTTCGAGTGTACTGGCTCCCACATTAATATTGCCGGAACACAGCTAGAGCTGTTTATGACGGCAGATTTTACCTGTGAAGGTAGTAGCTAGCCAGTCGGACTCTAAAAAAGTCATACCACCAACCAGACCCAAGGCGGGAATCGAACCCACGACCTCCGGTTTTTATAAAATTATATGTTATTTTGGCATTTAAACCAGTAACTATCTAGTTTCTTACCGGTTCTTTCCGATAAATAGCTACATTACGAATCCGCTGGTAGACTCTAACATTGATGATTTAGTCTATTCGCATGCTGGCACAACTACGATTGGTTTTAATTTAATACTGTTGGTTTACCTATTAAGTCAAATGCTAACTATTATTATTAGTATGTTATTTCGTGTGTTGTTAAATAAGAAGCTTATTTTACTTTTACTTCTCTTAATTGTGACAATAGCAGATATTGAATTATTTTTTTTAATTTAAAACTGATTTTATTTATTCCCCTAATTGGCGAGGCCCTGAGTGCGTCCCCGGTCGAATTCTGCAATACAATAAGGAGGGTACATCGGACGCGTCTAAATGCGTTTGCCGTAAGCAGGTTACCGGGACCGCGTTAGGAATTCCTACTTTTAACCTAGTTCCCGAGGACCCTTGTTTATTGATGCGACAATATGGCGACGGTGACAGGATTCTGTAGGCTGCTCTGATCATAAAGTAAATAAATAATATGTTTTATACTAGCTTTCCGTAATTTCTTTTATCAAATATCCCGCGGGAATAAGACGTTTCCCGTACGAATTTTATAGCCTATGTCCTAATAAGGGTTATAAACTATACGTGTGCCAAATTTCATCTAAATCCGTATAGCCGTTTAGGCGTGATTGAGTAACAAACATCCAAACATCCAGACTTTCGCATTTATAATATTAGTAGGACCTATGATTTCGGCCTCCAAGGTTATTAAGTTATAAGATCCAGAAAGCAACGGTATGCAATATGCAATATGGCGATAACCAAACCATAGACCCCGTCGCTTGGCAACGGGCGTGACCAAGCTCGTATTGAACTAATCTTACTCTATGCCCCGCTAGGGATGCGCCGTGCGTGACGGATAAACATATACCCAACTAAAATACGAAAGCGATTTGATACATCATCATCATTTCAGCCGAAAGACGTCTGCTGCTGGACATAGGCCTTCCCCATGGTTTTGAACCAAGCCGATGGACTCATAGTGTGGGATTTGGGCCTACGCCGACCACGCTGGTGTTGGCAACATAAACCTTAATCTTTAAAAAATGTATCGCCGTCTCTCTCTCTCGTTCCTCTGCTATAACAGCACCCAGGGATGCTCCTATTATAAATTAAATAAAAATGTTTTTATACAGTTGCATACCATTTGCAACTCGTCAATATCAGCCCCGCCATCATACAGTCCACCGAAACACTATTTTCTTTATGGCCTAGTGCGGGTTAGTGGGGGGACCGCCAGAGCCTCGTCTGTTATATAGCAGGGTGTACCGCGTGCAGGTATAGACCGACAAACTTATCTGTTCCGGTGGCGGCGTCGCTACTGTCTATTCAGAACTGTCATTAAATATCGTTTTTGCATTGCATTTCACGTAGTTCCAATTTTGGCCACCGGAACAGATAAGTTTGTAGGTCTGTAAGGTTGGCTTGGGTCCCGTTAGATGTTGCTCGGGACCTTACACCCCTTTCGATACACGTGCAACCTTTTTTTTAGAGGAGCGCATTTACGCGTTTCACTATCGACGTCGTCAAGTACGGAGCTCGGGACTAAAGACGTTTGTCTCACTACCCATTAAACTCCTCGGCTTCCCCTTTCCACCCGATCAGGACGAGCTGGTGTAAACCTTGTGGCTATTAACCCCGGTAAAAATGCTGGCTGGTATCGCTCCACCCAAGGTTCGAAGGGAAGTCGCTAGCTCAATCGAAAAAGCCAATGGAGAACGAGATCCCTGCACCCTATGTCAGCTATGTGCCTGTTCGTCAGCGACTGAAGAGTCGACGATCCTTCCACAAGAGAGTTGTCCCTATTTACACCGACGACACAGCGCGTCCCAAGATATATTATTAGATATTTATTTATATACTAACTAGCCCCCCCCCCCCCCCGGGTCGGGCTAACTTTGTGTCGGTTTTTTCGGACATAGCTCGGGTTTGTGATCACCAATCCGCATTTGGCAAGCGTGGTGATTAAGCCAATACCCATTGTAGCGATAACTTGATTTTAAGAACGGAGGCCTTTGCCCTGCAGTGGGACATTAATAGGCTGATACTACTACTACTCTAGCCTTCCGCCGGCGGCTTCACCCGCGCGTAATTTCTTTTTTTAAATATCCCCCCTTCCCCCCACATTTTCGGGATCAAAAGTACCCTATGTTCACCGGGGATAGTGTAGCTATCCAACAGTGAAAGAATTATTCAAATCGGTTAAGTAGTTTCGGAACCTATTCAATTCACACAAACAAACAATCATATTTTTCCTCTTTGTAATATTAGTATAGAAGTATAGATGTTTAACCGTTGTCTAGCACCTATAGCACAAGCAATGCTTTGTTTAAATAATAAATCCCTGGACATTATTCACACAGCGCTATCTAGCCCCAAACTAAGCATTAGCTTGTGCTATGGGTGCCAGACAACGGAAAACATTACATATGTACTTTTTTTTTGTAAATACATACATATTATACATAGAAACACCCAGACCGATACAAACAGACATGTTCATGCACACAAATGTTTGTACAGTGCGGAGATCGAACCCACGACCTTTGGTGTAATAGCCGACTTCTCGACCATGGCTCACCACCAAATGGCTCGTGGTTTGGGGTTGGACTGTGTGAATAATGTCCAGGGATTATTTATTTTATTTTATTCGGATTTTACGCGTAACATCACTACGTCACTCTCGTTATAACTTGCAATACCTTAGCTAGTCTGCACTGAAGTTATTTAGGCTTCGTCTACACCGGGGAGGTGAAGGGAGGGGGTATGAAACAACTAAAGTTACTAACTTACCTAAATTACTTACTATGTAGCTTAGAATATAAGTTATTATTATGTTCTAAACTATGACGTATACAGGGAAATACTGAGGTATCGGAACCGAAGTCGGAATCGGAGTTTTAAATTTGATTTATTAGAATCGGAACCGGAATCGGAATCGGAGTCGGATGCAGACGCAGAAGAAGTGACAATATTTTTATTGAAGGATCAATAAAAACATCATTCAGTAATTATATTTTTTAATTTTTTTTACAAGAACAAATTAACACAGACAATGAAAAAATCAACATGTTTCTAAACACCAGGTCGCGGGTTCGATCCCCGCACGGTACAAACATTTGTGTGCATGAACATGTCTGTTTGTATCGGTCTGGGTGTTTCAAAAAAGTAGGCGGGAATCGAACCCACGACCTCCGTGTTTTTTATA
Organism: Mecyna flavalis; assembly: GCA_949319885.1. NCBI lineage: Eukaryota > Metazoa > Arthropoda > Insecta > Lepidoptera > Crambidae > Mecyna > Mecyna flavalis. The sequence continues at coordinate 2,033,019 of OX439422.1, forward strand.
CCCGAGCGGATTAGCCACTGTTCCACGGAGGCGGTAAAATTAACAAAAGATATATTACTGTTACAACAATAGATGAATTAAAAGCTCATTACCACCGCCTGTAATCTTATACGCGTATCAGATTCCTCTATTTCACGCCATTACGTGGGGTCTTCCGTCTCACTCGCACGTACGGCTGACCGGCGACCGTCTTGCTCTAACACTTAGCAGACCCTTAGGGATGACGGTCAGCACAGGAGTGCTGTGGAGTCGTATTTAATATATTTTAAAATACTTTTTTTTTGCTAGTTACGTTGGCAGACAGTAAACCCGAGATTTCTCAGGTCCCGTGGGATTTGGGCTGGTCAATAGCCACAAGGCTGGCACCGGCTCGTTTCTTGTCAATTGGGTGTGAAGGGAAAACCGGAGGAGTTTATTGGGTAGTGGACGCTTTAATCTCGAGTCCGAAAAAAAGGTCCCGTGGGATTTCACGTCGCAACGGACCAATCTTTTTTTTCCTATAAATAGGTCAGTTGGCAGACAGGCACGCGCTGATAATAAGCGGTCACTGTGGCCTATACCATTGAGGGACACTTCACCAGGAAGCGTCTATCAATGTGCCGCAAGACTGTAGGCTCATCTGATCTTCGAGCCTTTGATTTCAATGTGTACTAGCTCCCACATTAAGAGGGATTTAACCAGTGGGGGATCGACGTGAAATAGATATTTAAAAATAGATTTAGTACTAGAGTTTGACGTAGGATACTTATTATCCCCGATTGTCTGGACCGATGGCGCATTCGGTAGTGACCCTGCCCTATGCGCCAGGGGTCGTGGGTTCGAATCCCACCCAGGACACACTTATGTGATGAACATTTGTGTTTGTTCTGTGTCTGGACGTTTATTGTATTTAAGTATAATATTTGTGGTACTTTCATTGTTTCTAACACCAATAACACAAGTACGCTATTTACTTTGGGGTCAGATCAATGTATGTGATGTTGGGCAATATTAATTAATTTATTTATCCCGGAAAAATATAGAATTTATAAAAATATTGATGTGCACTACTCCATAGTTTTCTATGTCCCATCAAGTGGTGTACAGAACTTCGCACTCATTCCAATCATTCCTGGCCGTCACCGCATTCCTATCCCCTCCATTTAGGCTAGGTCTACGTGACTCGACCGGGAATAGAAGATTAATATATAAAATATATTCCTTGACACTACCCACACAGCGTCATCCCCAAACTAAACATAGCTTGTACTATGGGTGGGTGGCGGGTTCGATTCCCACTCTGGATTAACATTTATGTGATGAACATTTGTGTTTGTCATGTGTTTGGATATTTACCTTTCTATCATCATCATCAGCCTATATACGTTCCCACTGCTGGGACACAGGCCTTATCTCAATTGTGAGATAGTGTGGGCCATACTCCACCACGCTGGCCTAGTGCGGGTTGGTGGAGGGATGCGTAAGGCAAGTGACCAACCTTAATGTCAGATGTTATCAAGCCGCCAAATGGCCTCTGACTAGGCTTGACGACTAATATTTACATTATAGTAAATATCAGCCGGGACCAACAGCTTAACGTGTCTTCAGAAGCACGGAGACGCTCGAAATTAATGTCACTAAATATGGTCAGAATGGTCACCCATCCATTAACCGACCGCGGCATAGGTAGCTTGACTTTCGTTATCGCTAACGAACCACTGTCACAGCTGCGCCACGAGCGCCTTACCTTTCTACTAATATTAAAAAGAGGAAAGATTGGATTGTTTGTTTGTATTAAATCGGCTCCGAAACTACTGAACCGATTTGAAAAAAATTCACTGTTAGAAAGCTACACTATCCCCGGGGTAACATAGGGTACTTTTGATCCCGGAAAATTTGGCTGGTGAAACCGCGCTGGCGAACGCTTTATACAATAACCAACGGGCGCCCGCTGTTTCACCCGCGTGGTTCCCGTTCCCGTGGAGAAACCGAGATATCCTTTCTTAGCGGATGCCTACGTCATAACATCTACCTGCATGCCAAATTTCAGCCCGATCCATCGAGTGGTTTGGGCTGTGCGTTGATATCTATCTATTTCAGTCAGTCAGTCAGTCAGTCACCTTTGAGTTATATACAGGGTGTCCCAGAACTCAACGTCAAGCCGAAACGGGGTGACAGGACTGATTGTAACCATCATGAGAAAAATAAGAAAAAAAATCTATCCCATGCAGTTAGGAAATTATGGGCATTTAAAAAAAACCTAGAAATTTGGTCAAAATGTAACCATTTTTCGGTTATTGTGGTTAATTTTTATTATTTTTGTTCATTTAAACTTTGGAACCGTAACCCTAAATAACATTTCTAGAACCACAGTCAAAAATAATGCCACAACTGCCCCAAGTTTTCTAGAATTAAGACTATTTGTTAAACAATGAATTTAAAATTTTCAAAATTTGCCGACTTTGAAACGCTCTCCTTTAAAAAAAATGTACTAAAGTGCCTTGGCAAGTGCCATCAAAAGTTTGCGCATTTAATCAGGATTGCAAAAAGGTACAATACTTGCTAGTTTTATACTAAAAAAACTCTAGTAAAAAAATAAAAACGACGAGTAACCCGATTTTTGCTAACCCATTTTACTCAGTTCAAATGTTTTTATTCGCACAAGCTCTTGGTAGTTTATTAATTTTACGGCAAAATGATGAGAGAGATGGATAGTGGACATGTTTGCCATGAGCGAACAAGACAGATAGTAAAGCCACTTTTTCCAAAGTCAACAAAAGTAAGTAAAATTAATAAAATAATGAAAAATCTTGACCTAGTTTAGTTTAGGTTTATTGGAATAAACGTCAGATAGGGAAATAACATTTTTTATTACAATAAATGTTCAAATTGTTTACCATCAATACACGCCCTACATCTTATTAAAAAAGATCTAGTTATTAGTCGGGCATATCATCGAGAGTTGATGTTCTTAGCGGCTTGAGAAATTCGTTCACGCAGCTCGGCTACGCTGTCAATAGGCTTTGAATAAACTTTTTCTTTAAGGACGCCCCAATAAAACCAAACGACGAGTTGCACTCCGGGAGTGCCGGCAGAAGTGAAAACTTGAATATTGATGGCGCTTGAAATTAAACACCAATTTGCGCCTAGTGGACGCTAGCATGGCGAATACCAAAATATCCAAGTTTTCACTTCTGCCGGCACTTCCGGAGTGCAACCCGTCGATATTTTTTTATTGGGGCGTCCTCAAAGAAAAAGTTTATTCAAAGCCTATTGACAGCGTAGCCGAGCTGCGTGAACGAATTTCTCAAGCCGCTAAGGACATCAACTCTCGATGATATGCCCGACTAATAACTAGATCTTTTTTAATAAGATGTAGGGCGTGTATTGATGGTAAACAATTTGAACATTTATTGTAATAAAAAAATGTTATTTCCCTATCTGACGTTTATTCCAATAAACCTAAACTAAACTAGGTCAAGATTTTTCATTAAAATAATAATAAAATAATAAATAAATATCCCAGGACATTATTCACACAGCGCCATCTAGCCCCAAACTAAGCATAGCTTGTACTATGGGTGCTAGACAACGGATAAACATTACTTATATACTTTTTTTTTGTAAATACATACATATTATACATAGAAACACCCAGACCGATACAAACAGATATGTTCATGCACACAAATGTTTGTACCGTGCGGGGATCGAACCCGCGACCTCTGGTGTAATAGCCGACTTCTCGACCATTACACCAAACGGCTCGTCACATTCATTATTTTATTAATTTTCATTATTTTTTCATTATTTTATTAATTTTACTTACTTTTGTTGACTTTGGAAAAAGTGGCTTTACTATATCTGTCTCGTTCGCTCATGGCAAACATGTCCACTATCCATCTCTCTCATCATTTTGCCGTAAAATTAATAAACTACCAAGAGCTTGTGCGAATAAAAACATTTGAACTGAGTAAAATGGGTTAGCAAAAATCGGGTTACTCGTCGTTTTTATTTTTTTACTAGAGTTTTTTTAGTATAAAACTAGCAAGTATTGTACCTTTTTGCAATCCTGATTAAATGCGCAAACTTTTGATGGCACTTGCCAAGGCACTTTAGTACATTTTTTTTAAAGGAGAGCCTTTCAAAGTCGGCAAATTTTGAAAATTTTAAATTCATTGTTTAACAAATAGTCTTAATTCTAGAAAACTTGGGGCAGTTGTGGCATTATTTTTGACTGTGGTTCTAGAAATGTTATTTAGGGTTACGGTTCCAGGGTTTAAATGAACAAAAATAATAAAAATTAACCACAATAACCGAAAAATGGTTACATTTTGACCAAATATCTAGGTTTTTCTTAAATGCCCATAATTTCCTAACTGCATGGGATAGATTTTTTTTCTTACTTTACTCATGATGGTTACAATCAGTCCTGTCACCCCGTTTCGGCTTGACGTTGAGTTCTGGGACACCCTGTATATATATAGATTAAGTAAAAAAAAGGAAAGTGAAACACGTTATTTTTCGTTCATCGCCAAAAATAATAATTTTTTTCGAGACTACGTTATAGGATGCTACGGTTGTAGATGCTACGAAAAACGCAAAAACGCGTAGCACCCGCTACGAAATTCAATATTGCTACGATATTCGACGAGCCATTTGTTGTAATGGTCGAGAAGTCGGCTATTACACCAGAGGTCGCGGGTTCGATCCCCGCACGGTACAAATATTTGTGTGCATGAACATGTCTGTTTGTATCGGTCTGGGTGTTTCTAGGTATAATATTATGTATTAATTACTTGCAAAGAAATTATGTAAAGTAATGTTTATCCGTTGTCTGGCAGCCATAGCACAAGCTAATGCTTAGTTTCGGGCTAGATGGCGCTGTGTGCATAAAACTCTATTTCCAACCAGTTAATTACTACGAAATTCAGAAAATCCGAAAAACGGTTCAGACAGGGAACTGAACCCACCACCCACTTCGCCAAATCAATCTATCTATCTAAGATATCTAATGCTTACGAACAATGCTTTGAGTCAACATTCAGAGTGCGAGAAAAGAGACAGCCTATTCAATTGTACGGGTTAGAAAGAGACAAGTATACAAATTAAGGACCCCGACGGTTTAAGAGGAAAAGGCGGTAAGAGCGTTATTTATGGGGGTTTTACATTTTGTATGGGATAGTAATATTATGGGATTTCTTTTGTGGAATTTTAGATATAGTAGTCCTCCTAGCCGAGTTTTCGGCTACGGCGGCCAATGTTTTACGATCAGCCAATGAGCCAACTACGCAGGATATTATTATAGTGCACAAGTTAGTGTGCAAGCACAAGTGCACTCCCAATGACGTTCAATTAAAAACTAGACTCCCAATCACGCTCATATATTGTGCGAAGCAAAAGTCTGCCCACCCGACTATTGGGCAGAGTTTTCGTTTAGTTGTATACAATTGACATTAAACACTAACTGTCACGAGATAAGGTGTTAATTTGAACGAATGTGTTAATGTCATCTGTGTCAGCGCCGCTCGGACGTTTTTTGAGGAATTTCTCTTAGAGATTGGGTGTCTAGTTGTATATTGAACGTCATTGTGCACTTCCTATTCCCTCACTCTCATAGCACGGTGGGACAGTAGTCGGACACGACCGAAGGGAGATCAGGCGCAGGACCAACGACTTAACGTGCCTTCCGAAGCATGGAATCAGCATTCTTTTCAGACAGACATTCAGGTGATTCAAGCCTGCAATATCATAACCAAACTGGAAACATTTAAGTACACAAAGTGATGCTCCCTGCGGGATTCGAACCCACGACCTCCAGGTATTAGGGCCCAACGCTCTAACTACTGTAGTAACACGGAGACAGTTTACATATAGACGTAAGTATTGGACCATTTTACATATGTAGATCTGACCCTAAAGTAAGTAGCGTAAGCATTTGTGTTATGGGAAGAATCATCAAAGTAACTTTACTCATCATAATCATTTGTTCAAAACTGCATTTAATGGTTTTCTTGCTAATACAGCGTTTTATATTTAAATGATAAGTTGACTGAAATGACATTGTGATAATTATTTGAATCTTATGTACCTATTAGTTTTAAATTTATTTTTTTCTTTTTAATTAAATTTTTTATGTATTTATTACTGTAAAATATTTTAATTGTAAAATGTGCATAATCAGTGTTGACTACGATATTAATGTAGTTATAATTAGTGTTGACTACGATAATATGAGCGACATTTATAATTATTTGAATTGTATTTAGTTTGTAATTACCTTCATTTTTATATGTATATTTTTTTTTATTTAAATGTAAAATGTTCATATGCCTAAGGCGAATCATGGCTGCACCTACATAATTATTATTAACCACACTGTATTACCCATGTTTATGAACTAATAAATGAAATGAAATGAAATGAAATGAACTTCAATTTATTAAAAACAATTTAGACCGCCTCCGTGGAACAGTGGCTAAGTCCCTCGGGTACAAAACCCAGAGGTCATGAGTTCGATTCCCGCCTTGGGTCTGGTTGGTGGTAGGACTTTTTCAGTCATTTAGCTGAAACGACTATGGCTGGCTCGTTTACCGCTTATGACATAAAAAAAAACGAAATTTGTGTCAATCGAAAAATTGCTACCCGAGAATCAAATTCAGTACCCCAAAATGCAACCACTACGCAGCTGACTTAAATCACTCAAATATTAATAAAAGTTCCACTTAAATATAACTTACGCAGTTTTTCCATGAAGCGTCGGTTTTCAGCTAAAAACTTATCGGAACCTGTAGCTTTCTTCACTTCCCATACGAATTTCACCTCTATTCCCTTCGTTATTACGTACCAAATTGGCTTAAACCGACTCCCTTCAACAAGCTTCCAACAGAAATCATGCGAAAATCGACCTTAAACTCAGTCACATTAGGAAGAAATCCGCCTAAAGTCATCTCTGAGGCTTGATAACAGCCGTCCAGTTTATCTAGAGCTTCCTCGTTCCTCTTCGAATGACGTAATACAGCCATATAAAGGGTATACATCGTTTATATCAGGGCTCAAGTGGTTTTGGACGGGCGAAGCACTGTTGGAAAATCGTAGTGAGATTCAGTACCTCCCAAAGAACAGCGGGAGTTGCACGCCTTAGTGATATTTTAAAAGAATTTAATTTCTTTAATAGTTTTTTAGTTTCTGTTACAAGATGGCAGGAGTGTCGTCAACCAGTTTGATTTAGAAGTAAGTAATATTTTACTATAATTATTAGTAATTTATAAAAGTCTTTTTCTCTGAGAATTTTGTCACAAATATAGTCCCGGATTTAGGAAGTCCAGTAAATATTTACCGCCTCCGTGAAACAGTGGCTAAGCCGCTCGGGTATAAAAACACGGAGGTCCTGGGTTCGATTCCCGCCTTGGGTCTGGTTGAAAAGCTCTTTCAGAGTCCGCCTGGCTAGCTACCACCCCTACGGGTGAAAACTGCCGCCATAACAGCTCTGGCTGTGTTCCGGCAATAATTTTGGAGCCAGTACACTTGAAATCACAGGCTCGAAGATCAGATGAGCCTACAGTCTGGCAGCACATTGAGCGACGCTGGTGTAGTGTCCCTCAATGGAATAGGCCGCAGTGGCCGCTTACCATCATGTATGCTGCGTGCAAAGAGATAGATGTACACTCTGTGGCTGCGTGTCTGTCTGCCAACTGATATAATATTTAAAAAAAAGCAATTGTGCAGGTTTCCTTAAGATCTTTCCGTTACTGCTGAGCTAGTGGAAAATACGCACGTAAAAAAATATTCTAAGGCCTTTGACAGAAATTACGTCGCGGATCTTTCGCGACGGAACGCCAATTCAACGCACAGCCCAAACCACTGGACGGATTGGGCTGAAATTTGGCATGCAGGTAGATGATGACGTAGGCATCCGCTAAGAAAGGATTTTGACCAATTCCCACGGGAACGGGAACCACGCGGGTGAAATTGCATATAAATTACAAATAGCGGGCACACTTCGTGGAAGATCGGTTGTTCCGTCGCGGATAATATAATATGTATACAATGACGTTCAATATACAACTAGACACACAATCTCTAAGAAAAATTCTTAAAAAAACGTCCGAGTGGCTTTGACACTGATGACATTAACACATTCGTTCAAATTAACACCTTATCTCGTGGCATCGAAAACTCTGCCCAATAGTCGGGTGGGCAGACTTTTGCTTCGGACAATATTTGAGCGTGATTGTGAGTCTAGTTTTTTAATTGAACGTCATTGTATGTATATTATGTTGCAGTCAAAACCCTTAACAAGTCAATATCAATCAAGTCAATAAGGATATTGACCGACACCCTCAGTCAATAACCTTATTGACCGACACCCTCAGTCAATAACCTTATTGACTGATTTTACCGGTCAATAAGGATAATGATTAGTTAAGGGTTTTGACTGTAACATATATAAATAAAAATGAATTGCTGTTCGTTAGTCTCGCTAGACTAATTTTAGTCTTAAAATATATGTGGAAGTCCAGGGAAGGTTTAAAAGATGAGAAAATATGGAAAAATTGCGAGGAAAATACTAAAAAGTTATACGAAGTTCACCGGGTCAGCTCCACCTAGAAAAAACAGGTGGTTCGTTAGGAATAAAATTCCTAACCGACCACCTAGGTGGTTGGTTTGGGTGGTCCGTTAGGAACAATCCAGTATTTATATGAAACTAAGCCTTCCGCCCGCGGTTTCACCCGCGCGTAATCTCTTTTTTAAATGCCCCTTACCCCCACATTTCCGGGATCAATAGTAACCTATGTTCACCGGGGATAATGTAGCTTTCCAACAGTGAAAGAATTATTAAAATCAGTTCAGTAGTTTCAAAATTGTTATTCCCGCGGGAATGAGCCGTTTTCCGTAGGAATTTTATTGCCTATGTCCTATAATCCGGGTTATAAACTATACGTGTGCCAAATTTCATCTAAATCCGTTCAGCCGTTTAGGCGTGATTGAGGAACAAACATCCAAACATCTAAAGGCCGCAGGGTGTCGTCTACCGAAGATTTCGAGGACGGCTACCAACAGACATCGCGCGCCTAAAGGCATAATTTGTTTTTTTTTTGTATTTTTATATAATGTTATGAATATGTATGTTAGACTTTATGGAATTTATGATATGGGCCTCGGTTTATATATAACTAGCCTTCCGCCCGCGGCTTCGCCCGCGTGAACTATAGGACGTTATCCCGCGGGAATATCTTGTAAATTGTAGCCTATGTGTTATCCTTATGTATAGGCTTTATTATTGTAAAGTTTCATTAAAATCAATTCAGTAATTTTTACGTGAAAGAATAACAAAAGTTCATCCATCCGCTCCCCGGCCGGTAACCGCCGCAACCGCTATGTCCCTGCATTTTAAATCTGTAATATCTTCGAAACTATTCATTTAAATTACATGATGTAAAGGGCCATATTGATCTATATTACATGCACAATTTATTTATGGTACTTTATTGGATAAGGATTAATACTGTATTGCTTAAAATCACTTTTTCGTAAATAAGCCATTATTTTATCGTAATAAGTAAAGGAAAATGGTTATTGTGGGTTATCCCTAAGAGATAGACATATACCATCGCGGACTTTTTTGTAAAACTTTTAAAGGTGTACAATAGTGTAGTACATTATTTTGATCTATCTCGTAGGGTTCAGCCAGCGTTTGCAATGTAAGCGCAAAAAAATGCGATTATTTACGACCTTAAATTAAAAACCTCTAAAATTATCAGTGTTTCTCTACTATATTATGCATGTATTATACATATAAACCTTCCTCTTGAATCAGTCTATCTAATGAAAAAAACCGCATCAAAATCCGTTGCGTAGTTTTAAAGATTTAAGCGTACAAAGGGACATAGGGACAGAAAAGCGACTTTGTTTTATACTATGTAGTGATTAACATCTCTGTATGTAAATATTGCCTGAAATAAATGATTATTATTATTATTATTATAAACATCCAAACATCCAGACTTTCGCATTTATAATATTAAGTAGGATAGTAGGATTACATGCAATTTCTGTCAAAATTCAAGTGTGACGAAGGCCATAACATAAGGGCACGTCGAGATTCGAATCATTGTCTTCTCGCATGTGACGGGACGCTTGCAACTACTCGGCTATTAGCTCAAATATTCAAAAGTAAAGCATATTTTTATTTTATTTTTAAAGTATATTACCTATTGCCTGCCTAACGGCGATATAAATATTAATATCATCATCATCATCATCAGCCTATATACGTTCTACTATATACGTTCCCACTGCTGGGACACAGGCCTTATCTCAATTGTGAGATAGTGTGGGCCATAATTCCACCACGCTGGCCTAGTGCGGGTTGGTATTAGAAAAAAATCAATTTGTCTACAGAATCAAACAGTTATAATAAATGATTTTTAATATTTACACGGTTACTACTCACTTTAATTAAACGGATGAAAACTCGCGTATATTCTACATTTTAAAATTAAACCCGACGTTTCGACTACTTTTCAGTAGCCGTGATCACGGTATGACTCAGGTGTTAGCGTCAAAAGGACTTTTGATAATAAATATAATTTTCTTCTCAGCCGTTACTCCGAGCAATATTTAGGAGTAATCTTTCCCGCCCCCCCTTTGAAGACGCAACTTTACGCAACCCCTTGGGAAATTCTTAGATATTTCGATCGATCGACAACAGATTGCCAATAATTTTACAATCTCTTTTTAATTACTTACGGCCGTCGCTGAAAAAAGTGAAATATCAATCTAATTTAAAGCCTTGGTGGTTTAGAAATGCTATTGTTGCAATGATTGAATGGCCTGGTGGCGCATTTGGTGGTGCTCAATACCCCGGAGGTAGTTAGTTCGAATCTAGGACAATAATTAGTGATTAACATTTGAGTTGGTTCCGAGTCTAAATGTTGTATATAAGTATGTTATTGTACAAAAACATTATCTAAAGATTTGAAGTTAAAAAAACAAGTGCAAACGATTTTAGACTTTTTCCCAAACGGTTATTCACTAACTTTGCTATTTCATTAAATTCCGTTATTTTGGTGTCATGTCAATAAGGTCGAAAATCGCTTGCACCTGTTTTTTATACTTCAAATCACAAGACAATGTTTTTCTACCTTCACTTGTTTCCCCGACATTCATTTGTTTTCCTGACATTCATTTGTTTTCCTGTCATATTTTTTATTCTTATACTAAGTCAGTTGGCAGACAGACACGCAACCCACCTGATGGTAAGCGGCCACTGCAGCCTATTCCATTGAGGGACACTTTGCTTGGAAACGTCCCTCAATGTGCTGCCAGACTGTAGACTCATTTGATCTTCGAGCCTCTGATATCAAGTGTACTGGCTCCCACATTAATACTGCCGGAACACAGCCAGAGCTGCTATGGCGGCAGATTTCACCTGTGGGTGTGGTAGCTAGCCAGTCGGACTCTGAAAAAGGCTTACTATCAACCAGACCCAAGGCGGGAATCGAACCTACGACATATATCGTTTCAGATCGTATCCATAAGAGACAGGCATAGCACGTTCTACAGCTCTAAAATTAGTTTCGTCCGATTCCTTTAATAAGTCAAGACAAAGCATCTTAAGAAAAGAAAAAGTATGTTCTTAATTGGAGCCGAGAAAGCGTCTGAAATTCTTCTCTATTTGAGAAAGAATTAATAAATGAAAAACCACTGGAGAATTCCACAATAATTCGCTTAAACATTAAATTAAATACCGAATTTCGCAACGGCTGAACGCAGGAAACGCCGCCATATTGCCGGCGCGCGTCGTTAGCGCGCGGGCTCATTTCCGGCCGCCATTTTGATTTTTCATCCATTGTGGTTTTCATCCATTTTAATTCTGCTAATTTGTACGCTTTGAAAAGGAATTCTTGGGATATATTGTTTGGATAACTTTGTAAATAAGTGAGGTGGTTTATTATTACTTTACTTAGTAGAAATCAAAGGCTGGAAGATCAGGGAAGGCTAGTAGTATAGATAAAATTATATATGAAGTTATATCAATATTGAATGGTGACAGAACAGCATACATTGTCTGCAAGAATCGCAGCAATCTCGTTATCTCCGCAAGTTAAACTAGGAAGCGAAATTCGAACTTTATAGCTCTTTAAACAGAAAATTGCGTCGTAAGTTTGTACATAGTATAGGAGATGGACAGTATGGCGGACTGACAGGATGTTTTATTAATCCATCAAGGCTAACAACATTTCCTATTATTATCTGACGAGCCATTTGGTGTGATGGTCGAGAAGTCGGAATAAAAGTATAGTGCATGACTTTTTAGTCGTTGTTTTCCCGCAGTAAAATGGTTCTATCTTAGTAGTAAAATAGATTAATGAAGTTTTTTTTAGTCAAATCAAAAATTTTACGATTTTTATAGACGAAACTCGAACCGAATAGTACTAGCTGCGTCGCGGACGGTAGGTATTCGGCTGAGATCATTTCCCTTCGCGCTTCATTCATTATTTGGTACAGGGATGTAACGGAGGTGAATTTATCGGAACCGAAATCGGAACCGGAGTTTTTAAATTTGATTTATCGGAACCGGAACCGGAATCGGAAGCGGAGGCAGAAGTAGTTGCAAGGGAGAGATTTTTGATTTAAGGCGATAAGTGTTAATACAATAAAATTTACAACAATTGAAGAATTAATCAACCACATAACGCACAAAGCGGGAGGCTCCCAGCGCGACAGGTACCTATGAACCTGTTTGTAACGGCCGCCGAGCGCCGCAGGCCGCATTCTGTATTTGCTATGCTTCGACTTCCGATTAAAAGTTTCGAAACCGAAATCGGAACCGGAAGTGTAATTCCAATCGGAAGTTCCGACTTATCGGAACCGGAACCGGAGCTCCGTAACATCCCTGATTTGGTAACATTTGATTAAAACGTCGTAACGTCGCCTGCGGTTATAGCGGGTAAATATGTTCTCCTTCGCCAAAAACAAGGCTTCGTCACGATATGATTTTCAACATCGCCGAGCTAGTGGTGACTTTTATAGTATTGAAAAGGAAGCGTTGACTTAGGAAGGCATTAAATCTCTTACACATTACTTTAACTCGGAAATGTCTCGCTGTAATGCGTTCTATTGTGTTCTGGAGCAATTTATTGCCGGAACACTCCCGAGAGAGCATCTAGCTAGAGTTACTTTAGCGAGGATTTAGCAAGGAATATTGAGTCAGTTATGCCAATGATTGTGATGGCGCTAATCCTACTTCCTACTAATATTATAAATGCGAAAGTCTGGATGTTTGGATGTTTGGATGTTTAGATGTTTGGATGTTTGGATGTTTAGATGTTTGGATGTTTAGATGTTTGGATGTTTAGATGTTTGTTCCTCAATCACGCCTAAACGGCTGAACGGATTTAGATGAAATTTGGCACACGTATAGTTAATAACCCGGAATAGGACATAGGCTATAAAATTCCTACGGGACACATCTCATTCCCGCAGGAATATAAATTTTGAAACTACTGAACCGATTTGAATAATTCTTTCACTATTGGAAAGCTACACTATCCCGGTGAACATAGGGTACTTTTGATCCTGGAAATGGGGGGAAGGGGGATATTTGAAAAAAGATATTACGCGCGGGTGAAACCGCGGGTGGAAGGCTAGTATTACAAATGCGTAAATCTGTCTATCTGTTACGTTACGAGCCAATTGGTGTAATGGTCGAGAAATCGGCTGTTACACTAGAGGTCGCGTGTTCGATGCCCGCACGGTACAAACATTTGTGTGCATGAACATGTCTGTTTGTATCGGTCTGGATCTTTCTATGTATAATATGTACGTATTTACAAAAAAAAGTATATAAGTAATGTTTATCTGTTGTCTGGCACCCATAGCACAAGCTAATGCTTAGTTTAGGGCTAGATGGCGCTGTGTGAATAATGTCCAGAGATATTTATTTTATTTATTTATAAATGGGGAATGAATGAACGCACAAATGATTAAATGAACGTATGAATGAATAAATGAAAGAATAATGAACGAATGAAAGGAAGAATGTATGCATGAACGTATGATTGAATGAACGAAGAAATGAATGAACGAATTAATGAATGTGAAAATTAATGATCTAAAAAATTACTCTAAAACCTCTGTCCTCTTTCGCAGGTTCCTCAAAATGGGCGTGGCGTCGGACGGGATGGCGCTGTGGCGCGCGCGCATCGCCGCGTGTCGCGAGTCGCGCAAGCTCGTCTTGATCATCGTGGCGATCGCTCTGCTGCTTGACAACATGCTGCTCACCACCGTCGGTGAGTCATCATCATCAGCCTTTTTTTATTGCAATGTGTAGTAACAAGACGAGCAGATCGTACAGCTGATGGTAAGCGCCACGTCTGCCCTCAGACAGTTCAGTGCCAAACAGTAACTAAGCAGTTACTGTCTGGCACCGCCCTGCGCCCGCTACACCGAGACGACAGTTATTAGGTCTCATATACCCAGTACTTTTACTAGCTTTAATGCCATTTCCCCGAAACACAGAAGTGCTTGACACACTTCTATTTCACGGGACAATATCTGGGACTGCGGTGGTACCCACCTAGACGGCCCAGTACAGGAACCTACCACCTGGTAATCCTCCAAATTATCTTCGTTTTTATTCATCAACCGAACGCGAGTCCTCGCCATTTATTTTCTTTACTTCTCGATGGCTGTGCTCGCTAACCCTACCGTAGACTAGGGTGGGTGCTCGCAATCGCATAAGTGGTGCTTAATTCATTACGCAGGCAATATTTTACCTGGGACGTATCAAAGGACCCCAGTTTCCGAGAGTGAACAGGTTGACCCTTTTCTTTATGATAAAGGAACGGAAAGGAGCAAAATCAAAAATATATTTATTCGTGTTGGTACGAAATAAAACTTAGTTAATAATAAAACTTAGTAAATAAATCCGATTTTGATGGATGGCGTTACGCGACAGAGATGCGAAGGCACGGCAAAATACCCGGTCATTTACTCTCTTTCATCGCCACAATTTTTTTAAATAATTCGTTACAAAGATTAGTCAGATACGAAAGGTCTAAAATAATACGGGCGACCGTTGGTTACCTACTAATAAAACAAGTTATTTATTTATAGCGGCACGTGCAACTTTAAGAGGAAATACGAAGGGTGAGAAAATTGAAAATTGGATTTTTGTAAAATCTATTGCTGTCGCGCAGTGCCCGAACAACCGAGCTATCAATGTGTAAGTGAGACTGTCAATGTTTGCGTGCCACGCCGCCTCCACGCCCCGCGCCCGCCTACACACAGCTAAGAAGGAATAGAACAAAAGAAAATAGACTTCTGCATAATATTTAAAACCGGTAAATGTTCACGGACAATGCAAAGGAAAAAACAAGTCACTAATTTCGACAGACAGTATTAAGTCCTGCTGGTACAGTGGCTACGTACTGCTCATCGACACCGATAGGTTCGTGGATCGGATCCGACGAGTACCCCTATTGCTTTTTGTGAATTTATTCGCATTTGTTAATAGAAACTTTTTTTTTTTTCCACGAGTAAAGTTATATGGCTTTCTCTTGTGGCAAATGTAACACTCAAGCAAAGTTAAAATAAAACAACTTTAAACGGATGAAAACTCGCGTATATTCTACATTTTGAAATTTAAACCCGTCGTTTCGACTACTTTTCAGTGGCCGTGATCACGGTATGACTCAGGTGTTATGCGTCAAAAATTGTTATTTCTACCTTCACTTTTATAATTATTTTAGAATAATCAGCAACTGTCGTCTTCACTATCATTCAATACGTTCCTATCCACGCAGTAGGAGCTGATGGTGTCTTGAAGCTGCACAGTATTGTGATGTCCATTGGAAACCATTAGATGTAATACTGGGTCCCAAGTAGGTGGTACATTCCAACCATCTTACATAATGAAATTAGGATGTTTTTTAATTTCAATGGCCTCGCGTAGCATTCTGGGTATATAGCGATTCTCTCTGGCAAGGACCTGGGGTTTATCAAAGCGAATGTAATGGTTGGGCTTATCCAGTACATGTTCACACACTGCTGACTTCGTTGACCTCCGGTGTTTCAAATCCGCGATATGTTCTTTTATTCGCGTACTGATACTCCTTTTGGTTTGTCAAATGTAAGAGAGCCCACAGTCACAATCAAGCTTGTATACTCCTGCTGTTTGTAGGGGAACAATATACTAACCGTGTAAATATTAGAAATCATTATAATACTCAAGCAAAGGTAAAGTCAAGACAAGGTTCAATGCTCGGTCTGTGACAAAAGATATCAGACATCTTTGTGGGGCTAGTGGTTTTGCCAGTTTTTTTGCGAAATAAGTAAGTAAAACCTGAAATTTTCTATTTTCGAGAAATATTGGTCACCTTCGAAGTGCCATAGCTTGGCTTCTATGAAGTCAAATAGAGCTGCCTCCAGTTGTAGGTAGGTACTTTAATACAGTTTATTAGTGTAGTGTGTCGTTCACAAAAAAATCATAGTTTTGGCCCTGGAGAGCAATAGTAAAAAAAGTCCCAAAATTTCGAAGATTTTCTCGATTTTCTCAGTTTCCACAGGTTTTTCGAAGTTGCAAATTTGAAATAACATTACTCTCACAGACCTATACAATATACTTAAAATGCAGAACTACATCACGCTTTGCGAATTTAGCTTCTTTTTTTGTCTAAATCCGACGGCCTAGTCGAGGCGTTTTAGTATATAATTCATAAAAAACTGTCAAGAAAAAGTTTATCAGTTACATAATACCTTCCAACAATAAAACATCACAACAATCTGCTAAATGCACTTCACGCAAAATATTCTAACTGGAAATATCGATATCGATGAACAACACTAGGATATCGATATAACTATCGACTACGTCACGTCATAGAGAGTATACGTATTAGTCCGCGTCTCCCCAACCTCAAGCCTCCCCCGCAGAACGCGATAGAGACAACTGCAGCTTGGACCGAAAATACCTATTAAAAGTACGGAAAAACAACGTTTCGTAGTCCCCTGATTTCTCCTCCAAAACTTGACCGATTTAACTATTTTTTTCATCAAAAATTAAAAAAAGGCTTTGACCGTGTTCCTATGTTTTCCTTTTTTTAATTAAATCTAGTTAAATTTGTTTTCTGGATGTTTAAACACAGCGGAAAATCTGGCCATTTTTTTAGGTTTTTGAAGGTTCATATCTCTCTTAATTATTAATTTATGAAAAAAAGGAAAACATAGGGACATGCAAATAGTAGTCATAGATTTTTGGAAAAAAAAAATATTTCACTAATGGCATTATCCAGGGAGAAAACAGGGGACAGCGTTTGTATGGAAAAATGGCTCCGTGCTTTCCTCTTAATTCTCTCCACAGGCAGAAGACAGAGAAAATATAGATAGTGTATGCATAGACATTAAGGTTTTATAGGTTTAAAATTATCTTTGACACTATGGCAACGGCATTAAACAATATTAGTATTTAAAGCCTGACCAAGAAAATAAAAAACCAGCTCTGGAGGCGCCTCTCTCCACAGACAGAAGACAGAGACAATATTAGTATAGATAGTGTTTAGATAGATAGATAGTGTTAGATAGTGTTGATAGTAGTTTAGATAGTGTATGCATAGACATAAAGGTTTTATAGTTAACAATATTAGTATATAAAGCCTGACCAAGAAAATAAAAAACCAGCTCTGGAGGCGCCTCTCTCCACAGACAGAAGACAGAGACAATATTAGTATAGATAGTGTTCAGATAGATAGATAGTGTTAGATAGTGTTGTTGTAGTTTAGATAGTGTATGCATAGACATTAAGGTTTTATAGTTTTAAAATTATCTTTGACACTATGGCAATGGCACCAAGAAAATAAAAAAACCAGCTCTGAAGGGCCACATTAGCTATGATATAGCAACACTTGGTTGCTATGGTTATACTCAAAAATAACTAACAATATCCAATATTAACAAGGCACGGTCGACAATTGACATCACACTTTGACAGACAGCAATAATGAATGACACTCATTGATAGTGTATTTAAAAAAGAGGTAGATACGGCACTAGCGCTCGAAAAATGCTCCGCTCATAGCATATTGTGTTAATTGACACAAATCATTTTCGACGCATAATGTCAACGGTTGGTGAAGCACATAGATTTAGTATATCTCGACGGATCAAATTCTAATCGCCGTGCGTCAAAGGATGGCATATCTACATACCTCTTTTTTAAATACACTATCAATGATGACACTTTTGTTTTTTTATTTGATTGATGCCACTTGAAGAAATTAGTCTCAATATTTTTCCGCAATATGGCGAGGTTTTTTATTTTAATGGCCGGGCTATAGCTAAGATAAAGAATCAAAACTCAACCACTACAGACCTACAAACTTATCTGTTCCGGTGGCCAAAATTGGAACTACGTGAAATGCAATGCAAAAACGATATTTAATGACAGTTCTAAATAGACAGTAGCGACGCCGCCACCGGAACAGATAAGTTTGTCGGTCTATACACTCTTCAAATCACTTCTGTACTAGGAAAATGGCCGTCCAATCGTATAAGTGGTTCATTGTAATTCATTGTGGAGGGGGGTTCTCCCGGGTGGGGGGTGGCCAGGTGTCAGGGGTATCAAAGATGTCTTATATCAATGATGGAAGCTTTATTTTATCAATGGCGGTTTTGTGAGAGAATGTATTTTGATTGTAATGCTCAAGTTGGATGGAAGTTGTTGATTAAAAACTGATGAGTTCGTGATAATATCCGTCAAATCATGATTTCTGTTTTGTAAATTTTCACAAAAAAATGTCATAGTTAATTTTGTTATTTTTATTTTACATTTTAAAATAATATTTCTATAATTTTATCGTTTTTGTGTCTTGTTTTAAATAAATAAAATATATTTAAGTACCTAATGTTTTTTCATTTTAAAAATTCTATTTTTGTTATATTAGTTGGTGATAATTTATGTCATTTAACAGTGACACTTACTTACTTACTTACTTACCTACTTACTACGCTAGCTCAGCGATCCGAAGTGGGTCTTGGCCTCCGACGTCAAAGCTCGCCATTTGTTTGTTAAGACACCAGAAAAAAAGCCAGGCATCAGGCGTTTACCATAAAACCAATATTACAAGCATTATTGGAAGTTCACTCACCCGGAAAGCGAGGGACGCGGGTTCTATCCCCGCCTGACACACATATTGATTTTTTTTCTTGCACATTATTCCTCTGTAATATTTTATTCTGTTTTTAAACCTTGAGGGTGGCGCTTATGTTAAGTACATCTGAGGACCTATGGAAACTTGTGACACTCCTGCCCCCCTAGACAAGCGGCATTTATGACGTTCTTAAACTTCAATTTGCGATAGCGAATGTCAAATCCCATACTTTCAACACGTGACTTTTCTATGCCATCTGTCAAATCCATACAATTTAAAGTTAGCGAATTTCGCTATCGCTGTCGAAATGTTACCTTGTCTAATGCCCCCTGAGTCCTTTTCTTTTGCGTCAGGAAATGCTGTTACGCACCGGACCGCGTCCCTGACAAAACGGACGCCGGATCCCCCCTGGGGGTCACTCAAGGGACGGAGGTTCGTTTCGAACGGCGTCCCTTAGTGTGCTGCCAAACTGTAGGTTCCTCTGATCTTCGAGCCTTAGATTTCAAGTCTACTGGCTCCCACATTAATATTCCCGGAACGTACACTGCCTTCGTGGTACAGTGGTAAGAGCGTTGGGCTCTAATACCCGGAGGTCGTGGGTTCGAATCCCGCGGGGAGCATCACTTTGTGTGAATGTTTCCAGTTTGCTTAGGACATTGCAGGCTTGAATCACCTGAATGTCCTGTGAAAAGAATGATGATTCCGTGCTTCGGAAGGCACGTTAAGCCGTTGGTCCCGACTATATTCCAAGTAGGTCTGGTTTCCCTTGTAGGGTTATGGAGGTCAGATGGCAATCGCTCCATTGTAATAACCAGGCTTGTCAAATCTAGGATCATAGTCGAAGCGGACCCTGAGATCCATACTGGATGCAATCGGGAATACGCTAGGATGAAGAAGAAGTACAAAAAAGTTCGATGATTCCTTTTTTTGTCGAACCATAAAGAAGTGGAACTCTCTGCCGGCTCAATGTACCCTTCCTATGACATGGGTTCCTTTAAACGAAGCGTGAAGAAGCACCTTGTGAGCCAGTACAAAGATGCCAACGGATAGAACGCAAC
This sequence comes from Mecyna flavalis, assembly GCA_949319885.1. Classification (NCBI taxonomy): domain Eukaryota; kingdom Metazoa; phylum Arthropoda; class Insecta; order Lepidoptera; family Crambidae; genus Mecyna; species Mecyna flavalis. The sequence continues at coordinate 2,053,210 of OX439422.1, forward strand.
GGTGTTGCGTCCGTTGTCATGGTAATTTGGGTTCCCCTTTTGCTCACCATCAGGCTAAGTAAAGCATTGGCTTTACTTAGCCTGATGGTGAGCAAAAGGGGAACCCAAATTACCATGACAACGTACATTGGTACTCAGTACATTGGTACTGAGCTACTATAAAAAAAAAAACACAACCCGAGCTGTTATGGAGGCAGATTTCACCTGTGGGGGTGGTAGCTAGCCAGTCGGACTCTGAAAAAGTCCTACCACTAACCAAAAAAGCTTTTTAGAGTGAAAGCTCCACTTTACCTCTCTCTTATTTTAAGAAGCTTGGCGGTTGAATTACTCTTAAAAGTGTAGGTTATTTAAATCCTTTTAAAAACAAGCTAAGTTTACTACAAAGAGGTTTCACAAATTGTTTCAACGTAAATATTTGACAGAAATATTTCAGCTCAACAAAAAGACGGTCTCAAATGAATATTTTCATTTTGGACGAGGCAAATATTTCTGCTAGCTTTTGCAAAATAAAGATTTTATACTTTGGGGTATGTTATTTAACATTCAGAGGCGCTCGTGGCGCAGCTGTGACAGTGGTTCGTTAGCGATAACGAAAGTCAAGCTACCTACGCCGCGGTCGGTTAATGGATGGGTGACCATTCTGACCATATTATTTAGTGACATTAATTTCGAGCGTCTCCGTGCTTCGGAAGGCACGTTAAGCTGTTGGTCCCGGCTGATATTTACTATAATGTAAATATTAGTCGTCAAGCCTAGTCAGAGGCCATTTGGCGGCTTGATAACATCTGACATTAAGGTTGGTCACTTGCCTTACGCACCCCTCCACCAACCCGCACTAGGCCAGCGTGGTGGAGTATGGCCCACACTATCTCACAATTGAGATAAGGACTGTGTCCCAGCAGTGGGAACGTATATAGGCTGGTGATCATGATGATGATTCAACATTCTTTCGGTCTTCCAACTACGCAGGATATTTTATAGTGCTGCAGTGAATGCGCAAGCACAGGTGCACTCCCTATTCCCTCGCTCTTACTAATCACGTAAGGGTTTATTTTCGGGCTGTTTTTAACACCCCCACATTAGATCTCCTACAGAACTATTACGCATATAACAAAAATAACTGTAATATTGACCTTAGTTCCGTGACTGGAACACTTAGTGCAACAATGTGGCGCTAAAATAGAATAAATTGGCGAAATAGTCTGCTCTAAATAGGTAAATTGGTCTGGACAGTCACAGCTGCGAAGTAAATGAATGAGTATGCTTTAGAGCGTTTGTCCACCGCCGCCGTCACCGGGCCGTCACCGAGATCGAGATGCCGGCGCCGTTGTAGCGGTACATGCATTTACTAGAGAGGTTTGTCCACCGCATGCCCGTCACCCGAGCGCCGAGATGTCGAGTAGATTGGCGTAACCGCTAGAACGGGGCGGAGATTTTGCCGGGCCGATTTTCCGGCACGTGCAAACACATACAAAACTCGTTTGTCTTGTCCACACACTGCCGTCACGTTTGCTCGGTACTACGAGTGACAGCTGGAACAAACTGTAAACGCCGAGATCGGTCGCGGTGGACAAACGATCGCCGTCCCGTCATCTTGAAATCGGTCAGCCGAGATCGGTCGCGGTGGACAAACGATCGCCGTCCCGTCATCTTGAAATCGGTCAGAATAAACTCGGTTCTCGGTGACGGCCCGGTGTCACAACTGACAAACAGCCTTAGTGTCACAGACACTGTCTTTGTTTTTTTTTATACTAGGTCAGTTGGCAGACAGACACGCAGCCCACCTGATGGTAAGCGGTCACTGCGGCCTATTCCATTGAGGGACACTTCACCTGGAAACGTCCCCCAATGTGCTGAAAAACTGTAGGCTCATCTGATCCTCGAGCCTCTGATTTCAAGTGTACTGGCTCCCACATTAATATTGCCGAACAGCCAGAGCTGTTATGGCGGCTGATTTCACCTGTGGGGGTGGTAGCTAGCCAGCCGGACTCTGAAAAAGCCCTAGTATCAACTAGACCCATAGCCACTGTTCTACGGAGGCGGTCAAAATCTGTCACCTAAAAATAGAGATGCCCATAGATGGGCATTCAACCCGGTTTTTTTCCGAAATGGGAAAATATCGGGGGGAATGCCCATCTCTCCCTACAACTGACCCCAAATCAGATACCTACAAAGAGTTTCTTAGGAATATCATCATCATAAAACGTATCTAAAGTCGTATAATCAAGGTGTAAAATTCCAAATCGAAACCAGGATATGTCTTCTTTATGACTTCAGCGAGATGGAACCATAAAACACAATGTCTTTAAAACGATGTCGAAATGTTTAAAGTTAATGTAAATACTGTATCGGGATTTTATGTTCTGTAGGGAGGGATATTTTGCGAGAAAATCTATACTAATTTTATAAAGAGGAAAGATTTTTTGCTTTGTTTGTATTGAATAGGCTCAAAAACTACTGAACCGATTTGAATAATTCTTTCACTGTTGGAAAGCTGCACTATCCCCGGCTGATATAGGGTACTTTTGATCCCGTTAATTTAGGGGGGAAGGGGGGAATTTTGAAAAAAGAAACGCGCGGTTGAAACCGCGGGCAAAAGGGCTAGTATGAAATAAAGCGGCAAACGCTAATATTCATATTATAGTAATATGACTTTATCTTCACGGTTCGTTTAACATATGCGGGTCAGCGGCAAGGATCGTTAACCCTATTCTATACAGCTGTATAACGTGTATAGTTACGTAATTAATTCTCAAGAGTCAGAAATTCAGGGCACAATTTAAACTTAGTACCTAGTTGTACCTAGTAATGTTTTTCCGTTGTCTGGCACCCATAGCACAAGCTAATGCTTAGTTTGGGGCTAGATGGCGCTGTGTGAATAATGTCCAGAGATATGTAGATTTATTATTTATAGGCCATGCTGTTTTACAGCAAGAATGGGCCGTCCGAGGAAGTACCACCCTCTCACATAACATCAGCGTGAAATACAATTTAATAGTGACTACTAATTGTGTTTCGTCTGGTTTGTGAGAGTGCCGGAGGCCCACACCCGGGGGTAAATGCCGGCAACGCATCAGCGATCCCTCTGGTGTCGCAGATGTCCATGGGCGGCGGTGATTGCTTACCATCAGGCGACCCACTGCACTGGCTCGTTTGCCACCTTTGACATACAAAAACTATGACCTTCTTTCTTCTAGCGTTTAATCAGTGAGCGTCATCATAAAATATTTTAATTAAAAAGTCGACTATCTAATATTTATCTATTTTCAGCTATCTAGACCTAGTCGTTTTGCAAATAATAAAAAATAAAGCAATTATTCATACCGATCGCGCCATCTTCACAGAATGAGCTGTCATGGGCACGTTCCCGCGTTTTCGAGTGGCCGCCATATTGGTTCAATCAGCTGTAGGGTTTTCACGTTCAAATAGGGCAAAGAGTTTTTAGGTAGGTTGCAGGATGGAAATCAGATGGCTGGAATATTGAGCTGCTTTTTTAATGGATAGGAAATTGAGCGCAGTGCCAGATATTTTCCTGTGGAATAGAAGTGTGTCAAGCACTTCTGTGTTTCGGGGAAAGGGCACTGAAGCTAGTGAAATTACTGGGTATACGAGACCTAATAACTATCGTCTCGGTGTAGCGGGCGCAGGGCGGTGCCAGACAGTAACTGCTTAGTTACTGTTTGGCACTGAACTGTCTAAGGTCAGACGTGGCGCTTACCATCAGTTGTACGATAAAAAAGCTGCCATTTTTAATCGATATTTGAGCCGCTTTTTGAGTGTGGACTCAAAATGGAGCGGCTTAAAAATTGAGGTGCTTCATCGTTCATTATATGACAAGTACTGGCTTAATCCCCACGCTTGCCATATACTGGATTAGTGATCACAAACCCGAACTGTGTCTGAAAAACCGAAGCAAATGCTTAAACCGGGACTTCAATCTCGAGATTACCGGTACTTAAACCACTAGCAACAAGCCGTCGTCGTATCTTTTTTTTACACAAAATCATAGTTTCACTTTATAGTTGGCAGACAGGCACGCAGCCCACCTGATGATAAGCGGTCACCACATTAATACTGCCAGAACACAGCCAGAGCTATTATAGCGGCTGATTTCACCTGTGAGGGAGTAGCTAGCCAGTCGGACTCTGAAAAAGCCCTACCACCAACCAGACCCAAGGCGGTAATCGAACCCACGACCTCCGGGTTTTATACCCGAGTGGCTAAGCCACTGTTCCTTTTTATATTTTTTTTATATTTAGGGGTAAGCAACGTATATGCCTCTTTTGAAATGCAAATGTCCATTGGAAACGGTGATCCGTAAGCTCGCTTGCCTCATATTATTATTAAAAAGTACTCATTTTCTAAGCATTATAACTATACTTGAACAAAAGTGGTAGACGTCGGCAATCGCATTGCAAAGCTGAAGTGGGTGTGGGCTGGACATGTGGCGCCAGCAAGAAGACAGATGGAGCAAACGCGTTTTCTGTTGGAGACAGCGTTGTCAGACGTCCCGATTTTGGCGGGACGTCCCGATTTTTAAATCAAAATTAAATGTCCCGCGCGGGACAGGCTCAGTCTCGCTTTTCGGTGAGAACTTGACCGTACGTCACAGAATATATAATAGTACTCGTACGTGCAGAGTGCTGAGAAAGAAAGGCGCGTAATGAAGATAAGAGTGTGGGAGAGAGAGGCTACTTGAGATGGTTACTTTTGCTATCTATTGTCACGTAAACGTAATTTAATTGAAATTTAAAAAAAAATTAACTATGTCCCGCTTTTTGCGGAAGAATCCCGCTATTTTCACTCAAAAAGTACCAAAGTCCCGACTTGGCAAAAATAAAAACTGGTAACGCTGGTTGGAGACCTCGCTCCAAAAGACCAGTCGGCAGACCACCAGCGGTCTGATGATTTAGTGGAGACAGGAGGCCCTATAAGGCAAAGGGAAACCTATAACCGGGCTACCTGGAGAGTGTCTGGAGAGGCGTATGCTGTACGGTGGGCGAAAATGCGCTGAAGAAGAAGAAGAAGATAACTATTTTATAACTCTTTTATCTAATAATAAATTGTTATTGCGTCTCTGATAGAACTAACTTTAGATCATACCAGCTTATAATTGTTTTATAAAGTCTCCGTGAAAATTAAATCAAAACGCTTCGCGACGGGCAATGTGATTTGAACAACGCTAGTGATGGGACAAGGGGGCGGACTATCGATAAAAATAATATCGATGGTTTTAAATTACTACTGTGTTTAACAAACGTTTACTTTTCCTTATTTATTGACGTTTTTGTATGAAAAATATTGACATAAAATATCATGATCATACAAAGATCGGAAATCCTAAAGATAATGTGTTATCGCACTATTTTGATCGCCACCGTGGAACAGTGGCTAAGCCGTTTGCTATAAAAAACACGGAGGTCGTGGATTCGATTCCCGAGTCCAACTGGCCAGATACCACAGGTGAAATCTGCCGCCATAACACCTCTGGCTGTGTTCCGGCAATATTAATGTGGGAGCCAGTAGGTACACTTGAAATTAAAGGCTCGAAGATCAGATGAGCCTACAGTCTGGCAGCACATTGAGACGCTTCGTGATGAAGTGTCCCTCAATGGAATAGGCCGCAGTGATCGCTTACTATCAGGTGGGCTGCGTGTCTGCTTGCCAACTGATGAGGTATAAAAAAAAGTACCGAAAAAGAAATAGCCCGTTCTCATAAAAATATCGATACATGGACGTCACTAGTGTCCCCTTTCCGTAAGAAAGTCTAAGTGAATCTCAGTTCGCTCCTGGCTGGAAATTGCATTACTACTGAGATGGAGCCGACCTAATGAAAATATAAATTACTGTGTTTGTCTAGCTTCCAAAGCGTTGATTTCTGAATATTTATATGACATTTGACTGCTTGAGTGTTTACATTATAGTGGAGTGATTTAGACAACATTTGACGTCTGTTTCTTAGTCTTCAGTCTGTAAAATTACTCTTATCGGTAATTTTTACAATAAATATGTAATCGTAACTGTAATATGTGACGTATGAAGGTCACTGTATCATGACGTTAACGAAAAGGGAAGATCTTCCTCCGAGCTAGGTGTCTGTGCTCGGGGACCGCGCGGCACCGTCTTGGTGTGTTGTATATTATGCTAGCCGAGAGAATAACTCTGCTGGCGCGACGCAGGATCGAATATCTGATTGACTGTCTCAGTGACGTGCGAGTGACGGGTCTCGAAGCCAATGTTTACACATGCACTTTTCGCTGACTTGTAATTTTGCGTTGTTGTCGTCAGTCTGTCTTATGTAGCGCATTCCGATAGCCGCTACAAAAAGTTAAGCAATTGTGCCAGTTCTAACAAAAAAGATAAATGTATTATTTCATGCCCGCCGTTACAAGGTTACGTTGTTGAATTTTGATGAATTGTTAAATTTTACCTATAAAAATGACTCAACTCTAGTAATGTACTGATCTGTTAAACATTTTGATTTATAGTTGGCGATATTTAGTCAATTACGATGGTGTTTTTTTTTTGGAATGATTTTTATGTCAATTATATTTTTGATCACCAATCCACGTATAAAAAGCGTGATTAAGTCAGGACCAACACTAATTAATTTATATAAATGTTTGATATTATTAATTATTAAACTCTAAAGTACCTAAGTAACAATGATCATCAATGAAAATCATCGGCATATAAAATACCACAAGCTTATACTTAAATTAAAATAATAATCTAGGCTTAGGACAAACGCAATGTTCATCACTTATATAACATAACATAACTTATATACAGCTCTGGCTGTGTTCCGGCAATATTAATGTGGGAGCCAGACTGAGCCAGTGCACTTGAAATCAAAGGCTCGAAGATCAGATGAGGTTACAGTATGGCAGCACACTGAGCGACGCTTCCAGGCGAAGTGTCCCTCAATGCAATAGGCCGCAGTGACCGCTTACCATCAGGTGGGCTGCGTGTCTGTTTGCCAACTGATCTGGTATAAAAAAAAAATTGATCTGAACCCACTACTTCTAGCACATTGGACAAGGTACTCCCACATAGCTATTTTTGACCAGGACTTTATTTAAATGACGGAGGCCGTTTCCCTGCAGCGGGGCATAAAATAGCCATATTTTACTTTTTAATATTCCATCGACACGACCCCATCCCTAGCGGCGCCTTTGATGACGGCGGCTAAGTGAATTTCTCTTTGATCTCGCCGCGGAAATTGCTCGCCTTCCTGGGGTTAATGAGTGCGCTATTGTCGGAGTCTGGCTTTTTAGTTTTTGACGGTTGACGGTAAAAAAAGGATTTAATATTATGGAAAATTGTCCTCATGTCAATTTAGGTACGAGTATTTCTGCCGAAAACTTCTTAAACATATTTAAAAGTACTGTATAGCATGGTATAGCTACCAAAAAACCTGCTCGCGTTTTTTTTTTAATTTATAAGTTTTATTTTATCAGTTCTAAGGTCAAACACCTTTATGACACCTGATGATTACTGATCAATTCTTTCGACAAGTAGCTCATTTGACTGGAAGATCCATAATGAATTATTATGCTCTTACTTCTCTAGAAGTTATTTTACCGCCTCCGTAGAACAGGTGAAATCTGCCGCCATAACAACCCTGACTGTGTTCCGACAATATTAATGTTGAGCCAGAACACATGAAATCAAGGCTTGATGATGTATGACAGCACGCGGCGCTTCCTGGCTAAGTACCTAATGGAATAGACCGCAGTGGCCGCTTCCCAACAGGCGAGCTGCGTTCGTGTCTGAAACAAAAAGTTTTTTGTTTGAGCTCTGGTCTCATCACAGAGATGTTAGGCCTACTCCTCAGAATTAGGTGCGGTGCGGCTTAATCTAATGGAAAATTCACTATGCTCATTAAATTAAGGATTGTTTCTTTGTTCGCAGTGCCCATCATCCCAGAGTTCCTGTATGACATTCGACACCCGGACGCGCCCCTCTCCATGTCCTTGGATGACATGACCGACCCGCCCCCACCGGCCGTGCCGTTCTGCCCTTGTGAGAGAAATAACTCGTACCAACCGGAGAACATCACACATGGTTTGTATTTATCTTCTTCTTAGAGCTATGCCTTAAAGGAGATAGGACGCCATGGCGGCATCGCCGGCTTTAAGCATACTCATTTACATTACAATGTTATAATGGCGTACCGAGACGGCTTTTGGTTTACTGTGGAAATGCCATTTTCTCCAAATGTTCCACCGGAGAAGTCGCGTACCGCCTTGAGTCACACAGTACCCTGAAGCACACCTTCCGACGGGGGTACGCAGTATAGGGGTATCTCTCCCAGGATTCGAACCTCTCGGGCCTACCAACTTAAACCAGAGGCACTCCATTCGCATAGAGCGGAAGCCCGTAACCTCCGGATCCCATCCGTTACGATTTTCAAATCTTCAATTAGAAAAGAGCCCATTTACATTATCCTCCGGTGTCGCAGATGTCTATGGGCGGCGGTAAGCATTTACCATCAGGTGTGCTGCAAGCTCGTCTGCCCGCTGTTCCATAAAAAACATCAAGATATCCCGGATCTAACTAAAACTAATCAGTTCCATTATCCACAGTCAACATCACAGCCGAGAAGGAGACGAGACACCAAGAGCTGATCCACGAGACGGTGGCGGTGGGAGTCATGTTCGCCAGCAAGGCGCTGGTGCAGCTCCTGGCCAACCCCTTCGTCGGACCTCTGACGCACAAGTAAGAACTTTTTCTAACTTTAGCAGAACCTGTTGCATTGAGGAAATGTTTACACATTTTGCGTGTAAAAATCCTGATCTTTACTTTACTTCATAGGTAGAACTAAAGGGGGTTGAGGGGTTGGGGTGGACGTCTTGCACTATTCGAAAACGATTTTCGTTCTATGCGATACGACCATTATTTTGTCGTATGTTTATTTGCAGTTGCAGAAATTCCATTAGAAACAAAGACAATGGGACTACCACTATCTACATATTTCCTATAGTTGTATGTAAAGGATCATAGAAAAATTGCCTCCGCATAGAGCGTAAAACAAGCACGGAATAGAAAACAAGGATGTCGGAAAGTCTAAATACAACCAAAAAGAGATCGAAACGCACAACACACACACAACATAACACATTCTGTGCGTTTAAACTTATTCTACATAAGGCCGTGAAATAGGGACATTTTTAATTTTCTTTATTTTTGCTCACAAAACACGCACTCATTTGTAGTGAGCTAGTTTCTTTATATTAGAATGTGTGTCTGTTTGTTTCAGAATCGGCTACAGCATTCCTATGTTCACTGGATTTATTCTCATGTTCCTTTCGACTCTTAGTAAGTATACTATTAATTTCAAAATAAGTAGTCAAATTAAGAACTTCTTTTGAAGCCAGTTAAAAAAGTTTCTCTTTTATTGGTGATCCCATATTTACCCAAGCCGCTGGCACTGCCAGTTTTTTTCAAACTTCTCTTTTCCTACAGTCTTCGCCTTCGGTCGTTCCTACAGCGTACTGTTCATCGCTCGAGCGCTACAAGGGATTGGGTCATCCTGCTCCTCAGTGTCAGGGATGGGGATGCTGGCGGAACGATACCCTGACGATAAGGTATGTCCACATTGAACTTAGAAAGCAAGAAAAAAGAAAAACATTTTATTGACCATCACATTGAATGACATAACAGAAAAAAAAAGAAAAGTAAAAAAAGAAGACGGAATAAATACAGCCTACAGGTAAAATTAAATATTGTGAGTTGTGGTGTTTTGATTAGGGTTGCCAACCATAAATTACTTATAAATTACATTAAAGAATATTGTATAGCCTGACCAGGAAAATAAAAAACCTGCTCTGGAGGCGCCACATTAGCTATGGTTATAGCAACACTTGGTTGCTCTATAACTCTCAATAGCCATAGTGTGATGTCAATTGTCAAATGTGCCTTGTTACTATTGGTATATTGTGAGTTATTTGTAAGCATAACCATAGCAACCAAGTGTTGCTATAACCATAGCTAATGAATTAAATTATTGGCAAGTCATTTTAAGTGGCAAGGTCCATTTAGATCACACATCTCATCTTATCTTCTTCCTGTAGGAACGAGGCAACGCAATGGGCATAGCACTCGGAGGTCTCGCACTGGGAGTCCTCATCGGGCCTCCGTTCGGAGGCCTGATGTACGAGTTCGTCGGGAAGACTGCCCCATTCCTGATGCTGTCGGCTTTGGCTCTTGGAGACGGATGTAAGTCTATCTCCTTCTTTTTTATAACATGGGATCCTTTATTTATTAAGTTAGATAGCCTCAGATATTCGCAACAAGTGTACAAAAAAGAATCCAAACATGAGGACTATCTAACGCCCCTTTCACACGGGATACTGCAAAAACCCGATCCGGCATTCGGTTTTGTCACTAGAAACTGGATCCGTCGTTCAGTAAAAAGCGGGATCCCGTTTAGTCGCACAAATATTTATATAGCAGTGTTCACACGGCTTCCCGCGTGCGGGCGGGACACTGTTTTTTGCGGGATAGTGAAGTGGTGGCAGCCCCCGCCCCGCGCTCTTGTTCACACGGCAATCCAGTTTTGCAGGACCGGCTTTTTACTGGATCCCGCAAAACTGAACTGCCATGTGAACACACCGTCCAGTTTTGCAGGATACAGTAAAAAGCCGGTCCCGCAAAACTGGATGCCGTGTGAAAGGGGCGTAATTGTTAGGCTTGTTCGATGCCTCTTGTGCTGGGCTACCTCCAGTGTCACTGTGACGTGTAATTTTTAGGACACCCTGTATAGTCTTACAGAGGTAGATACATTGATACATACATAGATAGTCCTATCTACTTTTAAATTATTTGGGGAGCCATTTGCTTATTATTCGGCAACACTACTCTCTTATCACGTCCGGAACTCTTATAACACTACTTCAAACCTGGTCTTCCTCCAGTGCTTCAGCTGATGATCCTGCAGCCAGGCGTGGTGCGTCAGGAGTCGGAGCCGCCGTCGCTGAAGGACCTCGTCACGGACCCTTACATCCTGGTTGCAGCTGGTGAGTAGAAGACTTTCTTCACCATGGCCCCTGTATAACTTGGGCTGGCTGGTCAAGCCACAAGGCCAGCTTTACCGGTTTTATTATACTGCGTCGCATTTTAGTCGTTGTTTTCCCGCAGTAAAATGATTCTATCTTAGTAGTAAAATAGATTAATAAAGTTTTTTTAGTCAAATCAAAAGTTTTACTATTATGAAAGACGAAACTCGAACCAATAGTACTAGCCACAGATAACTATATTATGTATATTAGTCAGAGAGTACTAGCTGCGTCGCGGACGGTCACCGGCCGGGGTCATTGCCCTTCGCGTTTATCAAAAAAATGATAATTTACTATTACTTGTTTTCCATTTTCCTATTAAACTTTTAAAAAAAAGTGTTTTTTTTTTTTTAAATTATAAAAAAGTTACTTGCATAAATCGATAGTACTACTGAAGGTGAAGCATTCTGCTGCGGGAAAACAACGACTCAAAAACAAGCGGTATATTCTTTAGTGTAGTTTAGTGTGTGTACTCATGAGAAAATAAACATTCTTTAAACCTCTGTTACATAACATCATCTTGTCCCCCAGGTGCCATAACCTTCGCAAACGTGGGCATAGCCATGCTTGAGCCCAGTCTACCCATCTGGATGGCAGACACCATGGAGGCGCGCCGGTGGCAGCAGGGCGTCGCCTTCCTGCCCGCTAGCATCTGCTACTTGATCGGTAAGTCATCACACAGTCACATTGTCTTAACGGGAGATATAAACATTAATCTAATCTTGAAACAAAAAGAAACAGCATATGAAACAAAAAACCGCTCATCTTACCTCAATATGCTTTCTACGCATGGTCTACTACCCGGCCATACGCTCCCAACCAGACAAAATAGCTGTCTGGATCACGTTATCTTAAAAATAGATAAAATGAAGCTAACCTCTAAAACTGCAGTACTAAATACAACTATTACTGACCACGCTTCAGTCCTTGTATGTATATCCAAGATTAAGACTGGGTCTTCTCCCAATAAGGTGAAAACCTTTATTGACTTCGAGCAGGCCATACAGAGACTGTTGCAAAAGAATCTTTCTAGCCTCTTGTTTAATGATGACCCTAACTTTGTAGCACAAAACTTAATAAACAATATTAAAAAATCTCTTGAAGAAAGTACTAGCATTAAGACAATTTCAAATAGACAACGCACTCTTAAGCCATGGATTACTAGCGGCGTATTGCGATGTATTAGAAACAGAAATAAAATGCAGCTTAAACTTAGATCAGACCCACACAATGAAATATTAAAAGTAACATATTTAAGATACCGAAATTATTGCAATAAATTACTAAAGAAATTAAAACGTAAATACCAATCAGATTTGCTAAATAATAATATAAAAAATTCCAAACTATTGTGGTCAAAAATAAAAGACATTACTTACCTCAAATCAAATAAAAGTGGAAATAATGAACTGTTCCATATCAGGTCATCACCTAGTGACGCGGTTAATTATGTAAACAGATTTTTTGCTAACATTGGCAAAGAATTAGCGGAACAGATTGGCGATAGCTCCTCTCCAAGTACTGATGTCACTAATCCCATGACTAGCTCACACCTGGAATCGCTAGTACTTATAGAAACCGACCCAGAAGAGGTTGATGCGATTCTATCTAGTCTTAAAACTGAGAGTGCCCCTGGTTGGGACGGAATTCAAACTAAGTTTCTTAAGATGTCTAGGCCGATTGTTGTTCCCATCATCAGTCATTTGATTAACCTCTGTTTTAAAAAAGGAATATTCCCCACTGTACTTAAAAAATCAATTATAACACCTGTACACAAGGGAGGAGACAAAAGAGACGTCAACAACTACAGGCCCATCTCTGTCTTACCTGCAATTTCCAAAATTGTGGAAAAAGTAATTAATAAACGACTTGTTGGATATCTTGAGAAATTTAATATTCTATCGAAGTCCCAATTTGGATTTAGGAGGGGTAAATCCACCGAAGACGCAATACTTGCACTGTCCTCTTTGATCACTGATCATCTGGATCAAGGTAAAAAAACAGTAGCTGTCTTCATAGACTTAAAAAAGGCCTTTGACACTGTGTCCATACCGATCCTGGTGAAAAAAATGGAAAATATTGGTATTCGTGGTGCACCGCTCAATTTGCTGACGGATTACCTGCAGGACCGCTCTCAGTTTGTGAAAATAGATAACTATACAAGTGGTGAGGCTAAAGTAATGTATGGTGTCCCACAGGGAAGTGTCCTTGGCCCTACATTATTTTTAATATACCTCAATGATTTAACGAACCTTGAATTGGACAATGGACAGATATTCTCATATGCAGATGACACGGCCATAGTGTTTAATGGTCCTACCTGGAAATCAGTATTTGAAACGACTGAACGGGGATTTGCTAAAGTGGCAAATTGGCTAAAAATGTCATTCCTTACTCTGAACGTTGCAAAAACAAATTATATTTGTTTTTCAATTAATGAACGATCACAGCCGACCACCGATCATAAATTGAAATTACATAATTGTAACTATGCGAATACAAACAACTGTGGGTGTTCTGAAATAAGTCGTGTAGCTGACACAAAATACCTTGGTGTCGTCCTTGACCACAGACTGTCTTGGCACTTACAGATTGAGCACATAAATAATAGAATTCGTAAACTGGTCTGGATTTTTAAAATCTTGAGACATGTGGCAACTCAAAAACTAATATGTCGAATATACCTCGCACTGGCGCAATCTGTTATAGCATATTGCTTACCAATATGGGGTGGCGCCACAAAAAGCAAGCTTATTGAAGTGGAAAGGGCCCAGAGATGCCTTCTCAAGACAATGTTTTTTAAACCTTTTAGATACCCTACTGATGAGCTTTATCGTCTGTGTAATGATATTCTCTCAATTAGAAAATTATACATCCTAAATTCAGTTCTTAAACTACATAAATCATTACCTTACGATTCTAAATTATTGACCCTGAATACAAGACGGCAGCGAAAAGTAGCTCCTGCCCCTTTCTATAGAACTTCTTTTGCTAGGCGGCAATTCCGCGCACAATCTGCCCATCTCTATAACAAGTTACACGAGAAGCTGAACATCTACAAACTCCTGTATCGTGACTGTAAAGAAACTGTGTTTAAGGAACTGATGTTGTGCGGATATAATGATGCAGAGGAACTACTCAAATCAACTTAGTAGATTGCCTCGGAAGACAGTGTCTAGTGATTTACATAAAATCGATCCCAAGATGAAAATCGTAGGGCAACACACGTCAACTGACTGACTGCAAACATGATCTTTCACATAAACAAGTACATTTGGATAGTCAAATATAAACACGTAAGACGTACAATCATACCTTACAATACTATGAAAATAAAATAAAAAAATAAACACGCACGCACATAGGTACACATTACATGATCTTAATATTCTCTTGTATTGATAAGTAAATGCACACATACACAAATTCATACACACACACACACACACACACACACACACACACACACACACACACACACACACACACACACACACACACACACACACACACATTCACAACATCTTTACAAAACCTCATAAACAAATTTGCATGCTGATTATCTCGAAATATAAACTTGTTTAATGTTAATAAATCTATGAAAGTTAAATGTATGCTAATTGTAAAGGAGGAGCGGGACCTCCTGCCACAAGTGTTTTATATACTTACTAGGTAGGTCCCGGCCTTAGATTATAGTTTGTACTGTAAACGGTTTTGAAATAAACAATTTTTCATTTTTTTTTTCATTTTTTTTCAAGTCATCAACAATTTTCATCAGTTGTCATCAGTTGCCATTAATTGTCATCAGTTGTCATTAGTTGTCATCAAGTGTATTTCGTTGTCATCAACTGCTGTCCGTTGTCATCAAGTGTCTTTCATTGTCATCAAGTGTCTTTCGTTGCCATCAACTGCCTTCCGTTGTCATCAACTGTCATCCGTTGTCATCAAGTGTCTTCCGTTGTCATCAAATGTCTTCGGCTGACATCAACTGTCTTCTGATATCAACTGAGACGGATCAGTAAAGTATGTTAATCGATCATAAAAAAAGACAAAAAATAAGATATTCGCAAACGTAGGTATAGCCATGCTAGAGCCCAGTCTACCTATAGTCCCCAGTCTACATCTGGATGGCAGACAGCAGGGCGTCGCCTTCCTGCCCGCTAGCATCTGCTACTTGATCGGTAAGTCATCATCATCAGCCTATCGTAGTCCATTGCTGGACATAGGCCTCTCAAAATGCTCGCCACATTGCTGGCGTTAGGAGGATTTGCCCATAACTGTCTGAATCATAGTTCAAGAACAATTAAAACACTTATTCCATTTTGTTCAAAGACTAAGGTTATCAGTTTTCTTCTTTTTTATAAAGAGAAAATCTTCATTTTCCAAGCTTTTTGAACTAGTCAAGGTACAAGGTTTGGTAAAAAAATAAGAAAACGCCTCACCAACGCCTCTATGGTCTAGTGATATAAGTCCCGCGCCGAGATCTTAGGGTCCTGGGTTCAATTCCCGGGTCGAGCTTACTTTGTGTCCTTTTTTCGTACACAGCTCGGGTTTGTGATCACCAATCCGCATTTGGCAAGCGTGGTGATTAAGCTAGTACCCATTATTGTAACTGACTTGATGTCAAGGATGGAGGCCTTTACCCTGCAGTGGGACATTAAAAAGGCTGATGGTTTGGTAAGCGCAGTTATTTCTTAGACCTCATCATTTCAGCTAAACGACCTCTGTAACACTTATTAACCAGACCATTCCGTGAACAAGACGAATTGTTTTCCGTCACCCTCGAGCTAGTCAAAATCCATAGGTCGAGATTAGATCCACCTCACGCATAAAAAGTGAAGTTTCATACCAGTCGGCTACCACGAATATACGCAACATATTTTTTTGTGCAGGTACGAACCTCTTCGGCCCCCTCGGACACAAGATGGGACGATGGCTCGCTGCGTGTTCCGGACTTCTCATCATCGGCGTCTGCCTAATCTTGGTAAGATAACCCTTAGCCAGATAGTGACCACCAAAATTTGAACCATATTATGTTGTTGTGATAAGGGCGAAAACCAATGAAAACTTACATCTACCCGCGCCTGACTAAGAGGTAATGTCGTCCTTTCCACACCACCGCAGATCGACCGTGGTACAGTGGCTAAGCCGCTCGGGTATAAAAACCTGGTCGTGGGTTCGTTTCCCGCCTTGGGTCTGGTTGGTGGTAGAACTTTTTCAGAGTCCGGCTGGCTAGCTCATGGAACGAGTAGATATTGATGTTAGGCAAGAGTTGAACTGTATGGAGGATACTTACACATTCGTGAAATTAAAACGCCACCGTGAAGTAAACTACTTTTGACGCCATCTATTGGTTCTGGATGGAACTACTTAGTAACGGTGCTTTGACAATAAGAACAAAAAAGTTTTGATACTCATTTTTATTTATTTCTTCCGTCAGATCCCAATGGCCCGTAAGCTGGAGCACCTCATCATCCCCAACGCAGGCCTCGGCTTTGCCATCGGCATGGTGGACTCCTCCATGATGCCAGAACTCGGGTTCCTCGTGGACATCAGACATGCTGCGGTGTACGGCTCTGTGTATGCTATAGGGGACACTGCGTTCTGTCTGGGATATGCTATTGGTGAGTAATATTGTCATATAAGATACGAGGAGGCGCTCGTGGCGCAGCTGTGACAGTGGTTCGTTAGAGATAACGAAAGTCAAGCTACCCACGCCAGGTCGGTTAATGGATGGGTGACCGTTCTGACCACATTTAGTGACATTTATTTCGAGCGTCTCCGTGCTTCGGAAGGCACGTTAAGCTGTTGGTCCCGGCTGATATTTACTATATGTAGATATTAGTCGTCAAGCCTAGTCAGAGGCCATTTGGCGGCTTGATAACATCTGACATTAAGGTTGGTCACTTGCCTTACGCACCCCTCCACCAACCCGCACTAGGCCAGCGTGGTGGAGTATGGCCCACACTATCTCACAATTGAGATAAGAAAAAAAAAAAAAAAAGGCCTGTGTCCCAGCAGTGGGAACGTATATAGGCTGATGATGATGATGATGATGATAAGATACGATGTCCCCCAAGGATCTCGTAACCTTACTAGAAACCCTCAAAAAGAAGAGCTAACAGTTCCTCAATGGCATAGGCCACAATGGCCGCAAAAAACTCCATCGGTAAAATGATAATAGTCTAAGATCCGAACTAAGGTCGATCTTCACCGAGTTGATAATAGAATGAAACTTATTTTATTATTAATTTAGCATATTAGAAAACATATTAAAAATGGGTTGCCTAAAAAAATCCTGGACCGAGTATGTTTAATTGCATTTAAAAAAATTTTTTCAACAAAATCCCAATTTTTTGCAGACAACCATAATATATCAACATGTTCATAATAAAACAGCGCTTATGATGATATTAAAAAAAAACTATTATCCAATTAGGTGAAATTAACTGGTATCGACACATACGTGTTTATACCTGACAACCCAGTAGTCCCCCCACGTAAATAATAGAAAACCCAACGGCTGCACATTCTATACGTTTTGTACGTTAAGTCAGGACATAATGTTCTTATTATCTTGTTATTGCAAAATTTTGTTTAAAATCATTAAAAAAAATGGTCGGACCAGGATTTTTTTAGGCAACCCATTTTTAATATGTTTTCTAATATGCTAAATTCATGATAAAATAAGTTTCATTCTATTATCAACTCGGTGAAGATCGACCTTAGTTCGGATCTTCTACTATAAGAAATAATTCAACTTTGAAACGCCTCCGTGAAATAGACCAGAACAGCTTGGGTCATAAATTATAACCAGGGTTCGATTCCCACCTTGGGTCTGGCTGGTGGTATTATCCTATTCAAAGTCCGGCTACCTAGCTACCCCCACAGACACAAGAAATGAGGAGTTCTGGTGAAGTGTCCCTCAATGGAATAGGACTCAAAGGCCGCATACTATCAGGTTGATTACGTGTCCTTCTGCCAACTGATGAAGAATAAAAAAATATACGGGAGGCTCCTAACTGCCTCCGTGGTACAGTGGTTAGAGCGTTGGGCTCTAAAACCCGGAGGTCGTGGGCTCGAATCCCGCGGGGAACATCACTTTGTGTGATTGTTTCCAGTTTGATTAGGACATTGCAGGCTTGAATTACCTGAATGTCTGAAAAGAATGATGATTCCGTACTTCGGAAGGCGCGTTAATACGTTGGTCTCGACTATGTTCCAAGTAGGTCTGGTTTCCCTTGTAAGGGTTACGGAGGTCAGATGGCAATCGCTCCATTGTAATAACCAGGCTTGTCAAATCTAGGATCATTGTCGAAGCGGACCCTGAGCTCCATACTGGATGCTATCGGGAGTACGCTGAGATAATGATGATGATACTGGAGGCTCCTATGACCTTTGAGCCTATGATTATATTTTATGTTTTTTTCTTACCTGTGTGGACAATTAAGTTACCAAGACTCCAGAGACAGAGTGCGTAAACCATGCAGCTAACGAGAATAGTGGAGAAAGCTTGCAAGGGAGGCCAATGCTGCGAGCACAGTTAGCGACAATTTATCGACCACGACCACTCTAAAGGTGGGTCTATGCTTACAAACCGAACACGAGCCGCGCACTAGCGGAGCACGAGCCGAGCCAAAATTCGTGTACTGTGGACCGACTTGGAGCCTCGAACGAGCGCGCTTCGAGCATTCGTTTCGTGTTCGACTGTGCTCCGCCCGTAGACAGAGAAAACTTTAGACAAATTGATAGTATCTATCGCATCCACACAAGAAAAAGAGGGCGATACGGATAGACCATGTAAAAGAAAGAGATAGAACTACACAATTTTTTGTCTCGCACCGGTTTTTCTACTAGCTGTCTATAGTTTTCTCTGTCTACGGCTCCGCCTAATGTCGGGTTTTTGACGAACACAAAGAGGTTTGCATCGCGCTCGCAGTGCAGGCTCGTTGTGCGTCCACACTTGTCATGCGAGCAGAGCGGCTCGGCTCGTGCTCCGCTCGTGCGCGGCTCGTGCTCGGTTCGTAAGCATAGACCCACCTTAAGAGTAACCGACTAAGAGGAAGTGGATAACTAAATTTTAATTTAATCTCCTACCAGGTCCAGCTTTCTCCGGCTGGTTGGTGAACAGCATCGGCTTCGAGTGGATGCTGGTCATCATTGCGGTTCTCAACTTCGCGTACGCTCCATTCCTGCTGATCCTGAGGTCGCCCCCAGCGAGAGATGAGAAGCAGGTGGGTACAACAACCTTTGCTACCAAGTTTAAGTTCTCCCTTCAAATTATTACATTTTGACGAGCCATTTGGTGTAATAGTCGAGAAGTCCGCTATTACACCAGAGGTCGCGGGTTCGATCCCCGCACGGTGCAAACATATGTGTGCATGAACATGTCTGTTTGTATCGGTCTGGGTGTTTATATGTATAATATGTATTTACAAAAAAAAGTATATAAGTAATGGTTATCCGTTGTCTGGCATCCATAGCACAAGTTAATACTTAGTTTGGGGCTAGATGGCGCTGTGTGAATAATGTCCAGAGATATTTAATTTTAGTGTCCAGCTGATGAGACTACCAAAACTTATGAAGAAACGACGACCAATTTGGTGTTAGATAGATTTTACTCTTATTTGCACAATAAATAAATAAATAAATATCTCTGGACATTATTCACACAGCGCCATCTAGCCCCAAACTAAGCATTAGCTTGTGCTATGGGTGCTAGACAACGGATAAACATTACTTATATACTTTTTTTTTTTGGTAAATACATACATATTATACATAAAAAACACCCAGACCGATACAAACAGACATGTTCATGCACACAAATGTTTGTACCGTGCGGGGATCGAACCCGCGACCTCTGGTGTAATAGCCGACTTCTCGACCAATAATATTAATCTTCTTATCTATATTAATCTTCTTACCTATAAATTTAAAAATTAATCGCTGTTCGCCAGTCTCGCTAAGACTCGAGAACCGATTTGACTAATTTTAGTTTTGAAATATTTGTGGAAGTCCAGGGATAGCTTAAACGATGAGAAAATATGGGAAAATTGCGAGGAAAATACTAAAGTAAGTGATACAAAGTTCACCGGGTCAGCTAGTAGTTATACAATTATTATTTTTAAGTTGTCGGATTTTATTGAACTGCTGCCAGTACATACTTACAATATTATCAAAAAAGTAAATTATATGCAACCTACAGATAATATTATTTCGTCGGAAAAATAAAATTACGCCATTAATTGCGAAAAAAGAAATGTATCATTTACTTTTTATTGCTGTCAAATTGTTTAATATGAGCCAGGTTTATATTTATCCAAAAAGATTTATACTTCTGAAAAAGTATTTAATATATTCAGAACATTGTAGTTTTTATAAATAAAATAAATAAATTATAATAAACACTCGCAAAAGAACATCGGATCTACGAGAACGTGGTTTTGCTATGCGAATAGGTTGGAATTGGAAGCTAGATTTTGACATACACAACTTTTATTCTGGGAAAATATCACTTATTATAGATAAATAAGCTTTCGGGATGACGTCGGACATGGTCGAAGGTTAGTTGGTTATAATTTAAAAAAAATGCTATGTGATATTTATTTAACTTTATTTCAGAGCCTGATCGTCAGCGAGAAGTCATCAGTCCGCTACGTCAGCTACCAGAACGAGGAAGAAGAATAAGCCCGCCAAAACCACCATCTTTTTCTACGCCCGCCATTTTGATTCTATGCCCGCCATATTGTCCAAGGCCAAGTCCCATGTCTTTGGAGTGGTGTAATTTTATAAAAAAACTTATATTTATGGGGTTTGCTTAGTAACGCATTAAATATATTTAAATAAATAGGGACGTCTAAGGAGTGCAATATTCGCTGTAAAATTGCCATAATATAGAAATGATAATTATTAAATTTGTCATCATCTAATATAATATTGATATTAACCAAAATGATAGTATAATATTAATATACCAGGTTAAATAATGGTGTTTTTGGTGTTGAATGCTTTTTAGAGTGTGACCAAAACGTGTATACACATAATATAAATATATTTACATTATATTATACTGTAGGTATTGCCCAAATATTATATTTGCTAAAACTATATACTTCTTTAGAAATCTGTCTATCTGAATAGCAATATCAATAAAAAACCTTAGAATCTGACCAATTTACTCTGACTCTATTTATTATAAAATATACCGAAATATTGAATACATTCAATAATAATAATAAAAATATATTGTATGAGAGATGTGTATCGTATGTATATGGGAGAATACACAGTCAGAGAGAATTACAACATTATAATGTCTTATTTCATAATCAATAAATAAGGATGGGCATTTTAGTATCACCACTACGACGAGTAGTGGAACTAAATTTCTATTTATAAATTACTTGATTCGCATCACTAATTACTGTTTCATAGTTCCCTGTGCTTCAAATACTTGTGTTATAAAAGTCGGGTCTATTTCAAGACACTATCACCCTGTTGCAGAAAGCTCCATTAAAGTTAATGCTTCATTATCTAATGCTGTCACTTTTCGTTGTCATGAAATAAAAAGTGACAGCAATAGCTTTAATGAAACATTAACTTTAATGGACGTTTCTGCAACTGAGTGTATCAGTTTTATAAAAACGTAAATACTCATCACTTAGTGCACATACACTCTTTCATTTTTTTTTTATATTTGACTGTGTCTTCTCTGTTTCACGTGAGGTGTGTGTGCCACATAGTCAGGGTGTTTGTAGTATTTCAAATAATACAAAACATATCTATATTTACTGGAAACATATAATCTATATCATTTAATAGTCATATTTTATGCTTGAATAATTTGTGTTGACTCAAAGAGCTACACTTATAAGTGGTCTGCAAAGATTGTAAGTCAGTGGAAAGGGACATGAATATGTTTTAGAGATTTCGACTTGTCACTTATCTAATCGATTTTAATACAATCGGTTTTACCGAAAAATTTATTATAATATCGAGAATTCATCGGTTCAATCAACCGATCAAAATACATACCATTGTCCACAAAATCAAATCGTTATTATTTAAACCACTCTTACAGTCTGTTCCACATAAGTTGTCCCTTAGCCGCCATATTGGTACTACTGTTTTTCGATACTTTCAATGTGTTTTTTGACAGATTTACAAAGCGTAGGCAATGCTGCCAATATGGCGGCTAAAGGACTAACTTATGTGGAACAGACTGTAGTCCGATTTTTACATTATTTGTGGTGGTAAAACTACTCGAAAGAAAATCTCTTTTCGCAAGTTTATAAATATTTACCTGTGACATTCAACGTCACATTTTTTATTCGATCGCATATACGAGTACTTTGATCCTCAGAACAATTACTAATATTGTTCTGAGCTTTGATCTATATGTTTTACAATAAAATATGTTTGCGTATGTGACTTTGACAATATAATTTGTTAAATTATTCAGTAAACATATTTATACAATATATTATTGTAATTTATACATTTATACTCAATAAAGGATTAAACTAGAAATATCTGGCCGCTAAACTTTGAATAAATTATTTTTAGTTTTATATTCTTACTAAGTAACTGTGTAACGTATAATTTTAATTATTATAGAGGATGTTTATGTTAATAGTCACGGCAGAAAAAATCTTATTTTAAATATTAGTTTTTTTTACATTACTTTAAATAGTTAAGTTTCTATAAAAATTGTTTATTATAATTTAAATAAATAAAAATAAGTGGCCAGATACTCGGTTAATCCTATTATAGACAATAAAGCAACTAGTATTATATTGATTGCTAGTTGTTTTTCATAATAATATAATATTGTAATAATATTAAGACAATAATTTTCTTTTAAAACACAAATTGTGTGCCATTTCTTAAAATTTACAAGTTTTTTTGGTAAAGGACCAAAGCATTGTAGTCTTACACTGAATATTTGAGCTTACGTATCTTGTAAATAAAAGACGATAGTGCAATAATTATAATAGTGTTTTTCATAGAATAAATTATTACTCTTCTAGTCGGCTGTAATCATATTTATTTTAACAATTTGTTTTTCATTAACTATGACAGACAAAACCAAATGACTTAGTACCTATCTAGGTATCTATATTAATATCTATACCAATGTGGCAAAAAAAAATTCGCGATCGTATATTAGTCGTCAAGTCTATTCAGAGGCCGTTTGGCGGCTTGATAACATCTGACATTAAGGTTGGTCACTTGCCTTACACACCCCTTCTGCACTGGGCCCGCGTGGTGGAGTATGGCCCACACTATCTCACAATTGAAATAAGGCCTGTGTCCCAGCAGTGGGAACGTATATTACGTATATGGGCTGTTAAAGTGAAAACCTGACCTTTTTATTCGTATTAAATAATGTGTGTTATAATTTATTCTATGAGAAATGTGCGTTGGTTAAAATTAGAGTAACAGGAAATTGTGACATTTTCAAATATGAATGATTATTGATTTTAATAATTTTATTCGTAAGTGTAAAGCTTAAGTATTACTTTAAAGTATTGTATTATGTAGATAACTATGGTACATTCGCCCAAAAAGTACCGACTAACTTTAAAAGTAGAGTTTCAAATACTCATAGATATTGCTATCAGCAAACTTGTTGACTATCGGTCGACAGAGAGGGGGAAAGTTCGCGCATATCCACTTGCGCGTGACTAATAGCGCGAGCGAATCTCCCGAACGCCCGTGCGTTATTGGTCAGAGGTATGTTTCTGACCAATAACGCGCAGGCGTGTCAAAATTCATGTTCTATGCAATCCCCACCCGATATTTAAGAAGTTTGCCGGGCCTGTAGTATAGATGGAAGTGAGCAAGCTTTGTAGTTAGATCTAGAATAGTTTCATATATTTATCAAACAAAAAAAATTACAAAACGAAAAAATACGATGGATAAATTTTATCGTATAGGTCTCTCAAATATTGTGTTTATTAATCAATATTAACATTTAGTTATATATGTATATATTACTATTATCAAAATATCGTGTGGCAGTTAGCAGCTAAAAATTCATCTTAAATATTTTTAAAATAATAAAAGTCTTTAGCGAAGACTTGTTTTTAATAATGGTCGATATATGGCATAAAATATATATACTTGTTTATATAAAATTATATATTATACATAACTGAATAACTTAATAATGCCCAGAGATACACTTGAAAGGCTCAAGGATCTGATAAGCCTACAGTCTGGCAGCACATTGAGCATCAAGAGCATCAAGCATTGAGCGACGCTGGTTCGTCCTTCAATGGAATAGGCCACATTGATCGCTTGCCATCAGGTGGCCTGCGTGCCTGTCTGCCAACTGACATTATATATAAAAAAGATATTTATTTATTATTTATATATTTTGTATGATGTCCAATTTTCTTTTCTTAGTGTCAGGCTATTTTATAATGTATTTATGCAAGTTTATAAATATTTTTGTACCTTTGTTGACTCTGAAACTCTTTATACAAAGGCTATGCTCTTTGGAGTTAGATAATTAATTATATAATATGACTTGTTTATTAATATGTATTAAAGAGAGACTAAAAAGGATCGGTTTATGTATGGCTGCATATACCATTCTTATATAAAGATATAAAATTATCCATTTTATTTTAAATAACTTTTAGATCTAGTATATTTATAGTTATACTTATTGCGTTTATATATCAAGTAATATAGTATTTACTTAATCAACTCATACATAATATAAGAAAATAAAAATGTTTTATCACATAATCTTCCAGTAATAGTTATGTTTAGATAAACGTAGGTTGGTTGTGTTATATTGGCTAATACTAAAAACCGGTTAACAGATAACATAATAAAAAGTAACTAATAGTTTGTATACAAATAGGGTTATCGTAAAGTTCTCCATTGTACACAGCTGTCTTTATTAAGCGTAAACATTTATCCGAAAGGCAATTTAAAAAAAGACGAATATGTTGGATATTTTTTTAACGTTTGGTTTCCATTAAAATTATTTCCTAAATTGACTCTTAGTATCAGCGATTTAACACAATATTTAAAATAATGCACTTAGAATAATAATTAGAAGAATCACTTCACAATCATAACACACGCATAAAATGTAGCTCATATTTAATATTCGCTTTGAATAACGTACCTTTTAGTGGTTAGTGTGTACTGTATAAAAGTTGATCAATATGCTTGAATTTAGATATATAATATGTAATTTAAGTAATATCTCTGGTACTATAGTAGCACTGACAATTTTTTTTTCGGAGGACAATGTGTTTAAGCGCCATAATCGTAGGCTAGCTAGAGCTGCGGCCGTGTGTGGGACTCGAGACTAAAGCGTCCACTACCCACTAAACTCCCCCGGTATTGGGACGAGCCGGTGCCAGCCTTGTGGCTATTGACCAGCCCGCCTTCCTGCTGCCTGGTTTGGTCTGACGAAAGTCTTTCAATGGAATAGGGCGTAGTGACGGTTTACCATCAGACGACGTCCTTCGAAGAACAGTGGCTTAGCTGGGTATAAAACGCGGTGGTCGTGGGTTCAATTCCCGCTTTGAGCCTGGTTGGTGGTAGGACTAGTCCAGAGATATTATTATTAATTATTAATCATTCATATTTGAAGATTGTTATTAATTAATGGTGATATAGATTGTATCGAAGCAATAGCTGGATTGGGTCCTGTCTTGTATATTTTTATATCAACGTATATTTTGACTCTCTGAATGATTGACGTAACGGCATTGGTTTGAGATAATTTACTATCAGCCATTATTCATATATATATTTAATATATCTCCTTAAACATGTATATAAAATATTATATATTGCTTCCAGTGGCCCTAAGCACATTTTTTAAGGTTAAAGCTACCTTTTTTTCCGGAGGAGCATGCGTTTATGCACCATAACCGCAGGCTAGCGACACCTGCGGCTGTGTAGGGACTCGATACTTAAGCGTCCACTACCCTCCAAACTCCCCCGGTTTCTCGTTCACCGATTGGGACGAGCCGGTGCCAGCCTTGTGGCTATTGACCAGCCAAGGCTAAAGCTACCTAGATACTTTTGAGTTTATCCTGTGTCTGGATGTTTTTTGTATGTAAGTATACGTATACTTTCGCACTCATATAGGGGACCCATCGAACTATCAACTTTCGCACTCATATAGGGGACCCATATTTGTGATATCTTCGTTGTTTCTAATTAACACAAATGTTAATTTCATTGCAAAACATTAGGTACGATTGGAGATTATCCAAACTAATGAAATTATACTTCTTTTGTTTTTCGGAAGATATTTAATTATATTTTTATTGTTTATTATTATCATAAGTAATTCATTCAGATTTTCAGAATAATGTAAATATTTACACATAATATATTTGTGTTAGATTTAAAATGTAAATTAAGTGAAAAAGCGAAAGCTTGAAAGTGTATTGTAGTAATAAATGAAATTCTTTGTAACATAATCAACAATATTTCTCTCTCATAATTATATGGAAAACAAATATTTTTTAGGTAGTGAAATTTTTCTCTGCAAATATTACTATATTATATAAATGATAACAATGTTACATGTGATAGTTCTTAGTGATATTTTGATGCTTGTAACGATAAGTAGTTAAGTAAATTAATAATGTAGATTGTTTTTGTTAATATAATATATGTTTAATATTATTTTGTTATTGTTAATATAATAACTATATTATGTTTAATATTTTGTTGTTATATTGTTTAATTTTTTGCTGATATCTATGTTGTCTCCTGTTATTATAACGTACCTCTTTGTAACAATTTGACCTCTATATCAAGTGTATAATAATATTACCTAAATGTTGTCATTTTCATATTATATTTTTACACCCTCAGTCCGAATATTATAATTAAAATATAATAACCCAAGTTTTTTAAGGAAATAAATTAAGTTTAAACCAGAGTAGTAAAAATTTAATTAAATAATTTGTTTTTGTAATTAGACGTTCTGTGCTATCATTAATTAAATAAATAAATTGTTAAATATCATAATAAATTGTAATTCGAATTGTTTTAAGGAAATATAATTTGTTGTATCTTATTAAATAATTATATATATTTATATAAGTTATACATCTAGTCCTGCCCTGTAAGCTAATGTTTTTGATACACATAATGGAGCTATATACTGTTATGTGTGTCTAGTAAATATACAAATTTATGTATTTAATGTATAACGAACATTTTTGGGGTGTTGTTTTAATAAAATGTGGGTATATGAACTAAATGAAGCTTTTTATTAATTAGTTACCATATTAATGACAAAAAGTGCCAAGTTTAAGTGGAACTAAACAGGTGATGGGTGCTAGATGGACCCAGAAAGGTGGACCAAGATTGTCAATTGTCGCCGGCCGATGGAGTCGAAAAAGGGGCCTGCCCAAAAAGAAATGGAGTGACGATCTTGAGGGGTATATCCGGGATTGGCCAGAAAACGCTAAGGATCAAGATCTTTGGAGAGATTTTGAGGAGGCCTTTGCTAAGCAGTGGGATCATATAGGCTAACTAGCGGCCGCCCGCGGTTTCACCCGCGTGGGTCCAGTTCGCGTAGGAATTGATCAAAATCCTTTCTTAGCGGATGCCTACGTCATAACATCTACCTGCATGCCAAATTTCAGCCCGATCCGTCCAGTAGTTTGGGCTGTGCGTTGATAGCTATCTATGTCAGTCAGTCAGTCAGTCAGTCACCTTCGAGTTTTATATATATAGTTTAAAAAAAGTTACTATGTTATACCATGTTGATTGGCAGGACTTTTTCAGAGTCTGAATGGCTAGCTGCCACCTGCACAGGTGGTAAGACGGGTAAACACTTTACCGGTATTACTACTGGTAGTAAGAATGGTAGTAACACGGGCAATAAACGAAATCTGCCGCCATAAATAGCTCTGGCTGTATTCCGGCAATATTAATGTAGAAGCCAGTTTACTTGAAATGAAAGGCTCGATTAAATAGTCTATACTAATATTATAAATAAAGAGGAAAGATTCGTGTGTTTGTTTGTATTGAATAGACTCCGAAACTACCTACTGATTCGATTTAAAAAATCTTTCACTGTTGGAAAGCTAAAAGGACGCGCGGGTGACACCGCGGAAGCGACCGCTAGTCTATACTTTTATACTAATATTATGAGGAAAGATTTGATTGTTTGTTTGTTTGTATGTTTGTTTGTTTGTTTGAATAGAATAGGCTCCGAAACTACTGAACCAATTTGAATAATTCTTTCACTGTTGGATAGCTACACTATCCCCGGTGAACATAGGGTACTTTTAATCCCGGAAATGTAGGGGGAAAGGGGGATATATTTGAAAAAAGAAGTTACGCACGGGTGAAACCGCGGGCGGAAGGCTAGTTTAAAATAAAAAAACAGCATACAGTCTCATAATTTTAATTAAAAAAAATCACAATTATTTATACAATATACTTAAAACTGTACATATTCGAAAACTTAATATAATAATAACTAGAAAACAGCGATTTATCTTTACCTGACGACGTTCAGAAAACATTTATATACTAAACATATTATACACGTTTAAGTGAGAAAAATATAACATAATTTTTTTTAAAGAATCGGCCTATTTAGTCCCACTGCAGAGCATAGACATCCATCGTAGAGATCTAGTTATCATTATATAATGGTCTGGATTTAAATAACCACGCTTTAGTGCGGGAATGTTACCTATAAATCCAAGTTGATTTGGAAGAAATAAAAAAAAATTGCGTGGCCCGGAAATCGAACTCAGGACCCACAGATCGAGTTATTAAGTAGTTTACGGAACAAATAAGTTTGTCGCACTGTAATTTCATTGATCTGTTACCCTCTTATAAAATAAATGAGGTCAATGACATTTACGGATTTAGTTTTTATAATATTGAGCTATGTTTTATAACCAAATTTTAATAATGACTTCATGTGTTTTTTTATCCTTGGAAGGCGAAAGAATATCCTTCTCCAAAACTGTGGGGGCCTTTGTCTTCTACGTCATTTTCACGATACTGTAACAAATAAATTAATAAATAAATAAATAAACATGGAGGTCTCGCTAGCTGCGAGTATGGTGTATGTGTTTTGTAGTGGTAGAACCATGCTGTTTTACAGTACGAATGGGCCGGCTCGTCCGGGGAAGTACCACCCTCTCACATAACACCAGCGTGAAATAATAGTGACTAATATTGGGTTTGTCTGGTTTGTGAGAGTGCCGTGGGCCCAAGGCTGGCATCAGCGATCCCTCTGGTGTTGCAGATGTCTATGGGCGGCGGTGATTGCTTACCATCAGGCGACCCGCTGGCTCATTTGCCGCTTCTGACATAAAAAGTAAAGTATCAGCCTATTAATGTCCCACTGCATGGCAAAGGCCTCCATCCTTGAAATCTAGTTTTCGTTACAATGATGGGTACTGGCTTAATCACCACGCTTGCCAAATGCGGGTTGGTGATCACAAACCCGACCTGTGTCCATTGAGCTAATATTAGTACGTCAGTACATAATATTTCTATGGCTGTGTCCGAAAAAACCGACACAAAGTTAGCTCGACCTGGGAATTGAACCCAGGACCCTGAGATCTCGGCCCGGTACTTAAACCACTAGACCATCGAGGCGTTCTTCTGACATAAATAAAATAAATATCAACAGGGGCGGCAAACGAGCTAGCGGGTCGCCTGATGGTAAGCAATCACCGCCGCCCATGGACATCTGCAACACCAGAGGGATCGCTGATGCGTTGCCGGCCTTTTAAGAGAGAGTACGCTCGTTTCTTGAAGGTCTTTACTCTTATTTCACTCTTGATGGGCCTAAAGTTTTTTCTTAAGTCCTAAATCATCAATATCTTACCTGGCCATCATCCTCTGGTCCTCCAGCCCTCCAGTTCTGGTTGAAATACTGCCCTCCAGCAGGGCGTTGGGCTGCTTCTTGGTTCTGCTAGAAAGAGAGAGAATATATTCAGAAGGCAAAAAAATATATAAGTAGCACTGGCGACAAGCTCTGGAAACTTATCAGTCTGAAGTCTGTAAGATGAATGGGATTTTCTGTTGAGAAACGTACGCGTGATCTCTTTTTGTTCGTGTCAGACTGTTGTCCCACAGTGTCTCCGTGTTATGAAATGAAATGAAATAATTTATTCTACAAATAGATTTTAGTAAAATACTTTTGCACGTCAATCTTTTTTTCCCTACCAGCACTTCGACGTCAATGGCCTGTTGAGGAAAGAAGTTCCGCAAAAAATTCAACAATTTTGCCTTTTTTTTTAAATATTAAAGGTAACTTGACTTATCATCGAGTTAAATGCCACATAAAAAAGATTTTATTATCTCTGAGCTATGAGCAATGCGAGCAAATGGTCAAGCAATAACATTACAGCAAATTCGTGGTATAAACTTTCATTGGTTTATTTTCTTACTTGTAGTATTTATGTGTCTGGCAATATATAATATATAATATACATATAATACTTTATTGGGTACCTAAGTGAATTGGTGAAAACATGGATTTTTTACACACTGTACTGAAACAAGGACACAAACTCACTCATATACACGGACACATCTATGTAGGAAAAACCGTGCTCAGGATCCCCAAGATACAGGATTTTCCTAGTTTGGGGTCCGCCGGCAACTATTTTTAACCTTATGCTAAGACTTTTGTAATATGTTTCCTGAATACCTCTGTAAAGTGTTACTCTTATGTTTGGGAAATAAATTATTATTATTATATTATTATTATAACTATTACAAATTCAAAAAATTTACATTACAAAATCAATTTGTGTCACAAAGTTAGGCTTTTTTCTTCTCTTATGAAAGTGAATAGAGAGTAAACCTGTGCTCGTGCACTCAATTTATCCAGCGTACTTAGTTGATTGTTAAGATTGGCCGCCGTAGCAGGCTCGGAGGACATCATTATTTAGTTTTCTGTACGGTGGGCCTTGTGGCTCAACCAGTGGTCAACCTTTGCCAATTTGTCAAAAAGTCTTTCTTGAAACAGAACTCTATGCGATAGACATTAAGCTGAAAATTGTTTGTAGGAATTTGACAAATTTGCAAAGGTCGATCAGTGGTGTTCTGTACCAACCTGCTGGTTCCAGCTGCCAGGTTCTGGTCTCTGCTGGTTGTACTGCTGCTGCAGCTCGTAGGCCTGCCTCTGCTGCTCATAGGCTTGCTTGTAGTGGGACTCTGGAAGGAAAATGCAGTTTGAAAGGGGTCCTGAGAAACTATAGGTTTTTCGGAGCCCTTTAAAAAAAAGGTTACAAGGAGGTTTAATAAGGTTTGAAACCCCTCAGGTTCGAAGGCAAAATAAAAGAGTGGTGGTTAGGTACTGGGTTAAATAAATAAAAATATTTTTTTTATTGCAATGTGTAACAAGACGAGCAGATCGTACACCTGATGGTAAGCGCCACGTCTGCCCTGAGACTATTCAGTGCCAAACAGTTACTAAGCAGTTACTGTCTGGCACCGCCCTGCGCCCGCTACACCGAGACGACAGTTATTAGGTCTTACACAGTAATTTCACTAGCTTCAATGCCCTTTCCCCGAAACACAGAAGTGCTTGACACACTTCTATTTCACGGGAAAATATCTTGCTCTGCAGTGGGACCCACCTAGACGGCCCAGTACAGGACGTACTAACCTACCACCTGGCACTTGTGTTATGGGTATCAGAAACAACGATATACTCCATTACAAATAAACATCCATAATGATAAACATTACGAATTTAATACATTAATTAAATTCACCTTGGTTAAGTGGAGGCACTGGTTCAGGACTCTTCGGGATGTGACTGCCTTCGAGGATCTATACATAGACAATTTTTAATTAATTCAAACTCAAGCATCTCACATCAATCTCAATCTTTACTGCGAGTCATATCACTCATAATTTCAGCCATATTACATGATTTCCACTATGAGTCACATATGATTCATTACATGAATCACATGTGATTCACATCAGAATTCATGAATCACATATGATACACGTTTTTTCATTACCTGGAATCCGTCTTTTCCAGCCTTGTACTTGAGCTTGACAATCTGCCCGCTGGGGTCTTTGTACTGGTACCCTCCTATCCTGGAGCCATCAGGCTGGATCACCTCCCCTGCCTGCAGGCCGTTGTCTGATGCGTACTCGAAGCGGAAGCTGCCCTCTATAGACAGAAAAGACAACATAAAGTTTGGTTGGTGGTAGGACTTTTTAGCGAGCCACTTGGCCAAGAGGTCGCAGGTTCGATCCCTGCACGGTACAAACATTTGTGTGCATATCTGTCTGTCTGTATAGCCCAAATACAACATAAATTATAGCCCGATAATTAAAATAAAAAAATTAAGCCATATTGCGGAAAAATATTGGAACTAATTTCTTCAAGTGGCAACAATCAAATAAAAAAAATAAGATGTCATTTGATGTCATTCATTATTGCTGTCTGTTAAAGTCTGATGTCAATTGTCAACCGTGCCTTGTTATTATTGGATATTGTGAGTTATTTGTGAGTATAACCTTGCAACCAAGTGTTGCTATAACCATAGCTAATGTGGCACCTCCAGAGCAGGTTTTTTATTTTCTTGGTTAGGCTCAATGACGTTCAATATACAACTAGACACCCAATCTCTAAGAAAAATTCCTCAAAAAACGTCCGAGCGGCGTTGACACAGATGACATTAACACATTCGTTCAAATTAACACCTTATCTCGTGGCAGTTAGTGTTTAATGTCAATTGTATATAACTAAACGAAAACTCTGCCCAATAGTCGGGTGGGCAGACTTTTGCTTCGGACAATATTTGAGCGTGATTGGGAGTCTAGTTTTTTAATTGAACGTCATTGGTCAGGCTATACAATTTAAAGGTCTTACCAGAAGTCAAGGCCTGTTTGTGGTGTATTATGGCAGCCTGTTGTTCCTTGGTGAGCGCGTAGGGGAGTCTCCAGGGCTCCAGCTTCGGGTACACTGGCGCGGGGGCTGGAGCTCCGCCCTGTGGGCCAGGACCTGTAGGAAAAAAGTAATATTGTGGTTTTTGTGGTGAATGTTGACAACAACAACCAAAATGTTCCGTAGGTCGCGGACAAAAATATCCGGCTTGAAGGACCATATAATATTCTGCCCAGTCTGATGGGGGGGAGCACGGCGTTCTGTGTATTTTTAATTTATACCCGTATTTGAACCGGTTTGAAAGGTATATGAAGTACATGGTTTTATACATAGCGAGCTTCCCACAACACCAACAGTGACCTCTTCAAAATCCTTTGACCTCTTTGTTTACCATGCTAATTTCAATGCGCTCGCTAAGTTGATGCGTTTTGTAAAGCTCTGCCAAACGTAGGTGTAATAACTTATTTTTTTATACTAAGTCAGTTGGCAGACAGACACGCAGCCCACCTGATGGTAAGCGGCCACTGCGGCCTATTCCATTGAGGGACACTTCACCTGGAAGCGTCGCTCAATGTGCTGCCAGACTGTAGGCTCATCTGATCTTCGAGCCTTTGATTTCAAGTGTACTGGCTCCCACATTAATACTGCCTGAGCCAGAACGGAACACAGCCAGAGCTATTATGGCGGCAGATTTCACCTGTGGGGGTGGTAGCTAGCCAGTCGGACTCTGAAAAAGCCCTACCACCAACCAGACCCTAGGTGGGAATCGAACCCACGACCTCCGGGTTTTTTTATACCCGAGAGGCTTGGCCACTGTTCCACGGAGGCGGTCAAAACGGAGGCGGTAACTAATAAATAAACAAATAAATAATGGTTTAACCCTTTCAACGCCAATGTCTGATATATAATTTGATTTTCAAACAATAGCACAATAAAAACAAAGATAGATATAGATAACCCATCTTCACAACATAAACTTTATTAAAGGTTAAAGCATATAAAACACGTAAGTAATAAACAAACGCAACAATGTCTCTGTCTCATTCAGAGAATACGGAAAATTAAAAAAAAAAATGTCTGATATATCAGACAAACCATTTTCGTGCCCACCACGCCAATGACTGAAATATCAGACAAAAAAACAGGATCAAGAAACGTTGTATTTTTACTTGCCTGAATGAGTTGTGTATAACTTAACAATTTTTTGGAATTTTCTTTTTAATGGTCGTGGCATTAGGGGCACCATTTTCGGAAAAAAGCGTGGCGGGGAATGGGTAAATAAGTAAATAATTAATATTTATATGAATTTTTAAAAAAACAAGTATACTGGTTATGTCTGGCAAAGCATCAAGCTTTGCCACACATTGAATTTGTAGTGCAAGCTTTGTTTTAAACTTTACACTAGACCGACGAGGCGTTTGGTCTTTTGAACATCAACTTGAAATTGATTGATTGATGATGATCGATTGCAATAATACCGTAAAATAAAGTTAATGCCAACGCCATTTATTGGTCCACAGTGGAACCAACTCCGCATTCTTCAAAGGTGCATCTGTTATCTATTCAAAACGTTACAATATAAATAAACTGACCACCCCAGGACTCGTGCGTTGGTCGTGGCTTCCAAGGTTCGGAGATGGTGCTCTGTGGTGCCACGTCGTTGCGGGCCGGGGAGAACAGGCCCTTGCTAAATGTGTCTATCTGTAAAGAGAAGACTAGGTTAGACCAATGATGAAGGAACAAAAATGTGTTAAATGTAACATCAGACATCTTCAACTTTAATAAAGTAAAAAGTAAAGTAAAGTCCCAGTGCAGGGCAAAGGCCTCCATCCTTGAAATCAAGTTATCGTGACAATGATGGGTACTGGCTTAATCACCACGCTTGCCAAATGCGGATTGGTGATCGCAAACCCGAGCAGTGTCCGAAAAACCGACACAAAGTTAGCTCGACCCGGGAATTGAACCCAGGACCTGGAGTCTCGGCCCGGTACTTAAACCACTAGAACATCGAGGCGTCCATTTCAGCTTTACTACATATTTCTTAACAATTATATTACAACAAATATTATTTCTTAATTCTAGCCTATTTTATTCGACTTTGATTTGCACAATATAAATCGATTCGTCGATTTTAATTGCATAATCTACACTATAACAATCGATATTCGATTATATTTTTTCGAGAAAGTTTTTTTTGTCCGAAACAGTGAAAAAAACGAGAAAAAATATCTCAAAATGTGAGAAAAACTCAATATCTTGTTGCGTGCCTCATTTTCCTCTAATTCCCTTGGGTTAACAACTAAATTCCGATTGATTCGGTTTTGCACAAGTCACAACCCAGCCATGCATATAAAGGGTACATAACTTAGTCCATCTGGTGTCTGATATGGTAGAATCCCATGGCCGTTCCGAGGGTTTGAAGAGTGCTGGACCTCCCACCTACACATATTTGAAGTTTCATAAAATAAATAATAATATTATAAAGATTTTCTTGAGAGAAAAATGAATATTTTGACTGTTTTCTCGAATTCCTTAACGAAATGAATCTGGGCGTTTAATTTTGGACTTGAGAATTGAGTTTGACATCTTGAAATAACTATTTGGTGTAATGGTCGAGATGTCGGCTATTACACCAGAGGTCGCGGGTTCGATCCCCGCACGGTACAAACATTTGTGTGCATGAACATGTCTGTTTGTATCGGTCTGGGTGTTTCTAATCTATGTATACTAAGTAGATATCTACAAAAAAGTATTTAAGTAATGTTTATCCGTTGTCTGGCACCCATAGCACAAGCTCATGCTTATTTTGGGTCTAGATATTTTATGAATTGAATACCGGAAATAAAAAAGGGTGTAAGTGCCAAAATCAAAATGTGGAGGAATTGTTGATTAAAATAATAACTCATCTTCATAATCATTTCTGTTTATTTTTTTAATGGAAATACTAATATAACGATATATTCTCTTAATGTAGAAACAACAAAGTGTTTTACTTATCAATTAGTACAACAAACTTACATATTAATTGTCAGTCTAAAGAAAACTCCAAGTCCAATTCTCACTAACTTAAATTAGGCTCTAAGTGCCTAGCATTATATTTTAAAATAAGTTCCAAGTTCGTTTTGGTATTGGCACTTGTTGGCACTTAGGCCATTTGAACACACAAAGACTAGTGACGTGACATTATAGAAGTAAATAATTGAAAACAACAAAGTTTCCATATTTTCGAGTGACAAAATCAACATATTAAAATATCAAGTAAAAATAATCAATACTGTTCAATTTAAAATGGCTTCATAATACTTTTGATGGTCTTCGTTTTTGAGATACGGAATCATTGCCAACTTTTTTCCGGAATTACTTTACCACTAGCTGTCGTGTATTGTTTACCGGCATCCTTTAATGCTTTTTAACAACCTGCACACTTTTCGTACCATTTTTACGCCTTTTTCTTCCCGAACCGGTAACAACAACAGGTGCTATGTCCGCCATTTTCATAACACTGGCGGCTCGCTGCCAGGGACTTAAACCCTTTTAAAAAACAATGCGCTATGCGTCCGGCCGCTCCCCCGTGTTTCTTATAGATGTAAGTACCGAGCAAAATACTACACTAATCACTTAATGCTTATTTTAAGTTATTGGCGATGGCACATAGAATACATTTCTGGGATAAAATAAGTTTCGAATTTTTTGGCATTTACACCCTTTTTTATTTCCGGTATTCAATTTATAATTTATGACTAGGTATTTGCAACAAGCCACTCCATTGTTACTCTAACCTCTCTTCAATAGTGTTCTCATTAGTAGCATGAAGTTTATCTGGGCAAAACTTTCAAGAAACAATAAAAAAATATGTCATAATGGAGGATTGACCAAGACATATGTATTTGAAAATCTCAGGCATCTCAGGATTGTCAAATCTAGGATCATAGTCGAAGCGGACCCTGAACTCCATACTGGATGCAATCGGGAATACGCTGAGATGATGATGATATTTGAATATCTCAATTCGCAAGTTAAAAAAATTAAAAAAATCTATGAATGAGAGAGGTAGATAAGGATGTTATGAGAGTGACGGAATAGAAGTGCACCTGAGCTTGCGCACTCACTGCAGCATTATCCTGCGTAGTTAGCTTATCACAAAGATTGACAGCCGTAGCCGAAAACTCGGACACATTGGTTAAATTTTCCCTTTATCATCCAAGCCGAACGATCAGCATTACGGTTCCGGACCATTACACAAATGCTAACATCTAGGACAGCTGAGGAATGCATTTCGTCAGAGTGCATAACGTGAGTGACGGCAATTAAACACACGTGGTCAAGCGTGGCGCGATGCAACAGTGCACTTAATAGGTCAAGAATAATACTACATTTCCTGATAACTGGTCTACCATGGGCGTAGTCGCGGTGGTGCAGGGAAAAGCGCTTGCTTCACCCTGGCTCTAGCCTTTTTTTTTTATTGCCATGTGTAACAAGACGAGCAGATCGTACACCTGATGCTAAGCGCCACGTCTGCCCTTAGACAGTTTAGTGCCAAACAGTAACTAAGCAGTTACTGTCTGGCACCGCCCTGCGCCCGCTACACCGAGACGACAGTTATTAGGTCTCATATACCCAGTAATTTCACTAGCTTTAGTGCCCTTTCCCCGAAACACAGAAGTGCTTGACACACTTCTATTTCACGGAAAAATATCTGGCACTGCGGTGGTACCCACCTAGACGGCCCAGTACAGGAACCTACCACCTGGTAAACATCTGCAACACCAGAGGGATCGCTGATGCGCTGCCGGCCTTTTAAGGGTGTGGGCAATGACGTTCAATAATCAACTAGACTCCCATTCACGCTCAAATACTGTCCGAAGCCAAAGTCTGCCCACGCAACTATTGGGCAGAGTTTCCGTTTAGTTATATACAATTGACATTAAACACTAACTGCCACGAGATAAGGTGTTAATTTGAACGAATGTGTTAATGTCATCTGTGTCAACGCCGCTCGGACGTTTTTTGATGATTTTTTCTTAGAGATTGGGTGTCTAGTAGTTGTTTATTGAACGTCATTGGGTGTGGGCCATTTTTTCTGCCATGGGGCTGGCTACGCTCATAAACATAGACAATGGATAATGACTTACATTTTGACTGAAGGTCTGAGGAGCATAGTAGTTCCCGTCTTGCCCTCGGACTGCTGTCACCAGGAAACACCAGAAACAGATTAACTGTAAAAAAAAAAAAATTAAACATGAATTCACTAGGCCAGCCTTCCGCCCGCGATTTCACCCGCGCGTAATTTTCTTTTTTCTAATATCCCGCGGGAATGAGACGTTTCCCGTAGGAATTTTATAGCCTATGTCCTAATCCGGGTTATAAACTATACGTGTGCCAAATTTCATCTAAATCTGTTCAGCCGTTTAGGCGTGATTGAGTTACAAACATCGAAACTTTCGCATTTATATCTAATCAAAATCAAAATCAAAATCAAAATATTCTTTATTCATGTAAACTTGTATCAAGTATTTATGAATCGTCAATTACAGAGTGACTCTACCACCGGCTTCGGAATGCAGTCATCTGTCGAGAAGAACCGGCAAGAAACTCGACAGTTACTCTTTTTCATCGCCATGTTTGTTTACAATTTGTTTGTTACAATTACTGATT
The DNA here is from genome assembly GCA_949319885.1 of Mecyna flavalis. Taxonomy (NCBI): domain Eukaryota; kingdom Metazoa; phylum Arthropoda; class Insecta; order Lepidoptera; family Crambidae; genus Mecyna; species Mecyna flavalis. The sequence goes on from OX439422.1 coordinate 2,091,811, forward strand.
AGTTTTAGAATACCAAGCCATACAGTATAAAGTATAAGAATGAGACTATAATCTAGAAAAATCCGTGAGCCCTGGAAGACCAGTGCCCAAAGGTGGCACCTGCAGCACAAGTATGACGTATGTGCCAGCCATAATTTCACTCAACCATATTAGAGGGAATGTAACCACCCGACACATAACGCCACCACCCCAAGCACATTTTAGCGAGCATGACCGCCAAGGTTACAGACTCTTCAGGATTCTTTGAATGAAAAATAAATTTAATTTTACTGAATTATAACATTTAATGTGTTACTGTATAGCAAAGTTAACATTGTTGATACTATCGGGATTCTATACAATGCAAATATAATATTAGTAGGATTAGTAGGATAGTAGGATTATTGCGTTTTCATCTCCTAAAGATGTGGTAGCCGAGTGATATTAAAAGCCGCTTAACATGCGTAAGGTTTAAATCCTGGCGCGCAAATGTTTGTACCGAGCGGGGATCGAACCCGCGACCTCTGGTGTATTAGCCGACTTCTCCACCATTACACCAAATGGCTCGTCATTTATACATTTTCATTGCATTTTTACATCACCATGACCCAAGGTCACTGCCAGAACACTTAGAAAAACAAACAAAAATGAACTCACCCGCATTTTGAATCCTAAACACTCGCAAACTTTGAACCAAGTACCCTTCCCCTAGCCGGCCAGAAACACAATGCGAGCCATTATGAAACGTCACCTCTTTATAACCATTACGCTTACCGGACCGAGAACGACTGGTTGCGAACTAAAGAGGTCGGTATTGGACGATTCTTAGACAATTATTGATAATTGTCTAATTATAAATTAATTTAGTTTTCAGTATCAAATTATAATTCGTTGGCAGACAGACACGCAGCCCACCTGATGGTAAACGGTTCTGCGGCCTATTCCATTGAGGGACACTTTACCAGGAAGCGTCGCTCAATGTGCTGCCAGACTGTAGACTCATCTGATCTTCGAGCCTTTGATTTCAAGTGTACTGGCTCCCACATTAATACTGCCGGAACACAGCCAGAGCTATTATGGCGGCAGATTTCGCCTGTGGGGGTGGTAGCTAGCCAGTCGGACTCTGAAAAAGCCCTACCACCGACCAGACCCTAGGTGGGAATCGAACCCACGACCTCCGGGTTTTTATACCCGAGCGGCTTAGCCACTGTTCCACGGAGGCGGTCAAATTTATATAATTAATATTTATTTATTTACTTACCATACCTTATGTCACCACGTGTGCCAAATGCGAGTTGTTGATCATCATAAGCCCGAGCTGTCTGACTAGCTGACGACTAATAACTAAAATACTCGTAGTAAATATCAGCCGGGAGCCCGGGACCCAGCTTAACGTGCCTTCCGAAGCACGGAGACGCTCGAAACAAATGTCACTAAATGTGGTCAGAATGGTCACCCATCCATTAACCGACCGCGGCGTGGGTAGCTTGACTGTCCTTATCTCTAACGAACCACTGTCACAGCTGCGCCACGAGCGCCTTACATGGACATGGTTTTACAATATAATAAAGCCGAAAAAAACGGTTTAAAAACGGCTCTAAAATTAAAAACAGCACATAAACTGCTGCACAGCAGATAGTTAATATAAAAAGTGCGAAAGCGTTATAAAAAGCGTTATAAAAACCATGTATTGTAATATGTCAAAACGGCCATCATAGTCTGCGCTAGTATAGTCGACGTGTCATGCCACTCCACTACCACAGCTCTTAAAGGATCATCATGTTTTCTCTTTTGTCACCAAAATAGCGTGGCGTACGCAATGTCTAATTATACAGACGAACCTTTGCCAAAGCTGGGCAAAGCCCGCGCATAAAAACATCGATTAATCTTATGCCACGCCAAATGCGTGAGGACACGCGTGACTTGCTCCCGAGTTCGAATAAGAGTTCGAGCGAACCCTACATCTTTGGCTTTGGATAAAGTTCGGCCATTTTAGCACCTAGCTAGCTACCACCCCCACAGGTGAAATCTGCCGCCATAACAGCTCTGGCTATGTTCCGGCTATTAATGTGGGAGCCAGTACACTTGAAATCACAGACTCGAAGATCAAATGAGTCTACAGTCTGGCAGCACATTGAAGGACGCTTCTAGATGAAGCGTCCCTCAATGGAATAGGCCGCAGTGGCCGCTTATCATCAGGTGGGCTGTGTGCCTGTCTGGCAACTGACCTAGTATAAAAAAAAAACCTACTTAGATCAGCAGAAGGTTTCAAATCAAATCAAATCAAATCAATTTATTAAAATTCTTAGAACTATTCTATCAGCTAGTACAAAACATTTTCTTAAGATCTAATTTGTTTGTCTGAAGCCGAAGGTTTCTTTCCCGCCATATGCGGTTTGAATTTGCACGATGACAAACTTTTTTTTATGCCAGAGGTGGCAAACGAGCCAGCGTGTCGCCTGATGGTAAGCAATCACCACCGCCCATGGACATCTAAAACACCAGAGGGATCGCTGATGCGTTGCTGGCCTATAAGGGGGGGTGTGGGCCTTCGGCACTCTCACAAACCAGACGAAACACAAAAGTAGTCACTATTATTTCACGCTGGTGTTATGTGAGAGAGACTTCCCCGGACGAGCCGGCCCATTCATACTGTAAAACAGCATGGCTTTACCACTACTAAATCTACACCGTAGCTTACAAAAAAAACATGTCAGAGTCTAGTCTATATATCAAATGTGTTTGATCGACACGCCGTTAGCTAAAATAACGTCTCGACAACAGACGTTTCGCCTCGCGACCGATGACAAACGCAGCATTGGTTTGTAAATTAAAATATTGCCCGTATTCATACTCGGAGTAACTCGTTAGGTAGTTAATATAATATTAAGTATATTAGTCATACTCAGAAAGACTAGTTCATTGTTGCCCTTATTCATACTCAGAGTAAACCCAAGCCAGTACACCTTGATATCAAAGACTCGGAGATCAAATGAGACTAAGAGCGTTTGTCCACCGCCACCGTCACCGGGCCGTCACGATCGAGATGACGGCGCCGAGGTAGCGGTACATACATTTACTAGAGCCGTTTGTCCACCGCACGCCCGTCATCCGAGCGCCGTCATCTTGAAATTGGTCAGAAATAAACCCGTTCTCGATGACGGCTCGATGACGGCCCGGCGACGGCCTGGTGACAGCCTGGTGACGGCCTGGTGACGGCCCGGTGACGGCCCGGTGACGGCGGCGGTAGACAGACACTCTAAAGTCTGGCAGCACAATGAGCGACTCTTTCTGGTGAAATGTCCCTCAATGGAATAGGCTGCAGTGTCCGGCTGTCCGCTTACCATCAAGTGGGGTGCGTGTCTCTGCCAACTGATGTTGTATAAAAAAATTTGAGTATTAATTTTTATTAAAAAAGTGGGTGGCAGAGGAGCAGAAAGACACCTGATGGTAGGTATAACTATCCCATAGCCACTTACGACTAGGTCTAGGTTGCGTTGCCCGCCTTTAAATATGTAATAAATAAATATCTCTAGTGTATTCACACAGCGCCATCTAGCCCCAAACTAAGCATTAGCTTGTGCTATGGGTGCCAGACAACGGATAAACATTACATACTTTTTTTTGTAAATACATACATATTATACATAGAAACACACAGACCGATACAAACAGACATGTTCATGCACACAAATGTTCGTACCGTGCGGGGATCGAACCCGCGACCTCTGGTGTAATAGCCGACTTCTCGACCATTACACCAAAATCACCAAATTAATGGCTCGTCAAATAGGTTGAAAAAGTAAAGTATCAGCCTATTAATGTCCCACTGCAGGGCAAAGGCCTCCATCCTTGAAATCAAGTTATCGCTACAATGATGGGTATTGGCTTAATCACCACGCGTGCCAAATGCGGATTGGTGATCACAAACCCGAGCTGTGTCCGAAAAAACCGACACAATGTTAGCTCGACCCGGGAATTGAACCCAGGACCCCGAGATCTCGGCTCGGTACTTAAACCACTAGACCATCGAGGCGTCGGCGGCGGAATAGGATACTTACTTAGTTTTAATTTAACAAAGCTAGAAAAGATTAACCAAGTCAGTTAACCCAAGGGAGCTTCGTTCTTTAGATAATTATAGCACAAGTCCACTCCATTTGGCTGAGACTAGAACAAGAGATCCGTGGAGACCTACAATTTTTAAGTAACGAAAAATAGAAAAGGTTAGTTGCATTGTTCACTATGATCTATATATTTTGGGGCACCGTACGCGGTGACCATAGTGATGTGTTAATCGAGTGAACCAATTATTCGCCTAACAATTGTACAGTCAAAAGCACTTCAGACGTAACACTTTGGACTTTGTACCGCTCTTATGTCGGGGGCATAAGCGCTTTTATCGAACTGCAAGTGTATACCGTGATGTGCTGTTGACTGTACTATATAAAACTCAAAGGTGACTGCAGACTGACTGACATAGATATGTATCAACGCACAGCCCAAACCACTGGACGGATCGGGCTGAAATTTGGCATGCAGGTAGATGTTATGAGTTGACGTAGGCATTCGCTAAGAAAGGATTTTGATCAATTCCCACGGGAACGGGAACCACGCGGGTGACACTGCGGGCGGCCGCTAGTTTAAGAATAAAACTAAAATTAAATCAAAACAATAACAAACGAAAACAAGTTTCAAAACATAACCAAAAGTACGAAAAAATAATTAATCAATATTTTTTACGCAAGTAGGTAATAGTAAGTGAAACCTTTTTATATAATAATAATAATGTCCTCCTAGCCGAGTTTTCGGCTACGGCGGCCGATCATGTACGATCAGCCAACTACGCAGGATAATTATAATGCACAAGTGAGTGCGCAAGCACAGGTGCACTCCCTATTCCCTCACTCTCATAACACGGTGGGACAGCAGTCTGACACGACCGAAGAGAGATCAGGCGCAGGACCAACAGCTTAACGTGCCTTCCGAAGCACGGAATTATCATTGTTTTCAGACATGCAGGTGATTCAAGCCTGCAATGTCCCGTTTCCTGATCCTGACTATAAAACGTTCGAAATTTGAACGTAATTAAGGTATTGGTTACCGATACTAAAATGTAAACATTAAGATGCAGCCGCATCGATCCTGACTATAAAATAGATATATTAGGGTATGGATGTAGATAAAGGTATTTTCCTCATTCATATTAATACCTACTTGCTTTATAAAAACTATAATAAAGGTTAATACAAAAAGGAAAAGAAAGATATTTTATTTGTCACCCCGGGTGACGAATGGGACTATTTCACATAGGAAAAGGTGAAACAGTCATTCCCGTTCGTCAACCCTAGTAAAATAATCTATAGCTTTACTTTGTGAATACGAGAGTATTTTTGTTACATACGAAAAAAATGTTGTGAAAAATTCCCACTCCTCACCGCAGGGGACAAAACTGGAGTTTTTTTTTGTCCCTGGCTTGGTATTTCCAGCCAGAGTTTACTCTTGTATTATGATAGGATAATTTTTAATAATGCAAGAGTTTTGCCAGTCGCTATGGGATACGACATAGCATAGAAGATGGTTGGAGTGGAATAATTGAGAAATTATGGAGAGGGAATTACCGATGTATCATCCACCAAAAGATGGAATGGACAGCGGCCCAGGAGAAGGTCTAGAAAACGATGGTGTGACGATCTGGTGATCGGGGAAGAACTTTATCTAGAAATGGAACAGTTTATATAATGTCTAAAATGTCTTCATGTTTTTAATCTGTAAGTAACTTTAAAAAGTCGACTCCACGCATCTCCTGTTACTTCTATTCAAACTAGAGCGAACAAAACGCATCCAGTTTGTGGTCGCCAGCAAACAAAACTAACGCACCGCGCTTACAAATAATAATAATTATGACAAAAAATAACATAACCCAATTCAAAAAATTCCAGTGCAGTGAAATATAGAGTTTATAAAAAAAGAAAAACGAACAATAAAAAAAAACAACGAAACTTTTTATAGTGAAATTCCCGCGAAACGGAACGTTACAAAAAAAAGTAAATAAAATACATATGTACTTATGGAAAAAGTTTTAGATGTCAAATTAAAAACAAAAGTGATTGAGGTTCTAATTTTAAAATTGAATCGGGCCAAGTGGATGCACGTGTGTGAGTACGCACTATCGGTTGCAGTGAAATGCGTTCTACGTTTAAAAATAATAGCAATGTTGCCACATTATTAATTATTACACTTATGATTATTAATTGAATTGTAAGGGAGCCAATTACATATTTGTTTAATTTAATAAATAAAATATGAATTACTGTGTACTTTCTAGAAGGTACGCCTCATTGGCTTAGTGGTTTAGTAGGTATAGCTCACAGTCCAGAGTTAAATTCCCAGTTTGAGCAAAAGTTCCGGAGTTTTCGAAAATAGCTCGATACTTTTATAAATGTGAAAGTAACTTTTTCTATCTACATAAGTTACATAACCTGTGATATTAAAAAACCTGGTACAGATATACACTGCAAAATGGAACCGTTTTTGTTTGTTCTTCTTGCACATCGTAACGGAGAAACAATGGCTACTATTAATTCCAGAAAATATTACATTCCAGCAGGATAACATCGAATACATCGTATGAATTATGCCCAAAAGTATTTTTTTTATGCAAGGTCAGTTGGTATGGTGGTTGGTTCAATGGTGAGCGACGCTTCACCTGGAAGCGTCGCTCAACGTGCTGCTAGTCTGTAGGCTCATCTGATCTTCGAGCCTTTGATTTCAAGTGTACTGACTCCCACATTAATTTTGCCGGAACACAGTCACAGCTGTTATGGCGGCAAAGAACCATGCAAAGGAGCGTCCCCACCCACCAACAGATTTCAAACGTATCTCTATTTATACCTCTTGCCATACTGATCTTTTTTTTGTATGACGACATCCGCCGTAGGAATGGGGATTTCACGCAAATCGAATTTGAATGTTGTATTTTTCAAGTATTTTTTTGACACAGTTAATTGTGAAAATAATGTGCAGGCGATCAAGAGTAACAACCCTGGCCTAAATAAAAGTGTTCAATCAAAATGTAATCTTAAAAAATATTTTACAGTCGAGTCTACTTGAATCTAGACTTTTACTGCGCAATTCTGAATCTTAGGCGTACGACATAAACACTGTTTTATTGTTTTTGAATACCCCGTCATTTTTTGGATTAAAAATGGTTATTTTTCTTTATATGGAATGTCATAATAATATTGAAACTAGTGCCAAGTCTGTTGGTGAGTGGGGACAGGGCCCATACAACTTCTTGCGTTGTCCTTTCACATGTTGGAGCTGTAGCTAGCCAATCGGATTTTAAAAACAGTCCATGTTTGGTAGAGCCATGAGAAACTATCAGTGCTAGGAGTTGCTAATTTAGGGTTCTTTTAAGACGAAATTCGACCCTTTAGGTTGTTTTTCTCAAAGAATAGGTTGTTTAAGAAAACCTTTTCACATTCTTAAACATTTATTTTCGATGACTGAATACTCAATGGTCTAGCTAGTGGTTTATGTAGGGGGCAGAGATCTCAAGGTCCTGGGTTCAATTCCCGGGTCGAGCTAACTTTTTGTCGGTTTTTTCGGACACAGCTCGGGTTTGTGATCAGCAATCCGCATTTGGCAAGCGTGGTAATAAAGCCAATATCCATACACAATGTAAAACTTAATTTCAAGGATGGAGAAGGTCTTTGTCCTGCAGTAGTATCAATACAATATTTTACAAAACATTGTATGTATTACAAATTTCACGGACGAAGTCACAGGTGGAGTACAAAATATCTCCCTTTTATTTATCAGTATTAGAAACATGTAAATCTATATCGACGGTTAAAAGGAAATAGGGGATAAGCGACAAAAGATGAAATGTTCAGGAGAGCCGTTCAAAGTTTTAAATTTTAGAAAAACTGACGTATTTTTGTCATTTATTAAGATATTGTGAAAAGTGAAACAGATATAAAATCAGATAGACATGGTACAGTTACTGGTATACTTAGTTTTAGTGATTTGACGTTATTTAAAGTAGTTTTTGTCGCTTATAACCACAGCTGACCACAGCTTTTAATTTTTGAGTGAGGAAATATGGCATAAGATACAAATGACAAAATCAAATATTAGAGGATAAGAAGCATATGCGCCATTCCAACTTATCATTTCACAAGGTAAAAGGGTATAAGCGACTAGACCGTTCAATCAATATTATAGGAAAAGAAGGATAAGGTACTTTTCATAGTGGTTGTATAAAAGATAATAGGGCACAAGAAACAGTCGGCATTCAAAACAATACCAGGATATAAGACATAAGTTACACACAATGTCGCTAATGAAGTAGCGCAACCAACACAATCCTTCATGAAAATATCTAAAACAGATATTACACGACACCGCAATAGAGTCTCTAACTTCTAAAGTAGGGTGAAATTGCTTGGGAGTAAAATTTCACAGAAACATACTAAGGATCTATCTTAATAAGAGGCCTATTACAGTATACCCTGATATAATTTTACACTAAATGGTAGATTTAAAAGATAATAGCTCGTCATTTCATAGGTATTTACTAACGAGCAGTTAGTACGATTTTTATTGAAATAAAAAAGGAGTTTTTGTTACCTACTACTTTTTAATCAAGAAAATCAAAATCAAAACCCCCTTACTAATAAAAACACGAATCGCATGTTTCCTGAAACGTTGTTGTTTTACAAAGATACCATTTGTTTTGTTTAACGGTGCCTTTTAATTTTAAGTTGCGAAGCTATCTTTATTTTTGTATAATGTTTATTACTTTTTTAAATGTTTACACTTTCTGTCAAATGTTGACAGCGTTATGAAAGAAAGAGACAAAACAGTGTTTTAGCTAAAATAGGTCTTTTGTTCCCACAAAGGACTATAAAAAAACATTGTTTTCTCTTACAACTAAGAACGCTTACTATCTATTAAGACATCGAAACTCGGGTTTTTGGGTAGAGTAATCAAAACCCGGGTAGGCCGGTTTTTCGAGCATTTCGAGCTTTTATTGTAATTTATTTAAAATACACTAATCTTCGTTTATATATCGATATCCTGCAATGAGTACAAAATATAAAGGATGAGGAAGAATTTAAATAAATTAAACAGTCTTTACAAATTACAAATACAGTTATAATGTTTAAAAAAGTGATGAAGATTTATTTTTTCTTCAGAATATCTTAAAACTTAGTAAGTAATCTTAATTTAGTCTTTTTTAAATTACAGGCTTGCAGAGATTAGTTTTAACATTAAATGAATTATTTTGGTAACATTCTCTTCTATCTATCTAATCAGCCCGTATACACCCACTGTTGAGTATAGACCTCCTCTTTGTCACGCCAAGCATTTCGGTCTTGTGCAAGATTCATCCAGTTGACACCGACGAACCTGACTATATCATCCGACCAAACGGTTTGGTTTTTCCGTTCACTTATTGTATTTAAAAAGCTAATAAAAATAATATCTTTCAAAGACATTTTTGTATTATCACAATCTGTGGGATCAGTTCCGAAATCCTGGAAACTTGCTAACGTGCAGCCTTTGCTCAAAAAAGGCAGCCGTACAGCTGTCCCTCAAATTACTGACCAATAGCCATAAACTCCATTCTCTGTAAGGTAATGGAGCGTACAATCAATAACCGCTTGCTTGCGTATTTAGAAGGTAACGATCTCCTCAGTGATTCACAATTCGGGCTTCGAAGAGGTAGGTCCACTGGGGACCTTCTTATATACGCAACGCATTTATGGAGTGAGGCTATTGAAAACCATGGTGAGGCCATTGCTGTGTCCTTGGACTTGGTCTTGTAACGTTGTACAAATTCTCCTATTCATATTTCTTTTCCATGTATGGCAATATTGGCAATTCAACCAATCACAGCGCCCGTTCGATCAAAAATGCAAATCTCATGTTCAGTGTGGCAAGTGCAATAACAAGTTTGTTGTTAGTGTAAAATTTGCTGAGTATGTGACGCATGGTTGAGAGTCGAATAAAATTCATATTTATATTTTTCAAATGTTTATTAGTTTAATTATATTTTTAAATGTTTTAGAAGTCAATATTCTTCAAAAGTAAACTAGTTCTTTTATTTTCTAAATTGATTCTGACTTTTAGTAAACGTTTTGTTTAGTAGAATTAGGATCGGCTGGTAGCTGTCGGAATTTGAGTTGGTCACACTGTCTACCGGTTACTTTCACTTTTTTCGAAGATGGGCCCGAGAAGGGCGTTATAAATTAAATCTTTATATTTGCTTGCCTAAATGGCAGATCCAGTGGTTTTGTGATTGTCCACATACTCCTGGTAAGTGGTTCGAAGGATTTTATTAATTCGGCGATTTCTGTTTGGTCGAAAATGGCGTTCCTCTTATGAACCGATATCTTTCAGGTTGCCGTGATGGTATTTCTTGGGTGGCGGGAAGCCGCATATCTTCGTCGCGAGGAGTTCCGAATGGAATCCCGGGACTAAGCTGGTAAGACCCCTTCCTTTACATGTTTCATGGTGTCCACGTATTCTCCTGGTTTTGTTTCCGCCGCTAACCCTGGAATTGTTTCTTTTCAGCGGTGGGATTCATTTTATTCACAATATTATTTATTATATTCAAAATATTTAATTGCGTAAGGCCGGTTATGACGGCGTCCGTGGGACAGACGTCGGACCAAGAAAGCTGTACCTATGTATTTATAAACAAGGAATGATCTGGTAATAGCCAGGAGTAGCAGGTCGGTGCAACATTTCAATAGTATTTTTTTTACAACACATAATTAATAACGTTCATGGTGGTATTCCCGTATTAGTGGTTATCTTTTAGCCCCAAATTATCTCTGCAACACCCCAAAGTTAGAACCTATTTTTACGACCCCTGTCGAATGAGCTAGAATTTTCTAGAATTTTCTAGAATTTTTAATTGTATTTATTTGTACTACCCTCAGTGTGTGTGGGAGAATTAAACATATTTGTTCAACTGCATCTCCTCTTTTATTTCTTTTTTTAACTCCCCCAACACGAGGGTCACAACCAAATTTTTATATATTTTTGTCCATGGGCCTCTCGGGCACATAGATAGGAGGTTTCCATGTGACAGTCTTTGACAAGGTCTGCCACGATGCCCTTATTGGCGAGCTTCCCTCCTATGGGATCCCCGCTGCAGTTTGTGCTTGGATAAAAGATTTTCTGACTGGACGTCGCATCAGAGTAGTTGTTGATGGGTTCTCCTCCGGCTCGCGAAAAATTAATGCTGGCGTCCCTCAGGGATCTGTACTCTCGGCTACACTCTTTCTGCTGCACTTTAATGATATTTTGGCTACTCCCGGAATTCAGGGGTATGCTGACGATAGGGCGGTAGTCGAGAGATACTTGTCTTATGTACATACAGGTAGCGGTGAAACTGAGGCCTTAAGATCAGACATGGTGAACAAGTTGAATCAGTCTCTCCAAGTTGTCTCAGACTGGGGAGATGCCAATTTGATCAGTTTGAACCCCACCAAAACGCAGGCGTGTCTTTTTTCCACCAAAAAAAGCGCATTTGAGATGGCTCCCTCTTTTCGTGGCGTATCTGTCCCTCGATCTGACCGACTCTCTCTGATATTTGGTATGGAATTATCTTCCAGCCTAAAGTTTGGGAGCTACATAGAGTCTGTAGCAGCATCTTCCTATAAAAAGCTCGGAATCCTTTCCAGAGACAGGCGCTAATTCACTGCGGAACAGCTCCTAAGCCTCTAAAGAGCTCAAGTTCGTTCCTGCATGGAATATTGCTGCCATCTTTGGGATGGTTCTGCTCGATACCAGCTGGCTGCTTTGGACTCTATTGAGCGGCGTGCGAAGAGGCTTATCAGTGGCCATACTTTGGCCGAGAGCTTGAAGAGCCTCGATCATCGTAAGAAGATTGCTTGCCTCTCCGTATTTTACAGACTCCACATTGGTACTCTCTAAAGTGGAGTCTGTAAAATACGGAGATATCACACTCGTGCTGCTCAGCTGCACGATTTGGTTCGACCAGCTCCGTTCCATCATCGAACTACTAAACTAAGCGATTTGCTTCATCTTTCTTGATACGGAGTGCGCGGGAGTGGAATTCTCTGCCGGGATCTATACACACATACCTACACATTACAACTTGGGACTCTTCAAGGCCAGAATTAACGGGCTTTTTCTAAGCAAGCGCGCTCCATCGTAGACCGCATACCAATCCTGTGGGTCCCGATATTATTAAATATAGGAGCGCACGAGTCACGCTTGTTCACGCTGTCACAGCGCGCGGCTGAGTGTTGCGGGGGGACAAGCGACGCGTTTAATACTGGTTTTTGTGGTATCCAATAGCATAAGCCCCGACTCGTTATTAAATCCTTATTTGGTATTGCGGTATAAGCGACGTATACGTATGATTGTAGAACGTGGAAATATGTTATAATCGACACCATGATACCAAATCTAATTTAAGTAATATGGAATTAGCGACAATCGTTTTTATATTAGTAAACGGAAGTAAGGTATAACCACCAGTGTCATTTGAAAATCAATTTAGGTAATAGGGCATAACCGACTTGGCTGTCATTAAGAACTGAATGGAAATAGGGGATAACCGCCAGAGTAATATAAGTACGCAGAGTGTATATAGGGCACAAGCGCCATAGCTTCTTGGCACCCTTGTGAAGTAAAAAGGTATTACCGACAACAAACCCAAATTAAATCATTTTTGTAGGGGTACAATCACCTTTATAGCAAAAATGACCAGAATTTTCGTCGGTTAGCAAAAATAACACCATGAAAATGTATTTTTTTGCTTGGGCATAAACGCCAAAAAAGTCATCGTAGAGCCATGGGAGTAAGCGCATTCGAAAGAGCAGAAAATTTTAAGTCCAATGGCATATATAACTCATTTTTGACCAAAATGTCGCTTATGCCCTATTTCCTTTTAACCGTCGATATATAAAACTCAAAGGTGACTGACTGACTGACTGACTGACTGACTGACTGACTGACTGACATAGATAGCTATCAACGCACAGCCCAAACTACTGGACGGATCGGGCTGAAATTTGGCATGCAGGTTATGACGTAGGCATCCGCTAAGAAAGGATTTTAATCAATTCCCACGGGAACTGGAACCACGCGGGTGAAATCAAGCGGTCGGAAAAAGATCTTAACGCGAGCCTAGAAGTCATTGGCTCGCGGAGCAGCTGACTAATTGTGATATTATATGCAGAATAAATTATGCAGTCCGCCTGCCAGATTGCAACACGCATTGCAAATGACGTGCGTACACGTCAGCCACTTCTCATATTGTTTTTGTCTCATACTTATGACATAATTGATTAAATTTTTGCATAATTGGTAAAAACCGGTCCGTGTAACAGTGGCTAAGCCGCTCGGGTATAAAGCCCGGAGGTCGTGAATTCGATTCCCGCCTTTGGTCAGGTTGGTACCTACTGTTGGTAGAAGGGCTTTTTCAGAGTCCGACTGGCTAGCTACCACCCCCACAGGTGAAATCTGCCGCCATAACAGCTCTGGCTGTGTTCCGGTTTATCCGTTTGGAACTTAGAATATCCAGTAGTCTGTTAAGGTTTATCAGTAATTTAGCTATAACATTAGTCAGGTCGTCCAGATCGAGTGCATCAGTTGTTTTCAGCTCACGAGTGATCCCGTCTCTGGCACGGTGACATTTAGCGTGGCGCGCCAAACGACGCTTGTCCCAGCTGACCCACTTGTAACCGCTTCCGGGTTAATTGGGATCGGTATATAATTACAGAGTACGACATTACTGAATAAAAAAATAACAGCTATATTTATTATTTATGTAACATTTGTATAAATTTACACACTGACTGCATTTGGTCGATCGGGGGGGGGGGGGTAAACTTTCACGTTCATAATATTATTAGGTTCATCCAAATTAGTAGGATAATGCGTTATTACATATTATCTTATTGAACACGTAAACAAGGATATAAATATTATATTAATTTATTTGACCCAAACAATTTTAGAAATAAATGGAATCCCGATAAACATCTGTTAACACACAAAAGTCATAATTAATGTGAACACTCAAATTAATAATTAAAAGAGAAACAACGACGAAGAAAAGACCAAACATCGTAAAATTAAAAAAGTGAGTGAACCTGGCAACACAACCTAATACTTTTTTATAAAACAAATCGACAAAGAGTGAAAAATTTAGTTCCGAGAAAGTGCCCATTAAAAAAAAAAGATAAAGACTAAAAATACGGTTAAAGAAAGTGTCAGTTATATTATGAGCGAGGCCCGAGACTCGGACAGTGACTCCACCAGCTCTGAAGAGGACCTAGACTCCGGCATCGCCGAGGACTCTGAGAAGAAGGACGTCGACTGCATGGATCTCTCAGAGTTTTTCGGTTACTGGTAAGTACAAAAAAATACTAAAGTTCTTACCTATTCTCCTGAAACCTCCAATCATGTCTTGATGTGTGTTTTTAAATGAAATATTAAAAAAGAAATTGTCAATCTAAAAGATGGTTTCCCGCGCTTTTCTATCGTTATTTTTTCTTGAGCTACCTAATTTGCTGACGAATATTGAATTGGTCATACGTTAAAGCGACGGCTGTTTCAGGGGTTTTGGGTTCTTCAATATAGTAATTGGGTTTTTCTGCTCAAAAATACATTCCGGAGTCTAAAGGTTGACGTTGTTACCACTTGATCTCTGAAGTGTCAGTCAGACTGCTGTCACATGCTATTTAATGTCCTTCTATATACGGCAGCCAACTACGCAGGATATTAGTGCACAAGAGAGTGAGCAAGCACAGATGCATTCCCTATTCCCTCTCTCTCATAACACGGTGGGTGGGACAGCAGTCCTATGCTACGAGGAGTTAAGTACATACAGTAAAACTTGCATTCTGGAAATGCCTAAAAAATACAAGTGACAAAATTACGATAGAGTAACATTGCTAACAGAAAAATAGCAGGTGTTTTCTGAATTACTCCTTTATGCCAGCAATAAGCTAAAAACAAAAAATAAGAAGTTTCCAAATAACAGTAATCACGAGTAAAAAGAACTCAAAATAATCTTCTCCCCATAATTTTTCCTCTTCTACATATGTACCTACTCCATATTTTTTTTCTCAGCGGCGGGCGACAAATTACTTTTAAGTTTTAATCCTAGATGTCATTAGCCGCTACTAATCACTTACTGGACAATTATCAGGTGTCAGACTTTATCTACTCATGATTATTTTACCAAAAATAGTAGGTGTTTAAGTATAATGTATTTTCTATTCATATTATGTAAATAACACATATTGAATGCGTGAGTGAGTTAAATTATCGTGTGTGAATGTGGGTTAGTATTGGAATTTGAAAACTATTGATACGGATTATGATAATCAGCTAATAATTTATTATGACACTGTCTTTTAATCAATATTACTACATAGTGATTACAATTAGGTTCAGTACTTTAAAATAAATATTGGCTATCAGAAAAAAATACAGCGACAATTAAAAAAATATTGTTGTGACAACACTTCTTGAAGTTAAAAGAATTTTATCATAAACAAATAAAATTCTTTAGGTGGAAGTATATAATAAATTGGTCTAGTGGCTGGGTCTAGCCATGATTATAAGTTCTTGGGTTCATTATCCGGGTCGAACAAAACTCGTGCCAGTTCTGCCAGTTGTTTCGAACCCAGCTTGGATTTGTGATCAACAATGCATGATGATACGACTGCACCTATCATCACATCATTGTGACGACTTGCTTTCCATTATGGAGGCCATTGACCAGCAGTGGGACAAAGGCTGATATTATAGTAAATAAATTAACTTCGCCGCCATCTTGTTTACTTTTGTGCTTAGTGTTACAATTAAAACCCGAAATTATTCCAAAGGTATTATTATTAAAAATAAGTATGATATTCCAAAGTATACATATATGTAGTATATATTAATATAATATATAATTCACGAAATCCAGACTTTTCCTACTTCGAACGACTCCAAATTGGGTTCCCATCGGCAATCTGTACGTCACCAGGCCCATCTACAATTTGTACGTCAGACGGACCGTCCGCAATGTTAACGTTACCGGGCCAGTCATTCGACCCATCGGCTATTTGTACGTCGCTTGGCCAGTCATTTGAACCGTCAGCTATTTGTACGTCCGACGGACCATCTACTATATTAACGTTACCAGGCAAGTCGCTTGGCCCATCTGCTATGTTTACGTCGCCTGGGCCATCTACAATTTGTACGTCAGACGGACCATCAACAATGTTGACGTCACCAGGTAAATCTACAATCTGGAACAACAAAAAAATAAATGATTGATATTTTATAAATACAGTATAATAAATAATATTTAAGATGGAGAAGAGGATTGTGTTATGGGTATCGGAAACAATGAAGGTACACAAAAACTTAAATACTACTATACATACAGACACAAGACAAACACAAATGTTCGTCACATGAATTAAGCGATATAAGAATACGACTGGTCAGTCAGGGTCTCTACCAAATAATGTGCCATCGAGCCAATAATTTATCTATAATGTAAATCTGTTATCTAGTTCCATAGAACAGAGTTCCTTAGTTTTGAATTAGATTATAATAAAATAGCAGAATCGTGATGCAGACAGAAACTGTTTGTCAAACGCAATGTAAAAAAAAGTATATAAGTAATGTTTATCCGTTGTCTGGCATCCATAGCACAAGCTAATGCTTAGTTTGGGGCTAGATGGCGCTGTGTGAATAATGTCCAGGGATATTTATTTTTTTATTTATGTACAGGCCCCGACAAACTTGTTGTCTAAGGCTACGTCCCAGTAGGCAAACTGTTAGCGGCAGACTGAGTTTGCGGCTTATCGATTTAGTACGCCTTTCCATTGAAGTGTCCACAGTTTGCTAGTTTTGCGCTCACTGTACGCTGTTTGCAGCGTTACGCGCGCCGACTCAGTAGGTAAGCGGCCGACTCCCAGCAAAACCGGTTGCGATTAGAAAATTTTAAATTTCAGTTCGCCACTTTGCGGCTCACTCAGTCTGCTGCTAACAGTTTGCCTACTGAGGACGCAGCCTTATCTAACCTGTCTTTCACACATCCATCTTAGCATACGGGCCCCACTTGCAAAATATTTATTATATTGGTGAAAATATACAATAAAAACTTACATTAACTCCAGACATTTTTCAAATATAGCACACGCTGTACAACGCAGTATGTCGTTGTCTATACTGACGCAGACAGACCAATTTTTACTGTAGATAAGCTCAATAATTACTTATCGGTAGATAACCATTATCTATCTGGTCGTAAATCAAGTGTGTCCCTGATTTGAGGAAACATTTCCAAGTAATTTTGCGCATTTAGGGCCGGTATTTCAATATATACTTATCTTGATCTTAATCCGGGATTGATTATAAGTATGACTTAAGTGTATTTCATTAAAGGATTAAAGTTAAGCGGCACCTAAAGTATACACTTTTACCTGTCAAAAGTAATACTTATCTTAAATGTTTTACTTAACTTAAGCAATAAGATAAGGTTACATTGAAATACCGGCCCTTAGTCGAAAAACATAAAAAGCATACTTATCTATATGCATCAGGGATAATATTAAAACAGAGATTTGGTTTCTTTTATGTCAGAGCCGGCAGACGAGCCAGCGTGTCGCCTGATGGTAAGCAATCACCGCCGCCCATGGACATCTGCAACACCAGAGGGATCGCTGATGCGTTGCCGGCCTTTTAAGGGGGGGCGTAGTGGGCCTCCGGCACTCTCACAAACCAGACGAAACACAATAGTAGTCACTATTATTTCACGCTGGTGTTATGTGAGAGAGTGGTACTTCACCGGACGAGCCGGCCCAGTCGTACTGTAAAACAGCATGGCTCTACCTCTACGAAACTCCCGATGCGATTTGATCAAGTCACGTAGGATGATAAAATATCTAAACAGTTTTCACTGTGACATTTCATTTGTAATATATGGAAAGGCGTACTAAATCGATAAGCCGCAAACTCAGTCTGCCGCTAACAGTTTACCAGGTGTTAGGTTCCTGTACTGGGCCGTCTAGGTGGGTACCACCGCAGTGCCAGATATTTTCCCGTGAATTAGAAGTGTGTCAAGCATTTCTGTGTTTCGGGGAAAGGGCACTGAAGCTAGTGAAATTACTGGGTATATGAGACCTAATAGAGACCCCAAGGGGGTCCCGGGTGCTTATGGGCAGCGGTGATCACTTATCATCAGGTGACCCACTTGCTCGTTTGCCCCCCTATAATATAAAAAAAAAAAAGTTTGCTTACTGGGGACGCAGCCTTACTGTCGATAAGTAAACTGCTGATCTTCTGCTACAACCCGTGCTCGCCGCGCGCGCAACGCCTCAAGACACAAAAGCGTTGCTTTAATTGGGTCTAGATGGCGCAGCGTAAAAACACTTTTTTTAATAGTTTAGCCGCGCCCCCTACGTAGGGGGCCCCGTAAAAGGTTTTCCGGGACATAACTAGGTAGATTCCGGAATTCGTCACCACAAATGCGGGTGGGAGAGCCGCTGTGGTTTTAGTTGGTAGGCCCGCCAGGTTCGAATCCTGGGGGAGAGCCCAACACTACCTTCCGAACCCCCGTCGGAAGGTGTGCTTTAGGCTACCGTGCGTGAGGCCGGTACGCGTCTTCACTAGACAAATGAAAAAAGCATGAAAAGTTATCGTCCAAATATTAAATTAAAATCCTGTCTTAAAACCGAGGATTCAGGTGACTGGGACCACTACATAGCTGGGACCGCGGTCCCAGTTGCCTGATTAGTTTTTATTTATTTATTTCGTCAGGCGAGAGGGACCCGTAATTTTATTAAACCACATTAAATCTATTGTTGAAATACAAGATTTAGTACAGTTAGCAGAAAAGGTGTCATAAATAAAACAAAGGAGGCGCTCGTGGCGCAGCTGTGACAGTGGTTCGTTAGCGATAACGAAAGTCAAGCTACCTACGCCGCGGTCGGTTAATGGATGGGTGACCATTCTGACCATATTTAGTGACATTAATTTCGAGCGTCTCCGTGCTTCGGAAGGCACGTTAAGCTGTTGGTCCCGGCTGATATTTACTATAATGTAAATATTAGTCGCCAAGCCTAGTCAGAGGCCATTTGGCGGCTTGATAACATCTGACATTAAGGTTGGTCACTTGCCTTACGCACCCCTCCACCAACCCGCACTAGGCCAGCGTGGTGGAGTATGGCCCACACTATCTCAAAATTGAGATAAGGCCTGTGTCCCAGCAGTGGGAACGTATATAGGCTGATGATGATGATGAAATAAAACAAAGTTATGGTCCCAGTCGACCGATTCAAAAATGTTAACAGGTAACTGGGACCGCGTTCCCAGTTTCATATGGTCCCAGTCGCCTTAATCCTCTTAAAACCCCCCTGATAGAAAGAGAGGGGTTGAACCATAAACCAAGCTATTTAAAACAGGACTCGCAAAACCCAAGGATAAGGCTTATTCATCCTTGAAGGTGACTCATAAGAAATGGCCCCAATATATTTCAAATGCATTTCTATTTACATCTTGGTAACACGAACCAGTCGGAGCGCGGCTAACTCGCGAACGGACGCGACGCCCATTAATAAACAAAAGTAAATAAAAAAATAACTCAAGTCAATTAAGCGAAATCAAGGAATTAAAAGTGTTCAATTGAAATCGCGTGACATCCGGAAAATGGCGGCCGCTGTCACATTTTCCCGCCTACGCGCGTAAACAAACAGTGACAGTTATAGTTTTCAGTGCGTGTTGTTTTTTCGTGCAAAAAGTTTGTGTTTAACAACAAGTTACTGCCAGTGTTTTTAACGGACTGTTTGACCTGAAGTGTAAACTCCTTTTTTTTATTTTTTGACTTAAATCCTTTTTGGATTCAGTCTCTTTCGTGTATTTTCTTATTGATGATGATGGCTGTTCTTCTTACTTGTCTTTTGTTATAAATATTGTTACTAACTCCAGTTTCTAATATCGTTTTTTTTAATAAAACTAAATAGGTATATTTATATTTATCGTTCTAACCCGGTAAATTCAACCTAGGGTCCCAAAACACACGTCGTATCATATCAAATCAAAATATTTTTATATCAATTCGGTTTCAGAGAAGCAATCGTCAAATATTTAGGTATCATGTGTGACTCTACCCCCGGCTTCGAATAGTTGCTATCAACTCGATAATTACACTTTTTAATCGTCAAATACAACATGCAAGCATTCTCTCCATCATCATCCCAGCGTATTCCCGATTGCATCCAATAAGGAGCTCAGGGTCCGCTTCGACTATGATCCTAGATTTGACAAGCCTGGTTATTACAATGGAGCGATTGCCATCTGACCTCCGTAACCCTACAAGGAAAACCAGACCTACTTGGAATATAGTCGGGACCAACGGCTTAATGTGCCTTCCGAAGCACGGAGTCATAATTTTTTTTCAGACGTTCAGTTGATTAAAGCCTGCAATGTCCTAACCAAACTGGAAACAATCACACAAAGTGATGCTTCCCGTGGGATTCGAACCCACGACCATCGGGTTTTAGAGCCCAATACATTCTCTATTTCTCTATTTTTAACGCATATAAAATACGGAAGACATCTCCAACGAAAAAAAGAAAAACAAGGAAATTCATTCACAAACTTTAAAAGCGGATGCCATTGTGTTTTCTTTTATTACAGCCTCGGACAGACGTAATTTGGCCAATAATCTCGTAATAAAATGTAGTGGTCACTGTTGCGAAATGTGACAAAAGGAAATAAAAAGTCTGGCCTCTTTCCAATACTTTCTTTGACGCGTCTCACGTTTAACCTATTTAGCTCTATTTAGTTTTTTTGGATAATTGGACACTAATAATATTTTTCTAAATAACACCTTCGTTATTTTACGTTTGTATTAATTTGTGTCGAAATCTGTTTCGAGTTTAAAACTAACTAAAAATAATGTCGTAGTGTCATGATGTTTCACTGATGAATAGTAAGTACTGGTAGGAAAAAAGTTTTATGACGTGCAAAAGAATTTCTTGGTAAATTTTATTTATATAGTTTGACGAGCCATTTGGTGTAATGGTCGAGAAGTCGGCTAGTACACCAGAGGTCGCGGGTTCGATCCCCGCACGGTACAAACATTGTGTGCATGAACATGTCTGTTTGTATCGGTCTGGGTGTTTCTATGTATAATATTATGTATTTATTTACAAAAAAAGTATAAAGTAATGTTTATCCGTTGTCTGGCACCCATAGCACAAGCTAATGCTTAGTTTGGGGCTAGATGGCGCTGTGTGAATAATGTCGAGATATTTATTTATTTATTTATTATTTTATTTATTTATTTATTTAAATCAAATTGCAAAATAAATACTTTGACTTTGACTTTTGACTTGAATATAGCAAATGATTTTTCTTATACTGTCTCTTCTGTCGATTTTAATTTTTTCATCAGTAATATCCCACAAGTAATTTATTGACCGCTGTTAGATAAGTCCGTTATATTATATCTGTCAGATAACATTGATTGATACCTACTGTATTTTTTTTTTGTAAATCTATTACGTAACATTATTATTTGATTGTCCTGAAACTTTTTTATATACTAGTTCAGTTGGCAGACAGGCACGCAGCCCACCGGATGGTAAGCGGCCACTGCGGCCTATTCCATTGAGGGACGCTTCACTTGGAAGCATCACTTAATGTGCTGCCAGACTGTAGGCTCATCTGATCTTCGAGCCTCTGATTTTAAGTGTACTGGCTCCCACATTAATACTGCCGGAACACAGCCGATCTGTTATGGCGGCAGATTTCACCTGTGGTAGCTAGCCAGTCGGACTCAGAAAAAGCCCTACCACTAACCAGACCCAAGGCGGGAATCGAACCCACGACCTCCGTGTTTTTATAATATACGAGCGGCTTAGCTACTGTTCCACGGAGGCGGTCAAACTGGGCCTTAATATTTAATCAAATATACTGAACTTGGTGAGATCAAAGTAGTACTGTGATTTAATAGAGACTTGAGACGCTTTATCATCATCATAATAGGCCTGTCACAGTCCACTTATGGACTTAGGCCTCTCTAAACACTCGTCAATTAGCTCGATTCTCTGCTACTAAGTCGCTTACTTGGCAATTAACATGTAAGTAAAACCATGACAAAATATAGACATCAAAGACAGTTCTTATCAGAGTTGAGTCCAGGGTTGGCTAAACGTCAAAATGTTCTTAAGAACAAAAAATAAAATAATATTAGTATAGATTAATCTATACTAATATTATTTTATTTATTTATTTTATTTATTTATATTTGGAAAACCAACAGCAATTAATACTAGTAAAAATTAACTAAAATTATAACTACTTAGCCATTTACAAAGACGAAAGATTGTTTGTTTGTTTGTATTGAATAGACTTCGAAACTACTGAACCGATTTGAATAATCTTTCACTGTTGGAAAGCTACACTATCCCCAGGCAAGGGCGTCGCCAAGAGATCAAATGTAGCTAGCCGCAAAGCGGTAACGCTTCATGCTCTCGGCGTTCATATTTTTTCTCCTAAATAATATTGCCCCATTGCCCCCCCCCCCCCCCCCCCCCCCCTTAATCATAAGCTGGCGACGCCCTTGTCCCCAGGTGACATGGGATACTTTTGATTCCGGAAATGTGGGGATTACACGGGAGTGAAACCGCGGAGGCGACCGCTATATTTTATATTATTCATATTTTACGGGAATGCATTTTGTACAGCCCTAAGCTAAATAACAGTATGCCTTGTAAATCACCACTTAGCTAGGTAAAGTCTGTGTTTCTAGCGACAGACTTTCTCAACCAAAGGTTTATTTAACTATTTTATTGCTCGCTTTCATTGGCTTTTCTAAACGTGACAGACCGACATTATGATCTCTTGTAGACAAGCGTTTCAAACACCTTTTACCAGGTGGTAGGTTCCTGTACTGGGCCGTCTAGGTGGGTACCTACCACCGCAGTGCCAGATATTTTCCCGTGAAATAGAAGTGTGTCAAGCACTTCTGTGTTTCGGGGAAAGGGCACTGAAGCTAGTGAAATTACTGGGTTTAAAAGACCTAATAACTGTCGTCTCGGTGTAGCAGGCGCAGGGCGGTGCCAGACAGTAACTGCTTAGTTACTGTTTGGCACTGAACTGTCTAAGGGCGTTGGCACTTACCATTAGGTGTTCGATCTGCTCGTCTTGTTACACACATTGCAATAAATAAAAAAATAAAAAACCTTTCTTTCTCCTAGCGTTTTGTCCCGAACTAATCAGAGTTTTTTTATACCACATTAGTTGGCAGACAGACACGCACCCCACCTGATGGTAAGCGGTCACTATTCCATTGAGGGACACTTTCGTCACCAGCGTCGCTCAATGTGCTGCCAGACTGTAGGCTCATCTGATCTTCGAGCCTTTGATTTCAAGTGTACTGGCTCCCACATTAATACTGCCGGAACACAGCCAGAGCTGTTATGGCGGCAGATTCCACCTGTTATGACATTGGAGCGACTCCGCGACTGCTTTCTGACCTCCGTAACCATTAACAGTGGAACCAGACCAATTGGATCATGACCACAGCTATTCAACTGTGCAGATTTCAATGCCAGTATACAGCGTGTTAGGTAACCCGAGGGACATATTTAAGGAGAGTGTTCAGAATCCGATTTAGAGTCCAATTCGCTATAAAAAATATATCCTTAATTTTTTTCATAATTATCCTAATAATTTATGTATGCATGAAATACCTAAAAATCCTGTGTGCTGAGCGGCCGTTTACACCCCAAACTCAAATTGTACGCGATTACAATTTGAGTCGTACCTACTTGAACGAGTGCACGAAATAGGTAGGTACTGTGAAGGAAAGAGTGCCCGCACGTTACGCGGATTTTCATGTTTTGACTAAGGTTATTGACAGATATTTACCAGAGTTTTTATAGATTTATACTTATTTTGTTATATGAAGGCATGAACTATTTGGGGTTTAAATATGTCCCTCGCATTTCCTGTCATACTGTATATTAAAACTAGCCTTCCGCCCGCGGTTTCACCCGCGCGTAATCTCTTTTTTCAAATATCCCCCTTCCCCCCACATTTCCGGGATCAAAAGTACCCTATGTTCACCGGGATAGTGTAGCTTTCCAACAGTGAAAGAATTATTCAAATCGGTTGAGTAGTTTCAAAATTGTTATTCCCGCGGGAATGAGACGTTTCCCGTAGGAATTTTATAGCCTATGTCCTAATCCGGGTTATAAACTATACGTGTGCCAAATTTCATCAAAATCCGTTCAGCCGCTTAGGCGTGATTGAGTAACAAACATCCAAACATCTAAACATCCAAACATCCAGACTTTCGCATTTATAATATTAGTAGGAGTAGGATACTAGCTAACCCGGTGAACTTCGTATCTCTTACTTTAGTATTTCCCTCGCAATTTTTCCATATTTTCTCATCGTTTAAACCTTCCCTGGACTTCCACGAGTTTCAAGACTAAAATTAGTCAAATTGGTTCAGCCGTTCTCGAGTTTTAGCGAGACTAACGAACAGCAATTCATTTTTATTTATATAGATTATACTATTCACATATGATTAGGTACAAATAACGGTAAAACGAGTCAAGCCGGGTCGCACCACTAGTTCATTGGGTCAAATTCATACTCCGCATTTATTAAGTTGCGTAAGACGAAAACCTGATTTAGACGTAGTGTTTTAAAATTCGATATTAGCGAGCTGAAACGCCTCGATGGTCTAGTGGTTTAAGTACCGGGCCAAGATCTCGGGGTCCTGGGTTCAATTCCCGGGTCGAGCTAACTTTGTGTCGGTTTTTTCGGACACTGCTCGGGTTTGTGAACACCAATCCGCATTTGGCAAGCGTGGTGATTAAGCCAGTACCCATCGTTGTAACGATAACTTGATTTTAAGGATGGAGGCCTTTGCCCTGCAGTGGGACATTAATAGGCTGATACTTTACTTTTTTTATTAGCAAGTTGAAGTGGCAGTGGGGTGGTCATATCAGCCGTAGAACCGATAACCGTTGGGGTAAACGGGTTCTAGAGTGGAGACCGCGTCTCGGTAAACGTAGTGTAGGACGCCCTCAGGCCAGGTGGTCTGCGCAAGATGGCTGACGGGAGCTGGATGCGAGTGTGGACAGTTTTTAACGCCAGAAGAAATTTCGACACAAATGCACATAACATTTATAAGTGAAATATCATTGATTATATTTGACTACTAATTAAAAGTTAAGCAACTTTCTGCAAGGTCAATACTCGGATGGATGGGCAATTTTTTTTACAACATCGCATACTGTTTGAGTCCAGATGTACATAAATACTGGATGACCATTTACCGTCAGGAAAATTTGCTGTCGATGGCATGATTACTTTAAAAAAAAAACAATATTTGTGAGTGGTTGACCAAAAAGGGACCTGAAGGGAGTGGAAACTGTTATATATTTATTGTGAATTTTTCAATCTGTGGTCTTTTAGCTTTGTTTTGGTCTATTTTTAGGCGCCGCAGTTTTTTTTATGAATTTTTTTGTGAGCCGAGGCATGAGTCGAAACTTGAAAACACGAAACTTCAAACGCGATTTACTCGAAATCGTTTTTTTTCCCTTGAGGTCCCTTTTTGGTCAACCACTCACATTTTTTTGGGGGCTTCGTCGTTTGACCCCGGTCCCGAATACACCGCGGTGTCAAACGCACAAGGACTCTTTTTGAATTGGCCGTTTGACACCGTTAATAATATCGCGGTTCCAAGCGGGAATAACTTTTTTCGACTTCGTCATTTGACACCGCCAATAAAAATCTTATTTTTGATTTTTGTACAGTTAAGTACACTAGTAAGTTGTAGATTTGAAGGATCCTTTAGTGAGTAGGTTATATTTTTTTCTGAAAAGTAACTTGTTTTTTGGAAGCATAAACGTTTCGTGTATTGGTTTTTGCACGGAACACGTTTGCGATATCGGAATCGTTAGAAGTTCGTATTTTTTGCAAAAGAAGTAATAAACGAGTAGCTATTACAATAGCCTTATCGCCAAAAGGGTAAAATGGTTCGATTAGTAAGGTCACTTGTTCCTGGAAGCATTGCCTTGTCGGTATTTTTTTAGTAGTAGTTCTAAGTATTTGATGGTTACGTGTAAATGAAAGTTGCAGGTGTCGTGCACTGCTTTGTTTGGAAAAAAAATAGAATATAACGACATAAGACGCTTATTTTTGGTCAGAATTAAATTTTATTTGTATAATAATATGAACGAATTTAATGTTTCAATAAATGAATTACTTGTCGCTTTGTGTATTAACGAAAATTTAACTATCTATATTATGTATAAATAGCTAATAATACAATATTAAAGCATAAAAATCATTAAGTACTGGTGGTGTGTGCGGCCACACGCGAAGCGGCTGCCTTGATCACACGTTTTGTGTTGGGCCGCACAGTCGTATGGACATTTTTGCGCTCGCGTTAAACGTGTAATGCCGCACTGGAGTAGCAATTTTAAAAACACAGGGGTGTGTCTTTGCCGCAGTCAACGTGTTAACAAGCTGAAATGAAGCTGGATGAAGTGACCATATCCCAAAAAGTAGCTGATAGTGGTTGGAAGTAAAGAGCTGAAATACGAGCGTTCTATTGGTGCGGCCTATGGGACAAAGTTGTCATTACAAAAAAAGGATACTTGTATTGGGATATTTTTTTCGATGCAATTTTGTCTTTAACTGTACATAAATAATAACAGCGGTGTCAAGTGACGAAGTCGAAAAAAGTTGTTCACCACTTGACACCGCGGTGTCAAACGGCCAATTCAAAAAGCGTCCTTGTGCGTTTGACACCGCGGTGTATTCGGGACCGGGGTCAAACGACGAAGCCCCCATTTTTTTCCGAGTCCCACACAGCCACAGGTCTAAACCCTTCATAAAAAAGAGTTAAAAACTTTAAAAGTCGATATCAGAGAAACATTAAAAAATACTATGAGAGATCCAAATTGGTAACTAGAATTACTAAAAACGAACATCCTTCCTTTCTAAGCGTATTTTCATTCATTTCCGTTGTCATTCTGAGAAACTGTTTGCTGTCACTCAAAAATAACCCTTATTCCTTTACCTGAAGAGTGTTTATAGATGTCATCCGTTTGGTTTCATGGAAGATCTAAATTAAGGGCGTTTTGTATCCTTTGAAGTCAGGATGTGTGGTTGAAAATGTGTTTCCTCAGACTGTTTATTTATTGTCTTTATTGATAGTCATTGACTAATTGCTTAGATGCAAAAGCCGACCGCCTCCATGGAACAGTGGCTAAGCCGCTCGGGTATAAAAACACGAAGGTCGTGGGTTCGATTCCCAAATTGGTTCCCGACTGGCTAGCTACTACCCACACAGGTGAAATCTGCCGCCATAACAGCTTTGGCTGTGTTCAGGTAATAATAATGTGGCAGCCAGTACACTTGAAATCAGAGGCCCGAAGATCAGATGAGTCTACAGTCTGGCAGCACATTGAGGGACGTATCCAGGTGAAGCGTCCCTCAATAGAATAGGCCGCAGTGGCTGCTTACCATCAGGTGGGCTGCGTGCCTGTCTGCTTACTGACATAGTACTTACCTATAAAAAAAGCCGTAATTAATTTAAAAAAATATATTTGTTATTGACATAAATGAGTAAATACTTCGATCAAAATTCACTGAAATCTTAAATCAAATACAGTTCCAGAAATAGTTTTAATTCCACTTCATAAAACCATTTACCATTGGCAGATCCCCAAGTCGGATTGTGGATTACATTCGTCGATTTACTGAGACTCCCATTACTTCAATTGAAGGATTATATTGATTGAATGTTAGCAATATCGAGATGCTATTGATTCGAATATCTGGTCTAGTTTTCTTACCAAAAATCTTGGCAGATTTTCACGCAGGCCAGATAGGAAGCTACTGAGTCTTTTTTTATGTCAGAGGTGGCAAACGAGCCAGCGGGTCGCCTTATGGCAAGCAATCACCGCCGCCCATGGACATCTGCAACATCAGAGGGATCGCTGATGCGTTGCCGGCCTAGGGGGTATGAGGTCTCCGGCACTCTCACAAACCAGTCGAAACACAATAGTAGTCACTATTATTTCACGCTGGTGTTAAGTGAGAGGGTGGTACTTCCCCGTACGAACCGGCCCATTCGTACTGTAAAACAGCATGGCTCTACCACTACTAAACTCTGCGCTTTGTTTGATGCAAATGTGATCCTTGCCCCACCTTTTAGTTCTTTTTTAGACCATTCTATTGTTGCAGGTGTCCATGGACGGTAGTAATCGCACAGGTGAAACCCCACAGGTGAAATCTGCCGCCATTACATCTTTGACTGTGTTCCGGCAATATAAATATGGGAGCCAGTATATATACACTTGAAATTGAAGGCTCCAAGATTAGATGAGCCTATAGTCTGGGAGCACATTGAGCGACGCTTCCTGGTGAAGTGTCCCTCAATGAAATAGGCCGCAGTGGCCGCTTACCATCAGGGCTGCGTGCCTGTCTGCCAACGTAAAAAATATTTGAAAAAAGGCGAACTCATTTTTTTTCATTTTTTGTCTTCTTTTACTGAATACTAGGACTTTGTTGACGTATGAAATATGTTTGTAACCGATTTTAGAGCACTACGAATATGACATTGCTCCCACATCCGCCATTTTGATCTTATGACGTCACGTTTCCTTTAGAACGAGCATCAACACAAGATCCCATTAAATGCTTTTCGTAACCGAAAATATATCTTAAAGCTTTATATTAAAGTTCAAAATCGCTTACTGGTAGAGTCATGGTATAAAAATGATTTATTAGTGTCTATATTTCTAGAGCTTAGAAGCATTAGGGCGGATGTCGGTTTTGCCAACTTTACAGGAGAGCGTAAAATAATAATTAAATTTTATCGGCAAATATTTTAATAAGTACAAACAATACGTAAATGATTTCTTTGCATTTATTTAGCTAAATAAGTAACTTTCCTAGCTTTATAATTAAAGTTTAAAAACAATGTTTCTAAACAGTGAAAAATTAACTTATTTTAAAAAAATGATGATATCCGCCTTTATGCCACTAAAATTATTCAATGTATTTGTTCAACTAATTAGTATATGCCCATACGGCTTTATGCCTTTAATTTAGGTAATTAAATGTGATTTAATGTGAGGTGTATGTCCAAATATAACGTAATGCCTAAACAATAAATCAATATCTATTAAAACTTATCATGACGAAACTGCAAATGCGACTTATAGTGTTCATTTATTAACTGGGTTTTTTTGGCAAAAAGTCGGACATCTCTTAATTGACTAGACTTTTTACCCACACTTAGTTATACACACACATACTTATGTAGTTTTTTTACTTATTTTATTCATACCGATAATAATCACGGTTGATTATTAGGTAAGCGTCAAGATAAAGGTTATAAAGATCAGGTAAAAGTATTTTGAATGTACTTAAAGTAAAGGCACCTATGATGGACGCGGACCAGCCATGGACAGTTTATAATTAACAATTAAAATTAAGCAATCTGGTTTTTCTTTTCAAATGTAAATATATTAAAACTCAAAGGTGACTGACTGACATAGTGATCTATCAACGCACAGCCCAAACTACTGGACGGATCGGCCTGAAATTTGGCATGCAGGTAGATGTTATGACGTAGGTATCCGCAAAAAAGGATTTTGATCAAATCCCACGGGAACGGGAATCACGCGGGTGAAACCGCGGGCGGCGGTTATATTTAGTAATAACATAAATCCGTTGTGCCAGTATTTAAGCTCCCATACCAACTGTTTGACAGCCGATAGTCATTTCCATGCCGGTGTTTTACGGTTGTTAGTAACGCGGTATTACCTATTAAGTGTCGGGAATCTTAATTTCTTATAAGAATCGCGACGCCCTATAAGTTACACTTAACGTTTTATTTTGTGTCAGGTGAATCGTCGTTGGATTTCACGACATTTAATGATTTATGAATAGTGGTAATACATTATTTTTATGTTATAACCGAAATTACATTAGCATTCTAATCCTAAATTTTACCGGTGTCCGTTACTGGATATTATTTAAGCACGTACACCAAATCATGGACAGAGTGTCCATAAAGAGGATTTCATTGTTTTTGTTTTCTTTAATACGTCATACGTCTGCTTACTGAAGTATATTTTACTGTTTCTAATATAAATCAGCAGTAAATTATTACTCTATCCAATAATGGACATATTAGAAATTCTGTCCATGACTAGGTGTACATAATAGGCTCACACATTCCCAATACAAAAAAACATTTTCATCCTAATAGGTCCAAATCGAGTACACACAAGAACAAATGGCCAAGACTATCGAAGAAGTAAGAGAAATCGAGTAAAGAATTGCAAAATAGAGCAATGAAAAGAGAGCCGCTTGCTCCTAACTTTAAGGCAGCTTCACGAAATATTTCCTTAGATACAATAAGAAACGGATTTCGTAAAAGAGGGCTTTTTCTCTTTGGCCCGGAATATGTCTGAAGATCTGCCGTTATCTAGTCTTACCATAAGTTCTGTCCCAATTTATTTAAGAGTATTTGAGTCTGAGTAATCCGTCAGCAGAAAATCATTGCTGGGAAAATGAAAATTTCCTTTAGGAATATTTATCTCGTATTATAAAATAATACCTTAGGGCTTATCAAAAAAGGACTGGTCATCTGTTGACTGCACCCTTTCGTCTCAAACGAAAGTTGTTGCAGAGACACGCCACGCGCAGTGACCATGGAGGAATTCTTTTTTCAGATGAGATTTTTTTACGGTTGAAGAAAAAATCATAGTCAAAATGACAGGGCATGTACACAACTCCCAAAAAGCTACTAGGATAATTCCGATAGTAGAAAAAGGTCACTACCCAGCATCTGTGATGGTTTGGTGGGGCATGCGTGTCAAACGTAGGGGTGACAAAGCTCCATTTTTGTGAACCAAGAGTGAAGACACGTGCAACTACCTAAGACATTTGCCGCAACTATCATGGAGTGATCAACCTATCTCCCATACCTCCAGAACCTGAACATGAAAGAGAATTCGAATTATTGCCACCAAAAAACCCCGAGGCATAGATGGATAATAATTATTGATGTCCATAATTGGAGGTCCGGCAATGGATCATTTACTTCAACCATGCCTGAGTAGGAGTGTTATTTTTTAATAATATTTTATTTTACTGATTATTTAACTGAAACTGAACATTGAATAATGACTGAGAAAAGAACATTTTATTTACCTTCAAATCCAAAAGAATGTGTATTGAAAAATGAACCAACTACAAAGAAAAACCAAAAAATGTTTCCTTAAATTGTCCATGACTGGTGACTTTACCTTACTTCACTTTTGTCGTCCATCATTAAATTACAACTAAAACTCCACTTTTAATCACTCACTACTGATCAGTTAACAAAACACCAACAGACCGAAGAGTAACTATTTAATAATTAATCTGTGCCGAAGGTAAAACAAAAACACCGAAATGTAAGTAAATAAACAGAAACAATGCGTGCAAGGAGCAAAGGGAGAGGCGGCCAGACTAGGATCGCGCAAAGACCAATCACAATGTATCTCATTACACTTAAACTGATTTAGTGTCAGTCATTGGACACGCCGTGACCAATGAATAATGCCCGATGTCGCTAATTTTTTGGCGCCATATTTTGAGTAGTTCACATCCTTAACGATTTATTTCAACATTGGCCCACCAATGCATTCACAAAGTTACTAAAACAAAAGGCATAAAGCCGTATATCTGCAACCGTTTTAATGTTATTTAAAGGAATCTTAGATGCATAATGTCGGAAGTTTAGATAAGATGAATATTTTAAATCACTGTTTGGACCAAAAAGGCGTAACTCTTTTTACATAGCCTTTGTGCGAATAAATTTTTTAGGCATAAGGGCCAAACTAACAATCCACCAAAAGAAAGATACAGCAATGTAGACGCAGAGAGATGGAAGTGAAAATAAAACCTTAAGGTTCTAATGATTTTAGAAAAGCTGTTAGAACCGACATTATGCACGAAATTATCTTAGCCCAGAAAAGGGATAGAAATACAGCTCTCAGTGGTATCGAAAGAGAAAGAAGCGCTTTTCATGGATATCCAATAAAAAATTTTTGCCCAATCTGCACATCCGCCCATATGCTTCTCAGCTCTAGATTTCTTTGTGAATAACTGTTTCTGGTTTATGGTAAAGCGCTGTTTGTTGCGGTTAAGACAAGGATGGGTGGTCGGCTTCCATATTTTTAGATTTATGTTTTCTTCAATGAAATGGTTTTTTTTATAACCTTGGAGTCAAAGTTTGTAAGTATGGATGGATGGAGGTTTTTTACTCTTTCACATATAAACTACTGAATGAATTTTTGAGAAACTTTACAATGTTATAGCTTATAGATCAGAAATCAGAATAACACATGGGCTACAATTTATATTAAATTTAAATTCGTGGATTCGCGCGGGATAATGTCCTATAGTTCTCGCGAAGACGCGGGCGGAAGGTTAGTACCTACATATAATAAGTATTCGAAAGTAACTCAAACTAGGCTTCTTAAACCACTAATAAAACTATTTTGATGAAAGTGAAGCGGCTATCGGAATGCGCTACATACGACAGACTGACGACAACTCAAGATTGCAAGTCAGCGAAAAGTGCATGTGTAAACATTGGCTTCGAGACTCGTCACTCGCACGTCACTGAGACAGCCAATCAGATATTCGATCCTGCGTCGCGCTAGCAGAGTTATTCTCTCGGCTAGCATATATTATGTATACAACACACCAAGACAGTACATTGGGCCGCGGTCCCCGAGCACAGACACCTAGCTCGATGGAAGATCTTTCCTTTTCGTTGATATCATTATCCGTGACCTTTATACGTCACAAAAGGATATAGGCTTTTATACCAAGACTAGCGGGCGCCCGCGGTTTCACCCGTTCCCGTGGGAATTGATCCAAATCCTTTCTTAGCGGATGCCTACGTCATAACATCTACCTGCATGCCAAATTTCAGCCCGATCCGTCCAGTGGTTTGGGCTGTGCGTTGATAGATATCTATGTCAGTCAGTCAGTCAGTCAGTCAGTCAGTCATTCACCTTTGAGTTTTATATTATAGATTCTACTAAGTAAGAGAAGTACAGAAATAGAAGTGTTTTTTTGTTTGTCATTCTTTCACGTCGCAATGGAGCAACCACAGAAATCTTAATATTGTCTTATTATTAAGATTTCTGTGGGAGCAACGGATCGACATTTATTTTAATTTTAGTAGAGTAGGAATAGTTTTGGAGTATATTTAAACTAAGTACTTTTTATCAAGGAAAAATATACATACCCACACATAAACCGGTACAAACAGAGCGGGAATCGAACCCGCGACCTCTGGTGTACAGCCAATTTCTCAAACATTTCACTAAATCGATCGTCACATATCCCTTGTTCTGCCACAAACATACAAATCGTCTTTTACTTCGCAGTAAACCAGAGACAAAAGATCGCGAAACCATAGCCAAATAAGACGAGAATAGCAGAAAGGTCACTGGCACAGACTATAAATACACGCATGCGCGGGAAAGGCGAAGCGCGCCATTACTTGTCTTAGCTTGAGTAAAATGTAATGCACGGTAGAGTTTTAGCCAAGTTAAAGAAGCTTTTGACCGCCTCCGTGGAACAGTGGCTAATCACGGGCATATAAAACCCAGAGGTCGTGGTTACGATTCCCGCCGTGGGTCTGGTTGGTGGTAGGGCTTTGTCAGAGTCCGACTGGCTAGCTACCACCCCCACAGGTGAAACCTACCGCTATAACAGCTCTGGCTGTGTTCCGGCAATATTAATGTGGGAGCCAGTACACTTGAAATCAGAGGCTCGAGCCTACAGTCTGGCAGCACATTGAGCGACGCTTCCCGGTGAAGCGTCCCTCAATGGAATAGGCCGCAGTGGCCGCTTACCATCAGGTGCGCTGCGTGCCTGTCCGCCAACTGTCATAGTATAAAAAAAAACGCAACGAAAAAGAAATCTAATTTGGAGCAGTGCGAGCATACTACTTTAGAACTTGGCCTACGTTGGAGTTCAAATATTTCATCGGCTAATTTTTTCTACCGAACTTGGCCGCTTTAGCATAATTAGTTCAATATTAATTAGGTACCGTCTATACTGTTTACTGATTGATTCTCCGCGTTAATTACTGAAGTAAAACGTGTGAAAGGTGACTGGGGTCAAAGTTAAAAATTTCTTTTTTATGCAGAGCGCGTAATTTCTTTTTTCTAGTTCAATATAGCTAGCCTGTGGTTATGGTACCGCATTTTCCTCCGAAAAAGAAAAAAAGGCAGCAGACAGACAAAAAATATTAGTAGTACTGGTGGGTCTAGATCGTTTGTTTATACATTTTCGACAGTAGGTACACGTGTTTAGTTTTAAAGCTAGCGATTTCTGTCGTCATTAAGTCATTAAGCATTTAAACCCGCCATAAACAGTTCTACAACCTGATGACAGATGGCGCTGACTGATTACGATTTGGTATCGAATCCTTCATCGCACAAGCAAAGTAACTGCGTTCGCTAACCTATATCTATACTAATATTATAAAGAGGAAAGAATGGATTGTATGTTTGTATGTTTGTAGGGGGAAGGGGGATATTTGAAAAAAGAAATTATGCGCGGGTGAAACCGCGGGCGGAAGGCTAGTAGGTATTTATTTTTAAAAAAAAACCATGAGAAAATAGAAATGAAATTTTAGTGTTTTGGTAACTCCTTCTTTCACGTTTTTTTTTTGTTATTTGTCGCTATTTGATACGACTATAATAATTGAAGATGAAGTATGTAAAATATCGTATTGTATACAAAGGAGTGTTTAATGTAAATATCCTTAATATTCATATAATAGAAACAGAATGACTAGGTTTTATAATAAGTAGATGAGGACGGAGTAAGTGAGAACAGTCGAGATTAGTAGATTGACTCTTTCTCGTTGAACGTTTTGTTATAAGGATAGTTTGAGCTATAGAATTACTTGTATTTTTATACCACAGCGTATTATTTACAGTCCACGCCGCGAAGCCGCGAGCGGAAGGCTACTTATCATTTATTTTCTTGAGGAACCAATAAATTCCTGTATTTTTATAACCACGAAACATAATATTATTGACCCTCAAACTGTCATCGAATATATTTTAAGTGTATTAACGTTTAAACATACTGGGCCTATTTCACTGCCCTGAAGGACACCGCGATTGTGTAATATTGACGCTTTGCCAGAACTAATTATACTTATACTGCCTCAGCTCTCCATCTTTTGTTTATCGATTTTCGGTTCACGTGTTTTGAAAGGTAAAACTTCGTAAGCATTGGGTGCATCACAGTACGAGAAAAATTGGTGCATCGTGCGTAGGATTGTCAACGATATTATATTTGTGTAAAACAGCTAGTCTATCCATATTTTATACTAGCCTTCCCCCCACATTTCCAGGATCAAAAATCCCCTATGTTCACCGGGGATAGTGTAGCTTTCCAACAGTGAAAGAATTATTCAAATCGGTTCAGTAGTTTCAAAATTGATATTCCCGCGGGAATGAGACGTTTCCCGTAGGAATTTTATAGCCTATGTCCTATTCCAGGTTATAAACTATACGTGTGCCAAATTTCATCTAAATCCGTTCAGCCGTTTAGGCGTGATTGAGGAACAAACATCCAAACATCGAAACATCCAAACATCCAAACATCCAGACTTTCGCATTTATAATATTAGTAGGAATACAGTTGTCGCATAATGATGGTTAGTGATTACTACGTATGGTAGAGCCATGCTGTTTTACAGTACGAATGGGCCGGCTCGACCGGGGAACCCTCTCACATAACACCAGCGTGAAATAATAGTGACTACTATTGTGTTTCGTCTGGTTTGTGACAGTGCCGGGGCCTACACCCTCATAGGCCGGCAACGCATCAGCGTTCCCTCTGGTGTTGCAGATGTCCATGAGCGGCGGTGATTGCTTACCATCAGGCGACCCGCTAGCTCGTTTGCCGCCTCTGACATAAAAAAAAAAACTGTCTGCAGCATGGTTCAAGCTGCACATCACATTGCACACTTTCCACGTGGATTAACTCATGTCTTTATGACGAATCACGTCAATCAATTAATTAATAGCCATCACACGCTCGATCTATTGCGTACAGTTTGACAAAACAGTTATTTTTATACTTATAGATGTCAATAGAACTATTTTGAGATCAGACCAATACATGTGGTGCCCAATCACGCTCTTCCATCTCCCCTTCCCCCCCCCCACATTTCAGGGATCAAAAGTAAATTATGTCACCCAGGGATAGTGTAGCTTTCCAACACCCACCTGATGGTAAGAGTCCATCTGCGGCCTATTCCATTGGGGGACACTTTAACCAGGAAGCGTCCTTGGTAGAGTCACTTTGCGCTATTAATAAATTGACTATTTATCGTACAGTCTACATGTATTAAGAATCAACTTATTGATTGATTTGACGAATTGATTGATTAGTTAAAATTAGTAAGCTCTTTAAGTGAAAAATCGATGGATATGCTTTCCTATTTACACAGTAGGCACTAGTCTTTGGTTTACAAATTGAGTTGTAACTTTATTGCGATACATCTGTGTTCACATGCTAACGACATAAAAAAAACAGCCATCATACATCAAAACGGAACCACAAAACGTCAACTGGACAAAAAAACAATTCCGTTCCACGGGTTTATTTTTACGCAGTCCCGTTTTAAACATCGCGCCGCGCAGACATGACTACGGAACGTAACTAACGCCGCCATGTTTAATTTCTTCAAACGAAAGGGCGGGAAGCCCGATTCAGCGACGCCCGAAGCTTCCCGGAAAAACGCGAGCGCTCCCGATCCCGACTCCCGCGCAAGATCCAACAGTGATGTAACCAACGAGTCTACAACAACACGTAAAGATGTAGTGAACTTGCTAATCCCAGAGGTGGATTACAACCAGAAAACCGGTGTGAGCGCCTTACTACAAATCATGGCTGGTAAGAGGAAGAAAAACAAAAAACGACGGGACTCCGAACCGCAGAGAGAGATGCAAATTAATTTGCAGCGATCCAACTCGGATGCTTGTGACGTAGCCGACACCAAAAATACAGTCGCCGATGTACGCACTACGCAGGCGGACGCAGATCAAGCTGAGTTTGTTAAGGCGCTCGTCCTGCAAAAATACTCTAAGCCGGAAAAACACGTGTCTCTTGTCTACGTCGGTGAACCGGACGAGAAACGACATGCAGAGGCATTGCTACGAGAGATAGCAAGGAGCATAGACTGCACTATCGATGAGATTAACGACAACAAGAGTCAAATGGGTGCCAATGACAGCAAAGTTGAACGAAAAGTCGAGAATGTATACGAAACAGTTGAAGATAAACCGAACGGTGTTGAGGAGTACAAAAACGATGTGAAAGGCGAACTGGACAAGCTGTTACGGCCTGAGGAAACGTTTTCAAAGGAAGAATCTCCAAGTCAAACGAAGAAATCAAATCTGAAACTTCCGAAATCGGATACGGAAGGGTGTTCGGACGACGACCGATCCGATTGCGGGAAAAAGAAGGTTACGTTTAGAAAACACATTGTTTTTGACGACGGAGACCAACAAACTGATGAGGAAGTTGAATCGTCGTTTGAATCTCTCTCTTCTGAGGAAGAGGAGGAAGAATATTTGGAAGACTCGCTTCCGGACAACGAAGAGTTTGGTTTCGCAGAAAATGAAAACGACAATAGGACTGTTATTAAAGTGACAGAAGTTACAAATGATAGTGAAGTTAATAAAGACAGCCTTAAAAGGATTTCGAGTGATAATAGTGATAGTGGGTTTATAGACGGTGAGAAGAATGAATCAGGCGATGATTCCACTTGTGCGAAGAGTGTTGAAGTGGAGAGTGGGGAGAGTGAAAGTGAGGTGACAGAGAGTGAGACTGAAGAAGAGATTATTGAGGAGATCGAGGAGATAGAAGAAATAGAAGAGATAGAAGAAATTGAGGAGGAAGACAGCTTAGCGGAATACGTGGAGGCTGATTCCAAGCATTTAGATGATGGGTGAGCATTTAACATTAACTTTTACTTCACACATTGTATTTATTTTTATTATTAGCTGACCCGGTGAACTTCGTATCACTTACCTCTTAATAATTTTTCGATATTTTCTCATCGTTTAAACCTTCCCCGGACTACCACGAATATTTCAAGACTAAAATAGGTAATTAGTCAAATCGGTTCAGCTATTCTCGAGTTACGAGACTTAAGGGACGAACAGCAATAATAATTCATTTTTATTTAAATAGACTAGCAATTGATTTTATTTATTTAAGCTTCATTGCACAAATCAAGTACAAAGGCGGACTTAATGCCTCATGGCATTCTCTCCCAGTCAACCTTTAGGCCAAGCAGAAAGAAACAGTGGGCAGTGCCAATAAACGTAAAACTTGAAAACAAAAACAACAGAAATAAACGAAATAATATATCATAAATAAATATACAATATAAAATTTTGTGTATTGGTGGAGTACTTAACTTTTGTACAAGATACATAAATAAAGTAAGTGAGTTAAACAGTATCATAACACCCCTCTTTTTGCGTCGGGGTTTAAAAAACAACGAAGGTACCACAAAGCACGTAAATACGATAAAACATCAAAACAAACACAAATAAAAGTTCAACTCATAAATGTTTGAGCTACACTATCAAATGCGCCATCGGGCCAGTCAAATGCGTCTATAAATACAAACATTGGTGAGAATCGCGTGTCTGTTTGTGTGTTTAAAAATCCCTTTTACTGAACAACGCCGATGGTCTTGTGTGGTTAAAATACCGGGCACTCATTGTGGTTTCTAATCCCGGTTTGGGTTTGTGTCGGATTTTTCAAACATCGTGTTTATGATCACTAATCCGCATTTGCAAATGTGTTGACAAAGCCTGTACACGCCAAGATGATTTGATTTCAATTATGTAGTAGGACATTAAATAGGTTTATACTAATTAAAATTTAATTTGAGTTACAACAATAGTAATGAAATTATTTATTTCTGTAATTGGATTTATAAAAAATATACTTGTGCACGTCAAGTCTTTTTTAACCTACCAGCGCTTTGACGTGAAGGGCCTGTCGAGAAGAAGTGCCGCAACAAACTCGACAGTCTGCCTCTTTTAAAATCAAATTATTATTATACAATATTAAATACACAATTATTGGTGATTTTTCTATTTTTCCACGAATTTGTAGTCTAGTGTATAAGTTAACGGCACTGCTTATCAATTCTTTTTTATATTTTATCTTGGTGAATACCTACAGATTGTATTGATGTAAATGATTGAAGTTTAACGATTGAAAAGAGAAACTATCGAGGTTCTTGCCGGTTCTTCTCGATAGATAACAACATTCTGAAGCCTGTGGTAGAGTCCCTCTGTTACATTGATGTAAGTGCCTCTTTGAAGTCTCCGAAGGTAAAAAATATTTTGATTTTATCATGCGTAGATATAAATGCATTTCTCTTGATAATTACAATTTATTATGCTTTTACAATATTCGGCATTATACATTGCAAGCGCGGTAGATCTATCTGTCAATCTCTCCGACTAGTGCGGATCACCGTACGCGGTGACCATAGTGATGTCACCAATTATTCGTCTAACAGTAGTTACTTAGTTGATTTTAAAGATTGGCCGCCGTAGCCTTAGAAACTCGACTAGAACTTATATTATCCCAGAACTCTGTTTAATACTAGACTTTTCTATTAATTTACAAACACAATTGCATCGCAACAAAAGCTAGACTGCTGCCAGGTTATTCATAGAATGTCTATTGCAAGTCAATGATATCTGATATTTGTAATACATTGCGAAATTGCGAAATAATATATGACTAATAAACTATCTTTATTGCTTGTCAAATACTGTCTACACAGAGGCTAGCCTGAGCGACTAATAATACCTATTTGACAAGCCATTTGGTGTAATGGTCGAGAAGTCGGTTGTTACACCAGAGGTCGCGGGTTCGATCGACGGTACAAACATTTGTGTGCATAAACATGTCTGTTTGTATCGGTCTGGGTGTTTCTATGTATAATAATATGTAAGTATGTATTTACAAAAAAAAAAAAATCCGCCGTCTGTCTGGCACCCATAGCACAAGCTAATGCTTAGTTTGGGGCTAGATGGCGCTGTGTGAACAATGTCCTGAGTTTTTTTTTTATTAAGACTCAAAGATTAAATGCATTACTATAATGTGGCGTTAAATTGTTTTCTGGTGAAGTGTCCCTTTAATAAAATAGATCGATTAAGGCAGCAAACTATCAAAGAGCGCCACGTGTGTTTCAGCCAGTGAAATAGCATAAAAAACCTATTATCTTTCTGCGCCACAAAGACCCTCAAACGCATCCAAATATAAATATCCTTATAGACGCATTTAATCTATTTACTCATTGTGAAAACCCTTTCAATGCTTTGTTTACAAAATCACATGTTCGTCAGATGTTCGCGGTCTTTTTTGACAGCACAAGGCCGCCATCTTGTGACGCACGTACGTTCCGTTATACGCTGAGTCAGAATTTATTTAGCGATTGTTTTATTTAGTTGGCTGAATGTTTTCGTTGAATATCCCTTCGTTTTATTGTTTAAGCGTTCCTTTCTACATAACTAGTGTTTATTCTTGTAACTAAAATGTAGTTGTGGAGAATAAACAAAGAAATCTTGGCGTCTTTGTTTAACTATGTGTTTGGCGGCCGGGCTGCTGGCGTGCAGGTTCGATTCCCTCTCAGTTACTTATTATATATACAATTATATATATATATATATTAATATTTACAGGTGGTAGGTTTCTGTACTGGGCCGTCTAGGTGGGTACCACCGCAGTGCCAGATATTTTCCCTTGAAATAGAAGTGAGTCAAGCACTTATTAGCTGTGTTTCGAGGAAAGCTAGGGCACTGAAGCTAGTGAAATAACTGGGTATATGCGACCTAATAACTGTCGTCTCGGTGTAGAGGTGCCAAACAGTAACTGCTTAGTTACTGTTTGGCACTGAACTGTCTAAGGGCAGACGTGGCGCTTACGATCAGGTGTACGATCTGCTCGTCTTGTTACACATTACAATAAAAAAAAAATGATTGCTCTAAGGGTTCATTCTAACTCCAATGCGAAAGTATATACTCTGTTTGACAAACTGTCAGACAGGTCAGCGGAGTCTTTGTTAGAGTCCAATTTTACCCTTTGGGTACGAACCCTCAAAAATTTGTCATCATCATCATCAGTACGTTTCTACTTCCGGAACACAGGCCTTATCTCAAGTGTGAGATAGTGTGGGCCCACGGAACAGTAACCATACACCACCACCCTGGCCCAGTACGGGTTGGTGGAGGGGTGCGTAAGGCAAGTGACCAACCTTAATGTCAGATGATATCAAGCCGCCAAATGGCCTCTGACTAGGCTTGACGACTTATATTTACATTAGCGGGCGCCCGCGGTCTCACCCGCGTGGTTCCCGTTCCCGTGGGAATATCGAGATATCCTTTCTTAGCGGATGCCTACGTCATAACATCTACCTGCATGAATTTCAGCCCGATCCGTCAGTGGTTTGGGCTGTGCGTTGATATCTATCTATGTCAGTCAGTCAGTCAGTCACCTTTGAGTTTTATATATATAGATATAGTAAATATCAGCCGGGACCAACAGCTTAACGTGCCTTTCGAAGCACTCACTCTTGGCTTGGAGGCGGGCGCAGCTATGACATTGGTTCGTTAGGGGGTCAAGCTACCCACGCTGCGGTCGGTTATTGTATAACATAGGCACAGATAATAACATAGGTTACCATTTTGACCACATTTAGTGACATTTATTTCTAGCGTCTCCGTGCTTCGAAAGGCACGTTAAGATATTGGTCCCGTCTGATAAAAAAACGTTAAAAGAGAATTAAGTATTTCTGTAAACTCAACTGGTAATCAAAATAAGCCAGAACATTTAATAATATAAATAGCAAGGTCAACCGTTCAATTTTTATTTTAAGAATTTAAAAACAAGGTTTTTCTCAACTGCCCATTAGTGTCTAAACCTTCCCTGAAAGCTAGGCTATTACTAAGACTAGAAACAGAACTCGTCGAGCACTTGAAATTGTTCAGTCTAATTTTGAACCACGTTCCTATAAAATTTATGAATCAATCTGTTTAGGCTGGTATTTCTATTTTAACTCCCAAAATAATCACTTGACTGTTTTCGAGATGCAGTGTTTTATTTAATTCAATGTGTAACAAGACGAGCAGATCGTACACCTGATGGTAAGCGCCACGTCTCTGCCCTTAGACAGTTCAGTGCCAAACAGTAACTAAGCAGTTACTGTCTGGCACCGCCCTGCGCCCGCTACACCGAGACGACAGTTACTAGGTCTCATATACCCAGTAATTTCACTAGCTTCAGTGCCCTTTCCCCGAAACACAGAAGTGCTTGACACACTTCTATTTCAGAAAAATGTTAAATAAATAAATAAATAATAATAAATATCTCTTGACATTATTCACACAGCGCCATCTAGCCCTGGTGTAATAGCCGACTTCTCGACCATTACACCAAAGAAATTTTTGTATTAATCAAAGACGTCAGCAGTTTTTAATTGAATGAGATAATTGGTGTTTGTTATTTTCATGACAAGTTTTGTAAACAATAAATTTTACCCGTGCGAATCTAATAAATCTATCTATACTCTATACTAATATTATAAAGAGGAAAGATTTGATAGTTTGTTTGTTTGTATTGAATAGGCTCCGAAACTACTGAACCAATTTGATAATTCTTTCACTGTTGGGAAGCTACACTATCCCCGGGTGACCTAAGGTACTTTTGATCCCGGAAATGTGAGGGGAAGGGGGGGATATTTAAAAAAAGACCGCTAGTCAGATATAAACACAAAGAAAACTCTTTAATATAAATATTTTTTACACAAAAATATTATTCATTGAATACCTTATATACGTGGGAGTTTCACACGAAAATATTTACACAGTTGCGTTCGCCAATGTTTTAGTGCCGCGTAAAAGTCTCGGGATCAATAAAAACTGCCATCAGACATTCGGGATCAAGATAACTATCAATAAAACATAATAAACATTGATTTATGAACGTAGGCAGACTTCCTGCGTTGGCTGATTTAATATTTGACCATGATCTTAGAATTTAAGAATAATTTTGTGTAAAGTTTTCAGTCAAAAAGAGGTCTGTGATATTGAAGTGTGTGCCAGCGTGCTTGAAATTATCTTAAGTTTTCAGTCAAAAAGAGGTCTGTGATATTGAAGTGTGTGCCAGCGGCGCTTGAAATTATCTTAAGTTTTCAGTCAAAAAGAGGTCTGTGATATTGAAGTGTGTGCCAGCGGCGCTTGAAATTATCTTAAGTTTTCAGTCAAAAAGAGGTCTATGATATTGAAGTGTGTGCCAGCGCGCTTGAAATTATCTTAAGTTTTCAGTCAAAAAGAGGTCTGTGATATTGAAGTGTGTGCCAGCGGCGCTTGAAATTATCTTAAGTTTTCAGTCAAAAAGAGGTCTGTGATATTGAAGTGTGTGCCAGCGGCGCTTGAAATTATCTTAAGTTTTCAGTCAAAAAGAGGTCTGTGATATTGAAGTGTGTGCCAGCGTGCTTGAAATTATC
This sequence comes from Mecyna flavalis, assembly GCA_949319885.1. Lineage (NCBI taxonomy): Eukaryota > Metazoa > Arthropoda > Insecta > Lepidoptera > Crambidae > Mecyna > Mecyna flavalis. The sequence goes on from OX439422.1 coordinate 2,135,465, forward strand.
TTAAGTTTTCAGTCAAAAAGAGGTCTGTGATATTGAAGTGTGTGCCAGCGCACTTGAAATTATCTTAAGTTTTCAGTCAAAAAGAGGTCTGTGATATTGAAGTGTGTGCCAGCCATAAACGTAATATTATTTCCATGGTGCCAGCGCGCTTGAAATTATCTTAAGTTTTCAGTCAAAAAGAGGTCTGTGATATTGAAGTGTGTGCCAGCGCACTTGAAATTATCTTAAGTTTTCAGTCAAAAAGAGGTCTGTGATATTGAAGTGTGTGCCAGCGCGCTTGAAATTATCTTAAGTTTTCAGTCAAAAAGAGGTCTGTGATATTGAAGTGTGTGCCAGCGGCGCTTGAAATTATCTTAAGTTTTCAGTCAAAAAGAGGTCTGTGATATTGAAGTGTGTGCCAGCGTGCTTGAAATTATCTTAAGTTTTCAGTCAAAAAGAGGTCTGTGATATTGAAGTGTGTGCCAGCGCACTTGAAATTATCTTAAGTTTTCAGTCAAAAAGAGGTCTGTGATATTGAAGTGTGTGCCAGCCATAAACGTAATATTATTTCCATGGTGCCAGCGCGCTTGAAATTATCTTAAGTTTTCAGTCAAAAAGAGGTCTGTGATATTGAAGTGTGTGCCAGCGCACTTGAAATTATCTTAAGTTTTCAGTCAAAAAGAGGTCTGTGATATTGAAGTGTGTGCCAGCGCGCTTGAAATTATCTTAAGTTTTCAGTCAAAAAGAGGTCTGTGATATTGAACTGTGTGCCAGCGGCGCTTGAAATTATCTTAAGTTTTCAGTCAAAAAGAGGTCTGTGATATTGAAGTGTGTGCCAGCGTGCTTGAAATTATCTTAAGTTTTCAGTCAAAAAGAGGTCTGTGATATTGAAGTGTGTGCCAGCGCACTTGAAATTATCTTAAGTTTTCAGTCAAAAAGAGGTCTGTGATATTGAAGTGTGTGCCACCGCGCTTGAAATTATCTTAAGTTTTCAGTCAAAACGAGGTCTGTGATATTGAAGTGTGTGCCAGCGCGCTTGAAATTATCTTAAGTTTTCAGTCAAAACGAGGTCTGTGATATTGAAGTGTGTGCCAGCGCGCTTGAAATTATCTTAAGTTTTCAGTCAAAACGAGGTCTGTGATATTGAAGTGTGTGCCAGCGCGCTTGAAATTATCTTAAGTTTTCAGTCAAAACGAGGTCTGTGATATTGAAGTGTGTGCCAGCGCGCTTGAAATTATCTTAAGTTTTCAGTCAAAAAGAGGTCTGTGATATTGAAGTGTGTGCCAGTGCGCTTGAAATTATCTTAAGTTTTCAGTCAAAAAGAGGTCTGTGATATTGAAGTGTGTGCCAGTGCGCTTGAAATTATCTTAAGTTTTCAGTCAAAAAGAGGTCTGTGATATTGAAGTGTGTGCCAGTGCGCTTGAAATTATCTTAAGTTTTCAGTCAAAAAGAGGTCTGTGATATTGAAGTGTGTGCCAGCGCGCTTGAAATTATCTAAGATGTTTATGATAGACTAGCGGCCGCCCGCGGTTTCACCCGCATGGTTCCCGTTCCCGTGGGAATTGATCAAAATCGTTTCTTAGCGGATGCCTACGTCATAACATCTACCTGCATGCCAAATTTCAGCCCGATCCGTCCAGTGGTTTGGGCTGTGCGTTGATAGATATCTATGTCAGTCAGTCAGTCACCTTTAAGTTTTATAAACAGTATGATAGGAAATGCGAGGGACATATTTAAACCCCGAATAGTTCATGCTTCCATATAACAAAATAAGTATAAATCAATAAAAACTCTGGTAAATATCTGACAATAACCTTAGTCGAAACCTGAAAACTCGCGTAACGTGCGGGCACTCTTCCCTTCACAGTACCTATTTCGTGCACTCGTACTCAAATTATTGTACTCGCGTACAATTTGAGTTTGGGGCGTAACCAGCCGCTCAGCACACGGGATTTTTAGGTAGTTCATGCATACATAAATTATTAGGATAATTATGAAAAAAATTAAGGATATATATTTTTATAGCGAATTGGACTCTAAATCGGATTCTGAACACTCTCCTTAAATATGTCCCTCGGGTTACCTAACATGCTGTATATAGACAGACTAGCGGTCGTCTCCGCGGTCTGACCCGCGCGTAATTTCTATTCAATACAAACAAAAATATATTTGTGTTTTATGTATTTACGAAAACAATTATAAAAATAATGCATCCGTTGTCTGGCACCCATAGTACAAGCTATACGTTAGTTTGGGGCTAGACGGCGCAGTGTGAAATTGTGAATAGTGACCAGGAATATTTATTTCTATGTCACTTTTCAGGAAAACCCTGGTGAGCCAGGAGAATAAGTTCCAGAACCAAGTGGCAGCACTCACAGAGCTCGCGGACTCGCGATGCGGCGAGACGGAGCGAGCGAGAGAGCTGATAGCGGAATACAGGAAGGAGATAGAGACGAAGGATCAGGAGATTGAGCGTAAGTCTATAATAATATTTATCTACATCCATACCATAATATGTCTATTTTATAGTCAGGAGCGATGAGCAAACGCCCTACATTTAGATATAAGTATCTGTGGCTGCATCGTAATGTTTACATTTTAGTATCGGTAACCGATACTTTAATTACGTTCAAATTTCGAACGTCTTCTTAAAAAGTAAAAATTAATGGATTTGAAGCTAACATATGTAAGCAAAACATCTTGATGTATTTTCAAAGGTACCAGGAGAGCATAACCGCAGCGTAACTATTCATTAAATCAAAGAGTTTGAAAGACGCGAGCTAGCCTAGCTTCTTGTTCTTCTCTGCTCTCCTGGTACTACGGATTATATTCCACGCGGTTTTACATCGATCCTGACTTTAAAATAGACATTTATCGTATGAATGAAGATAAAGTTATGTATGTGACTGCACATATTTAATGACCCTCATTATGCAGCAGTCACATAAATAACTATAATAATATTGCCAATTTTAATTCGTTTTTTAACGTATTCAGTGCTAGCAAGTCCTCATGTTTGGATTTTTTTTTGTCCTCTGGTTGCGAATATCTAAGGCTATCTTGAAAACCGAGCAACTTTTACTGAGGTCATGTTAGGCTTGTTCGATGCCTCTTGTGCTGGCCTACCTCCAGTGTCACTGTGACGTGTCATTTTTAGGACACCCTGTATGCATCTTTTTCTTCCTTACCATTGAGTAAATTGCCTTTTATCGTGTCTTAATTTTCGTAGATGTCACAATTTTTAATTTTCCAAAGACTGTCTTGAAACCTCGACTCGTGTTCGCACTGAATGGCTCTGCCAATTTTTTGCTAAAGGGATAGGAGACACCCCTCTCTGGTCTGTGGATAACCTTTTTTTTTCGGAGGAGAATGCGTCTATGCACCATAACCGCAGGCTAGCTAGACCCGCGGCCGTGTGTGGGACTCGAAACAAAAGCGTCCACTACCCACTAAACTCCCCCGGTTCCCCTTCACACCCGATTGGGACGAGCCGATGCTAGCCTTGTGGCTATTGACCAGCCCATCCCCGGGTACCTCGACTTGAGAGGCCTCAAGTCGGGGTGGTGCCGAGGGAGGGCCACCCGAGAAACGAGGTGACCCCGAGACTTGGCTCGGGCGACCTGTGCAATGTGGGTTAGGGAGCTACCCTCGCCCGCAAGTCATTGCATCGCTAGCCTGCGGTTGTTACTTTTTTTATATTTGGACTAAGCTAGCACTTGACTACAAAGTTGCCTGATGTTTAACAACTATGCGGTCTACGATGGAGCGCGCTTGCTTAGGAAAAGCCCGTTAATTCTGGCCTTGAAGAGGCCCAAGTTGTATTATGTAGGAATAACAGATCCCGGCAGAGAATTCCACTCCCGCGCAGTCCGTATCAAGAAAGATGAAGCAAATCGCTTAGTTCGTACGCGCGGTATCCCTACTGTTTACGGATGGAGTCCCTGACCGAGTCTAGTAGTTCGACGATGGAACGGAGCTGGTAGAACCAAATCGTGCAGCTAAGCAGCACACTCACCAAAGTGGAGTCTGTAAAATACGGAGAGGCAAGCAATCTTCCTACGATGATCGAGGCTCTGCAAGGTCTCGACCAAAATATTATCACCGATAAGCCTCTTCGCACGCCACTCAATAGAGTCCAAAGCAGCCAGCTGGTATCGAGGTTCCATGCGTCATGACCAGTAGAAGGCCATCTTTGACTTTACCAGCGTGCGGTGCAATAAAATGTGATTCTCACCACAGTGCAGCGGATTATTTCATATCCATGTGTAATCGGTCAGGAAAAATAATAACTCCTTTCAGCGATATAATCAACTTTTATTCCGTCTTCTTCACAACACTTATAGAACACAAGTGAACAGCACGGCTTCCAGTGAGCGACTGACCCAAGACACGGCAACCATCTTGCTTTTATAATAGCGATTTGACAGCAGACGTCAAATAGTGTTGCCGTGTGTTGGGTTAACAGTTAAATTAATATTAAATAAGTATTTCTGACAATGTTATTTAAAGATATTATTCTATATTATTATATATTATTGCATACCTGCGTATAGAACTATAATAACTATTACAACTCGGCCATCCTTGTTTGTAACGAGACCCTTCGTTACATTACAGAAATGTGTTCCATAGAATCTAACCATCTTTTATATACATTAGTTATTAATTAAATATTTCAAATGAAACACAGTATATTCATATTATGTTAAAAAAATTATGAATTATACCTTTTTTAAACAACAATTCTTGGAATTTAAATTACTTACTTGTAGTATTTATGTGTCTGGCAATATATAATATACATGTAATACTTTATTAGGTCCCTAAGTATATTGGTGAAAACATGGATTTTTTTACACACAGTCTTATTCATATCAAATCTACTACAATTTGGACTTGGACATATCAATCACATGAAAGTCCTATGTATATCAAATTTATTATCAATTTGGACGTATCAATCACATGATAGTCCAATAAATATCAAATCTACTACAATTTGGACATATCAATCACATGAAAGTCTTATGTATATCAGTTATTAACAATTTGGACGTATCAATCACATGATAATCCTATTCATATCAAATCTACTACAATTTAGACATATCAATCACATGAAAGTCTTATGTACATCAGTTAATAACAATTTGGACGTATCAATCACATGATAGTCCTATAAATATCAAATCTACTACACTTTAGACGTATCAATCACATGACAGTCTTATGTATATCAAAGTTATTAACAATTTGGACGTATCAATCACATGATAGTCCTATTTATATCAAATCTACTACAATTTAGACATATCAATCACATGATAGTCTTTTTTTGGCATGCCCAACAGTCGATGTGAAACTACTAGATCGGTTACCTGTTCTTTGTTTACAAAATTAAGAACCCTCGATCTCATCGACTGTTGACCGGGCAGTGTACACCCTGAATTTTATGTACACTCTTATATTGCTCATCCTGAAAATCATGAGCATATCTTAACTATCTCACTCTGAATAATATGAGCACAACTTAAATGGCTCACCCTGAATAACATGAGCACAACTTAATAATGTACACTTTAAACATCTGCACTTCATCATTACTGTTGTAAGAAATGTTTTCAGTATCACTTGAGCTGTCACTATCGTCATGAGTGTCGCTAAAACATTAACCATGGATCAAAATCAAATCAAATCAAAAATATTCTTTATTCATGTAGGCCTCAGAAATGCACTTATGAGTCGTCAATCATCAAGGCAACACAGCGACTCCACTACCGGATTCGGAATGTTGTTATCTAACAAGAAGAACCGACAAGATACTCGCTAGTCACTTCCTTGAATCGCCAAAGTTTTACAACAATTATATCAATACAATCTCTACCACCCCACACCCACCAAGTCATAAAGCTTTCTGTAATAAAAACAAAACAAGAAAACCCAAATAGAAAATCTCAACTTTTAGGACTAGGTGTATAATAACCAATAATATAACATGACATAATAGTCATTGAAATCACAAACTTTAAATACCAAGTTATCATTTAAATAATCGGTTGTCGAATCTTTTATCACCAAAACCTTTGATGTAGCTCTTAAACCCACCATGTGGCAAATCTAATATCTCGCATCCACTAATAATAATAAAAATATCTGCAAATAATACAATCTTACATAGGTTATCGACACTTATCGACAAAGAAAGGTAGGTCGCTGATGCAGATTAAAAATAAGAATGGGCCTAAAATAGATCCTTGCGGTAATCCTAGTATTACTAGACAGTACTAGAGACCCTCAAGACAAGGTTCTATTTACATCAACTTTTTGTATTCTTGAGCTAAGATTATGACTCCAATGGATTTAATAAAGCTCCTTTAATTCCACAATATCGAAGTTGAAGTATTAGTGTTTCATGATCAACACAATCAAAAGCCTTAGATAAATCAGAGGACACACCAAGAGCATTCTGCACCAAACCTTATAGATGCACTTTAGAAGTGTGACACCAGCATCAGTTGTAGATCGACCCCTGGTAAATCCATACTGTTCCGAATGAAAAAGCCCATCAGTAACAAAGTGCGCCAGCAACTATTAAAATCTACAACAATCTATCTACATATATAACTAAATATGGCCTTGTATAACTTTCTAGAAAAAAATCATTATAATCTAGACAATAGAAAACTAACTAAAGCTTTGTTTATGGATATGACTAAAGCTTTTGACCATGCAAATCATAAAAAGTTACTTTTCAAACTCCAGATTTACGGCATCAGAGGAAATGTATTGGACTTAATCCAGTCTTACCTCCATAATAGGATGCAAATAACACGTATAAGTCGAATTAACGTAAAAACAAAATCTGAAGTAACATATTCATCTAACCCTAGAGCTGTTTCATGTGGAATACCTCAAGGTAGTGTACTCGGACCTGTTCTCTTTCTTTGTTATATAAATGACTTCCCTAAGGCAATAAAACATCAAATGTGTATATTTGCTGATGACAGCACAGTAGTTTTCGAAAAGAGCAGGGATATAGAAATTGACATGGATATAAATGATACGTCAGTGACAATTGTTGACTGGCTAAATAGTAATAATTTAAAAATAAACGAAGACAATGAATTTTAAATTAAGGAAAAATGACATTTTATTAAAATCAAATAATATTAATTACCAAAACGAAAATATTGATGAAACAAATGTGACAAAATTTTTGGGACTTTTTATTGACAGCGACTTGTCATGGAGTACCCAAATAGAGCATGTCACCAAAAAATTAAATCAGTTCTCATACGCTTTACATATCGCACCTTTGGTAGAACAAGGGCACAACTGTCAAAAATTGGCAAAATGAGTTAAGTATACAGAAATGCTTTAAAATGCACCTTCTAACTGAAGGGACAAAGACACACGTTTAATTCCTTCAAAAAACCGCCAGAGCGCACAAGCGGCGTTGTCTTTTTGGGGCCATTTTCTTACTCTGTTGGCGCGACAAAGTCTCATTGGTCATTTGTGGCATCGGCGGGGAGAGATGTAGTCGTCACTTGGAGCGCTAATGCCGTAAAGTTAAATATGCCCTTTGATGTTTTTGATTTCTGGAGTGACAAGGCCACATTTGTCACACTTATGCCCTGTTTATGATTTAAAAATTTGGAGGACAAAGCCGTTCAGACATTTGTGCCGTTGTCTGTCCAAGATTTGTTTTATTCCTAGGAATACCTAGGAAGACCTAGGTCTTAAAATTATTTTTTATATGTAAAGTTAATTTAAGTTTTATACTGGTATCTTATTTGAACCTATTTTTATGTGTGATTCCAAACAGTTTTAAGAAAGAATAATACCAATTTAAGTAAAACCTTTGTTACTAAAGGATTGTTTAAAATTTTATTAACCCACTTGTTCCTGAATAAACTTTTTTTCAGTAATTGATCTGAAACTGTGTATACCTTATATTTATGTGATAAATAATCACAGAAAAATATTGAAAAAAATCTTTGATTTCCAGAAAAGCTGGAAAATGCCGTGTCGTAAACGACACGGTAGGGGAATCCACTACTTTGATAACTTTGTATGTAGATTTCAATAGACGTCATTTTCAATTAGGAAACCCAAAAAAAATTACACACAATATCTCAAAAAAAAAATTGTACCTTTTTAAGAAAACCTGAGTGTATGATAAGATTAAAAAAAAAATTTATACTAGATCAGTTGGCAGACAGACGCAGGCCACCTAATGGTAAGCAGACACTGCGACCTATTCCATTGAGGGACACTACACCAGGAAGCGTCGCTCAATCTGTTGCCACACTGGATGTAGCATCCGATCTTCTAGCCTTTGATTTCAAGTCTCTTGGCCTCCACATGAATATTGGTGGAACACAGCCAGAGTTGTTTTGGCGGCAGATTTCACCTGTGGGGGTAGCTAACCATTCAGACTCTGAAAAAGTCCGACCACTACCCGGATTCAAGGCGGGTATCGGACCCACGACCTCCGGGTTTTATACCAGGGCTTAGCCATTGTTCCATGGATACGGTCATAACATGTCATTGTCTTGGAACGCTCCTTGAAGTAGACGGAATCGGCCCTTCGGCTTGTGGGCAGGAGTAGAAGAAATAGTTTCTGGGTCTGATGGTAAAGCTTTCAGGACCGGAGTCGATGCGCCGTCATTTGGAAAGCCGTACGATAAGGCAAGGTATCATCTCCGCTATCATCAGAAGAATCTTGCTGAATTTGAGCAGGTGCCTTGAGTTGAGACCCCGGTAGAATTCGAAGGGACACAAAATCTGCAGAGTCCTTGTCCGTAATTTCGGTATTTCAATTTTCCTGAGGCATGATAGGTATGAAGTCGGGGATTTTAGCTCTAATTCCTCGACTATCTCATGCAAAGTCAGGGGTTTTTGTGATTTTCTGTAGCAAAATAATAAGTATTATATAGTAGCACATTTTCCTACCGTGTCTTTTACGACACGTACAAAGAAAACCTTAACTACTGCCTGAATATGTTATAAAATAACCAACTTTTTTACAGTTGCTAAGTCTATAGGAATCAAGCTATCATAATTATATCACATATAAATAAAAAAGTGTTTATAATAATATGTCATCTGACCTTGAATTACTCATCGTAAAAACCTGAAAATTTGTGGTTATCCAGCAAAAAGGAAATAAGCTGCAGCACACTTAAAACACTTTGTAACTTCTAACCGAGTCCTTGATAGCCAAACGCGACGTAAAAAAATAAGTTCAAGTACTCTCATCTCCAGATTTTTTCAAAGTTGGTGTGTCGTTTACGACACGGTCGGGTTAAGTGGGTTAATAAATAGTTTTTCTGTTAGGTTTTTTGTTGGGTTTATGTTCCTTTTACTTTGATATTATTCTCTTATAATAATATTTTTTATTATACTATTTTTAAGCGATTCTAAAGATATTTTCTAATGACCATAAGATTTCATATTTTTGACGAAATGTGACGACTGATTACTAAGTTTTGATGTTTTTTTTTGTAAAAAGTTACTGTGAAATGTTAAATGTATAAAAAAATACAACATTTACGCAAAAAACACGGTGTTTTTAGTCAAAAACGATGCCAAATTAAAGCTTAAATATGGTCACATTTACAAAATATTTTACTTATTGGTGGAACAAGGGCACAATTGTACACCTAAGTTAGAAAAAAAAAATTTTACAAAAAAAGTACTGGTTTTTAATTATTGTAAACCACGCACTTAAAAAGAATATAGTATATAGTTTATGTCATGCAAAGGAGAATAACTTTAGTATGATATTGATAGAGCTAGGCCACATTCAATACAAAAAATATCTTAAAATGGCTCTCCTGTAAAATCGCAAAAGGTGCAGTTCTGCCCTTGTTCTACCAAAGGTGCGATATGCTGTCCAAAGTTGCTAATAAAGAGGCGCTGCTTTCTGCATATCATGGTTATGTTGCATCCACTTTGAGGTATGGCATCTTGTTCTGGGGAAATGCTACCAATATCCAGCAAATATTTATAGCACAGAAAAAGTGTGTTAGAGCAATCTGTCAAATTAAACGAACTGACAGCTGTAAACCGCATTTTAGGGAGTTAAAGCTATTGACACTACCATCCTTGTATCTGTATGAGACATTGAGCTATTATTACTACGTATAGAGAAGACATCAGTCATCACTGACATGATCCGATCAACTGCGGCCAGATGACCGCACTGCATTTAGTCACTTTCTAGCTCCCTAGCGCCAAAGACTTGTTTGATTGGAAGCGAAAATACGTGAAAACTCTTTTAATACGCCCTCGTGAGCGTTACAATATTGAAGTAATAAATTCTAGTAATACATCCAAGAGCAAAGGAATAACTTTCTACCAGTAAATAACTAGATAATCAAATTCAAACTTAAATATTTTATCGGAGACGCCATATGTCATTTTTCAAAAACTAAAAATTAAGATGTGACATTTTGTATGTAACGAGTATAGGGTAGAATTTAGCCTGATTTTTCTCTGTCGGAAAATAATATTAAGAAAATAACTATCAAAGATATATGGTGGTTTGTCGTACTCCACAAGAAATGTATATAAAATACATATTATTATGTCTCGCTACAGAGACAGATACGGAACCTTTTAAAAAAGAGGGGAATCAGTCTCTCTACTAAATACTATTTCAGTTATATTACTATCTTTGGAATACTTTATTCAAAAGAAGGTATTTACATCTTTTTGAACATTCGTTAAATCAACTATGCATTTTTCCACCGAACACATTGCGGGCCATCGCAAATAAATACACAACAATTCGCTTGAAACATGAAGCAAAAAACGATCTGTCCTATAATTATTTATGTCAGCGGCAAAAGTTAACTAAACTCATATTATTTAAGGGAACTAAACAAATATAATATTACTTCACAATTATACGGCTTTTATTTTTGTATCAAATCAAAACTTAGGATAAAATTTGTAACAAACTTCGTTTAGAATTATTAATCTAGCCTCTCGTAGGTACCTATTTGAATAGGCAGAATATAAACAAATTTTCGTCTGTATGAAGGTGTCATCGCATCTATGACTTATTAGCCGCCCCCGCGCGCCCCACCCCACCGCGCTTGGCGCATAGACATTGTTCGAGCTGTCTGTTCTAGTATACGTCAGTACATAATTTCTATGGTATGAGATCTCTATTTTTGTTAGACAAAACATCCATCTATTTAGGTTTGTGGAAAGTCAACGTCGCTCTGATAAACTACATGTGGTTCCTTCAAAAACTACATTTTTCCAAAAAACATATTTGTAATGGCTCCAAAGATATATATAACAAGCTTCCTAAAATAATAAGAAAATGTGAACATATAAATGCCTATAAACAAAGTGTCTTAAATTTTTTTATTGAGAAAGCTTATTATTCAGTATCGTAATATCTTAATGACATATGACTATAATAAATTACTATTGACTGTTTTAAATTATCTTAGCCTCTGAAATGACATAATACTGTTGTACCTATTTATTGTTATGTACCTATTTAATCCATTAATTTAAGTTGACATTGCAATATTATTTATTAACCTTATTTATGATGATGATTTGAATTTAATTAATTTTATTGTTTAATGTAATTGAATATTTTTGTAATTAATTTTTTTGTATGCCTAGTGGCGGTATATAGAGGAACTGCATGTTAAACCTACCATCACTGTAAAACGACCTATATACACAAAATAAATTATTGATTGATTGATTGAAAACTGCCGACATAATGATCCTCTCAAAAACTTTACTAATAGAATGTAGTATAGAAAAAGGTCAAAAATCATTGGGGTCATGACCGCTCCCAGACCTGAACAAAGGCAAGACCCTACTGTGCTTCATCATAATTATCAGGAAAGACTCCCTCGCCAACACAATCATCTAAAATGTCAGCCAAACAAGAGCAATCCCATTCAAAATTCAACCAATAAACTCAACTTATATACCAAACAAGTCACCAGTACTTTCATGTTGAGAGACTCAAAGGCCTTCAATATACCAGCTAAATTATATTTAAAACCAAACGATAACAAATGTAGCCATCTATGGCCACAAGCGCCTCTAGAGCGCCCCGCGCCGGCACCGCGTGAACGCGCGCGCTCCCGCTCCGCGGAACGCGCCGCGTCTCCACAGCGAGAGAGAGCGCCCTGCGCCAGCACCGCGTGGACGCGCGCGCTTCCGCTCCGCGGAACGCGCCGCGTCTCCACAGCGAGAGAGAGCGCCCTGCGCCAGCACCGCGTGGACGCGCGCGCTTCCGCTCCGTGGAACGCCGCGTCTCCACAGCGAAAGAGTCGCCGAGTGTTCCTCTCGGACGACGCGTCACGGGGTTTAAAATATAATGCAACATGATTAATAAATTTGTATATTTTAAATAAAATTATAAGTAAGGTAAAAACCAAACCTCCAGAGAGTAGCCCTGGCGAGGTCAGGATATAGGATTTTCGAGAAGGAATTACACATAACATGCATAAGGCGTATATTTATTTATTTTTAACGGAAACTATTATAATGCATTTAATAAACGTTTCCGAAAAATAAATGTCTTAAAAGTACATACTTTAACTAGATCATTTAATTTTGTGGCCAGCAGGGACCAAAATGAGAAATGGAATGGAGCATTTTTTTTATAACTTACAGTGTATCTATTGAATTATTCAGTATTACATATTCTATTTTTTTTGACATGGATATTATATTTTAATAAAAGAACCAAACTTTATTATTTTTTTTAAAGCAAGAGAAAAAAAACAATAAATTAGAATGTACTTACACTTTGTAGGCAGATTCATCCCGCTTCTGAGATGTAATCGGTCAGGAAAAATAATAACTCCTTTCAGCGATATAATCAACTTTTATTCCGTCTTCTTCACAACACTTATAGAACACAAGTGAACAGCACGGCTTCCAGTGAGCGACTGACCCAAGACACGGCATTGCACGGCAACCATCTTGCTTTTATAATAGCGATTTGACAGCAGACGTCAAATAGTGTTGCCGTGTGTTGGGTTAACAGTTAAATTAATATTAAATAAGTATTTCTGACAATGTTATTTAAAGATATTATTCTATATTATTATATATTATTGCATACCTGCGTATAGAACTATAATAACTATTACACATGACACAAGTCTGTGCGTTCACCGCAAAAAAAAACCGAATTTGTCGTTTCCCTCCATTTTGAGAGCACTCCTCTTGATAAACAACCGAGCAATGGGATTCTCGGCGTCGATATCTCGAGCGACGTTCAATTTCGCGGTCATCTAGAAGAAAAAGCTAAGCTTGCCTCAAAGAAATTAGGTGTCCTAGGTAAAGCAATGTGGTATTTTACTCCGACTCATCGCCTCCAACTCTATAAAGCCCAAGTTCGGCCTCATATGGAGTACTGCTGTCATCTCTGGGCCAGAGCTCCACAGTACCAACTTCTTCCTTTTGACCGTATCCAACGTCGAGCAACCCGGATTGTCGGTGCCGAGAGTCTTGCCGGTTGCTTAGATCCTCTGGCATTGCGTAGAGACATTGCGTCCCTGTGCATCTTCTACCGCCTATATCATGGGGAGTGTTCCGAGGAATTATTTGGCTTGATTCCTGCTGCTAAATTCCACCACCGTACAACCCGCCACAAAATGCAGTTTCATCCAAACCACCTGGACGAGTGGCGATCAACTACCGTACGTTTCTGCAGACATTTTCTGCCGCGCACGACTGTTCTGTGGAACCAGCTTCCCGCAGCGGTGTTTCCAAGCCAATACGACATGCATACCTTCAAGAAGCGAGCATTTTCCACCCTCAAAGGCGGGCAACGCGCCTGTGCTGTGACCCTAAGGGGGTCTCGGGTGCTTATGGGCGGCGGCGATCACTTATCATTAGGTGACCCACTTGCTCGTTTGCCCCCCTATTACATAAAAAAAAAATCCATGAGTTAGAAAGAGAAAACTAGATAATTAGCAATGCATTTTTAAATGTGTTGTAAATTTATTAAAAACAGACATGGCAAAATGGCAAAATGGCAAAATGAGGTTCATGCCGCACCATAGTGAATTTCTACAGGAGAATCATGAAGTTCATGTCGCACCCTTGGTAAGTTCAGTATTTTTGGTCCCGCAATGAACGTGTTATACACATTTTCCTTCTCCAGGAAACTACTACTACTACTACTACACTATAAAACGTTTCTACCTACAAAAGTTGTGGACGCGTGGAACAGATACCTGGCGAATCGTAATGAGTACATTTACTCATGCATTTTTAGCCGTTGGCGTCTCGCCAAGCTTTCTTTAGCCGCCGTCCTTTGTTCAGTCAGATTTACTGGGCAATTGAGTTAGGGTTCCTCAGTTTTTTTTATTGCAATGTGTAACAAGACGAGCAGATCGTACACCTGATCGTAAGCGCCACGTCTGCCCTTAGACAGTTCAGTGCCAAACAGTAACTAAGCAGTTACTGTCTGGCACCGCCCTGCGCCCGCTACACCGAGACGACAGTTATTAGGTCTCATATACCCAGTAATTTCACTAGCTTCAGTGCCCTTTCCCCAAAACACAGAAGTGCTTGACACACTTCTATTTCACGGGAAAATATCTGGCACTGCGAGCTGCGGTGGTACCAACCTAGACCAGGCCCAGTACAGGAACCTACCACCTGGTCCTTGGTCTGTACCCAACGTATCACACTAGTGAGAGTGCGTTAAGTTATTATTCCATTTGAGTTTACTTAACAATCTGGAAGTTGCTCCTAAACACCCCCATGAACAATCGGATCTCTCTTCAGTCGTGTCAGACTGCTGTCCCACCGTGCTATAAAGAAAGGGAATAGGGAGTGCACCTGTGCTTGCGCACTCACTACAGCACTATGCAGCGTGGAATTTTAGTCGTTGTTTTCCCGCAGTAAAATGATTCTATCGTATAATAAATTAATAAAGTTATTTTTTAGTCAAATCAAAAGTTTTACGATTATTATAGACGAAACTCGAACCAATAGTACTAGCTGCGTCACGGACGGTCACCGGCCTGGGTCATTGCCCTTCGCGTTTATAAAAAAAAATATTATTTACTATTTACTCACATTTGGTTTCCATTTTCCCATCAAACTTTTTAAAAAAAATAAAAAAAGTTAAAAAAAAATTCAAAAAAAAAATTACTTGCATAAATCGTTAGTAATTACTGAAGGACAAGCGTTCTGCTGCGGGAAAACAACGACTAAAAAACACGCAGTATAATCCTGCTTAGTTTGTTGCTCATATTTACCGCCGCGGGCAAAACTCGGCTAGGACGACATTAGCAATTTTCCACGGATACGGTCAAAAACCTACCTTTTGAAAATCATCTCAGTTCCCAGAATAAAAAGTTGTTTATTTCCATTTCTTAGTACGTCTATTTGCGTTCACTATAGTGCATCGTCCTGCAATTTCCATATTTATGGGGACTTTCACTCCTTTTGGCACGTTCCTAAGTTTCTTCCTGAATTGCAACGTTATTCAGTCGTGAATCTTTTTCTTGCATTCTTTTGGTTTCTTTGTTTTATTTCTCGTTTTGTTTGGGGTCGATTTTTTAAATGAATACTAGCTGACCCGGCGAACTCTGTTCCGCCTTAGAGGTATAAATAAGTAGACTTTGTATTTTTTTTACGTTTTTTTGTATACAAACGGGATAAAAAGTATCCTGTGTTTTAATCCCGGTTATAAACTATGCGTGTGCCAAATTTCATCTAAATCCGTTCATCCGTTCTCGAGTTATAAGTGTTGTAACAAACACGACTTTCTTTTATATATATAGATTGGGCAGACGAACATAGGTACGGCATACCCGATGGCGTGCCGCATGCTCGTCTATTGTGACTATCGCCGCCCATAATATAGAGTATTATATAGACATCTGCACCACCAACCCAAATGCGCTGCAGGTCTATTTTTTTTATACTAGATCAGTTGGCAAACAGGCACACAGCCCACCTGATGGTAAGCGGTCACTTCGGCCTGTTCCATTGAGGGACGCTTCGCCTGGAAACGAACCTCAATGTACTGCCTGCCAGACTGATCTTCAAGCCTCTGATTTCAAGTGCACTGGCTCCCACATTAATATTGCCGGAACACAGCCAGAGCTGTTATGGCGGCAGATTTCACCTGTGGGGGTGGTAGCTAGCCTGTCGGACTCTGAAAAAGCCCTACCACCAACCAGACCCAAGGCGGGAATCGAACCCACGACCTCAGTGTTTTTATACCCGAACGGCTTAGCCACTGTTTCACTGAGGCGGTCAAATAACGTATAATGAAGAAATGCGATCTTTTCTTGATCTACAAGTCGCATCGGTTCGCATACCTCAGATGACAAAGCGTTCCATTCTGAGCAGTTTCAAGTAAACTATACCACTACAAGAATGTCCATCGGAATGCTATATACTCGTATTTACTTGCGCGTAAACTTTGCGTAGGCGCATCTATTTGCGTTTTCCGCGAGTGTTAACGATTACGTGTCTTGCTATGGGCTAGTCGGCTAATTACCTACTGGCGGAGTCTCTGGTTCACTAATTAGTGTTATCTTTAGCCTACTGACATTCGGAAAACGTGCCCTTGAGCCTTATTCTATCCTCAGTCTTCCATGAGCTGTCTAGTCTATACGACTCAGGTCTTTAACGATTTGCAAATTAATACATCTCCAATAAGGTCATGTTGCCCTAGTACATTAGTAAATTATTCTCTTAAAATTCTCTTTATACACCCGGGGTGGACAGTGTCACAATTTTTGGGGACAGTGGGATGGGACATATTTGCAAAAGTTGTGTTACTGTCCATAAAGTTGATGTTCAGAAGAATCCACAATTTTAAAGTATAGTTTTTACTAATTACGTGATACGTTAACTGCAGTAGTAAAAAACTATACTTTTAAATTGTGGATTCTTCTGAACATCAACTACATACGAGTAATTGCTGTCTTCTGTTCTAGATTTAAAATGCGAGCTAGCTTCAGCTTACAAGGAGTCGGAGCTCATCCGACAGAGGTCCAGATCTCTCGAGGAGGAGTTGGGAGCTGCCAGGAGCTGTTCTGCAGACCTGGCAAACCAGCTACAGAGAAGAAACGGTTAGTCCTAAGCTTTTATAAAAGAATCAAGGTCAAAGTCAAAGTATTTATTTTGCAATTTGATTTACCAAGAAATTCTTTTGCACGTCATAAACTTTTTTTTCCTACCAGCACTTCGACGTGAATGAATGGCCTGCTGTTGAGAAGAAGTGCCGCAAGAAACTCAACAGTTACATATGATAGCCTTTTTTAAATCATTTTGTGTTGTACAAAAATAACTTAATAATAATATTATGTCAAATTAATAACAATATAATGTCAACTTAATAATAATATATGTAATAAGTACAATAAATAAGCATAAGAGTAGATGTGCAGATAAGCAAATGTGTTTCATGTCCACAGAGTCTTGTCATTTAAGTAATCTTCTACTTTATAGTAATCTTTCCTCATAAGGTAATCTTTAATTATGACTTTTAAATTTATTTAAAGGTAATTCTACAAGACGTTGTGGTACTTTGTTAAATAGTTCAATGCTCAGTCCAACAAAATGACTTTCCTGTTTTATTTTGAATGCTCTTTCAGCTTATATTTTTCCCAAATTTACCTTTTAGGCGATTCCAAGATCTTTGGGTAAGCAATTGTTAAAAAAGTGATCGTTCTTTACATTTATATTAAGTCCAAAATCTTTTTGTCCAAATGACTTTTTGGGCGAGTCCAAGATCTTTGGGCAAGTCTATTTTGTAGTGCCGTCACTACAAAATAGACTTGCCCAAAGATCTTGGGGGTTAGTTCCGCTATGGCTATGGTACTGTACCGGTATGGCACCCTCGCGAAATATCTACCAAAAAGTCCCGCTATGGTACCTATACTTTAAATCTACATCAACCAATATAAGGTACACTTGAAACAAAAAGTGCAACTGTTAATATGATTTTATTAAAGATATATTATGGCTTATTATTATTCGGGCGATAAACAAATTAACTTGCGACTAACTATTTTGTCACAAAAAAAAATTGTAAACTGTTATAATTAATAAATTCTTTACAAATGAAAAAAAAAAAACTAAAAAAATGCTTTTGATTAAGAAACAAAAGAAAAAAGAACGATCGGAGGCGGAAATCGACTCGAATGAATAAGCCTTTGCCTTCGTGGTTTTTTTTTTATCTTCTATTCCCCAATTTAACGAGTTAGTTTGAGTTAGTTAATTTTATAAAACACTGTAAAACTTTTCTTCTCACCAGTCCCAAAAACTGAAGGGTACCATTGCAGGACTTTTTGGTAGGTATTTTGCGAGGGTTCCATACCGGTACAGTAGTACCATAGCGGAACTAACCCGATTTTTAGGCAAGTCCAAGATCTTTCGACAAGTCCATTTTTTCTAAAGTGTTGCTTAACAAATGTTTTTGTCTTTTACTTTCAGATGAATCCCTCCGCCAACTTCGGGCCGAACTCGAAGATGCGATCAACAGGAGAGGGGAGCTGGAGTCGAAGGTGCTGGCGTTAGAGAGAGACAAAGAGCGGTTGGAGCAGGAGAAACTGTTGCAGGAGCAAAAGGCTCAGGAGGTAGAAACTTTTTCTTTAGCTGAATATGCGCGTTAAGTAACTGTGCTCTATACTTAATATGCTAGGGCTCGTAGGTTCGGAATCCATTAAGGACAATCGTTCCTGAGAAGAAACCTGTGACCATACGCTGCCGACAACGCTTCAGGAGCGCGGAGGGTATTTTTGTGTTCAGTTTTTTTATGTCAGAGGCGGCAAACGAGCCATCGGGTCACCTATTGGTAAGCAATCACCGCCGCCCATGGACATCTGCAACACCAGAGGGATCGCTGATGCGTTGCCGGTCTATGGGGTGTGGGCCTTCGGCACTCTCAAAAACCAGACGAAACACAATAGTAGTCACTATTATTTCACGCTGGTGTTATGTGAGAGGGTGGTACTTCCCCGGACGAGCCCGACTATTCGTGCTGTAAAACAGCATGTCTCTACCACTACTAGTTTTTGTTCAACGTGTGACTTCCAGTTTAAATTAGTTCTTTGGTCAGTCGAAAAAGAGAACATCATCAATAGAAAATACAAATTTTCTTGTTCTGTGAATATTGTACACATTAAAGTCAAACCCCGCTCTCAACCAAGAAAATTATCATCAAAATCTGATTTCCAAGTAAAAAGTCATGAAATAACACAGAAAAAAAAACATACAGTTGAATTGGGAACATCCTTTTAAGAATTCTGTTAAAAGATAAATGTGACAATCCTCTAGAAATTTGCCACAAACGAATATTCTATTTATAGTCTGACCAGGAAAATAAAAAAAACCTGCTCTGGAGGCGCCACAATCGGTTATAGCAACACTTGGTTGCTATGGTTATACTCACAAATAACTCACAATATCCAATAATAACAAGGCACGGTTGACAATTGACATCACACTTTGACAGAATAATAATGATTACAATGAATGACATCTTATTGTTTTTTTATTTGATTGTTGCCACTTGAAGAAATTAGTTCCAATATATTTCCGCAATATGGTGAGGCTTTTTATTTTATTGGTTGGGCTATACTTATTCTCACTTTTCCATGTCACAGGCATTAGCAACAGCAGAAGCGAACACGTCAAAATGGCGGCTGGCGCACGAGGCGGCGCGGTCGCAAGCCGCGGCGCGCGCAGAGCGCATGCTGGCGGATTGCGAGTGGAAGATGAGAGAGCTCGAGAAGAAAGCAAGAGACGCTGAGAAGGAGAAGAAACAGGTAATCCAGAACAAAATAAGAAAAAATTGAATTTGACCGCCTCCGTGGAACAATGCTTAAGCCGCTCGGGTATGAAAACACGGAGGTCGCGGGTTCGATTCCCGCCTTGGGTCTGGTTAGTGGTAGGACTTTTACAGAGTCCGACTGGCTAGCTTCCACCCCCACAGGCGAAATCTGCCGCCATAACAGCTCTGGCAGTGTTCCGGCAGTATTAATGTGGGAGCGACATTAAGCGACGCTTCCTGATGAAGTGTCCCTCAATGGAATAGGCCACAGTGGCCGCTTACCATCAGTTGGGCTGCGTCTGTCTGCCAATTGATGTGGTATTAAAAAACACTAGTGACAAGTCTATCAAGTCACCTCCTAACCAACTCTTCCACAGCTCAAAGAAACAGTGGAACAGCTTAAATCCGCTCCACCCACGCCCTCCCACCTGGCCGAGCTCCAACAACTCCGAGGAATCGCCACGGAGCAGCAACGCTCCGTCCAGGCCCTAACTCTTCAGCTACAGAAGGTGGAGACGAGGGAAGAGGCGCTCAAGCTGGAGGTCCACCGGCTGAAGGAACTCCTGGAGAAGGAGGCCACCATCAGCAAGGATAAGGAGGAGCGGCATTTACAGGTACTACTTTTTCTGATGGTAAAGGTTCTGTTAAAACTAAGCGTCCACGCATCACACGCAGCGGACGCATCGGACGGATCCGGCATTCCGTATGACGACATCGGTACGCATCGCATGGTAGGCATTGCCGATGACGACATACGGAATGCCGATCAGTGGACGCTGTTGTATAGCTTGATTTACACTCGCGTACGAGTCGCGATACGAGGCACGAGACGAGGTACGAAGCAAAAGTGTAAACAGACGCTCGCGGCTCGCCTCGCGTCTCGCCTCGCGCCTCGCAGCGTTCGCGTCCGGAGCGGTTTTTGGGCACGAGTCAAAGGACCTCAAACAAACGCGAAGCGTTACCACGAGAATGTGAACACTTACCATCGATCACGCGAGGCGAGCTGTGAATACGAGACGAGGCACGAGACGAGGTACGAGGCGAGAGTGTAAATCTAGTATATGAGTTTTTATACAAGGCAAACTAAAATCCGTTGCGTGCGATGCGTCAGCTGCGTGCGATGCGGACCTGTGGACGCTTACCTTTATGAAGAAAGGAGAGGGAAGATCTTTCTCTCTCTAGGAGTCTGCTGCTGGGCTGGTTACCCATAAGGCTGGGACCAAATCGTCCCAATTATGGGGAAACTGGGTCAGTTTAGTGTGTAGTGGGACACTTTACTCCACACATGCCCTCATAAGTCCTTAGTTTGCGACTAAGGCAAGTAAATGCATTCTCCCCCTAAAAAAGGATTATTCCTGACTGCCCCTAACAAATCTGCCACCAGTGGGGGGTACGAGCTCTTCTGATGGTCTGAGGTTCTGTTAATGACGTTTGTGAAAAGGGATAGAAGATCTTCGTTTGGACTACCAGTCTAATTTTTTTATACCGCGAGGGTTGCGCTTAAGCCAAATGTTTGCGTCCTCTCAAGCGACTTAACTCATTTTTTTTCAGGCGATACAACGCCTAGAGAAGCGGCACTCAGAAGCGATTGACTCTCTACGAGCGGAGCACGCTTCGAGCGCTGCGTCGAGCAGATCCGCGCTGGAGCGAGCGCACGCCGAGCGCACGCGGGCGGCGCTCGCGCAGCTGCGGGGCGAGGCCGAGCAGGAGGCGAGGAACGCTGATAGGAAGCTGCGGGAGGTCACTACCAGGGTGAGTTTACTTTGGGAAATATTTAAGAGTACATCAAAAAATACTGAAATGTACATCAAAATAACTGATTGCACACCAAAGGTTAGGTTAGGTTAGCAATTCAGTCCCCCCCGATGGGCCATCACCTTGTCGCGGTGGGGGGGCTTAGTAGCCGGGTGGGCTCCGGTGAACTAAGAGTGGCCAAGTGGGCGGACCGACCGGTCTGCCTGCGACATGAGGGGAGCGGACAGTATCTATTACTGTCTGCTCAGCGCGCCCTCGGGCGCGAGGTGGGGGCCGCGGTGCGCAACCGGTTGGAGGGGGCCGGTGTTACGTTGCCGTTCCCCCTGCGCATCGGCGGCCCAAGCGGGGCCACACCGCAGGTTGTGGCATGGCGGAGGTACAGGGGGCCAGTAGGCCCCCCGTGTCGGGCGGTAGCTGCCAAGTGCTGCTCCCCACCCTCCAAAGCGGAGGGTGCGAGGGATCCGCTGGTAGTGTCACAGATGCAAGGCTATGCCGATTCCTGTGACACTACCATTAAGGCGTCTGTTGGGCACTGTGGGGTTTAGTGGGTATGCCTACCCCTCGGGTAGGAGAGTCCCACATAACCCTCTGACGGGTGGTGTTGTCGCTCCTCGCCAGCACCACCCGGCCGAGGGTATGCGTAACGCATTCCCCACATTAAAAAAAAAAAAAAGGTTAGCAATTCAGTAATTTTTTGATGCACAATCAGTATTTTTTGATGAGCAGTTAAATAGGTACAACCCGTTTACTTTTACGACAGAAAAGAAAGCAAGATCCTTCTCGGCTAGCGGTGCTAGCGGTAGGACTTCAGTCTGTCACTACCTGTGACTGATTGTGACCTATCATAAAAATAGCACCGTGTGTATTATACCGTGTATAGACTAGAACTTCCTTGCTGGGATATCGGAGTCTAAGGAGCAGTTCCGGGAACTGCTCCTTAGACTCCGATATCCGAGTAAAACTTGTGTCGGCCTGTTTCAGACACAGCTTGAGTTTGTAATTATCAATTCGCATTACCCAAGCATGGTGATAACACCAGTACCGCCACCTTTTATTGCGCCATGCATGACTTAATTTCAGTGATAGAGTTTTTAAACCTTCAGTGAGACTTTAATAAAATTAAATAAATAAATATCTCTGGACATTAATCACACAGCGCCATATAGCCCCAAACTAAGCGTTAGCTTGTGCTATGGGTGCCAGACAACGGATAAACATTACTTGTATACTTTTTTTTTGTAACTACATACATATTAAAAAACACCCAGACCGATACAAACAGACACAAATGTTTGTACCGTGAGGGATCGAACCCGCAACCTCTAGTGTAATAGCCGACTTCTCAACCATTACACCAAATGGCTCGCCATATGCTGATACTTTATTTATACTATTCCAGTTTGAAAACCTCAAAGAAGTTCTAGCAACGAAAGAAGCCCAGTTCGAACGGGCCATCTCCGAAGCCCACAGCAAGGCAGACTGGGACATAATGCAGTTGCGCCATCTACTGGACAAAGCTGACATCACCTATGCGAACAACGTGGAGCAGATGACGGAGAAGTTCGAGAAAGAGAAAGGTATGTTGTGTCTCTTTTATTCATACTAGTTTAGTTGGTAACGATTGTACGGTTAACAGCGACAAGCCTGGAACCAGCTTGTCCCATTCAGATTCCATTCAGGAAAGAGGAATCCGAGAGAGTTAGTGGGTAGTGGGATGTTTTAGTCTCGATTGCCACACACGAGAATGCGTTGAAGCACCTTATCTGCAAGCTAACCATAATTGACCGCCTTTGTGAAACAGTGGCTAAGCCGCTCAGGTATAAAAAAAAAAAACACGGAGGTCGTGGGTTCGATTCCCACTTTGGGTCTGGTTAGTGGTAGTGCTTTTTCAGAGTCCGACTGGCTAGCTACCACCCCCACAGGTGAAATCTGCCGCCATAACAGCTCTGGCTGTGTTCCGCCAATATTATGTGGTAGCCAGTAGACTTGAAATTAGAGGCTCGAAGATCAGATGAGCCTATAGTCTGGCAGCACATTGAGCGACGCTTCCAGGTGAAGCGTCCCTCAATGGAATGGGCCGTAGTGGCAGCTTACCGTCAGGTGGGCTGCGTATTTGTGTGCCAACTGACCTTGTATAAAAAAAATTGCGGCCGTGTGTGGGACTCGGATTCAGAGACGTTAGTCCCATCCCACTACCGCCTAAACTAAGCCGGTTTTACTTTCTGTAGAAAAAAATCACTTTTATTCAAAGCATGTTTATTTAAAATTCCAGAACAACTTATAGAAGAATGGACGGAGAAGCTACGAGAAGTAGAAGAAGAAGCCGCCACTGCCGCTGACGAGGCCAAGAAACTTCTAGAAGAAACGCGACTCAAGCTGACCGCCGAGAAAATGGAACAAGTCAATAAGCTGAAGGAACAGCATAGACAAGAGATGGGTAAGAGATTCTAAGTAAAAGGTGTTTGTAAAAATTATTCATATTCACATTCATCTGATCAACATTTATGTTTTTGTCGGGGCTTTTCTGTTCAGAAAATACTTACTAAGTCGCAATTCAGAAGTCTGGAAGTTGGCGGTGGAAAACCCCCGTGCCTCGGAAAGCACGTTAAGCGGTTGGTCAGAGTGCTGCACCACCCACTATGTTATAAGAGTAACGGAATATAGAGCGCAGCTGTGTTTGTCCACTCTCTTGTGCGCTATAATAATTTTTACACGCAGTTGGATGATCGTAAAAATTGGCCACCGTAGCTGAAAACTCGGTCAGGAGGACCTTGATAGAGACATTTGCTTTACTAGCACAGATCTGAGTTGCGATTTAAATGAGTTAAAATCTGTAAATCATTATTATGTCCTACATTACTTGTTTAACAGATGAGCAATGGGAGCAGTTTATGCATGACAAAGAAACTTGTCTCGAGCGTATGAAAGCAGAATGCCGGCAGGAAGGAGAAGAAGAGAGAGTAAAGAGAGAGAAAGAATTGCTAGAAGAAATAGCTGGTGAGTATAAGCAAAAAAGAAGCAGTAATTTCAATCTCGCAAACACGTCCATATTATTATGTTTTGCAGTAATTTCGTTAATATCTGCAGTTAGTTTTTTTTGTGCGTATTTAAAAAGCTAGCGGAGTCCAGATAAAAGTGAAGTCTACAATAATGTCGCTTAATAATGTAATGAGATGACCTAATTATTATCTCACAATAAATTATTTTACAAAATTCTTAAATAAAAACTAAAGAAAAAATATTTCCGTCTTTCGCATGTAGACTTACTCTTTGGTATCATGCAAATGCCTATTTTCAGAATTGAAATCACAAGTTCAATCGAAGTCAGTGGATTTCGACCATCTAGCAGTAAAAGCAGCGGCATGTGGCCGAACATTGGCCGTCACTGAACAGGAGCTCAGGTTAGTGGACTTGTCCGTAGTAGCAACGTGTAAATATTGTATATATGGATGACATCATAGTCTCTCCAAAAGACTTTCATTTTCATGAAATAGAATAGATGTAGATTTCTAAACGCTTGATTTAGTGAGCTCAGTAAATAAGAATGCCTGATTCATTATTAAGTTGATAATTTGAGCAGTTGTGAATGGTAAAATAATTGCTATAACTATTTTACATTCAAATTTAAAAATCCACTTGTTACCATGGCCTGGATTTTCAAGAAATAAATTGTAAATAGATAAAAAATATTTAAATTTGGATATTTAACCAAAATATTATATTTGTGGGGTTACGATATAACCGTGGTCGTAAGTGGATTTTATTTTAATGCCTTTTTTTATTAATTCTTTAACTTCACACCTGCTTTTGATATGTAATGATGCACATTTAACATGGATGTTTGGTAGCAACATTTTAGTCCTTAATTCAGAACCTAATGCACTATGTAGATTGATTTAAGTAATTATAAGGTAAATATTGTCTTTTGGGCAAAATTGGGCTACCAACATGCATGTCAAAATTATTCCCAAATGAAGTCTGACCAGGATAATGTTTGATTGATATTATCTATGGTCACGCTTTATTTATCATTTTGTTACTAAACATACATAAATATCATCAAATAACACTATCTACATAATATACCATTCATTAGTTTCATTCTATTTCATCATTGACATTATGTCCAAAAGGCAGTATTTCGTTAAAATTTTATGTAATAATTAAATTAAAAAAGTGTTTTTTACAAAGTCAAACAAACATAATTTTTAATAATTTTGTAAATTTTGTTAAAAAATTAAAGAAAATATCATTATTAAATATAAAAAATATAGAACTAATGACTTGGCAGCATAGTCTTTAGCCGGTACTTAGTATCAAATAAAAAATATATCATTATTCTTAAAAATGTTTCCCAATCTTTACTTGTCTGCCAGTTGCAAAGACTTTTCAAGATTGCTTTCGCTTTTATAATGAAAAAAATATATTAAGAATCAAAATAAAATGAGTTTCTTTTAAATAAGTTTCTTTAAATTTAAAATAAACATTAAATATGGAGCTTCCTCGCCAGTTCCCGTGCCAGCTTGTACGGCGTGCTGCTCGCCGGCGGCGTGGGCGCGCTCACCTCGTCTATACGTCTCGCTCTCGCCACTCTGCTCCTCTCGCTCGCTCTCGGCTTCTATTTGCAAATACTTCAAAATAAGAAGACCAGGGCTTAAGTTTAGACGAGCAAATAAAAATAAATAAAAAGTATTTTTATCGCGTATCTGGGGTGGCTGCACTTATAAGTTTTGTTTAATTTTGTGACTAGATTGCGATTTTTGATGAATTTAATTAATATCAACAATATTATTCACAAAGCACATAAAAATCGTCCAAATCTCCATATTAAATAAATTTCAAAGGATTACACATTCTTAAAAATTGTAAGGAAGAATAAAAAACATAAAAAAATATATAATTAATTTAACAATATAACATAATTAATTTAATAATACGACGTTATATAAATAAAATCATAATAGTTTTATGATATTTATATTAAAATTTACAACAATAAAATGCCCTTTAATAAAAATTTACATACAATAACAAAACACTTTTTTACAAAATTTTATTTTGAGTTTACGTTGTTACTTAAATATTTTTTTAAATATTTTAAGCTATTTATACACAAAAAAATATAAAAAAAAAATCATATTTTTACGATTTTTGTACTCAGTTTTCAAATGAATTTGCTCGTCTACACTTTGCCACATACATACGCTTTTTAATAAATATCATAATAATACTGCCATTGGACATAATATTATACATACACTTTACATTAATAATACATTAAATTTTGTTATTAAAGCAATCTGTTTAGACACGTTTTAACTACTTGTATTTATAACCAGTTCTTTCCAAGTTCTATAAACTAGGAACCCATAACTTTTTTTTAATTATATACTAAAATAATAATTCAGTTGAGAGCAGGCCTCCAGTCCACTAAAAACGGTCACTACGGCATAATCTCTGATCTTCCTTATCAAGTGTACTTTTTTTCGAAATAAAAAATAATGTTTAGGCATTTTAACTTACTATAATAATAGTTAATCGTCAAAAGCTCCGATCCATTGGATTTATTCTTAGGGTGTATAAAGTAATTTATCCCTGAGGCGATAGATGGCGCTAATTGCTAGAGAACGGGCGGCGGATCTAACTCGCGCTAGCGTTGCGATCCGCCTACCGTACTACTCGTATCTAAAGGTCAAGAGGGGACAAGACTATGTTAAAATTGTAAAGTAACTGGTTATAAAAGAATTGGTAGTTTAAATTAGGATAATTATATTATACGTACATTTACAATAAATGTTTTATTCAGTACATATTCATGTTTATGTATAGAAATTATATATGTAATAATAATGGTTATCTTAGTTCGCATAATAGAATCTTGAAAGCGGTGCTTTTCTATATTTATGAAACTTTATAAACGTTTGTCAAATAACAAAATAAATAATCTTTTTACCCAACACACCAACCTTTTTTTTACAATATTATGTTCTCAAACAATCAGTTGGATTCTATTTTTCATATTTTTTTTAAAGCAAAATAACTATATTATTTTTATAAGCTACGCCTTTTCAAGATTCTAAAATCATTGGTGCTCATTAACTATCGAAAATTATTGCTCAGTCATTTTGTGATGTTAACATTCTATGGTTAAGAATATTATTTTGTAATTTTATACGAATGTGAAGTTTTACGATTTAAAAGTAATAAATCTCTTTGCTCAATTTATTTTTTTACTGTGGAAAACTTTACCGCCATTTTTACTTTTTTAAAAGGAAAAGTTTTTACTGCTCCTTACTTCAAAGTTATAGAGCCTTATTCTATATGTATATTTATTGAACACATAAAATGACACAAAATATAAAATAAACCGACACCGTGCCAACTCACACATAATATTTTTAACACAAATAAAAAATAGGGTCAGTGCAATGTGCATATTGTGCATGTCTGTAGAACAAGCCGAAAAATTATATTAGAATCGAATTTGTATGGTAAAATTATGAGAATTATAAATAAAGGCATAGTCCCTGCCCTGTTTAAAAAAGTCTTAACTCACACTTTGTGGGGTGGTTACACTTATGAAAAACTGACAGACCAAAATCTATAAAGTTTCGTAGTATTAATCAGGTAGTATTTATACTTATTTAAAGCCTACTGTACCTTCAACATTAGATAACGCTTATACTTAAACCCAATACTGAACATAAAGCCCCTTTAATTTAATTTGGTTATTATTTTATCCTGTTTTTTCCCATTATCCCTGACTAACGCTAGAGAGGCACTGACGAGAGAGAAAGATTTACGAGAGAAGAGAGCAGAAGATGCGACGAAGATAAAACAAGTTGAACGCGCGTCGAAGGACCAAATAGAACATTTGACGAGAAAATGTGCATGTCTTAGAAAACTGTGAGTATTTTTTATTTAATAAGATATGTTGTATACAACATTTGGTACCTAATGGTACCAATGCCACTTATTCCACCAAGGCAATAATACTTGACCAAGAAAGATCGCTCTATGTTGCTACTACCTGGTAGGCTTCTCTGATCTTTTCTGATCTTCCACTTTATGTACGGACGGCAGCAGATCAATCTACCCTAATCTGTCAAAAAAATTCAATTGAAAGAGAACGCTGTGTGAAGTGAATAAAGCTGAAAATTGGTTGTTGAAATATGACAGAACTAGCCGTCCGCTCGCGGTTTCACCCGCGCGTAATTTCTTTTTTCAAATATCCCCCCCTTCCCCCCACATTTCCGGGATCAAAAGTACCCTATGTACACCGGGGATAGTGTAGCTATCCAACAGTGAAAGAATTATTCAAATCGGTTCAGTAGTTTCGGAGCCTATTCAATTCAAACAAACAAACAAACAAACAAACATACAAACAAACAAACAATCAAATCTTTCCTTTTTATAATATTAGTATAGATATGGTAGTCTGATGTGCTGTCGACTGTACCCCCACATGAATATGGCCGGAATATAGCCAAAGCTGATATGGCGGCTGATTTCGACTTTCCTTCCGACTTTGAAGAAAAGTGAATACTTATCCCATTTTCAAGGACCTGCAAAGGTGGCAACGCATATTCTACTATGGAATTGCAAATGTCCTTGGGCGACAGTGGAACCGATCGCTAGTTTGCCTCCGTTTAAACAATAAAATTTAAAAAATCAAGGTGCTATTATAAAAATTATTGCGCTTAAGCAAGGAACTAATCAAGAACAATCACCCTTAGTTTCGACGACATGCGAGCGCGGCTGACGACCAGGGAGCGGTCAGCGGAGCAGGAGATTAGGAATCGGGATAAGGAGGTCCACCAGCTCAGAGCAGAAGTCGCCAGGCTCACCAAGATACTCGTCGAGCAAAGGTAAGCAAAATAATCTCATTTATCCTCAAAGGCCGGCAACGCACATAGTCGGAGGTTTCCATTGGCGATTATTAACTATTACCTTTATAAAATACTAGCCTTCCACCAGCGGTTTCACCCGCACGTAATTTCTTTTTTTTAATATCCCCCCTTCCCCCCACATTCCCGGGATCAAAAGTACCCTTTGCCACCAGGGGATAGTATAGATTTCCAAAAATTATTGAAATCGGTTCAGTAATTTCGGAGCCTATTCAATTCAAACAAACAAACAATCAAGTCTTTCCCCTTTAGAGTATTAGATATAAGATCTTAAGAGCCCGTTTGCCTCCGACGTGCTGTGACGCGGACGTTGTAACGGGTCATAATTTTCCAAAGATTAAATCATTGGTGTAAATGTTTAAAGTAATGGGGCAAGTACGGTCCCCAGTGGAAGTCCATTTATTTATCGGTCGCTATCTACTTATTTCCAGCAGAAACTGATTTTGTAAGCGATGGTTAAGTAGAACTTTACTGAGGAGTCTGACTAAATAAGGGTCTTCGGTTATGACGGCCAGTGTCCTCATCAATATTTTAGTGTTACTGTATCGTTGGCTGGCGAAAAGTCTAAAAAAATATTGATGAGCAATTTTTTTAAATCCCATGTCTCACACTCGGCCAGTGGCCAAACAAAAGGCTTACTTTATTAAAATCTGTCTCCACAGCTCACCAAAGCTGGGAGCAAGAACCCGTGCAGATGGCTGCGAGCAATTCACGGAGGAAGCAGAGGCAGCCCGCCGCAAGGGTATGTCGTGATGCTTGATAGGTGAGCACCAGCTGTACATGCTTGACGCCTGGCTCTGTTCTGGTTGCGGAAGGCAACGTCCATAGGCCACGGTGGAGAGTCCATAGTATTATTATTAAAAGTATGGTAGGCGTAGAGCGCGTCATTGGTCTCATGGTGGTGAACTTGGTCGTGTGGTAGAAGTAGAAAGACTCGATGGTCTTGTAGTTGTAGTAGGCCTAGTCGTGATATCGGGGTCCTGGGTTCAATTCCCGGGTTGAGCTGAATTTGTGTCGGTTTTTTTGGACACAGCTCGGATTTGTGAACAACGATCCGCACTTGGCAAGCGTGGTGATTAAGCCAGTACTCATCATTGTAGCGATGAATCGTTTTCAAGGATGGAGGCCTTTGCCCTGCAGTGGGACATTAAATGGGTTGATACAGACAGACAAGATTAAATAGCTTTTACCGCCTCCGTGGAACAGTGGCTAAGCCACTCGGGTATAAAACCCGGAGGTCGTGGGTGCGATTCCCGCTTTGGGTCTGGTTGGTGGTAGAGCTTTTTCAGAGTCCGACTGGCTAGCTACCATCCCCACAGGTGAAATCTGCCGCCATAACAGCTCTGGCTGTGTTCCGGCAATATTAATATGGGAGCCAATACACTTAAAATCAGAGGCTCGAAGATCAGATGAGTCTACAGTCTGGCAGTACATTGAGGGACGCTTCAAGAAGCGTCCCTCAATGGAATAGGCCGCAGTGACCGCTTACCATCAGGTGGGCTGCGTGCCTGTAAGATCCTGGATCGAGCAAAATTTGTAGCAGTTTTTCCGTACACTATTCGACAACCTTACTACAATCGGATGTCATTTCGAAATAAATAAAAAAACTAGTGTAGGTATTTAAGCACGAGAAGATAAATAAATGGTTATTGTGGATTACAGATGAATTTGGTTAAGTAAAACTCCATATAACACACGGAGAATATTATTGTAAAAGAATTTCTCGTCCAAAACCCCGTATAAGGAACTTTTTCTCCTACAAAAACGCTATATGTATTTTCTTTGCTTAAAAAAAAATAAGTTAAATGGTACCACTTGGCGTATGGACGCTACCTACCAGAACAGAGCATTTTTTATGATGCCAGAGACATTGTTTTTTTATTTATAACGACATACAATAATTATACAATGACGTATAAATTTTGAATCTGTGACACCGCTAAGAACCGGTATTTTGCCTATTTGAAAAATAGGGTTGTAGACACCGTTTATAAGACACGAATAATTAAGTAATATCAAAAGTTATAAAAACTTAAGAAATAACATAATGTAAATAACTATTTAGGACATGTTTACTTGTGATAAGTTCCTCGCAAATCCACGATCATGTCTTGTTTGTTAATTTTGAAAAAAGATAGTAAAATAGTAAAATATTTATCTATATTATGTACATACTTATTTAATATTTGTCTATAACCCTAAATTTTATATTGTTTTTTTTTACTTATGACAACTTAAATGTTATTAAAACATTGTATTGTATTTAAAACTGTCCCTGTGTGTTTAACATATAAAATCACAAATGTATTTGTGTTTTATTATTTTATATGTTTTACATTAATTAAAATTATACATCTATGTTCAGGAAATTATATAAATCTTCAAAAAGGTTCGAAAGGTAACGATATTTTTGTTTTGAAATTCCCCATTTGGCTTGACATAACTTTAATATTAAAAGCACCTACAAAAGCGTAACTATTTGATAAATAAAAAAGAATTAGTTTTTTACGTTATTTATTCTTATTTCTTTTTTATAATATAAAATTCTCATTAACGAAAAAATCGCGTGGGAGCCATTACATTTGAAATCAAAGGCTTAAAGAAGCAGGAGCCTATAATCTGGCAGCACATTGAGCAATGCTTCCTGGTGAAGTGCCCCTAAATGGAATAGGCCGCAGTGGCCGCTTAGCAGATGTGCTGCGTTTCTAGGTCCCCTATTTGAGTTCGAAAGTTACTAGTTCGATTTTTATTATATCGAACACGCTGTGTCGATAATTCAGTTGTACGATGTTTTATTACATCGATGTTTTATTAGTGCGATGTAACGTTTGTGCGAAAAATCCTGTTGCGAAAAACCCTACAGCGATTGCTCATTTGTTCGATAATTTAAATGTCTTTATAGGCTGCTTTTATGTATTTTCTTAACGTCTATGCAAAATTAGGCTAATAATTAAATCTCAGGGATGATAGTAGCCGTTTCAAACCCGCATACTTACTATAGAAATAATAAATTATCGAACTAATAAGCAATCGCTGTAGGGTTTTTCGCAACAGGATTTTTCGCACAAACGTTACATCGCACTAATAAAACATCGATGTAATAAAACATCGTACAACTGAATTATCGACACAGCGTTTTCGATATAATAAAAATCGAACTAGTAACTTTCGCACTCAAATACCCCTATTTCCCCTCGTTTCTTGCTGCTAATTTAAATAACAATAAAAAAAGATAATATTTCTTAAATAAATAAGTTAAATATTTAAAACTGGCGTCATAAAGGCGTCGAGCAAGCTCATAACATAGCAAAATTTTCCTTTCAAAACTAAAAAAATCGTAGTATTTAAATACTTTCGAACATTGTAAATAACCATTCTAATAATTAACTATCTGTTATCTTTGTACTACGGGTGAAATCTATGAAATCATGATGCGCCCCTTTTTTTTTAAATAAATAATAATAGGACACTATTCACACAGCGCCATCTAGCCCCAAACTAAGCATAGCTTGTGCTATGGGTGCCAGAATACGGATAAACATTACATACATACTTTTTTGTAAATACATACATATTATACATAGCAACACCCAGAGTCCCAGACCGATACAAACAGGCATGTTCATGCACACAAATGTTTGTACCGTGCGCGGATCGAACCCGCGACCTCTGGTGTAATAGCCGACTTCCCAGCCATTTCACCAAATGGCTCGTCAACTTATCTGTTATCTGGGAAATACGTTTCATACCGTCACCATCCGTCGGGGGAGGAGGGTGGGACTCCTACTCCTCTGGACTAAAAAGGGCGGAGTACCCACTAAACCACCCCGTGTTTAACCTTTTAAACGCCAAGCTACGAACGCACTGTCGATGTCGTGTCCTGTACGCCAGAGCTGGGTTATTCTTTATTTTCAGATGTATGGAAAAAATATCAGTTATCGTTTAAAAAATATTTATTTCAGTTTTTTAGAGACAGGTTTTTTGTCAAGTATAAACGACTTTGGCGTCCAAAGGGTTAACGGGTACACTCTCCAAATGGGTCATCATGATTTCATATTTACCTACTATCTTATTTAAACTATGCTTTATTCGTTTTCCTAATTGGTGTCTAAATAGTGTGTGTGTTTCATAATTAGGATTATTGTGTTATCTAATCTAGAATTTAATTTCGTAAACTAAATATACTATTGTTTAACGTTTACGCCTGTCTAACTGAATTTGTATATTATGTTATAATAATTATGACTTAAAGGTTTAGAAAACGAAAATGTGAAATGAGGAAATATGTAATATGAAGTGCGGTATTCTAATGAAAATGGTTTAGAAACAGTCCGTTCCAACATTATCTAACCGCCCAAATTAATCAAAATATCTTGGCATTCAAAGGAAAATTCAATAGCCTGACCAAGAAAATAAAAAACCTGCTCTGAAGTCGCCACATTAGCTATGGTTATAGCAACACTTGGTTGCTATGGTTATACTCTCAAATAACTCACATTATCCAATAATAACAAGGCACGGTTGACAATTGACATCACACTTTGACAGACAGCAATAATGAATGACATTTCATTGTTTTTTGTTATTTGATTGTTGCCACTTGAAGAAATTAGTTCCAATATCTTTTTGCAATATGGTGAGATTTTTTTCTATTTTAATGGTCGGGCTTTATGTACCTACAATCTAGTAAACCAGGATTTCGAGTGCCATAAAATCTTTAACAGTGCCAGTCTTTGTCCTAAAGGTTGTTAGTTATAAAGTTAATTTTCTAATGCCAAGATATTTTGACTACTTTGAGCGATCAGATATTATTCGAGCCGCCCATAGCCTTCTACGTAATAAACGTATGAATATTCTAAATTATTACATATCTTTGCCTATTTAAAAAAACAAGTCATTTTTAGGCGGGACGCTCCGCACACCGGAGCCCGCGCGCAAGCGCCCCACCCTACCGGATCTGACGTCACTTCTCCCGCCATCGCGGTCAGCTGACGACAAGAATGGCCGCCGTCGATCGAAAAGCGTCGATTTACCCGCTGTACAAGTACCGATAAGAATAAAACAATTGCAGGAGAAACTTGGGGATTGATTTGGTATTTTATTTATATAATATTGAATATAAATTAAAATGAGAGACGGAGTGACAGATCAAAGAATAAAGTAAACATAGGAAATAACTTTTTTCTTTTCTATCTTTTGGGATGAAAGAATTTACTTTAGTAAATTGTACATGAGAAAATAAGTCTGCATGTATGACTTTTAAAACTTTATATGAAGTGTTGCTTGTCCTACCAAGCCTATATTCAATAAAAAAAAAACAATATCAAAATTAATATTTAAACAGCTTTGATCTGTTACTCTTCAAATGCTTCAAATAGCTCATTTCCTTGGTCACAGATAATATAATACTATAGTTCTTTCCATATATAATTGACCAGGTACAATTAATTTCTAAATACATACATACTTGATACTCTTTTTCTATTCACTGGCAGATGTATTAACTATAATGAAGTGTAAAGGGTATTTTAAGTATAACTATATAACTATATTTTAGATATAATATTATCCGATTCTGCTATGCTGTGCTATGAAATGCTATTAGGATAATAATATAAAGAAATACCCAACGATATTAAATTCGTTGGAAATACCTTTTGGAATTGAGCGAAAAATAATGTCAACTGCGTTTGTCCGTAACGTTACCAACCAATAGCAACGCATTATATCTCTGTGTTTTTGAGTTATCACTGTCGCGTAAGGGTTCTAATAGACGAGCGACCCCTCGTTCGCGACCGTCCGCGACCCTCGACGACTGTGGTGTGCGACCGCCGGCGACAGTCGCAGTCCAGACCACAGTCGCAGACGGTCGCGGAGGGTCGCAGACGGTCGCATCGCAGGCGCGCCGAGCGACTGTCGGTCGCGGTCGCCGGCATCAGCCGCACACCACAGTCCACAGTCGTCGAGGGTCGCGGACGGTCGCGAACAAGGGGTCGCTCGTCTGTTAGAACCCTAACGCAACTTTAAAAGGTCGTATCCTAATAGCATTTGAACCAGATAGTACAGGTTCATTCCCGTTCGTCCCACCAGGCTTCGTCCCACCAGTGGGACGAACGGGAATTGAATAAATTAATTAATTTTTATTCAAATGCAATGTATGTACAGTCAATAGCACTTGTGATCTCAACATATTCCCGGTTTAATAAATACTAAATAGTATTATGTTCTCGATTTCGAAGTTTTCGGACACAATACAAATCTGCCGGATTATCTGCTCTGGCTGTGTTCCGGCAATATTAATGTGGAGCCGGTATACTTGAAATCAAAGGCTCGAAGATCAGATGAGTCTACAGTCTGGCAGCACATTGAGCGACGCTGCTGAAGTGTCCCTCAATGGAATAAGCCGCAGTGACCGCTTACCATTAGGTGGGCTGGCCTGCGTGCCTGTCTGCCAACTGACGTGTAATAAAAAAAACCGATGGCACCGAAATCTGTCATAGCAAACCTATTGTTTTTGAAATCAGACAGAATTCCTTGTGGAATTAAGGAGAACATCGATCTATACTAAATGGACCGATGTCCTCCTCACATACTGTACCGAGTCAAGTACCGACATATTATGTAAGAAAATAATAGAACCAGAGCAATTTATAAATGTTTGCTCAAAACGCTTATTGACTGTACGTTTTCAAAGTTTTCGCTTAAAAACCAAAACGTGGGCAAAAATTAATCTCATTATGTATGTTATGTGCAATTTATTGATATATCTTTACTATATTATAGTATTTAGATATTATTTTTGTATTAATGGCCTTTGAAAAAATGTTTATTCAATAAATAAAATTTAAAAAAACCTAAAATAATAAAAAATTAATAATTTTTACTTTTTGCCAGACTAAATGTAAAATCTTCTCAAATACGTATATAGGCCAGTTCTTGAGACTGCTTTTGTTTATTAATTTGCTTTATATAAGCTCTGTTCCACTCTAATCCATTGTTCAAATCCATTAATGGATTAGATTCCGCTAACTAGTCCACTCTAATCCATCGGTGGGTTTGTTTCCGTTTCAAAAAGGGAGAGTGCAACAATCAAAAACTGTGCAATTTATCATTACGAATTAACTTGTAAGTTAAAGTTGTATTTACTCATTCGTCCTGTAAATATTTACCTTTTTTATAATAAAATGAATATGTTTTTACTTTGTTTTTTTATTTTTTCGTATTTCCAATTAAACCAGTACACTTAAAATCAAACGCTCGAAGAAGAGCTTACAATATGGCTGCACATTAAGCGACGCTTCGTGGTGAAGTGTCCCTCAATGGAATAGGCCGCAGTGGCCGCTTACCATCAGGTGGGTTGCGTGTCTGTTTGCCAACTGATGTAGTATATAAAAAATTAAGACTTCATTCATCAATAGAAAATAAATGTGAAATTATCAAAATGATAATTTAACAAAAATTTTACTATAACATTTTGGCAAGCATAAAAATTAATAAAAACCACTGTAATGTCTACTTATATCGTTGTTTATTTAAAATAATCACAGGTTATATGAATTACAGAATGATAATACAGTACAGATTATTAATATGTACCAGCAGGCTTCATAATCAGAATATCTCTTAAACTTAGAACTAGAAAAAAAAAACTTAATAGCATGCCCATTGCCCGGTAACTGAGAGCGTGAGTCATTTAAATAAAAAAATAAAAATGCAATTTTTTTAAACATAAACATAACTATACCCCTTAGTTTTGCTTCATTTACTCGGTATTCTTCGGGCAAGTTGGTAGTAGATGACTTTTCATCTGTGCAACATCCACTGCACCTTTACTGATGCACTCGTATATCGCCACCTGGAGGCGGCGCACTTTGTGTTCGTAAGCAAAATCCATCCAATCACATGCTTTCTCTGCTGTTATACAATTCACTATCTTAGAACATACGGCTTGCTCCAAATCGGGCATAATATAATAAGAGCCTAGCATCAGGAGGTATTCCAAGCCTTCATCTGGAAGTTTACGCAGATATATGTACTCTTTGAAGTGCGTCAATGTGGCTTTAGACATGCCTGGCACCTCCACGACGCCCTCGGCAGTGTCGCGCCAGGGGCCACTTAGCATGCGCGCCATCACTGGACTGGCTGCCGCCAAAAAGGCCTTGTGCACCGGCACCGAACCGTCCTCACCTTTCAACTCGAAGTCTGTTAACTCCGCGTCGCAATAAAGAGGTTCTATATAAAGATATGCATTAAATGTCTTTACTTCTACTGTCATGGCGATTGGGTTGATGGGGTCCGAATATTCGTTTTTATAAATCTCGCACCAAATACCATCGGTTTTTATGCACATACTTTTTTTACTTAATTCAGGAATTGAAATTTGAAGCTCGTATGTAACATTATCATCAGGTTGACATTTAATTTTTTCAAATTGTATGCATATAGATGTATATTTTAAATTTTTTGACGATGTAGGGTCAATATTTATACATTTCATCCGAAATTTAGCATTGGAAATTATAACTTCTTCAGTAATATGATCAGTATAATATTCGCTTGATGGAGGAATGTGTATTTTCAAACTCATTCCATTTTCTGTGCGGTCAATAACCGTTGCTAGGAATCTGTAAAAAAATAAGACAAGATGAAGATTTTTCCGTATTTGTCGTTTTAATCTTTATAATCTATTGGTGTAAAAATCATATAATATTATATTAATACAAAAAATAAGAAATCCTATGTTGCGTTTGTATAAAAGAGGATAAAGATTTTTTACGTTGGTGGGGGAAGGGGGAGATATTTAAAAAAAGAAATAATATATTACGACTAGCGGGCGCCCGCGGTTTCACCCGCGTGGTTCCCTTTCCCGTGGGAATATCGAGATATCCTTTCTTAGCGGATGCCTACGTCATAACATCTACCTGCATGCCAAATTTCGGCCCGATCCGTCCAGTGGTTTGGGCTGTGCGTTGATATCTATCTATTTTTTTATTTTATTTAAGCTTCATTGCACAAATCAAGTACAAAGGCGGACTTAATGCCTCATGGCATTCTCTCCCAGTCAACCTTTAGGCCAAGCAGAAAGAAACAGTGGGCTGTGCCAATAAATGTAAAACTTGAAAACAAAAACAACAGAAATAAACGAAATAATATATCATAAATAAATACACAATATAAAATTTCATAAATATACATACATATTATGTACATAATATAAATATATAAAATATATACACTATATAAAATATACAGGGTGGAAAGTTTCAATGGGGCAGCCAAGGGAGGTACCTTAATCGTTGCAGCTACAAGAAATTGGTCTTAGGAGACTATCCATAATGTTTCAAAAAAATTACATTCCCATTCATAGATTTAAAAAAAAATGTACGGTTAGCAAGAAAATTACCATTTTTGACAAAAAAACTTTTTGATGCTAATCGGTCCAATTCTGTACGCTGATCAAAATCTTGTATGGGACCAACTGAGGTTTCAGTACTAGAAAAGTCACAAATCAAAAAAAACTTTTCCCATACATTTTATAGTACTTAGATTTTTTGTGAGGCCATAAGACTCTTCTTATGGCCTCACAAAAAATCTAAGTACTATAAAATGTATGGGAAATAACTTTTTGTTGTAGCTACAAAAAAAAAAATTAAGAAGATGCATATGCAATCAAACAATAAAATTATTTAAAAAATAATAAATATTTTTATTAATAACTTGATATAAGGCTTGATATGATATAAGGTGCTCAAAATGTTCTCCATTTTGATTAATGCAATGCATAAATGTATTCGTTTTCGTACTGACCGCGTGGCGGCCAATAATTATTTGGATGAATTCCATATAAAATTGTACAGAGCGAGTTTTTTAATTCTTCGACACTGTCATAATTCTTTTCATAAATTTCATTTTTTAAATAGCCTCACAGAAAGAAATCAAGCTCATTTTTGCAAAAAAAGAATAACTAAAAGCATCTACTCGCAAAAGCACACCACACGCAATCAGATTTGGACATAAGCAACAAAAGAAAGTACCTCCGCATTATAAAAAGAAAAAAAAGTTCGAAATTGAAATCCTATTTGTAGGTAACTAAATCTTTTTTCAGAAAACTATCGAGGTTACGTAAGTTCCAAGTGAAACAAAATTAATTGACTGATGTATGGGAAAAGTTTTTTTTTATTTGTGACTGGACTGGACCGATTAGCATCAAAAAGTTTTTTTGTGAAAAATGGTAATTTTCTTGCTAACCGTACATTTTTTTTTAAATCTGTGAATGGGAATGTAATTTTTTTGAAAAATTATGGATAGTCTCTTAAGACCAATTTCTTGTAGCTGCAACGATTAAGGTACCCTTGGCTGCCCCATTGAAACTTTCCACCCTGTATACACAGTACATACGGCTAACGACTGGGACAGGTGAGCGACGATGGAGAGGACTTCAGGAGAAAATGTTTATGGAGTAGGAATTTAAATGCCATCCGACTCGGAGCTTGTATAATGTTTTCGGGGAGAGCATTCCAAAGCCCAATAGCTATAACACGAAAGGAATTTGAGACGAAACCGGATCGGTGATAAGGAGTAGCCAAGATGGATTTGTGGGAAGAGCGGAGCTGACGAGTATGTGTCGAACTAATAAGACAAAACAAGGACTTAAGGTAAACGGGAGCATGTGGATCGTTTAAGGTTTAGGTCGTATCTATGTCAGTCAGTCAGTCAGTCACCTTTGAGTTTTATATATATAGATACGACTTTTACAGCTAAGTATAACGCAAAATTATAAAAAAAAAATTTTTTTGGATTAAGTGACAACTCTGGTACAAAAAAACCGGCCAAGTGCGAGTCGGACTCGCCCATGAAGGGTTCCGTAGCAGCAAGTATCATCATAACATAAAAGTTCTTGTAGTTCTTTGTAAGCTTGATCGATGTTTTTATATTTCAGTTGTTTAAATGAGAGGAAAATTGCGGTTTACGATTTATGACGTATTAAAAAAAAACTAATTACTTGATCTCGTTCAAACCAATTTTCAATGGAAGTTTGCATGGTAATGTACATCATATATTTTTTTTAGTTTTATCGTTCTCTTATTTTAGAAGTTACAGGGGGGGGGGGGGACCAACATTTTACCACTTTGGAAGTGTCTCACGCGCAAACTATTCCGTTTAGAAAGAAATGATATAAGAAACTTTATTATCATTTTTAAAGACCTATCCATAGATACCCCACACGTAAGGGTTTGAAGAAAAATTTTTTTTTGAATTTTAGTTCTAAGTATGGCGAGCCCCAAAAATTTATAAACTAATTACTTGATCTCGTTCAAACCAATTTTCAATGAAAGTTTGCATAATAATGTACATCATATATTTTTTTTAGATTTATCGTTCTCTTATTTTAGAAGTTACAGGGGGGGGGACCAACATTTTACCACTTTGGAAGTGTCTCTCGCGCAAACTATTCGGTTTAGAAAAAAATGATATAAGAAACCTTATTATCATTTTTAAAGACCTATTTATAGATACCCCACACGTAAGGGTTTGATGAAAAAAAATTTTTTGAGTTTGAGTTCTAAGTATGGGGAGCCCCCAAAATTTTTTTTTTTTTTTACTTTTCTTTGAAAATCTTAATGCGGTTCACAGAATACATCTACTTACTAATTTTCAACAGCATAGCTCTTATAGTTTCGATAAAAAGTGGCTGTGACATACGGACGGACAGACAGACAGACAGACAGACATACAGACAGACAGACAGACATGACGAATCCATAAGGGTTCCGTTTTTTGCCATTTGGCTACGGAACCCTAAAAATCGGGATACCTACAACTTAAAATACTTATATTATGTCTTTTGCAGTAAATCTCAGACTTCGATTAGGTATGACGATCTCAGCACCAGGATCCTCCCGCTGTGTTTCGGGTTGCGAAGTTGAGTGAACAATAAAATGATCCTTAAAATCATTAGCAATCGCGTTAGGCTCACACACATCCCCAATACTCACAGGAACGCTAGGTCTCAGATTTAGTTTACTAGAGTTTTTCCAAAAGGATTTAAAATTCTTTCTTGAATGGTTCGTTGCTAGCGTATCCATTTTAAGCTGATCCTAACACCACTTCATTTTTAAAATAAAACAACTTTAAACGGATGAAAACTCGCGTATATTCTACATTTAAAAACATCCTAATTTCAATAGGGAAGATGGTTGGAATGTACCTACCACCTAACCTACCTACTTGGGACCCAGTATTACATCTAATGGGTTCCAATGGACATCACAATACTGTGCAGCTTCAAGACACCATCAGCTCCTACTGCGTGGATAGGAACGTATTGAATGATAGTGAAGATAAAAAATATACTAAATCTATGAGTGAAGACGACGGTAATTGCTGATTATTCTAAAATAATTATAAAAGTGAAGGTAGAAATAACAATTTAAATAACTGTTTGACGCATAACACCTGAGTCATACCGTGATCACGGCTACTGAAAAGTAGTCGAAACGTCGGGTTTAAATTTTAAAATGTAGAATATACGCGAGTTTTCATCCGTTTAAAGTTGTTTTATTTTAATGAGTAGTAACCGTGTAAATATTAGAAATCATTATGTAAACCACTTCATTTTTTTCTTAAACATCCTTCTACTTTCATTCATCTCTTCGTAAACTAACCCCCCCGCCCGAGGCCCGCTAGTACCCACAACTGGAATTTTTCTCTAGCGCTCCTGTGAGCATCAGCGACGTACTTATTCCAGCCCGCAACGTAGCCTCCCCTCCTATGGTATTTACGCTCACACGACTTTTTCGCTGCCTCCATTTCGCGAAATATCAAACATAATATTAACGAAAAGTGTTCACGTAGATACGGCCCGCGCGCGGGCTATGTAGCGAACACACACACACACACACACACACACACACACACACACACACACACACACACACAAACACACACACACACAAGATTTGGTGTCGTTGGCCTCACATTTATATTTTGC
This sequence comes from Mecyna flavalis, assembly GCA_949319885.1. Taxonomy (NCBI): domain Eukaryota; kingdom Metazoa; phylum Arthropoda; class Insecta; order Lepidoptera; family Crambidae; genus Mecyna; species Mecyna flavalis. The sequence goes on from OX439422.1 coordinate 2,177,901, forward strand.
TTACCTACCTTTTTGGTTTTCATTTTGTTTTTTTTTTTAATTGAGCCATGTCTCCACTAGTTTTTAATTGTTAACCACTAACTAACTGTTTTCTGACCGTCGCGATACAAGCTTTGCTTAGTGCAGCGGTCGCTAGTTTAAGACGAAATTGTAATTTAATATGACAATAAAGATTTATTATTATTATTGTATCTCTCCTTCGGGATATCACGGCCCGGAGGCCGGTCCTTTTGGAAGGCGTACGTGGGGATACAGATCCAACACGAAGAGGCCCCTTTGAGATACGATATTATATTGTGGGATACATACACCTAGCTGGCACTATCTCTGCCTATACTATGAAAAGATACAGCCAAAGACAGCGCCAGCTAAGTGCAGGGACTATTGCAGAGTGAAGGGAAACTAATTCGGGTCTATGGTAAGGTGATTGCTGGACTGGTTGCTGGGCTATTGATGAGACAGCGGGACGCCTGCCATATCAAATGTCTCATCTTGATTATCCTGGCAGACGGCGACTCGCCTCCCACTAGATGGGCCCCCGAAAACAGCCACCACTCAGCGCGGCCACTAGTGTCGCGGGCAGCACGGGCGCAACACCGGCGTGGTCGGCTAAGGGTGCGGAAAGGTGTGCACCGGTTTCTGGATCGCGGTAATCCGGTCAGCCGTTCCCCGTTATTACGCAGGTTGAGCACCCTTTCGAGCATATAGCTCTTGCGCTCCACTCTGGACAGCCAACTAAGGCAAGCCAGAGGTGGGGGATAAGATGGTAAGTTCCCCCGGGAGGTCTCGGGTCCGTGGTGTCGCCACACACCAACAGCTCGCCACAAGCTGCCGCCTGCCCTGCGGAGACTAACTGCACTGGTAAACCAGTGGGCGATGGGGTCGTCACATCCCTACGCACTTATTATTATTATTATTATCTAAAACCGCTTGATGACTATGGTTATCACAAAATGTATCAGCATTCAGCACACAAACTGAATTCATGTGGAAAGTCAATTTTACGGAGGTTTTCATGGCATAGCGAGGGGTACCTATCAATTTGTTTTCTATGTCTGTCTCTGTCTTGTTCTGTAGGTATGTATTATGTTTTGATCATTTGGTTGGACATATTTTACCAATTTTTTATTTGATTCAATTTAAATATTTTTTATAGTTTACATATATAAATTAATAGATAACCAAACTTTTGATAAAACCTTAGTAGACCGGTACTTACTTGGGCATTTTATAATAGTTTATATATGGAACAAAGAGCTGCAGACTTGTTGCCTTGTATCTTGCGTGTAGGTGCACAACAAAACGAAAAATTGAAAACTTCTGTCTTGCTTGATTGATAGCTTAGCAAAGCAATGATCATCACAGACTAACTAGTTAATGATAAATCAGTCAGACAACCGACTCACGAGTCTCACGAACTTTAACTTTAAACATGGGCTTTAACCGTTTCAGTGTTGCCGCTGGTCAATTGTGTAGGATTACCGTACACAAAAGATCAAATTGCCGTATTTAACCAAAAATAACCAAAAATTGCCGTACATGTTAATGTTTATATGAAAGGTATAATTGCCTGATTGCCGTATTTTACATAAAACAATGACTATTCTGGCGTACGTACAGACCTACAAACTTATCTGTTCCGGTGGCCAAAATTGGAACTACGTGAAATGCAATGCAAAAACGATATTTAATGACAGTTCTAAATAGACAGTAGCGACGCCGCCACCGGAACAGATAAGTTTGTAGGTCTGTATGCCGTACAATTCGTCTAACTAAAAAGAGCGATTGCTGTATGATACGGCAATTGCCGTACAAACGGCAACACTGGACCGTTTTAAAAAAAGGTGATCTACTAAAATCATTATGTTGCCAGTACTAAATAATACCAAATCACATGCTGGATTATACCAAAAATATACTAAAACTTACTTTCCCCTTTAGATCGTAAAAGAAGGAAAAACAAACACATACGGTAAAATTGTATTTATTCTCATCTTATACACATACATTTATTTTTACACATATTAATTATTCTAAATAGTCAGTATTGGACAAGTTTTTTTTTAACATGTCTTTCGGTGGTTCAAATGAGACACAATTTTCATTTAGACCTTGTTTTACATGTAAAATGCTCGCAATATGTTTAGATATAAATCTGTTTCTATATTTTGTTTTAACAATATTTACTTTTGAAAAAATTCTTTCGCATTCAGCGTTAGAAATGGGTATGCCGTGCACATTAGACATTTAACAAAGTTAGTCAAATTTTTGTATTTAGGGACGTTTCTACTATCAAAAAAATTTCTCAGTTTTCCCCAAAACTCTTGTACTACTACTGGAACCACACATTAAGTTTTGCACCTCTGAATCGTACTTAAGTCGACGATGTTCCTCGTCAATCAATTGTTTTGTTTTGTGGTATCATTTGTTATGATGTTTGGAAACCGATTCATAACGCTGATTAGCGATGTAAAATTTTCGTAAGCCGCTACTTGTGGATCCATAAAACGTAACTCGGAAAATATTTTTTCATGAATGGGAAATCTACATTTAAGTTGAGTACATAGCTCAAAAGTTCCTTTTATACCCATTGGTGGGAATCATTTCGTATGTTTCAATAATTCCCCGCGACGTAACAAAGCTAAAACGGTTATTAGGCGGGTAAAAAGCACGATTTGTGGGGAATCCCCGTATATTATTTGTGTAACTGTTCGAAAGAGACAAAATAATACAGCTTTCTTAAGCATCAGACAAAGACAACACTAAGTAAACGAATGCAAGTCAGTGTTGCCAAAAAATAGTGCGAAAAATATGCTAAAACTTGTTCTAAGTTTCTAATTGTACCAAAAAAATACCAGATTCAGTTTTACAGAGCCCAAATTATACCAATTTAGTACTGAAAATACCAAAAACGGTCACACTGCTTTACTTTTTTTTTTTATTAAATGGACTATCCCGCGCCTGTTTGCGGCGCGATGATTCTGCCAATGTCAAGTAAATGTGGGAGTTTCTCCTTGCATTTGCAAAACATTGGTGTTAGATGTTTTAACGCTTCATGGAAACACTGGAGGATACTCTCAAGGTCACGGAGGAATGGACGCCATTGCGGTAAGAGCGTCTCATCTACCGATGAGACACAATACACGCAATACCCGTCCATTCAGTCAATTTGTTTCAATTTTCTTATATTTTATGACACTTCGTTACACTTTACTGAATGAAAATCACACCACTTTTCAACACCAAACTGCACTAGATCACAAATAAAAAGATTTAAAACAAAAAGACGCGTGGACCCATCCACGACCCATCGCCTACCCTCCAGTGCCACACTGCTTTACGGTAGAGTTGCCCTACGATAGTCCACTATCGCTAAACTATCGATAGTCTATCGATAGTTGACGTCATATCAATAGTATCGATAGTCTATCGATACTATCGATATTACAAATTAACCAATACTATTGATCGGAAGCAATACTATCGATAGTATCGATACTATTACATTACAATACTATCGATAGTATCGATTGTTTTTGACGTGACAACGTCTTATAAATTGGTTTGCCGGGTGACACTTCAAGAAACTGCGTTACGCACCGCTCACGTTATAGCGCTCACAATGAGAGCGAGTGAGAGGCACGCGTCCCTTCCACTCGGACATGGTTAGCCCGCCTAAGAGCGAGAGAGACAGACATAAAAAGTGAAAGGCGTCGTTGTCACGTAAAACTTTCGCCCGTATACCGACTTTACAGGCAACCAATTTTTTTATCAATACTATCGATACTATCGATAGTATTGATGTATTAAATCATAAAAACAATCGATACTATCGATAGTTTAAAAAACTATCGATAGTATTACACTATCGATAGTTGAATAAACGCCAATAGTATCGTTTCTCAATTATAGCGTAGTTACATTTTTTATAACTCAAGAACGGATGAACCGATTTGGCTGCAAATTGGTGTAGGGGGCCGTTCAAATATTACGTAAGCATATTTATTGCAAATTTTTACCCCCCCACCCCCCTTGTCAGCAAAAGTAAGCAAAGCTCATACCCCCTCCCCCTATGCTTACGTAAACATTTTTCAATTATAATTTTTTTAGGATATACTATAATTATAATGTTATAATTATAACTTTATAAATAAGAAAATAGATTTAGGATAGAGATTAGATTTTACATAGACAGTATTCAACATAGAGTAAGGGTTAGTACTATTAATTATATTCTGTGGTAAGGGACAAAAATATTATAATCTTACGAACATAACAAACTTATTTTAAAGTTTTAGTACACATCATCATCATCATCAGCCTGTGATAGTCCACTGCTGGACATAGGCCTCTCCAAATGCTCGCCACGCTGATCGATCCTCGGCCACTCGCATCCAGCTCCTGCCAGCCATCTTGCGCAGATCATCGCTCCACCTGGCCTGAGGGCGTCCTACACTACGTTTACCGAGACGCGGTCTCCACTCTAGAACCCGTTTACCCCAACGGCTATCGGTTCTGCGGCTGATATGGCCAGCCCACTGTATCTTCTATAGACGTGGCTTAGGAAATGGTTCGATAGTTCTTCAACAGGCTTTTGTTACTCTTTTTAAAGAACAGGACGACCACACTCATACTCCACGCATTTGGAGTTCCCTCCAGCCTTTAGCAGCTCAGTAGTAACGCCGTCCTCTCCAGGGGCTTTTCCATTTTTAAGCTGCCCAAGAGCAATCTCGATTTCGCCAACGCTCACTTTTGGCAGGTCTTCAGTGTAAAAGGGATTTAACGTGGCTCTAGAGTCCTCATTTTCAGGATCAGGTCGACGTGCATGCGAAGCGTATAACCGGCCATAAAAGTCCTCTACCTCCGAACGGACTGCCGGCTTTGAGGCAACAACTTCTCCACTTGCTGTGGTCAGCTTCGTCAGGTGGCTTCTTCCGAGAGATTGTACGAACACCTTAGACCCCCGATTTTGCTCTATAGCTCTTTCGATCGAAAGAGTATTAAAGCACCGGACACATATTAAACATTGGTACACATATTAAATAAAAATTAACAGTCTTCAGTCCATGAAACCCGAATCCATGATTCTAAGTTTTCGCTGACATTGGATTGCTTAGATTGCTGCTCAGTGTTGTGAGTCTGCTAACTTTCATCCGATTTTGGAATAATCTAACATATATAACTAATAATCATCTAACTAAAATGTAATCTTGCTTTGGTATACTTACAATACGTCTACTCGCTATAGTATCCAAACGAAACAATACACTGACAGAGGAAATTTAGACAACTGAGTAGTGCACGGAAATTCCCCTAATCGGTTCTAAAGCGAGTGCCTAAACGTATGCATTATTTGCGGGAATCCCCGAAAATGGGTTTCGTTTTCAAGCATAGGCAATGTGAGGGTTGCCATTGGTGTAAAAAAGTAAATAACTACCGATGACGTAATCATCATCTAGACCCCCCTACCCCCCATGTCATCCAAAATAAGCAAAACAAAGACCCCCCCACCCCCCCATAGTGCTTACGTAATACTTGAACGGCCCCTAGGGGTAGTTTAGACCCAGGAGACTTACATAGGATACTTTGATGGAGGAAGGGGGATAGGAGGGGGGAAGGGTGATAAGATTGATATGGGGGGATAGGACGGGGATAGGATCTTCCCCCTCCTACACCCCTTCCCCTCCCCTCCTATCCCCCTTCCCCGTCCTATCCCCCATTGTCAATCCTAAACCCTTCCCCCCTCTTATCCCCTTCCCCCATTAAAATGTCCTATGTCAGTCTCCTGGGTCAAAGCTACCCCTCCACCAAATTTCAGCCAAATCGGTTCATCCGTTCTTGAGTTATAAAAAGTGTAACTACTCCTTCAGTAATAATTAATCCTTCTGTTGCATATTATTTGGTAACTTTCTCCTTTGTAAACACGTCAGTCCCTTTCAAAATGTTATTAGTATTCCTGTTGCTTATATCCAATTAATTGATTAATAAATTAATTGATTAATGCCAACACAGTATTATTTTTTATATTTTACAAGTATAATAAATGCTATTTTGGGTGATTATGGACGTTTATTGGGCATTTACTCAATACGTCCATAATTTCCCAGGCAACAAATCATCTTTCCATATGTCCCATTACCTACTTACCAGAGTTTCTGAACGTAACGTGCTGCCATTCACCATTACTATAAATTATTTTTATTGTTTGGTTCAACAAATTCGTTCCACAACTTCAACAAACGGAAATACCCGCACAAATACCCGATTGGGGTATTTACCGGGTATCTACCCGGTAAATACCGGGTTGATGCCCATCTCTAGCCGCGGGTCTAGCTAGCCTGCTGTAGCCTGCCGTTATGGTGGATAAACAGGATAAACGCATTCTCCTCCGAAAAAAAAAAGGAAATGTACAGTACGCGCGCGAGTTCATGGCCATCAGCGAACTTATGGCCATCCTGAAGAATGCGTAAGTGCTGTTTTCTTAACCTAATTATACTTACTAATATCGATTTCGATAGGTAGTATTACCTTTTTTTTTTTTTGTTACGCTGTGGAAATGCCGCCTTCACCAGTCGTTTCTGATGAAGACGCGTACCGGCCTCACCGCGAGTTGCACGGTACCCTAAAGCACACCTTCCGACGGGGGTTCGGAAGGTAGTGTTGGGCTCTCCCCCAGGATTCGAACCTGGCGGGCCTACCAACTAAAACCACAGCGGCTCCCATCCGCATTAGTGGAGAGGAATCCCGGAATCTACCTAGTTATGTCCCGGAAAACCTCTCCGCGCGGGGCCCCCTACGTAGGGGGCGCGGCTGCACCCCTCCCGTTACCGAGAGGGGGAGTGAGGATAGCCGGAAGAGCCGAGTCATCCCCACCAGGCAGAGGAGGAGCCGTGTGCAATGCCGGTGGTGGAGCCCCCGCTCCACCGACCGGCCGGCCACCTCCTCGGAGAGGAGGGAGACGTCTGGTCTGTCGACGTTTCCTCCCCCTCCTCAGTATTACCTATTAGGTCAACCTTAACTATCCCATATTTTTTGCAACTTTTTAGTAAGTCAAGCGCCATCATTGTAACGATAACTTGATTTCAAGGATGGAGGCCTTTGCCCTGCAGTGGGACATTAATAGGCTGATTACTTTACTTTAGTAAGTCAACTATTCGTTTCATAAACGCTTTTTCTATTCAGTCCCCGATGGCCATGAACTCGCGCGCCAACTGTAGGTATGTAATTCCTAAAATCGCCCGAAAATGTGTGTGAAATAAATTATATTACACACATTTCCTAGGAACAAGGACGTTAAAAAATTGCCTAGGAAATCTATTTTCCTAAATAGCAATCGGAAATGTAAAACATCTAACCCGTTAATTTGAGGAATAGGTGTTAAAAAAAATAACCACGAAGGCTAAGCCGAGCTTCTAGAGGTTATTACTACTACTATACTGGCGCAGCGACCCGAAGTGAGTCTTGGCCTCCGATAATAAGCGTCTCCATCTTGGTCTATCCTGCGCCACCTCCTGCCAGTCGTCTACATGGAGCTCGCGCAAGTCTTTCCAGCGGTACCTGGGGCGACCTACCGGTCGCCGACCACAAGGTCGTCCCACGTACGCTTTCCTCACTCCACGACCCTCGTCCATCCGCTCTAGAAGTAGTCTAGTTCTAGAGGTTGCATTCGAATATTCGAATTATTCGAATATACTTACATTTCAATTTTTTATTTAGGTTGACACTATCAAATCAAATCAAATCAAATCAATTTATTAAAATTCTTAGAACTATTTTATCAGCTAGTACAAACATTTTCTTAAGATCTAATTTACTTTATGAGCCTGAACTAGGAGACCCTGTGTTTCAGGCGAAAATCTAAAATAAATTCTTAAGATCTACAAATAATTATATCACTATGTGAAATGGGTAGGTGAAATAAATAAGTGCTAAAATACAATGGAACTATATCTATTTTATAAAATAATAACAAGTCTCAAGTCTATCTACTTCAATACGGTTAATAAATTCTCTGTATCCTCGTAGGACATACATTTGAGGGCATCTTGAAGTTTGGTTTTACATTTCCTGTAGCAAAGGGGATATAAGTCACATATTGCATTTAGTCTATTGTAGAGAAGTGGACCTAGAAACAAGTAAAATTTTGATGTAAATGCATGTTTGAATATTGTTTTTGTTATGCAAACAATATCCTTTCGCCTTTTGTTAGTGAGTTTAGGAATATAAGGGAGGTCAATCATTATAAACAACTGTCTAACTGTTAATACGTTACAATTTTTATATAAAATATTAGTAGGGAATAGGAAAGGGCTAAAAGTAGCTACCTTGAGAATTGCTCTCTGAGCCCTTTCGATGGTTAGTAACAAAGTTTTTCCGACTCCACCCCAAGTGGTGATGCAGTAGGTTATTATTGATTGGCACAAAGCTAGGTAAACTTGTTTAATAAGTTTTGAATCAGTAATGGAGCGCAATTTTTTAAATATAAATATCATTTTACGAAGTCTAGTGGCTAAGGCATCGATGTGTGGTTTAAATGAGAGATTTTCATCTATAATAACTCCCAGATATTTTATTTTATTTGTTAAAATAATGACTGGACATGCACATTGATTATTATTAGGGATCTTACAAGTATGGGCATGCAGAGTGGGGGCAGTAAGAGCACCATGAATAGGCGTTCTTTTCCGCATAGAGAATTGTATAAACCTAGTTTTATCTGCATTTAATGTTAGTAAATTATGCTGAAGCCAATTATTAACTACATCGAATCCATTCTGTGCGTGTTGGTAAACTAGGTCTTCCGAGTCAGCTGAAAAAAGTAGAGCAGTGTCGTCGGCGTACGATATGACTTTGCCAAATTTTAGTTTTAGTTTGCAAAGGTCATTAATAAATATTAAAAACAAGGTTGGACCTAAAATACTTCCTTGAGGGACCCCAAAGGACGTATTTTTCATATCCTCGCTATAAACACTGCCGATACGTACGCACTGGGAACGTTCTTCTAAATAGCTACTAAAAAGTTTCAGCTGTGTTCCTCTAATTCCAATGTTTTCAAGCTTGTGCAGTAAGATCGGAACCGAGACGGAGTCAAAAGCTTTGGCAAGATCCAGGAATATTCCTATCGCGTGGTTACCTGAGTCAAGTTCCCGTGTTAGATAGTCAGTCAACTGATGTACGGCATCGGAAGTGGATAGTTTAGGTCTAAAACCAAATTGCATGTTAGACAGAATTCCTTTATCCTCTAAATATTTCACCAACCTTTTATTGATTATGTTCTCTAATATTTTAGATAGGGCTGGCAATAAGGAAATGGGTCTATAATTTGTAACATTATCTTTACTGCCAGATTTATAAACCGGAATAACCACCGCCTTTTTTAGACATTCGGGGAAAATGCCAAGATTTAAGCATTTATTAAAAATATTAGTCAAAGGTCGTACTAAAATGTGTCGAAATTGTTTAATTATCTTATTTGTTATGTTATCCCAACCGACCGCACAATCGTCCTTTAGACTCATAATAATCCTATCTACCTCAGCTTCGTCTGTGTCTAGCAATACAAAAGATGATACGTTAGTGTTACCCTCAGGATGCGTGGTAGTCTGAGAATGTGAATGTCTATGAACCTTCTCCGCCAAGTTTTTCCCAACATTAACAAAGAAATTATTCACCATGTTAGCAGATGAAGACGATGTTGAGTGGGTGTTCAATAACCTAAATGATGACTCATGCTGCTGTGAAGAGTATGTTACCTTTTTGATGTGTTTCCAAATTTTTTTGCTATTCGTTCCTGCTTTCTCCAATTCCATTTTTTCGTAGTTAATTTTAACCCTTTTTAAGAGATCATTACAATAATTACGGTACCTTTTATAAGATAATGACAGAATGGAATTATGTGGGCTAGATTTTGCTTTCATATGCAATTTATCTCTATGTCTCATGCAGCGAATAAGACCTGGCGTAATCCACGGCTTTATATTATTATTTTTGTTACTAAGCCGAATACTTGTTGTGTTGTTTTGTAATGCAACTTGTATATTGCTTATTAAATAAGACAAACAGAACTGCGGGTCAGCAGAATGGTAAACTGGGTCAAAGTCGATTTTACATAATTCTTTTCCGAGACTATTGATGTTTAATTTATTGATTATATGAGTATTGTTTGTCTTACGTAATTTGCAGTTTAAGGTTAGTAGGGCAGCATTGTGATCAGTTATTGACGAGTTAATAACAAGTGCAATTGCCGGATATGATGTTTTTAATATGATGTGATCTAAACAAGAACCACTTTGATGGGTTGGGCGCGTGTGCGCAGGGAGTAGACCATGAAAAGAACAAATGTTAAGATAGTCCTGGGCCACTGCATCCGCGTATTCTGGAATTATGTTAATATTAATGTCCCCAGTTAGTATGACATTCTTGAAGGACGATAAGTTATTTAAGGTGTCATTGAGGCTATCAGTAAATTGATGTAAATTTTGAAAAGAGGGTGGTCTGTATATTGCTAGTATTGCAAATTCAGATCCAATTTTAATTAACAATCTATTACAGTCCAGCATATTAGGCTCCTCAATAGAAACATTTAACTCATTTTTGGCATAGACTACTATACCATCATTTTGGTTATAATTTATATCACTATTATACATACTATATCCTGGAATTTGCGGTATATTATATCCCTTTTTTAGCCAACATTCGGTTAAAACAATCACATCACAATCGATATTTAGCCTCTGTTGGAAAACACTAAAGTTATCGAAGTTTTTATGAATACTGCGTATGTTTTGTGTAAGTATTGTTAGTATGTTATTGTCCGAGGATAGATATTGTCTGCAATTATCGGTTTCACAAGCTTTAGACTCGGATACAGAGAAGTTATCTAAGTCATGAATTAAATTATTAAGCATTAAACAATAAAAACAAGTAAATTTAAATAAAAGGACGGAAATAAAATTAAATTACGGCGCTCTTAGGCGCCCTCATAATCAATGGAGTTTATGTACCTCTTTTCGGCCATTATTTTTGCCGGGCAATCTGCGGCACCCGTGCTATGATTGCTTGGTTTTTTAAACCGAGAGCAAGAAGCACATTTTGGATCCTCTGCCTTTCTTGTACATTCTTTGATGTTATGTCCTTGTTCGCCACAGTGGCCGCATGTGTGTGTTGTCTCCCGGCAGGATTTGGCTGCGTGGCCGTATTGTTGGCACTTGAAGCAGCGAGTGACTAAAGTATAGTCTCTTACGGGGCATGAGGACCAATTTATAAACACCCTTTCCTTTTGAATCAGAGCTTTACGGATGGCCGCTGAGACTTCTAACACGTAGTTACAGGTCTCAGCGTCTTTCTTACCTGACTTATGACTGAGCTTGATGGAGTCGAGGAATAATTGGAGGTCTAGATTTTGATTTTTCTCGGCTATATTTTGTTCAAAGAGGCAGGTAAAAACTTCTTTGTCCTGCATAGCTGAGGGCACTCCAATTACCACAATTCTGGGCTTTCGTTTGTGGGGCTCGTCGATCGTGAGGCCTGAGCTCGTTATCTGAGTCGATTGCTTCAGCTTCTCTATATCGTCCTTAGTCTCAGTGCTGATGATGACACCGCCATTTTTTGTTTTTCGCAGGCCTCTCACGTGGAGTTTCAATTTTTCAGGGCATATAATTTTTTGAACAAGAGATTTAGTATCTTCGCTCGATTTTTGTTTATCATTCGGATAGATAGCCACTGAGCTTAAATTTATTGGCTGAATAAAGTTGCCGGCACCTTTCTTTACCATATCAGCAAAGGATGATTTGTTCTCAGATTTTTTTGACTCTTCTATACTGATCTGAAGGTCTTGCAATTGCTGCGAGAGAGTGCACTTTTCTTGAAGGGCCTGGAGAGAACAATGGGTCTGCATGGTCTTCACTTTCAGGGACTGGTATTGTACTGCCATTTGTGATGTGCCATGTCCGACTTTTCGGCAAAGATTGGTTATACGTACTTTTTGGTCCGAGTTCAGCTTACCCTCAGCCGCTATCTGGCACACCTCATTCAGGCATTGCTCGATGGTCGTCATCCAGTTTTGTATTTCTGGTGTCGAGATAGGTCCATGTCCAGTGGAGTCCTGGTTGGATGCGGAAGCAGCTTGGGGCGAGGGTGGAGGAGTGCGGGCCGTCCTACCACTTCGGTTGAAGGGACTGCTATCCATGTTTAATTTGTTTATTTACTTAGTCTTTAAAACACTTAACAAACACATAATAGGTACATTTTCACCTGACAATTGTTACACTATGTCAATCGGAAAAAACGAGGGCACGAGTCAGCCGATTATTATTTGTTTATTTTATTTTCACTAGACGTCTATTCGCATCGATGACTAAACGATCAGTCTGCTAAACGATCACTATGCTTACTGGGCGGGCATGTGTGCGTTAGGTCTGTGTCTTTGCCACAGAAGGTGGCATCGGGGTCCGTGAGGAGCAGGCTCATGCAGACCGGCTCCAAAGCAGGAGGGTAGGAGTAAGGAGGCGCTATGCGTACCTCATTCCTCTCTAAACGAGACCAAGTGGGTGTCAGTAGGTGGGTTCATTCCCGTTAGTCCCACCAAGTTTGTCCCACCAGTGGGACGAACGGGAATTCTTATTTTCACTTCCCGTTCGTCCCACTAGCAAGTTCAGTGGGACGAACGGGAAGTGAAAATAAGAATTCCCGTTCGTCCCACCAAATGAAATGACAATCAAATTTGGTATGGGTAGTATGGACTGTCTTTCGCCTTGCACGGTCCCGTTCAGTTAGAAGGATGGCCAGACTTTCTCGGCCATCTTCTAGCCACGACGAGGCCTGTAAACAGGTGGGTCGCCACCGTCAAATGGGGTGAATAACACCATGGCCCCCCATGATCTCGTGGCGACGGTGAGAAAGTACTAGGAGCTTAGTAGCATAGCTGGGCATCGTTAATCAAATAGTTAACTTCGTTAATCGCTAATCCGTTACTAAAAAAGTTAACTTCGTTAAACGTTAAAGCGCTTCTTTTGGGACGAATTAACGCAAGTTAACGTTAATCGTTAATCCGTTAACACATGGTAAATAATGCTTAAAAAAATCAGAAATTAAAGGGGTTATTTACCAACTGGACACACGAGACTAGACAATGTGGGTCCATTTAGTGAAATTAAAATTTGTATAATTTATTACTTTGTTATCTCGTCACGAAAAGATTTACTTTGTTTCAGGTTACAGTGTGACTCGTTGGGATAACTTTGTAAAATGATTTCCAACTAGTCACACAGAGTCACACTTGACTGTAACCCGTTGGGAGCAGTGGCGTAGCGTATTCCCAACCAGTCACACTCATTCAATATTTCAATCTACAACAAAAAATATTGAATCTCCAGTTACACTGTAAGGAGGTTATCTTTATGATATTCAATGATAATAAAAGACAAGAGAAGAACTAATTCAAAGATACCGGTTGAGAATAGTGCTTTTACAATTTCTTCTTCATTTCATTCCAGGTCCACGACTGGTGGACGTTTTCTGAGGTGGACGTTCAGAATAATATCGACGGTGGAAAGGCAAAACTTACCAAACGCCAAAATGGCCCATATAGAGTTATATATACCGTTGGATTCGTCTTTTTTTTCTGCGTCGATTGGTCTCACTTTCATGCTTCTAGGATCAACTTTTTGGCGCTTGGTAAATTCAAAATTCCCTCCATTCGTGTATTTTTCCAAAACCTAGCGACATCATTTTGGGCAGTTTATGAAAATTTTGTACTTAGGAAGCACTTTCAGATTACACCGCGGACTAAGTAAATTTTACCTTACCGTCTTTTTCACACAATTAGTATTAAGTAGTTTTTGCTTTCCTCTAAAAACTTGCTCGAAGTTATTTGGTTATCTTTGCCAGCCAAAATTTCTATAAACAGTTTGATTTAGTATGTTATTCCCCGACGAGTTTTCTGAACGTTTGTGATTTGGACATTTTTACCCTACCATAAAAATACGCTCGAGTGGCGTATGGTAAAATTTTACCTGCCCAAATCACGAAATTTATTGGCATTTGGATAAGTTTACACGAAAATAATCAAGTGCTGATTGGCGTTTAGATAACTCGCGATGTCTTAGTTTTGTCGGTTGTCCGTACCAAGAATTGCTCCGGCGTCGTTGCTTGGTAAAAAACAAAGCGTCGAGTGCCCGACAAGTCGTCGGTAAGGATGCACGCGCATTCCGGGAATGGCGAGTGGGACGGCGAGGTAAGTACTAATTTTGTGTTGCTGATATTTAGATCACGTATTTTGTTAAGTAATTTGGTTCTGTTTGTCTGTTAACATTGCTTTTTGTTTTAGATAACAATGGATAGAAGAAAGCGTATTGATAACATTATTGGTCAAGCGTTGACCGCCGCTGGAATTGTTAGTCCTGGGTCAGAGACTTCAGTGCAACCATTGTTGGTGACTATTACCACTGTTGTTGACCACTGTTTATGTAAAACGCGTTTCATTTATATAAGATTTTAATTTAATCTTTTGATAGAAAAATTTGTTATGTTTAAAAATGACTGTTCAATATGGCTATCACCTCATCATCATCATCAGCCTGTGATAGTCCACTGCTAGACATAGGCCTCTCTAAATGCTTGCCACGCTGATCTATCCTCGGCCACTCACATCCAGCTCCTGCCAGCCATCTTGCGCAGATCATCGCTCCACTTGGCCTGAGGGTGTCTGACACTACGTTTACCGAGACGTGGTCTCCACTCTTGAACCCGTTTACCCTAACGGTTATCGGTTCTACGGCTGATATGGCCAGCCCACTGCCACTTCAGCTGGCTAATCCGGCGAGCTATGTCGGTGACTTTGGTTATCTGCCGAATCAACTCATTCGGATGCAGTCCCGCAGTGAAACGCCGAGCATAGCTCTTTCCGCTGAGCGACTTTAAACTTGTTGACTAGCCGTGCCGTAAGTGTCCACGTTTCAGCTCCGTATGTCATGACGGGTAGGACGCACTAAAAACCTACCTTTAGGCATTGTGGAATCGACGATGAGAAGACTCGACGTTGTTTTCCAAACGCTGCTCAAGCCAACTGTATTCTTCTATTCATCTCGTCCTCAAAGTTGTTTTGACACAACTGCAACGACTGCCCAAGGTACCCACACATATTTTTGAACAACTGCAAGGACGGCGCCGTGAATAGCAATCGGTTCTGGTAGAACTTGTTCATTGAACATGACATTGGTTTTGTCCAAGTTCGTCCGTATGCCGATGCGTAAAGAAGAATCTGCCCGGTCATTCAGCATCTGTTGTTGGTCCAGCATCATCTCCGCCATTATGACGATGTCATCTGCAAATCGTAAGTGAGACATATATTCGCCATTTATGTTGATGCCACTTCCTATCCTCCATTGCATTTGTGAACAATTTCGGGGAGATGACGTCCCCTTGTCTCACTCCTCGATGCAATGGTCTAGAATTTTTCTGCTGATTATGTACTTGGACGGACATGGTGGCTGCTTTTTACAGACATCTTATCACTCGGATATATCGCCAGTCTACTTGGCAACGCTGCAGGGACTTCAGAACGGACCAGATTTCAACCGAGTCGAAAGCCTTCTCATAGTTCACGAATGCTAGACACAGGGGCTGATTATACACTTCGGTCTTCTGTATAATCTGCCGCACAGTGTGGATGTGGTCTATGGTGCCGTATTCGCTCCGAAACTCGTCGAGTCTTCGCGCAAGACGGTTCGTGATCACTCTTGAGAATAGCTTATAGACGTGGCTTAGAAGGGTATAATAGTCGATAGTTCTTCAACAGGCTTTTGTCACTTTTTTTGAAGAACAGGACTACCACACTTTTGGAGCTTCCTCAGTACGAGTTTACCTCCAGCCTTTAGCAGCTCTGTAGGAACGCCGTCCTCTTTTCCATTTTTAAGCTGCCCATGAGCAATTTCGATTTCGCCAACGCTGACTTCTGGCATGTCTTCAGTGTAATAGCGAGTTAACGTGGCCCTAGACTCCTCATTTTCGGTATCAGGTCGAGATGCATGCGAAGCGTATAACCGGCAATAGAAGTCCTGTACCTCCGAAAGGACTGCCGGCCTTGAGGCAACAATTTCTCCACTCGCTGTGGTCAGCTTCGTCAGGTGGTTTCTTCCGAGAGATTGTACGAACACCTTAGACCGCCGATTTTGCTCTATAGCACTTTAGATCGAAAGCACCAGAGATCGTGACGCACACGTTTATTTATCTCCCGGTTAAGAGCTCTTCTTCCGAACGAAGAAGCGGGTGGGTCTTCACGTTGTTGCCTCATTAGCCCTAGAGTCCCTCCGGAAATTTTCGAGTTCCTGCCTTTGCGCCTGAGGACTCGAACCACATTTTCAAGGTTTCGGTCAACATCAATTGTGGTTTTCAAGGCAGCAAATTGGTTCTCCAGGTTCGTCTGGAACGTTTCAGATCCTATCATGGTTTGGAGCAGGGTTCGCCAGAGTCTGGACTTCAATAAAACGGACGCGTCCGGCTTTAAAGTCGATATTCGGAGTGCCTCGGACAAGTCTCTGATCGCTGCCGGTATTAAACCTGTTGATCACGAAGACATATCTGCATATCTGCCACGTCCACTTCCTTTAGGGCTGCTTTTTGAAGGAACAGTTCATCAAGAAGAGCCCCTCCCGTTCGAGAAAGTTGACGAGCATCTGGCTCTTATGATTCCTGGCTCAAAATCCATGGGATTCTTCTACCGATTCGCTGCAATTTGGAACTCTCAGTTTAGCGTTGAAGTCCCCCTGGGATCCTACTACCGATTCGCTGCAATTTTGTACTCCCACTTTTGCGTTGGAGGCTATTATCTAATTACACAGATATTACCTAATTACAAAGACTGTCTAAGGTTTAATTATCTAGGCTAGGTTTATTCATAATGTTGTTAAGTTGAATTTGTTATGTTACGATTACGATTGTGACCTAATTACCTATTGAGAAAAACTATTAAGACTTACCTACAAGACTGATTTCGCAATCCTTAACAGTACGTATCTATAATATTATGACTGTATGGTGTGCTAAATGAAACCAAATATACAATAACTAAGAACATTATTCTTTTATTTATATTATTATGAAACACAAGAGGATCAAAGCATTATTAAGGTGAGGTAGGATTAATATAATAAAATTGAAAATAATCAAGGGAATACTACTTATTACAACTTTTAATTCACAAAGTTTTGAGGAAATATGGGTCAACGTTATGTCATATTACGGATATGGTAAAAAATTATGGTCCATTGCTAACTTGACAGATGAGCTTGGTAATTTTTGCCCGAACCGGAAAAATGAATTTTTTTTCTTTAGTTCTTTGTTCCCGTATCCAGTTATAAAACATTTTATATTTAGTAGGTTTTACCCTACGTCATATTTATTTTAGTTGTCGTTTAGTAATTTTTACCTGCACATGATTTTAGGTAGTTTTTTACCAAACGACACTAAATTCTAAATCAAAAAAGTTATCGCTATAATATTTAAACAGTTGTATAGATAAATTAAATACCTTTTCAATGTAGTGACTCAAATCTTTTTCTGATTAATACGGGATTTTCTATGATTTTTTTTCCAAATTTCAAAACTTTAAACAGCTCTACTGTAAAGTTAGGTTAATGGCGTTTGGTAAGTTTTGCCTTTCCACCGTCGATATATTTATCTCTTTTTCGCTGTTATTGTTCCTAACGTGCCCTGTTGGTGAACTTTGCGAACAAAACTTAAAAGTTGTCGCAACGTTGCTTGGTGGACCTTGGGAATAATCCAAATGAAGTAAGGTTGTTATTCGGGCAATTAATTTCTTTCTCAAAGGCCGGCAACTTACTTGTGACTCCTCCGGTGTTGCAGGTATCTATGAGCGGCGGTGATTGCTTACCATCGGGTAGGTACATTAAAAAAACGCAAAATTTGAGTTCTACTTATTATATTTTTCAACACCGATACTTATATTTCCGTAACTTTGATTCTTTATAGTTGCCAAATCGTTTAGTCAGACGATGGTCTATTTACGTGGCATTAATCTATGTGATCTCAGGCACTTTACCATCATCATCATTTCCTTGCCCTTATCCCACGTTATGTAGGGTCGGCGCAACATGTTTTTTCCTTCCACACACTCCTATTAGCCGTCAATTCTACATTCTCTCCTTTTATTTTCAAATCATACTTAACGCAATCCATCCATCTCTTTTTCGGTCCTCCTCTGCTTAAATCTCCGTCTACGCACATATATATCTATCATTCTTTTGGCGACATGTGTGTCTTCTCTTCTCATTCCATATTAACCTTGCACTCCTTACTTTATCCACTACCGGTGCAACTTTCAAACTTCCTCTTATATACCTACTCATTCCTAATCGTATCCAACCTCCACACATCCATCTTAGCATGCGCATCTCAGTTGCACGTACCTTTCTTTCGATCCATACATTGCGACAGGTCTGATGACCGTTTTGTAATTTTTTCCCTTAAGCTTAAGGGGCATCCGTGGGTCACATGTTGTTCCCGAGATCTGTCGCCACTTCATCCATGCTGCATTCATTCTATTCTGCACGTCCCGTTCCATGCTATGCTGTTCGTTCAATGTTTTGTACTTACTTCACCATAATAATGTTCTTATTTTATCAAACGTGTTCAGTTGACGAAAACATGAAAGTGATTTATTTTAAGTTTTCTTAAGTGGACACGTGTCGAGATGACATAGTAATAAATGATAGAAAATTTAAATTAATTGACACAAACAAAAAAAGAGTGTATATTTAGAGTGTTTAATGGCACGGTGCGGTAAACCGTCCTCCTAGCCGAGTTTTTAACTACGGCGGCCAATCTTTTTACGATCAGCAAACTACGCAGGATATATTTAAGTGCACAAGTGAGTTCGCAAGCACAGGTGCACTCTCTATTCCCTCACTCTCATACGGTGGGACAATAGTAAGTAACGGATTAACGGACTTGGAAAAATGTAACGGAAGTTAACGAGTCCGTTAACATTTTTTTAAGTTAACTTAAAAGTTAATCCGTTACTGGAAATGTTAACTTCGTTAATTAACGATTAACGGATTAACGAGTTAATGCCCAGCTATGCTTAGTAGGTAGTTTGAAGTTTCCTTGTGCTGCTGAATGTTTATACTAATTACTATCTAGAAATAAAACAACTATATACTCACAAAAATAGTAATCTTTATTTGTTAACATTTAACCTACGTTGTAACAATGATATGGACGAATTATTTATTTATTACTAGCTGACCTGGTGAACTTCCTATCACTTACCTCTTAATATAAACCCTATTTTTTCCATATCATCTCATCGTTTAAACCTTCCCTGGACTTCCACGAAAATTTCAAGACTAAAATTAGTCAAATCTTCTCAATTCAAATCAATAGTTCTCGAGTTTTGGCGAGACTAACCAACGATATTAATTTAAATTCGTTGAGACTAACGAACAGCAATTCATTTTTATTTATACAACGTGTTAAGTTAAATGCGCAAAACCTGAAATTAGTTTCATCAGAATAACGAGTAGAATCTATTCAACTAATTTTTGATATAGGTCACATTTTTCAAAAAATATTCTTTAAAAATGTTGCCCTGTCTACTTATTAATAGGTCAAGCCATCACGTGCGCAAACCATACCTACCGACTCGCCCCTCGACAAAGCGCGTCGTCGCAGACGCAAAAAACGATCGGAATTGCCAGTGAAACTAAAACAGCTCATAAACCCTTTGAATTTTTTTAATGATGTTTTTTACTTCACAATTATGTCAATTAAATTAAAATTCATTTAGGGTGTCTGAGGTTTTGCGCATTTAACATAACACGTTGTATAGAAGATATATATTCGATCCCCGCATGGTATAAGACATTTGTGTGCATGAACATGACATTGTTTATATCTATACTTCTATACTAATATTGTAAAAAGGAAAGATTTGATTGCTTTGTTTGTATTGTATAAGCTCCGAAACTACTGAACCGATTTGGTAGTTTTGGTGTCTAGTGATTGTTCAGGGGATATCACTCACTATGAGCATTTTTCATATGAACTTTCAGTGATAACACAGTGCTATACGACTTCCCACATTCACAATTATATTTCTTATCGAATTTATAAATCTTTTTATTTTTATTATTTCCAGCACCGTGAGCATTTTTCACATGAAATTTCAGCGAATTCACAGTGCTATACGACTTCCCACATTCACACTTATATTTCTTATCAAATTTATAAACATTTTTATTATTTCCACCACTGTGAGCATTTTTCATATGAACTTTCAAATACCTAGGGGATCTGAACGATTTTCCACAGTCACAAATATGTTCCTTACCATCGTTATAATGGACTCTTTTCATGTGAGACAAAAGGTACGCTTTACATTTAAGAACTGACTTACATATATTACATTGTACTTTTTCACTGTGGCAATTCCTTTTGTGAGTTTTAAGCGCGTTTTTACATTGCAACACTGCTGGACACAATGGACATGGGTTTGGAGTAGACTTATTTCCCTTCTCCTTCTTACGGTTTTTGGTCTGGTGTACTCGGCTGATGTGTTTGCGAAGGTATAGTCGGCATTTAAACACTCTGTCACATAAATCACAGATGTACTGCTGGTCGCTATGCACTTCTCGCATATGGGCATGCCAGCGTTTGTATGTCTGTATTATGCCTGAAAAAGATAACACGATTTTAACAGATTCTTTCTGTATATTTTATTTATGATATGATAAATCATGTCATTTTGTTGTTGTACGCTGTGTATGTCTACGGTGCGGCACGGCACGCTGTGCAGCGTGCACGGCGAGCCGTAACACGTCGATTATTCCGAACCTGACCCACGACCGGGTCAGGTTTTCGGGTCAGGTTCGGAATAATCGATACACGTCATGCCGTCCCGGCGGACCATTCGCTATTTCGCAAAATCAAGGATTTTTTTTCTTCATTCGTCGTCTCAATTGCAACAAGAGCAGAATGCGTCGCGGTACTCGCGGTGCATATCAAGACAAAACCTATAATAATACCGAGCTAACGTGCGTGACGGTGCGACGACGGCAGTGTGTGGACAAGTTCAAACGTGTTTTGTATGTGTTTGTACGTGCCGGCACATCGGTCCGTCAAAATCTCGGCCACGTTCTAGCGGTCACGCCGATCTACTCGACATCTCGGCGTCCGGGATGACGGCGTTCGGGTGACGTACGTGTGGTGGACACACGGCTCTAGTAAATGTATGTACCGCTACCTCGGCGCCGACATCTCGTTCTCGGTGACGTGACGGTGACGGCGGCGGTTAGGGCTGCCACCTTTTTTTTTGCATTTAAAGTACATGGGTAAGAAAAAAAAGTACACAGTATAAAAATTAAGTACAATTTATTTTTCTTTAGTATTATATTTAAAAATATATTATTTTTTATTGATTTTTGCAATTTGTATTAAATTAGTATCTTTACTAAACAATTGCACAGCATCTTTACATTCTTTCTATATTTAAATTAAAGTAAACAAGTAATTCTTACGGCTTCAATAGAAATCAAATTTTGCAATAAAGTATTTTCGTGTACTTTATTATTCTTATAAAGTATAGAGTACAATAACCTTAAATAACGTACAATACTTTATTATAAAGTACTGGTGGCAACCCTAGCGGCGGTGGACAAACTGCCTTCACGGCGGTCGGTGCCGTGCCGTCGCTCGGCGTCCGGCGCCGCGCCGTGGACATGAGCCCACGGCCTAACACCTCAATGGTCTAGTCTTCGAGTCCTGGGTTCAATTCCCGGGTTAATCTAACTTTGTGTATATTTTTTTCCGGACACAGCTTGAGCTTGTGATCACCAATCCATTGGCAAGCGTAGCATCCATTAAGCTAGTTCTCATAATTGTAACAATAACTTTTGGTTGGTGGTAGGGCTTTTTCAGTCCGACTGGCTAGCCACCACCCCCACAGGTGAAATCTGCCGCCATAACAGCTCTGGCTGTGTTCCGGCAAAATTCATGTGGGAGCCAGCCAGTGCACTTGAAATCAGAGGCTCGAAGATCAGATGAGCCTACAGTCTGGCAGCACATTGAGCGACGCTTCCAGGTGAAGCGTCCCTCAATGGAATAGGCCGCAGTGGCCGCTTACCATCAGGTGGGCAGTATGCCTGTCTGCCAACTGAGTTAGAATAAAAAAAATAAAAAAAACTTGATTTTAAGGATGGGAGGCCTTTGCCCTGAAGTGGGACATTAATATGCTAAAACTGCTCCAGTCAGACTTTACTGCAGCTCGATTGATGTTGTTTATATTATTATGCCGCAGAACTATAATTATGATCAATGCAGTTTTTAATATAATTTAATTAGATTATTTTAGTTAGAAAAAAATCATATTGTCCAGGTATCAGGCTGGACTCGAACCCACGTCCCTCGCTGTCCGGGCGAGTGCACTACCAACTATGCTACCGAGACCTTAGCAGACCCGTTGAATTTCTTCTAGTATTGAGTTACGCTACGGCAGCGCCATCTCTTCAATGTTGCAGTAATTACTACTTCAACTACTTTTATATTAATATCGCAATGACGTTCAATTAAAAAACTAGACTCACAATCACGCTCAAATATTGTCCGAAGCAAAAGTCTGCCCACCCGACTATTGGGCAGAGTTTTCGTTTAGTTGTATACAATTGACATTAAACACTAAATGCCACGAGATAGGTGTTAATTTGAACGAATGTGTTAATGTCATCAGTGTCAAAGCCACTCGGACGTTTTTTGAGGAATTTTTCTTAGAGATTGGGTGTCTAGTTGTATATTGAATGTCATTGTAATATCGCCATTATGCAGCCAAAATGCTTAAAAATTATAAAAATAATGCAGTTTTTAATTGAGACGTTGTAATACCTTTGCAAAAGCAGCTATCAATAGTACTGCTTCCATGGCCGTCAGTGGTAGGGGAAATTTTATAATTTTACTTAATTTGGATTATTTTAGGGTTACTTGCATGTTCTATCATATTCGTGAGCTGAACAATGACAAATTAAGTGATAAAAAAAACTTACCGCATAATTTGCACTGATGTAACATTTCCGTTACTTTGAAGTTTTTATTTTCGACACAATTACCGTTTCTTTTATGTTCATCGACATGTCTGTTTAAGGCCTTCTTATTGGTGAAATACTGAGAGCAAATCTTGCATTGGTTTGTTTTATCAACCGGTTTTAGCCTTAACTTCAGATGTGTCAAATTATGTCGTAGAAATGAGTAGCTGTAAAAATATAAAAAAGTGTTAATTGAATAAAAAAAATCATTCAAAAATATCTATATTCACATAGGCATTCTAAGAAGCACTTACGAATCATCATAAATATATTTTTTTTTAATATACAGTAGAAACTTGATTATCCGGCCCTCAGTTAAATGGATTTTCGACCGGACTACCGGCCGCGACTAATTAAATAATTAAGTCATGTGGAGCCAAGTGCCGATCAGCCAAAAATGATGCAGTACTATCTCATAATGAAGCTCGTCAGCCCCTGGAAGCTCTCAAGTGGTTTGAAAATGAAAAAGAGTGATACTGAGAGTTGACTACAGGTAAAACAAACTCGTGACCTGGCGGCTATACAGAATGTATATTACATGCAGGGTTGGCAATTATCAAGATAATTATTTTCTCTGATAATTATCCAACTCACATATCAAATAACATTATATAAATTAAAGGTATTTTTATTGTTTTACCACTATTTTTAGTTTTAATGCAGTCAAACTTTGACCTTATTGTATTAAGTTTTCTAGGCATACCTACATAATGTTTTTCTTTATTTAGTTTCGCAGCGCACAAACTTTAGTTCACGAAAAAAATAACAGTGAGGGGAATTCCCCTGTAGATGAATGACATTTGGGGTTCGTTTGGATGCATGTTTAATATTGTGAAGAAAAAACATGCGTTTGGATTTGGATTTAAATTATTTTGTTTTGTTTGTAAAATAACAGTTACTTGTTATTATCAACGATAATTATCAATACGTAATTATCACGATAATTATCCAGTCAAACCCTGTTTACATGTGCACAAACCTCGATTTTCTTCATGCATTTGATTATCCGAATCCCCACTGACAACAATTAGTCCGGTTAATCAAGTTTTTACTGTAATAGTGTAGGTAAAGTTGTAGAACTAGAACTGTCTCTAACAGTTCTGGTCTGTAAGTTGAAATGGGCCGGCTCGACCAAGTACCAGCCCCTCTCAGAGAAGACTGACATAATATAAGTGTTTTTTTTTTTATACTAAGTCAGTTGGCAGACAGACACGCAGCCCACTTGATGGTAAGCGGCCACTGCGGCCTATCCCATTGAGGGACACTTCACCAGGAAGCGTCGCTCAATGTGCTGCCAGACTGTAGACTCATCTGATCTTCGAGCCTTTGATTTCAAGTGTACTGGCTCCCACATTAATACTGACGGAACACAGCCAGAGCTATTATGGCGGCAGATTTCACCTGTGGCGGTGGTAGCTAGCCAGTCGGACTCTGAAAAAGCCCTACCACCAACCAGACCCTAGGTGGGAATCGAACCCACGACCTCCGGGTTTTATACCACGGGCTTAGCCACTGTTCTACGGAGGCGGTCGAAAGTTGGTCTGGTCTGTAAGTTGATATGGGCCGGCTCGACGAAGTACCATCCTCTCTCACAGAAGACTGACACAATATAAGTAAGTAGCTATAATATTATTACTATACATCGTTATCGCGCGGGCGGTTTGGGGGCGACGCATAGATGACCGAAGGGCTGTCACACGTATATAACGAGTATTAGAATATTTGCATGTTTTTTTATTCTTTAAATTAAAGCCTTTCATGTTATGTATATTCCTTATGAGGATAAATACCTTATGAGGATAAATAGAATATTATTTCTATTTTGATAATGTATTCAAAATTGGGACAAAGTAGTGTAGAAGCGTTGTTTAAGTTAGCAACACTTTCGCTGAGGGTTGATTCAGTCCAGTAAGTCAGAAATTGACATCATGATCAT
The DNA here is from genome assembly GCA_949319885.1 of Mecyna flavalis. Classification (NCBI taxonomy): domain Eukaryota; kingdom Metazoa; phylum Arthropoda; class Insecta; order Lepidoptera; family Crambidae; genus Mecyna; species Mecyna flavalis. Next base: position 2,202,930 of record OX439422.1, read on the forward strand.
CATAAATGAGTAATAAGGATAAAAATAACATTTTTATAAAATTGGTTAAGTTATCGAAACCGAAAAAAATCGTAAGGTAACATTGTTGTGTCAGTGGTCGATTTAGGATTACAAATAGATTCAATGCATAATATCGATTTAAAAATCGATATTTTTATTAGTCAAATATAATTTTAAAAATAAGATCCATGCGTGGCAATCCTATTCATCAGTATCCACGCGTCGCCCCGAAACTGCCCGCGCGATAACGATGTATAATTATTACTTACATTATAGTAGCTCTGTGAGACTGGTTAGGTTATGGTACATGGTATTTTAACTTACCTCTCCCAAAACTTTTCGTTGCAAATCGAACATCTCTGTTCGCAGTAATCTATCAACTCTTCGTAAGAAACTCCATTTTTATCAGAGGCATCCGAATAACTTTCAAATTCGGTATCTATTTCAGTTTTCACTTCATCGGTTTCTATAAAATAATCAGTACCAGCGGTCTCAATCTTAACCGTGACATCATATTTGGGATCCAAATAACTATCCGGAATAGAATTTTCACTAGAATTTTGTTCGTAATCGTCTTTTTCTTGTTTTATAGTAACTTCTGTAGGCAGCACCATTATTGACGCTTGACGCTTGTAAATGTGTTTCACTTTCCTGGTCATAATTCTAGTTATTTAGTTTTGTCTTGTTTCTATTTGATTTGGATGGAACTTTTCTAACGCAGAAAATGGAAATAATATTTAAGAGAAATATTATTTACCGAAAGAAAACACAAGAATTAGTTGTAGGTAATTAATGTCAGAAACGGTCAGAAAAGCATGGAAAAAGAAACACCACAGAACTTAGAGTAGAACACATGGAGATGCCCTAAGTAGGTACAAAACGTGTATACCTAAAGTTGGAACACAAAATGGCGCCACCAATGATAGCGCCCGACCGTAGTGCAGCCAATATTGTATATCGATATATTTATCGATACAAGTTTACGTGTCGATCATAAATGCACATATTTTGTTAGAAATCTATAAATAGTTTCTTATTTTCCTATCACAAAATAATGATGATGCAGTGCCTTAATATAACAATAGGTTAGTTATATATTATTATGGAAATTTCAACTTCACATGGTTAATAAACCTAATACATTTTTCCAAAAATCCTAAACAGAAGATAAAGTGAAGATACTGTACTGTTTCATACTACCATCACGTAATCTTGTTATGTCGAGAGTTCTGTAAAACCAGTTTTCGTTGAAGTGTAGCGAGCAAACGTGCCTTATTTTTGTCGCGGATTTATATTTTCCCCACCTATTAACTCTATCTATTTCTTCTTTAATGTTTCACTTACAGGAAATCTGCAGAAATATAACATTGCAGAATATAACTATCTAAAACGTATCGATACATAAAAATATTGTGCCACATCACTAGCTGGAACACAATATGGCGAAACCGGCACGCGTCAAAAACTGTGTGACGTCACTAAAAAGTGTTGCCAAAATGGGTACAATGCAAAGATATAGCTGTCTCTTTTTTCATACGCAACAATCACTTAGATAAAAAGAGATAAGTATATATTTGTAAGGCAAGTGTCGATTCGATGTATATTCATATAAGCAATTTTTTGTATAGATCAATAGGGCATCTCCATATGTTCTACTCTAAGCCACAGAACAAAGAAAATTTTCTATGAGAAACACAGATAAAGACAGACCGACAAACTTTTCTGTTCCGGTGGCCAAAATTGGAACTACGTGAAATGCAATCCAAAAACTGGGGCCTTACCATGAGCATCTAAGAAAACCATCCAATCGCAGTGCAGTTTTCGAGCAGGGCAGAATCAGGCCTGCTTAAAATCATACTATGACCCCTTAAAAAGTGAACGACTATTGCACTGTTTGACATGAAGGTGAACGGTTTCTTTTGTCTCTGGTCTTTTTACCGTTCAATCGAATTCGTTCGAAAATCCATTGAAGATTTTATTTTCGTTTTACCGGTTTTTAAATTATGTTTTATAATACGAATGCTCAAGTAAAACCGCGTTTTTATGGGTTTAGATTACTTTATCAGTATAATTTTCTTGATTTACAGTAGTTTTCAATAAGTGAAGCAATAACTATGAAAGAGCCGTGCGTGCCGATTATTCCTTTTAACCTACTTTATTTTTAAACGTTTCTGACACCAAAATAATACAAATGTCAAGTGTCAAATGCATTTTATTCTGTAATTCTGAAAAAGGCAAAAAAATTAACTTTTTCCGTGATTTAATACGATTTGGTCATTGAAATGCATGTTCTTCATTGAGTATAACACAGTGATTATATACATTGATTGAGAACATGGTTATCAATTTGAGAATACTACGATTTTTTGTTGAATTCTTTGACGAACCACTTTAGATGTTATCTTTCATTATCATTTATCCCCATTGAACACTTCCATGTTCGTTTATACTTTCGAACTTTGACTAAAATATTCTAAGGATAATTTCTGGAGCATCCGAAGATTATGTGGAATGCAGCAGCACAAAGGCTCAACTCTTCAGTTAATATTGTTAATTATTAAGACTAAGTACATGAATGATAGAATATCCCCCCCTTCCCCCCCATTTCTGGGATCAAAAGTACTTACCAGAGGGGATAGTGTAGCTTTCCAACTGTGAAAGAATTATTCAAATCAGCTCAGTAGTTTCAGAGCCTATTCAATACAAACAAACAAACAATCAAATCTTTCCTCTTTATAATATTAGTATAGATAACATGAAGTGATTGTAATATAATTTGTTATTATAATTCCAGTGCTGGGTAGACCTGAAGGCCAAGATTGAACAAAATAATAATCATCAATGATGCTTATAGAAGGACCTTGTGTTGATGAGCTTACGGAAATGATATGTAAACAAGTAACAATGTAATTTATTTATTTATAAAAACTTTATTGACCACACAAATTGGCTACAAAAGGCGGACTTAACACTAAAAGCATTCTCTACCAGTCAACCTTTAGGAAAAACAAAATGCTTGAATGCGGCAAAGAGCAAACTAATTAATAAGTAATTATCTTCTGTCTGCACTTATATTTGCTTCTATCATACTATAGTATGTGACAAACTTAAAATCATTCATGTTTTTATTACAGAGTTCTACTTAATCAAGAACATTTGACAGAAGCACATTCAGTACCTAACTGCCAACAATGGCACAGGTTACTTCAGCACCTATTGAGCCATTGCCACCTTCTGCCTACAGCTTCGTGAGTGTCTGGTTCAGCATCCCAAGTTGGTGACATCACCCTTTTGCAGAGTGGATATCCAGAATAACCTAAAATAAAATATTATTTAAGTTTCAGTTTGTACTGTGTGTGCCTGTGTTCTTGTTAGATACAGTTGAAGGAAGGATACTTCCGTTGTTGTCCACTGTTTTTAAGGTGTTTTGTAAGTCTATTAAATTAATGTAATTATGCTAATCTTATTATTTATAAGCCCATTGTGTTCTTTTGTTTAAGTTTATTAAAAAATGTACTTAATTATAAAATTATTTTGAAAAAGTATAATGGTTTTGATTTTTATAAATAAAGATAAAAAATAATATAATTCATGCACGCAAATGTTTGTACCCTGTAGGGATTGAACCCGCCCTCTGGTGTAATAGCCGACTTCTCGACCAATTACATCAAATAACTCGTCACTTAGTAGGTTTAGGATGAAAATACAATAATAAATATTACCTAAAAACCATAAAGCCTTATTACTGCTCAGCTTTCCAAGTGTGGGCAAAGAGCATGGTTTGACCAAATGAAAGAATCTTGATTAGCACTGGGATTGCTTGCATCTACACTTCTAATTTTTGCATATTAGCTTCTTAGCATTGCAAATCTGGAAATATAATGTTTAGATTATTATTATTTTACCACAAGTTGTAATGATCGAAGTTCTAAATACTAAAATCACAGTTCACTTCTTTATTTGCTTACCAACTGGACATTCAGGCTTTGTAAACAAATTAAATAGACATGCTTGTATCATAAACATTCCATTTCGAACGGGTCACTTATATTGCGAAGGCGACGTAGCTTATTTCTCCCATCTTATTGGAATTCTGTTTCCAAATACTTAAAGAATTCGTCACACTTCTACAAAAATAGGTGTAAATGTTTTAAAATAGGTTACTTTTTATTTAAACGCTAATTTTACTTTCAATAATCCACTTCTTATCAAAAGATACTTACGTTTGACAAAAATACTGACTCCTAACCGGGGCACAAGAGACTCATGAACATAAGCACGAAAAGGTACGGAACAAAATTCGAGGACAAAATATGAGATTCACTCACACAATCACAAAACAATTCTGTTAAAGCTACTCCAGAGTAGCTTTTTAAGGATCGGTTTATTTGACGTTTCGGACGTTCAAAAGACGCTTTGCTTGACATTTAAAGCCGCTCATGGTACGAAACGTCCATACAAAAAAAAAGGTGAACGGTTGTCAAAACGTCAAAGTAAATTGCCCTGCGACTGACCTGCCACAGGCCTGCTTTAAGGTTGTCATGGTACAATAAAGCAGAGCAGTTCAATTTAAGTCCTGCTATAAGAGCTCATAGTAAGGCCCCTGGTATTTAATGACAGTTTTAAATCGACAGTAGCGACGCCGATGTGCGTTACTCTAGCGGAAAGTTCAAAATATTAGCACGTCTAGAGATGAAACAATATAGAATAATTTGTGCATTATAAGCTGTAAATGTGCACCAAATATAAAATTTGTGCCTAGTGGGGTTTCTGAGATATTAATGAAAATACGATTCCGCCAGCGTAACGCTTGAAAACGTTATCCTGGCGGAACGATTTTTACCTATTGGTCCTAGGACAATTTTAAGTAGCATAAAAGATAGCTTAAATTTGTGCCCTAAAGTAAAGTAGCCAAGCAGCGGCATTTGTGCCCCCCGTAGTTTTTGAGTAATTGCAAATGCCGCTGCAGTAACGTTTGGCTTATTTTCCATATCTTCAGAACAGCTGAACGTACAGAAATATTTTTTTGTGAGAAGATGCCTTGTAATTTGTGCAAATTTGTGCCTTTATAGTTATTCCAAAGAAATACATGGTTAATGATTTAAAAAAGATTTTCTAAAAAACGAAAACAGCCTCTGCCTTTTGAACTACTTACGATATGCGCTGAATGTCTCAAGAAGCTGATGCCTATATGATACAAGGTTCTTCTGACAAAATTTTATAACCCTACGTCTGATATTGACGAAATAAATCAACTTTTTGAATTGAAAACTGTTTACTTATTTCAAGCCGCAAATAAGGGAGTTTGAATAACGTAACGATTCCCATTTTTTGTCAAAAATCTGTGCCTTTATTCAAATAGACACACACTAAATTTCAACTCTCTACGTTCTGTAATTGACCGTAAATTAAATAAAATAACCAAGTAAGAACATTTAGATTATTACCCGACCAAGTATGAAAGGTCATAAAAAACCGACCGTGCAGTACTTCAAGCCAACATCTTTAAATTTGTAGGATAACTGTCGGTACACTCGTGTAAACAAGTTTTAGTGTGAAATCGAGGTGATTTTTTTTCAATGCTTCATTTCTAATAACTCGATCATTTACCTATTTTGAAAATTCTTTTTTGTTTGGGAGGGTCCACTTTCCGTTCTGCCCCAATTATCAATTAAACTAACAAGAAAAATATACCTACTCCAAGTGGTGAAAAAATTGGGTGATCTTAATTTGATTATTATCTATCAGAGAGGTGGTTGTCGAGGGGTGATAATATGAAATAAAAAACTACTCTTCCGCCTTATAGTTTAATAAAAAATATTTATTTTGTTCTTTGTTCGTCTTAGTCTTACATATGAAATAATATTTTTTAGTATTAATACGAAAAGATTAATACTAAGAACATTAAATAAAAATCAACGTAGGCTTTTATTCGTAATTTGTTTTCACTTTTTCGAAACAACAATAATTAACTTAATTAACCGCTTTTCTATATCACTGTACAAACAAGAGAAAAGTTAGGTATATAAATTAAGAAGGTACGGTAAATGTTCTTAAAGGCCGCTTTTTTATGACCTTTCATACTTGGTCGGGTAATAATCTAAATGTTCTTACTTGGTTATTTTATTTAATTTACGGTTAATTACAGAACGTAGAGAGTTGAAATTTAGTGTGTGTCTATTTGAATAAAGGCACAGATTTTTGACAAAAAATGGGAATCGTTACGTTATTCAAACTCCCTTATTTGCGGCTTGAAATAAGTAAACAGTTTTCAGTTCAAAAAGTTGATTTATTTCGTCAATATCAGACGTAGGGTTATAAAATTTTGTCAGAAGAACCTTGTATCATATAGGCATCAGCTTCTTGAGACATTCAGCGCCTATCGTAAGTAGTTCAAAAGGCAGAGGCTGTTTTCGTTTTTTAGAAAATCTTTTTTAAATCATTAACCATGTATTTCTTTGGAATAACTATAAAGGCACAAAGGATGATGCCCGTTTTTCTATGAAACCTGGTCCCACCTCCAATAGCTATGTGTGTTACATCACTGGATAGGTACTTTTGAGCTGAATAAAAGTTACTATGGCGCCAAGTTCCAAATCTTAGTCCGTTTAGAGTTATTCTTATTTTAAACATAGTAGTTATACAGGATCCAAAAACAATGTTAAATGTTTTATTTTACAGAATGATGATGTTAAACCGATGTTATCGTTAACAAATGCTTTTTTATAAAATAAAACAACGATAAAATATTTAAATAATAATTTATTTATTGATCGTAATCAACAATTACGTCATTTAAAAATAAGGCTGGGCCTACAAATACCTCATGTCTAGCGTATCCTAGATACCAAACGATTGAAACAATATGCGCACAGGTTCCTACAGTACGTCGTCCCGTCATACAGGTACAATATCTTTGGAGAATATTATTATTATGAACCAATAAGTAACAGTAGTACATTCTAGATCTCACGTGTCGCGACTTTATACGACCACGTAAGAGCCAAGCATCACCATCAATGCCAAAATCAGGTAAATCCTCTAGTGCAGCCTCTCGGTATATTTCTATTGTATACATTCCATTTTGCAGATGTTCGCTGCAGTAAGATCTCGCTAACTTCAATTGGTAGGTTCTCAAAGCTAATAGAATGATTTGTTCTTCACTGAATCTCGGAAAATTAATATTGCTTGTTTCTACTCTGGTAAAATCAGCTCTTCTGCTGTTTAAACGTTTCTGTTCTATGTAGAACAGAAATCATATTATAAAATATTAGGTGTATGTAAACTCTGCCTTATTTCGGTGACAAAAGCTTCACCCGCGCGTAAGTATTCCTTTTTTCAATTACCCCCCTTCCCCTACATTTCCGGAATTAAAAGTACCCCATGTCACCCGGGGATAGTGTAGCTTGGAAAGTAGTAGTTTCGGACCGTATTCAATACAAACAAACATACGAACAAACAATCAAATTTTTTCTCTTAACAATATTAGTACAGAAAAACTGATAGTACAAAACAGAACACTAAATGACATTATAAAAGAAACATTTCAAAATCCAAACAGTAAAAAAGTAAAAAGTATAAACTATGAAAAGTATTTGCACCGGATGAGACGCCACAGTTTAATAACGAATAAATATATAAATAAAGAATAACTCTGAACGGACTAAGATTTGGAATTGGCGCCATAGTAACTTTTATTCAGCTCAAAAGTACCTATCCAGCAACGTAACACACATAGCTATTGAAGGGGTGGACCAGAATTAAGGAATAAATCTATACTAATATTCTAAAAGGAAAGATTTGATTGTTTGTTTGAATTGAATAGGCTCCGAAACTACTGAACCGATTTGAATAATTCTTTCACTGTTGGATAGCTACACTATCCCCGGTGAACATAGGGTACTTTTGATCCCGGAAATGTGGGGAGAAGGGGGGGATATTTGAAAAAAGAAATTACGCGCGGGTGACACCGCGGGCGGACGGCTAGTATATAAATAAAGAATAACTCTGAACGGACTAAGATTTGGAACTTGGCGCCATAGTAACTTTTATTCAGCTCAAAAATACCTATCCAGCGACGTATCACACATAGCTATTGGAGGGACCAAAATTGGCATCCTCCTTTGCACAAATTACAAGGCACCTTCTCACAAAAAATCATTTCTGTACGTTCAGCTGTTCTGAAGATATGGAAATTAAGCCAAACGTTACTGCAGCGGCATTTGCAATTACTCAAAAACTACGGGGGGCACAAATGCCGCTGCTTGGCTATTTTAGGGCACAAATGTAAGCTATCTTTAAAGCTACCTAAAATTGCCCTAGGACCAATAGGTAAAAATCGTTCCGCCAGGATAACGTTTTAAAGCGTTACGCTGGCGGAATCGTATTTTTATTAATATCTCAGAAACCCCACCAGGCACAAATTTTATTTTTGGTGCACATTTACAGCATATAATGCACAAATTATTCTATATTGTTTCATCTCTAGACGTGCTAATATTTTGAACTTTCCGCTAGAGTAACGCACATGCGACGCCGCCACCGGAACAGATAAGTTTGTCGGTCTACTCACATGATCAGTGATAGCGTTCAGAAACTCGGAAAAGTGTTTCCTTTTTTAAAGTTCAGGAACAAGCTATGTTATATACGGACAAACTTATCTTCCGGTGGCGGCGTCGCTACTGTCGTTTTTGTACTGTCATTAAAAGTACATATCGTTTTTGCATTTGCATTTGCATTGCAAAAACATGGCAAAAACTGACATTTCACGTAGTTCCAATTTTGGCTTTCTGCAACAGGGTGTTAGGCGTCCAAAAGGTTTAATCCTATCTACTACTGTATCCTATCTGTATTCGTCTAATGCGCAATTTTAATTTATAGTACTGTACCTTGTCACTTGTTTTGTTTTGTGCAAGAAACTATTGTTATTGTTATCAGGGGGACAGCGTGTCGTTATCATAATAAATAAATATCTCTGGACATTATTCACACAGCGCCATCTAGCCCCAAACTAAGCATAAGCTTGTGCTATGTTTGGGGCTAGATGGCGCTATATATATTACACCATTTACACCAAATGGCTCGTCATAATGTGTAATGGTCGAGAAGTCGGCTATTACACCAGAGGTCGCGGGTTCGATCCACGCACGGTACAAATATTTGTGTGCATGAACATGTTTGTTTGTATCGGTCTGGGTGTTTCTATGTATAATAAGTATGTATTTACAAAAAAAAAAGTATATAAGTAATGAATATCCATTGTCTGGCACCCATAGCACAAGCTAATGCTTAGTTTGGGGCTAGATGGCGCTGTGTGAATAATGTCCAGAGATATTTATTTATTTATTTATTCATAGTTATCAAGTACAATAGAAACTATTTTTTTTTTATGAATATCACAATTTATTTATTCATTCACTTATTTTATAAATATAAATTAACATCACATTCATATTAACGTATTTTATACATAAATTTTTTTTTGTCAACTAATGTTTTCGTCTGCGCGCAATTGTTAAATTCACCGTCACAAAAAGCTAAAATTAATACGAGTGGAGCGAATGGGAATAAATATAATTATTTCATTGATTTAAAGTTGGTCCCACCGTGGTCATGGGCGTAGCCATAGTGGGGCAGAATGGGGCAATTTCCCCACCCTGCCCCGAGTATAGTTTGCTAGTTACATTTATTTAATACTGCTGCCCCACCCTAGGTCCGTGGCTGCCCCACTCTGGGCCCATGGCTGCCCCACCCTGGGTCCATGGCTGCTCCACCCTTAGTCCATGGCTGGCTACGCCCCAGTGGCGTAGCGTGGGTGTCAGCCGCCCGGGGCGGAAGACAATTTTTGCGCCTTTTTTTGTTTTGCTCCTTCAGTTGGCAGTCGACAAAAATTAAACACTTCCCTACCGTAGCGTGGGTTTGGCGACCTTTTTTTTGGTTCATTATTTAATGTGAAGTTTTGCCGCCCCCTAAAAAGTGCCACCCGGCACCCCCACTGCTACGCCCATGACCGTGGTCCCACCAAACTTGAGACGTAGAAAATAATATAGAAAGATAAGGCTAGGAAAACAGACTCCACAAACTTCGAAAGAAACAAATAAAATCTTTGAGACTACAAATTAACGATTACGAAAAGTATAAAAAGGGAACAGAAAATATACATTTTTATTTGATTGATTGACCATTACGCTCCACGGTATAACATTTAATTCCAAAGTTTAACTGCTGACAAAATATCACACATGCGTGTATCACACATCGCATATACAACACACATACTCATACAGACACACACACTCAATATCACACACAGACTCATACACACACACTTTCTTTAGGTGATAACTAGCATTTGCGCATAGACTTGGCAGTTTACAACTTTACGTTCACCACTGACAGATTGAAATAAGTTATCACGAAAATATCTGTCAGTAATAGGCCGTTTGTCCACCGCCGCCGTCACCGAGAACGAGATGTCGCCGAGGTAGCGGTACATACATTTACAAGAGCCGTTTGTGCACCGCACGTCCGTCACCCGAGCGCCGTCATCCCGGATGCCGAGATTTCGAGTAGATCGGCGTGACCGCTAGAACGTGCCCGAGATTTTGACGGACCGATGTGCCGGCACGTACAAAACACGTTTGTCTTGTCCACACACTGCCGTCGCACCGTCACGCTAGGTACCAGGAGTGACAGCTGGAACAAACTAAACGCCGAGATCGGTCGCGGTGGACAAGCGATCGCCGTCACAACATCTTGAAATCGGTCCGAAATGAACTCGTTCTCGTTGACAGGCGACGACGGCGGTGGACAAACGGCCTTAGGCCTGCCCCCCCCCCCCTTAAGATCTTAAAACAACTACATGCGTAAATAGTCAGACACCCAAGGTGACATGTCACTCGTGTATTTCGTTGGCGGTAAGTCATAGGGGATGATAAGTCGATTCGGTGCGCCTTCTTCGAGGGGGAAGAAATCTTCGTTTATCTGAAAAGAAAATTTATAATTAAACAAACAGAGACTTGGCTTTGCGGCCCCTCTAACTTGATCAGGTAATCAAGTAGGTACCCGATCGCTACAAGTAGTTCTACAAACTGATAACAGATGGCGCTGACCCACGCTACGATTACGAGTTAGTATGGAATTCTGCATCGCGCAAGCAAAGTAATTGCGATAGATAGACGTGATTCTTCGTAAATAGTTATAAAATTGGATAGTGACATAACTTTAGCTATAGCATATATATATAGCTATAAAATAAAAAACCTCGCCATATTGCTGAAAAATGTTGGAACTAATTTCTTCAAGTGGCAACAATCAAATAAAAAAACAATAAGATGTCATTTTGTCTGTCAAAGTGTGATGTCAATAATTGTCAACCGAGCCTTGTTACTATTGGAGATTGTGAGTTATTTGTGAGTGTAATCATAGCAACCAAGTGTTGCTATAACCATAGCTAATGTTGCGCCTCCAGAGCAGGTTTTTTATTTTCTTGGTCAGGCTATACTTTTATCCTGGAAGAATATCACATTTTTCTCCCTAAGCCCATTGCTGCGCCACACCCTGATCCCATGGCTGCCCCACCCTGATCCCATGGCGGCCCTCCCTAAGCCCATGGCTGCCCCACCCTGATCCCATGGCTGCCCCACCATGACCCCATGGCTGCCCCACCATGACCCCATGGCTGCCCCACCATGACCCCATGGCTGCCCCACCCTGATCCCATGGCTGCCCCACCCTAAGCCCATGGGAGTAAGGACTCACCACGAAGCTAGGCAGCAGCAGCACCCCAGCCTCGTAGCTCATGAGGCGCAAGGCGGCGTCGCGCTTGTTGCCGGTGCCCCAGGCCGCCTTGCTGGCGTTGCCGGACGTCAGCAGGAAGTACGCCGCGCGCTTGTCGTCCGGTGACGTACGTGTGTAGGATTTGATGTGAGGCATGGCTTTGTCGCGGTGTGTGTGGGTCGCTTTCCACTGGCTAGAAGATGAAGTTAATGAGTAAATAATAACCAAAAAAATCATGGCTTTGCTCGTAAATGAGGGTGTTTCAGAATAAAATATCTGCTACTATCTGGCCATAAGGTCAGCGCCACGCCATAAGGTCCAAATAAAACTTGATTAGTTTATATTGACGGAAAGCGTTAAACTAAGGCTACGTAGCGCCATCTAGTAGATATTTTATTCCTAAACACCCTCATTGCACCAAAATACAATCAAATTGCTAATATACGAAAATTAACAATTGTAATAATTAATAATGAATAATAAGAAACACTACACACAAATTTTAAAAATTTTCTATGATAGATGTGGATGGAAAGCATCTTCCCTCTCCCTCGAGCTCACCTAGGAGGAAATCAGGACATTTTATTTTTAAAATTGTTACAAAAAGTTCTCCAAGTGTACCCGTCAGTAGCGTAGCGATGGGGGGGGGGGGCTTCTTAGGGGGCGGCAAATGTCCTGGAAGAGCAAAAAAAAACAAGGGCGGCAATCGGCTTCCGCCCCGTGGGCTGCTTTGCCAACTTTTTTTAAACTAAAAAAAAAGGGCGGCAGAATGTTATTGTCTTCCGCCCCGGGCGGCTGACACCCACGCTACGCCACTGGTCCCCGTGCCAATGTTCGCAGCTCGGTCATAAAACGGGTATAATACGCGTCCACTTAATTGGCTTGTCTAAACTTCGTGCGAGTACCAGTGCAGAACACAAAATATGTACTATGTAGCTGTCAGAGCACCTGCGCAAACGACGCTCGCAGCTAACTTCAGAAAAGCCAATTAAGTTGACGCGGACTATACGCGTAGTTCGCGCGCGGTTATACCTAAGTTTAAATTTTGCTTGCAGGCCGGTAGTGTAGGTATGGTTTTATGCCTAAACTTTATTTTTGTAACATACTATGTTAGTACTATTAGTTATTCTGTACCTATACTTACTAGAGGTAATCGTTGAGCCACATCTGCCTCGTGTGCACCTCGGCGCTGTACGGCAGGCAGCCGCCGCCCAGCAAGCCGTCGTGGGACTGCCGCACGTTTTCTATAGACATTGCACAAGCTTTCGATACTGTGGCTAAGGTGTCGCGCAGGGTAGTCACTTACTACCCTATAGTTAAGGATCTTAGAATACTGGCTAGATCGATTGCCGCACGTTCTCTACACAGACATTGCACAGGCTTTCGATACCGTGTCTAAGGTGTCGCGCAGGGTGGTCTCTTACCACCGTATAGTTAAGGATCTTAGAATACTGGCTAGATCAATTGCCGCACGTTCTCTACACAGACATATCAAGCTTTCGATACTGTGTCTAAGGTGTCGCGCAGGGCGGTCACTTAGAGCCCTATAATAAGGATCTTAGAATACCGCCTAGATCTATTGCCGAACGTTCTCAACACAGACATTGCACAGGCTTTCGATACCGTGTCTAAGGTGTCACGCAGGGCGGTCACTTAAGAGCCCAGCCTCATTATAACGCCGTGGCAACGACGCTGGCTACCGTATACTGTCTGAGAGGCTGACAATGACAAAATTGGCGATGTTTCAAAGCCGTCGTTAAGTGAGTGAGGTCCCATACATTTCAATATAACTACTTGGATACAATGTAAAGCAAGATTATATAGCATTTAATTGAAGTACAGTATATAATCATACACTACACAGTAAATAGTTAATATCATTTGCTTACGAAACTCATAATCATCCGTCGATCTTTGGCTAATCACTCACAACTAGTACTTACCAAGGGAGGGGTATATAAGCTTCAGTTGCGGAAGGGGGGAAAGGGCCTGCGGAGGACTCTTGATCTTCGTGAAGTGATGGAGGAATTCACCCGTCAGCCATGCCTGGAGACAAGAGTAAAGTATATTTGGAAGTGAAAACTTCTTTAGCGGCGTTGTACACTTATTTTGTAATGGGTAAAAAATGTTAAACTCGCGTCAGGACACGTGACCTGATCGAAAATTCGTAAGACGGATGGAGTTGATTTTTCTGAGAGATAAAATTTTTAATGTAATATAAATTGTCATGTTTGTGTACGATAGCGCAATAAATAAATATTGTATTCTACCACATAAATGATAGTACTTTTATACTGATAATTAAAGCAATTTGTGCAAAATAATTCCCTAACCATTCCAAAAATATCAAAAATGCACAACGTTAAGGCGCTCCTTTACGTCAAGTTTTGATATTTGAGGGGGTGAAGCAGACGCAACAAGCGAGGGGGCCCCGCGCGTCCCGCGCGCGTTCTTATTCTGACACCATCCTTATGCTAGGTCACACTATCGCGAAATCTTCGACGACCTACGACGAAGTGCCTGGCCACATCAAATCGCTATGTGATGAACATTTATTTTTGTTCTGTGTCTGGATGTTTATTTGTATTTAAGTATATATTTGTGGTACCTTCTTGGTTTTTGATACCCATAACACAGTGCTTACGCTAGGTACTTACTTTGGGGTCAGATCAATGTATGTGATGTTGTCCAATTTTATTATTAATTCATTTCGTATGAATTCTGATAAGTACCTATCGTTCCGGATTAATTCGGAATTTCCGAAAAACATTTAATTTTATTTATATAAAAACCTGTATTTGTAATAAGTATAATATAAAATTAGTAAAATGAGTATATTGTATAATATTATAAAGTTTTACATTATTGGTGAGTACCTACTCAGATAGTGGACACTATACACTCAAATGTATTTTTCTAAGTTTAATAGACTATTTACTTACATACTAATTTATTTATTTATGTATTAAAATACATCGGATACGGTTCGGTTCGGTTATTTAGATAGGTAGGTAGCTACCCCAGTAGATGCCTATAGTACCGTACGAATGCGGACTCGTTTTGCGGGAGTTTTTTTGCGCGACAAGACGCGACGACGCGACAATTTGAAGAGTAGCTGTCCAATTACCATTAAATGCAAATATCTGAAGTAGCTCTTCATAATTATGTATTTAATTTACATTAAACATACATATTTCAAAAAAGAGCAATACATTGATATTAAAATGTGTGAATATTTCGAAAAACAAATGAATGTCGTGAAAACAAATGAATTTCGAGAAAAACAATGTTTATTGATCTGAAGTAAAAAAAACAGGTGAACGCGATTTTCGACCTTATCGACATTCACCAAATTAACGGTTTTAATGAACCAGCAAAGATAGTCAACAAGCGTTTGCGAAAAAGCAACAAAATTTTGAATGTCAATAAGGTTGAAAATCGCTTGCACTTGTTTTTTTAACTTCAGATCAATAGATTAACAAAAAAAAAACAGGTGCCAGCGATTTTCGACCTTATCGACATTTACCAAAATAACGGATTTTAATGAACCAGCAAAGATAGTCAACAAGCGTTTGCGAAAAAGCAACAAAATTTTAAATGTCAATAAAGTTGAAAATCGCTTGCACCTGTTTTTTTCAATTTTAAATCAATAAACTATGTTTTCCATACATTCATTTGTTTTCCCGACATTCAAAAAAAAAAAAGAAAAAAAAAGATTGACGTGCAAAAGTATTTTTTAAAAATCTATTTGCAGAATAAATTATTTTATTTTATTCATTTGTTTTCCCGACATTCATTTTGTTTTCCCGACATTCATTTGTTTTCCGTCACACATTTTATTAAATGTATTAGTCTTTGTTGAAATACAAGTGTAAATTAAATACATAGCGATAGTTACCCTTAGGCCGCGTGGTCCGATCGGCTTGTCCGATCGATCGGACCACTATGTTTTTTATTTCCTGTTGGTTCGATTATTCGAACTCTAAAGTTCTCGTGGTCCGATTATCGAATTACTGGGACTATTCATTTCCTTTATCGCGATAGTGTGGCCGTAGCATTAGGAATATAAATTACGAAATGTCAAAAGTGCAGCGCGCCGGAGCGACGTGCACAGGTCCGACGTTGCCAGTGGGCACAAGCGTACTGACGTGAGATTGGATGTGCGCTGAGGAATCGCGTGGGGCCTATTTTGTAGTTAAAATTCAATTAAAAATTAAATAATAAACGTATCGCTATAATATTCGGCCATGCAATCAGTTTAACGGAGAAGTATCGAATACAGCATTTAAATTGCTTAGTTTCGGCATAGTTTTGCAAATATTTGCTTTTAAAAATAGCAAAAAGCACTTTTTCAAAATAAAAAACTATCGAGAAAAGTATTACCAATCGTGTTTCTGTTCTGCATATATTTAGTTAAAGGACTGAAGTTACATATACTAAAATATAACGAAGGAAATCTTTTTAGAAGTCCGGTACTATGCTTTCAAAAAAACACATTTCACTACCCACCGCGCCTTAATATTCAAGTTTTCACTTCTGCCGGCACTCCCGGAGCGCAACCCGTCGTTTTTTTTTTATCACATCAGTTAGCAGACAGACACGCAGTCCCCCTATTGGTAAGTGGCCACTGCGGCCTATTTCAATGTGGGACACTTCACCAGGAAATGTCGGTCAATGTGCTGCCAGACTCAAGGCTCCTTTGATCTTTGAGCCTGTTGAGGTGTTAGTTAGCTAGCCAGTGGAGCTCTGAAAAAGTCCTACAACCAACCAGACCAAAGGCGGGAATCGAACCCACGACTTCCCAGTACCCGACCGGCTTAGCCACTGTTCCACGGAATAAGTTTGGTGGGTAGTAGAGCTGGGTGGGGCAGCGGGAGAGACAGAGACTTCCACATATCCCCACCAGGGGTAGGTAGCAATGTGTAAATGCAGTATTCATTGAATACTATTCAACATCTTATCTCTCAACACAACAGTCTAACAGTCTCTGGCCCCTGGCGCACAGGCTACTAATCTCACCTTGGGCTCCTTCCCGAAGCTGCCGACACTGCTGGCTTGCGCGATGAGCGGCCACCGCGCGTTCTCGCCAGCCGGGATGCGGCAGCGCTGCCGCAGCAGGCTGCCCACGCGCGTCATGCCCCAGTCCATGTCGACGTGGGACCCTGGCGCGGATGCTACTAGCATGGGCATAGCCAGCTATGGGTTCAGGGTGGAGCAAGTACACCACTTTGCCCCACCGTGACTACGCCCATGGTTACTAGTCTCACTTTGGGCTCCTTCCCGAAGCTATGGGTTCAGGGTGGAGCAAGTACCCCACCATGGCTACTAGTCTCACCTTGGGCTTCTTCCCGAAGCCATGGGTTCAGGGTGGAGCAAGTACCCCACCATGCCCCACCATGGCTACGAGTCTCACCTTGGGTTCCTTCCCGAAGCTATGGGTTCAGGGTGGAGCAAGTACCCCACCATGGCTACACCCATGGCTACTAGTCTCACCTTGGGCTCCTTCCCGAAGCCATGGGTTCAGGGTGGAGCAAGTACCCCACCATGCCCCACCGTGGCTACTAGTCTCACCTTGGGTTCCTTCCCGAAGCCATGGGTTCAGGGTGGAGCAAGTACCCCACCATGCCCCACCGTGGCTACTAGTCTCACCTTGGGTTCCTTCCCGAAGCCATGGGTTCAGGGTGGAGCAAGTACCCCGCCATGGCTACGCCCATGGCTACTAGTCTCACCTTGGGCTCCTTCTCGAAGCCATGGGTTCAGGGTGGAGCAAGTACCCCGCCATGGCTACGCCCATGGCTACTAGTCTCACCTTGGGCTCCTTCTCGAAGCCATGGGTTCAGGGTGGAGCAAGTACCCCACCATGCCCCACCGTGGCTGCGCCCATGGCATGTCTTACCTTGGGCTCCTTTCCGAAGCTGCCGAGACTGCTGGCTTGCGCGATGAGCGGCCACCGCGCGTTCTCGTCAGATGGAATCCGGCAGTGCTGTCGCAGCAAGCTGCTCACGCGCGTCATGCCCCAGTCCATGTCGGAGTGCGACCCTGGAGCGGATGCTACGAGGAATACGCTGGAAGAAAGAAAATATGTCAGCCTATTTTTCTGACACTGTTTTTATTTGGTCACCCATCCAAGCATTGTCTATGATAAAGTTGCTTGACTTAAATACATATGACTAGTCAAATCTATTTACACTATCCTTATCATATAGAAATCATTTAATAAGATTAGTCACCAACAACCCAAGTATTAATCTTAAAAAAGGAGGTTAGCTTCGGCCTTTGTTACTAAATATTTGACCAAAAATTACATCTATTATGAAATGTTAAATTCTAACTACATTTGAATGTTTAATTGTTGGTCACCCATCCAATCGTTAACTTTGTAAAAGTCGCTTAACTTTCACCCATCCAATGATGGACCTTGAAAAAGTCGCTTAATTTTGACACACCTATTTCTACTAACGTCACACCTATTAAAACTCTTCATAAAGAATACCACAGTCATAATCATGTCAAATCACGTTGTCGGTCACCCATC
This sequence comes from Mecyna flavalis, assembly GCA_949319885.1. Taxonomy (NCBI): domain Eukaryota; kingdom Metazoa; phylum Arthropoda; class Insecta; order Lepidoptera; family Crambidae; genus Mecyna; species Mecyna flavalis. The sequence goes on from OX439422.1 coordinate 2,221,243, forward strand.
CAACTAAACTGGCTAAAGTCGCAGCGCTTCACTGGATCCATGTAGAAAGCCAGGCAAGGCAGGTAGTATGGGCCAAGTAAAATTGTAGGTCACCCATCCACACATTGACCATGATAAAGTTGCTTAACTCACTTAATCTGGCTGAAGTCGCAGCGCTTCACGTGGTCCATGTAGAAAGCTAGGCAAGGCAGGTGGTAGTAGAGTTGCCGGTCACCCATCCACACATTGACCATGACAGAGTTGCTTAACTTACTTAATTTGGCTGAAGTCGCAGCGCTTCACGCGGTCCATGTAGAAAGCCAAGCAAGGCAGGTGGTAGTGCGACAGGTAAGATGGTCACCCATCATCCCATTGACCATGACAGAGTTCCTTAACTTACTTAATCTGGCTGAAGTCACAGCGCTTCACGCGGTCCATGTAGAAAACCAGGCACGGCAGGTGGTAGTGCTACAGGTAAAGTTGCCGGTCACCCATCCACCCATTGACCACGACAAAGTTGCTTAACTCACTTGATCTGGCTGAAGTCGCATCGCTTCACGCGATCCATGTAGAAAGCCAGGCAAGGCGAGTGGTAGTGAGACAGGTATCTCAACAGGCTCTTCTTGAACATCGTGGGGGACTCTCCATCATGAGCCATCGCTTCTGGGGGCAGTTCTGGACAACGCGGGCTGAACCAGAGGCTGGAAGAAATAAGGCAAGTCAAAGTACAGTCAAAAGCACATCAGACTATACACTTTGGACTTTGTACCACTCTTATGTCGGGGGCATAAGTGCTATTCTCGAACTGCAAGTGTTTATGTGCCGTTGACCGTACATTATTAAGAAAGTAAAAGCTTTTTTTATATTAGCGTTCTACCACGATCTCGAGTTGCTCGTGAACCTCAGAAGTTGAGGAACACGTGTGAGCGTCGCGAGTGATCCTCAACCTCTTCGACGAGCATCCTTAGAAGGGTTTTTTTTTATACCACATCAGTTGGCAGACAGGCACGCAGCCCACCTGATGGTAAGCAGCTACTGCGGCCTATTCCATTGACGGACGCTTCATCTGAAAACGTCCCCCAATGTGCTGCCAGACTGTAGACTCATCTGATCTTCGAGCCTTTGATTTCAAGTGTACTGGCTCCCACGTTAATATTGCCGGAACACAGCCAGAGCTGTTATGGCGGCAGATTTCACCTGCGGGGGTAGAAGCTAGTAAAGTAGTAGAGTACTGGCTTAATCACCACGCTTGCCAAATGCGGATTGGTGATCACAAACCCGAGTTGTGTCCGAAAAAACCGACACAAAGTTAGCTCGATCCGGGCATTGAACCCACGCCTTTGAGATCATGGCCCGGTACTTAACCACCAGACCATCGAGGTTTTAATAATATACTCGTAATAAATAAATATCTCTGGACATTATTCACACAGCGCCATCTAGCCCCAAACTAAGCATTAGCTTGTGCTATGGGTGCCAGACAACGGATAAACATTACTTATATACTTTTTTTTGTAAATACATACATATTATACATAGAAACACCCAGACCGATACAAACAGACATGTTCATGCACACAAATGTTTGTACCGTGCGGGGATCGAACCCGCGACCTCTGGTGTAATAACCGACATCTCGACCATTACACCAAATGGCTCGTCATATGGCTTTACCCATAAGTCTTTATATTTATTATAATCGCAGGCTACCGAGAACTGCGACCGGTTTGGGACTCGAAACTATAGCTCGACCAATAAAATAAAAAACCTCGCCATATTGCGGAAAAATATTGGAACTAATTTCTTCAAGTGGCAACAATCAAATAAAAAAACAATAAAATGTCATTAATTATTCTGTCAAAGTGTGATGTCAATTGTCAACCGTGCCTTGTTACTCTTGGACATTGTAAGTTATTTGTGAGTATAACCATAGCAACCAAGTGTTGCTAAAACCATAGCTAAAGTGGCGCCTCCAGAGCAGGTTTTTTATTTTCCTGGTCAGGCTATAACGTCCCAGTACCCAGTAAACTCCCCCAGATTCCCCGAACACCCGAAAAGGACGAGCCGGTTGCTACCAAATACCTATTGGTACTCACCCTTGAGTCCTGTTCTCCCAATCGTCGAGGTACAGATTGGCAGTGGACACGACCACTCGTAGCGACCCATCTTCGTAGCACAGAATCATCATTTTTCTGTAAGAAATAATCATTAACATGTCAGTATTATTCTGGGCGGTTCTATGTATGATATTTATGAATATTCACAAAAAAATATAGTTAGTCTGTATTGAATTTACACAGCAAACACTATTCTACACTCACCGGCAATAAAACTTGGCAAGGAAAAACAATAAACCGAACTCAACGATGTATGGAGCGTTGAGTTCGGTTTATTGTTTTTCCTTTTTGAGAAAATTGAGCGGTTTTTGGCAATTTTTAAAACTGTGATTCGACAATTGGGCGTTTGGCCTCTCCATTGACGTAATAATCATTGCACAGCTGCAAATAGTTTTCTATCTTTATGACGTTAAAGTTACCACGTTTGTATGAAAAAAGCCCAGTGGCCAGGTTTTATTGCCGGTGAGTTTATTTGCCATAACATAATTTACATATTTAATAAAAAATAAAAATAAAAAATTCTAAATATTCTATAATCCGTTTTTTAATTACGGAGACTAAATTGATGTTACAGTGCCCGGCAAACATCTTGAAATCGGGTGTGGATTGTGCAGAACGCGAATTTTGAGATGCGCGCTCGCTATTGGCCATGCGCAAGTGCACATGCGCGTACTTTCCCCCACTCCTTCAAACGAGCGTTAAGATGTTTTCCGGACTTAGAACCAGTTTATGGCAATTTTTAAATAGTGATACGCGAATTACAATTTATAATTTTGTGCAATAAATTATCTATCTATCTATCTACGCGAGATACCATAGACAAGAACCATAGCCAAAAACCAATGACAATAACCATAGACTCACGTATGATGCTTGCCGAAAGGCGTGGCCATAGACACAAGATGGGCGTCGACGTGCGGTTTCTTCTGACTCAGCGTGCGCATGTCCTCTAAATCTTCACCATAGAGTATAGTCATCCGCTTAGCGCTGTACCCGGCGAAGTAATACTGCGCTAGGAGCCAGCCTGGCTCCACCATGAAGTTTATTTGGAGGGAGCATTTGAGTTCGCCTAGACTCGAATCTAGAATTTCTGGAAAGGGCAATTACACATCAAGATTACTTTTTTTGAAGTCACTTCAGTTGACAGACCAATAAGAAGTTTACCAGATGGTAAGCAGCCATTTCTGCCTTCCATTAAGGGACACTTTACAAGCATCGATCAATGTGCTGCATCACTGTAGGATCTTCTGATCTTCAAGCCTTTTAAGTGTACTGGCTTTAGTATGAATATTGCAGGAACCGGTGTTAGATAATCAGTTGGAGTGGAGTCTGAACTTAAACTTCCGAAAACCTACGTAATTTAGCCCAAGACCTATTGTTCGAACTCACACTATAAAATAAGACCAAATTAAACCTATTACCTACTGGTAACGGCAAACTTGTTGAACATCGGTCGACGGAAAGGGGGAAAGTTCGCACATGTGCTCTTGCGGGTGACCAATAGCGCGCGCGAATCTCCCGAACGCCTGCGCGCGCCTAACCAAGTTTCAGAAGTATGTTTCTGACCAATAGCGCGCAGGCGTGTCAAAATTCGTGTTCTGCGCAATCCCCACCCGATATTCAAGAAATTGGCCGGTACCTATACAGTACTACAAAGTAAATAAATGGGCATATACTAACATGACCAATGACATGACATTGATTTTATAAAATAAATTACTCATCTTAAATTCTTTTTTAATTTTTTACGATTGTTTCCGATGACCATTATCATTTATCATTAACACATTGACATTATTTTAATATAAGTACGTATCACCATCAGGAGATGGTTTGTATTTACATTACATACCTACTTTAATTCAACATCCAACTTCCGGTATGGTTAAGTAACTTACCTAGGAAAGTGATAGAGTAGGGCTGATCGTGCGTCTCGCTCGCGTCGGTGATGGCGGTGTAGAACACGTGGTAGGGCGCGCTGGCGGCGTGCTTGGCGGCCATGTTGCCGCGCGGACGGACCACCTTGAGGAACTCTTCTGCCCTCCGCCGAGGCACTACTGGCCGGTACTATACCTACCTAGGAAAGTGATAGAGTAGGGCTGATCGTGCGTCTCGCTCGCGTCGGTGATGGCGGTGTAGAACACGTGGTAGGGCGCGCTGGCGGCGTGCTTGGCGGCCATGTTGCCGCGCGGACGGACCACCTTGAGGAACTCTTCTGCCCTCCGCCGAGGCACTACTGGCCGGTACTATACCTACCTAGGAAAGTGATAGAGTAGGGCTGATCGTGCGTCTCGCTCGCGTCGGTGATGGCGGTGTAGAACACGTGGTAGGGCGCGCTGACGGCGTGCTTGGCGGCCATGTTGCCGCGCGGACGGACCACCTTGAGGAACTCTTCTGCCCTCCGCCGAGGCACTACTGGCCGGTACTATACCTACCTAGGAAAGTGATAGAGTAGGGCTGATCGTGCGTCTCGCTCGCGTCGGTGATGGCGGTGTAGAACACGTGGTAGGGCGCGCTGGCGGCGTGCTTGGCGGCCATGTTGCCGCGCGGACGGACCACCTTGAGGAACTCTTCTGCCCTCCGCCGAGGCACTACTGGCCGGTACTATACCTACCTAGGAAAGTGATAGAGTAGGGCTGATCGTGCGTCTCGCTCGCGTCGGTGATGGCGGTGTAGAACACGTGGTAGGGCGCGCTGGCGGCGTGCTTGGCGGCCATGTTGCCGCGCGGACGGACCACCTTGAGGAACTCTTCTGCCCTCCGCCGAGGCACTACTGGCCGGTACTATACCTACCTAGGAAAGTGATAGAGTAGGGCTGATCGTGCGTCTCGCTCGCGTCGGTGATGGCGGTGTAGAACACGTGGTAGGGCGCGCTGACGGCGTGCTTGGCGGCCATGTTGCCGCGCGGACGGACCACCTTGAGGAACTCTTCTGCCCTCCGCCGAGGCACTACTGGCCGGTACTATACCTACCTAGGAAAGTGATAGAGTAGGGCTGATCGTGCGTCTCGCTCGCGTCGGTGATGGCGGTGTAGAACACGTGGTAGGGCGCGCTGACGGCGTGCTTGGCGGCCATGTTGCCGCGCGGACGGACCACCTTGAGGAACTCTTCTGCCCTCCGCCGAGGCACTACTGGCCGGTACTATACCTACCTAGGAAAGTGATAGAGTAGGGCTGATCGTGCGTCTCGCTCGCGTCGGTGATGGCGGTGTAGAACACGTGGTAGGGCGCGCTGACGGCGTGCTTGGCGGCCATGTTGCCGCGCGGACGGACCACCTTGAGGAACTCTTCTGCCCTCCGCCGAGGCACTACTGGCCGGTACTATACCTACCTAGGAAAGTGATAGAGTAGGGCTGATCGTGCGTCTCGCTCGCGTCGGTGATGGCGGTGTAGAACACGTGGTAGGGCGCGCTGGCGGCGTGCTTGGCGGCCATGTTGCCGCGCGGACGGACCACCTTGAGGAACTCTTCTGCCCTCCGCCGTGGGGGCACTACTGGCCGATACTGCGCGTCTACGAATTAAAATAATTATCTGCCTATTAATGTCCCACGACAGGGCAAAAACCTCCATCACTGAATAACTACGAAAATCGACAGCCGCTCGGGTATAAAATCCGAAGGTCGTGGGTTCGATTCCCGCCATTGGTCTGGTTGCTGGTAGGACTTTTCAGAATGCGACTGGTCAACTACCACTCACAGGTGAAATCTGCCGTCAACATAGCAGTTTACTGACCGCAAGCTTAAGAATTATTAGCCAGGTGGACTCCAAAAAAGTCCTACCAGCAACTAGACCCAATGCGGGAATCGAACCCACGACCAGGTTTCTGACCCGAGGGGTGTGGATACTGGTCCACAAAGACAGTCAGGAAAAGGGTAGAGAGCATTTAGCTGTGCAAAAGAATTTGGTAGTAAATCAAGCAAAATAAATACTTTAACATTATTTTTTATAATTAATATCTACTGAGTAGCATAGTTGGTATTTATACTTTATAATATTAATAATACCTACTTTAACATTGAACACATACCTCCACCATTTATCCCGTTCACTACTACCCTCTGGATCGGAGCCTGGACCGGATTTCCAATTACTCTAGGACTACTTGCATTCCCTGAAGTGCCAGCTTGTCCGTTGGGAACGTTACTACTACTCGGCATAACCATTTGATTCTGCGGTAGGCGTTGTGGAGTTCTGGGATGATTCGGAATAACACCTGGTCCCTTTATTTGTGGTGTTGTTGGAATGTCTCCTGTGCTGTGAATGAAAAATGATACATTTAAGAGCATTATTTATTTTATTTATTTATTGACAGGCAGGCAGTTAAAACACTGATGATAGCCTGTATCTTATTAGCTCCACCTAATGGGCTAACTCCTTCCAGTTAAATATTTGTCCAATCTGTTTTTGAATATATTGGTGTTCTGTGCGGAAACCACCTCTACTAGCAACCTGTTCCAAGCTTCAACCACTCTGTTACTGAAAAGTGTTTATATGGATTGTTCAGTGACCGAGACCTTGACAGTTTGAGATGATGCCCTCTTAAGTGAGTGTTTCGGGAGTATTTGAATAATTTTTCTTCCAAATTTATGACATCATAATGACCATGTAGTATTATATCGCAGTGGTAAAGCCTACAATACAAATGTGCCGGCTCATTCAGGGATGTACCACCCTGTCACATATTATTATTATTTCACGCTAGTGTTATCACCAGCGTGAAATAATAGTGACTACTATTGTGTTTCGTCTGGTTTGTAAGAGTACTGGAGGCCCACACCACCCATACCCCCCTAGGCCGGCAACGCATCAGCAATCCCTCTGGTGTTGCAGATGTCCATGGGTGGCAGTGATTGCTTACCATCAGGCGACCGGCAGGTTTGTTTGCGTCTCTGACATAAAAAAAAAGTCTGTCAACTGACTGCAGCAAATACAAACATTTATTTTATTAATAATTAGTGAAATAGAAGTGTGTCAAGCATTTCTGTGTTTCGGGGAAAGGGCACTGAAGCTAGTGAAATTACTGGGTATATGAGACCTAATAACTGTCGTCTCTTAAGGCGGGCAACGCGCCTGAGACCCCAAGGGGCTCCCGGGTGCTTATGGGCGGCGGTGATCACTTATCATCAGGTGACCCACTTGCTCGTTTGCCCCCCTATAATAAAAAAAAAAAAAATTCGGCCTCACCTCGAACTAACTTCTCCATTCTTCCCTGGTGTGTACAGTTTCTTCTCCACCATGACTTCAAGTTGCTCTGTGATCAAATCTCTCTGGAGATGGAACTTTGACGGGATAGCGAACGTTCCGTTTCCATCGTACTCATCCAATATCATTTCTACTGTAAACAAATATGTTAAAACAGTTAATTGCATGAACGAAAATGTTTCTTGTTATTATTTAACTAGCCTTCCGCCCGCGATTTCACCCGCGCGTAATCTCTTTTTTCAAATATCCCCCTTCCCCCCACATTTCCAGGATCAAAAGTACCCTATGTTCACCGGGGATAGTGTAGCTTTCCAACAGTGAAAGAATTATTCAAATCGGTTCAGTAGTTTCAAAATTGATATTCCCGCGGGATTGAGACGTTTCCCGTAGGAATTTTATAGCCTATGTCCTATTCCGGGTTATAAACTATACGTGTGCCAAATTTCATCTAAATCCGTTCAGCCGTTTAGGCGTGATTGAGGAACAAACATCCAAACATCTAAACATCCAGTAGGATAGATAAACAGTACTTTTTTTACTGATGTACTTTTTTGCAAATAAGAATAAATTGGACAAATATTTACAGACCGACAAACTTATCTGTTCCGGTGACGGCGCACGGTGGGGCCCGTAGTATGGAGCGGTTGGCCAATAATCAATTTTCTGAAAATAGAGGTAGATGATTTTTGTTTATCGATTTAATAAATTGAAGGTATGTGTCATTAATTTTAAGTAAGCAAAGTGTCAATGGTCGTTCAGTATGACTTATAGGAGACGTCAAACATTATCTATTTTCTGTTTTTCTTGTTGTTTGTTGCGGATAACTAAGTTTAGTTGCGACTTTGAACTGTTATATCTTTTAAAGGAAGAACGTAAAGTTTATGAAAAAAATCATGGGGATTAATGAAGGTATGTTTTATTTAAAACATATTAATTTTATCCCTAATAATGTATAATCACTTGGAAAAAAAATATTTATTGTACAGTCAGCGTCATATAGTTCGTGATACGCAGGGTACTCTAATAAATAGACGCAACCAAATGTCGATAATATCGGTACAAACAAAGTTGTCTTATTGTTGTAAACAGTTTTGTCGCTCAAAAGGGCGATACATTTAAAATGTCATATAAATCGGTTCAGTCAAACTGCCATAAATATGGTTACAGTCATCCCGCCAATGGTATCCAAACATTCTAAGTGTTCAAAAATATGGAACACATTAGAAAAATAAACCTTACGGCTATAATATTTAAAATATTATTTTTCTCATCAATAAGTATCTAAAAAATTAAACACAAAGTGAAAGCGATAGAAACTACTGCTGTCCTTTTCATTTTAAGCACGACGTCATAGACTTATCTTTTGTTTTGAATAGAATTTCAGAATTTCTTGCATAGCCATTTACGATATTTGGGGGCACGGCCGTGGTGAGGACCAAGTCGAGCAAAAAAGCCGGCACGGCCGTACCATTCTTTGCAGGCCATTCTCGATCCCCTATAGCTTCGTTTTAGACAAAACTAGAAGCTTGAATTTTCAGTATTTCAGTACGGATGATATGTCTCAAGATATGTTAAAAAAATATAAGCAATAAACAGATAGGTACAGCTAAATAGATGTTAACCTCAATGAATGAATATGAGTTATTAGGTATATTTCGTATTTAATTTTACTTGGGTACGTAACTGAAATGAACACATTCCGTATTAACGATAAACTGAGCAGTTCTGATAAAGTTACGTTCGAATGTACATAAAGACTGACCCTTCATAAAAAGCAAATCTACACTAATATTATAAAGAGGAAAGATTTGATTGTTTGTTTGTTTGTTTGAATTGATTAGGCTCCGAAACTACTAAACCGATTTAAATAATCCTGTCACTGTTGGATAGATTAGCTACACTATCCCCGGTATAGGGTACTTTTGATCCCAAAAATGTGGGAGGAAGGGGGAGATATTTGAAAAAATAAATTACGCGCAAGTGAAATCGCGGGCGGAAGGCTAGTCGCATAATAATAGGAAAGAAAATGACAAATCAATACGACTGATGACTGATGCTGATGGTTATAACATAAATAACATAAATATTCTTTATTGCACAAAAACAAATAAAAAATACAATAAAAAAGAACAATAATGCACAATATAGGCGGTCTTATCGCTTGGAGCGATCTCTACCAGACAACCCCCAAGTAAAGGACTACCGAAAGAATGGGTAAATCAATGCAATTTGAATATATAAAAAAAGTTACTTACTTTATCTAATTAACAAACATATTAAAATAAATTCATAAACATACATACACATAATTATATCCACAAACATATTAATATACATACATAAACCTACATAAATTATACATACACAATAGAGAAATTATAAGATAACAAAAGTTTCAGAGTGCAAGGAAATGAGCTTTTACTCGAGTTTTAAAAATAGCCAATGACTCGGATTGACGTATCAAGAGTGGTAAAGAATTCCACAGACGAACGGACTGAACGGTGAAGGACTGCGTGTAGAAATGAGAAGAGTGAGGGGGAAACAGCAGAAGAAGAGAGTTGGATGATCGCATATGACCCCTGGCAGGTTGCAGAAACTTAAATCGCTCTTTAAGATAACTAGGGTACTTGGGGTTAAAAAGTATGGAATACAGAAAGAATAGTCAAAGTCAAAGTCAAAGTCAAAGTCAAAGTATTTATTTTGCAATTTGATTTACCAAGAAATTCTTTTGCACGTCATAAACTTTTTTTCCTACCAGCACTTCGACGTGAATGAATGGCCTGCTGTTGAGAAGAAGTGCCGCAAGAAACTCAACAGTTACATATGATAGCCTTTTTTAAATCATTTTGTGTTGTACAATAATAACTTAATAATAATATAATGTCAAATTAATAACAATATAATGTCAACTTAATAATAATATATGTAATAAGTACAATAAATAAGCATAAGAGTAGATGTGCAGAGAAGCAAATGTGTTTCATGTCCACAGAGTCTTGTCATTTAAGTAATCTTCTACTTTATAGTAACCTTTCCTCATAAGGTAATCTTTAATTATGACTTTAAATTTATTTAAAGGTAATTCTACAAGACGTTGTGGTACTTTGTTAAATAGTTTAATGCTCAGTCCAACAAATGACTTTCCTGTTTTATGAAGCCTGACATTAGGAACGGCAAGTCTGTGCTTATTCCTTGTGTTAAATTTGTGACAGTCGGATTTTTTTAGAAAATTATTGTAATTCTTCCGAACATACATTAAACAATCAAAAATGTATTGCGAAGGAACGGTTAAAATGTTAATTTGTGTAAATAGACCTCTGAGCGAGTCACGAGGTCTAAGGTTGTAGATTGCACGAATAGCTCTTTTCTGTAATATAAATATAGACTCGATGTCAGCAGCAGAGCCCCACAACAGTAGACCATATGACATGACACTATGAAAATAACTAAAATAAACCAATCTTGCCGTTTCAACATCAGTGATATATCTTATTCTTCTTACTGCTTTCTTCTTCTTAATAGAACATGAGCGTCACGCCGACGACGGATGGGAAGCCATTTCAGCTGAGATCGGTAAGCGGAAACATGGTCATACTTGCGTAATCCAAAAATGATGCGGATGCAAAAATTTTGGAGACGCTCAAGCTTATTTAAGAGATTTTCGTTAAGGTCAAGATAGCTACAGTCAGCGTAGTCGAGTATTGGAAGAAGTAATGCTTGTACAAGAGCAATTTTGGTGGGAATAGGCAGAAAGTTACGCAGCCTATTTAAAGATCTTGCTGCAGCGAATATCTTTCTGCTAACCTCGGTTACTTGATGAACCCAATGGTTATTTGACATGCATTGACAGATAATAGAATTACATTCAAACACAAGATTGCGTAATGAGGTTTCATGCTAGCTTATTTTTCTAATGTGTTCCATGTTTTTGAACACTTAGAATGTTTGGATACCATTGGCGGGATGACTGTAACCATATTTATGGCAGTTTGACTGAACCGAATTAAATGACATTTTAAGTGTGGCGACCTATTGAGCGACAAAACTGTTCACAACAATAAGACAACTTTGTTTGTACCGATATTATCGACTTTTTGGTTGCGCCTATTTTTTAGAGTACCCTGAGTATCACGAACTATATGACGCTGACTGTAACCACTGTGTTTCAAAAATGCTATTTTTTATTTATTTCATTTTTTTTAGTAGGGGGATTTTGCCTGGACAGTAATTGGTTTGAAGTGACTGCCATAATAATGTAGTATACGGATTTGAGTTCAATAGTTCAGGCAAAATCCCCTTTTGAGAATGGCAAGGCTTAGAAATTTAGGTGGTAGTGGATTATAAAAAATATTTTTTTCCAAGTAATTATACATTATTAGGGGCTAAATTATTATGTTTTAAATACTACATACCTTGATTAACACCCATTATTTTTTCTATAAACTTTACGTTCTTACTTTATAAGATATAATAGTTCAAAGTTGAAACTAAACTGAGTTATCCGCAACAAACAACAAAAAATAGGTAATGTTTGACGTCTCGTATAAGTCATACTAAACGACCATTGACACTTTGCCTACCCAAAAGTAATGATATATGCCTTCAATTTATTAAATCGAAAAACAAAATCATCTATCCCCAATTTCAAAAAAATTATATTGGCCAACCGCTCCATACTACGGGCCCCACCGTGCGGCGTCGCTACTGTCGATTTAGAACTGTCAATAAATATCATTTTTGCATTGCATTTCACGTAGTTTCAATTTTGGTCACCGGAACAGATAAGTTTGTCGGTCTATAGCTAGTTGTACAGAGACAGCTTGAGTTGTGGAATATGCTGCGAGCATTATCAGTTGGCGCAACTGCCAGCCTGCCTTTTTTTTTCTTTTTTTTCTTCCAGAGGAGAATGCGTTTATGCACCTTAACCGTAGGCTAGCTAAACCTGCGGCCGTGTGTGGGACTCGGGATCCAAGCGTCCCACTACCCACTAAGCTCCCCCGGTTCCCCTTTCACCCGGAACTGACTGCCTGCCTTTAATAATAGAGAGTAAAACTTAATGCAACATAATAATAATTACATTTATATACACTAGCAGTCGCCTCCGTAGTTTCATCCGCACGCACTTTTTTTGTCAATAATCCTAGAAGCTTTCCAACAGTAAAAGAATTTTACAAATCGATTCAGTAGTTTCAGAACCTATTCAATACAAACGAACAAATCTTTCCTCTATTCTATTAGTATAGAAGTATTGATAGAACGATTTAGACTTATACAAACATGTAAATCTATACACATAAAACATAGGTGACTGACTGACATAGATAGATATCAACGCACAGCCCAAACCACTGGACGGATCGGGCTGAAATTTGGCATGCAGGTAGATCTTATGACGTAGGCATCCGCTAAGAAAGGATGTTGATCAATTCCCACGGGAACGGGAACCACGCGGGTGAAACCGCGGGCGGCGGCTAGTGTACACATATGTTTGTACAGTGCAGGATCTATTCAGCGACCTCTTAGTGTAATGTTCAACTTTTCAAATATACCAAATCAGTTATCCTACCTTCTTATTAGATTCTGGCCTCTTACTATCAGAAAATATCAGGCAAACTTAAGTATTGTTTTAAAAGTTAATTTACTAACAGTGGGGGTGACTGAACTCTCGCAGGTGTGCTGGGTTCCTCCGATAGCAGTGCTCGCCATAGCTGCACACTTTTTTAACTTTCTTTCCTCCATTTGTGCCTAAAAATTAAAAGTAAATAAAGCAATAGGTTAACATCTTAATATGGCTATTAAAAATCAAAATAGAACTTATTTACCGTCTGTCGCCTCTTTACGCTTCCTCGGTGTACTCATTACGAAATTGTAACAGATTTTATGATTCCAAAAGATCCGTTTTTTCGATTTTGAGGGTAAAAGTGCTACGCATTTCAAAATACAACACAAAATACTGGATGACGTCGTGTCGGGTCAGTCCTTAGCAGTCAGTCAGTTTGTCAAAATTGACAAATTCATATTTTTTAAGTGTATGGCTTTGGCTTATCTCTATGCTCAAGCCAAGTGATTAAAGAACAAAACAATGATGTCATCAAATAATAAATGATGTCGCCGCGATGTGTTTGGTTAATTATCTGCTTTAGGCCGATGTGTCAACTAACAATAACAATAAAACTCGATGAAATAAATATTATGTAAAGAATTTAATTTTTTTGAAATTCCGCCAAAATCTCGTACTCCAAAATGCAAACCGTAAAAAAAAACTGTTTTACAAAAAAAAGAAAACAAAACTTTGCCACTTTGGTTGGGGGCTTTTTTTATCGCTCGTGTGTTTTTGCCAAAAATTGCTCAGTGGCCAAAAACTTTTAAAAGGGAACAATTGCCAAATAATTCAATTTAATTTACAATTAAGCGATTATCGATTAATACCACTTCACAAGTTTACGGGTGAGTTATTGTTACAAATATGAAAAATGGACTAATTGTTGTACTTGCAAAAAAATATGAGAACTTTATACTTTACAGAATCTTCAGCCTTCTGCCATGGACGACCCATTCGTTTCTTGCCCATACGAGAGCTCGCATCGCGTGCCACGATCCAGAATTCAAGCTCACATTGTAAAATGCGAGAAAAAGTATCCCACACTGGAAATCTGCCCTTACAACGCCACGCACCGGCTGCCCTATGAAGAAATGAAGAAACATGTCAAAATTTGTCCTTCTAGAGCTGAAATATTCCCTGAGGACAGAGCGCCGAAGTACACGGGTGCATTAACGACTCCAAAACCAATTTTGCAGAAGGAATATTTGCCAGAGACTGATCCTAACCATGAAATGTGGGATGACTAGAGTGAATTTAATTTTTAAGCAAATTTTGTTATTGTTTTAAGTTTTACTTGTGATAATTATAACACTTAGGGCCAGTTTCACAACCCACATAAGTTCATGATAATGTATCTGCATAGGTGGGCATTGTAATCCGTTAACGCATAGTAAAAACTTTTCTTCCCAACACTGTAACCTGTAACTAGTCACACTTTAACACGTTGGGAGATCTTTCTTAAATGATTCCCAACCAGTCACAGCACAAATTGTGACTAGGAATCATTTTACAAAGTTATCCCAACGAGTCACAATGTTACAGGTAACAGTGTTGGTAACAAAGGAAATCTTTTTGTGTCGAGATGACAAAGTAATAAATGATACAAATTTTAATTTCACTAAATTGACACTGTGTCTAGTCTCGTAATGGGAAACAAGGGAAGTTTAAGGGAATTACTACATGTGATTCCCAAGTAGGCTTGCCAGCTCCTAAAACAAAAGAGCCGGACTCTCTTTAAAAGGCCGGACATTTTGCTCTAAAAGCCGGACAGAACTGGTCGTACATTTTTTCTAATTCCCCGCGCGTTGCGTTCGTTATACAGGCGCAAGTTGTCATGGTTCATGGCTTAACAAAAAGCCGGACAGGCCGGACACACTAATATTTAGCCGGACACGACTCAAAAAAGCCAAACATGTCCGGCTAAAGCCGGACAGCTGGCAACCTTAGTCCCCAAGTTTTGCTAGTCTGTGGTTATGATGCTGAAACACATTACCCACCACAAAATTATGGATTGAACCCGCAAGAAAAGCAAATAAATATTATGATTATGATTACCTCTGGAGTAATAGCAGACTTTATCATTCCACTAAATCAGTTGTGAAATCTAGTTCTTATTTTAGATTTAAGATCAAAGTGTATTTACGTTTGTATAAGAAATGATTTATTATTTTAAAAGTCAGTAAAGCCGTGGCCCCATGTCTACGATGCACCGGTACAGGTACCGGCAAACATCTTGAATATCAGGCGGGGATTGCGCAGAACACAAATTTTGACACTATTCAGTCAGAAGCATACCTCTGACCAATAGCGCGAGCGGGCGCTCGGGAGATTCACGCGCGCTATTGGTCACGCGCAAGTGCACATGCGCGAACTTTCCCCCTCTCCGTCGACCGATATTCAACAAGTTTGCCGGTACCTGTACTAAGGCGACGTATCGCCTCACGGCGTCATTCGTCGTCTCAACAGCAACAAGAGCAGAATGCGTCTTTCGCGGTGCATATCAAGACAAAAACTGTTATTTTGGAATGATGGTTGCGGGTCGTGAATCGTGATGCGCCGCGCACGGTGTACCGTGGACATGGAGCCACAGCCTTAGTTTTGTTTAAATAAGACAATTAGTGATACTAGTTTTTTTTATAATTAGACAAATAAATGAACTAGACATTGTCAAATGTACAGAGTACTATTTGCAATGACTAAATATTAATTAGTGCTTTTATTTCAACTGTTAAACCTTAGTAGTGGTAGAGCCATGCTGTTTTACAGTACGAATGGGCCGGCTCGTCCGGGGAAGTACCACCCTCCCACATAACACCAGCGTGAAATAATAGTGACTACTATTGTGTTTCGTCTGGTTTGTGAGAGTGCCGGAGGCCCTATAGGCCGGCAACGCATCAGCGATCACTCTGGTGTTGCAGATGTCCATGGGCGGCGGTGATTGCTTACCATAAGGCGACCCGCTTCGTTTGCCACCTCTGGCATAAAAAAAAACTTTTGTAATTGTCCCAATACTATCATAAGCCTATCCTATCTCTCTCTCCTAACTCATCCTAAATCTGTCTCAAAATATTTAACCTAGCCTTTTTTTTCAGTCTTTTCGTGACCATCCCAAAAGATGAAAATGTTGGGCGTTTTTTCGTGGTCCTACTAATTTGACCTACTAGTAGGACCACGAGGGAGACCTATTTTCTGTCTGTCCTACTATGTGACTTCAAAAAAGTAATGAATTATTTATACCACCTGTATTATTTGCTGTTTCCTCGTGGTCCTACTAGTAGGACCACGAAAAAACGCCCAAAATGTTCCCTAGATGACAGACATAATCATAATTGTACCGTGCGGGTATCGAACCTGCACTTGATGCATACGAGTAGAATATAAACCTCAACTAGATTGCATAGAACTGTGTTCGGGAATTTTGATGAATGAAAAACAGTAAATTTACAACAAATTCATTTATTTTATATAAATACATACTTGTATGCTTATGAAATTAATTATAAATATTTTATTGCATTTAAATAATATTTTCTACATTAAAAAGCAAACGACTGGCTAGCTACCACAGGTGAAATCTGCCGCCATAACAGCTCTGGCTGTGTTCCGGCAGTATCAATGTGCGAGCCAGTACACTTGAAATCAGAGGCTCGAAGATCAGATGAGCCTACAGTCTGGCAGCACATTGAGCGAATACTCCGACGCTTCCTGGTGAAGTGTCTCTAGTAAATCTACCATAAAAAACATAGAAATTAGAATGTTACAATGGTGTGCCATGTCGGCGATTGGTGAGACGAGCCATTTGGTGTAATGGTCGAGAAGTCGGCTATTACACCAGAGGTCGCGGGTTCCGATCCCCGCACGGTACAAACATTTGTGTACATGAACTGTTTGTATCGGTCTGGGTGTTTCTATGTATAATATGTATGTATTTACAAAAAAAAAGTATGTAATGTTTATCCGTTGTCTGGCACCCATAGCACAAGCTAATGCTTAGTTTGGGGCTAGATGGCGCTGTGTGAATAATGTCCAGAGATATTTATATTTATTATTTATTTAATAATAAGTTTCAACGTCTGCGTTGCGCCATCACGGACGAGTGAAATAATAAGGACTCCAAGCCGCCTTACTGAAGAGTGACACACTTAAGTGTGTGTGTGTTTAAAAACAAGAAAGGTGACTCCTTAATATTTTTTTTGAGACGTCGAATTGTTTTTTTTACATGAAGGGATTTTTTACTAAATTGGAAGATGGAACAATGGCACCTATATAAGCTTGTCTTGGTGTAAGTGTGTGAGTAAGGGCACGTATAGCCTGACCAAGAAAATAAAAAAACAGCTCTGGAGGCGCCACTTTAGCTATGGTTAAAGCAACACTTGGTTGCTATGGTTATACTCGCTAATAACTCACAATATCCAATAGTAACAAGGCGCGGTTGACAATTAACATCACACTTTGACAGACAGCATTATTGAATGACATCTCACTGTTTTTTTATTTGATTGTTGCCACTTAAAGAAATTAATAGTCCCAATATTTTTCCGCAGTATGGCGAGGTTTTTTATTTTATTGGTCGAGCTATATTTACAATAATGACGGGCGTAGCGTGCTTCACTTTTATAAAGGCGGCGTCCTTATTTTTTTACTCGTCCGTGACCGCCATAAGCTATATGCTTCGCGATATACTTTAGTAACTTCATTCAGTTTGAGCTGGAGTGGCAGCTCGAAGGGATTTCTCCAAACTCTTCAGCGCTGGCGTGATGCTGGTACCAAGATCTTCCACCACGCTCGACAAATACACTGCAAGACAAAACGATAATTAATATGTAAAAGCTTATTTTATACATCTTTAGTGGGCACATTTCATTTATTATTTTCTATATGAAAAAATATTGAGGAAGAGGACAGGTTAAGGGAAGAAAATTATTTGGTCCTTCGAGCCGGATAAATTATTTCATAACTTTTAACTCCTCCGGTTATTTGGTTACTGCTACAGACGGCAAAAAATAACAGCGTGGACCGCCTATTAGCTTAGACCACTGGTCCACTTACCAATATCGGTGAGACACCTTTTAGTGCCAAGTGCGTCCATGTTGCGTATATTCAATATCTTCTCCGCGTACACCTCGCATGTATGAGTGCATACCTGAAAAAAATGTTTATAATATTAATAAAAAAAAAATGATTTTTTATGCTAATACGACTATCTGCTAAACTAGTAGATGGTATAGTCCGCATCAACTTAATTGGCTTGTCTGAAGTTAGCTGCGAGCGACGTTTGCGCAGGTGACTCTGACACCTATACAGGGTGGAAAGTTTCAATGGGGCAGCCAAGGGAGGTACCTTAATCGTTGCAGCTACAAGAAATTGGTCTTAGGAGACTATCCATAATTTTTCAAAAAAATTACATTCCCATTCACAGATTTTTAAAAAAATGTACGGTTAGCAAGAAAATTACCATTTTTCACAAAAAAACTTTTTGATGCTAATCGGTCCAATTTTGTACGCTGATCAAAATCTTGTATGGGACCAACTGAGGTTTCAGTACTAGAAAAGTCACAAATCAAAAAAAACTTTTCCCATACATCAGTCAATTAATTTTGTTTCAATTGGTACTTACGTAACCTCGATAGTTTTCTGAAAAAAGGTTTGTTACCTACCTAGTTCAAATTCAAATAAGATTTAAATTTCGAACTTTGTTTTCTTTTTATAATGCGTAGGTACTTCTTTTGCTGCTTAGATCAAAATCTGATTGCGTGTGGTGTGCTTTTGCGAGTAGATGCTCTTAGTTATTCTTTTTTTGCAAAAATGAGCTTGATTTCTTTCTGTGGGGCTATTTAAAAAATGAAATTTATGAAAAGAAATATGACAGTGTCGAAGAATTAAAAACCTCGCTCTGTACAATTTTATATGGAATTCATCCAAATAATTTATTGGCCGCCACGCGGTCAGTACAAAAACGAATACATTGCATTAATCAAAATGGAGAACATTTTAGCACCTTATATCATAAAGTAAAATTACTTAATAAAAATAATTATAATTTTTTAAATAATTTTATTGTTTGATTGCATATGCATCTTCTTAATTATTTTTTTGTAGCTACAACAAAAAGTTACCTCTTCTTATGGCCTCACAAAAAATCTAAGTACTATAAAATGTATGGGAAAAGTTTTTTTTGATTTGTGACTTTTCTAGTACTGAAACCTCAGTTGGTCCCATACAAGATTTTGATCAGCGTACAAAATTGGACCGATTAGCATCAAAAAGTTTTTTTGTGAAAAATGGTAATTTTCTTGCTAACCGTACATTTTTTTAAAAATCTGTGAATGGGAATGTAATTTTTTTGAAAAATTATGGATAGTCTCCTAAGACCAATTTCTTGTAGCTGCAACGTTTAAGGTACCTCCCTTGGCTGCCCCATTGAAACTTTCCACCCTGTATTTGTGTTCTGCGCAGGTTCTCGCACGATGTTCAGACAAGACAATTAAGTTGACGCGCAACAAACGCGCATTGTATGATAAAATTACCTCAGAGAGGAACTGCCATGGAGCCTGCTTCTCCGACAAATGCATCTCTAGGTGCTGCGGCAACGTCATTAGGTACTGTCCGATCTGTAATAAAAATAAAATTAATTAAAACTCTTCCTCTACCTTAAGGTTGACTGGAAGAGATTGCTATTAGCAATAAGTCCGCCTACATTGTATCATCCAATTTTGTAACATATTTTCTTTTATAATTTTGTGCAATAAAGAGTATATCTAACTATGTATCTATAATGTGTTATAGAATAAAATTACATTAATACTGTCGGAACCCAGCCAGAGCAAAGGGCGTCGCCAAGGGGGGGCAGTTGCCCCCCCCCCCCCCCCCTAGAGATCAAATGTAGCTAGCCGCAAAGCGGTAACGCTTCATGCCCTCGGCGTTCATATTTTTTCTCCTAAACAATATTGCCCCATTCCCCCCCCCCCTTAATCATAAGCTGGCAACGCCCTTGGCCAGAGCCGTTATTGCGGCCACCTGGTAGCTAGCCACACGGACTCTGAAAAAGCCCCTATCATCAACCAGACCCAAGGTGGAAATCGAACCCACGACCTCCGGGTTTTATACCCGAGTAGTTTAACCCATTTTGCACAGAGGCATTACATTAGTAAGTATAGCCTGACCAAGAAAATAAAAAAACCTGTTTTGAAGGCGCCACATTAGCTATGGTTATAGCAACACTTGGTTGCTATGGTTATACTCACAAATAACACAATATCCAATAGTAACAAGGCACGGTTGACAATTGACATCACACTTTGACAGACAGCAATAATGAATGACATCTTATTGTTTTTTTTTTTTTGATTGTTGCCACTTGAAGAAATTAGTTCCAATATTTTTCCGCAATATGGCGAGGTTTTTTATTTTAATGGTCGGGCTTTAAGACACACCTCAGTGATATATTCTTGCGGTGACAGCGCGAAGTCTGGAAGATCGGTGGACAAAGCGTCGTTGTTGCTCCATACAGGTAGCTGCGGGATTTTGTCTGCAAACAAAATAAAAAATAAATTATTGATAAATGAACAACCCTGGTCAGATCGGTACATTTTATTTTATTTTGATCTCTTAAATGTTAATTATACTCCTTAAAACGTAACATGATTAGAATGACAGCTGTCAAAGTGTTGTGGCTCTCTCGCTCGCTCTCAATAAACCTGTATCGATGTGTCTCACTCTACAAAAAAATAAAATCTTAGAGATGAGACACATCGATAGAGGTTTATTGAGAGCGAGCGAGAGAGCCACAACACTTTGACAGCTGTCATTCTAATCATGTTACGTTTTATGGAGTATACAATCTTGTATTCATTTGGCTAGGCTTTATTTATATCACTCTAACTAAAGCCTTAAAACAGTTGGAGTTTCCTTTAAAAAACCTAAATTTCGTTCTTTCTAATGCTAAATAAAATGAAGTATAGAACTCACCAAGTTGCACATCGACAGGGTGCCTCAGTATAGCTCTAGCGAGTCCTCTGAGCGTGTCCGCCGTCCGCCTCAGCGCAGCGGCGCAGGGCCAGGGCTCCGCCCTCCTCGCGGCGAGTCTCTGACGCGCCTCGTTCTCAAGGAGGAAGGTGGCTAAGTCGCTTAGTTGATACTGGTCTTTCGATTCTGTCAATAAAAACACGCTTTGTTAGACTGTCTGTCCACTGGAGAGGAGAAACGAAGAAATACTAACCAATAGGACAGCAACTCTCTGCCTGAGCGGAGATTGTGTGCAATCTTATTGGTTAATAATATTTCTCCGTTTTCCGCTGCCTCGCTCCAGTCCAGTAGACAGGCAGCTTTAGTCAAGTGTCAATATTATTCATATCGACGTAAAATTATTGTAATAAATAATAAATAAATAAATAAATATCTCTGGACATTATTCACACAGCGCCATCTAGCCCCAAACTAAGCATTAGCTTGTGCTATGGGTGCTAGACAACGGATAAACATTACTTAAATACTTTTTTTTTGTAAATAAATACATATTATACATAGATAATAAAATAAATAAAATAATGTTTATTTCCTTTAAATCTTATATCTAATTACATGGGTGACTGGAGTCTCCATTTAAGCTGAAAGCCTGTGTTTGGAGACTCCGCTCTTCTATAACTAAAATTGTAGAAAAGTGCATTATTGTGATCGATAATAAAATTAAAAAAGCAGTGTTGTAATAATTTTTTTTGTTTTGATACAAAAACTATATGACTTAAAACAGACTAATGGAGCTTGTATTGTAAAATTTTGGTTAGTGAACAGATTCACTCGATCGAGTTTCATCCGGATTCTTTTCAACAGCATTCCGAAGTATGTGAATAAAAAAAAAATAGAAATTTTATTTTTACAAAACATGCAATTTTATTTCTTTAACTAATTGTCTACGAAGTTTTATAGTTCTAGAGTTAATTTTTGACTTGGGTTGTTTCCGTTACACTCACCCTTGTCCTCCGGAGGGGGCCTCCCCGCCAGAGCGTCCAGCAGAGCCCTCGCGGAGGCCTCCAGCATCTTAGTCTGTAGCTTCACTATATTAAAGGCATCATTTAGGACATTTCTGATGGTCGATCACTTACCCTTGTCCTCCGGAGGGGGCCTCCCCGCCAGAGCGTCCAGCAGAGCCCTCGCGGAGGCCTCCAGCTTCAGCGAGGCCGGGAAGGCCGCCTGCAGCACGCCGCCGCGCCCGGACAGGAACACCGCCTCGATGCCGCGGCTGTGCGCCGATATTAAGCCCGATACGGCTGTTATAAAGCTCTGTTGAGAAGAGAAGTTTTTTTGAGTGAAAACTTCTATAGCGGCGTTTGTACGCTTTTTTTGTAATGGGTAAAAACATTGAACTACAATTACTAGCGTATAGAACCGACACCGCAAACAAAATTTTTGCGCGATGCTTTGTTGCCGTTACCATGGTTACGGCAACTACTCATTCAAGATCTATGAGTTAGGCATTTCGAACAAACGCGTAAGCGCCTTGCTTTGCATAGCGCTTACGACGTTTTGGTCGCCAGAAATATATACTCTGTAATGTAAGCAATCTAGCGCTGCAAGTTTTATAGTTTGGTTAGACGACATCCGCTGTAGCAAATACATCAGTCAGTCCAGTCATCATTTTGCGACACATTTTTTGTTCCGTATAGCCTCTCTATACGTAGTACTTGTAACTCAATAGTAAAAAATGTTAAACTCGCGTCAGGACACGTGACCTGATCGAAAATTCGTAAGACGGACACGTGTTTTTTGTTCAAACGCCATCTATAATTCATAGATGGCGCTTGAACAAAAAGTACCAATTTGCGAAATTTTCCTAGGGGCCGCTTGCATGGCGAATACCAAAATATTCAAGTTTTCACTTCTGACGGCACTCCCGGAGTGCAACCCGTCGTTTTTTATGTTCTCCTAGCCGATATTTCGGCTACGGCGGCCAATCTTACGATCAGCCAACTACGCAGGATATATTATACGAGTGAGTGCGCAAGCACAGGTGCACTCCCTATTCCCTTACTCTCATAACACGGTGGGACAGCAGTCTGACACGACCGAAGAGAGATCAGGTGCAGGACGAACAGCTTAACGTGCCTTCCGAAGCACAGAATCATCATTCTTTTTCAAGCCTACAAATGTCCTAACCAAACTGGAAACATTCACACAAAATGATGCTCCCCGCGGGATTCGAACCCACGACCTCCGGGTATTAGAGCCCAACGCTCTAACTAACGATACGGCTGTTATAAAGCTCTGTTGGGAAATAAGTTGATCACCGACCTCGAAAAAAAGATCATCATCATCAGCTTATGTACGTTCCCACTGCTGGGACACAGGCCTTATCTCAATTCTGAGAAAGTATGGGCCATACTCGAGGGGTGCGTAAGGCAAATGACCAACCTCAATGTCAGATGATATCACGCTGCCAAATGGCCTCTGACTAGGCTTGACGACTAATATCTACATATATAGTAAATATCAGCCGGAACCAACAGCTTAACGTGCCTTCCGTAGCACGGAGACGCTCAAAATAAATGTCTCTAAATGTGGTCAGAATGGTCACCCATCCATTAACCGACCGCGGCGTGGGTAGCTTGACTTTCGTTATCTCTAACGAACCACTGTCACAGCTTCGCCACGAGCGCCTAAAGGAATTGAATATATTATTTATTAGTAACTTACATCTACAGCAGGTATGTAGTGGGGGTAAGCAGCCGCGCCGGCTATCCTCTCAGCTTTGGCATACGCGGCGCCCATCCAACCGTCGCACTGCTCCGCGACGCTTAACAATGCCTTTGACTGTTCTAGGAGATCGTCCTGTAACAATGATAATGAAACATCAGTGACTTCCGACCGGCACATAAGTGTTGCCAGTGATAGATAGTAAAAAAATCCAGTGACATAATATTATCAAAACAGTGTTGCCAGATAGTAAAATGACACGTGAGACCGCTAAATAATGTCACATTAATGGCAAAAGCTACATTTACCTTCCCAACAACAGAAAAGCAAAAAAGGGCCTTAAACTTCTACTACAATTTTTTTATTAATTCTGTTAGATCAATATCTCTTATATTAACAAAAATTTGAATATTTTACTACTGCTACTAAAGAAAAGTTTGAATAATATACATTTTTATTTTATTTTAGGACAGCCTCGAAGTTCTCAGAAGCCTTGTTACCTGTTTAAGCTGCGGGTCATTGAGCCGAGCCAGCAACAACTGTTGTTGCAGCTCAGTGTACCGTGGCAGTAGTTCTCTCAGCGGTGCGTACGCAGCTCTGCCGAATTCCCGCACTGTAGCTGGTAAGAGAGTCTCTGCAAAGAGAAATCGAGCGTAAAAGTGTGGATCTTGATATATTTCACCAGTTTAAAAAACATTTGTTTTTTATATATTTTTTTGACGTGATAACGTCTTATAATTCGATGGAGCCGGCTGCACGCACGAAAAAACATGACTCATGCGGCGTTCCAGTGCAAGCGAGAGCGCGGAACGGGCGACAAAGAGGCACAATCGGCCTCCGCTATCGACATCTGTCTCTCTCCTACTTGAGTGAGCGATGCGTCCGCGTGCACAGCTGCTATACAATAATACATTTACATGTTTTATGACGTTGTCACGTTCAACTATCGTCAGTAAACCGACTTTACAGACAACCGATTTTTTATACTATAGGGGGGCAAACGAGCAAGTGGGTCACCTGATGATAAGTGATCACCGCCGCCCATACATAAGCACCCGAGACCCCTTGGGGTCGCAGGCGCGTTGCCCGCCTTTAAAGGTGGAACATGCTCGCTTCTTTGCTTCGCTTGAAGGAACTTTGACTGCTCCTCTGATATGGAGGGAATAAACTAGAGAGCACCTGTTTATGGCCGACTGACGTTCTTACAACCAACATGGCGACCATAGACAAAACAGCCATAGACTACACCACAGTAACCTTCATAATTGACAATTTATAATTGACAATTTATTAGTGCATTTCTGACTCTGAAGCCTGATAAAGAATATTTTGATTTTGATGAGCTGCATAACTGTCTGTTAGCTGAAATAGCATAATATACCTTTATTCGGTCTTGGAGCTTCTATCACAGCTCTGATGCAAGATATGAACTCGTCTATATCACTCCTGAGGTCGACCAGCTGCTCTATCCCCTCCTCTGGTGAGGAAGTCACCTTCAAGCTCTCCGTCACCACCTAAGGGTTAGAATACAGGTTTTTTAATAAATTGGGCTGGTGTCGGGGGTTTTTTAAATTTTTAATTTAATTTTATAAATAATAAATAAATAAATATCTTGGGACATTATTCACACAGCGCCATCTAGCCCCAAACTAAGCATTAGCTTGTGCTATGGGTGCTAGACAACGGATAAACATTACTTATATACTTTTTTTTTTGTAAATACATACATATTATACATAGAAACACCCAGACCGATACAAACAGACATGTTCATGCACACAAATATTTGTACCGTGCGGGGATCGAACACGCGACCTTTGGTGTAATAGCCGACTTCTCGACCATTTTTATTATATACTTTTTAAAGGCACATACTTATTATACTAAGAACACTCATACATACTAAGAACACTCTTGATTAAGTTATCAATATTCTCTTTCAGTGCGCTTTCATTTGAGACCCCACTCGAGTATATTTGCAGACATTCGGTTATTCTTCCCCACTTTTACCCCCAACAACTTTTAAACGGCTCAACCGATTTTCATCAAACATGTCTAAGAACACTCGCACATAAGTCACCTTTATGACCTTTAATAAAAAAAAACTGAATTTAAATCGCTTCCTCCGTTCGGGAGCTATGATGCCACAGACAGACAGACACACACACAGACACGTCTAACTTATAACACCCCTCTTTTTGCGTCGGGGGTTAAAAATGATTATAACTATTACCTTGGTAGGAGAAGGTTCTAGAGAGAGCAACAGGTCCGTGTAGAGCCGTATCAATTCGCCAAGTGGGGTCTCGGTTTTCAATACATTTGTCAGCCATTCCACCTGGAACAAAATAGAGGAAGTTCAATCTTTGTTGATTGTCATTGGTGACTTTTTGATCACACATCCAAGCATTAGAAGATGAAATCAACACCCATCCAATGTTTGAAATGGCAGAGGGTTTGCTGAACTTTTCTAACAAGTATCATATCTCTACATTTAAGACATTTCGGTCACCCATCCGAGTTATTGGAAGTTGGCCGAGCCAAGGGTTGCTTAACTTTTGCGTTAAATGTCATGTCGGTCACCCAACCTTACATTGTCAAAGCGAGTGTTGCTTAACTTGTGCAAAAAAAAATTAAAAAAAAAGGTCACCCATCCATTGATTGACCGAGCAAAGCGTTGATTAACGTTTGTATGAGACTGCATCTTTCTTTATCGGTGCTTTTGGTCACCCATCCACCTCTTATCTTCCTGAAAGTAGCTTAACCGACCTGTCCGTTAGCCTCATCCGCGAGCATAGCAGTGAGCGGCTTGAGGCCGCGCGCCTGCAGCCGCCGCCAACGCGCCGCCAACCGCGCCGCCGCCGCGCGCCGCCAACAGCGACACGCCGCTACATGCCGAGACATGCCCGCGAACACCGCCACGTACGAACACGTCTTATCTGTAGATAGCAAGAGAACCTATTTGATACACTCCTGTCTCCCTCTTTCCTGACCACTAAAATTTAAAAATATCTTCTTTTATTTTCTATAACTTCCGTATGCGTGGACTATAATTTGACATTATTCGAAAGAATAAAATAGATATAAAGTAATCTACATAATTATGCTACTCGCCAACGGTTACCACAAAAAGAAATAACTACAAGATAGACATAAAAGAAAAAACACATTTTAATTTCTTGATGGAAATCGACTGAGAAAGCTGAAACACTTTTAACAGAGAGCGTTGTTTCCCAACTTGACAATAGTCGAAACTGTATCAGGTTTTTCTTGACTTAGCAAAGGCTTTCGATATTGTCTCGATCCCTATATTACTAAAAACGTTAAGAGGTATTTGGATTCCGGATGTCTGCATTAGATTGGTTTAATAGCTACCTATTAGAGAGACCCCAATGTTTACGAACTGATAAATATGTAAGCTCGTCAAAACAAGTTAACTTTGGTGTCCCACAAGGAAGGATTTTAGGCCCTATTTTATTCATTATGTATTACTAGTATCATGTTTTATAGCCGCATTACATAGTAATTACATTAAGACAAGTACATAATCTTACCAGCGTCCATTTTGGTAAGTGCTTCGATAAGCGCTGGAGTAATGGCTGCCTCCAAACGGTTGTACAGAGTTTCAAGCTGCAATCTCTTGTTTTCGTAATCGGGGGCTTCACTTAAGACCTGCATTCAAATTGGTATTAAAAGCAAACTACTACTGGCGATGTTAAAATTATTCAAGTGTATCTAGCAGCGGAAATTTGTAAGTCTAAAAAAGAACGACACTGCTTTAAAGTTGAGGTTAAGGTAAGAAATAATTAGATGTGTCACCAGTACATACAGAAGCCAGTATTAGTGGTAGAGCCATGCTGTTTTCAGTACGAATGGCCCGAATGGGCCGGCTCGTTGGGGAAGGTACCACATAACACCAGCGTGAAATAATAGTGACTACTATTGTGTTTCGTCCGGTTTGTGAGAGTGCCGGAGGCGGTGATTTACCATCAGGCGACCCGCTGGCTCGTTTGCCGCCTCTGACATTCATTTGTTTCAAAATACAAAACTAAGAAGGAAAAATGGAAAATTTCTTTAAGAATAGATAAGTAAATGTAAGAATCTTTGCATTGCCATTAGTAAGTGCGCAAGTGCTTGGTTGGTTTGGGCCTCCCGCTACCGTCACATAATATGTACAGGTACCGGCAAACTTGTTGAACATCGGTCAACGGAGAGGGGGAAAGTTCCCGCATGTGCACTTGCGTGTGACACTAATAGCGCACGCGAATCTCCCGAACGCCCGCGCGCGCTATTGGTCAGAGGTATGCTTCTGACCAATAGCGCGCAGGCGTGTCAAAATTCGTGTTCTGCGCAATCCCCACCGGATATTCAAGAAGTTTGCCGGTGCCTGTACTTACTTCAAGACTAGCAGTCATAGCAGACACCCTTGCAGCCAGTTCAGCCAGTTCTTCGCTGCTAGTCGGCACCCCTGCCTCCAGCATATCTTCGAGACCTGCGGCGAGGGCTGCCCACTTATCTGCTTCTCGGAGAGCTGATGCTGCGTTCTGTAAGGAGTTATTATATAAGTTTACTAGCTAATTCGCAACTTTTCAAGGGTTAGAATTAAATCAGTGTCTGAACGGGTCGAGATGTTTTGGTCGGCTTTGAGTTGCGGCAACGAATTAAATAAATAAATAAATATTAGACAACATCACATACATTGATTTGACTCCAAAGTAAGTAGCGTAAGCACATGTGTTATGGGTGTCAGAAACAATGAAGGTACGACAAATATATCATCATCATCATCATCAGCCTGTGATAGTCCACTGCTGGACATAGGCCTCTCCAAATGCTCAAATTTACTTAAAAACAAATATACATCCAGACAGAACAAACACAAATGTTCATAAGATAAGTGTTTGTCCTGGGTGGGATTCGAACCCACGACCCTTGGCGCATGGGGCAGTCACTACCAAATGCGCCATCGGGCCATTAACACTATGGCGCACACATAATAGCCGCGGCGGCTTTCTAATAAGGTTGAGGTGCTAAAACATATTCTTCTCTGAAAATAATGTCTGAAATCAACGGGACTTACCTCCAGCCGACTCTTTAGCTGGTCGATCCTCTGCAGGCTCTCTATTGAGCTGCCGGTACGTTCCTCTACATCCCTCACCATCTGTTCCAAGAGAACCAGCTTTTGCTGAAGTAGCGCTCCTTCAAGTTGTAGGGAGGACGCATCTTGTAGTATCCTGGGGATTGATGTTACTATCTGAAATGGAACACTTAATTACACTATTTCACTAAGTGATATAATTATTTGTAGATCATTAGAATTTAATTTAGATTTTCGCCTGAAACACGGATTCCCTAGTTCAGGCTCAAAAAGTTAATAAGATCTTAAGAAAATGTTTGTTCCTGCTAATAGAATACTTCTAAGAATATTAATAAATTGATTTGATTTGAATCATTATTTTGACCTCCATAGTTTTGTGACTAAAGTTGTCCAGGAGGAACCCAGGGGTCTTTGGGACACTCAATGTAATACTTGAATGGCCTCCAAAGCTTTCGTTTTCAGAAAAGAATTGCAAGAAAAAAAAATTAAAAATAAAACTGAAATTTATAAAGACGTCAACCACAATGGTTTCCAAACAAATCGGTCTAGTGCCAGCCGCATCTATTATTTTGGAAGATTTTTATTAGATCGGTCCACCTCGTGGGATGCCTACTATGGCTATGTTTCCTATGTGTACCATGTGTCTACTGTCTACTCAAGGACCTTTCCACCGCAATGGACGTCAGTAATCAACGCAATGTGCCATTCTGGGAGAATGTGTGCACCCGCAACTTTTAGAGAAATGCGCCTTGCCCACTGCTGGGCTAAGGCTCAACATTTTTCAGGCTATATAGATGACTCTGTTTCTTCTGGGGAGGAAATAAATTACAAATAACTTGCCTGCATAGGGACCATCCATTAATCCCATGATGTTTTTTTTTTGGCATTTTTAACCCCCCTTTTTAAAATAAATACACGTGATATTACTCTCACAAGAGGGGAGTAATATCACGTGTATTTATTTTAAAAAGGTGTTTTTCGTGATTTTTAAGGACCCCTCCCCCCCTTTCGACCCTTACGCGTGATTAATGGATGGCCCCATAGACTATAAAGGAACTTACTTGAGTAGATGTTTCATCAAGAGAGTTGGTCAACTGTTTCATATACAACTGAAGTCTCGTCACCGTGTTTGACACAAAGATCTAGAAATTAAAATTAATATAGTAAATGACAACATTGCAACTGAAACTACTATAGGAGGTAGTCAATATAAGAAGACAGGGAAGATGATGGAGAAGGGAGGGGGGGAAGAAAGAAAGGGCTATGGAAAAGGGTATGGGAAGGAGAGAGAGGGAGGTGAGATATTTTGATTCCATATACAGGTCCCGGCAAACTTCTTGACTATCGGGTGGGGATTGTGCAGAACTAGAATTATGACATGCCCGCGCACTATTGGTCAGAAGTATACCTCTGACCAATAGCGCGCGCAGGCGTCGAAAGATTCGCGCGCGCTATTGGTTGCTTGTGGCGTGGGCAAGTTCACATGCGCGAACTTTCCCCTTCTCTGTCGACCGATGTTCAACAAGTTTGCTCGTACCAATACCAACCTCCTTTTCCTGATTTCCACTGGAGCTCCAAGCCTTATTGATCCATTTCTTAGGATCAAAGTCCTCTTCTGCAAACGTTTTGAGCTCCTAAAACAATTAAACTTAATTATATACAATAATCTGCATGGCTTTTAGTAAAACAGTGTTCCTATTGAGTCTTAGGTCTGTCTTGTCAGTAGTGTTGTTTCGTTTACATTACGCTTTCTACAATTAAATATGATTCACATAACTAATATGCCTTCCGAAGCACGGAATCATCATTATTTTTAGACATTCAGGTGATCCAAGCCTGCAATGTCCTAACCAAACTGGAAACCACACAAAGTGATGTTCCCCGTGGGATTCATACCAACGACCTCCGGCTTTTAGAGCCCAACGCTCTAACCACTGTACCATGGAGGCAGTCCAACTTGAACCAATATTATTATAATACCAATATTGGAAGTCCAATTTTATTGCGAACAATGGCTTTGAAGACCTCCTTAGACCATGTTAAATAACCTTAATAAACGATTCGTTTTAAACAGTTATAAGTCCCGTGTTATAAGTGAACTAGCATAATATGAAGTTGCAGAGGTATAAAGATTATTCGCTATTCGTTATTTAAAATATTACCGAAAATACAAATACAAAAAAGATCGATGTTTTACTAGTTTACAGAGAGTTTGATACAAGTTTTACAAAAATTGTACGCATTCGTAACTTACCATTGTGCCGGTTAAAACATGTACGACCTAAAATTAACTATATTTGTTAGTATATTGGGTTAAAAGCAGTCTAAATTCTAATTCCAGAAAATCACAACAAAATTCGTAAACAATTATTAGACAAAGTGACGTTACACGACACCCACGGTGTTTGCAGCTCCATACAAAAAGAGGTTCTATGAAATTTGTGTTATTTATGTTATTACCAGTTATTATCGATAGATGGCTCTTTTCATGAAATTTACCTGAGTAATGGTATCACTAAATAATTATTCGTTATGGCAACATTTTGCAGTTGATACGTAAGACGTTTCGTTACACGCAGAGTCATGGCAGAGTTAACCAAAAAGAAAATGACAAATATTTAACTTACTTTTTATCAGTTCAATTACCTTTTTTCATATTTATAATACTTATATAATTAACGAGTTCAAACATTATAAACAATATATTATTCAGAAAATATTTCAACTAAACATGTTTGATTCGTTTGTGAATTTGTGAAAAGAAACAATCATGACAGCAAGTGGTCTGTCAACAATCATCATCTGTCATTGTCACTCACTTGTGTTTTGGCTTGATTTCGTCTCGATTTTCTTCTATCTTTTTTGTGATTTTCTGTGTTTTTACTGACTGTGCATTGACCCCGGGCCCCGAAGATTCTGTTTTGACTGTGAACCCTGGTATTACTTACTGGACCTTGAACTTTTCTATCGTAATTTCTATCGTATTTATGTAATTTACTGTTTCTCTAAATAATCTTATGAAATCTGTATTTTATAAACATGGATTATTTTTGTGCTTAATAAAAGGGGAAATTGCATTCGTTTGTTTCCTTTAAATCTCTCCCTTTGACTAAGATAGCATTTAAAAATATGAAAAATACAAAACTATATATATAGGTACCGCGTAAGGTGCATTCTATATATCTACGTGATACGTCAGGTTATATATATCATCGCATTAGTTACAGTTTTTAACGCCGTCAGCGCTAGTAGTACGATTTTTAGCTGATAGCTCTATCTCCATATATTCAATATACTCTGTGACGACACCTGATTTTGACGTAAATGTTTTTTTTTTGGAGTTGATTACCGTGGTCCGTGGTGTAGTAAGCTATGTATGAACCTATATCTTTTATATAAACCTAAAGAAAAAAATATCCCTACCTATTTTGAAGATGAGATGAAGTCAGCAATCATTACACCGGGCACGGTAAAATTGTAACAATAATGAGTGAGAGTTTGAGACGTGAATGAGAGAGTACACAGCTTCAAAAAAATACTTGGCTGTATAAGCAAGGTTTCTATCAGTCTAACAATATAGAAATAAAAAATCGTTTCTTAGGCAAAAAAAAGATGATGAAAATGAAAAATAAAAATGTCAGATTGTCTTGTCAGACGTAAATTGTGAAAAAAATATATTTTATTATTAAATTGCATGTTCATTATTATATTATTTATTTCTGTGTTATATGTTGTTAGTTTTCGTTGGGGAAAAGGTGTATAACTGCAATAAAATAGGATAAGGTTAGTATTTAATTTACTTCGCAGTACCTACCTAGAATTTTTTCTTTTGTGGAATTTTTTGAAAAGATTTTAATTAATCTGAATACATTTACACTATTTTATTGGATCAAGACACAAGTTGACAACTTTTATAATTTATTCTTTAATTTTAAAATGCAGTTTGCAACATCTTCTTACTGTTTTTAATCTTCAAAATTTGCTTTGTTGTAACTTGTAACTCCAGTTTCTGACATTTTGTCACACTATAAGTACTATAACCAAGACCATTAAAAAGTAACAAAGTACCTGTGGGTTTTGCAGCCAGTACAAAATATCATATGGAAAAAAATAATCCTAATCTCCAGGTTTTGATGTTTTTATTTCTTACTAGCTGACCCTTATACCCTGTGAACTTTTAATTTAAACCCTATTTTTCCATATTTTCTCATCGTTTAAACCTTCCCTGGACACAAATATTTCAAGACTATTATTAGTCAAATTGGCTTAGCCATACTTGAGTTTAGTGTTACTCAGTTTCGTGACGGACTCTGATGAAGCAACGCTGCTCTTAGTATTACCTACTATTAAATCAAAGAAGGAAAACAGAAAAAAACCAAGAAATCGTTGTTTAATTCTGCTTAAACCAATGAACTGAATTCTATAAAGTAAAAGGAAATACTGACAAAAAAATTCAAAATTATTTCTATGAATTGAACGCAATTCTTCCCATGCCTTTTTCTTTTCGATTCTATTGCAATACTTTATAGATCTCGAATCCTATATCGCCGGACGAATCTCAACCTCGTCAATAAATTCTTCTATCTTATTTTCGTCCATTTTTAGACAAAACAAAAATTACTGCTCGTCACTAGTCAGTCGAAGTATTCATGTGTTTATTATTATTTATTTATTGACAGGCAGGCAGTTCAAAACTGATGATAGCCTGTATCTTATTAGCTCCACCTAATGGGCTAACTCCTTCCAGTTAAATATTTGCCCAATCTGTCTTTGAATATATTGTTGTTCTGTGCGGAAACCACTTCTGCTGGCAACCTGTTCCAAGCTTCAACCACTCTGTTACTGAAAAAGTGTTTATGTGGATTGTGGATATTACTATGGGAATATAATGCCGCGCGGACGCAGCGCTGCAGTCGCGCTGCATCCGCGCGGCACTTTGCAGCTAATTTGAATGCGCCCTTAATTTTAATGATAGCTGCCATTGCCCTGCATTGAAACATGATTGTAACTTTACGAACAATTTCTTATTATTTTTTAGCAATGAAAGTAAAGAAGAAAAGGCTAAGTAATAACAACTCTGAAACAAGCAACGATGAGTCAGCGTCATGTTTGTGGAATGGAAACAAAGTTACCATTGGAGTTAACCGATTGGGAAGTCTTTACCAACCGTCTACAGAGAGATGCGAGTTTTGCGAAGAAGTGTTTAATAATAAGTAAGTTTCTCTAAATATTGTTTAAGTACGGTCAACAGCATATCATGGTTAACACTTGCAGTTCGATAATAGCACTTATGCCCCCGACATAAGAGTGGTACAGAGTCCAAAGTGTTACGTCTGACGTGCTTTTGACTGTACCTGGGCTTGATCTTGATGGATAGTAAATTCTTTATTGCACAAAATTAACAAGACAAACTAGATACATAATTGAGTGGTACAATATAGGCAAACTTATCATTAATAGCAATCTCTTCCAGTCAACCTTTAGATAAAAGAAAAGTCTTAAATTAAATGAAAAACAGGGCAGTGCAAAACTAAAGAAAATTAATCCTTCTAGCCCCGGAAAACCAGACACAATAGAAAATCTATTGTTAAGCGGCACGCGAGTGCCGGTTCGGCTTTGAGTGGTTAAATAAATATGAATAGAGTACAGATTCGAACTTTTCAATGAAGAAATTCAAATTTATTATTAATTGGCTTCTTTTGATTTTAGTGATGTTGCAATAGCTATAGTTTCAATACTCATTAGTTATTATCTAATGGGGTGATTAAAATGTTACAATGAAACAGTTTTATGTGCTTACTAAAAAAAGTCTATTTTTGTTAGTTTACGTCAACAAGTAATGATAATTTATTCATCATCATTATCATCATAATCAGCCTATATACGTTCCCACTGCTGGGACACAATCCTTATCTCAATTGTGAGATAGCGTAGGCCTTACTCCACCACGCTGGCACAGTATATAATATAATAATACTAACGCTGGCCTAGTGCAGGTTGATAGAGTGGTGCGTAAGGCAAGATGATTTATTAACAATTATTTTTCTTTTTAGGTACAGCATGCTAGTCCACAACGCTAAACATATAATAATTCCACTGCTCAAACAAAAGTTGCATCAGTGTCCCGAGTGCCTCCATCACTTTACTACAATAGAGTCGCTAGAATGGCACACGTTAAACAAACATCAAAACATCACAAGGAATATACCAGAACTACTAAAGAGTTTCGTCAAGAAAGAACCAACAATTGTGGTCAAAACGCCAATAGAAGTTAACAATACGATTATTAAAAAAGAATCTCTATTAGAAAGCTTAGTTAAACGGGAACCTATTACGCTTGTAACTAAAGAGGAATTCGTTATAAATAATCCTGATATTGTATATGAAATAAGCGATGACAGCTGTAGCACAATTGTTAAATCTGAAGAACATATCGATGAAAATATAGTTGAAAATGATGATATAGATATATGTGTTAATGTAAAGTCTGATATTGAAATGCTATATGACAATGATGATAATTATAACTATTATGATTCAAAAATTGAATATAATGATTCAAAAATTGAATACAATGATTCAAACATTGATTATAATCATTTGAAAATTGATTATAATGATTCAAAAACAATCAAAGAAAGACTTAAGTTTGAAGATGAGCCCGATGATGCGTGTTTGAATATAATAAATGATCTGACTACTGAATGCAAGGTAGATTTAGAAATGTTTAATAATAAATGGATAAATAGTATTCAGAATCCTACGCAAAATTATTCAAATGGTAACACGGTAAGGAATAATACTATAGTTTTTGGGCAAGCACCACTACAACTGTCGAAATATTGGAAGAGCATACACTATGATGATTTGGTTAATTCAGGAGAATATACGTGTAAAAAATGCAATTTGAAATTTCCCAATAGGTGAGTTTTTAATTAAATTAAAAAAATATATTCTTTAGTGTCTGGCTTGATGGTGTATTTGGTTGACCCTTATGCGCCAGAGGTCGAGGTTTCGAATCCCATCCAGGTCAAACATGCGAAGTACATTTGTGTTTGACCTGTGTCTGGATGTTTATTAAGTGTATTATTTATAATGTCCCCCTAGGGGAGTGTTAGGCTACTGTGGCCAGTCTTATGATTAACCAATATGCAGGATATATTAAAGTGCTGCAGTGAGTGCTCAAGCACAGGTGCACTCCCTATTCCCTCACTCTCATATTATGGGTATAAAAAAAGTAAAAAACCCTTGAAAGCAGTCAATTAAGTATATATTTGTAGTACGGTCCACAGCACATCACGGTAAATACTTGCAGTTCGATAATAGCACTTATGCCCCCGACATAAGAGTGGTACAAAGTTCAAAGTGTTACGTCTGACGTGCTTTTTACTCAGAGATGCGATTTATTTGAAATACTTCTATTTAAAATGCAAATACAAAATGCAAAATACGTATTTTGTATTTTGCATTTAAATGCCTTTTAGTAAAAACCATTTTGTATTTTATTTGAAATACCCTTTGAGATGTATTTTGCATTTTTAATATTTATTTCAAAATGCAAAATACTTTTTGATTAAGTTTAGCCAACATTACCAGTCTGGTAAAGGGCCAATGCGGCCTATCCATTGAGGGACACTTCACCAGGAAGCGTCGCTCAATGTGCTGCCAGACTGTAGGCTCATCTGATCTTCAAGGCTTTGATTTTAAGTGTACTGGCTCCCACATCAATACTGCCGGATCACAGCCAGAGCTGTTATGGCAGCAGATTTCACCTGTGGGGGTGGTTGCTAGCCAGTCGGACTCTAAAAAAGCCCTACCACCAACCAGACCTAGGCGGGAATCGAACTCACGACCTCCGGGCTTTATACCCGAGCAGCTTAGTCACTGTTCCTCGGAGGTGGTCAAAACCTAAATACCCGACAGTGCCGGTTATCCGGTGCAATTACCCGGTACCCGGGCGGATCTTAAAAAAGTGCCGGATCCGTCAGGTACCGGATCCACACCGGGTACCCGTCCCATTTCTAGCAACGAATTGATTTCTAGTCAAAGGTATTTTATTTTGAAAAAGTATTTTGAAAATACCTATTTTGCATTTAGCATTTGAAATACAAAACGCAAAACTATTTGGTATTTAGCATTTGAAATAGTAAATCTGAAAAGTATTTTGCATTTTGTATTTAAATGCTTTTTTAAAACCATTTTGTACATCTCTGTTTTTACTGTACCTTGGTTGTTTCTGATACCCATAGCACTATTGCTTATACCTCTTACTTAGAAGTAGGAACGTTAGGGAGCTCCGTAACCGAAACCAACATATCCGATATAAAAAATTATCCGTAATCGTATCCGAATCCGAAATAAAAGTTTCGGATATAATTGACTTCCTTAAAAATTTTATATCCGTAACCAAAGTTATCCAAAACTATCTGATATACAAAATAATTTCATATCCATAACCGTATATGGAGGCAGTCAAGTTTCTATGGAATAAGTATGTTTTTGTTCTTAAGAATGGAATTTTATTTGAACTAGTAAACTTCGTGTTTAACTAATGGTTTTCATTTTCTATCGATAAAATCATAAGACCGGAAAGCAATCCCTAATGCAATGGGACCACGGGGAATCAAAATTACCCGTGGACCCGTTAACGGGTCGACCCAACGGGACCACGGGTAAACACTCAAAATTTCGTATCCATAACATCCCTGCTTGGGAGTCAGATCAATGTATGTGATAATGTCCATCAATTATTAATAATTTCAGGTACGAGTGTATAGTCCATGAAAGTGGGCATATGAAATTAAAACGACCGCGAGCGTTCCTGTGCCGACATTGCGACTGGTACGTGTCGTCGTCACCAATGGGTAAGATTTGATATCTATACTATACTAGCGGCCGCCCGCGGTTTCACCCGCGTGGTTCCCGTGGGAATATCGAGATATCCTTTCTTAGCGGATGCCTACGTCATAAAATCTACCTGCATGCCAAATTTCAGCCCGATCCGTCCAGTGGTTTGGGCTGTGCGTTGTTATCTATCTATGACAGTCAGTCACCTTTGAGTTTTATATAATATAGCTGTGCCCGCGACCGCGTCCGCGTGGAATAGTGACTTTTCGGGCAGCATATTTTAAATAACAAATACCGTCCCTTTGGGTAGCTAATATGCTTCTCTGTAGGTATACGATATGTGACGTATGGCCATCGGGAATGAAAGCATACAGGCTCCTAGGATTGCTAACCAGTGTCAGAGCCACATACAACTGACCGTGCGAGAAACAGCTGATACTTAGATCTACACCCACAACTTTCATCGTCTAACCTTGGGCTTTATTAATTGTCATCGCAAAACATAGGCTGACTGCAAAAAGTGTTAAGATGTGTAAACTAAACGTACAAATTTTTTGAAACGAAAGAATTGCTAGAAAAATTAATTAATAACCTGAGCTTATAAACCTGTACTTAAATAAAGAAAATCAAGAAAAGAATTGCCTAACCTATACCAAATACTTATAAATTATTCATATATACAAACCCTAAATAAAAAATTAAGATAAGTATACCAAAAATCAAGGAAAGAAATGCCTAACCTATAACAAATGCTTACAATATTTATTTACAAATTTTTAAAGAAAATTAAGAAAGACAACCTAACCTACAAACCCTTAAATAAAAATAAAAAAACAAAAAAAAAACTACCTAAAAACACTGAAAAGCAAAAAATAATTTTAATAAGACATTCATCAAATGCGCTTATTGTCTAAGCCTATTAATAACATTAAATTGTATTTACGTGCTAGGTAGGTACCTACTAATCTGTTTGAAGTCGGTGCCAAGCCAAATAGTAGGTACCCAGACTACGTACCTACGTCCGCGGATTATTTGTAACCCTGTATAATACATAAATTATTAGGTATGTATCATTTTTCATTACTTTTGGCTTGGCACCGACTTCAAACAGATTAGTAGGTACCTACCTAGCACGTAAATACAATTTAATGTTATTAATAGGCTTAGACAATAAGCGCATTTGATGAATGTCTTATTAAAATTATTTTTTGCTTTTCAGTGTTTTTAGGTAGTTTTTTTTTTGTTTTTTTTTTTGATGTCGGTTTAATTTTTTTTTTTTAAAAGTTTGTTTATTTTTCTATTTTTAGTGTGAATAATACGTAGGAGTGAGTAAAACTCTCTCATAATATTGATAACGAAAATACGAGTAAAATAGTAGAATTGTATTATTTGACAATATTAGGTATTCATTAAGTGTTCAGCACCATTCAGTAGACCAACTAAAGATGCAGCCCGCAAGAGGGACATAAGAATTAAGAAGTCGTACCCTTTAGCTTCCATCATCATAGTTGTACCTTCCATCATCAGCTTAGCTCCAAAAGTACATGAAATACAACTAACGGTCCACATATTCCTACAACACTGAAATAATTATCCCCTAACTCCTAACCGTTAAGGAGTTGTACCTTCCATCATCAGCTTAGCTGCAAAAGTACATGAAATACAACTAACGGTCCACATATTTTATTTATTTATTTATTTATTTTAGAAAATCATAAAAGTGGGTACAAACATATGTCCTACAAAACCATATAAATGGTTTGACTGTAGGATCCAGTCTCTTTTAATACTAATTTACTATTAAGAATATAATATATCTCCACTCACTCTGCTTACTCAGCTTATTGTGTGGAGATATTTTTTTAGCTTAATCTTAAAACATTTATAATTTTCCTCGTGTCTAATATCCATTGGCAAACTATTTAAATAATAAGGAAGTCTTTTCCGTAATGTACGGTCGCCAAAATAGTTAGTGACTCGCGGAACATTTAATTTGCCAGCGAACATCGACCGAGTGTTGTAGCTATTATCCACCAGTTCTAGGCCATGCTCCCGAGTGCCATGGTTATTTAACAGTAATAAAAATTTATGCTTTAGATTAACAGGTAATACTTTACATATTTGGAATAGTTTTGAGTAATCGCCTTTACAGTTATTTTTAACCTTCTTATTAACAAGCAATTTTAAGAATCTCATTTGTAACGCTTCTAGTTTCTGTATATTAGTCTTTGTTGTTAAACCATAGCAATCAAGAGCATAGCCCAAGATTGAATCGACTAATGCCATGTATATACATTTTAATATATGTTTGGGAACTCTAAAACTTAAATGATAAAATTTACCTAATAAAATTCTCAATTTACTGCATATATACTCCACATGTGGGGTCCACGAAAAATGTTCATCAATTTGTACGCCTAGATAGGTAGCTTTAGGTACTTTAACTATAGGTTTACATTTACAATTTAATAGGTTACAGTGAATACAATCATAACTATGGGCATATATCTGTTGAAGAACACCACTCGGCTTCAAATAGGGAGAATGAATAATAAGAAATTTAGTTTTATCTGAATTAAGAACTATACCGTTATCGTGCGACCACTTAACCACGGCATCGATATCCTGCTGCACCAAACGACAAGTGTCGGCGAGGTCGGTGCCAGCGCGCAGCGCGCACAGGTCATCCGCGAACATATACGCCGAGCAGTGGCGCAGCACGCGGCACAGGCTGTTGACTAGCATCAGGTAGCACACCGGTCCGCAGCCCGAGCCCTGCGGCACTCCGCGCGTCACGCCCACACTGTCGCTCAGCGTGTCGCCCACTCGGACGCGATAAGAGCGCTCCGCGAGGTAGTCCCGGAACCACCGGTTCAGGGGTTCCACCACGCCGCACTCCCCCATCGCACCAAGCAAGGTCTCAGTCAGCAGCGTATCGAATGCTTTTTTATAGTCGAACAAAACTACCATCACAAACTTTTTGTCAGCTAAATAACTATTGACTTCATTAGTAAATTTAGACAATAATGTATTAGTACTCTTTCCCTTTAAGAAACCGTGTTGGTGTTCACAAATAATATTATTCTTTTGTAAGTAATTACTTAACTGATTAACA
This sequence comes from Mecyna flavalis, assembly GCA_949319885.1. Lineage (NCBI taxonomy): Eukaryota > Metazoa > Arthropoda > Insecta > Lepidoptera > Crambidae > Mecyna > Mecyna flavalis. Next base: position 2,261,888 of record OX439422.1, read on the forward strand.
ATACTTTTCTCCATAATTTTATCGATACTAGATAATATGGCTATGGGCCTATAATCGGATGCATTTCCACGGCTCCCTTTTTTAAATATAGGGCGAATAATCGCTTCTTTTAATTTATTAGGAAAAATACATTTTTTTACAGATAAATTAACTAATCTTGCTAGTACAGGGCTCGCTTTATCTACGATTGCTTTAATATCCGACATGCGCACAAGATCGCTGCCCGGTGATTTATTTGCATTCATGTTATTAATAATTTTTTTAATGTCGTGACTAGTCACTGGCTGCCACCTCATGCTCACGTGCGGTTCTTGCACATAGGATTGCCTGTCCAACCAAATATCATTACAATGATGTCGTATATTTTCTATATCCTGTACAAAAGTTTTTGAAAAGTTATTACAAATGCTTTTTACATCACCACTCCTACCCATATTTGACATAATAGTATCATCTAACGACTGTTTCGTGTTTCCCAAAATAACATTTATTCTATCCCATATTAATTTTATATTGTTATTACATTGTAATATAGCAATCTTTTCGTATCTATTTTTACTATTATTAATTAATTTCTGACATTTATTTCTATACTTAGTATAGGTAAGTCTTTTTAACATATTCCTTGGATCGTTACTCCATAATTTAAATAATCTATCTTTCTCTGCTAACATGCGTTTTATATCATTATTTATCCAACATTTATTATTTCTATTACTCTTAGATACAGTTTTACTTATGTAACATTCATTGTATATATTCTCAATTTTTTGACAAAAAGCACTATACAGGGCTACTGGACACTCAATAGACAATAAATCATCAAAACTAGTAGACAATAATTTCTTACGCACTAAATTATTATTAAGAACGCGCTTGGTAACATTGACAAGATCACTCGGGTCACGCGCACCCTGCGTGTCGTCGCTCAGCGGAGTTCGTCTCCAATGCACCACACAGGCTATCAAATAATGATCGGATACTTTGGTTTCTATGACAGCAGAGTTAATAAATACATTGTTGGCTCTTATAAATATATGATCAAGACAAGATTGGACAGTTTTCCCAGCTAAAATTTCTTTACGCGTTACATCCTTAATACATTGAATAAAACCAAACTCTGATAATAAATTTTTGTATGAAGTTACATGTTTATCGGTAGTGTTTAATAAATTAATATTTATGTCTCCACAGAAAATTACTTTTGAATTCAGAGGTATATTTTGCAATAGATTACGTAATTCTAATAAAAAGACGTTTATTTTATCCTGTTGATTTATCCTTGGTGGTCTATACATTGCTATTAAATATATTTGTTCGCGATTATGATTGAGTACAATGGAAACGCACTCCGCCGAGCTCAAGTTGGTGATCGTCGGGTCGCGCGCGTGCGCCCTGAGCCGCTCGCGCGTGTACACCAACACTCCTCCACCCGATCTACCCGTTCGCGTAAAAATATTAATATCATAACCTTTAATCTTAAATAATGGTAATAAAGAATAATTAATATTCGGTTCAGTTATCACTATTACATCAATATGTTGCATGGTTGAATGAATAAGTACTTGTAATTCGTTGAAATGTTTTTTTAAAGATCGAATATTTAAATGTAATATAGACAAACCGTATCGGTTTTTATAAGCACTTAGCCAGCTGGTTAGATTATCAACACATTCATGACTTACTGTATTACTATCACTTATACAGTTAAAATCAAAACTGTTATTAATATCAGTGAATTTTATAACAAAAACCTTTAAACACAGTTAAACTTTCTATTTACAAATTCATTTATTTTTAATTAAATTATTTATTTCTTTTTCCGTTCTCAACCAATGAACCTTATCACCCTCCCCTTTTTTTATCAAAATCTTGCCATTTGCTACCCATATATATTTATAAATACCACTCAGCTGCTTCTTCGCATTCCATAACAGTGATCTGGTTGAATGAATAAGGTCTTCGTTTATAAATATCCTCGATTTCATTACACCACCGGTGACCACGTTACTTGTGAAGTCCACTTTTTTCCGATTATTCAGCCATCCGTCGCGGGAGTCCACACCAGATGGTTTGAAGCCGACGACAATGGGAGGCGGCTTACTACCCTCTTTATGCAGTTTTCTTCTCTTCACCCAGTCAATCCCATCACAGCTAATTCCTATCTTCTCTGCTATGTTATTAACAACATTTTTTAGGTTTTCGCCCGGCAGATATTCAATACCTACAATTTCGATGTTATTACTACGCGTTGTTTGCTCGTATTCCTGTATTTTCTGTTCACATGCTTCATTACATTTCTCCAGGTAAACACATTTGTTGCTCATGTCCGTTATAGTCTTCTCTAATTTGGATACTCTTCCTTTTGTTTGTTCATGTTCCAGTAGAAGTGTATCATACTTATCAGAAAGTACAGAAATACTTTGCTGTATAGAATCGACGACAACGACATCGACTGTATAGAATATTTCTACAGCACTGAAATAATTATCCCCTAACTCCTAACCGTTAAGGAGTTGTACCTTCCATCATCAGCTTAGCTGCAAAAGTACATGAAATACAAATAACGGTCCACATATTCTTACAATACTGAAAGAATTATCCCCTAACTCCTAACCGTTAAGGAGTTGTACCTTCCATCATCAGCTCATCAACATAAAGTGATGTCTATAGGACGCAAAAACTTAAATGGCTTCAGAAAAAACAAGTAACGCGTAGTGTGCGCCTATAAAATTTGAGGTTTGCCCTTGATTTTCCCGGGATCCCATCATCAGATCCTGACATGGTGACAATGGGACCACCTCGGAACTATGCACTTTCAAATAAAAAAAGAATTATTTAAATCGGTCCACAATTGACGGAGAAATCGACGGACATACATAAAAAAAAAAAAAAAAAAATACATACAGTCGAACATAGAACCTCCTCCTTTTTTGAAGTCGGTTTAAAATAAATAAAATATCCAAACTGTCAGTATTCAAGTAAATCGCAATAATCGAATGCAACTACCTATTCGCTATACTCTCAGCGCGCTTTATATACGGACGCGCAGCTCAGGCGCGAGGCGTGTACATAACTTTTTTATTTATGAACCGATTGACATGAAATAAACACTAAATGTTAAGTGAAGCTTACCACAATATATTAGTGAAAACCGCATCTCAATCGAATAAGCCGTTTCTGATATTAGCGTGCACAAACACACAGACAAACAGACAAACAGACAAAAAATTTTCTAATTACAATTTCGGGTTCGGTATCGATATAATAACAACCCCTGCTACTTTTTTTTTATATATTTCCATTGTACAGACACCACTTTTCTACAAATTTATTATATGTATAGATACATTCATCTAATGTACAGTCAAAAGCACGTCAGACGTAACACTTTGGACTTTGTACCACTCTTGTGTCGGTGGCATAAGTGCTATTATCGAACAGCAGATCAACTATTTGACGAGCCATTTGGTGTAATGATCGAGAAGTCGGCTATTACACAAGAGGTCGCGGGTTCGATCCCCGCACGGTACAAACATGTGTGCATGAATATGTCTGTATGTATCGGTCTGGGTGTATTTAGGTATAAAAATGTGTCTACAAAAAAAAAATATAAGTTGTTTATCCGTTGTCTGGCACCCATAGCACAAGCTAATGCTTAGTTTGGGGCTAGATAGCGCTGTGTGAATAATGTCCAGAGATATTTATTTATTTATTATCAATTTACCTCTTAACTTTACTGGGTGAACCAATTTTGATGATTTTTTTGCTGACCCATTGAACAAGATTGAACAAGTAGTTACCCCATAAAAAATGCATTTGGTTGATGATGTTCTCATTTCAAGCTTTTTTTAATACTATAATAATATAATTTTATTAGTGAATAATTGTATAAATGAGTTGTAGTAATATATAATTAGTCATTAAAGTCATATTATACAATTGTTTACTAATAGAATTGTGGGCATTTTGCGAAGTAGTCCTTTCGAGACTCGGTAGCCATTTTGCGAATTAGGCATTATGCGACTAAACGTTATTTAATAGTGTTAAAAAAAACATCATCATCATCATTTTCCTGCCCTTAGTCCCACGCTAAGTAGGGTCGGCGCAACATGTTTTCCCCTTCCACACACTTCTATCAGCCGTCAATGGGCGATTTTCTGACAGCCCGTTTTGTTAGTTCTCAATAGATGGCGCCGTTCCACCTATGCAATCACAAGAAACGAAATGTTATAAAGTTTACTTTGACATGACTGTTTTTGATAAAACGAAACGTTTTGTTTATGTCAGATGTCATTTTCATTTCCGAAAAAAATACTTATTGGCGGAATCGTTAATAAAAAACACAAAGCAAGCTATTAATTATGAAGAAGAAGGAGAATGAGTAAATATTATGGCTCCTAGTTAAAAAACCAGAGTATTATATTATCTGTGCCAGAGGTAAAAATAGATCATAGACAAATACTAGACTTATACATACTTCGTTCAACGCCATCTAGTGAAGCTTTTGAAAACTTTTTTTTTTAAATGGTCTGTCAGAAAATCTCCCATTCTACATTCACATCTTTCATTTCCATATCATACTTCACGCAATCCATCCATCTCTTTTTCGGCCTTCCTCTGCATACATATCCGTCCACATTAATATTCATCACCCTTTTGGTGACGTGTATGTGTGTTAAAAAAAACGAATTATAAAATCCATTAAAACCCTTAAAAAAACAGTTTTTTTTATTGTTTTTTTTACCGTCTAGGTCTCAGAAGTCACAGACGTCGGGAACATTCAGATGAAGACCAAGACATAAAAAAAGAGTTGAAGAAATGTGAAGACTGTAGATTAAACTACGTGCGGCTTGACAGACACAGACGACACTACCACCGAGATTCCAGTTCGATTCCCACGTAAGTCATCATCTAGCGTTATTTATGTACTTGCATCAATGACGTTCAATTAAAAAACTAGACTCCCAATCACGCTCAAATATTGTCCGAAGCAAAAGTCTGCCCACCCGACTAATGGGCAGAGTTTTCGTTTAGTTGTATACAATTGACATTAAACACTAACTGCCACGAGATAAGGTGTTAATTTGAACGAATGTGTTAATGTCATCTGTGTCAACGCCGCTCGGACGTTTTTTGAGGAATTTTTCTTAGAGATTGGGTGTCTAGTTGTATATTGAACGTCATTGACTTGCATCGAAATGTTGATATTAATGTGAACTTTTTCTGCTCTTTAAAATTAATCTCGGGATTTGAGGCATATCCACTTTATTCTTTCGCTGTATGAAATCAGTGTAAGTACATGAATAACTCTACAGATAGTTCAACTTAGTTGTGCGCGCGGCCCTATGTGTGCGTGGGCTTTTAAATATACAACTTTCATTCGTGTGGTGTCGTCGTCCGACTGCCGCGTCACTGCCACACGAATGAAAGTTGTATATTTACAAGCCCACGCACACATAGGGCCGCGCGTACAACTGAGTTGAACTATCTGTAGGTACCTAATTCCGACCTCTGGTCATCATCATCATTATTACTATGTGCGGTAGAGCCATGCTGACCATTCCAATTTGACGAGCCATTTGGTGTAATGGTCAAGAAGTCGGCTATAACACCAGAGGTCGCGGGTTCGATCCCGCACGGTACTTCCTGAACATGTCTGTTTGTATCGGTCTGGGTGTTTCTATGTATAATATGTATGTATTTACAACAAGTATGTAAGTAATGTTTATCCGTTGTCAGGCACCCATAGCACAAGCTAATGCTTAGTTTGGAGCTAGATGGCGCTGTGTGAATAATGTCCAAAGATATTTATTTATTTATGTGCGGTAGAGCTATGCTGACAATTCCTATCTATCTGTCAATTTTAATGACTGCTCAATAATTTTTAAGAGAAGTGAAAAAACTTGTCCAGGTATTCCTATCGGCAAACTTGTTAAGGTTCGAGAAAGGGAAAAAGAGTATAAGTACCTACTTATAAAATACTAGCCTTCCGCCCGCGGTTTCACCCGGCGTAATTTCTTTTTTCAAATATCCCCCCTTCCCCCACATTTCCGGGATCAAAAGTACCCTATGTTCACTGGGGATAGTGTAGCTATTTAACAGTGAAAGAATTATTCAAATCAGTTCAGTAATTTCGGAGCATATTCAATAGGAACAAACAAACAATCAAATGTTTTCTCTTTATAATATTTTATAGTCATTGAGTTACAAGTACTACGTATAGAGAGGCTATACGGAACAAAAACTGTGTCGCAAAATGATTACTGGACTGACTGATGTATTTGCTACAGCGGATGTCGTCTAATCTAACCAAACTATAAAACTTGCAGCGCTATAGATTGCTTACAGAGTATATTTTTCTGGCGACCAAAACGTCGTAAGCGCCATGCAAAGCAAGGCGCTTACGCGTTTTGTTCGAAATGCCTATCTCATAGATCTTGAATGAGTTGTTGCCGTAACCATGGTAACGGCAACAAAGCATCGCGCAAAAATTTTGTTTGCGGTGTCGGTTCTATACGCTAGTATATTTTACTATACCTATTATTACTTACAGATGTAGCAACATCTTACAACCGATGCAACAACAAAACGGGCACAGTCTCGAAGGAGTCTTGAGCAACGGGGACAGACTGAGGGACGTCCCCGGGCCACTGACCAAGGACGACTGGTCGTTCAGACTGGTCAACGTGTGCGATATGTGCTACTACTTCATGAAGAATAGATTCAATGCGACATATTATGAACACTTTGGAGAGTACAGCCAGGTGAGTTTATATTTTTATGTAAATAAGTCTTATTCATCATCATCATCAGCCTATATACGTTCCCACTGCTGGGACACAGGCCTTATCTCAATTGCGAGATAGTGTGGGCCATACTCCACCACGCTGGCCTAGTGCGGGTTGGTGGAGGGGTGCGTAAGGCCCCCCCCCGATGGGCCATCACCTTGTCGCGGTGGGGGGGCTTAGTAGCCGGGTGGGCTCCGGTGAACTAAGAGTGGCCAAGTAGGCGGACCGACGAAACATACAGGTCTGCCTGCGACGCGAGGGGAGCGGACAGTATCCATTACTGTCTGCTCAGCGCGCCCTCGGGCGCGAGGTGGGGGCCGCGGTGCGCAACCGGTTGGAGGGGGCCGGTGTTACGTTGCCGTTCCCCCCTGCGCATCGGCGGCCCAAGCGGGGCCACACCGCGGGTTGTGGCATGGCGGAGGTACAGGGGGCCAGTAGGCCCCCCGTGTCGGGCGGTAGCTGCCAAGTGCTGCTCCCCACCCTCCAAAGCGGAGGGTGCGAGGAATCCGCTGGTAGTGCTATGCCGATTCCTGTGACACTACCATTAAGGCGTCTGATGGAACTGTGGGGTTTAGTGGGTATACCTACCCCTCGGGTAGGAGAGTCCCACATAACCCTCTGACGAGTGGTGGCCAGCACCACCTGACCGAGGGTATGCGTAACGCATTCCCCACAATAAAAAAAAAAGGGTTGCGTAAGGCAAGTGACCAACCGTAATGTCAGATGTTATCAAGCCGCCAAATGGCCTCTGACTGGGCTTGACGACTAATATATTATCTACATTATAGTAAATATCAGCCGTCTTTACTTACTTAAATTTCGGTATTGGTAGAGCCATGCTGTTTTACAGTACGAATGGGCCGGCTCGTCCGGGGAAGTACCACCCTCTCACATAACACCAGCGTGAAATAATAGTGACTACTATTGTGTTTCGTCTGGTTTGTGAGAGTGCCGGAGGCCCTATAGGCCGGCAACGCATCAGCGATCCCTCTGGTGTTGCAGATGTCCATGGGCGGCGGTGATTGGTTACCATCAAAAAACAGTCGTGCCGTTGCCGTGGAACGGGCTAAGCCGCTCGGGTATAAAATTCGGAGGTCGTGGCTTCGATTCCCGCCTTGGGTCTGGTTGGTGGTAGGGCTTTTTCAGAGTCCGACTGGCTAGCTACCATCACCACAGGAGAAAACTGCCGCTATAACAGCTCTGGCTGTGTTCCGGCAGTATTAACGTGGGAGCCAGTACACTTGAAATCAAAGGCTCGAAGATCAGATGAGCCTACAGTCTGGCAGCACATTGAGCGACGCTGGTGAAGTGTCCCTCAATGGAATAGGCCGCAGCGGCCGCTTACCATCAGGTGGGCTGCGTGCCTGTCTGCCAACTGACTTAGTATAAAAAAAAATACTGTATTGGTGTTATTTATCCGTAGGTCGGCAAGAGGCTCACGTGTGAGCGCTGCCAGAAGTCCTTCTTCACTCTGAATACGGTGCAGTTGCGGAGCAGAAGGCTGCATAGGCACAACTTTGGACACGAGGTATGTTATTCTATATCCAGTATGACAGGAAATGCGAGGGACATATTTAAACCCCAAATAGTTCATGCTTCGATATAACAAAATAAGTATAAATCAATGAGAACTTTGGTGAATATCTGTCAATAACCTTAGTCGAAACCTGAAAATCCGCTTAACGTGCGGGCACTCTTCCCTTCACAGTACCTATTTCGTGCACTCGTTCAAGTACGACTCAAATTGGGGGCGTAACCGGCCGCTCAGCACACGGGATTTTTAGGTAGTTCATGCATACATAAATTATTAGGATATTTATGAAAAAAATTAAGAATGTAGCGGCTATCGGAATGCGCTACATACGGCAGACTGACGACAACAACGCAAGATTGCAAGTTAGCGAAAAGTGCACGTGTAAACATTAGCTTCGAGACTCGTCACTCGCACGTCACTGAGACAGCCAATCAGATATTCGATCCTGCGTCGCGCTAGCAGAGTTATTCTCTCGGCTAGCATATATACAACACACCAAGACGGTACATTGGGCCGCGGTCCCCGAGCACAGACACCTAGCTCGGAGGAAGATCTTCCCTTTTCGTTGACGTCATGATACGTAATCATCATACGTCACAAGAATATATTTTTTATAGCGAATTGGGCTCTTAATCGGATTCTAAACACTCTCCTTTAATATGTCCCTCGGGTTACCTAACACGCATACACGGATTTTCAGGAAAATTTCGACTGAGGTTATTGACAGATATTTACCAGTTTTTATTAATTTATACTTATTTTGTTATATGGAAGCATGAACTATTTGGGGTTTAAATATATCCCTCGCATTTCCTGCCATACTGTATATAAAAGAGTGTTGTTAGTTAGTTACACTTTATATAACTCAAGAACGGATGAACCGATTTGGCTGAAAATTGGTGGAGAGGTAGCTTAGAACCAGGAGACGGACATAGGATACTTTGATAGGGAAAGGGGGGGATAGTTGAAAAAGGAAATTACGCGCGGGTGAAACCGCGAGGACGACCGCTGGTAATAAAATTAAATAAATATTAGTGATTGAATTGAAATAAGCTAAAATATCAGAAAATTATATCTCAAAAAAGTCACGGATCTTTTTTATGATATTATCAGATGGCAGATGGTCTATAGTCTGTGCGGAATAAATCTGGACAAAAGTGCGTTGACGCCCGCACGGGGGTTATTCCCAGTTGCCCCCGTGCCTCCTTAGACCCTTCAAACTTACACTTACTTACTTCTAGCAACATATGGAAAAAATATCTAGTAATGCTTTACGGCGTCTCAAGAGGGCGTAGACGTTTCAAAATTTAAAAATTATACTCCCATTTGCCCATTTAAAGGAGGCACGGGGGCAACTGGGACATTATTTTTTACGAATTCCCAGTTGCCCCCCGAGGGGGCGATGCCTGAGGGGGCAACTGGGAATAACCCCCTCACGGCTCACTACCAATGAACGCCATTTTGTAATCGATACGAATGCAATCTCAATACAAAGTTATCGCTTATTCGCTGTACTCTGCGTATCGCAGTAGAAGGCGGGGCTAGCGCGTGACCTTGCCTTATACAGGGGGCGTTAACGCACTTTTGTCCAGATTTGTTCCGCATAGACTAAGGCCTACTGTCCACGGCGGCGTAGCTTCGTAGACGCGTATCTATATATATAAAACTCAAAGGTGACTGACTGACTGACATAGATATCTATCAACGCACAGCCCAAACCACTGGACGGATCGGGCTCAAATTTGGCATGCAGGTAGATGTTATGACGCAGGCATCCGCTAAGAAAGGATTTCAATCAATTTCCACGGGAACGGGAACCACGCGGGTGAAACCGCGGGCGGCCGCTAGTTCGTCATTATACGCTTGGTGTACGCCTGCTTGCAGCTTACATACAAAACTATGTAACTCTGTCGACGGAGCGTCAAAGCCTGCATGCAGCGACGCGAGCACGACGTTGACGCTCCGTCGACAGAGTTACATAGTTTTGTATGTAAGCTGCAAGCAGGCGTACACCAAGCGTATAATGACGAATACGCGTCTACGAAGCTACGCCGCCGTGGACAGTAGGCCTAATAGTGGTTTCAGAACTGGGCCGAGATCTCGGGGTCCTGGGTTTAATTCCCGGGTCGAGCATTTGTTTAAGTTTTTCGGACATAGCTCGGGTTTGACAAGTATACATTGTCACATTTTCACAACGACTTATTTCAGTTTTTGATTAAGTTTTTTTGTTCACAGAGGAAGAAAGCCTTGACCAATACAGAGCGCCTAAAAAATGTACAACAACGCCTCAAGAAACTCAAGTTTCTGAATAAATATTGATTGACCAAAAATGTCTTTTATTTTATTTAGAAAATATCACAAAATTAAGAAGCCATCGCAACCATCGCGGGCCCCGCAATCGCTAATTTAAATCTAAATTTCAATTAATGGAAAAAGCAACATTAATAAAAGAAAATACGAGTATATTTATAACTTTAATATAAATATCTACAAATTTAACATTATCTTAGCAGACTTTAATCTATGGATCTAGACACTTTTTATTTTTATATACTAGAAGTTTAGTATAAGTATATACTTCCATTGCGGTTTTTACTTTATAGACGGTATTAGGGTTTACTATTGTTTGACAAAAAACGTATGACAAACGATGATTTGACAAACAACGTTTGAAAAACTAATCATTTGACAAACTTTCATTTCGCAAACATATTAGATACTTTAAAAACAATCATTTGACAAAATACAGGTTTCGCAAATGTTTTACTTAGAAAATTATTCAAATGTTAAAATTTTATATAAAAAATTATCACATGACTAAATAATTCGTTTGCCAAATTGATGATTGTACAAAAAGCAAGAAGATAAATTATTAGTTTTTAAAAATTACTATTTTTTAACCAATACTTACCTGCGATCAAATTTTGAAAATACTAAATTGCATGGTTGCAATTTTCATCTTGGACATTATTTATAGGCAAGTAATAATTTTGTAATTTTATTCAATTAAAAAATGTAAGCAACTACATAAAAAAGAAAACATTCGAGACCTGTATTCTGCCAGTTCTTACCTATGGCTGTGAAACTTGGTCTATAACACTTCATCACAGGGAAAGACTAACTAAATGCCAACGTGCTATGGAAAGGAGCATGCTAGGGATAAAGATCAGGGACAGAGTCAGGAACGTAGACATAAGAACGAGAACAAAACTAACAGACATTCTCACCCGGATAGACGTCCAAAAGTGGAGATGGGCTGGACATATGATACGCCACCCTATTAACAAATGGAGCAGGCAAGTCACCCTCTGGCAACCAAGAGACGGCAAAAGAAGCAGGGGTCGTCAAATCAGAAGATGGGAAGATGACTTGAAGCAGACAGCGGGACCATTCTGGTTGAGAGTGGCAAGAGACAGGACCCATTGGAAGGAATTGGAGGAGGCCTATGCCAAAAGGCACACCGAACTTAGGGACTTTTTGTAACCTATACCTATGTTCTGGAATAAAAGGCTATTATTATTATTATTATTATTATAATAATTTTGTATTACGACTAATACTAATTCCATAGAAACTTAAGTCTTTAAAAAAAATACACACTGCCTGAATTAAGGAAAATAAGTAAAATTCGGTTCTGGTTCGTTGTGGTCGCAGTTCTAACCTAACCTAACCAGCCATTTTTTCAGTTGACCCTACACATACATTTATAATATGATTCCGTGCTTAAAGTAAAATATTCGACATAACGTGTACTTAAATATGTTATTTTTATATAGCAATGCATTTTGTCAAATGTTTTTATGCCTTACGTTGTTTTTCCAAGTAACATGTTTAAAAAATAATCAAATTGTAAATTAATGTTTTTGCATAATAAGTTTTTTTCTTTTAAATATATTGTCTAATGCGTAGTTTATCAAACAAAAGTTTGTAAAATAATAAATTTATCAAGTATAATTTTGTCAAACGTTGTTTTTCAAATGAAAATTTGTCATTCGTTTTTTGTCATATGAACGGACACCCGGTATTAGGTTTACGCTACGGTATACGAAGTGCGCAAGCAACAATCGGTATTGTGTTTCCATGGCCGTCGGCAGTAGGGGAACTTTGGTAATTTTTCCGGCACGCATTATTTTCAGTATTATGTTGGACCCCATTACAAGATAATATCTCGAGAAGTGCTTTCATGTCCATATCAAATGATTATTTAATTTTATCTACAACAATTCGGTAACGATGGTCTACTCCGCAGTATTGACATGACCTTCATTCAACTTCTGCTTCTCAAACATAAGCCGTAGCTTCTCTGTAGCAGACATTGGCAGTCTATCGTTAGCTCCAAACTTCTCGTTGGGAAGCTTTGCAGTATTCAACTCTGGGTTTTTAAATGTGAATGGTGTCCAGGGACCTGCAAACAGATTGAGATAATTAGGTATATTTTTTTATACTACATCAGTTGGTAGATAGACACGTAGCCCACCTGATGGTAAGCAGTCACCGTGGCCTATTCCATTGAAGGACACACCAGGAAGCGTCGCTCAATGTGCTGCCAGACTGTAGGCTCGTCTGATCTTCGAGCCTCTGATTTCAAGTGTACTGGCTCTCACATTATCACTGCCGGAACACAGCCAGAGCTGTTATGGCGGCAGATTTCACCTGTGGGGGTGTTGATAATAATTGTTTATCAATACCGTCATAACAGCTCTTTCTGTGTTCCGGCAATATTAATGCTAGTGCGACTCTTCCTAGTCAAGAGTCCTTCAATGGAATAGGCCGCAGTGGTGACTGCATCTGGCTGACTGGCAGTGGTGACTGCATCTGGCTGACTGCCTACCTGTCTAGTATTAAAAAAAATACAAGTCTGGAGTATATGCAGAGGTGTTTCATCGCTAGTCTGACAGAACATTCATTTACACTCAAGGTAACAAAAAAAATAAATCTCAGAAGGAAAAACTAACCTTGTATTGATGGATAATCTGTATACTGGTACTTCCGAAGTCTGGTTGCAGAAACATCACCCTGCTGTGTCCGGAGCACCTCAACCCACTTAGTTATTTCCGAGTGTGTCTTGTTGTTTAAGTTCATCCACACTCTGTCACCATTTACTGGAATAAATAAAGAAAAATAAAATAAGTAATGATGTTACAAAGGACCATATGAAGGTATTTTTTTAACAGCGGGCAGATGAGAATGCAGCACACCTGATGGAAAGTGACTATACACAGCCCATAGACATCTGTAAATCAGGAATCACAAATGCGCTGCCGGCCTTTAAGGAAGGAATGCAATATTATTGCAAATATATCTATATCTATACTACGATTATAAAGAGGAAAGATTTGATTGTTTCTTTGTTTGTATTGAATAGGCTCTGAAACTACTGAACCGATTGGAATAATTCTTTCACTGTTGAAAAGCTACACTATCCCCGTTACAGACAGGCGCAGTTGACGTCATTTGTCGCTCAATTCCAAAAGGTATTACCCTAATAGCATTTGAATCTGATAGTACATATAAATTATTACTAACAATACTCAGCCACAGCGACTGGTCCCCGGTGACGTCTCGGCTTCAGATACACCACAACACCTGGATTCTGTTTAGCAAAGTCCACCAGGTCCTGTTCTATAAAGTCTCTGCAAAGAAATATCATGATTTTTTTTATAAATAAACAAAAAATGAGTTTTTACTCATTCTCACTCATCATATTTGACTAGTGAGTTTTAGGGCCCTATATATTTATTTTATTTTATTTATTCAGGAATAACAACAGCTGTTTCATTTTTTTAAGAAATATACATTATAACTCAATAATTGACAGCGACATTGTGTACTACCCCTCCCACTGGTTTCACATGATTCCCCATAGAAAACACGACAAGGCAACTCTACTTAGAATTTCTTCTGTAGGCTCATCGATTACTGAATAATTTTTACTTCAGCTTAACAAGGAACACTCAAGACTCAAGCCAAATAGAGAAAATAATGCCTTACTTGACCTACAAGGAAGAGAATAGGTTTCAGTTATGAAAATGCGTTTAGGCAACATAACCGCAGGCTTGTTAGACCTGCGGCCGTGTGGAACTGGAAACTAGAGCGTCCCAGTAAACCCCCGGTTTCTCCTTACCACTTGATTGAGACGGGCTGGAGCCTTGTGCTATTAACCAGCTTACAAGGAAGATAAAATGTGAACGTTTGCACTTCTAGTATAAAAATTAAATATATGTTTACTTAACACGAATGTTTTGGTTACCTCATACCACGGCTGCTTCCACTGGATTTACAGAATTTAAGCACGATTCTCTGAAGCTGGCACACGTAGCGGCCTACTCCGTTCTGCAGCGGGGCTCTTACGAAGCCCGACTTCATAAATATGTGGCTATTCGACATTTTTAAGAGATAAAATTGTATGAATCCACTTTTTGATTGTATTTTGAGGTTAGGTTTCTTTCACAGACTAGATAGAAGATAAATGTTTCTTTCTTCTTCTTCTTCTTATTTTATGACTGGCAACCCACTCCTTTTAATAAGGATTACTACTGCCATTTTCGAGTGATGAGTTTTGTTTGGGTACGGTTTGGTGTAGGTAGGCGGGTAAGGGATAGGATTTTTGGGCAGTCAGATTAGGGATGGCGATTCTTTCCGAAAAAAATCGATTTTTTGAATCGATTCGAATCGTGACCCAATGAATCGATCCACAAAAAATCGAGGCCAAAAAGATCGATTTCTGAAAAATCGATCTTTTTTTCAAGTTGATTTATAATGTATTATAAATAAAGATCGGATATTCGGATGCATATTTACCTCAAATTGAGGTATTGTCATAACATGGAAAGCACTTTTGTATCGATAAAATCGACTCGATCGACAAATTTAGTTTTTTATTATTGAATCAAATCGGGTGTGCCGTGTGTAGCTATATTTACTTATTTTAAGGTGTTAATATGGAGTGCACTTTTGTATCAAAAAAATTTGGGGGTTTTGGATTTGACAAATTAAATTTTTTATAACAGAAATAAAGATTGCCTTATATTTTTTCTTTAATTTTCAAAAGATTTTTATCATACGAATTTACAGATGACGGAGAAATGGCCGGGCATATATAAAAAAAATACATCCAATCGGATATATACATATATTACCTCCTCCTATTTTGAAGTCGGTAAAAAAAAATGCCACATGCTAAAGACGTCAATTCATTTATCTTCTAACTAGTCTGTGGTCAATTCCCACCGTGATATCGACTAGATTCGCATGTACTAATTTCCCGGAATCGCGGGATTAATAAGGAAAAAATATTTTTAAGAAGGCGCTTCCATAATATTGTAGCAAAATGAAGTTTAGGTAAATAATTATGCATCCGAATATCCGACCTCTAATGATGACGCAACAAGAAATGTCAGTCACAGATACAGACAAAAGTCAAAGATTACAAACGTTACTTAAAGAAGTTTCGCGAGTTTTCGAATAATCCTTTAACCGGCAGCCGGCAGCACTCTTATAATACGCGTACTTACATTAAATTAATTGTAAATACTTTTTTGGTTTATACCAAAACATAAAATAAAATCGAATGTCGATTTTCAAGGGTGAAATATCGATTCACTGAATCGATTCAGTACTACATATCGATTTAAAAAATCGATCTTTTTGGCTCAAAAAATCGATTCTTCGATTAATCGATCTCAGATCGCCATCCCTAAGTCAGATATAGTACATACACATAATAGGAAAATGGAGTAACTATAACTTAATGTTATGATGGGAAAGGTATTTAACAATGGAATAAATATATTTGTTATTGCTGAGAGATAGTATAGAAGACAAGTCATATGGAAGGGGGGCTTTATACTTAATTAAAATATCATGTAGTGAGAATGAGTCATAGAACGGACATTTAAATAAGATGTGCTCAATTGTACCTTCTTCCAGACCACATTCACATAGTGACGAATCTTTGACATGTAGTTTGGAAAGGTGAACTGGAGTAGAACAATGACCAAGTCGAAGCCGAGATAGAGTTGACGAAATTATTTTTTTAAAATGCAATTTAGAAAACCAAGGCTTGAGAGATACATTTGGTTGAAATTGACTATAAAATCTGCCTTTACTTTGACTAGAGTTTTTCCAATCCCGACTCCATTTCTCCAGCAAGAAATTGCGAGGGATTGATGAGAGATCTTGACTGTAAGGTAAACGCACCAGTAATAGACAAGGAACCAGTAATGGACAAAAAATAAAGAAATCATCTATAAAGCCCGCTCTACACTTAGCCCGCGAATCACGGCGCGAATTCGCGCCGCGAACTTGCCGCGAATTCAACAATGACTCCACACTCGCAATGGTTCGCGGTATTTTCACAGTTAAGTTCGCAACTTTGAATGAATTGGACGTCGAAGTAGCTGTTGCTGCGTCCCCCCTAACAATATGCGCGTTAGCGTACTTTAATTATGAAATATAGAAAAATATAATTTCTTCCGGTTTCACGTGATGGCGCTGATCGGCGATAAAGCTGATGACTCTATTCCCCCTTAATAAGTAACTCTTTATGAACAACTAGCCTTCCGCCCGCGGTTTCACCCGCGCGTAATTTCTTTTTTCAAATATCCCCCCCCTTCCCCCCACATTTCCGGGATCAAAAGTACCCTATGTTCACCGGGGATAGTGTAGCTATCCAACAGTGAAAGAATTATTCAAATCGGTTCAGTAGTTTCGGAGCCTATTCAATTCAAACAAACAAACAAACATTCAAATCTTTCCTCTTTATAATATTATAGTATAGATACTGACCGTCGCGGACTGCGAGTGTGGAGTCATGCACGTTCGCGTCGCGTTCGCGCTTCGCGCTCCCTTTGACGCGGACCAAAAAACCGACAAAAATTGGGGAACAAAGCGCGAAACCGCGAAGAATATGCGAAACGGCTCCATACTTAGCGTTCGCGCCCTTTCGCGGCGTTCGCGCGCGATTCGCGGGCTAAGTGTGGAGCGGGCTTTAAGCCCGCTCCACAGCTCAGTTACTTATTAAGGGGGAATAGAGTCATCAGCATTATCGCCGATCAGCGCCATCACGTGAAACCGGAAGAAATTATATTTTTCTATATTTCATAATTAAAGTACGCTAACGCGCATATTGTTAGGGACGCAGCAACAGCTACTTCGACGTCCATTTCATTCAAAGTTGCGAACTTAACTGTGAAAATACCGCGAACCATTACGAGTGTGGAGTCATTGTTGAATTCGCGGCAAGTTCGCGGAGCGAATTCGCGCCGTGATTCGCGGGCTAAGTGTAGAGCGGGCTTAATAAGGACACGAACCAGTTTTTTATATTGGAAACACTGTGTCATAGACAGTAGACATCTAGCTGTCAATGTTTGACGTTTTATTCAATTCGGTTTGTTAGATACAAAATGGCGTAAGTGCAAAGTGTTTCCGTCATTGTAAATTTGATACAAGCGGTTTTTCTTAAGGAAATTATTAGCGCGGTGAGTAGAAAGATTCTTAAGTAAACTGGTATTGCTGTGTTCTAATCAGAATGTGTTCTATTTGTTGGGTTAAGCATGAAATTAAGACAACAACGCATATTGTTGTTAATCCAGAGAGGTTTTGTTTATTAATATTTTGTTGATGTTTATAACTGGTGCGCTGTAATTGAATAGTTCCAATAATGGACAAATGTCAAAACTTAATATTACTTTTATGTATTTACATTTCTAACTAATTTTACTCTAACTATTATTCTTTACTAAAAGCTGGTTGTAAATTTTAAAAATGCTGATTTTTACCAGTGATGGACGTATGTGTCCATTATTGGGTATTTTATAGTATCCAGTTATGGACATTTACATAAAATTGTACTTAGGAGTATTCTTTGTTTTAGAAATGCCGCGTATCCCTTGACTACAGTATGTTTTTCTTCAAGGGACCCCAGTGTCTGTGCTGATGCCACCAGGAAGGTGATATGTCGGGGAATGGAGTATATTTTATTCCGTTCTCTGATCTGCCATTCTCTTGCGTAGCAACAAGGCACCTGGGGTGCATACTTTGAAGAGAGCATTCAACAAAGCTGCCAAGTCCTGCAAGAGGGTATTACGACGTGCTCGCTTCAACCATATTGGCCGGATTGGGGCCAAGTTGGCTTCGTACCCTTCGGGTGCTAAGTTGTTTTGGTCACTAGCCAAATCGGTTGAAGCGAATTTCTGCAGGTCATCACTTCCGCCTTTACTACACGTCTCGATGGTTCACTCGCCCACACTGCTGAGGAAAAGGCAAATCTATTTGCCCATCTTTTTGTCAGCAACTCGCATTTGGATGCTGCTAACCATGTGCCCCCAAATCTTCCTCGTTGTGAGTCAACTTTTGAGTTCGCCAAGATTCGTTAACGAGAGGTACATAAGGTTCTGCGCAGTCTTGATGTGAACAAGGCAAGTGGTCCTGATGAGACATCAGCGAGAGTGTTGCGGAGCTGTGTATACCCGAGCTGTCTTCAATTTGACACGCCCATACCGTCTCTCTCTGAGGGAGGAATCAGTTCCGAAATTTTGGTAACTTGCTAACGTGCAGCCTGTGCCCAAAAAAGGTAGCCGTGCAGACCCCTCAAATTACCGACCAATATACTCGTATATAGCCATAACCTCCATTCTTTGTAAGGTAATGGAGCGTACAATTAATAACCGCTTGCTTGCGTATTTAGAAGGTAACGATCTCCTCAGTGATTCGCAATTCGGGTTTCGAAGAGGTAGGTCCACTGGGGACCTTCTTATATACGCAACGCATTTATTGAGCGAGGCTATTGAAAACCATGTTGAGGCTATTGCTGTGTTCTTGGATATATCGAAGGCTTTTGACAAGGTCTGGCACGATGACCTTATTGGAAAGCTTCCCTCCTATGAGATATCGATACCAGCTGGCTGCTTTGGACTCTAAATTGAGCGGCGTGCGAAGCCTCTTGCCTCTCCGTAAATTACTTTTAAAATAAGTTCTTTCTTGCTAATTTAAAAAAGAAAACGATTAACGTTGTCATATAGAAAAAGTTTATTAAATATCAAAATATATTATTCTATTGCATTTTGCATCTACATCTTGACATTCATCATAGATTCCTCGATTAGGTTGTATATATAGGTAATATACACCTAGTACCTACTAGATACATAATAATATTATGACTAGGTTCAAGTTCATTACTGGATATCTATGACTAGATTTAAGTTCATTACTGGATGTCCATGACTAGGTTATGTCCATTACTGGGTGTCCATAACTGGTTTTTTGCTGTCCATAACTGGTTAAAAAACTGGTGTTTTTATTTGTTAAATAAATTATATTTAACTTTGCGGTATCTCACGCGTAACACAGTAGAAATATTGAATAAGGTCAGGACTTTACACTTAAAGTATGTTCAGTACTGAAACTTTCACAATATTGATAACATTTAACAAATACCAAAATTTGTTTCTTAAACTGTCCATGATTGGGGTGTTTACCTTAAATTTTTTGGAAACCTGTGTGGCCCTGTCTTGCTGCCAATTTAGCTAATTCATCTACCAATTCATTGCCTTGAATTCCTGAATGTGCAGGAATCCAAGACAATTTGACAGTCATATTTAAATCAGAGCATTCCTTTAGTTTTGATTTTACTTCTAAGGCTAGAGGGCTAATAGAGTTACGATCGAATGGATTAGAAAGAAGAGATTGTAGAAAACTTAATGAGTCCGAAAATATTATTGACTGTTTAATATTTGAGCATAAAATATGTTTAATACATTCTAAAATGGCCAAACCTTCGCTACTAAAATTTGTTGTAAGAGAAGGATACTTAAATAATTTAAAAAGACCAGTCGAGTGTTGCAAAAACGCAGCACCCACACAATTAGAGGAGTCAGAAGAAAGGTCTTCAGAGGTAGTTTTAGATGCATCTGTATAGAAAATTTGGAACTCTGAAACATTATTTTTAATGAACTCTAAAAGTTTTGAATTTGGGTCACGAGTGTCCTTACTAATACCTATTGAGAGTAAAATGTCCGGTTGGAAAATAATGTCACTATAATTATAATGGAACAGAGGAAAACATGGAAATTTTATGACGTCACATTCAAGATTTTTAAATTTTCTGAAACTGGATATTAAATAAGGGACCGGCTTATTAGACCAAAAACCGTTATTTTCTTCCAATAGAACGTTAAGCATTTCAAGTTTTGAAAAAAGGGGGTGATTTTCTTGTTGGCAGACCTTGAAAATGTATCTATCTGAAAGATATTGTCGCCTCAAATCCAAAGGTGGGTCAGCACACTCTACTTGCAGAGCATTTATAGGCGTACTTTTCATAGCTCCTATAATAATTCTTAAACTTTTAGAATGAGTAGTGTTCAACTTATTCATAGCAGTTTTGCTAGCAATAGTAAAGGTAAATGAGCCATAATCGAATAAGCTTCTAATCAATGCGTTGTGTATCAATCTTAAAGAGGACGGGTGGGCACCCCACCAAACACCCGATAAAGCTCTCATTACATTTAAATTTTTTTCAGCCTTGTTAGTAATATAACTGACATGTGGTAAGCTGGTTAATTTACTATCAAATTTTATCCCCAGGAACATGGCTTCGTTAGAAACAGGAAGAATAGAGTCATTAACAGCAATGCGGACATTGGGAATATTATTTTTCCTGGTAAAAACTACCACAGTGCTTTTAGACGTGGATAAAGACAAGTTATGTTCTAATAACCATTTTGATAACTTGCTTAACGACTTTTCCAAGGCGTCAGAAGCTAAATCGATTGACTTGTTCGAAGAATATAATAAAACATCATCAGCATATTGAAGAATGGAACATGAAGAATCAGTGATTGATTCAAGATCACTCGTATAAATGTCGTATAAAAGGGGACTTAAGACAGATCCTTGCGGAACGCCCTTCCATATATAGCGAGGATTATTATCTGCACAAGCAATACGTAAACTGACAGATCTTTCCATAAAGAGATTAAAAATAAAATTTGAAAAGATCACGGGAATATTTAACATCTGCAGCTTAGTCTTTAAAATGGTTAAATCAACATTATCATAAGCAGCGGTAATATCTAGAAAAGCTGCTACTGTATATTCTTTTTTTGATAAAGCTAAATGAAGATCACTAGAAAAGATACTGAGGTTATCCGCAGTACTTTTACCTTTTCTAAATCCGAATTGCGATTTACCAAGCAGACCATTTTTTTCAAGAAAACATTCTAGACGATTTTTTATTAAGTGTTCTGTGATTTTGGCAAAAACAGAAGCTAAAGCAATGGGCCGATAGGAAGCAGAGTCACTGGGGTCTTTGGAAGGTTTAAGAATCGGAATAATAATATGATGTTTCCAAGAGGATGGAATTTGACCAGTACTTATGACAAGATTTATGATGTTAAGTAAGAATGACAAAGACTGTGGTTTCAGGTGAGAAACAAACGAATATGGAATACCATCAATACCAGGTGACGAATCTGAGACGCGTTTTAAAACAAGCCTGAGTTCCGACATTGTGAAAGGGAGACCCAGATCACCAGAGTTGTTAACACAAGAATCGTTATCTGAAGGGGACGGAATGTCATTAATATTTGGTACAAAATCAGGTGCAAGTTTATTAAAAAAGGAAGTGGCCCAGTCAGAATTGTTGCTGTCTAAATTGTTGTTTTTAAGGGCACATCTAAAACGTTTTATATTGTTCCAAACTTTAGTCAATGGGGTGTCGGGAGACAAAGAAGAGCAAAAACTCTCCCAACCAGCTTTCTTTTTTTTCTTTAACAGGCGCTTTGTCGCTGCTGTAATGTTTTTATAATTAATATAATTATGTAAATCCAAACTATCCTTGCACTGTTTCTCTGCAGCATTTCTTTTTTTAATTGCTAAAGTGCACTCATTATCCCACCACGGGGGAGAAGGAGTTTTACCCCTGGCAACATTTTTAGGTTTGAAAGAAGCGTCAGCTGAGGACTGAATCGCCGCTATCAAACCTTCGATCACTAATAAGAACTAGATACACAATCAGTGGCCAAAAGTGTCCTCACCGAAAGAGCTCCTAAAATCAACATTTAGGTGGACTTTTATCTTAGTAGCATTCGAACGCTCCGACAATAAACATGCCTAAATGCTCCTTTTAAAAGTGCAAAAATCACCCATCCAAGACGAAAAAAAAGGATGGACTTTCATATTTTCGGGAAGTATTAATATTATCATTAATTATTATTATCACTTTTATTAAAAAACATCGTAATATCATTTTTAACCACTCAACGCCGAACCGGCACTCGGGTGCCGCATAACAATAGATTTTCTATTGTGTCTAGTAATCCGGGGCTAGAAGGATTAAAAATTAAATTGAAATAAATACCAGTAGTTATAACGCAACTCAATTGTAAAGACCTCAAGCCCACTTAAATTGTTTGGGTTATGTTCGTATACTCGGTTCCATTAATCCGTGGAGACGCTATTGTTTGTAATTTTTTTTTATTATTAAAATACAACTGTATTGTTTTTTTGTTTAATAAGACTTTGGTACTTTTTAAAAGTAAATATTATACAAACATATTATAATAAATTAAATTTTTAGTGGATGTAATAAATTTAACATGTGAGATTTTATTGGAGTTTATCCCATATGAGTCGATATAAGAGGCCCTCCTTATAGAAATTTTAATGAGGAGGGGAAATACAAAGGATTATGTTACAAATGTTCATCATTGTATTAATGTATGTTGTGGTGCTTAAAGTTCTGAAATAAATTTATTATAATATAATTTATATAAAGGTGTGAAAATAGTATAAGTGTGACCTGTGAGCGTGACTCACTTAATGTTATTATTTTTTTTTTCAATTTTTAATATAAATACATAATTTATGATATCTGTGTATATTTATTTCATTAATAAATAAATGTTGTGACTGTGTAACTAAAACTAAAATAAACCTATTCCAAAAATCCCATACCAATATTTACAATAAAAACAAAAAAATACTTTTGAACAATTCGACTCCACCCCGTTCCCTGTCCTTGCGGCGAGCCTAGGTCGTAAAATTTTTATGGTATTTGGCGCACTGTGATTCGTCGAGCGCGAGCACTCGTAATAGCTTTGCGAAATACAACTTCACGCATTGCACGTAAGGTTGAGTTTACATTATTCCATCTAGAATTTTGCGAGAAAGAGAAAGAACTAGATTTTCGACCGTTTTGAGGCGACTTTTGCATGGCATTGTGTATCTAGTTCTTTATTAGTGATCGATGTATCAAACTTTCATACGAAGGAATGAGGTTGTTTTTATCAACTGCCGGCAATGAAGTGATTATATCTTCTACTTTTTCGCTGAAGGACAGCCAATCACAGTTAGATAAATTGTATTGAAGTAACGGTGGTAAAGGGGGAATGGAATGGTTTTTAGCAGGAAGAGAAACAAGAATAGGAAAGTGGTCGCTACCATGCGAAAGGTCGAGGCATTTCCAAGTGAGGCAAGAAGCGATAGATGGGGAACATAACGAAATATCAACAAAACTTGAGGATTGCCCCGGACAAGCACGTCTCGTTGCGGAACCATCATTTAAAACACAGAGATTTAAATCATGAAAAAGATCAACAAGGCTATTGCCAAAAGTGTCATTAATCGGAGCACCCCACAGGGAATGGTGAGCGTTGAAGTCACCTAATACAATTTTCGGGCCCGGGAGAGTGGATATGATATCCCTCAAGATTGGAATTAGTGATAAATCTTTTCGTGAAATGTACAATGATAAGATTGATATGTCACCTACCTTAGCAGCAACTGCATTCAGATGACTGTTATTGTAGGTTGGGAGCTGAATGCGCGAGAAGGTGCAATTCTTTCTAATAATAAGGGCTGCTCCACCCCACCCATCATGTCTGTCATCCCTAAGGACAGAATAGCCTGGCACTCTAAAGTTGAGGCCAGGTTTCAGCCAAGTCTCAGAAATAGCAAGTGCGAAAGGTTCATGTTTGTTAATAAGGTAAAATAAATCATGTAATTTAGACGAAACACTCCTACTGTTCCACTGAAGGACTAGATCCATATTGTTTATTGAAGAGTTGGTATATAGAAACTGACAAGTTATTTATCAAAGATATGGCAACGTTGTACGGTACTGAGGAACTTATAATAACATTTATCAAAGCTGAAAGCAACTTGTTAAGATCAGATTGGGAAACTGACTCACTGTCAGAAACATTTGATAATAGTGCACACCCATTAGGGGGAGTAGGAATAGCATATTCTGATATCAAATTATTGTGTGCTTTAAGATCATAACCAGTATTTAATGATTGATGGGATTTTTTATTGATAGTTATTGTTTTTTTATATGATTTAGGTGCAGGCCCCACAGAGGAGGAGGAGGAGGAGGAGAGAACTGGTGTGGATGGAGTAGAAGCGGTCACTTGAGAGAAGGACTTTTTAAAAGGAAATTTTGATGCTGCTTCTTGATAGGAAATAGAATTTTTGGACATTAATTGTTTGATGTTATATTGCCTATTATATTCAGGGCATTTCTTGTCAGTGGCCTGATGACTACCAGAGCAGTTAACACAATGGAAGTCATGAGTCTCCTCACAGTCATTGCCATAATGATCCTGAGCACACTTATAACACCTTGCTTTACTCCTACACTGCAACCGAGTGTGACCATATCGGCAACAGTTGTAACATAGTACTGTTGGGAATATATATGGTTCAACAGACATGGAAGAAAAGAATGAGTAAACTTTTGAGGGAAGAGTTTGGCCATCGAAAGTGATTACTACAGTTTGAGTGGGGGTCCAGGAAATACCTTGTGGGGTTGTAGTCTTCCGACTAAGCCTACGAGTTTTTATAATAGGCCCTGAGCCTTCAGGGACTCTGAGGTTTTCCACAATCTCTTCGTGAGACCATTCAGAGGGAATGCCCTTCACGATGCCCATTCTGCAAATGTTGTATGAGGGAATTGTTATATTGTATATTAATTTGACTGTTTCATTGTTAATAAAGTTGTTAGCAGCAGCTGGAGTCCCAAATTGCACAGCAAGGCGGTTTCTTCCAATGCGCTTTACCCCGTCTTCCATAACATTTCTTAACTTGTTTCAATATAAGAAGTTCCCGAATTTGATAGGATGGAGAGTGGAGCCGGCATTGGGGGAAGACTCTTTGTATTGTACATGTACTATAAAAGGACCAGAATCTGAATCAGAATAATGTCTTCTCAAAACTTGGGGGGCTTCTGATGTTTCCATATTTGTGGTTGGGGTAAGAAGGGAGCAGTCGGGAACAGGGCTAGTGATCTTTGAGGGACTAGGCGAACACTCAAAAATACTGGGGTCAATCACTTTACGTGAGCCAATTTTTGGTTTGCTTTTAAATAAAATGGTATTATTTATGTTGACTTTTTTTTTAGAAGGTTGACTCTTTTTCTTTTTATTAGTGGCTGTTATCCACGAATCTGCTTCCAACAGTGTAAGAAGAGGATTTGGAGGGGTAGGAGGGTCTGGGGGAGGGTCTGGATCTAGCAGGTCCATAATGGAACTGCTTAGTAGTGGAGGATACAAGAATAAATGAAAGTAACTTACCAGAAATGAACAATATATACTCTAAACACGAAATTACAAATCACTAATGTAGGCGATGAATGCGAGAGGTGGAGAAATAAAACAATTAGGGATTTCTCCAAATCGTGTTGCAATCCATCAAAAACCAATCTGCCAATAATAATAATAAAAAAGCATCAATAAATATAAAAAGTATAAAAACATAAACAATATACAAAAAAGGATCGTACAGCTGACGATTCCCAACATCCGATATATACACAATAATAACTAAAATATAAATAAATTTATTAAAAGCAAGACCGCCCTTTTTAACTTCCCGCCAAAAAAAAAAACCTAGGTTTCTTTTTTTTCGTGACTAATAATGTCAAAATATTTTTTTTTTGGTGAGAAGCAAAGGGATAAATTATTATATTAATATCCTATTAAAATTATATTTTCATGATTGCTCTGCGAGACGAGTTATATAAATAACGGAACGTGTCCTTCCTCTTTCTCTCACTCTGTAGCTCTGTAGAGTAGTTCCAGCAATGGTCGCGGGTTCAATCCGCGTGCGGTTCTAACATTTTAATGCACGAGGCACGAGTATAATTCTTTTACTGCTATACAAGCTATGCTTAATTTGGATAAATTGGATAGGTGTGGTTTGGGGCTAAATAAATAAATATTGGACTACATCACATACCTACATTGATCTAACTAAACCCCAAAGTAAGAGTCCGGACCCGTGCTCCACCAAGGCTCTCCACCTGGGTGAAGCACGGGGACTATAAGGTCCCGTGCTCCAACTGATGACGTTAACGTACAGTGAATCAGTATAGACCGACAAAATTATCTGTTCCGGTGGCGGTCGCTACTGTCGTTTTAGTACTGTCATTAAATATTGTTTTTTATTGCAAAAACTGTAGTTCCAATTTTGGCCACTGGAACAGATAAGATTGTCGGTCTATAAATTGTTTTCCCCAATGATTCAAAATAAGTGGCATTAGCACTTGTATCATGGCCATGGGTGTCAGACAGAAATAACGAAGGTACCACAAATATATACTTGAATACAAATAAACATCCAGACACAAAACAATGACAAATGTTTGGGTGGGATTCGAAATATTTCGAACCCACGACCCCTGCTGGCGCAAAGGTCAGATACTAAATGTGCCATTGGGCCAGTCGAAGGACATTTTTCATTGCGATCAACTGTGCTGTGCATATTTTTAAAAATTTAATAAAAATAACAGACTTATTCTCAGAATATTTTTATTAACAATATTCGTATTTACACAATTTACAAAAATAAACGCAATAAATACAAATACTTCACTAGATATCTATAGAAATTACCGGCCAAAATATAAATTAAATTCTATTAAATATCAAGTCAAGTTGCAATCTAAGAAAAACACAAAAATATAAAAATTCATAAATTATGACAATAATATTGCAAAGAAAACAAATCAATCACATCTACTTGTAATGAGAAAAATGTAACAAAATATTTATTTTGTAATAAAAAACTTACTGGTATTGTAGACAGCCGGCAGCAGATCCACTTACTCTAAATAATATTTAATATCTATGTTATGTAACGTTTTTATTAACACTCGGAATGATTTTCGTTAACACTCGGAACTGGGTATCGAAACGGCTCTCTTCCGAAAATGCGCGGGCTCCAATATTAAAGACCGACAAACTTATCTGTTCCGCTGGCGGCGTCGCTACTGTCGATTTAGAACTGTCATTAAATATCGTTTTTGCATTGTATTTCACGTAGTTCCAATTTTGGCCACCGGAACAGATAAGTTTGTCGGTTATAGTAATAAATATCTATGTGTGTATAAATCCACTGTCGCGTCACGCAACTCCAAAAGGTCGTATCCTAATAGCATTTGAACCAGTTAGTAGATTAAAATACAATATTGTGCTACACTTGTGTTTGTATTAATCTAAGAAGGATTGTACGAAGAAATATCCCACTTAATTTAATTATGTTATACATATTATTGACTTTCATTCTAATCACTATGGCCTTTGACTATATTTCACGCGTCATTTGATTATTTTATAATAAATTATAATAATATAAATGCGAAAGTAACTCTTAATTATTTTGCAAAATGTTTTTTCTCTTGGTAATATCATGTTACTATTCGTTACTAAAGTGGTTTGAACAAATATTTTTAATTTTTGAATTTGAGTGTCAAATTATAATTTTTTTTTTATGTCTAAGGATATTTATTTACAACATTAAAAATATATACAAAAAAGAACTAAACATAAAGTGTCAAATTCTTACAAATTCTTGGTCCTTCGAGCCGGATGACGGTCTTACAGGCATGGGCGTAGCCACGGTGGGGCATGATGGGGCAATTGCCCCACCCTGTCGCGAGTACAGTTTGCTAGTTACATAATATTTAAGACTGCTGCCCCATTCTCGACCCATTGGTTGCCCCACCCTGGGCCCATGGTTGCCCCACCCTAGGCCCATCGCTGCCCCACCCTAGGCCCATCGCTGCCCCACCCTAGGCCCATCGCTGCCCCACCCTAGGCCCATCGCTGCCCCACCCTGAGCCCATGGCTGGGTACCCCCACGCTTACAAGTTTTTAACATTTTGTGCGGGAATAAATTTAACACGCGCGAATTATAGTAAACGGCGATTATTAATGATACACTAAATGAATTGAGCAACTTAACTCTAAAGTTTAAGTTAATGTAAGTAAAGGCCTAAGCTGGCACGAACCTTATAATACCCATATTGTCTACCGAAGAATTAAGTTTACTTAAGTTTAAATGGTGACAAAAAAACATCAAAGCAGTCTCTTCATACTATCTTCAATAAAATATTGATAAATCTCACATAAATGCAAAACACGCAATGATTGGTCAGCACTCAGTCGTGCGTGACGTCCTGTCGCCTATACCTTGTATAAACCGACAAGCTTATCTGTTCCGGTGGCGGCGTCGCTACTGTCGTTTTAGTATTGTCATTAAGTATCGTTTTTGCATTGCAAAAACTGACATTTCACGTAGTTCCAATTTTGGCCACCGGAACAGATAAGTTTGTCGGTCTAGAAAATACAGCATGATTTCTCCGACAGCTGTCATCGATTTGACAGGAGTGAAGTTTCACAATTTTTGACTGTCAAATGTATGCAGAGAAATAACGTTCGTAATGGGCTGGCGCCGCCCACTTAGGGATGGCCATTGCCTCTTTAGCATACCCTAAAGGGTATTTTTCTTATACCGTAGCTAAAAGTCAAGGCGTCTTTACTGCGGCAACGGTCGGATGGGTGACCGAACCTTACTTAGAGGAGTACTCTTCTCAGTCATGATTAGAAGCTTTCTCCGTTCGTCTTAAACACAACTCCATTCGTCTTATACCCTATCTAAGAGTGAAGCAGC
The DNA here is from genome assembly GCA_949319885.1 of Mecyna flavalis. Taxonomy (NCBI): domain Eukaryota; kingdom Metazoa; phylum Arthropoda; class Insecta; order Lepidoptera; family Crambidae; genus Mecyna; species Mecyna flavalis. The sequence goes on from OX439422.1 coordinate 2,291,165, forward strand.
CTCACCCTCGGCAACTGTCGGATGGGTGACCGCACCTAGTGCCATAAGCTTCTCCATTCACCTTATAACCTAGCTAAAAGTCAAGGAGTCTTATTATACTTTAGCTAAAAGTCAAGGGGTCTTAACGTTTGCAACGGCTGGATGGGTGACCGCACCTAGTACTCTTCAGCCATGATAAGCACCACGAGGGCGGTCCAGCCCGTGAAAGGCCTACACCCGGATCCTCTGCCGTCTTCGCCGGAGTACTGCTCCCATAGAGCTCCGGTACGCTTGTACTCGGAGAGAATGTTGCCTGTGGAAAAAAATCAGATATTGTATTACCTGTAGGGAAAAGAAAGAAATAAACTTTGACATTGTTCACACACCTCGAGGCGCTCGTGGCGAAGCTGCGACAGTGGTTCGTTAGAGATAACGAAAGTCAAGGCATCCTTGCCGCAGTCGGTTAATGGATGGGTGACCATTCTGAACGCATTTATTGACATTTATTTCGAGCGTCTCCGTGCTTTGGAAGGCACGTTAAGCTGTTGGTCCTGGCTGATATTTACTATAATATGTAGATATTAGTCGTCAAGCCCAGCCAGAGGCCATTTGGCGGCTTGATAACATCTGTCATTAAGGTTGATCACTTGCCTTACGCACCCCTCCACCAACCCGCACTAGGCCAGCGTGGTGGAGTGTGGCCCACACTATCTTACAATTGAGATAAGGCCTGTGTCCCAGCAGTGGGAACGTATATAGGCTGATGATGATGTTGTCTGCTTCTGTCACCAGTAGAGATACTCACGAACAACATTAGCCTTCAGCCTGGAGTGCAGCTCTCTCGCTCTGTCCATGTACGGTCCGGGCGCGTTGGAGTAGTGCTTCAGCGATGCCAGAGCGAGATAGTTGATGTTGATCCAGACCGCTCCGCGCCAGTATGGCGGGTCGTGTTCTGTGTTACGCTTCTGGTAGAGAGGGGATGACTTGGATAGAGATCTGGGGAAGGAATAACATGTTACTCCCATAGTTAATTGAAATCCACCCCCACAGATGAAATCTGCCGCCATAACAGCTCTGGCTGTGTTCCGGCAATATTAACGTGGGAGCCAGTACACTTGAAATCAGAAGCTCGAAGATCAGATGAGTCTACAGTCTGGCAGCACATTGAGCGACGCTTACTGGTGAAGAGTCCCTCAATAGAATAGGCTACAGAGACCGCTCATTTTTTTATATACTAGATCAGTAGGCATACAGGCACGCACCTTACCTGATGGTAAGCGGCCACTGTGGCCTATTCCATTTAGGGACACTTCACCAGGAAGCGTCGCTCAATGTGCTGCCAGACTCTACAGTCTGATCATCTGATCTTCGAGCCTTTGATTTCAAGTGTACTGGCTCCCACATTAATATTGTCGGAACACAGCCAGAGCTGTTATGGCGGCAGATTTCACCTGCGGGAGTGGTAGCTAGCCAGTCGGACTCTGAAGTCCTACCACCATCTACCCACTGGTTTGCTATAGTTACCTCAAACCATACTGCGACCAGAGTAGTCCAGGTTTGTCCAGGTTTTCCAGGATCTTGCCGAGGTTCTCGCTCTCTGGCTTGAGAACTTTCAGGAGCATCGGAAAGAGGGATACATAACCTGGAAAGATTTCGAAATATTAATGTAATTAATAGTAATTTTTATAAATATTTGTTTTCGGTTTTTTCCACCTGGGTGAATTCACTTATCTAGCGAGTAGAACGTCGCACTCGCAAAGGCTCCCTCTCATAACACGGTGGGACAGCAGTCTGTCACCACCGAAGAGAAATCAGACTCAGAACCAGGGACTGAATAATCCGCTATACGGCTGAAGCGGTATCGATACAAACCGTTTATCTTTTAACATTCATATATACTGTTTTCAATTTTGCGTTTGTCTTAAGCAGCATTAAACCGTTTAATCCTGCGGCGATTATAAACGAAAGAGACAACAAATTTAGTAGGTGGGGCCTGGATTAAAGGCATGAGATGCAGTGTATTTCATCTGCACTTAAAGACATTTTGGTACCAACAACCTTGTTTTTATTGTAATTTTAAATACGTTACTGATTTTTTGTTTTGATATTGATCCTTTTGTTTTGTTTGTTCTGTGATTTCTTTTTTGTTTTTTAGCAACTTTACTGTGTCTGTACTGTTTAGTTAAAGTTTTATTGGTACCAAAGAAAGATTAATTCTATTTATAATTATGTTTTATAACCCCGTTAAATAACATAGGGTGGAGGCACCTAATATCGGCCATGTCAACTTTTTTTGACCTTTCACTGCTTGTAATTTTTACATTAATTGCTTTGACTTTCTTTCAATTACTGGTTTGTGTAGAGGAATAATGAAACTCCATTATTACATTCGCCAAATAACGAATTCTTTGTTAGATTTCAAAATATAGATGTTTGTTTCCAAACTTGCCGATTTTCCCTAATATCCGCCGCCTATAACCCTAATATCGGCATACCTTTTCAAAGGGAAAAAGTTTGTTCAAAAAGTACGAATGTATGACAATAATTCGACATTCTTAATACAAACAAAGAAAAGAACCCCAAAAAATATATAAAAAATATTACCGACTTTTTTTTATATATTTATTTACTATGCCAGCACTTGACCTTAAAGTTGCCTGATGTTAATTAAACAACTATGCGGTTTACGATGGAGCGCGCTTGCTTAGAAAAAGCCCGTTAATTCTGGCCTTGAAGAGCACAAAGTTATAATGGTCAGGAAAGATGGACCCAGGTATAGAGTTCCACACCTGCACAGTCCGTATCAAAAAAAAATGAAGCAAATCATTTAGTTTTTGTACGCGCGGCATTTTCACTGTATACGGATGAAGTCTCTGACCAAGTCAAGTCGTTCGGTAATGGAACGGAGCTGGTATAACCAAATCGTACAGTCGAGCAGCACATTCACCAACGTGAAGCCTGTAAAAGACGGAGAGCCCAGCAATCTTCCAACGATGATCGAGACTTTGCAGTTCTCGACCAAAGCATCATCGCCGATAAGCCTCTTCGCATGCCGCTCAATAGAGTCAAAGGCAGCCAGCTGAGCAGAGCAGAACCACCCCCAAAGATGGTAGCAAAACTACTTGCAGGAACGGACTTGAGCTCTGTAAAGTTTAAGGAGCTGTTACGCAATCAAGTAGCGTATGATTCTGGAAAGGATGCCAATCTCTTTAAAAACAGTTACTGCTACGGACTCTATAGCTCCCGAAGTTAACCCTAGAGTGCTCGTGCTATGAGCATTTTGTCGCCCGCGGCGAAAAAATCGTATTATTTTATACACGATGCATTTGACGAGGTCAAGCGTTCTAGTAGCTGCTACCCCGTTCCTCACCGTCTTGTTTTGGAAATTAGAAGAAATTCAGTTCACGGGTGACCAAATCAGGAACCGATTATTGACGGGGTGTCGCGTTTGGCGGCAAATTGCTCACCGCGCGACTACTCACGTAATTAAAATTCGTGTGTCAGGTTTTCTAGATTAGTGGAAATATGAATAGTTGTAGTCGTATATCATGTTGTTTTAGTCTAAATAGCGTAATAGCATACATTATAAATCAGTTTTGTGACATTTTTTTCTAAAAAAAATATAAGTAAGCGACACGCGGCGTACGATGCAGAAAATGACCATGCAAGGCGCACAAATAGTTTTTTGTGGTTGGAAAAACAGTCAGATTTTGAAGAAATTGGTGCATCCAATTTATTTGAGTTGTATCCGAAAGTGATAGGGGAAGTGGACATAGTGATCTTAATACCATTAAATTGTCTGTGATAATACTACCGATCCGTGGCAGGAAATCATATAGGGACAAAAAAAGGGTGAAATAGATGCACCAAGTTACTGTGCCACAAACATTTTATGTTAATGTTTCAGGACTGTTTTGCTGAAGCACATATCGTAGATATTGAAAGAGTTTAATTTTTTAATAACTTTCAATTTTTATTTTTTTAGTATAGGTTAATGTAAAGCTATTGTTAAAATTAAAAAATAATTACATTATATATTCAAAAGCTTTTTTTTCATAAATACTTAGCTCAAAACTTTAATAAATGTTATTTACTGAAAGTTTATGATATATTCTATCATTTAAAAATTAATTTAAATACAATTATCAAAATAAAGCTTGTTAGAGTATGGGCGGCAAAATGCTCCCTGCGCGATCACTCACGTTACACGGAAAGGCGCGACTACTCTAGGGTTAAGGTTGGAAGATAATTTCATACGGCTAAAAGCTGTAGTCGGTCAGATAGAACTCAAAAAATCACTCTTTTTTGTGGAAAAAATACAAGCCTGCGTTTTACTGGGGTAACTGGGGTTGAGTCTGAGACAATTTGAAGGGTCTGACTCAATTTGTCCACCATGTTAGATCCTTCAATTTAAATACTTCTCAACGCAATGAGTCGATCTAGGAATTTGACCTGAAAATGCCGCCAAACGACGCACGTCCGTACCTCCCGCACTCTTTTGCATAAAAACAATTATTATTTTAGGTAATTTTTTTAAGTTGTGGCGCATTTTCTTTAGACGGCCGATATTAGGAGGGGGCCGATATAAGGAGCCTCCACCCTAAATTCATTTAAACCTTTTTGTAGACAAAGCAATTTTCTACAACTTTTGCCTTACATTTTTTTTTCATATTTCAGTTAGTTTTCGAGATGTTTAGGAAAAAGTAATTTTTTCACCCTTTTCCATTTTTTTTTCGTATAACCCCGGTGACTCACGACCCTGCATTTTTAGTATGTTATATAATACGGGGTCATAAAAAAAAATTTGGCACTAGTTTCAGCTTTTCAGCTAAAATGGCAAAGTTAGAGCTTCGTTGACTGGACTCAATATTACCACTCAATATTCATGACAACTAAAAACGTAAACAACAAGAATAACACAACATGCTAAGATCAACGCGAGAATCATTGCAAAAGTTATTCAATGTCTACGCGTTGGTCTACGCAGTAAAGATTATTTTAGAGCATTGAAGCCTTAGCCAACACGACCAATGACACGATTCTATCGCATCCAATGACGGTACGCTCATCGGACTGTCCTTTTCTAAGATCAAAAAATGAACGAAAATGAACTTTATTAACAAAACTGTTTCTGTTCGGGTTTATTCAGCCGTATATACTGCTGAATCCCATGTTAAGGTTTTTCAAAGAATCGTAAAAATTAAACAGTTTAATACACCAAAAAGGGTAACCTTTTCGGTCCCTGCTCAGAACTTTACGCGTCGGCGTTTTATAAATAAATAAATAAATATAAATAAATATCTTGGGACATTATTCACACAGCGCCATCTAGCCCCAAACTAAGCATTAGCTTGTGCTATGGGTGCCAGACAACGGATAAACATACTTATATACTTTTTTTTTTGTAAATACATGCATATTATACATAGAAACACCCAGACCGATACCAGACATGTTCATGCACACAAATGTTTGTACCGTGCGGGGATCGAACCCGCGACCTTTGGTGTAATAGCCGACGTCTCGACCATTACACCAAACGGCTCGTCGAATTTACATCGCCAACTTACAGACTCCGGGCACTGTATTGAGTATTTTCTGAACGGAAAAACCAAATCACCAATTTTTAGGCCGAGCTGGGATTAGAAAAAATAACCTAGCGCGACGGTCTCAGTGCGACTTACTAGCCACTACACTACAGAGCAAAGAACATTTTTACTAGAGAGAAGAACGTCAAGCTCATACAAAAAAAATGTCATGAAAAAGTCCAACGCCATCTGTTGGGTGCCCCCTCGTAACTTAAGGGCGGGAAAATTTAAAATATGTGAGAGCGGGAAAATTCAAAATCTGTGAGAGCTGGAATATTTAAATGTTTCAAATATAGTATTATAAGCAACTTTGAAAGATGGGACATAAATCTGTTTCTACAAAAACAGCTATTTTGTTTTTGTAGAAATAGATTTATGTCCCATCTTTCAAAGTTGCTTAAAATACTTTATTTGAAACATTTAAATATTCCCGCTCTCACAGATTTTAATTAAGAGAGGAATAAATACTAATAAAAAACGTTTGTTTATTTAAACGAAAGATTCGTTTGATGGATTTCTAAGACAATTCAAACAAAAGCTTTTTATTAGCTAATAATAAAAACAACAGTTACATAATATTATAAGTATGTATTAGACATAACTTTATAATTTTAAACATCAGCGTAATTTCCCACTTTTATTTTTATTTAACTTGCATACGTCCCAGAAAAAACAAAAAACACATCTTTGATTCTCCTTCATTGTCAAACACAAACTGAGTCACTGTCTCTTTAATTAAACACAACACTGCACAACATAAACTCGACACAACAACGGAGGAACCAACTTGGCCTATTCGACGTCGTTTGTTATGGAGCAAAGTTATAAACAATGTTGAAATTAATCGGAAATACAACAAAAATTAACAATGCACGCGATGGCAGCCATATTTTATTGTAAGAAAAACAAAACAGCAAAGTTGCCAGCTAGTAAATCTGTTCTGTGGTTGCCAGGTACAAGAAATAAAATTCTACCTGTACCCGAATGGAATTGAATTTATAAAATATCTTTTTCCAGATGCACTGAGGCCTTAGCACCTTAACTATATTTAAAAGGAGCTTAGCACGGATTCCTATCGAGTATCGAATCGAATTCGAATCGACGAGATTTTTTTTTTATTTTGTTCACTTAAGATTTCTCTAAAGACCATATAAAACTACATTAATTTTTGTAATGACTTTCATAGAGTATATTGAATGACTTTAAAATCAATAAATAGATTACCTGATCTCTCACAATTATATTTCTCGAATATTTTATGACACTATGTAAATAGTAGCTTTTGAAAATGATAAAATACCAAATGTGATTGTCAATGTTGCTTGTTCGAAAAAAAAATAATTTTATTTTATTTAATTTTCTGGCGAGCGGAGTTTATCCCCCGTAGGTATTCCAAACATCTCTTAAAAACTCGACCGGGCCTGCTACAGAGCCAGTGAAAAAAACATGTGCAACGGTCAATGACGTTCAATATACAACTAGACACCCAATCTCTAAGAAAAATTCCTCAAAAAACGTCCGAGCGGCGTTGACACAGATGACATTAACACATTCGTTCAAATTAACACCTTATCTCGTGGCATTTAGTGTTTAATGTCAATTGTATACAACTAAACGAAAACTCTGCCCAATAGTCGGGTGGGCAGACTTTTGCTTCGGACAATATTTGAGCGTGATTGTGAGTCTAGTTTTTTAATTGAACGTCATTGGCAACGGTTCACATTTTTGTGTGTTATCCTTGCGCAGGACTTAATAATTTTATCGTTCCAATTTTAGTATAAATGTATAGCCCGACCATTAAAATAAAAAACCTCGCCATATTGCGGAAAAATATTCAAACTAATTTCTTCAAGTGGCAACAATCAAATAATTAAACAATAATATGTCATTTGATCTCATTCATTATAGCTGTCTGTCAAAGTGTGATGTCAATTGTCAACCGTGGCTTGTTATTATTGGATATTATGAGATAATTGTGAGTATAACCATAGCAACCAAATGTTGCTACAACCATAGCTAGTCTGGCGCCTTTAGAGCAGGTTTTTTATTTTCCTGGTCAGGCTATGGACACTTACCAAAGGCAGATGTGACAAGCATATTCTGCGGTGGGACGGTCACACTGCGAACCAGTTTAGGCTGTTCTCCTGGTTGCTTAGGCTGACTCCTGACCAGCCTGACTCCGTCCGTGTGGAGACCTGCCGACAGAGTAATGGATAATGAAGTTAATGTCAAGACGAGCAGATTGTACACCTGATCGTACCCTTAGACAGTTCAGTGCCAACCAGTAACTAAGCAGTTACTGTCTGGCACCGCCCTGCGCCTGCTACACCGAGACGACAGTTATTAGGTCTCATATACCCAGTAATTTCACTAGCTTAGCCAGGAAGCGTCAACTAAAGTGAAGTGAAGTATAAGTAGGTTCATATTATCTTCAAGCCTTTAATTTTAAGTGTATTAACAGTGGTAAGGCAGTGACAGATACAAGTGCCGACAAACTTCTTGAACATCCACTTGCGAATGACCAATAGTGCGCTCGAATCTCTCAGCGCCCGCGCGCGCGTTTAGTCAGAGATTTTCTTGACCAATAGTGCGCATGCATCACAAAATTCGCGTTCTGCGCAATCCCCACCCGATTTAAAGAAGTTTGCCAGGACCTGTACTTTACATTATCTGAGCACATTTTCAAAGCAAACGTAACATTTAACTTTATAATTTTTTTATCGCTTAATTCTTAACTGCTTATTAATCAAGTACACGAACTAAAAATAGAAATATAGTTATTTTTTGCAATACCAAAATAGTTTTTTTCGTATCTACAATAGGCTAGTTGACAAAATTTGGAAATTCGTTTAAAACTATAGTTTAGTATCTATTTTACCCCAAATATATATTATTTTTAGAAAAATAGGCCTTTTTCATAAGTATTTTGCTTTTTTAGAAATAAACTTAAAATTAACTTTGGAAAGGCCAAGACTGTCATGGCGTCTTGAATGACGTCTATCCTCGCGAAACAATCGAGTTTGTTGATGTCAGTCGACGAGATCATTATACAGCTGCAACCGGTGTTTTGCGAGGACTGACGTCACGCTTCTCTGATTGTTTTTTAATGTCACGTGATTAAATAAGTAATTTTGCCGATTTTAATTTCCAAAAATATTTGTAATCTTATATTATTTTAGTAAAAAAGTTGTTTTTTTGTTTACTACATATCATGATTAATCATTAGAAACTCTAAGCCATCCGATTCATTCTTAGTGGAAACAAGCCTATTATGTTAAACTCACCATAATCAGCGTAGGTTTGCGTAGACGGCGACCAATGTAGCTCATTCAACAGATCTTCGTCACCCAACTGGTCTCTCATAGCCTCAAACCTGTGAACAAATTGTTCCTCGTTGGTGAACAGCATCTGAACTAGTAAAAAAAAATATCTATCTGTTAGATGTATGAATTTATTTGCTCATTATTTTTCTTATTTTTTTTTATATTAGGTCAGTTGGTAGACAGGCACGCAGCCCACCTGATGGTAAGCGGTCACTGCGGTTCACCTGGAACCGTCGCTCAATGTGCTGCCAGACTAGGCTGTTGGGGTTCAGCAGCAGGCTTTGTCTCGTCAGACTAGTCACTCTGACTAGTTTGACTAGTCACACTAGAGGGACTAGTCAAATATTCACACTATTCTATAAGTCACACTATTCAACTTGTCGCATTAGTCGACGACTAGCCGCATCGGCCGACTAGTCGCACCGGCCGACTAGTCGCATCAGTCGACTAGTCGCAATAGCTACTGAAGTACTCACTTGCTGCTGTCCCTGTTGACGGCATAGGCTATGGCGGCCAGGGCGTCGGCGGCGGCGTCCACGTGTCTCACCGCGCTGGTCGGGTGCGACACGCGCGGGTAATCGTCCATGCCTGACGACAGGCTCGCGGGGTTCAGCTGCAGGACGACTTGTCGCATCAGTCGACAGGTCGCATTAGACGACTAGTCGTACTTGTCACGTTAGACGGTTAGTCGCATTGGTCGATTTGTCGACTAGTCGCATCAGTCTACAAGTCGCACCGGCCGACTAGTTGCACCGGCCGGCTAGTCGCACCGGCCGACTAGTCGCACCGGCCGACTAGTGGCACCGGGCGACTAGTCGCATCATAAGCTACTCACTTGCTGCTGTCCCTGTTGATGGCATAGGCTATGGTGGCCAGGGCGTCGGCGGCGGCGTGCATCCAGCAGCGCAGGTCCACGTGTCTCTCCGCGCTGGTCGGGTGCGACGCGCGCGGGTAGTCGTCCATGCCTGACGACAGGCTCGCGGGGTTCAGCTGCAGTCGCATCGGTCGACTAGTCGCATCGGTCGACTAGTCGCATCAGTCGACTAGTCGCATCGGTCGACTAGTCGCTTCGGTCAACTAGTCGCATCAGTCGACTAGTAGCATCGGTCGACCAGTCGCACTATTCGACTAGTCGCACTAGTAGAATAGCCGCACTAGTCGACTAGTCCGCACTAATCGACTAGTCCTCACTAGTCGCATCGGTCGACTAGTCGCATTAGCCAACTAGTGGAACTATTAAAGCTAGCTACTCACTTGCTGCTGTCCCTGTTGATGGCATAGGCTATAGAAGCCAGGGCGCGTCGGCGGCGGCGTGCCTCCAGCAGCGCAAGTCCACGTGTCTCTCCGCGCTGGTCGGGTGCGACGCGCGCGGGTAGTCGTCCATGCCTGACGACAGGCTCGCGGGGTTCAGCTGCAGGCCGTCGTCGTGAGGCACGTTGACTAGCCGCATTAATCACTTTGTCGCATTAGTCGACTAGACGCATTAGTCGCTAAGTCGCATCGGTCGACTAGTCGCACCGGCCGACTAGTCGCGACGGCCCACTAGTCGCGACGGCCGACTAGTCGCACCGGCCGACTATTCGCACCGGCCGACTAGTCGCATCAATAGCTACTTACTTGCTGCTGTCCCTGTTGATGGCATAGGCTATAGTAGCCAGGGCGTCGGCGGCGGCGTGCATCCAGCAGCGCAGGTCCACGTGTCTCTCCGCGCTGGTCGGGTGCGACGCGCGCGGGTAGTCGTCCATGCCCGACGACAGGCTCGCGGGGTTCAGCTGCAGGCCGTCGTCGTGAAGTACGTTGACTAGTCCCATTAATCACTTTGTCGCATAAGTCGACTAGTCGCATCGGTCGACTAGTCGCACCGGTCGACTAGTCGCACTAGTCGAATAGTAGCACTAGTCGACTAGGCGCACTAGTCGACTAGTCGCACCGGCCACCTAGTCGCATCAATAGCTACTCACTTGCTGCTGTCCCTGTTGATGGCATAGGCTATGGTGGCCAGGGCGTCGGCGGCGGCGTGCATCCAGCAGCGCAGGTCCACGTGTCTCTCCGCGCTGGTCGGGTGGGACGCGCGCGGGTAGTCGTCCATGCCCGACGACAGGCTTTTAGGGTTTAGTTGAAGGCCGTCGTCTTCGCGGCCTCGCCAGCGGTAGGTGGTCGGTTCGTCGCCGCGTTGGGTGTTTTGGAACCATTGGTACCAGGCCTGGGATAAATACATACTATTATCACAAAAGGGAAAATATCTTGCGTTGGTAACTCTGGGCTATTTTTTATGCGTACCCCCTAGTTTTTTTATCCTGGGATATGCCTTACGCACCTTCGGGGGCGGAGAGTGGTGTGTGGGTCTCCCCCTACTCCAAGCAGAGATCTACCTTCTTAAACCTGGGATGCTCCAATTAGCTCCCGTGTCGTAGAGTGACACAAACTTCTCATAATAGCGGCAAAATGCTCACAACAATTACAGTTAACATCAACTGTAACTGGTTTTTTTAGGTACAAATTATTTGAATTGAAGAATAATTTACCTGTTTACATATCGATATTAGAAATATGAATTAACGTAAGGGACATTTTGGCGAAAATGAGTTATATATATCATTGGATTCAGAATTTTCTGCTCTATCGATTGATGTTATTAAAAAAGTTCTATCGTTAAAAAAATGTCCCTTACAGTAAGATTTTTTGGCCTGCGTAAAACGTTTTATGCCAAAAAAAAATGATGTAACAGACGTTTACATTTTTTTTCTCTGAAAAATAAAGTAAGTCAATAGTGTTAAATAATTTACACCCGTACCTTGTCCCTTACTTTAATTCGTGATTAGTTTTTTAAGAATTTAATTTAACCCCAGTTAAAGATACCCTAAATGACACTGACGAACGGTGAAGATGGTGATGACAGCTGATAATGATAACTAGATAAAATACTAAATAGAAAAAGTTACTCTAACCACTTCAATTTCACCATTAAAAAAGTTTTATTTACCAATAATTATATTATCATCATAATCTGTTTGCCCGTTCCTTATTATTTAATCTTGTAATCTATGTATATAAAGTGGTTACACTATTTATAACTCAAGAACGGATGAACCGATTTGGCTGAAAATTGGTGAAGAGGTAGCTTCGAACCAGGATACGGACATAGGATCCTTTGATGGGGGAAAGGGGGGGATAATTGAAAAAAAAAATACTCGCGGGTGAAATGTTCCCCTCAAAACCAGCCAAACGAAGCTCAACCTACCTTTTCAAAGCGCTTCGTCGTTTTTTTGAACCCTTATAACTTAGGTTTGGATTATGCCAGAGCCAGATCAACAAAATTATCGGGATTATAATTACAAGTGATTGTTTTTTTAAATATAGTTTCGATATCTGGTCTTATTGACGCAGCAATGCTGCTCCGTCGATTGGATTGCTCAACTATACCTGCAGCCGGCTGAACATGCGGTCCAGCGTACTCCTGTGGGAGGACCCTGGCTCGAACAGCTGCGGCCTGGTCTTCACGAAGCGAGCGAGTTGGAGAAGCAGCATGGGGGGGTTGGCTGCTGCGTTGTTTTGTACCACGAACTCTTTCGGCACTCTTGCTAGGGCCTCCGCGCCTGTGGTAGATCGATACTGATGTTATTAATGCAAAAGTGACTCTGTTTCGATCGAATTTACGCCCGGTTCACATACTCCGTTTTACTGTTCCGTTTTATCGTGTACGTCTTTTTTCGACGATGGCGTATGTATTACTGTATACAGATTACTGTGCCATGTGTGAAGTCGCTCATACAACTACATACGCCATCGATGAAAAAAAAACGTATACGATAAAACGGAACAGTAAAACGGAGCATGTGTGAACCGGGCGTTAGTGTTTGGTAGACTGAACATTTAGACAAAACTAAGCATACAATATGCCGCATAAGAAAGCTTATAATAAACGGAGAGGGCTACGCTTGGGGCTCCCTGAGTGATCGCATCACATTTCCCGAAAAATTGCGAACCCTAAGTGGCAGTGGGCATGACACATTGCGAGGAGGACTGACGGCCGTTGGAGCGGAAAGATCATTGAGTGGTAGCCAGGTAGCCACGTACCTGAAGAAGCAGCCGTGGTAGGCCAACAAGGTGGACCGAGGATCTTATAAAGATTGCCAGAATCCGCTTGCACCAGACCGATTATTGTTATTATTATTGTATCTCTCCTACGGGATATCACTGCACGAGGATTCTGGCGACTGGGACCACTACATAGCTGGGACCACGGTCCCAGTTGCCTGATTAGTTTTTATTTATTTATTTCGTCAGGCGAGTGGGACCACCCGTAATTTTAACCACAAATCCATTGTTAAAATACAAGATTTAGTACAGTTAGCAGAAAAGGTGTCATAAATAAAACAAAGGTATGGTCCCAGTCGACCGATTCAAAAATGTTAACGGGTAACTGGGACCGTGGTCCCAGTTTCATATGGTCCCAGTCGCCTGAATCCTCCACTGCACAGAGGCCGGTCCTTCTGGAAGGCGTATGTGGGGATACAGATCCAACACGAAGAGGCCCCTTTGAGATGCGATATTCTATTGTGGGATACGTACACCTATTATTATTATTATTGATTGATTGATTTGAAGATCCTTGGGGGAAACCCTTGTCAAGCAGTGGACGTCTTTTGGCTGAAGTGATGATGATGATAATGATAAAAAAGCCTAAAAATGTTCTCACCTAATATCTGCTCCCGAGGTATCCACCCCTCCACGTTGATCAGATCCATCCAGTGGGAGGCTATGTCCATCATGATGTCGAAGTTCCAGCGGCCTATCAGCATCGAGTGGAACCCTTCGTCCCAGAGGAACCCTCGCGGGAAGAACGGCCTGGGGGCGAATAAGAAGTCATTGGATATCAATAAAATAAATATAATATTGCTGGGCTAGTGCCCACTTTGACGCCTCGATGGTCTAGTGGTTTAAGTACCGGGCCGAGATCTTGGGGTCCTGGGTTCAATTCCCGGGTCAAGCTAACTTTGTGTCGGTTTTTTGGACACTGCTCGGGTTTGTGATCACCAATCCGCATTTGGCAAGCGTGGTGATTAAGCCAGTACCCACCCATCATTGTAACGATAAATGATTTTAAGGATGGAGGCCTTTGTCCTGCAGTAGGACATTAATACACTAATATCCTTTTTCTTTCATGTTATCGCGGAGGGAAACGCATTACACGCCATCACCTGCATCCTAAGTAGGACATTTATCCTCCGAAATGTCCGAATAGTCCGAATTACTCTCTCTCGATTGTAATGGTTCCATGTTTCCGAGAATCCAGCCACTGACCAATATAATATGGCCTTCGTAGTTGGTTGATCGTAGATTCGTAACCGAATAACTGGGCTAGGAGGAAATAAGAGCCTTGCCACACTGGCGGATTGCAAGCGTTTCCAACGCGGTCGCGCAGCGTTCGGCGGCGAATACGTTGTATACACGCAATAAAATTGCCGCGGCGAGGACGCCGCGCAACCGCTCCGCGTTGGAAACGCTTGCAATCCGCCAGTGTGGCAAGGCTGTAAAACAGCGGTCTCGAGGGTCTGAGTCACCTGCTAGGCACAGCTGTGTACAGCGCCGCGCGCCAGTACGGCACGGGCTCGCGCGTGTACTGCGACACCACGCGCCCCGTGCCGTGGAAGTACCCGATACCCCCCACCATGTTAGACATGGCCGCACGGGCTACGGCCACGTCCTCTGTCCCTGTCTAGAAGAGACGAGGTATATGGCAGTGTGAGTCACCTGCTAGGCACAGCTGTGTACAGCGCCGCGCGCCAGTACGGCACGGGCTCGCGCGTGTACTGCGACACCACGCGCCCCGTGCCGTGGAAGTACCCGATACCCCCCACCATGTTAGACATGGCCGCACGGGCTACGGCCACGTCCTCTGTCCCTGTCTAGAAGAGACGAGGTATATGGCAGTGTGAGTCACCTGCTAGGCACAGCTGTGTACAGCGCCGCGCGCCAGTACGGCACGGGCTCGCGCGTGTACTGCGACACCACGCGCCCCGTGCCGTGGAAGTACCCGATACCCCCCACCATGTTAGACATGGCCGCACGGGCTACGGCCACGTCCTCTGTCCCTGTCTAGAAGAGACGAGGTATATGGCAGTGTGAGTCACCTGCTAGGCACAGCTGTGTACAGCGCCGCGCGCCAGTACGGCACGGGCTCGCGCGTGTACTGCGACACCACGCGCCCCGTGCCGTGGAAGTACCCGATACCCCCCACCATGTTAGACATGGCCGCACGGGCTACGGCCACGTCCTCTGTCCCTGTCTAGAAGAGACGAGGTATATGGCAGTGTGAGTCACCTGCTAGGCACAGCTGTGTACAGCGCCGCGCGCCAGTACGGCACGGGCTCGCGCGTGTACTGCGACACCACGCGCCCCGTGCCGTGGAAGTACCCGATACCCCCCACCATGTTAGACATGGCCGCACGGGCTACGGCCACGTCCTCTGTCCCTGTCTAGAAGAGACGAGGTATATGGCAGTGTGAGTCACCTGCTAGGCACAGCTGTGTACAGCGCCGCGCGCCAGTACGGCACGGGCTCGCGCGTGTACTGCGACACCACGCGCCCCGTGCCGTGGAAGTACCCGATACCCCCCACCATGTTAGACATGGCCGCACGGGCTACGGCCACGTCCTCTGTCCCTGTCTAGAAGAGACGAGGTATATGGCAGTGTGAGTCACCTGCTAGGCACAGCTGTGTACAGCGCCGCGCGCCAGTACGGCACGGGCTCGCGCGTGTACTGCGACACCACGCGCCCCGTGCCGTGGAAGTACCCGATACCCCCCACCATGTTAGACATGGCCGCACGGGCTACGGCCACGTCCTCTGTCCCTGTCTAGAAGAGACGAGGTATATGGCAGTGTGAGTCACCTGCTAGGCACAGCTGTGTACAGCGCCGCGCGCCAGTACGGCACGGGCTCGCGCGTGTACTGCGACACCACGCGCCCCGTGCCGTGGAAGTACCCGATACCCCCCACCATGTTAGACATGGCCGCACGGGCTACGGCCACGTCCTCTGTCCCTGTCTAGAAGAGACGAGGTATATGGCAGTGTGAGTCACCTGCTAGGCACAGCTGTGTACAGCGCCGCGCGCCAGTACGGCACGGGCTCGCGCGTGTACTGCGACACCACGCGCCCCGTGCCGTGGAAGTACCCGATACCCCCCACCATGTTAGACATGGCCGCACGGGCTACGGCCACGTCCTCTGTCCCTGTCTAGAAGAGACGAGGTATATGGCAGTGTGAGTCACCTGCTAGGCACAGCTGTGTACAGCGCCGCGCGCCAGTACGGCACGGGCTCGCGCGTGTACTGCGACACCACGCGCCCCGTGCCGTGGAAGTACCCGATACCCCCCACCATGTTAGACATGGCCGCACGGGCTACGGCCACGTCCTCTGTCCCTGTCTAGAAGAGACGAGGTATATGGCAGTGTGAGTCACCTGCTAGGCACAGCTGTGTACAGCGCCGCGCGCCAGTACGGCACGGGCTCGCGCGTGTACTGCGACACCACGCGCCCCGTGCCGTGGAAGTACCCGATACCCCCCACCATGTTAGACATGGCCGCACGGGCTACGGCCACGTCCTCTGTCCCTGTCTAGAAGAGACGAGGTATATGGCAGTGTGAGTCACCTGCTAGGCACAGCTGTGTACAGCGCCGCGCGCCAGTACGGCACGGGCTCGCGCGTGTACTGCGACACCACGCGCCCCGTGCCGTGGAAGTACCCGATACCCCCCACCATGTTAGACATGGCCGCACGGGCTACGGCCACGTCCTCTGTCCCTGTCTAGAAGAGACGAGGTATATGGCAGTGTGAGTCACCTGCTAGGCACAGCTGTGTACAGCGCCGCGCGCCAGTACGGCACGGGCTCGCGCGTGTACTGCGACACCACGCGCCCCGTGCCGTGGAAGTACCCGATACCCCCCACCATGTTAGACATGGCCGCACGGGCTACGGCCACGTCCTCTGTCCCTGTCTAGAAGAGACGAGGTATATGGCAGTGTGAGTCACCTGCTAGGCACAGCTGTGTACAGCGCCGCGCGCCAGTACGGCACGGGCTCGCGCGTGTACTGCGACACCACGCGCCCCGTGCCGTGGAAGTACCCGATACCCCCCACCATGTTAGACATGGCCGCACGGGCTACGGCCACGTCCTCTGTCCCTGTCTAGAAGAGACGAGGTATATGGCAGTGTGAGTCACCTGCTAGGCACAGCTGTGTACAGCGCCGCGCGCCAGTACGGCACGGGCTCGCGCGTGTACTGCGACACCACGCGCCCCGTGCCGTGGAAGTACCCGATACCCCCCACCATGTTAGACATGGCCGCACGGGCTACGGCCACGTCCTCTGTCCCTGTCTAGAAGAGACGAGGTATATGGCAGTGTGAGTCACCTGCTAGGCACAGCTGTGTACAGCGCCGCGCGCCAGTACGGCACGGGCTCGCGCGTGTACTGCGACACCACGCGCCCCGTGCCGTGGAAGTACCCGATACCCCCCACCATGTTAGACATGGCCGCACGGGCTACGGCCACGTCCTCTGTCCCTGTCTAGAAGAGACGAGGTATATGGCAGTGTGAGTCACCTGCTAGGCACAGCTGTGTACAGCGCCGCGCGCCAGTACGGCACGGGCTCGCGCGTGTACTGCGACACCACGCGCCCCGTGCCGTGGAAGTACCCGATACCCCCCACCATGTTAGACATGGCCGCACGGGCTACGGCCACGTCCTCTGTCCCTGTCTAGAAGAGACGAGGTATATGGCAGTGTGAGTCACCTGCTAGGCACAGCTGTGTACAGCGCCGCGCGCCAGTACGGCACGGGCTCGCGCGTGTACTGCGACACCACGCGCCCCGTGCCGTGGAAGTACCCGATACCCCCCACCATGTTAGACATGGCCGCACGGGCTACGGCTACGTCTTCTTCTGAGTACCTGTGGAAGAAATATATTTATTAATACTGAGTTCTGATATTTAAAATTCATTTGAAATGTGGAAAAATTAAAAAAAGGGTTATTGATTAAATTAAAATATATACAAAGGACAATGCAAAAGACTGGGCCCAAAAAAAATCTTGTTTCTCTACCAGCATTTGGATTGCTTCAATCTAGTGACCTTTAGTTACTTACTAAGATGGCGCAGCGACCCAAAAAGACGATCTGACAAAAAGAATCTACTTCTGTCTTTTTGGCGCCGCCATATTGTATTTTACGCCACCATCTTGTATTTGACGCCGCCATCTTGTATTTTGCGCCCCCATCTTGTTACCTACTCTGCATAACTGTGTTTTTTGTACTCTCCCCAAATATAATGTCATATACATATTTAGTTTTCCACACTCACCCCTTCTCAGCCAGTCGGAACTTGTCCTCGAACTCTCGGTCGAAGGCTCTCTTCTTGTCCTCGAGCGCCCTGGAGTACTCCGCGCCCTGCAGCGGCGGCGCGGGCAGGTCCTCGGTCGCGTACACCACGTCTAGTACGAATGGCGTCTCCACCAACATTTGGATTGGGATGAAGTTCACGTCTTTGTCCTGGGGACAGTGAAATTGGGTACTTACCTTACTTAACATTTTTGGTAAATTCTATCAAAAAGTAACGAAGAGCTGATAAACGTGCCGGCAAACTTTTTGACACTCAGTCGACGGAGTGGGGGAAAGTCAGCGCATGTGTACTTGCGCATGAACAGAAGTTACAGAAGCATACCTCTGACCAATAGCGTGCGGGCGTCGGGAGATTCACACCAATAGCGCGCACGCTTCTCAAAATTCGCGTTCTGCGTAAGTAATCCCGACCCGATTGCAAGATGTTTGCCGGGCACTATGCCGATTGAACTACAATTACTAGCTAGCGTATAGAACCGACACCGCAAACAAAATTTTTGCGCAATGCTTTGTTGCTGTTACCATGGTTACGGCAACAAATCATTCAAGATCTATGAGATAGGCATTTCGAACAAAACGCGTAAGCGCCTTGCTTTGCATAGCGCTTACGACGTTTTGGTCGCCAGAAAAAATATATACTCTGTAAGCAATCTATAGCGCTGCAAGTTTTATAGTTTGGTTAGACGACATCCGCTGTAGCAAATACATCAGTCAGTCCAGCCCACTTGACATCAGACATACAGGAGGAGGCACCTTGGTGTATGCTATTTGCCGATGACATTGTTCTTATCGGAGAGGATGCAGCTGGGTACAGAGCAGACTGGAAAAATGGCAACAAAAATTGGAAAGTGCTGGCCTAAAGATAAGCCGCTCTAAAACGGAGCATTTGTTTTGTGGCTTCGCCGGCTCTTCTGATTTTTCTCAAATTGCCTTAGATGGTGTAATCCTTCCAGTCTGTTCCGATTTTAAGTACCTAGGCTCGCTCATCCAAAGTGACGGTAGCATTGAACGAGATGTACAAAATAGAATGAATGCAGCATGGATGAAGTGGCGACAGGTCTCGGGAACAACATGTGACCCACGGATGCCCCTTAAACTTAAGCGAAAAATTTACAAAACGGTCATCACGCTATGTATGGATCAGAATGTTGGGCAATGAAAAAGATGGATGAAAGAAAGGTACATGCAACTGAGATGCGCATGCTAAGATAGATGTGTGGAGTGACTAGGTTGGATAAGATTAGGAATGAGTATATAAGAGGAAGTTTGAAAGTGGCACCGGTAGTGGATAAGATTAGGAGTGCAAGGTTAGCATGGTATGGACATGTGATGAGGAGAGAAGACACACATGTCGCCAAAAGAATGATAGATATGGGAAGGCCGAAAAAGAGATGGATGGATTGCGTGAAGTATGATATGAAAATGAAAGGAGTGAATGTAGAATTGACGGCTGATAGGAGTGTGTGGAAGGAAAAAACATGTTGCGCCGACCCTACCTAGCGTGGGATAAGGGCAGGGAAATGATGATGAGTCCAGTCATCATTTTGCGACACATTTTTTGTTCCGTATAGCCTCTCTATACGTAGTACTTGTAACTCAATGACTATGCCAGACTTGTGGCCATTGACCAACCCATCCCCGGGTACCCAGACTTGAGAAGCCTCAAGTCAGGGTGGCGCCTAGGGAAAGCCACCCGAGAAACTAGGCGACCCCCAGACTTGGCTCGGCTGTCACGCTGTGTTTTTTAGTACGGAAAGCTACCGCTTGTGCCTCTAAAAGATACACCTACCTTCTTGTTAAGTTCGTCATCCGGCCCCACCATGGCGACTCGCCCAAAGGCGGAGTGCTTCTGCACTTTGAGCAGAGAGTAGAACTTCTCTTTGAGGAGACGGAGCCCTAGTACCATGATATTATAATCCCTCTAGTCTAGATCCTGTAAGATACACCTACTCATGGGATTAGCCACGGTGCTGCAAGTATAGTTTGCTAGTAATTCATTATTTTAGACTGCTGCCCCACACTGGGCCCATAGCTGCCCCACCTTGGACCCATGGCTGCCCCACCCTGGGCCCATGGCTGCCCCACCCTGGGCCCATGGCTGCCCCACCCTGGGCCCATGGCTGCCCCACGCTGGGCCCATAGCTGCCCCACCCTGGGCCCTTGACTGCCTTACCCTGGGCCCATTGCTGTCTATGACCAATATGACCATACACCTACCTTCTCGTTAAGTTCGTCATCCGGCCCCACCATGGCGACTCGGCCGAAGGCGGAGTGCTTCTGCACCTTGAGCAGAGAGTAGAACTTCTCTTTGAGGAGATGGAGGCCTGGCGCGTGCGCTTCAGAGAACGCGCTTTGGATTATTTTACCTGCAACAATTGAAAATAAAAAATAACTGGAGAACGATAAAAAATTGGAAGCATTTCTAATGCTTTTAAATCGCACAACGAAAACGGGCACCGCGGTGAGTATGGTTTTAAAAAACATGATTAAGTTTTTCAAGTTAGCAACATCCGACGGCAAAAGTTATTTATCCTACTTAATATTATAAATGCGAAAGTCTGGATGTTTGGATGTTTGTTACTCAATCACGCCTAAACGGCTGAACGGATTTAGATAAAATTTGGCACACGTATAGTAACCCAGATGAGCACTCGCCCGGACAGCGAGGGCGGTGGGTTCGAGTCCCGCCTGATACCTGGACTGGACAAATTGAATTTTTTCTAATATATTTATATTAATTTCTTGTATTGTTTGAGGCTAGATGGCGTTGCGTGAATGTCTAAGTATATGATGAAATCTCACCATGCTGCGGTATCAGGTTGACCCTGAAGTTCCTGAGCGGGCGCGTGTGTCCGTGCAGGGCTCCGCCCTCGAGCCAGAGCCGCGCGTCGGGCGTCGCCCCCGACGACTCGTCCAGCGCCGCGTACCAGATCAACATGAAGGGGGTCGGACTGTTGTTCTGGAGAGAGAGAAAGAGTCTTACACGTATCAATAGGGGAGTGTTAATCCTTAAGGATTGTAATACTTGAGTGTAAGATTTAACTTAAGTTATCGTTTTTATACAAAAACTGTGTTTTTGAATGATTCAGAACTGACAAAAGTAGGAATTCGCGGGCAACAATTATATTACTTTTGCAAACTCGTTTATATTATAAAACAGTTATATACGTAATGTCTCAGACTTTGGCTCGTATAAATAAGGGGGTTAGTGGTGGTGTAAGGAGAGAGAAGACTGGATGATTAAAAATAAATTAGGTATTAAAAAGTAAAAAATAACTTTTTTTATACTACATCAGTTGGCAGATAGGCACGCAGCCCACCTGACGGTAAGCGGTTTTATTTATTTACAAGGGGCAATAGGTATGGGGGAGTTTAGTGGGTAGTGGGTCGATCTCATTTTGTCCCCGAGTCGTACACATTGCCGCAGACCTCGCTAGCTTTTTTTTTCGGAGGTGAATGCATTTATGCACCTGCGGTCGGCCGTGTGTGGAACTCGAGACTAAAGTGTCTACTACCCACTAAACTACCCCGGTTTCCCCTTCACACCCAAATTGGGACGAGCCGGTGCCAGCCTTGTGGCTATTAACCAGCCCATTCCCGAGACCTCGCTCGATAGCCTGCATCTTTTTTTTATTTGAGCGTTTCCTCCCGATGTAGTCAGGGTACAATTTGCACCACGATCAAGGACTTGGTAAGTCTTGTCATTACAATTTTGGCGACTACCATCTAATCTGTAACCCAGTGGCGGATTAGCCATAAGGCTGAGAAGGCTTCAGCCTTGGGCGGCGGATTTTAGGGGGCGGCAAATTTGTCCCAAAAAAATTTTTTTTGTCTTACAGAAATAAAAAATTAATGAATACCCAAATGTTATTAGATTTCACCACTTAACTGAACCTGTCAAAGTGGGAAATTTGACGTTTTTCAATCTGTTATTACATTTTTTATACTACGTATTTGTGTTGGTAGTCATTATTTGGAGTGCGGTGCGGGAGCGAATGACGATCATTCGCTAACCCGTTGTCCTAGGTGAACGACAAACGCGACAACGCGACGCGACGCGGCGTAACGCGAAAATATCAAATAGTCGTTGTGTATGATAGTGTCCTACGTTTTCGCGTTAGTAAGTTTGCGACGAATGCGGACTTGTTTTTTACACGACAAGACGCGACGACGCGGCTACTTAAAGAGTTTCTGTCCAATTACCAATTAAATGCAAATATCTGTAATGCTAACTAAGTATTTAAAATTAGGATTTTTATAGTAACAACACAGTATACACTTGTCCATAGTAAACAGTACTGAACTGAAATAGGAGCGACTCCGATACATTTGCCGCGTTTGTCGCTCTAACGGGCCTCAGATGAAACAGGACACTAGGTCGCTTTACGTCGCATCGCGTCTCGTCGCTATTGTCACTATTGTCGCGTCCTGTTCATCCTGCTCACTTAGGACAATGGGTAAGAGGGTCAGGGAGAAAATGCAGATTCTGTCACACAAGCGACGAAACACCTCTGCATATACTCACGGACTGCGAGCCATTGATGCACAAACGTAGCCTCATTCTGGGGAAGCACATGCTACAACCAGAAGAGGCTAAAGATCTCCTCCCCAAGAATATCCTCCTCTTCATAGAAGAGGTTGGGCTTGGAGAGGAACTGTAATCTAAGTGGCGTTCACAACAGGTCAAAATTGGTCGCAGTGACTGTGGAAACACTAAGCCGCTATTAATAATAAAAAAAAGAGGGTCTGTCTGGCCGAAATGAAAGCGCGGGGGGCGGTCGGGTCGCCGATGGAGCTGAACGTCACGTTACGTGTGGCAGCATTGACTTCGGGAGCAAGAGAGAAAGATATTGATTTTCAAACTATTTATCTTTTTTTGTCAACCATTATTATATCAAAAATTAGTAAAAGTATTCTTATATAGTTTATCGTATTAGATTTTTGGAATCCAATGATGTTAAAAAATCAGTATCTTGCTTACTAGAGATTCGTATGCTGCTGTATGTTAGTATTAGGGTTTGCCAAATAACCAAATAATAATTTAAATTTAAAAATCTTTGGTATCGAGAAATATGTTCCAGGAATTTCCGGTACTGCACAAACACTAAAATTCTAGTAAAAAAATCGATTTAAGACTGCGTGTGAGGCGCGCGAACGCAACCACGATAAAAGTACGTGCGATTCGTACTCGAAAGTAATCGGCCGATACTATTCGGCTGGTCCACAGTCGCTGAGCAGGCAATGGAAAAAGTTATGATCGGCTCCGAAATAAGGTGATCCGGCAGAGAACCCAAGTCGCCGGCTTTGCGATCTGAATTGGCAATGGGATCGCTATATCAGCCAATAACCGTTGGGGCAAACGGATTCTAGAGTGGACACCGTCTCTCGGTAAACGTAGTTTAGGAGGCCCGAAGAGCTAAATACGAGTAGCCAAGGATCCATAATATAGGCGAGTGTTGTAGAGGCCCATATCCAGTAGTAGACTTAGGTCCATATTAATTTTTTGCCAACTATTCACATCTGGATGCTGCTAAGGCTAACCATGTGCCACCATCTTCCTCGTTGTGAATCAACATTTGAGTACACCAAAATTCGTCAACGAGAGGTGCTTAGGTTCTGCGCAGTCTTGGTGTGAACAAAGCGAGTGGTCGAGATGGGATATCAGCGAGAGTATTGCGGAGTAGTACACCCGAGCTGTCTCCAATCTCTGAGTGTTAGTTCCAAAATCGTGGAACTGGAAACTTGCTATGGTGCAGCCTGTGCTTTAAAAAGGTACCCGTGCTGACCCCTCAAATTATTAAACAATAGCCATAACCTGCCAATTTGTTGAGCTTTAAATCCACTAAAACGTAGGTTTGTCTAGTTTCCACCAAAAAGAGCGCATTTAAGCTGCCTTCCTCTTTTTTCGTGGTGTATAGGTCCCTTTATTAGAACGACTACAGCTCCTTAATATGGAAATATCTACCTAATTTTGGGAGCTGTATAGAGTCTAAAAAGCTCGGCATCCATTCCAGAGTCAGGCACTACTTCACTGCGGAACAGCTCCTAAACATTTACAGAGCTCAAGTTCTTTCCTGCATGGAGTATTGCTGCCATCTTTGGGATGGTTCTGCTTGTTACCAGTTAGCTGCCTTGGACTCTATTGCGTGCAACGTGCAACTCTAGCAGCGTGCAAAGAGACTTATCGGTGACGATGCTTTGATTGAGAGCTTACAGAGCCTCGATCATCGAAGGAGGATTGCTTGCCTCTCCGTCTTTTACAGACTTCACTATGGCGAGTGTGCTTCTCAACTGCACGACTTGATTCCGCCAGCTCCGTTACAACCGAACGAATAGACTCAGACAGAGACTCCATCCGTATGCAGTCGAGACGAGAGACGGATTTGCTTCGTCTTTTTTGCGGCGGACTACGCGGGATTTTGCTATGCAAGCGCGCTTCATCGTTGATTTTTTTAACTTATAATATATCATTAGGCAACTTTGTGGCCAAGTGCTGGCTTAGTTCAAATATCCTTAAAATAATAACGAATTGTTGAAAAGAATCAGTAGCGAAGTATCGGAAATTCCCGGGAATTCGAAAATCCAGTTCGCTTCCGGTACTGCAAGCCCTCTAGTATTTATTGATTTCATGGATTACATTATTTCGAAGTTTAGAAAATTTACTAAACTGGTTTAGAATAAATATTATTAGTTTAGAAAATTTACTGGACAGGTTTAGAATGACTGTCATTAGTTCTTATTTTTTCAAAAGTTATGATGGGTATCAAAATACAGAGGTCAAAAGGGGCGGCAAAATTTGAATAGCCTACTGGCGGCAAATGTGTTAATCCGCCACTGCTGTAACCCTTTACAGAGGAACCAGACCATTCATATCATGATCACACACCTTTTCTACTGTGCAGATATATCACAATGTTTTCTGTCCCTATAATAGCCCATTTCCGAAAAAAATACTTGAATTCCGAACCTAAAACCAGCAGCCACTAAGCCATCGAGGTCTTCAACAAACCCGGCAATCTTCTAAGGACAAAATCACAAACCCATGGTCACACTACACCAATAACCGCACCGTTAACGAATAACAAAACGGATGATGTAATAGTTTGTTTATATTATTTGACTAGCGGGCGCCCGCGGTTTCACCCGCGTGGTTCCCGTTCCCGTGGGAATTGATCAATCAATCAATTCAATTTTTCTCGCCGTAAAAACCATCCTTGAACTCCAAGGAACATTTAAAAAAAAAATTGGCCAAATTGGTCCAGGCGTTGTTGAGTTATGCGCTTACCAACACATTTTGCGATTCATTTTTATATTATAGATTCGTATGGCTTTCGGGTCCGTCGTTCTAAAGTGCCAATTTTAAATTCTTGATCCATTGGATGGCGTCATCAGTAAGAGAGAACAGGTCTGCAGGTCGGCCGCCAAATTTAAACATAGGGCAGTCCCCGATAATGTGCGCCATGCTTTGTATTGGGGCTCCGCATGTACACGCCGGGGAGTCTCTCCAGCCACACCTGTGCTGGTACTCGTTACTTCGGCCGTGTCCCGTTCTTAGCCTGTTGAGGAGGCACCAGTCTCCTCGTGGGAGTGAAAAACCCGGCAGTTTAGCGGAGGGATCTATTGTTACTTCGCTGGGGCCCATGAATTGGGTGGCCCACTCATGCCTCCATCTGTCTGCAATAGTGAGGTGAGATTCCCTTAGTAGCAGAGCATCTGCGAGTGGCGGGCGCCGGGATTTGAGTCTCTGCGTAGGAGGGTCAACCAGTTCCTGGTAAACTGGTAAGGCTGGATTCCTCAGGATCTTTTCCGTTTCACGAAGCAGTGCATGCTGTCTCCTTAGGTGTATAGGGGCAATATGGCTTAGCACGGGTAGCCATGGAAGTGGTGTTGACTTTATTGTCCCTGACACGCAACGCATCGCCTCGTTGAGCTGAACATCAACGTGGTGCGTGTGTGCACTATTAAGCCAGACTGGCGCACAGTATTCCGCCGCCGAGTAAACCAGACTAAGCCCGGTAGTTCGCAGAACATCTGCACTGGTACCCCATGTGGTGCCCGCGAGCCTATGGAGGATGTTGGTACGGGTTTGCAATTTCTTTCCCAGTTTAATAAGGTTTGAGGCGTATGTTAGAGAGCGGTCCAATGTAACACCTAGGTATTTTGGTGTAGGATTATACGATAGGGGGACCCCCGCGAACGAAACTTTAGGTTTGTAATTTGCTGCCTTGTTGCTCAGATGGAAAGTCGTTACTTCGGTTTTGCTTGCATTTGGCACCAGTCTCCATTTATTGAAGTACTGGTGAAGCAGTTCCAAGTCCCGGTTCAAGGTAGCCTCTGATTTCTCGAAGGAGACATGTTGGCTGGTGATTGCAATATCATCGGCGTACATAAAGCGCTGCGACTCAGTGGTAGGCCATTGCAGAGTTTTCGCTTCCGGCTGGTATTGTCACCAAGGCATACTACAAATTCACGGTCGCATAACATGTTATTAATAAGGCTTACTATCTCCTTACACGGGACCACTTTCATCAGTTTGTGTATAAGACCCTGTCTCCACACTGTGTCATAAGCAGCAGTTAGGTCTATGAGAACAGCGACGGTTTTAAGTTGCTTTTGGAATCCGGTTTCCACGTGGTTAGTAAGTGCTAGAACCTGATCAGTACAGTTTCGTCCGCTCCTGAATCCAGCCTGTTGTATGGGTACAATACCTTCAATCAGGGGAGTTATGCGATTGCTGAGTACTCTCTCTAATAGTTTGTATACACAACTAAGCAGTGCTATAGGACGGTAACTCTTTGGGTCATCGGCGGGTTTCGCCGGTTTAAGCATTGCTATAATTTTCGATTTCTTAAAACCTATTGGCAGCTTGTTTCTACGGAGAACATCTGTGTAGAACCTGGATAACCATTTTTTGGTATTAGGGCCAAGGTGTTTCAAGAATTCGTTATAAATACCGTCCATGCCCGCCGCTTTTCCTAGCTGGAGTTGTTTTATAGCACCGCTGATTTCATCAGTACTGAAGTCTCGCGCCAGATCCCCTCCGGAAGGCATTGTTGCTTTAAGCTGCTGATTTAGGCGTTTAATTGATTTGGTGTGGTTTTTGTCGCCTTTAACTCTTGAAGTTTCGACCATCCTGTGGGCTATTTGGTTAGCTAAGCCTGGTGGGCTTGCGATGGATTTAGGGTTAGAGTTAGATTTCCCAGTGAGTTTGTTAAGTACTCTCCAAGCTTTTCTGCTGGAGGTTTTAAAATCCATTGTCTCTACCGTACTAACCCACTTCTGACGTCTATTGTCATCAAGTGTCCTGATCAATTCTTCGCCTATTTCGTGCTTGCCGGATTGTTTGAACTCTTTGTAAAGTCGTTCACTCTCTTTTGACCAGCAGGGTATATAGCATTTTCTGTACCCTCTTGGTATATGCTTCTTTGCAGTGGTAATCAGGAGGTTTTTAAAGCGGTCATAGTGTTCAACTTTTGGGGGTATCCATCTGATTACAGCATCCACATCGGCAGAAAAACTAGACCAATCCGCTTTTTGGAAATTCCATCGGGGGACCGGCATTGAATTATGTAGAGGAATTTTTATACCAATTTCCATTAGTGCCGGGCGATGTTGACTGTGGGGGAAATCTGGTAGAATTTTGCGGGTTGTTTGTAGCGGTACACCTTGGCTGTCGCAGGTTGTAAAAGCAAGGTCCGGGTTATAATCTTTTTTCCACCGAGCTGATCGGAACGATCCCTTGTCCTTTGCATTGAAGACAAGATGTAAGTGATTGAGCTCTGCCCATTGGACTAATTGAATCCCACTTTGGTCGTCCGTGTTATATCGCCAGGACGTATGATGACTATTGAAATCCCCGGCATAAATACAGCGGTGCGGAAAATTGGGTACTGGAGCTTGAGTGGCCCAGCTTGAACTAGGAGGCTTATATATGTTGACTACTGTCAAGTCCCCAATTTTCATAGCCAAAGTAAAGACCCCGTTTCCGCTGACACATGGGACAATCGAAACATTCGCAAGGTCATTTCTAGCATAGGAAGCGATACCGTATTGAATCAGTGAGTATCCCGGTATACCGCCTCTTCTGAGTAAATCCTGTTCATCTCTTGTATGTGTTGCCTGTAGTAGTAGTATGTCGACA
The DNA here is from genome assembly GCA_949319885.1 of Mecyna flavalis. Lineage (NCBI taxonomy): Eukaryota > Metazoa > Arthropoda > Insecta > Lepidoptera > Crambidae > Mecyna > Mecyna flavalis. The sequence goes on from OX439422.1 coordinate 2,319,593, forward strand.
TTATGTTCTACTAAGATCTTGTGGAGAATGGCACATTTTGCTAGACTTATACTCTCTACATTTAGTTGGCAGACTCGGATTGAAGATCCGATATCTCTGGTCGGGGGGCTCTTAGAAGAGCCTTTTTGAGCTTTCTTTATCATTATGTTGGAACGACGGGCTTTGCTGTGAGAATGCAGGCATCAAGTACAGCAGCCAAAGGTTGTTGCTCGTTTAGCGCCACCCGGGGGACACGTGTAGGGTATAAGTGGCAGTTCCTACGGACGTGAGCAACCTCACCCCCTACGGTAAGCGGTCACTGCGGCATATTCCATTGAGGGACACTTTACCAACGTCACTGAATGTGCTGCCAGACTGTAGGCTCATCTGATCTTCAAACCTTGGATTTCAAGTGTACTGGCTCCTACATTAATACTGCCGGAACACAGCCAGAGCTGTTATATCGGCAGACGAGATAACTTCGCCTTTTGTAAGGAGGTGGTAGGAAATTTTTAGATTCCAAACGGCTAGCGACCACAGGTGAAATCTCGCCAACAGCTCAGCTCTGGGTGTGTTCCGGCAATATTAGTGGAAGAGCCAGTACACTTGCAATGAACACCCCAAGGGGACAAAGCAGGGGGACAGATCGGAATAATTCCTCGCAATCAAGGCCGCAAGGCTCGAATAACAAATGAGCATCGTGAGGCAGCCAATTAAGCGACGCTTCCTTGTTAACTACGTACTGACTAGATTGAGACAAAACGCTCGGAGGAAAAAGAAATAAAAACAGTCCTAGTGTCCTCACCCTAGCAGTAACGTTTATCCTAGCAGTCCAGTGCCCCCCGTGCTCGCCGCCGAGCGTCTTGACGAACGACGTGACGATGCTGTGGGGGGGATCCGAGATCACCTGCTCCCCGAATGACACTCCATCGTGACGGATCCACCCGTATAAGGGCAGGTTGTCGCTCTGTTCGCACCAGTGCCTGTGGAGATCAAGGAATAAAATATTGTCGCTTAACTAACAATAAAACGCGGGGTAGTCGCGTCTGATCCCGGTATCCGTCTTTAGTCGCAACGGATACCGATCGATAGTTGCTTCGAATACCGGGATCGGTTGCACCCCAAAAAATAATTAAAATTTTGTACAACCGATACCGGGATCAGACGCGACTACAAAAATAAATATATTTAAGTTCTATTTGATCCCTATAGGGTGTTTGCATTTGGGACCTTGTTAATTATGAATGAATATTTTGACGTTTCTTACTTCTAGATGTATCTGACTTACTAGCCAAGAAAATTGGGTAAATTGTAAGAAGGGATTTACATAAGGATTTAACTGAGGTCCACTGGCACCTGAACCTCAAGCAATCAATAGCGCCATCTATTGTAGAGTATACGACCTAATAGGGTTGCGAACACAACTTAAACCTACAAAACAGCTCCAAGGTCATAAAACGTGTCGAAGCAATCCGAGATTTTAACTTTAAGTAAAAAAAAAGTGCAAATGATTTTCGACCTTATTGACCTTTACAGTTTTATTGCTTTTTCACTTGTTTCCCTGATATTCATTTGTTTTCCTGACATTCATTTGTTTTCCCGATAATCTAGTTAAACAACATTGGGGGTTGTTGCAAAATATTTCTTTGAATCCCATGGGAGCCAAGAGGTGACAAAAATATCTGTGGATCCATGGGAGCGAAGCATGGGATCCAAGTGGACGGAGGCATTTTAACAGAGAATATTTCGCAAGGTAAGCAGGCAAAAAACGTCAAAATGTTTAAAATTAACAAGGTCCCAAATGCAAACACCCTATAGGGATCAAATAGAACTTAAATATATTTATTTTTGTAGTCGCGTCTGATCCCGGTATCGGTTGCACAAAATTATAAAATGCTGACCAATTTTTGACTAGAGTGGTATTGTTAGCGACAATATTAGGCAAGTAAAAAATGCAAACTTTGTGTCATATGTGGCAGGATTTATAAAACGACAATTTTATTAAATTATTTGTTATATACAAAAAACATATATCTGCAGTCTTGACACTACCGTAATTGGAGAATCAGAGACCTAAAAATAATATGAATATTCCAGATGTCCACTAACCATTTATGACATCGATTCACAGATATTAGCCAATCGGATGACCCAGGTAATATATCACAAGGATTAATTTGTGTGATGTTTTCTGATATCGAAAGTTACATTTTAATCACAAAAAAATCACAATAACATCAATACAATCTTTTTAAATCTTTTTTTTACCAAGTCAAACAGCTTTCTGTGCAAAAGACAAAAAGAAATTAAGGGCAAATAATAATAATACTAACCTTATTCCCTTATGTGATGCAGCGTTGAGCTCGTACCACATGAGCCCGAAGACAGGGGACCGTGGCTCTCGACTCTTCATGCCGAAGTAGACTCCGGGCCGGTAGGAGCCCCAGTAGCGGCTAGGGACAGCGAGTCCTGTCTCTTTGACCACCTAGGAATGATAAATCTATTTTAATGTGGCCATGGTCTTGAGAGCCTGGGTACAATTGATATAAGTGAATAAAGCTGAAAAATGGTTGTAGAAATTTGACAGATTAGGGTAGTCTGATGTGGTGTCGACTGTACGTACATCAAAACAAGAAAACAAGGTTGATATAAATGACCAAGACTAGACAATAATAAAAAAAACCTCGAAAACCGACAAACCTTTTCATCATCAAAGGGAGTGTTGACCCTCGTCTCCAGATAGCCCAGGGTTCCCACGTAGACCGCCACGATGAAGCACAGGAACCCCACAAGAGTCTTCCACCAAGCTAACACCTTAAAAGTCTTCCCCACGACCGTATCCTCGCTCTGACCAGAACTGCTACTAGATTCCGCCGTAGAGCCATGTTTATGAGGAAAATTAACCATTTTCCTATGTCGAACCATGTTGATTATGGTGTTAATGCATAACTAAGTGAGACAATATGTGTTTAATTGACACGTTACAGTGTTTTTTTGGATAAATTCGATAAAATAATCGGTCGGCTTTAGTAAGCCGAAGGCCGAATACACGTCAATAAATGGATTTGACAGTTGACAGTTGTAGTGATAGGTAGAATCTGTTCAATTGCTTTTAAATTGAAATAATTGAACAGTATAATATTTCGACTTTATATTTTGCAAATTTTTACAAAAAATTGATCTTACATCGCAACGTCGCAACAAAATATGATTCTTATGCTCTTTTTCCATTTAGAACTAAATAGAAGTATTTTCATTAATTTCTTTCAATGTATGTACGGTTAATAGCACATCACGTTTAACACTAAACTTGCAGTTCGATAATAGCACATAGGCCCCCGACAAGAGAGTCCGACGTGTTACGTCTGACGTGCTTTCGACTGTACGTACCCCACACAGGATGACAGGACAAACAACTATTAATGTGTATGTATTTACAATTAAATGATGTAATTTAAAATAAAAATTAATGAGTAAAAAACTAAGTCCCTTGTGGTTTTGCTTGGCAATAAACCCACTGTCTCGAATACTAAATAAAACAGGACATGGTTATGTAATTGACAGAGTTAATAAAGTCAAAATAACACACTTGCTATACATGGATGATATAAAGTTATATGCAACATCTAGGAAAGAATTAGATCAACTGTTAAAAGAAACTGAAGAATTTAGTACAGATATCAAGATGAAATTCGGAATTGAAAAATGTAAAATAAACTGTATATTTAAAGGAAAACATAAACACTCAGAACCTTACAGTCTCGAAAATCTACAGGAAGAAACTAACAGTACAATTCAAAGTATGGAACTAAAAGATGCCTACAAATATTTAGGATACCTACAAAGTACCAAACTTAACCACAAGGAAATAAAAGAGGACCTACAGAAAAAATACACCGAAAGACTACACAAAATATTTAAAACTCAACTATCTGCAAGAAATAAAATGAAAGCCGTGAATACATATGCCGTGCCGATCCTAACATATTCCTTTGGTATAATCAACTGGACCGATACAGATTTAGACGCCCTTAACACTATCACCAGATCCATAGCATACAAATATAACCTCCACCACATACACTCAGCTAAAGAACGGTTCACACTACCTCGCAATCTAGGAGGAAGAGGCGTTATCGATATAAAAAATCTTAATTATTCCCAAGTACAAAATTTACGGTCATACTTTTTACACAAAGCAACTAACAGTCCATTACACAAAGCTATTACTCAAGTTAACACATCTGGAAGCCCATTACAACTGAATAATATAAATTTCGATGCGATCCAAAAAATTAACAATAATGATAGTAAAATAGAGCAATGGAAACAAAAGTCATTACATGGAAAACACCCCCACCATTTGGATCAAGATCATGTAGATAAACAAGCATCAAATACCTGGCTTACAAAAGGAAATATATTTGCCGAATCAGAAGGGTTTATGATTGCTATACAAGACCAGATTATCAGAACGAGAAATTACGACAAATACATAATAAAAGATAGAAAAGTCACTGATGACAGATGTAGACTATGCAAGCAAAGTAAAGAAACTATTGATCATATAACAGGAGGCTGTCCTACACTAGCAAACAAGGAATATATACATAGACATGATAACGTCGCTAAGCAGATCCATCAGCAAATAGCCTAAAAATACAAATTATTAAACGAATACACCCCATACTACACATATGAGCCCAAAAAAGTATTAGAAAACCAAACTGTCAAACTATACTGGGACCGCGATATTATAACAGATAGAACCATTAATTGCAATAGACCGGATATAACACTGACATTAAAATCACGCAAGTTGACATACCTGATAGACATTTCTATACCTAACACAGATAACCTAAGGAAAAAACACAATGAAAAAATACAAAAATACATTGCTTTAGCTGATGAAATAAAACAGATGTGGCACCAGGAAACAGTTAAAATTATACCAATTATATTGTCCGCTACCGGTGTTATCCCCAAATCCCTACACACTGCAGTTAAGGAAATTGACCTACCAAAACACCACTACATCAAGTTACAAAAATCAGTGATTCTTGACACCTGTAATATAGTTCGCCGTTTCTTCAACTATCCCACTGCTGACTAATGAAAAGAATAGCGAAGACTAGATACTTGGTACTACCCGTAACTAGCTTCTATTGATACCAGTTGAATAAACTGAGCGTGAAATTCTTTCAACAAAATAATAATAATAATCTTTATTGTGCATGAAATCAGGTACATACTTATAGATCTTTTTCTAAACAATCGGTTCTCTAACTTCTACCTTTACAGGTGTATACACATAACTTTATAACTAATAATTTAGACCTAGAAAAAGCATAATTTTACAATATAATTTTAATTATTAGAAATTATCTTCAACAAACATTTATTACAATTCATTAATTTTATTCTATTCATCTTAATATATTATGTCAAGTCACTCAAGTAAGTAATAATTTAAACAATAGATAAGTGATGTCAATGTGCTTAGAAACTAATTATTTTTAATCCAATTCAATAAAATAATGCAATACAAGGTCAAGTAATAAAGTCTAATATAATTATTTATTTAATGTCAATATTCATGTATGATTTACATTTACATTCACTTATAATTTAAATATTCAGATACACTATAGAAACATCTTTCAGCGAGCCACAATTTTAAAGATTTTCTGAACATAAAATAATTATCCCTCTTGATTATGTCCGGTAAATTATTATAAATTTTTATACACATACAGAAGCTATTTTTTTTTACTAATGTCAAGTGACTAGATGGAGTATAAAGTTTATTTTTATAATTTGGTCGTAACTGTCGCTTGCTAATTTCGTGATTCTGTTGAAAGAACTGCTGGTGTTTATAAACAAACAGACATATCTCTAGAATATAAAGACAGGGCAATGTCAATAACTTGTAATTTCGGAAAAACGGTCTGCATGATTCAATTTGCTTCAGTCCAAACATTGCACGGATACATCTTTTCTGTATGATAAAAGCCCTATCAAGTTCTGTGGAGTTGCCCCATAAAATAATTCCATATCGTAAGACAGAATCCACATACCCATTGTAAGCCGAAAGTGCAGCTTCATTAGTATTAGTTTGCGAAATTCGTCTCAAAGCAAAGACAAAGCTATTTACCTTAGCGCAGACGTTTGAAACGTGTTCTTTCCAATCACAAAAGCGATCGATTGTTATACCTAAAAACTTAATCTTTGTCACTTCTTCCACTGAATTCCCCTCAAACTGTATGCTAAGCTTTTGTGGTTTTCCTCTGTGTGTATGAAATTGCATATATTTTGTTTTATCAATGTTGACTTTTAGATTGTTGGCCTTAAGCCAAGTAATAGCAGATTTAAGAGTTTCATTGAGTTCGCTCTCGTAATTGGAAATGTCTGTTCCTCTTATGGTAAATGTGGTATCATCAGCAAAAAGAACACAATTTTTTGACAAGGCGTTTGGCAAGTCGTTTATGTATAGTAGAAACATAAGGGGACCTAGCAGGCTGCCTTGGGGTACACCGTACCTGTTAACTGTCAATGTCGATCTGTACTTTTCAATGCTATGACTTTTGTTACAGTATCGTTGTATTTCGACACATTGCTGTCTGTCTTTCAGGTACGATTTAATCCACTCATATGCCGGTCCCCTGACACCATACCTATACAATTTAGCCATTAATCTGTTATGACATACGAAATCGAATGCCTTTCTCAGGTCCATAAAGATTGCCGTTATTGGAGTTTTATCATTGAGGGAGTCAGTAATATATTTCAGTAGTTTAAAAGTAGCCAAAGACGTATTCCTATCCTTGCGAAAACCGTATTGCTCGTCAACTAAAACATTATTTTTTTCCATAAAGTTAATTAGCCTTTTGTACATTACCCTTTCAAATATCTTAGAAAATATCGGTATCAGAGTGACCGGTCTGTAATTATCCATATTAGTCTTATCACCTCTTAGTAACATTTTAAAACATTTATTTATTCTCTCTCGCTCTTAGGCGGGCTAACCATGCCCTCCGCTCACGTTATGCGCTCATTGTGAGCGCATAACGTGAGCGGAGCGTAACGCAGTTTCTTGAAGTGTCACCCGGCAAACCAATTTATAAGACGTTGTCACGTCAAAAGTATAAATAAACCCATGGATAACCCTTTGGTTTTGTCAATACTATTTATACCTCATTGATATTTAAAAGCTGTTAGCGGTTAAGATTTTGAATTTATATGATTTAAGATCACGTAAAAAATGTATTTAAATAAGAACACGATATTATTAGTAACTGAAAATTAGTAGTGCTTGAATCGATGCAATCTTATCGATACAATAACTAATCATTCAATTGAATAACATCACTACACGCATACGATTGACGGGTCAGCGCCATCTATTACCAGACAGTGGGACTTTATGAAACGTCAGCACCATCTGTTGTCGGATACTGGAACTTCTTGAAACATCAAAACTTGTAGTCTTGTTATGGTCTACTAGCGAATCTAGAGGTCGCTATTTAAATTAAAAGTTTAATTAAATGCTCTTTAGAGAACCAACCAACACTCATTTCTTAGCCATTGTTCTGAGTTTGAATAGCAGCGTGCCTACCTATGAATTTCTCTGTGCGTATTCACCACAGGCAGCGACGGAAAACATCGTGATGAATCCTGGATAGTCAGGGACAGACTGTGCGGGTATCGAACCCGCGACCTCTAGCGTTGCTAGCATACGCAACACGCAAATGTGGCTCTCTCTTGACCATTTGCGCACAAGTCCCTATCACAAGCACAAGTATAAGATCAATCAATGAAGAAGCATAAGATGGTAAAGCCATAGTAACTATTAATTACTGACATTTTCGATTGTTTAAATAATAAAAGTTATTTATTATAGTAAGCTAAAAATAAACAATTAAAATTACAGCTTTTATTCATACAAGACTTTTTTGTCTGACAAGCGCATCATTGTTTTTGGTGATTCAGCGGAAAAAGCGCTTGCTTGAAGCTCTTCGGGATTGATGTGATTGAATTTGAAATGAAATTGTCTCATAAACCCAACGATATTAAAGGTATTTAAATTCGTTGCGTATACCTTTTGGCGGGAGTTTGGATTTTTTAAAATTACTGTAAAAATGGGCCGTAGAGATTCCTATGATTGTTTAATCGTGTTTATTATTTTACGAAAATAATAGAATCGCCTGTAATAAGCATAAATGAGCTTTCTCATATAAAGCATTAAAAATTAAATATTATATTCTTGTATTTGATTGATGATGATATTTATAATGCAATAATAATTATACTACATAGATTTAGTATAAACTATGTACATAGGTAAGTGATGTGATTTTTTGGTAGGATTGAGTGATTAATTTAAAAGACGTTGTTCTGCAAAAACGCGTTTCGAAATACATTTTAAATAATGTTTTAATGTTTGAGTAGGTATGTAGGTATGAATGAAAGAACTTGTAATTTGTATTTTGAACATTGGGTGTAATTGGCATGAATTAGGTATACATGCAAAATTAAAAACATAATAAATACCTATAACAGAAAAATATGTGGACCAGGCCAGATCGTTTCTGCTAAAAACAATTACAAAATAAAAGTAATGACTTAAAGTATGAAATTACATAATTCAATTACAAAATAGATTAGCTGAAAACAATGGGACATTAATTGCTTGAAACTTTAAATCGTAATAAATAATGTCCTTCTAGCCGAGTTTTCGGCTACGACGCGGCCAATCTTTTACGATCAGCTAACTACTCACGATATAATTTATAGTGCACAACAAGTGAGTGCGCAAGCACAGGTGCACTCCCTATTCCCTCACTCTCATCATAACACGGTAGGACAGCAGTCTGACACGACCGGAGAGATCAGGCGCAGGACCAACGGCTTAACGTGCCTTCCGAAGCACGGAAAAACGGAGTCGTAACCAAACTGGAAACATTCACACAAAGTGATGCTCCCCGCGGGATTCGAACCCACGACCTTCGAGTATTAGAGCCCAACGCTCTAACCACTGTACCACGGAGACAGTTAAATCGTATTGGAAACTTATCTAGGTACGAAGCAGTGGTCTAGCGCTAAGCAAAAGAAAAAAATCCGCTAGAAGCGCTTTACTGCCCGCCGACCACGCCACCTGTCCGCTTCGCGTCGATGCAACAGCACGGCTCGGTCGGTAAAGCGGCACCGCGTCTCCCCCCGCCCCCCGCCGCGGCCCGAGCCGACCAGTGCGATCGAGCGAGTCACGCCGAGCGATCTACGCCACAATAATGTACAACACTGAGCCGTATTAAAATCGTACTAATTTTCCTCATATAATCAGTGAAATAATGTAACTTGGCACTAGTTTAGCGTCCAGTGACGCCGCGTATCGGTATACCTGCGCTGTGTGTGTTTTTTTTCTCGCCCGCCTGCCGGTAACGCTCCGGGCAACGCTACCTAAAAAAAACTTCATGTCAGTGAGAGCGAAGACCCTGGTGGCAGTGTAGTGTAGTTTAGAATAATACAATGGATCGTGCAATGTTCGTATGAGGAAGAAAAGCAACCGGAACATCGTAAGTGTGGAGTGTGCCGCTCCTGTGTTTTCTGTTGTGTGTAAGCAGAAATGCGGGCCTTCATGGCTCAGCACCTAACATACGAGTGGGGCGGCCGCTGATCGAACAACGGAGGTACGGAGGTCTATCCCTCGTATTCTCACTGCTTTATTTTTCTGTTCCGAGCAGGTCTCATCGGTAAACCCTTTTTTGTGGCGCTTTTGGAGGGAATAAGAATCGATACGTTGTAGGTTATGAGCGCCTAGTACACGGGTCCGAGTGAAGTCGCATTTCGACGATTTACTATCGTTTTTTTTCTTATTTTTTGTTTTGTAAGCAAAAGAAACGCGTTTATTCATCCTTTAGCTACATTGACGATATTTTATACGTAAATTGATGTTATTTATAATACTTTTATAAGTTTCTTTACGCAACTATGAACGAAAAAAATAAAAGGAATCAATATTGTGCGTGTATTTCTTTTAACTAGAACGCGACCTGTTTGTGTAACCTCAAACTGGTTTAGATAACTGCCTACATCGAGATGTAGCCGACACAAACGTAAAAGCGTCTCTTTTCCAATAATAAACAAGAATCAACGCCATACAAAAACCCCTGTGTATTTTAAAAAAACAAATCTTCGGTTACGTTAGAATGTACATAATCTTAGCTTACAGCGAATTTTGTAGAAAAAAAAAATTCCTAGTGTTACAGTAAAGTAAACACTAATAGGTACATACTGAATTTACATTTAAAAACAATTGGGAATTCTATTTTGATGCGTCTTTTGAATTATTATCGTCATATTAGCAAGTAAATAACGATGCTTTAGGCCTCACGAATATGCTAATAAGACCGCCGAAAAACATTTTACTGTAATGCTATCTGTATTTGTTGATATGCAGAAACTTATCAACCCACTAGAAGTCTGAATTTGAATATAGGTACTCTAATATTTAGGTATCTGTTCATTTAAAGCTCCTTTTTATTTATTATTAATATCGGTCGCCTCCGCGGTTTCACACGCGCGTAATTTCTTTGGGTCCCTTATAGGCAGGCGCGGTCGCAGCCTGAAATTTTGGAGGGGGTCACACATTACCTTTTTTTTTTTGAGGAGAATGACTTTTTGTACCATAACTGCAGGCTAGCTAAACCTGCGGCCGTGTGTGGGACTCGAGACTAAGCGTCCACTACCCACTAAACTTCCACAGCCAGCCTTGTGGATATTGACCAGCCCGGGTCGTCACTCACTACCTGAAAAAGGAAACCTATGGAAGTGTTACAAAATCATACATAATTAAAATAATGCTTATGGAATTACCACCATTCACCACCATTATTATTTGGCAAATTTTTGAGATTTTTCAATATTTTGGGGGGGGGGTCATGTCCCCTGTGACCCCCCCTTCGGACCGCGCCTGCTTATAGGAGTGCGAAAGTTGATAGTTCGATTTTTCTTTTGTCAATTATCCCCAGCCTAATCAATACAAACAAACAATCAAATCTTTCCTCTTTATAATAGGTATTAGGTAGTATAGATTAGTATAGATAAAAGCCTTCCGCCCGCGGTTTCACCCGCGCGTAATTTATTTTTTAGATATTCCCCCCTTTCCCCCACATTTCCGGGATCAAAAGTACCCTATGTCATCCGGGTATAGTGTAGCTTTCCAACAGTGAAAGAATTATTCAAATCGGTTCAGTAGTTTTGCTGCCTATTCAATACAAACAAACAATCAAATCTTTCCTCTTTAAAATATTAGTATAGATAAAACGCCTCTGTGATTAGAAACGGGCCATAATTTCGGGTTCTTTGGTTCGATTCCCGGTTTTGGCCGAATTCGTGTCGGGATTTTCGTAGTTTCGTTATCTCAGGTTCAGTACATCTTGTGATGACCAATCCGAATTTGGCAAGCGTGGTGGTGGCGCCAGTGATCATTAATATCATTATTCATCATCATCCCAGCGTATTCCCGATTGCATCCAGTATGGAGCTCAGGGTCCGCTTCGACTATGATCCTAGATTTGACAAGCCTAGTTATTACAATGGAGCGATTCTCTGACCTCAGTGACTCTTTTATGGGAAACCAGACCTACTTGGAACATAGTCGGGACCAACGGCTTTACGTGCCTTCCGAAGCACACAAGAAGAAAGAAAAGGATGATTCCCATTCTTTTCAGACATTCAGGTGATTCAAGCCTGCAATGTCCTACAAACTGGAAACAATCAGACAAAGTGATGCTTCCCGCATAGGCTTCCCGCGGGATTCGAACCCACGACCTCCTGATTTTAGAGCCTAACGCCCAAACCATTGTACCACGGAGGCAGTGTGAGCAAGTCAAATGATTACGATATTATTGGTTTGCTGCAAAAAATTAGTACCTAGGTACCTACCTATAAATGTACCAGTTGACAAAGTTTTCTTATTACAATAGGTATTTACGACCATCAGTGTTAGACACTTATTGACGTACCTAGATACTAGATAGTGAACATTAGTTCACCCCCAAAGACCTTCATAATGATGGCTCCTGCGCTTCCCGCGTCCAGCGGTTTCCTTCGCAAGTTCGTCGGTCAACCTTGGTCAACCTAGTATTGGTACCGGCAAACTTCTTGACCATCGGTCGACGGAGTGGGGGAAAGTTCGCGCATGTGCACTTGCTCATATAACCAATAGCGCGCGCGAATCTTTCGACGCCCGCGTGCGCTATTGGTCGCAGGTATGCTACTGACCAATAACGCGCAGGCATGTCAAAATTCGTGTTCTGCGCAATCTCGACCCAAAAGTTAACAAGTTTGCCGAGGCCTGTAGGATACTTTCCACGGAACGTCCAGTGCGCGGTCGCCATTGCAGATTTGCAGAACCTTTCCACCCCAACGGCCATCGGTTCAGCTGGCTGTATGCCGCCGACTACCACTTCAATGGAGCAACTCTTCAAGCTATTTCGGTTACCTTAGTTCTTCTCATCTTTGATTCGATCGCGCAAAGAAACACCAAACATATCTCTCTCCATTGCCCACTGAGAGACTTTGAGGCTTCTTAATATTTGACGAGCCAAGGCTGGACAGCAACGGCCACCTGGTCGTTGCCGCCCGTCGGAAGCGGTGGCCTGTGCAATGCAGGAGCAGGTGTCCCCAGACGAGCCGTGTCTGCCTTGTGGCTTATAACCAGTCCATCCCCCGGTAAAGTGACCGGGTGACGCCTATACTCCTTAAAACGTAACATGATTAGAATGACAGCTGTCAAAGTGTTGTGGCTCTCTCGCTCGCTCTCAATAAACCTCTATCGATGTGTCTCACTCTACAAAAAAAATAAAATCTTAGAGATGAGACACATCGATAGAGGTTTATTGAGAGCGAGCGAGAGAGCCACAACACTTTGACAGCTGTCATTCTAATCATGTTACGTTTTATGGAGTATAGGGAAGCCCACCCGAGTAACTAGGTGATCCCAAGACATGGCTTGGGTGACCTGTGCAATTCTTACCGAATATCGATCCTCAATATTCCCCCTTTTTAAATGCATCTAGGTATAATAATGTCATCTTTCTCTGATCTGATCCCAAAGCAAATACATGCTTAGACAGATATTAACATCCAGACACAAAACAAATGTTCGTCACACCCCAACAAACATTTTAGTCGTATAAGTAAAAATTACGCGACTGAAAATGGTATAAACATCGTATTGAAGTAATTTTCGCATGAAATACGACTTAGTGTCATTTATCTTTATACTACTTGTAGTCGTATAAAAACATTGTGTAAACTTCTTTACGACTGCTTTATGTGACTGTTACACAACTTTCAGTGGTATAACCAGTGCTGTCGCGTTAGTAACGTCTATGCAACTTTTACATCGACATTCATCGTAATACAGTCGCGAGAACTACCTTTACGTGACAATAGTGTAAGAGTAATAAATATCCCTCTTTTAAGACTTTTTAGTCAATTTGAACACTTTTATACAACTTTTTAACGACTGGATGTTCTATTAATGTCCACTGACAGGCATTCCTCTTTCCGAATATACGACAAGTCAACCTTAATCAAGCTGGAGTTGGTTCCGCACAAAATTTAATTTTAAACTCAAGAAAATTGAGTTCGGAGCAGAGTGAGTCTTAACAGTATGAAGTTGCTAGAAGAGCAGAAAGTAGATCTAGAGATTCTAAAACAGTAGAGTAAGAAGAAGAAGATGAAATGTTTGATAAATTATGTCTTGATAGTTCAGATCTGATATGCCAACTAAGTCGTCATTTTTGTATATTTATTTATGGTTCAAATATTCATTTTGTACTACTTATTCATACTCTGAAGTAAAAGGTGTAAATAAAAAACAAAAATTACAGTGGTTGGTTTTATTCATTATAAAATCACGAGTGCATAATCTTCTTGATGAAAGTTCTCTTCATCAAGAAGATTCGTTTGGATCATGCCTTAAAACTAACAATAGAAGGTTACAACAATCACCTTTTCAAATGTAGGTACCAACCCATTTTACATAATTTATAGATTTCTAGGAGTTTTCATATTAAAAAACCTTCATTGTTGAACCCTAATTTCCTTAATATGGCTGTTAAGTACAGATAAAAAATTAGTCTGTGGAATCAAAAGTCGTTAAGATGTCGTAATACGGTTGTGTACTCAACCCTAAGTCGTATAAAGGTAACTATTATCACGTTCGTTTAAATAATAGCTAAAAATATTCTTTATTTTGAATAAAATCACAGGCGCGTTAATAATATTGAGAAAACTAGCACATATTACTCGATAACATTAATTTCCCATCAGATTAATGTTCTTGAACATAAGTTTTAAAGATGAAAATAAAATGGCTGTAACTTATATTCAATGTCAAAAACACACAGTATTATATTAATGTTCGCCGGTATTACCACTACGTTAATGCAATGACATATTAATTTACGTAAAAGTCATGTGAACACTGGTTACTTGATAAAATGCGGTAAAGTAGCGGTAATAAACATCATAACTCGACAAAAAGTCGGTATCACGACTGTTCACGACATCTATACGACCACTACACGACATCTATGCGACTCCCACGACTGCTAAGTGACTCTATTACGACACTGATTCGCATAAAATGGGCCTATTCTCGGTCGCTATTACGTGATAGGGACGTAATCGCGACACCTTATAGAACCAACAGTTACAATCGGCACGTTGTGGCGACCAATAAAATGTTTGTTGGGACGTTTGTCCTGGTTGTAATGTAAACTCAACGACTATAGACGTAGAGCAGAGTTTACATCATCGTTGTATAATATATCAAGAAATTCAGGGTACGCTTGACGGTACGACGATCAAGGATTTTGCAAGACGGCAAACGAGCCACCGAGTCGCCTGATGGTAAGCAATCACCGCCGCCCATGGACATCTGCAACACCAGAGGGATCGCTGATGCGTTGCCGGCCTTTAAGGGATCTAACAGACGAACGACCCATCGTTTGCGACCCTCGACGACTGCGGTGAGCGGCTGTCGTTCGGGGCCGCAACGACAGCCGACGACCCTCTGCGTCTGTCGCGCGGGGCCGCAACGACTGTCAGCGACAGTCGTCGAGAGTCGTCGGCGGTCGTTGCGGCCCCGAACGACCCTCGACGACCAGCGAAAGTCGCAAACGATGGGTCGTTCGTCTGTTAGATCCCTTAGGGGAGGTGTGGGCCTCCGGTACTCTTACAAACCAGACGAAACACAATAGTAGTGGGTAGTACTTCCCCGATCGAGCCGGCCCATTCGCACTGTAAAGCATGCACTGAGGTCCATTATAATACGGGTCTATGGAGATCAGTGAAAGCATGGCTCTACCACTTTACTAAAACAGTCTAGCTAATACATTGGGGCGACTGCCATCTGACCTCCGAAACTTTTAACAGGGGAACCAGACCAATTGGATCATGGCTACACAGCCGATCGACTGTACAGGTTTTCTCACGATGTTTTCCGTCACCGCCGAGCTAGTGGTAAATACGCCATAGATAATATTCAACGGCACATCACAGTCAACACTTGCAGTTCGATAATAGCACTTATGCCCCCGAAATAAGAGAGGTACAAAGTCCAAAGTGTATAGTCTGACGTGCTTTTGACTGTATATAGGTGCGCGCCGATGTGGATTTAAACCATTCGATTCCGCACTATGAAGTGACGTTTCATATGCACAGCTATGTAAATGACATACAGGGTGTCCCAAAAATGACACGTCACAGTGACACTGGAGGTAGGCCAGCACAAGAGGCATCGAACAAGCCTAACATGACCTCAGTAAAAGTTGCTCGGTTTTCAAGATATTGCCTTGCCAATTTAAACTTTTTCTAAATCGAAGTTAGATTATCTAAGATATTCGCTACAAGAGTACAAAAAGAATCTAAACATGAGGGCTATCTAACTTAATGCTAGCCCTGAACACGTTAAAAATCGTGAAAATTTAGAAATTTTTTAAATTGGCAATATCTTGAAAACCGAGCAACTTTTACAGGTTCATGTTAGGCGTGTTTGATGCCTCTTGTGCTGGCCTACCTCCAGTGTCACTGTGACGTGTCATTTTTGGGACAGCCTGTATACAAAATATTGGCAGTTAAATAATTCGGGAGTAGTTATCCACCTGCCACAGACCAGAGTTCACGGCTGTCTGTCGCACGCAAGCGTGGCACGCGAGGACGAACGACTTTCTATATGTATAGTCGAACTCGGTACGCTATACCAAATAGAATTCCATCCTAAGATTCCACCTTTCTCACAACAGTTTTATATCATTTACGGCCAGTTTTACCACTGACCTACCTACGTCTGTGGTAAAACTAATAATAATAAATATCTCTGGACGTTATTCACTCAGCGCCATCTAGCCCTTAACTACGTTAGTACTATTATTATTATATTCTGTGCCCAAACTGAGCATTACTTGTGCTATGGGTGCCAGACAACGGATAAACATGACTTACATACTTTTTTTTGTAAATGCATACATAATATTATTATACATAGAAACACCAAGACCGACATCAATGTTTGTACCGTGCGAGAATCGAACCCGCGACCTCTGGTGTACTCGTCAAAACTCTGTAACATTAATGTCTGATGATTCATAAGTGCATTTATAAAACCTAAAATGAATATTTTGTTTTTTCTTTAATTTGAATACAATCGATCTAAAATAGATCTGAAAGATGTCATTGAAAGTTTAATTAAATCAATATTATCCGGTTCAAATGCTTTTGTATGGAGCGAAAAATGACTTCAACTGCGCTTGTCCGTAACGTTAGCAACCAATAGTAATATCTATGTGTGTGTAAGTCACATCACTGTCGCGTATCGCAACTCCAAAAGGTCCTATCATAGTAGCATTTGAACCAGATAATATAAATGATTTGAAATCACGTTAGAGATTTTTATTAAAGTGGTAAGATACGAAATAGGTACCTTTAAGAAAATATTATTATTTTCGAATCGCATTCATATTTAGATTTTCTAATCCACGAGGATTTACTTTTAATGTTTTAATGGATTTGTTGGATTTTACTACGTAAGTTTAGTTAAGTAGGTATCAGCCTAATAATATCCCACTGCAGGGCAAAGGCCTCCATCCTTGAAATCAAGTTATTGCTACAATGATGGGTATTGGCTTAATATCACCACGCTTGCCAAATGCGGATTGGTGATCACAAACCTGAGCTGTGTCCTAAAAACCGACACAAAGTTAGCTCGACCCGGGAATTGAACCCAGGACCCCGAGACCTCGGCCCGGTACTTAAACCACTAGACCATCGATCGAGGCGTTTTTACTACGTAAGAATAAAATCAAATGCGGCTCTGAAAAGGGATTTTCCATGTTAGGTCAGGTCGAAAACAGAATAATTTGCTTTTGACGTTTGACTGAAAAGTTAGGGAACTCCTGGTTTTAACTAAAAATACTTCACAGTCAAAAGTTGATATTAAATTTTTTCGTCCTTCGGCAAATAAACATGTATTGAACTTTGACTGTAACATAAATTATACACATAAATATTAATTAAATATATGAAATATTTATACTTCTATACTAATATTATAATAAAGAGGAAAGATTTGATTGTTTGTTTGTATTGAATAGGCTCCAAAACTACTGAACCAATTTGAATAATTCTTTACTGTTGGATAGCTACACTATCCCCGGTGAACATAGGGTACTTTTGATCCCGGAAATGTGGGGAGAAGTGGGGGATATTTGAAAAAAGAAATTACGCGCGGGTGAAACCGCGAGCGGAAGGCTAGCATATAGGTTTAAAGAGAAAAGATTTGATTGTTTGTTTGTATTGAATTGGCCGAAAAACTACTGAAACGATTTGAAAAATTCTTTCACTGTTGGAAAGCTACACTATCCCTGGGTGACATAAGGTACATTTTATCCTGGAAATGTGGGGGAAGGGGGGATTGATATTGATTTTGATAGCTAGACAGGGCAAACCGCTGTTCCACGGAGGCGGTCACATTTGTTTTAGAATTCAAAAACTCTTTCATTGGTAGCCTTTATACGACTGCCCCAATGTCGTAAGCAAAATCATTAACATGGCTTCTCCTGAAATTCTTTCTCAATCGCACTTTGTTTGCAGAAATTATCCAGCCCGCAAAGAAATATGATATGTATATGAAATAACAAGTTGCTTTCTCAGGCTTTGCACGGTTTCCAACAACGGATAAAAAATATTTATGTAAGTAGGTATTTAATTTACTAGCGGCCGCCTCCGCGGTTTCACCCGCGCGTAATTTCTTTTTTCAAATATCCCCCCTACCCCCCTCATTTCCGGGATCAAAAGTACCCTATGTTCACCGGGTATAGTGTAGCTTTCCAACAGTGAAAGAATTATTAAAATCGGTTCAGTAGTTTCAAAAATATCATTCCCGCGGAAATGAGACGTTTTCCGTAGGAATTTTATAGCCTATGTCCTAATCCGGGTTATAAACTATACGTGTGCCAAATTTCATCTAAATCCGTTTTCGCATTTATAATATTAGTAGGTTAGTAGGATTTTGTTTTGTCAATGCAAGCATACATGAAATTAGAAACACTGAGATTACAAGACATGTTTGTGCCTGGCCCCAAAAAGGTGGCACCTGAAATACCTAGGTAATTTATTCTGCAAATAGATTCATAAAAAATACTTTTGCACGTCAATCTATGACGTACTAGCCTTCCGCCCGCGGTTTCACCCGCGCGTAATCTCTTTTTTCAAATATCCCTACATTTCCAGGATCAAAAGTACCCTATGTTCACCGGGGATAGTGTAGCTTTCCAACAATGAAAGAATTATTCAAATCGGTTCAGTAGTTTCAAAATTGATATTCCCGCGGGAATGAGACGTTTCCCGTAGGAATTTTATAGCCTCTGCCTATTCCGGGTTATAAACTATACGTGTGCCAAATTTCATCTAAATCCGTTCAGCCGTTTAGGCGTGATTGAGTAACAAACATCTAAACATCCAAACATTCAGACTTTCGCATTTATAATAATTACCTAGTAGGAAGTAGGATATCCACCATCCTGAACCAGGGTTTCATCACCGTAAAACACGTCACAAACTGAAGTTTCACTCTCAGCACCTTGACGAGTGGCAATCTACTACCATACGATTCACTCGAAACTTCATACCACGTACGACCAAACTGTGGAACCAGCTCCCTGCAGCGGTATTTCCGGACCGATATGACATGACAATCTTAAAGAAACGAGCATATCTCTTTCATAAAGGCCGTCAGCGTACCTACTTGTGACTCCTCTGGTGTTGCGGGTATTTATGGGCGGCGGTGATGGCTTACCATCAGGTGACCCGCTTGCTCGATGCCTCCCTCTAACATAAAAATAGTTATTTGTTAAACAAGAGTGCAAAGTTGCTTTTTAACCGCGTGTTAAATTTTGATGACCGAGCAAGCGAAGGATTCTAAAATTGAATCACGAGCGCAGCGAGTGATTCAAAATTTGAATCCTGAGCGTTAGCGAGGGAATCAAAAGAGCACGAGGTGAAAAATCTTTGCACTCGAGTGCAACACGTAACTTTTCATTCCACCTCAGCGAGGAAATGACTAAATGCAAAAAAAAAACGTTTAACAAATTAAAAAAAAGTTGTATGATATATTCGGCACCATAAAGGTAGCAGTAAATAGGTTTAATGTTTTTTTTAATTCACAAACTTAGTGCACACGATGTTCTAAATTCAATTTTACTTTATCCTCTAGAGAATAAAAACGGCTTTTCCACTCAGATATTGAAGATTAAAAATACTCTTTCCGAGATGGTGGGATGAAAAAAAAATAAGTTAACTTAACCCCAAACCCCAAAGCGTGCGTTTACCAGGCACTTTGGAAGTAGTGGATTCTCTCACTTTCAGCCTGGATGAGCGCCTTGTTCCAGCCTACGTGATAGAAGATATTTTTTCGGAAAACTAGTTTCACAACTTAAAAAAAATACTACAAAATATTATTGAATGTAGGATTTTATTATCAAGTAAGAGCTTAGTCTCGTACATAATAAAACACAGTAGGATAACTGAAAGCTTTGTTTTGAAATAAGAGATCTAAAACTAGATTTTTTTACGGGTCCGGCCGTTCGTTATGCCCCCATTCCGGATTGCCCCCGGCCGGTATGCCCCCACAGTTTAACGGCAAACTGGAACTTTTTTTTTTTTAATGTGGGGGCATAACGGCCGGACCCTTTTTTACGACGTTTACGATGTTGTTGACAAAAAAATACCATTTTCCTTAAAAA
Source organism: Mecyna flavalis (assembly GCA_949319885.1). Classification (NCBI taxonomy): domain Eukaryota; kingdom Metazoa; phylum Arthropoda; class Insecta; order Lepidoptera; family Crambidae; genus Mecyna; species Mecyna flavalis. The sequence goes on from OX439422.1 coordinate 2,339,887, forward strand.
AAAAAATTGGCTCCATTTTGACCTGCATTCTCATATTTCTCATTGGTCAACTGTTAGGCTGGGGACCTCCTCTACATTCCCTTAAAAGGATTGGTCATCGTTTTACAAAACTTTTCGCTGTACCTTTTGCTCGTACAAATCTCCGTCACATTTTAACGCCTCGATGGTCTAGTGGTGTACGTACCGGGCCGAGATCTCGGGGTCCTGGGTTCAATTCCCGGTTCGAGCTAATTTTGTATCGGTTTTTTCTGACACTGCTCGGGTTTGTCTGTGTGCACCTATCCGCATTTGGCAAGCGTGGTGATTAAGCCAGTACCCAGTAGTCTATCGATAATAAATTGACGTCATATCAATAGTATCGATGGCCTATCCATACTATCGATAGGGTCGACTTATTCAAATGAAAACAGCTATCGATAGTTTGGAACATTGGAAACACTAGTGACATCCCTGAGAGAGCAAGTAGGCAATTATATCGCAGATTGGGCTGGAGGTAGCCTACTGTATCCTCTTTTCACTATGGTACTGACGATTACAACACTAACCAAGCGTCTCCTTGAACGTATGAAAAAGAATGCTAAGATGTAATAACAACCTTGAGAGCTTAGCTTTGTACAAAATGACATTGGTTTTACAGTCCTACTAATATTATAAATGCGAAATGATGTTTGGATGTTTGTTACTCAATCACGCCTAAACGGCTGAACGAATTTAGATGAAATTTGGCATACGTATAGTTTAAAACCCGGATTAGGACATAGGCTATAAAATTCCTACGGGGAACGTCTCATTCCCGCGGAATATTTGAAAAAGAAATTATGCGCGTGTGAAACCGCGGGCCGAAAGCTTGTCTATACTCTATACTAATATTATAAAGAGGAAAGATTTGATTGTTTGTTTGTATGTTTGTTTGAATTGAATAGGCTCCGAAACTACTGAACCGATTTGTATAATTCTTTTACTGTTGGATAGCTACACTATCCCCGGTGAACATAGGGTACTTTTGATCCCGGAAATGTGGGGGGAAGGGGGGGATATTTGAAAAAAGAAATAACGCGCGGATGAAACCGCGGGCCGAAAGCTAGTTTATTATAGGTATTTATATTTGTACAAATTGACTTCGTCCGCGTATAATTCATCAACACTAACGAACAACCAACTATATGACGAGCCATTTGGTGTAATGGTCGAGAAGTCGGCTATTATACCAGAGGTCGCGGGTTCGATCCCCGCACGGTACAAACATTTGTGTGCATGAACAATTTAACATGTCTGTTTGTATCGGGCTAGGTGTTTCTATGTATATATCACCGTAAAATTGTAAATTCCATTAGATTGTAATATTTGTAATCTACATATCTCGCAAGATTGTTAACTTTTTTTTTCGGAAGAGTGCGTTTATGCACCATAACCGCAGGCTAGCTAGACCTGCGGCCGTGTGTGGGACTCGAGACTAAACCGTCCACTACCCACTAAACTCCCCCGGTTTCCCCTTCACACCCGATTGGGACGAGCCGGTGCCAGCTTTGCTATTGACCAGCCCGCGAGATTGTGAACTGTCGAAAGATTGTGAACCTCAACGTACTGATTACAACGTACTCATTTTATTATTCGGTAGGTAATCTATTGAAGTGAAACCGTCAAATTAAAATACTGCACCACCAACAGGGTCCGGCCGTTATGCCCCCATTCCGGGTTGCCCCCGGCCGGTATGCCCCCACATTTTTAGAAAATTTGTTCCAGTTTTCCGTTAAAACGTGGGGGCATACCGGCCGGGGTACCCGGAATGGGGGCATAACGGCCGGACCCCACCAACAAGCCAGTAAAAAAAAGATGTATTAATTAGGTAGGTACACGTTTACCTACTACGTAAATACGTCGTATTTACTTCTTAATTATTATTTATTATCACAATGAAAGTTATCTGTGGTCAAAGTAACTACCTACTTGTTACCTATACATGCTCACCTTTCACCCTGAAACAATCGCAACTTTTTTTATAATATGTCTGTATGTAGACAGACACGTGCCTACTTAATGGTACGCGACATGGTACGGAGCAAATACTAACTGGAGTATCCTACTATATATTATATATCCTATATATCCTATCCTACTAATCCTACTAATATTATAAATGCGAAAGTCTGGATGTTTGGATGATTAGATGTTTGGATGTTTGTTACTCAATCACGCCTAAACGGCTGAACGGATTTAGATGAAATTTTGACACACAGTTTATAACCCGGAATAGGACATAAGCTATAAAATTCCTACGGGAAACGTCTCATTCCCGCGGGAATATCAATTTTGAAACTACTGAACTGATTTGAATACTTAATTCTTTCACTGTTGGAAAGCTACACTATCCCCGGTGAACATAGGATACTTTTGATCCCGAAAATGTGAGGGGAAGGGGGGATATTTGTAAAAAGAGATTACGCGCGGGTGAAACCGCGGGCGGAAAGCTAGTAATATTATAAATGCGAAAGTCTGGATGTTTGTTACTCAATCACGCCTAAACGGCTGAACGGATTTAGATGAAATTTGTCACACGTATAGTTTATAACCCGGAATAGGACAAAGGCTATAAAATTCCTACGGGAAACGTCTCATTCCCGCGGGAATAACAATTTTGAAAATACTGAACCGATTTGAATAATTCTTTCACCGTTGGAAAGCTACACTATCCCCGGTGAACATAGGATACTTTTGATCCCGAAAATGTGAGGGGAAGGGGGGATATTTGAAAAAAGAGATTACGCGCAGGTAAAACCGCGGGCGGAAGGCTAGTTAAAATTATAATTAAAGTATGAGACGAAAGCACAGAACATAATATACTAAAGTAACGAAAGCTCGGAACAGAAAAAGTAGCCACACGACCATATAATAATCCCATTACCAATATGGTCAAAGATCATCCTTTTCTTCAATTCCTTGTATAATATTGTATGAATTAAACAGCTTACAAGACCCATTGGCATTGGTTAAATTCATAAACCCGATATTTTAGAACATCATACAGTCAGCAGCACAATTATACCTAACCAAATCTGTAAAGTTCCTTACCCACTTTTAAGATGAATGTCTATAGCAAAGTCGGTCGTTTTCAATTGTGACTTTTTCACAGACGAGGGTAGATTGATCTGCTGCCGACTGTACAATGTGCGCCACGAAAGAAGAGACCTGGGACGGGACACCACTGCACACTGACTTGACTTACGAAGTAGACGATTTCTTATCCTTACCTATAAGAAATCGCTACTGCGCAGGTCGAACCACGTGATCCGTCAGGTCTCTTCTTTCGTGACGCGGGCTGTAAAAGCTTGTTTACCACCTGCACGTTGTATGAAAAATAGGCAGAAATTATTAAAAACAAACTTCTAAGCTGTGTCGTATCCGTATTGAACGAGCCATGATCACCCATCCAACTCCTACACAACCGTTGCTCAGGCGCACGTATCTAACCGAACACCTTCCACAGATGTCGGTGGGACTCCAACGGCGGGTGCCGGCGCTGGACGAGGCGGCCGGCGGAGTCCCCGCAGCCTGGAAAAGCGGGAACAGCGAGCCCCCCTTCCCGTCCTTCGCCCCCCCAGCGGGGAGCCCCGCGGGGCCCGCGTTCGCGGCGTCGCCCGCGCCCTCCACGCCCGGCCCGGGCCCCGGCTTCGCGGGCCCGTACGCGGCGCCCGGCCCGTTCGGGAGCCCTGTGGCGCGGCCCGGCAGCGGCGGCGGCTTCCCCCCCGGCCCGCCGCCGCAGCAGGGCCACTTCCCGGGTCCGGGCTTCGCGCCGCCGGGCTCCCCGTTCCACCCCCACCCGCCGCACCCCCCGATGCCGCACCCACACATGATGGCGCCGCTCCCGCCGCCAGTAGACAGGTACTACACGTTTTATTATAACTCATTCTACCAGGGGTACTCAGTACCCCATTTGTAAATGTGTAACTATCACAATTTGTAACATAAAAGTCATTAATAACTGAATTGATTAGTCAATCAATAACTTTACAAAAGGGGTACTCGGTACCCCTAGTTAGTACCTTACTATGTATTTTAGCGTGTGTTGTTATTAACGATTATTTTACTCTACCTGACTACTTGTAACTGATTTCACAAGGGGTACTATGCACTCCATCGTTAAAACTGAGCTCCGGTCCGGTGTTGTCACTTTCTGGCCATCGAGATATGAGAGGGAAGAAAGAGGGAGGATACTATTAATCAGTGCCCTCTAGGCACTTGCCCTGGACCTCACAATCGATGGGGGGTTCGATTACCAAAATGGCTTAGGGGTATTTATATTTATCAAGTTCATTCATGAGAAGAGAGTATTATTGATTGACTACTACATAGCTACTTACAACACAATATCAGTGCCAAAATCTTGTGATAGTCAGAAGTTATATGAAATTCTTTAAAATTCCATAAAGACGGCTCTGACTATAATTTTTATCGTAGTTTCCACATCAAAATTGCTTCAAAGTGGCAGATTTATACCGTAGGTACCCTACCTACAGTTTGTTTTTCTTCTGTCTGGTCATGGAGCTTTCGATATGTCAATCAATGTCTTTCTTTTTTTTTTTGTTTCTCGGCTTAGCAATGTCTTAATGACATTTGACCTATCATTAAAATTATAGTCATCTTTGTCTCTTGCCCGACGTATCGAATCTTTCTACCTTCCCAGTGAATTAAGTTCTCAGTCAATGTACAGTCAAAAGCACGTCAGACGTAACACTTTGGACTTTGTACCGCTCTTATGTCGGGGGCTTAGGTGCTATTATCGAACTGCAAGTGTTTACCGTGATGTGCTGTTGACCGTACGGACGGCAGCAGATCAACCTACCCTCATCTGTCAAAAAATCTCAATTGAAAGAGATCTCTATGTGATGCAAATAAAGCTGAAAATTGGTTGTAGAAATTTGACAGATTAGGGTAGGTAGTCTTGATGTGCTGGCGACTGTACGTGTCAGTAAGCTTAGCAAAGAATTTTCTTCGAATTTTCGATACAAATTACTGTGGACGAAACATTTAAAATATCATTAAGGTCCGTCCCTATTAGATCGACCTTAAGCAGTCGGACAATTTTCCCATAGTCATAGATGAACTAGACCAAATTCCAAAGCTATTTTACGCTAAGTCAGTAAGAAACTAAATCTCTATCTTTGTGTTTTCCGTTACCATAGCGACTGAGCTTACCACTATTCGTTTGCAGGCGACATAAAGCCACTGCTACAATAAAAAAACATTCCTTGATACCTAGGCTAAGAATTCCGAATCCACTTGTAACTTTCAATCCACACGTCCTTAACCTCTACACATAAGCTTCATATTCGCTTGACAACACACTCAAACAGATACCACACCATTTTATTATCTAAAGTCAGGTGCAGCGAGGCACGCTTACTTGAATTTTTTTTTCAGCATTCTTTTTTCGGATAAAACCTCTAACGTCGCCGTTTTAAAAATAGAACGTTAAAATTACCGCAAGACAATGCGGAGCAATTCGTAAATATGTCGACGAAAAAAAAATGGCTGACTGTAAAAATCGGAATATTATCCTCTTCTGAGTTTGGAGTAAAATAAAATGCGCTCGGTCGCTCCGCGCGGCGAAGCTCGTTTGCGCGGCTGTGTGTGTGTGCGCTATAAAACTGTGTTTGTGTGTGTGCACAAATAAATGTAGGTGAGCGGTACGTATATATTTCGTGTACCGACAGCAAGGGAGTTTGATTGTTAATTAGAATTAGAATATTTTTGACAGCTTTTTTTTTTTTTTTTGGTTATTGTTGTTTTTAATGTTTTTTTATTGAACCTATTATCTTTATTGATGATTATTATAAGGTTCAAATGTATTTCATATATTTTGGCCATTTTGGGCTATATTAGTTTTTAAAACAAGGTACGAGTATTTATTGATTTTAATAATTACATAAAAATAAATATTTTCAGATAAACTCGCTTTTTTGTTTGAAGATTTTTTAAAAATGTTATTGTTTCTTTGAAAATTAATATATTTTTTTAAGTTAATTTAATCTGCTGTATTATAGGAATCGGAACTTTTGACTCTTACATATAGAGGAGATAATTATGTAACACAAGCTCAAGTAACATTTAACACAATTAAATCAAAGGAATACAGTATAATATTAATAACCCATTTTTTAACAAAGCTTCAAAGCTTTATTATTTATACAAATATATAAAAAGGATACCCCGCATGGCCGGTCCAAACTGTCATCAACCAATTTTGAGCTTTATGATTTGGCCAGAACATTCATATTCTATTGATAATATTTGACAGTTAGAGTTGAGTTGATGGGCCATTGACTCTATAAGGGCAAATGCAGGCCTAAGGGCGCGTTTTTATTTCGAATACATTATAGGATTGTATGTATGTTTAAATTCGTATTGGATACCTTCAATTTGTTACAGATTTTTTAAATATGTTTGTTTTTTGCTTTTAGGTCGGCCATTTTATACTGGATTAAGTTATAAATAAATGAAAATACGATGAATAGTTTTTCATGTAAAACTTTTTCCCTATAATAAACTGGCCGGCTGAGAAAAAAAATGGTTGCCTGTAAAGTCGGTTTTACGGGCGAAGATTTTACGTGACAACGTCTTTTTCTCGGTAGAATATTTATTGATATGAATAAACTATGATCGGTCTGCCGCGCGCTGCGCGCGCGGCAGACCGATCATAGTTGAGTGGGAGAGAGAGGCCCGCCGAATGCCTTGCGTCTCTCTCCCACTCAACTATGATCGGTCTGCCGCGCGCTGCGCGCGCGGCAGACCGATCATAGTTGAGTGGGAGAGAGACGCAAGGCATTCGGCGGGCCTCTCTCTCGTTCGGTGACTCATCGTAACGTTACCGAGCGTTACACTTTTTCATAAGTGACTCCCAGCCGCAACCTAATTTAAGACGTTGTCACGTCAAAAAAAGAATGGGCCATATTTTAAAAAGCAAACAATTCCTTTTAAATTATTAGAATCTTGAGTTTTTCTAAATGAATAACTAATTTGTAGAAATTACATATTTGAATTGTTACTAAAATTCGGAAAACATCAGGCCAGTGAATGAGTTCAATGTCAGTCTAATCCAATTGTTTTATAAATAACTACAATTTTTCTGTAAAAATATGAAAACAATACATTTCTAACGATGCTCCGTGACATTGCTATCTGTACTCGCCCACCCCGAGTACTACCTCTCTATATATATCTATACTTACGCCTATGTATTCGACGGTACCGCTTCGACCAGAGTACGCTGAACCGCCGCGCCCCCCGCGCCCCATACAACCTTTGGCAATCGAAGGAACTAAAGGTGACGTTACACGGATCTAGCAAACCTGGTCGCAATATACGTACATAAGTAAAGACTATGTGAAGTGAGACGCCACTCCGTTGCTCGAGTGTCGTCTGCTGCGCGCTCCCCGATCAAAATCGTTCGAAATTCAAAATGAAATTTTGACGTTTCCCCATCCACGTTTTTTGGTTTTTAATTGCGAGTTCCGTTTCTGGGGCAAAATTTTTGTTGCGGCCAGGTTTTCGCGGCCTATATTTTTTTTAATGGGGACTTGTTTTTTATTAGGGCATTGATCAAGTTTATTGGCAGTCGGCCCTGTGGTCTGGCCTTACAGTACCTCCACCGTACTCCTCGGCGTGGGGTAAGAATCCCCAGACGGGGATCCCAGGGACGTTGGTGCGAAGGGTGGGGAACCTTCGTACCTTTAGAGCGTCCCTGAGTATGTTGGTTAGTGTGGGGTGGCCTCACACTGCCAAGTGCTATGAGGAAACGGGGGAGGCTATGCTCGCTTCCCCTGAGGAGCGCTGCACAAAAGCAGCAGAGCTCAGCTGGTGGGGGGCAATTGTGTGAATCTCTGCATAGAGCTACCCGGCCCCCCAGCCTGTGCTTGAGAAGGCCACAGTGGAGTTTTAGTCAGTACCCCCTAACATAGGGCAACTCTGACATAACCTCAGCTGCTTCCCAAGCGGCTGGGGTATCCATAAAGGATTTCTCCACTATAAAAAAAAAATGACAGTTTTTCATTTCGTATTTTTTTTTTGTGAGGCAGCCGTTTTGAATTTATTACCTTGTTTCGAATTGGATACTCGTAGATAAGTAGTGGTCTCTTTGATACCCATGTTTAAAGACAAGATATCAAACTGCTGTGTAACCAATAATATGGTTCTACTGTCAAGGGTTACGGAGGTCAGATGGCAATCGCTCTACTGTTATAACTGGACTTGCCAAATCTTGGATCATAGTACAATGTCTAGAATGTCTACAATGTCTAGGGCTTTGGTAGATGTCATTATTCGTCTGAATATAGAATAGTACTAGCCTTCCGCCCGTGGTTTCATCCGCGCGTAATCTCTTTTTTTCAAATATCCCCCTACCCCCCCACATTTCCAGGATCAAAAGTACCCTATGTTCACCGGGGATAGTGTAGCATTCCAACAGTAAAAAAATTATTCAAATCGGTTCAGTAGTTTCAAAATTATTATTCCCGCGGGAATGAGACGTTTCCCGTAGGAATTTTATAGCCTATGTCCTATTCCGGGTTAAATCCGTTCAGCCGTTTAGGCGTGATTGAGTAACAAACATCCAAACATCTAAACATCCAAACATCCAGACTTTCGCATTTATAATATTAGTAGGATTCTATGGAGTCTTTCAAAATTTTTCAAAACATTGCCTCTCACTTTTACAAGTTCAATTAGAAACACTTTTACAGAGCCAATGTTTACACACTGCTAATTTCCAGATTAGTAGTTCAGTTCGGTTCAGTAGTTTCGGAGCCTATTCAATACAAACAATCAAATATTTCCTCTTTATATTATTAGTATATATAACTTCCATTGTGGAATTTCCCAAGTAAAACCAGACCTGCCGAGATAATGCCTAGACCGAACTTGACCGAAGCTGGCACCGGCTCGTCCCAATCGAGTGTGAAGGGGAACCGGTGGAGTTAAGTGGGTAGTGGACGCTCTAGTCTCGAGTCACACACACGGCCGCAGGTTTAGCTAGCCTGCGGTTATGGTGCATAAACGCACTCCTCCGAAAAAAAAAGGCTTCGGCCTAAATCTCATCAGACACTCACTATTATATTTAAAAAAGGCTATCATATGTAACTGTTAAGTTTCTTGCGGCACTTCTTCTCAACAGCAGGCCATTCACGTCGAAGTGCTGGTAGGAAAAAAAGTTTATGACGTGCAAAAGAATTTCTTGGTACCTAAATCAAATTGCAAAATAAATACTTTGACTTTGACTTTGACTATACTCTTGAAGGGCGTGTAGAGTTATAAGCTTGGCCATGAGATCTGATAACTTGACAATACGAGTCACATGGCCTTGGCAACATTTTACATGAAAATGTTTTTGGTGGAATCTACTTTTTAGTGAAACACGTCAATTGCTATGGACGTACAGACGGCAGCAGATCAACCTACCCTAATCTGTCAAAAAATCCTAATTGAAAGAGTACTCTATGTGAAGTAAATAAAGCTGAAAATTGGTTGTAGAATTTTGACAGATTAGGGTAGTCTGATGGCTGTCGACTGTACATTATTTAAAATCTTATTTCTGTTGTTGCGAACTGCATTTTAAATAATATAATTATATACATAATATTTTGTGTATTTGTGCTCCAGTTTTAATAGCTTGACTTGCCAAATTGATGGTGGTGCAAGCGTACAGAAATGTGCAATAAACAATCTAATCAAATCATTCGGTCACCCATCCCATCACCGACGATGCGAGAGTCGCTTAGCTTTTGACATCCGACTGACAGTGACAGGTTGGAAACTTTGACATTGTACCGAGAAGGCGCGGTAACCTATATTTAGATGCGGTCGCGGTATATAAGGGGGTGAGCACGTGGCGGGACTGGCGGGGTTGCCTTGCCACCCCCAGGCAGTGTAGGGGATGATGCAGTGAAGTAACGACCTAATTAAAGTTCGTGGTTTACTTGGGGATGTTGGGGTGTTTGGTTTGATTCTCGGGTTAGGATTTAGGAAAAATTTACTGAATAGCTTTAATTTGACGAGCCGTTTGGTGTAATGGTCGAGAAGTCGGCTATTACACCAGAGGTCGCGGGTTCGATCCCCGCACGGTACAAACATTTGTGTGCATAAACATGTCTGTTTGTATCGGTCTGGGTGTTTCTATGTATAATATGTATGTATTTACAAAAAAAAAAGTATATAAGTAATGTTTATCCGTTGTCTGGCATCCATAGCACAAGCTAATGCTTAGTTTGGGGCTAGATGGCGCTGTGTGAATAATGTCCAGAGATATTTATTATTTTAATACTGAAATAATAATCATAGTTAGAACATTTCTTTTTCTAATACTTTTCACGCTATATCTATTTCTTGCAAATAGATATTGGTTGCTATTTTAAAAAGGAGCCGCAATTAGTTTAATATCCCGGGTCGTACTGTTTGTAGTTGCATTTTATAGTTGAAAAATAAACAGTCCGAAATCTGGCGGAAAGCATTTATTAAGCCATCGCTTACTTATATCAGACTCTCTTCGGTCGTGTCAGACTTCTGTCCCAGCAGCACCGTGCTGTCCGAGTGTGCTTGTGCTCCCACTAGTTCAATTTGTATCCTGCATAAAGAATGGCCGCAGTAGCCGAAAATCATTTAGGAAAACATTATTGTTTGTTTGAGGCTTGATGGTGCAGTGTAAACATTTTAAGAATTCATCTTTGTCCTGTGGTATTTCTTCTATACCACAAGCGTGACGCTAAAGCCTCAGCCCGCCTGGTCATAAGGGTTAAACATCGCCTATGGTTTCAGAAAATCAAAAATTTACTTTATTCAGGTCATTCTGTTTCGTACATTTACAATATACATAAATAATTTACTCCTGTGTTTACAATACGATATTTTACTCCATTTTCAATTATGTATCTCCAAACCTCTTTCGTTCTCTACCTATAGTCGTATCAAATAGCGACAGATACCAAAAAAAAAGTAGGCTTCAAAGATGCATTTATTAATCGACATTATTGTAACAGAGTGACTCTACCATCGGATTCGATTTCTTTTTATAAGGAAATATGATGTAGTGAATGCGTTTTACTGACATTCGTTTTACTGTACTGCGGTTAAGGCGGGGGCGCCTGTGGCTTTTTATTATGTTATGGAGAGAAAGAATATTCCTTGTTTAACATTTTAAAATTATGAAGAAATTGTACAAACTGACAAGTAATTATAAGATTTTGATGACGTCATCATGTTTCCTGTTTTGCTCCAAATGATACACTACATTTTATCTAATTGTATATGGAGCAAGAATCAAGAATCAAATTCATTTATTCAATTTAGGCTCGAGAGATGTCGAGAAGTCGGCTATTGCACCAGAGGTCGCGGGTTCGTTTCCCGCACGGTACAAACATTTGTGTGCATGAACATCTCTGTTTGTATCGGTCTGGGTGTTTGTAGTATAAATTTTAACAAAATCATTTATTTCAGTGGTCTAACACGTAAAACGTGAAAGCAATTTTATTATTAGCATGGATTTACCTACCTACAATATCACAATATGCATGTAAGTATTTAAAAGGAAAATTACTAGTATTATTTAATTTTTATCAATATACTATTACTGACTATACTGAGTGATTTTGTTATCAATAATTACGATTGTATAAATAACGACATTGCTACGCAAAATTTTAAATTATTTATAACGTTTTGTTGGTTTAGTGGCAAATATCGAATAGTGACTTAGTAACTTATGGACGTCGGTTTATTTTCTGGGCTAGCACGGAAAACTGAAAAGTGAGTAATAATCACTTGACGACCGTAATAAGGTAATAAATAAAATAAATATCCAGGGACATTATTGCACTGCTCTTTCTATGCCTAAACTAAGCAAAAGTTGTACTCATCATGGCGGAAATGTTTCTTTCTTTCTTTCTTCATCATCCCAGCGTATTCCCGATTGCATCCAGTATGGAGCTCACCGACATCATCTCAGACACAATATATTTTGACTAAGGTGTAGAGTTTGTGAAGTTAGGCTTTTTAGAGTTAGAAGCTTGGCTCTACATGAGATCTGATAACTTTTTGACATTGCGTGTCATATGGTCTCGTCTTGGCTACTTTAGTATATGTTCTGTCTTGGGCGTTAGAAGCTTGACTCTACATGAGATCTGATGACTTTTTGACATTGCGTGTCATATGGTCTCGTCTTGGCTACTTTAGTTATATGTTCTGTGTCTTGGGCGTTAGAAGCTTGGCTCTACATGAGATCTGATAACTTTTTGACATTGCGTGTCATATGGTCTCGTCTTGGCTACTTTAGTATATGTTCTGTGTCTTGGGCGTTAGAAGCTTGGCTCTACATGAGATCTGATAACTTTTTGGCATTGCGTGTCATATGGTCTCGTCTTGGCTACTTTAGTATATGTTCTGTGTCTTGGGCGATAGAATCTTGGCTCTACATGAGATCTGATAACTTTTTGACATTGCGTGTCATATGGTCTCGTCGTGGCTACTTTAGTATATGTTCTGTGTCTTGGGCGTTAGAAGCTTGGCTCTACATGAGATCTGACAACTTTTTGACATTGCGTGTCTATGGTCTCGTCTTGGCTACTTTAGTATAATTATGTTCTGTGTCTTGGGCGTTAGAAGCTTGGCTCTACATGAGATCTGATAACTTTTTGACATTGCGTGTCATATGGTCTTGTCTTGGCTACTTTAGTATATTATTATGTTCTGTGTCTTAGGCGTTAGAAGCTTGGCTCTACATGAGATCTGATAACTTTTTGACATTGCGTGTCATATGATCTCGTCTTGGCAACATTTTACATGAAAATGTTTTTGGTGAGATGAGGTATTCATCTCACATGTTAACAGATTAATAATATCGTAAATATAATCACAATTCAATCTTTAAAATCAATAGTAAATGTACAAAGTCACTAGCTTAGGGAGACCGCGAATACACGACTAAATTAGCAACGCGTACGGGAAAAAATGGAACTACATAATTCTCATACAAACTTTGACAGATTGCGATGACACTAGCGCCACCGCTGCCCGCAGACTCAACTTTCGCGGGTACACAAGGGGTCGACTGTCGATTTTACACTCCCCCTATTAATAAATTCGTTGTCCCGCACCCTCTGAGGGCTGTTTACGTATGTCTGTCTCGCTCGGCATGCAAATGAAAAATCAATGATGCACTTGTCTTTGGATGGAGAACTTTTTTTGACTTTTTTTTTCGGAGATTCGCGCGGGAAAGTTTTTGTCGGATTTTAAGTTTTGAATTTTTGTTCCGTTCGAATAACTAGTGAGTATGATAAATCAACGGATTTAAAACGTTCGAAATTCGAACGAGCAAGCAAATCAATGAAACCATACTTATCCTCTAGACTACATACTTTAAAATTAAATGTTCTTTTATTTTTTACCGTATTTTAAGTATAAAATGAATTTAAAAAAATGTAATCATCATTTCACATTTTATTATTTTATTAGTTTAATATTTTTTTAAATAAAAATAAAAATCCAATAAACTCATGTTTTACCGTCATTTTTCAATGAATACACTTTCAAAAATATTTTTAATATCGAACGTACCCCTTCAAAACAAAATCTCGTATCACTGAATTCAAACATACAATTTTCACCCTTAACTTAACGGAATAAGGGTGTCAGTCTTGATAACACGTGGCATCAGCTGACGTTTGCCAAGCGATTCAGAACTTTAATCCAAGGCGTTTAGGATGTGAGGCATAATACTTTCGTAAGGGACACTATTGTAGTTGAACTTGTACTTTATGATCTTACTATTAAGACTGAAAATCGTTATTGGATTTCAAGAAATAAATCCACATAACATGAAAAAAATAATATTGAGAAACTGATATTAATTATTTGTTTTTGTTTTTTAAGAAAGTACATAATTGAAATAATTACCTACTAATTTGACAATAATTATCAAGAAAAACAATTTTTGTCCTTACTCCTTATGCATTTTACTTCTTTAACATAATGATTGAAACGTCGTCGGGTTTAAAATTTAAAATGTAGAATATACGCGAGTTTTCATCCGTTTAAAGTTGTTTTATTCTATTATCATGATATTTTTCATCATCTCCATTTATATTATCATTTTATTATATTCTTTACAATTAAAACTAGTGCTCAAGAAATTAAAACTGGTCTGTTAGCGAGTGTAACAAAAGTTTAAACAATATCGTACAATACCAACAATTTTTCTTTATAAAAAATAAAATAAAAGGCCAAAACGTTTGTGGTTCAAAAAGTATGCCAAGCAAAGCATGAAAAGCTATAAAAAAAAGAAAATGGATATTCTTTTTTTTTATAGCTTTTCTTATAGTATGCATTTTGATTTTCGACAGAATGATTAATAAACAGACATCACGTAGGTACTTTGCAATAAATACTTTAGGACCGGTTTCACCGCCTGATCGTAATAATTTTGAGTCGGGGGGGCTTTTGGGACCGGGACCGCGGTCCCAAAAGCCTCCCGAAGTCCCGACTCATAATTTTATCTGTTAGATAAGAATTATGTACTTTTTTGTTAATTTTGTAAGGAAGAAGACGGCTACATAGAGATATTTGACAGATTAATAACAATGAACTTATGTGACAGTGACAGTTGACGTGGAAAAAATGGAAAAATCTGCCTATCGGTTACCCTGTTGTTACCCATCAAGCTGTGGCAGTACTAAAAGCTGCTTGACCTATCTCTGTTGTCTGGTCGTAGGTACAGTCAACAGCATATCAGACTACCCTAATCTATCAAATTTCTACAACCAATTTTCAGCTTTACTTCACATAAGAGTTCTTTTTCAATTGAGATTTTTTGACAGATTGGGGTAAGTTGATCTGCTGGCGTCCGTCCGTACTAAGTGATATCGTACGATATTTTTTAATGAACCCCAAACAACCTTAAATTTCTACTCAACTGGGTACTTACAGCATTCGAGCCCATAAACATCTCGAAAAGACAAAATATTTTTATAAACAGATCTTCACCTAGACCTACTTGTTTAGTATAGTTTAATTTTTTGTCTTACTGTGAAAGACTACGTGGAGTCATCATCATCATCCCAGCGTTATCCCGGTTGCGCCCTTGCGGGGCCCGGGGTCCGCTACGTGGAGTAAGTATAATAATCGGAATTAAAGTTGATTGCAAAAGTAACTAAGCATTTGACATTCATAAAATACCCTTATTGTCATGGTAAGAAGCTCTTATAATTAACTCAAGCTACCGACTTTCGACGAGAATCAAACCCGCACCATCCATAACCGCCGCGTCCTTTATCCACTGCGCCTCAATCAAGCGAAGCCGTACGACACTATCTAGTCTGTCCACAGATAAAAAATACTACATACCTACGGCGGGCGATCGCGCGAGAATTTTCACTTGCAGATTCGTCTATGTGAGCGTAAAATGTCACGTAGTGTGTGTGCGGGCGGTCTGTGCTTCGTTTAGACGGGCGAGTTGGCTATGAATTAGAATATTTTTTACAAAACGATCAAGATAAAAAAAATTATCTTCGGGGGGCCTAGACAAAGTAACATTTTGACAGCGATAAGCATTTTGAAATTCGCTAACTTCAAATTGTATAGATTTGACAGACTGGGTGCCTTAGAAAAGTCACGTGGTCAATCGATATGAAGGTACGGGTTTTGTCATTCGCTATCGAAAATTGAGCGACAACGAACGTCAAAGTGCCGCTTGTCTAGTGCCTCTGGGCTAAGGTCTCCGTCATTGGGTTGGGGCAGGTCAATAGCCACAAGACTGGGTACCAGCTCATCCGAAACGGGTGAAATGGGAAACCTCCCTTTAGCGGGTAGTGGGGTGACAAAATCCAGAGTCCTACACACGGCCGTACGTCTATAATATACCGGGCCGCGATCTCAGGGACCTGGGTGCAATTCCCAGGTCGAGCAAAATTTGTGTCTGTTTTTTCGGTCACAGCTCGGATTTGTGAACATCTACACAAACTTGGTAAGCGTGGTAATTAAGTCAGGATCCATCATTGTAGCGATGACTTGATATCAATGATGGAGGCATTGCCCTGCATCATCATCATCCCAGCGTATTCCCGATTGCATCCAGTATGGAGCTCAGGGTCCACTTCGACTATGATCCTAGATTTGACAAGCCTGGTTATTACAATAGAGCGATTGCCATCTGACCTCCGTAACCCTTATAAGGGAAACCAGACCTACTTGAAACATAGTCGGGACCAACGTCTTAACGTGCCTTCCGAAGCACGGAATCATCATTCTTTTCGGACATTCAGGTGATTCAAGTCTGCTATGTCCTAACCAAACTGGAAACATTCACACAAAGTGATGTTCCCCGCGGGATTCGAACCCACGACCTCCGGGTATTAGAGCCCAACGCTAACCACTGTACTCGTACCACGGAAAATAAGCTGGTATGTACAGTCGCCAGCACATCAGACTACCCCAATCTGTCAAATTTCTACAACCAATTTTCAGCTTTATTCACTTCACATAGAGTTCTCTTTCAATTGAGATTTTTTGACAGATTAGGGAAGGTTGATCTGCTGCCGTCCGTACTTACTTTGTTCAAAATATAGTAAAATAAACAGATTGAAGTTGTCACGTAACGTTGTCGCCGCTAAACAATCCCCTCGTATTTTAAGTAAGTGCTTCCATTCCATTGTTTCGTTGGAGAAGTATTGTCAATGACGTCATCACTTCACAATGCAGGTAGCACAATTTGGGGCGTCAAATATAGACCTTATCTATGAAGACTGACTTTTTTATATATTTTTTTTTACTGTGTGATGCAGACGGTAGCATTTTGATGTTCTGTTTTTGCTTGGAAGTTATTTGTGACGCTACAAACATTTTACATGATAGCATTACACATTATAATATTGTAAAGAGAAAAGATTTGTTTGTATAATATTGAATAGGCTCCGAAACTACTAAACCGATTTGGAAAATTCTTTTACTCTTGGAAAGGTACACTATCCCTCAGTGACATAGGGTCTTCTGATCCCGAAAATGTGGGGGAAAGGCGGGATAATTGACAAAAGAAATAACGCGCGGGTGAAACCGCGAAGGCGACCGCTAGTGTCAATATACGGTCAACAGCACATCACGGTATACACTTGCAGTTCGATAATAGCGCTTATGCCCCCGACATAAGAGCGGTACAAAGTCCAAAGTGTTACGTCTGACGTGCTTTTGACTGTACAAATAGAAACACGTTAATAAAAGCGCAGGCAGACGAGCCACAACAAATATATTACTCGCATCATAAAGACAACGATATTTATCCCTCAAATTGTTTCTCGATTTACCTATATTAGTAAAAACTTTAAAAAGCGGTAAAAAGTATAATTTCCGTCTTCTAAACTATCCATACCAAAATCGATTCCTTGCTCCTTGGCGATGTAAAGTTGTAAAAAGTAGTTCATGTTCTTAGCCAAGATTCAGGTAGTCTACGTTTGTACCAAATTTCATTAAAATCGATTCAGTATTTTAGACGTGAAAGGGAACATACAGTTAATTTCGCATTCATATAAACGTTAAATTAATAATTTTGTAATAAAAAAAAATCATTATACATTTTACTCAATGGAATTACAAAAAATAATCACACCATCTTTCGTTCCACTTGCCATCGTCTGACTCATTCCAGTACAATACATCGTTCAAACGCTCGCAAAACTGCTGATAGCCCCTTATCTCATCTACTACTACGTCAACAGACGCGCTCCGTCCCTCTCGCACGCCGTACGCTGACATCTCCCCGTCCCACTCGTGCGCCCGTACCTCCCACTCATTCACACGCGTGCCGCGTGCCATAGCGCCGTCCCGCTCTCTAATGAATTAAATCAACAACTCGCTTGGTCCCTCTCGATAGGAGATGATCTGCGTTCCATATTTTGAATTTTGTTTTGGAATTATGAATTCGGATTTTGGTTAGCCATTTTTCTTTTGACGATTATTCATTTTTAGCAAATTTTTAGGTTTGATTTTACTGTGTTTAATATTATTAACGTTTCATTTTGCTTTTGTAAATTATTATTGTGATATTATAAGCATTAATTAATTTTGAAATAAATGGTAGTTTTAAAGCAATAAAAACAGATAAGTATTAATAGAAAAGCATTTATTTGACAGGATGTAAATCCTCGTCGAACTTGACAGCTTAAAATAGTGATGGGAATAATGTTAATATAAATCAATAAATCGATTACGGACTAAGCTAGAGTTAATCATGTTTTTGGAATAAGTAGGTAATTCTCGGGTGCAATTTTTATAAAAAAGGGAGTAAGTTTTTTTATTTGAGTTGTCAATTCGTTACATGTTTCTTAATTGATGTTCTTGTTCTTGAAGGTCACGATAGTTTTTTTTGTATTAGGTAATTATAAAATGACAGTCTTTTTTGTAAATTTTTATTTAGGTGTTAAATTAATTTCTGTGGAGGATTCAGGCGACTGGGACCACTACATAGCTGGGACCGCGGTCCCAGTTGCCTGATTAGTTTTTATTTATTTATTTCGTCTGGCGAGTGGGACCACCCTTAATTTTAATCACAAATCCATTGTTGAAATACAAGATTTAGTACGTTTAGCACAAAAGGTGTCATAAATAAAACAAAGTTATGGTCCCAGTCGACCGATTCAAAAATGTTAACAGGTAACTGGGACCGCGGTCCCAGTTTCATATGGTCCCAGTCGCCTGAATCCTCTTTCTGTGTATATAAAATACTATACCTAAATGTTTAAAACTCGAATATCGTATTCACTTCTGATGATCATTTCAAATGATAGATATCATTTCTAAGGCTACTCTATCATTGATTATTGTCAACCACCGTTAGATATAGTTATTTATTAGTTAAACAAAGCTTGCTAAATCATCATCATTTCAGCCAAACGACGTCCACTGCTGGACATAGGCCTCCCCAAGGATCTCCAAACCGATTCCGGCGAACTTGATGAGATCATCGGTCCACCTTGTAGGAGGCCTACCACGGCTGCATTTCCTGGAGGACTTTTCTGCCCCAACGTCCGTTTGCAATGTGTCCTGCCCACTGCCATTTAAGGCTCGCAATTCTTCGGGCAATGTCAGTGACGTTGGTCTTTCTGCGGATCTCATCATACCAAATACGTACTGGTATTACAATTAACAACTAACTAATGAGAAGGTGAGCTGTGGTAGCCGAGTCATCAACGTCATTGTCCAATTGGTCTGGTTCCCCTGTTACGGTTACGGAGGTCAGATGGCAGTCGTACTAATGTAATAACTAGACTTGCCAAACCCTGGACCAAGGTGCAAGCCTGACTAGTTCGGGACAGAACTCTCGGAAAAACGAGGCGTATCCTCTTTTATCCCCTTACCGGGGACGATGGCACTTGGTTTGTGTCATCTGGCCCGGTAAACTTATCACCGGGCCGGATAAAACGTTTTTTTCCCATCTGGCCCGGCGCCGGGACAGGTCACCGGGCCTCAAAGGATGGGATACACTCAAAGAAAATTGCAATGAAGAACTAAGTGGAACCAAATAAAAAGTAAAGTTTCGGCCTATTAATGTCCCTGTAGACGGCAGACACGGGAGATTAGAATAAGATTATGTATATATGTAGACGGCAGACACGGAGATTAGAATAAGATTATGTATAAGTATAAACGGCAGAAACCTATGGTTATAGTATATACGATATTGTACAGTTTTCATAGAGAATAAGAAGATATGTATATGTAAGTTTAGAGTATTCAATATTGTACAGTATAAGATTTATGTAAGATTTGTAGAATAAGCTTTTAGTAGATAATACCATGAAAATACCACGTGCGCATTTAGAGAGAGATAGCGCTAGAAAGAGACAGCGCTATACAATGTTGAGGCGCGCGGTGGAATATAGCTCCTTCGGCGGGTCGCTAGTTGCGACACGCTCAGGTAGAATAAGGATAGGGGCATTTTGGTGAATAAATCAGTTGATAGTTGATCACTTGACTACCTAGAACGCGTTTTACTCCTACCTCGGACAAACCCTGCAACCCTGCACCTGAATCCGCTACAACGTGGTCCTTCGAGCGAGCCGGATATATTGGGATCCGAATTCTACATCGGGATTCTTCGAATTCGGATACATTGAAGATGTCCGTGTCAACGAGGAGCAAGACGAAGTCAAGTCAGGAAGAGACTCGACGTCAGCGGGAACCTACGCCCGGATCAACCGCGAGCCTGTCGCACCTAGCGACGGACTCGGGCGTCGCTGCGTCGAACCTCCACGTCCAGTCGCCGTCGGCATCAAACCAACGGGGATTATTCGACGAGGACGTGCCTGAAATCCCGCTAGTTGGGGGACGTCTGCACGACTACAGCGCGCATTCTGTGGGTCGCTCTCACCGAAGAGAGAGCTCGCCCACCCGTACAATTTTGCGCGCTCCCGCACACGCCGCCCCCGGCGCCAGCAACGCCGCCGCCGTCGCCGACGCCGCCGCGACCACCGACGCCGCCACCGCCTCCGCTGCCGCCGCTGCCGCCTCGTCTGTTGCCTGCAGCGTGACGTCACGAACAAGTCAAGCGCAACGGGAAGCCGCGCGCCGTCGCATCGAATACGAAGCGGAACTGGAGCGATTCAACACTCAGCGTCGCTTGGCTGAGTCCCAACAACGCCTAGCTGAGATGAAGAAAGCTATGCAACTGGCCGAACTGGAAGCTGAAGATGAAACATTGGAAGAACCGCAACCAGTTCATCACGAAGTACGAAGAGAGATAGTCGGCGAATGGGTATCCAAGTCCCCGTTCGTACCGACTGAGACGCCGCATCGAACGGAGAGAGAACGCGAGTACCAAGTTATGAAGAATACATCGATGGACGGGCGTCGCGACACATCAAAGGAGCGCGGGCAGCGGAACAAAGCAGTGGAAGAAATAGCCGCCGCGCTACAGAACATGGCGAAGCCGCGCATCACTCCGCGCGCCTTCTACGAACTGCCGAACTTCACTGGAAATCCTGCGGACTGGCTTTTCTTCAAGAGAAGATACGAAGATTCTTCGGCAGCCTTCGACTTCAAGCCGTCAGAAAACTTGGCAAGAATCCAGATGGCAATACATGGAAGCGCGAAGGATTTAGTGGAAGACCTACTGCGAACAAGCACCGATCCCGACGAGCTGATACGAGTACTGGATCGCACGTATGGCAATCCGCGCACACTACTACGCTGTGCGATGGCGAAGATAAGAAGCCTACCCAACATCACCGACAACGACAGCGACACGCTACGCAACTTCAGTGCAGCAGTCAGATCCTGCGTGTCTACATTGAAGAACATCAAGGCAGACGGGTACCTGAATAACCCAGATCTAGTGCAAGAGCTGTTGGACAAGTTAACACCGTCTCAGCGCATCAAGTACGGCGAGTTTGCCGAGCGTGTATCGGCAGAGACAAACGTCGATCTGCGTGTGTCGCCGACGCTGCCAGTATTGGTGGACTTCCTGGAAAAGCTCGCCGATACGGCCGCCTTCTCGCTGACTGCAGAAGCGAGCGGAGCCCGAGCTGCGAGGCAACCCCCGCTCGCACGAAGACAACCTCAACAGCCAGCGCGACCGTCAAGAATAGTGCACAAAGTGATGAAAGTGGTGGAAGCAGTACCCAAGACGAACTGCGACTTTTGTCAAGGCGAGCACCAGTTAACAAGCTGCGAGAAGTTTCGCAAGTTAGAAACAGACAAGCGATGGGACTTCGTGAAGGAAAACAAGTTGTGTTTCAAGTGCATCGTCAAGAAACATCATCGCTCATCGTGTCGTGCGAATAAGTGCTCCAAGTGCAGCTACAATCACCACACACTACTGCATGTGGTGAAACGTCAAGAAGAAACAAGTGAAGACCCGCCGCAAGCAGAATTAGTCACCAACCTGGGCGGTCGTCACATGAAGTCACTACTGAAGGTGGTACCGGTCAGCATCAAGACGGGAGACACAGAGCGCCGCACATACGCGCTACTGGACGACGGCGCTACAGTATCACTCATCGATAACTCACTGGCAGCCGACCTGGTGGGACCGACGACGCCGCTGCACATCATCAGCGCGGGCGGTCACTCAGTCTTCGACCAAAACTCAAGAACCGTCGAAGTCACGTTAAGAGGGCCGAATCGGAAAACTCACACTTTGAAGATGAGGACCATCAAGAACATCAAGCTACCACCGCAGTCAGTGCCAAAGGAAGTGCTACAACAGTGCCGACACTTGAGAGACCTGCACTTCAAGCCAATGGACAACGCGACGCCTCTCCTGTTGATTGGGCAGGATAACTGGGAGCTGATCGTCGGAGGTGACGTCAAAAAGGGAAGATCTGGTCAGCCAGTAGCCTCCCTCACCCAATTGGGATGGGTACTGCACGGCCCCGTTCGGAAGATGAAGAACGACATCGAAGCAGTAAATCACATCGCCGACTTGAACGAACTAGTCAAGCAACAGTTCGAGTTGGACGCGATTGGGATAACAGAAACCAAACGCAACAGTTATGAAGACTCCAGAGCAACGTCGATCCTTGAAAACACAGCGCAGCTCACTGAAAAGGGCTGGGAAGTCGGTCTGTTGTGGAAAAAGGATAACGTGGAGCTGCCAGACAATTACGAAGACGCCAACAAGAGACTACGAGGCATTGAAAAGAAGATGGATCGTGACCCGTCGTTCGCCGCCGCCTACTGCGCGCAGATGGATCGACTGCTGGATCGAGGCTACGCCAAGAAAATTGAAGGAGCGGTACACTCACCAGTCACCTGGTACCTGCCCCACTTCGGCGTGACCAACGTGAACAAGCCAGGAAAGTTGAGATTGGTCTTCGACGCCGCCGCCACGTACAAGGGCACATCGCTGAACGACAACCTGCTCAGCGGCCCGGATCTCCTAAACTCACTTCTGGGAGTCCTATTCAAGTTCCGGTCGAAGCCAATAGCGATGACAGCAGACATCGAAGACATGTTCATGAGGGTGAAGATTGCAGAAGAAGACCAAGGGGCGCAGCTGTTCCTGTGGCGGGGCACCGACAGACAGAAGACACCTGACACCTACGTGATGGACTCGATGATCTTCGGCGCCACCTCTTCCCCTTCATCGGCAATCTTCGTGCTGAATCGCAATGCCGAGCTATTCAGAGCGGAGTATCCTGAAGCAGTGGAAGCGATTCAAAAACGTCACTACATGGACGACTACATCGACAGTGTGGACGACGTGGACACTGCTATGAAGCTCATCGGCGAAATAACGAAGATTCATCGTCACGGCAACTTCAACATCAGGGGGTGGACGACTAACAACGCTGAGCGGCGCCAGAGGCTACCTGCAGTCGTCCCAGAAAACATCAGCCTGTCAAAACTCGGCGGTGAAACGGAACGGACGCTGGGACTCATGTGGTCGACGAGTGAAGATACTCTGTCCTTTGATATCTCATTCAAAAGGCTGAGTAAAGAAATCAAAGAAGGCAGCGTCGTTCCCACCAAGAAGAAGTTCCTGCGCTTCATCATGAGTCTCTTCGACCCGCTGGGACTCACCTGCCCGCTTACCATCAGCTCCAGAATGTTGAAGGTGTGGAGAGCAGGCACGCAGCGGGACGAAAAGCTGACTGACGAGAGTCATCAAGACGGGATGAAGCGGCTGGAAGACCTGGAACAAGTGAAGGACCTGAAGATACCTAGGTGTTACGGCCTACAAGAAGAAGGTCATCTTCACATGTTCGGGAATGCGAGTGAGGCCTACCCAGCAGTAGCATCCGAAGCTCCAGTACCAGCGACGCCGATGAAGAAGCCGAAGACGACCGCTACCGGCGCCATGAAGCCTAAGGCGAGACCTACGCACCTGAAGATAAGCAGAATGGTCAACAGCGCCATTAAGGAGCTCAAGGAGCACAGCGGCTCCTCCCTCCAGGCGATCAAGAAATGCATCGCGGCCCAGTACAAGGTCGACGCCGAGAAATTAGCGCCGTTCATGAGGAAAATCCTCAAGAGCACCGTCGAGTTGAGCGCCCCGAGCCAGAAAAAGGAAAAGGGCGCGTCCAGTTCATTCAAACTCGAATCTAAGCCGCCCGCTTCGAAGAAGCCCACCGACGCCGCTAAGGAACCCCCCGCCGCGCCTGATAAGAAGCCCACCGGCGCCGCTAAGAAACCCGCCGCCGCGCCCGCGAAGAAACCTGCTGCCATAACCGCGAAGCTTGCCGCCGGCACGACCGCCAGCAAGGCGAAGAAGAGCGCCGCCGCCACCGCTTCCTCGCTGTCCAAGTCGAGGCCCCCAAGAAGGCCGCCACCGCCAAGAAGAAGCCCGCCGCGAAGAAGGCACCCGCAGCCAAGGCGAAAAGCACTGCCATGCCTAAGGATAAGAAGACCGCGAAGCCTCCCACGAAGAAGCCTAAACCGGAGAAGACAGCCCACGGCATGTTGCGTCGTCCTGCTACCGAGATCGCCGTGCTGCCTACCGAGTCACCGGGTGCTTCAGACTGCAGTCTTCAGCCAGGGGGTGGAATGTAGACGGCAGACACGGGAGATTAGAATAAGATTATGTATATATGTAGACGGCAGACACGGAGATTAGAATAAGATTATGTATAAGTATAAACGGCAGAAACCTATGGTTATAGTATATACGATATTGTACAGTTTTCATAGAGAATAAGAAGATATGTATATGTAAGTTTAGAGTATTCAATATTGTACAGTATAAGATTTATGTAAGATTTGTAGAATAAGCTTTTAGTAGATAATACCATGAAAATACCACGTGCGCATTTAGAGAGAGATAGCGCTAGAAAGAGACAGCGCTATACAATGTTGAGGCGCGCGGTGGAATATAGCTCCTTCGGCGGGTCGCTAGTTGCGACACGCTCAGGTAGAATAAGGATAGGGGCATTTTGGTGAATAAATCAGTTGATAGTTGATCACTTGACTACCTAGAACGCGTTTTACTCCTACCTCGGACAAACCCTGCAACCCTGCACCTGAATCGTTACAGTCCCACTGCAGGTAGGGTTACCAGATGAAAAAATCAAAAGTCCAGAGAAAAGGCCTGATTTCCATGGAAAAGTCCTGATATTTTCTACAGATGAGAATTTTCTCTCAAAAACGTATTATTATCGTTGTACATACACTGCGGATCTTGCGCATCTTTTAATTTAGTTTGATTTTGATTGTTTGCTTGATCTTTTAAGTTTGTTTTAAATTAATACATAAGTATTGATTTTAACTGCAATTGTTACCAAAAGTAGATTTTTTTTAGTAGTTTAATAAGAGAGATCTTTAAAATGTAACCTGTTTTTTATTAAAAATCCTGAGCTATCACTAGATTTGCTAAATCCGGCCGGATCCTGAGAAGAGTCGAATAATCCTGAAATCTCAGGACAAATCCTGAGATATGGTAACCCTAACTGCAGGGCAAAGGCCTGATCTTTGATATCAAGTTATCGTTACAATGATGAGTACTGGCTTAATCACCACGCTTGCCAAATGCGGATAGGTGATCACAAACCCGAGCTGTGTCCCAAAAGAACCGACACAAAGTTAGCTCGACCCGGGAATTGAACCCAGGACCCCAAAATCTCGGCCCGGTACTTAAACCACTAGACCAACGAGGCGTTGGAACCAAATATTTATTTATTAAAACTAGGTTAACGAAACCACAACCTTGATACAGTTATCATAATCAATCATAAGTAACAGGCGTGTTATCGATTTCTTTTATTGTTTTTAATGGTCGCAGATTGACATACTTTAAGGTGACGCCGCGTTCAACTAAAAGTCTGAAATTCGGCGCGTGCCGCCCCCCCACCCCGCACATTTATGACGAGTGACGAGCACGGAGCAAAGAGATCCGCGCGTCCACTGAAACCACTGACCTCCATTATACAAGTACGCTGGACAGGCGATCGCTACCAATTATTTGATCCGATTTGAAAATTGCCATATTGGCGCTAACTGCGCTGGAGAGCAGTAATTAGTGTACATCGTTATCGCGCGGGCAGTTTCGGGGCGACGCGTGGATACTGATGAATAGGGTTGCCACGCATGGATCTTTTTAGGGTTCCGTAGCCAAATGGCAAAAAACGGAACCCTTATGGATTCGTCATGTCTGTCTGTCTGTCTGTCTGTCTGTCTGTCTGTCTGTCTGTCTGTCCGTCCGTATGTCACAGCCACTTTTTACCGAAACTATAAGAGCTATACTGTTGAAAATTAGTAAGTAGATGTATTCTGTGAACCGCATTAAGATTTTCATACAAAAATAGAAAAATAATAATAAATTTTGGGGGCTCTCCATACTTAGAACTGATACTCAAAAATTTTTTTTTCACCCAATCCTTACGTGTGGCGTATCTATGGATAGGTCTTTTAAAATGATAATAAGGTTTCTTATATCATTTTTTTTTAAACTGAATAGTTTGCGCGAGAGACACTTCCAAAGTGGTAAAATGTTGGTCCCCCCCCCTGTAACTTCTAAAATAAGGGAACGATAAATCTAAAAAAAATATATGATGTACATTATTATGCAAACTTCCATTGAAAATTGGTTTGAACGAGATCAAGTAATTAGTTTATAAATTTTTTGGGCTTCCCATACTTAGAACTGAAACTCAAAAAATTTTTTTTCTTATTACCCTTACGTGTGGGGTATCTATAGATAGGTCTTTAAAAATGATTATAAGGTTTCTTATATCATTTTTTTCTAAACGGAATAGTTTGCGCGAGAGACACTTCCAAAGTGGTAAAATGTTGGTCACCCCCCCTCTAACTTCTAAAATAAGAGAACGATAAAACTAAAAAAAATATATGATGTACATTACCATGCAAACTTCCATTGAAAATTGGTTTGAACGAGATCAAGTAATTAGTTTTTTTTAAAACGTCATAAATCGTAAACCGCAATTTTCCTCTCATTCAATCAACTCAAATATAAAAACGTCGATCAAACTTACAAAGAACTACAAGAACTTTGATATTATGATGATACTTGCTGCTACGGAACCCTTCATGGGCGAGTCCGACTCGCACTTGGCCGGTTTTTTAAATTGTATTTGACCAATAAAAATATCCATTTTTAAATCGATATTATGCATTGAATCTATTTGTAATCCTAAATCGAACACTGACACAACAATGTTACCTTACGATTTTTTTTCGGTTTCGATAACTTAACCAATTTTATGAAAATGTTATTTTTATCCTAATTACTCATTTATAGCTGTATGATGTCAATTTCTGACTTACTGGACTGAATCAACCCTCAGAGAAAGTGTTGCTAACTTAAACAACGCTTCTACACTACTTTGTCCCAATTTTGAATACAATATCAAAATAGAAATAATATTCTATTTATCCTCATAAGGTATTTATCCTCTTATGGAATATACATAACATGAAAGGCTTTAATTTAAAGAATAAAAAACATGCAAATATTCTAATACTCGTTATATACGTGTGACAGCCCTTCGGTCATCTATGCGTCGCCCCCAAACTGCCCGCGCGATAACGATGTATAGTAATTAGTGAGTGAGTGTACTTGGAACTAATACTAGTTCTATACAACGACTGAATTTTGTTATCGATAAAAACTTTTTTAGATAAAGTGCCCTCTTTGTGTAGCTAATCTAAGTACGGACGGCAGCAGATCAACCTACCCTAATCTGTCAAAAAATCTCAATTGAAAGAGAACTCTATGTGAAGTGAATAAAGCTGAAAATTGGTTGTAGAAATTTGACAGATTGGGGTAGTCTGATGTGCTGGCGACTGTACATAGGTATCTTATTTAACTCTCTATGTGGAGGGATAGGTCCTTAAGAAAGTATTCTCAAGTCACTTATTTTATTTAAATAAAAGAAAAAAGTTATTCCTAATTTTTTAAAGACCCCAAATAATTATTATAACTTTTAGATAATTCCAAATGTCACTAAGGCCCGTATTTCTAGACAGGTCTCAACTATGAGATCGATCTTAAGATGACTCTTGACATAGTGGTTTCTGATGTTTACCTACGCGGTTACTACCACAAATCTATATACATATAATAAATTTGTAGAAAAGTGGTGTCTGTACAATGGAAATATATTAAAAAAAAGTAGCAGGGGTTGTTATTATATCGATACCGAACCCGAAATTTGTTGTAATTAAAATTTTTTTTGTCTGTTTTTCTGTGTGTTTGTGCACGCTAATATCAGAAACGGCTTATTCGATTAAGATGCGGTTTTCACTAATATATTGTGGTAAGCTTCACTTAACATTTAGTGTTTATTTCATGTCAATCGGTTCATAAATAAAAAAGTTATGTCAATATAAAGGTACACGCCTCGCGCCTGAGCTGCGCGTCCGTATATAAAGCGCGCTGAGAGTATGGCGAATAGGTAGTTGCATTCGATTATTGCGATTTACTTGAATACTGACAGTTTGGATATTTCATTTATTTATATTTAAGGGTTTGTAGGTTAGGTTGTCTTTCTTAATTTTCTTTAAAAATTTGTAAATAAATATTGTAAGCATTTGTTATAGGTTAGGCATTTCTTTCCTTGATTTTTGGTACACTTATCTTAATTTTTTATTTAGGGTTTGTATATATGAATAATTTATAAGTATTTGGTATAGGTTAGGCAATTCTTTTCTTGATTTTCTTTATTTAAGTACAAGTTTATAAGCTCAGGTTATTAATTAATTTTTCTAGCAATTCTTTTGTTTCATAAAATTTGTACGTTTAGTTTACACATCTTAACACTTTTTGCAGTCAGCCTATGTTTTGCGATGACAATTAATAAAGCCCAAGGTCAGACGATGAAAGTTGTGGGTGTAGATCTAAGTATCAGCTGTTTCTCGCACGGTCAGTTGTATGTGGCTCTGACACGGGTTAGCAATCCTAGGAGCCTGTATGCTTTCATTCCCGATGGCCATACGTCACATATCGTATACCTACAGAGAAGCATACTGTAAAGTTTTGTGTTTAACTGTTTTTATTTTCTATCGATAAAATCATAAGAACGGAAAGCAATCCCTGATGCAATGGGACCACGAGGAATGAAAATTACCCGTGGACCCGTTAATGGGTCGACCCAACGGGACCACGGGTAAACACTCAAATTTTTAGCTACCCAAAGGACGGTATTTGTTATTTAAAATAAGCTGCCCGAAAAGTCACTATTCCACGCGGACGAAGTCGCGGGCACAGCTAGTAAAATAATATAATAATAGTAGTTACTACTCATTAGATAAACACCTTAAACGGATAAATCGCGAGTTTTATCCGTTTCAGTTGTTTTATTTAATGGCTCTTGAAATATTATTTTTAGACAAAACTACAACTACGGGCTTTAGTCTAAAAACAACGTTTCGAGATAATATGTGACAATGCTCCAAAATATTCTGGAATTAATGCACGAATAAAATTTCATTATCTAGCCTAGATTATTTGCAGAGTCAAAAAATGTCTAACTTTCTCACCGGTCATTGATAAAGATATTTTTTTTGTTTCTGCACACAAACAACAATTGAAAGATACTTAGCACGTGTTGTTTTGGTAATATTTTTTAATAATTATGGTTTTAAATCATCGGACTGATTTAACATAATTAATTAAACAATCATCACAAATCAGTTTTTTTCTATTTTGTTGTCATATCAAGTGTTTATTATTGTAAGAGATCACTATGTCCCTTTAATAATAAGATAAAATTATCGACTAAGAAATGACATAATATTGACATGAATTTAGACATCCCTAAACTAGTTCCTATGGTTTGTTAAATCTTGGATGATCTCTGCGACAGCTGTCATCGATTTGACAGCTGTTAAATTTCACAATTTTTCACTGTCAAATGTATGAAGAGAAATAACGTTCATGATTGTAGGGTCCCGCCCACTTAGAGATATTCATTGCTATTATCATTCGCTTACACTTAATAATCGATTATGAAATTTTAACCATTTTATTTATTTTAGCCCACTTAAATGAACGTTTTCCATTATTTTAGGTCTATCCAAAAAAAACAGCACCAGTTATCAATAAAAGAAAATTGTATTGGATGATTTTAATTTATGTGGAGTCTACTAAAAAGGCGAGTTGAGAGTTAAAATGTGGTACAAGATGCAAACAATATTGTCAAATTAAAAGAAGAAGCATTCCAATCGGTCACTCACTGTTACTACAGATGAATGGCAAAAACAATGTGAACATGTTATCCACATCGAAGATCAATTGTCCGAAACAGAAGTAGGTACTGAATGGATGCCGAAATGTACAAGTTCATAAGAGAATTAAAAAATTAATCTGATACTGAATCAGACGTCCAGACGGCATTTCTGAAGACTCGAGTTCAACGGATAGTGATTGTGCGTAGTCAGCTATCTTTTTAGATTATTCTTATTCACAATAAAAAATAATATTATAAACATGATGGTGAATCTTAGAAGCTAAATATGGCCACACATATCTCAGGTTGGGCAAACAGACTGTATAGCCAGTCCAGCGTACTATGTATATGATGGAGGTCAGTGGTTTGAATAAATATTCGAAAAACAAAAGCGAGCGTGGGCGGAGAGCAGTTGTCATAGATCCGTCTCTGGCAATAGCCGGGAGCGTACTGCTGGGGCCGCGCGACGCAAGACGCTCTTAGAAAACCCGCTCTAAACGAAAAGAGCGTATGCGACAAAATGGTTTTATCCGTGTGATTTAAAAACTATAAATGTATTTTAAATAATATATGGCCCAGTTATAGTGTAAGGTTCCGTGATTATATTTAGTAATTTTGAAGGCTTAAGTCGCTTCCGATTGTCGTAAAAATGACAATCCCTGTTTTTATAGAGGTATTTTTGATTAATTAATCTGTGTTACAAAAGTTGACCAATCGTGTATTCAACTGGACAATACAAAGTCAAAGACATGATGAATCCTGCCAATAAATTTTATTTTCTTAGCTTTAGTCATTGCTGAGAAAAATCCATATCCTTGCAACACAAATATTCAATTCGTCCTCTTAAGATAAGATTTCCCACGCCCGTATTATTTAAGTCAAGAAATCAAAAAATCATCTATTAATCCCACTGCTGGGCAAAGTCAAGTCATCGTTATAAGATGTAGCAGCTAGTCCCAAATGCGGAGTGGTGCATATAAACGAGTGAATACTTAAAGTCCTTTGCTGTATTATTTGAAAAGTAAAAAAATATTTTCTAATGGGCGATCTTCTGACAGCCTGTTTTGTTAGTTCTTAATAGATGGCGCCGTTCCACCTATGCAATCACAAGGAACGAAACGTTATAAAGTTTACTTTGACATGAATGTTTTTGATAAAACGAAACGTTTTGTTTATGTCAGATGACGTTTTCATTTCCGAAAAAAATACTTATTGGCGGAATTGTTAATAAAAAACACAAAGCAAGCTATTAATTATGAAGAAGAAGAAGAATGAGTAAATATTATAGCTCCTAGTTAAAAAACCAGAGTATTATATTATCTGTGCCAGAGGTAAAAATAGATCATAGACAAATACTAGACTAATACATACTTCGTTCAACGCCATCTAGTAAAGCTTTTGGAAACTTTTTTTTTTTAAATGGCCTCTTAGAAAATCTCCCATTCTCGAAATAAATTTGGTTTTCAAGGCTGATTCTTTTTAATTATAACGGTAATACTAGCAAATGTTCTAAATAAAATATTTGACTTTTAGTTTGAAGAAAATTCATAGTTATCAATTGTTTTAGTAACACGAGGAAAAGGTTGAAAGACCTGAATTCTTTGCGATATTTAAAAA
Source organism: Mecyna flavalis (assembly GCA_949319885.1). Lineage (NCBI taxonomy): Eukaryota > Metazoa > Arthropoda > Insecta > Lepidoptera > Crambidae > Mecyna > Mecyna flavalis. The sequence goes on from OX439422.1 coordinate 2,371,650, forward strand.
AAAAAAAATACGAAATATTTTAATTACGAATCTTCTAAACTGCAATTTTCTGTCTGACAATTTCCAGAAAACTCGCGGTTGGACTGTCTTCCGTTGATTATGAGTTCAAAGATGTCGGTTCTCCGTTGGACCGTCAAATCGCTATGTAAAAACAGTACGCCATCAGCTTTCTCTTACTTTCTCCCCGACAATAGACGAAACATCGCTGATGCTTGTTACAGTCGACAGCACATCAGACTACCTTAATCTGTCAAATTTCTACCACCAATTTTCAGCTTTATTCACTTCACATAGAATGCTTTTTCAATTGAAAATTTTTGACAGATTGGAGCAGGTTAATGCTGCTGCCGTCCGTACTATCCTCGAACGTACACTTTGGCCGTAAGGTTGGATAATAAGGTTTCGAATCGTGTTAATTTTTCGTTCGTCAGTATTTTTTTTTCAGTGTTCAACCAGGAGATTATAACATGACATGACATTGTGCCATCTATATCCTTGCTTTTTGTGTGGAGGAGAATCCGTATAGCACCATAACCTCAGGCAGGCTAGCAGTACCGGGCTGGTTAATAGCCACAAGACTGGAACCAGCTCGACCCAATCGGGTGGAAAGGGAAAGCCGGGAGAGTTTAGTAGGTTTTCTTTTTTTACCACATCAGTTGGCAGACGTTGCCCACCTGATGGTAAGCGGTCACTGTGGTCTATTCCATTGAGGGACACTTCATCAGGAAGCGTCGCTCAATGTGCTGCCAGACTGTAGGCTCATCCGATCTTCGAGCCTTTGATTTCAAGTGTACTGGCTCCCACATTAATATTGCCGAAACACAGCCAGAGCTGTTATGACTGATGTCACCTGAGAGGGTTGTAGCTAGACACTTTTGAAAAAGTCCAAACCAAATGAGGTCAGTTTAAAAAATGATTAAAACAAGGAGATGCTCAAGGTTTCAATTCATTAATTCTAAAGCTAAACGAGCACTCGCATTCGTCCCTGCGTGCTTCTGTCCCTCAAAGCATCTCTAGGGCCCTGACCGGGTCAAGCCTTCGGACTGTGTAATTAATATTAGTTAGCAGCGGTCGTGTACTGAGCTAAATTATGGTCTAGAAGACTACTTAGAAATTAACAATATTTCACATGGAGTGGCAGGGTTTAAACCGGCGGAGGCGACCGCTATCCACATAAACTTACTCAAAATTAACACCAAGTCTTTTTTTTTTAATGGACTCTCTCCCGCGCCTGTTTGCGGCGCGGTGATTCTGCCAATGTCAAGTGAATGAGGGAGTTTTTCCTTGCGTTAAAACATTGGTGTTAGATGTTTTATCGCTTCATGGAAACACTGGAGGATACTCTCAAGGTCACGGGGGAATGGACGCCATTGCGGTAAGAGCGTCTCATCTACTGATGAGACACACTACACGCAATACCCGTCCATTCAGTCAATTTGTTTCAATTTTCTTATTTATGACACTTCGTTACACTTTACTGAATGAAAATCACACCACTTTTCAACACAAAACTGCACTAGATCACAAATAAAAAGATTTAAAACTAAAAGACGCGTGGACCCATCGCCTACCCTCCAGTGAATCTGTCCTACACCAAGTCGGTCCTCATTACATTGTTCAAGTAATTTGACTTTGCCTTTGAAAAATCCCACGAGGAGCATCATCATCATCATCATCATCAGCCTGTGATAGTCCACTGCTGGACATAGGCCTCTCCAAATGCTCGCCACGCGATCGGTCCTCGGCCACTCGCATCCAGCTCCTGCCAGCCATCTTGCGCAGATCATCGCTCCACCTGGCCTGAGGGCGTCCTACACTACGCTTACTGAGACGCGGTATCCACTCTAGAACCCGTTTACCCCAACGGTTATCGGTTCTACGGCTGATATGGCCAGCTTAGCCCACTGCCACTACAGCTGGCTAATCCGGCGAGCTATGTCGAGGAGCATCACTTTGTGTGATTGTTTCCAGTTTGGTTAGGACATTGCAGGCTTGAATCACCTGAATGTCTGAAATGAATGATGATTCCGTGCTTCGGAAGGCACGTTAAGCCGTTGGTCCCGCCTATGTTCCAAGTAGGTCTGGTTTTACTTGTAAGGGTTACGGAGGTCAGATGGCAATCGCTCCAAACAGGCTTGTCAAATCTAGGATCATAGTTGACACTGGATGCAATCGGGAATACGCTGGGATGAAGAAGTAATTTGACTTTGCAGGGACATAGCTAACGTCTCTGCAATACCAGTATGTTAAAGTCTATCAGGTGTTTATTACTTATACACAGAGCTTTATCATACACCTGTAATAAATTTTAGAAGATTTTACAACAACTCATTGAGCGATGTTTCATAGCGAAGTGTCCTTCAACGAAATAGGCGGTTAGACCGCTTTTGTCAGACCACGTACGTCGTATGTATCTGTATCACCTTAAACATTGTATAAAAAAGAGCAAGTTATTCAATTTCGGTACTTCATTTAAATTTATGATATCATCGTAAGAATACCTAAGCTATCGATACAAATGCTAATCCGTTGCATCTAAAGCTTATAAATACTAATCATGTCACATTAAATCTTAAAAATAATCCAATTAACTTGTTTCTATTCTATAAAGATAAATGATAAAACAAAGCGCATTTTTGCATACCGCCAGTCGCCACATCTTACTACGCTATATATCTTCCACGTTATCAACGCGACCTCAAGACGCCAAGAATCGCCACTTGACCGTCGTCAAACTTGATTTTCGTCTATTGTAACCGGCCAATGTGATTGACCTAACACAACAACCGGTTTCTACAATTAATCACTCTGACATAATCTAATAGTGTAATATATCCGAAGTTGCCGCCGCTGCGAGCCGAGCGCCGTCGACGGCGCGCGAAGTCGCCCGAGCGTTTGACAGTTCGTCAGTCGTCCGTCACACGGCGGCACACTTCTCTTATGTACCTATTCAATTACATAGGTGCAGTACGCCGTCGCGCCGGCGACTCTAGCGTTCTCTTTTCCAACTATTTACGCTGCAGTTTCGAAATTCGGTCGATCGCGGTAGGCGCGACGCGTAAGCGGACCTGCATTTTTTCCTATCGATTCGTGATATTTTTACGCGCAATTGGCTTTTGTGCTCCGATCGCTCGGTGCACCAGACGTCATGGCCAGGTTTCAGCAGGGCTGTACCGCCGGCACGTGCCGGTGTTTACGTGTAGTACATCGCGCTAGCTAGCTGAAGTCATTGACACACAGCGTGACATACATTCCTCTCGGAGCCGCTGAGCGGTCGTATGCGGCGGCGGCTTCCTCGCGATTCGGGTTTTTTGCGGCTAGCATTCACAGTGCATTGTCCAATTTCCGTGCGTTATCTGATAACTAATTGATTATAATGTGTGTAGTACGTATTGTTTGGTTTGTTATCAGTGTTGATGCGTGGTAGCGTCTCGAGGCGGTCGCCTTGGGGTCGCAGCGAATTTCCGCTTATTGACTTGACTGTGCGAATTGCTATTGTGTTTTTTCAGCGTGTTTTTCGTGCGGTGACGGTATGCGGGTGTCAGTGTCAACGTAATAGTTAAACTTGAACAACTCGTATTGTAAAAACTAAACAGCGTTTCTATGTTCGGTATTTTTTTTGTGAATCGTTAAACTAAACGACAATAATGGAATTGTTCGAAATCGTTCCGCGAGCCGCAAGGTCGGTGAATCGTTGACAATACCACTGTTGTACCTATCGCGAAAATCCTGCGTAATTTTATTTATTGTAATGTAACAAAAATCCTTTTTTAAGAAAAATATAAACGACTAAATTAATGTACAAAGTATTAAATAAAATTACGTGTAAAGTGTGCTATGTTAATCGTTCTCGCTTTCTAGGTAAATGTTTTTTTAATTTTCGGTATTTTTTTTCTAATCTAAGTAAATTCATCTTTTTAGAAAATTCTAAATCAAATAATTTTCTAAATCTCGATTAAACTTTCACGCGCACGTCACTATGACGTAAGTTAACGTCATTTCGAAATTCAAATTCCGATTCGAGTAAAACTGACAAGAGAAAATTTTCATGGACACGTCTCAAAGTTATTTTTAGTTGTTTGATTTGTACACAACGCTCTAGCGTCGTAGCCTACATATCTACGGGCTTGTAGCGGAATGTACATAATGTACATCTTGCACTATGTACAGATAGACATAACAATATAAGCGGCATCGCCGATGTGTGCGTGCCGGCGTAATGAGCGCTCTATGTGCTAAGAAACAGTAAAAAGTATGGCGCGAACGGTCGGAGCGGCAACGTCGCGTGCGTTCCGAGGCCTTGCCACAGTGAAAACAATAGTCTTTTTTATTATTTTTGAATAATTTATTTATTCATGTGCAATGATAATGAGTTATTACTTTCATATGAAGAATTGGCACGTATTTAAAATTTAACGAAAGTTTGTTTCTCTTTGCTCTTCGTGAATTTTCACAAACACTTGCCGAATAGAAAACCACCTGCTTCAGTCGTTAGCATCGATTGTGGAAGCGAGTTTTCTTAGTAAATCAAACAATACAATATTAATTGCTAGTTCTTTTGAGCTTGCACGCTATAGGGCCTAAAATCGATACATCAATAGTAAAAAACAAACAAAGCAAACGAAAATAGCTTGTGGAATAAAAAAATAGTAACCGATGTTGACCTTTCGGAGCGCGCGTTACTAGACAGCTGACGCGGTGTTGCCGCTCCGATGCTCATAGACTGTCGTCCGTGGCGCTTATCGCCTCTAAAACAAAGGCTTAAAGGCGAGAATGGCGTATCAGTTTAAAGTATATAAGGGATTTAGGACGTTCTTCACGGTTAGATGACGCATCTCGCGCGAAAAATTTGAAATGCCTTTATCAGTCACGCTGTTGACGAGCGTAGCTTTTTCTTTCGGCGTTCTTATTTTAAAAATGTTTGAATATGCTATTTAATTTGACAGATATGGCTTAATGAAATAAAAATAAAATTAGATACTAAGCTGACCCGTGAACTTCGTATCACTTACTTTAGTACTTTCCTCGCAATTTTTTCCATATTTTCTCATCGTTTAAACCTTCCCTGGATTTCCATGAATATTTCAAGACTAAAATAAGTCAAATCGGTTTAGCCGTTCTCAAGTTTTAGCGAGACTAACGAACAGCAATTCATTTTTAATGTATTGACTCAATGTTAAATGTTTGACAATGGCTAATAGTTTTTTTGCCGGTTTTGGTACTCATTTTGCATGTCTTGTAAAATCATACTCCACATTGATTATAATGGCTAAGATCATGATAGCCTCTAGATATTGATTTTTCGTCGCATCACAGAGCTGAAGACTAACTGTCGTTTCGGACACATTTTATTCGGACACAGTGTCCGAATTGACACTTTTTAATTTTAACATTTTTTCACTGTCGATTCGGACACCGCGATATAAATAGCTGTTTTGTACAGTCAGATAAAAAATCTTCCTAAGATTTCTTTACGTTATAAAAATAAAGTCTCAACGAAGCCTTCTACACGAAGCTATCGGTAGTGTTTCTAAAGATGACTGGGTCAAATGTGTGATGCATGCAGAGGAATTACAGGATCAGGATTTAGCCAAGGCAATTTTAAAAGATCAGAGAATACAGCCTCTGGTAATAAATTTACTCGAAGATGACAGCGCTCCTCACCCGTGCGTGGTACAATTGCGATGTCCAACTAGTTGTACCACGGGGAAGTGAAGTTACCCATGGTTCAACTGGTTGTTCTATGGGGAAAAATGTTTACCAATAGTTCAACTCGAGTGAGTTGTTCTTTCCTTGGTCCAACTAGTTGTACCTACTACTGGGAATCGCTCCCGACCCGTGGTCCAACTGCTGAAATAAAGTGATCCATGGTTCAACTGGTTGTTCTATGATTGTTGTGGTTGTCCCCCTTTAATCCTTGATTCAGAATACTCAGCAAAGGGTACCAGGACAACATGACCTTAGTGGAGTTATAAAATGCGCTCCCGACCCGTGGTCCAACTGCGATGTTCAACTGGTTGTACTACGGGGAAGTAAAGTTACCCATGGTTTAACTGTTTGTTCTATGATTGTTGTGGTTGTCCCCCTTTAATCCTTGATTTAGAATTCTCCGCAAAGGGTACCAGGGCAACATGACCTTAGTGGAGTTATTTAAAAAGTTTACGTTATCCAGAAAAGTTATGTTTGATGAAAGAAGATTGCATTTGTCCGCCATTCCTTAATAGATTTTCAGACACGCATTAGTTCAAAAAAATCCACTTTGCTGAGAATTCTGAATCAAGGGTGAGTTGTTTTTTCCTTGGTCCAACTCCCTGTAATACATATCATGTATATCAGGGAGATGGATCATGGGGACGCACAACAATCATAGAACAACCAGTTGAACCATGGGTAACTTTACTTCCCCGTGGTACAACCAATTGAACATCGCAGTTGTATCACGGGTCGGGAGCGGGTCCCCGTGGTCCAACCAGTTGGACATAATTCAACCGTTTTACCACGGGTCATAATCATAAATATCAATAAAAAGGGGTGAACCATGGGTAACTTTACTTCCCCGTGGTACAACCAGTTGTACATCGCAGTTGTATCACGGGTCAGGAGCGCTGTCATCTTCGTGTAAATTTATTACCAGAGACTGTATTCTCTTATCTTTTAAAATTGCCTTTGCTAGATCCTGATCCTGTAATTCCTCTGCATGCCTCACACATTTGACCCAGTCATCTTTAGAAACATTACCGATAGCTTCGTGTAGAAGGCTTCGTTGAGACTTTATTCTTATAATGAAAAGAAATCGTAGGAAGATTTTTTATCTGACTGTACAAAACAGCTATTTATATCGCGGTGTCCGAATCGACAGTAAAAAAATATTAAAATTAAAAAGTGTCAATTCGGACACTGTGTCCGAATAAAATGTGTCCGAAACGACAGTTAGTCGAGCTGAAAACTTGCTATGTAACCATGGATCCAATTTGTCTGGACCATATTACAATGTTTATTAATTTATAGTCCTTGATGCAACAGCTCTAGTAAGCATTTGTCAAATAGCATTAGGGGCCGTCCATTAATCACGTGAGGCTCAAAAGGGGGGGGAGGGGGTACGGAAAACATCACGAAACATCACGAGGGGGGAGGGGGGGTCTCGTTAGACATCACGTGTATTAATTTTATTTATTTTTTGTCAAAAAGCGCTATTTCTGAACCGAAATGACTTTTAATTGCCCCAACGCATGAAGGTTTCATGAGAATGACCTGTATTGCCCTAGCCTGCAGAAGGATTGTAAGCTTCTTGTGGAAAGAATATGTCAGCAGTGTGGGCAGTACTTCTGCACTAAAAAAAGAGCAAAAGAGTGCCATGGGCACCATACTGCCCACGACACTGAAACTGTTCGGCCCACGCGTATCCTCACGCTACGAGGGAGGGAGGTTCTCTGCGTAGTGCGCGAGGATGATGGTGCCGAGTGGCTTGACGAAACCGAAGTTAATATGTCACAAACCTCTCAGCCAATAACAACTGCCAGTGAAGAAGAAGCTTTACCAGTTGTAACCTTAAATGAAAGTCTTGCCACTCCGTGGGACGAAGACAACATTAATTAATTATTCATTAATTTTATTACAAATATGTACATATAAATGTTTTTCGAATCAAAACGCCATTTTTTTAAATTTTTTTTCCTGTCAAAAATAGCCTTTACATAGACTTCCAAAAAAATACACGTGATCCAGAGGGGGGGAGGAGGGGGTGGTCCCAAACCTCACCAAATATCACCAGGGGGGAGGGGGGGTCAAAAAATGAGAAAAACGACCTCACGTGATTAATGGACGGCCCCTTAATAATTTAAACTACTTATTAATTAAGTGGTTTATCAGTTAGTTAGGTATCAGAGATAATTAACATAAAAAACTTCATGAAGAAAGTTTATAATATTAAAAACCCTATAATAATACAATTAAATTATTTGAATTAAAGTACCAGGCGCGCATAACTGTTGGAGACCTACTTACATCTCGAAATGTACCTAGTGAATAAATCTAACTAACGCAGTGACCAAAGTACATACGGGTGATTATACAAAAGTTGGGTAACTATTGAGGATATTTTGTTTACTATAGTTTTTATATCGAATTTCTACAAATTCGGGTGTATATGATAGCTAATATGATGAACATATTGTTCCAAATCGGGCCAGTCACTTTTTTAAGTAGATTGTGAGATATTTAAAATTTTCAGACTTTGACTGCCAGGGGACTGACGAGAGTAACATAGTACTGATAAAATATACAATTTTGTAGGAATTATAATGAATGAATGATAAAATACACAATTTTGTAAGAGTTATAATGAAATTAATAAAAATCTGTACAAAAATATAACACCTGGAGTGGTTTTCAAAGATTCCTTATGAAGTTTTTCATGGTATCAAGTAAAAATCTCTTCTGATTTTTAACTTGTTTACAAGACACGAATTCTTTCTTTCCTGCAGCTTGACGGCTATTAGAAATATTAGAATCATCTTTTAAAAATGGCTGCACTAATCCTTGCATTCGAATTTTGCTATTATGTATGTTTTTTTTTTATATGTTAGGTTATGTCCAGTTTTTTAATAAGTGACTGCTTTGTTTTTATTCTCTATAGTTTGTATTTGTCTACTACATTTCCAGATATAACTTGTTAAAATTTTTTTCTTTCTTCATGAGCCTTTAGTTTAGTGTAGTTTTCTTCCAATTGCGTTTTAATAACTTCCACAAAAAAGGGCATTTGGACTAAGTTAGCACTTGACCACAAAGTTGCCTGACGTTAAACAACTATGCGGTCTACGATGGAGCGCGCTTGCTTAGGAAAAGCCCGTTAATTCTGGCCTTTAAGAGCCCCAAGTTGTATTGTGTAGAAAAGATAGATCCCGGCAGAGAATTCCACTCCCGCGCAGTCAGTATCAAGAAAGATGAAGCAAATCGCTTAGTTCGTACGCGTGGTATCCCCACTGTATACGGATTGAGTCCATGACTGAGTCTAGTAGTTCGATGATGGAACGGAGCTGGTGGAACCAAATCGTGCAGCTGAGCAGCACACTCATCAAAGTGGAGTCTGTAAAATATGGAGAGGTAAGCAACCCTCCTACGATGATCGAGGCTCGGCAAGCTCTCGACTAAAGTATCGTCACCGATTAGCCTCTTAGCAAGCCGCTCAATAGAGTCCAAAGCAGCCAGCTGGTATCGAGCAGAACCATTCCAAAGATGGCAGCAATACTTTATGGAAGAATGAACTTGAGCTCTGTAGAGGTTTAGGTGCTGTTCCGCAGAAGTAGCGCCTGACTCTGGAAAGGATTCCGAGCTTTTTAGAGGCAGATGCTGCTACAGACTCTATGTAGCTCCCAAAGTTTAGGTTGGAAGATAATTCCATACCAAGGAGCTGTATTCGGTCAGATAGAGGGACAGAAACGCCACGAAAAGAGGGAGCCAACTCAAATGCGCTCTTTTTGGTGGAAAAAAGACACGCCTGCGTTTTGGTGGTGTCTTTTTCACTAATTCTTTCTTTTTTGTTAAACCTATCTTCACTCATGTCTTCAATTCTGGTCTTTCGCGTTTTTGGCCCAAAGTCGCTATAAAGCCTGGCCAAGTGAACCTTTTCGGCTTCTCTCTTTTTTTAGTGTTTCTGCCCTAGTCAATTTGTTTTTAGCGTGCCGCATGATGTTTTAAACTGAAATATAAAATAGAAATGCTTATACACGTGTAGCAATTAAGATAAAATTGCTCTAAAACAAAAAAACATCAGTACCATGGAAACACGTCAGTCCTCTGGCGCGATACCTGACAAAGGACTGATGCCAACGGACTGACAAAAAAGACATAAATTGGAGGTAATACGCGGAACCTATGACTTTTTGGTAATTTCGAATACCAACAATATACATATTAACAAATCATAGTTAACTATGTATAAATGGAAATAAACCCCAGATTAACAAGAAAATAACTACTCACCATGGGACTGAAATGTTGACTGGATCAGCGCGTGTGCAGACGACAAACACAACCCAAGCACTGGTACCGTTATGGCGGCCGTCAAATTGTGTGGTCCACAACTAACTTCATTACCAACATTAAAATTCAAACAGGGATTTGACGTCGAGTCAATGATATTTGACACGTTTTTCAAGTTTAAACAAGACACAACGGACTTACGAATAAAACTGAACACAAAGTTTCTTATTCTTTTTTAAATAAAGTGGAGAACATTGCGTTATGGAAGTTGTACTATATATTACTGTGTACATCACAGATTATAGTAAATTAGTAGGTTTTCTGAAATTATAGATAATTTTTAATAGACAGTCACTTGATTGTTGGTATTCGGGATTGTGACATGCCAGAGGACTGACATTTTAAGCATCTAATGTGTTTTTTTATTAACTTGTATTTAAAATGAAGAGCTGAAATTGGGTGACCAAATAAAGGACTTTTCATTGTTTTAAAATAAATTGTAATCTCAATGAAATATAATAAGACTTTGTATATATTGGCTGATGACATTGAGTTACCCAATTTTTGTATATTCACCCATACCTATTCTAATTTAAAAATATAAACTGATTTAACTTTACCTTGTGATATTTTGAAAAGTGCAATAAACATTTAAAAAAGTGCAATATTTACCGAACTGTCGCGTATGAATGAAAGTACCAGGCTGGCATAAATACCACAGACATCCATATCTGTGATAAATGCCTACATGAGAAGTATACATATTTGTTACGTTTCAGTTACTAGTGAAACACCAAACCAAAGTGCCCAAAGTACCTTAATATAAAAAAAAAAAACTTATTTATTAAAATTAAATCTATTTAAATATTTATTAATAAAAGTTGTTTATAAGTGTTAATTAATAATAAAAAAGTGCAATAAAGGTCGAAAAAAAGTGCAATACAGAACATTAGTGGAGTAAAAGTACCAGGCGATAATAAACTGTCGAGAGGTCGGCTGAGCGCGATGGCGCGGTGACAAGGTGGCCTACATGCCGGTGGCGCTGGGCTCGCTCGGCGGCGAGGGCGAGTACCGCGAGTTCACTCACCACCTCTCGCCGCACCCCCCTCTCCAGTACCATGAGTACGCGCCGCCGCCGATGTACCATCACATCCCGGACCCTTACTTCAGGTAATACCCGGATCCTTTGCAGCCTTGTGCAAGGACGTTGAAAAACTTCAATAGCGACTATAATTCGAAAAACTCAAATTCAACAAACTTCTCCTTTACTACTAAAAGCCTCGTATCAATTCGCGATAGGCCACCCTTATCCTTAAGACCGTGGGTTGCCATAAAATAAGAAGAAGAAGATCCTGGTGTCAGTGTTTCCAGTGACTGGTAGTAAATTACACATTTTCAAATCCATATGAAGTGGAGTTGCCAGTCATAAAATAAGAATCCTTGCGTATAATTGCGCGACAGGATACCCTGCTGCAACCCTTTTAGGATACCCTTTTTTTAAATACAAGTAAATACGTCTGAACCAAAACTTACCAGTCAGAAACAAGTTGAAGTAGAGAACTTGATCACATCTTTCTCACGATGACCCTTTACTCTTTTGGACATTTAACTACGCATACGTATCTACTTTTCGATGGTCTAGTGCTTTTCGTACCAGGCTGTGATCTCGGGGTCTTGGGTCATTTGTAGTCTTAGTCCAGCTTATCAACAATGCGCATTTAGCAAGATCCATAATTGTGACAATTTGACGATGTATTAATTTCAATGATGGCCTTTGCCACATAATCTTGTTATTATGCATTTACCCTGTTAGGATATTATTAGGCTGATTTTTTCTGCATTTAATCCTTCTAGCCCCGGAAAACCAGACACAATAGAAAATCTATTGTTAAGCGGCACGCGAGTGCCGGTTCGGCTTTGAGTGGTTAAATCTTTTTCGTATAGAAAGATTTTCTGTACTACGATTTAAGAGTGTTCAAGTATACGAGTAAATCTGAATTTCGGGTGAAATCATCGCTTGTAAAAAAAACTCCACGTTGGGCGCCAAATTTGATCTTGGCCAAATTACATATTTCTAACCAAAAATACTATTTATTTATTTATTTTAGGCATTTAAAGGATATTATTTGAAATGACTTTATCAGAACAATACATAAGAAAGTAGGCACTTATTTTCTTGTTTGTCTTTGCTAAAGACAAACTCTGTGACCTTCCTTTTTGACATTTAAGAACACATCTCTCATCGCCTTATAGGTAAAAAATATATAGTTATTATCCGAATCCGTAGAGTCGCTCTGTTACATCGATATTTCCATTTTCACTTTTTGTCAACTTTTCTTTTACAGTTAATGCGCTAAGAATTTTTGTCTATCACCTTTTTAGCTTTTACAGCGAATGCACTAAGAATACCTACTACATATTATTTACGGGCTACAAACTTTTTTGATGGTAGCGTTTGCGGCTATGGTTTGTGGCCCGTGTGCCATCGTCGAATTAAATTAAAGACAAGCTTATTGGCCCCAAGTTACCCTTGAAGTGTAAGTCGACGTCGGTGCCTTATGGTGCGTCTATGCTTACGAAGCGAGCACGAGCGGCGCACGAGCGGAGCACGAGTCGAACCGTTCTGCTCGCGTGACAAGTGTGGACGCACAACGAGCCTGCCACGAGCCTACGACGATCTCTCCTCGAACATAGTTTCAGCCTAAATATCGAAAAACCGGCACGCGGTGCGAGACAAAAAATTGTGTTGTTCTATCTCTTTCTTTTACGTGGTCTATCCGTATCGCCCTCTTTTTCTTGTGTGAATGCGATAGATACTATCAATTTGTATGCAATTTGTCTATAGTTTTCTCTGTCTACGGGCGGAGCACAGTCGAGCACGAAACGAATGCTCGAAGCGCGCTCGTTCGAGGCTCCAAGTCCGTCCACAGTACACGAATTTTGGATCGGCTCGTGCTCCGCTCGTGCGCCGCTCGTGTTCGCTTCGTAAGCATAGACGCACCTTTAAGTGTAAGTCGAAGTCGGTGCCTTTCCGTCTCTTTCTAACTCTCCTCATAATTATTAGTAGCGTTGGTAAATGAAACTTTAACATGAAAACATATAAACATATACATTTAAAAAGTCCTGTTTCTTCGGTTTTCATACTCACCGGTTATTCGGTTAAATGTGGTCAGTGAAATCGCATTGTATCAGTACACTTCTTGAATATGTGCTTCTAATACACCAGCACAGTGAATTGTGTTGGCGCAATTGTGCGGCGCAGTGTTACAGATGTCTAAATGGTGATTTTTCTATTATTTGCAGAAGGCACGCCCCATACTTCGGGCAGCCAGACTACAGAGTTTACGAGCTCAACAAGCGGTTACAACAGAGGACAGAGGTGAGCTTCTTACATTATATTATAACATAGAGTCTTATTAATGGAGTGGCTAGTTAGTTGCACTTTAAGGCGACGTCAAAGGTCTTTTTTTTTTTTTTATAGTGGAGAAATCCTTTATGGATACCCCAGCCGCTTGGGGGGAGCAGCTGAGGTTATGTCAGAGTTGCCCTATGTTGGGGGTACTGACTAAAACTCCACTGTGGCCTTCTCAAGCACAGGCTGGGGGGCCGGGTTGCTCTATGTCGAGATTCACACAATTGCCCCCCACCAGCTGAGCTCTGCTGCTTTAGTGCAGCGCTCCTCAGGAGAAGCGAGCGTAGCCTCCCCCGTTTCCTGCCGGACCAAAAATTGTTGTCCGCCAACATTTCAATTCCGGATTGTACGAACGGAAAACAATCAGCAGTTGGGAATTTGGGATGTCACCACAGCGGCCGATTTTTGATCCCATTTCTAATGCCATAAATACAGTATACTCGTATTAAATATAACCTATTCTCATCCTAATCATAACCGAAATTAAGCAAAGGCTGCGTTGCGATTAGGTCTTGGATGTGCGTGCCAAATTTAAATAATATAGAAGGAGAGGTTAGGTGGAGGGTTGGGAAATTTGGAAGGGAGGACTTCGGCCCTCCGACTTCCTATTCAATAAACGAAGAGCCTTAGCAAAACTACTTGATAGTGGTACTCCCCGGTCGAGTCGGCTTATATTTTTTTTTAGAGGCACGCAGCCCACTTGATGGTAAGCGGCCACTGCGGCCTCTTAAATTGAGGGACACTTCACCAAAAAGCGCCCGTCAATGTGCTGCCAAACTGTAGACTCATTATGACCTCCCACATTAATATTGCCGGAACATAGCTAGAGCTGTTATGGCGGCAGATTTCATCTGTGGGGGTGGTAGCTAGCCAGTCGGACTGAAAAAGCCCTACCACTAACCTCGACCTCTGTTTTTATTTTGACTAACAGACAAGAATTGTCTGGCATGGCTCCACCACACTATATTTTTTCTTTTTTCATAAGCCAATAGATTTAAAATATTTCCTGATTTAAACCATCTCCTTCTCTTGTTTCCAGGATTCAGATAATTTATGGTGGGACGCGTTCGCGACGGAGTTCTTCGAGGACGACGCGACGCTCACACTCACATTTTGTTTAGAAGATGGACCTAAAAGATACAGTAAGTATTTATTTAACAAATGTCAAAAACCAGTGTTGCCATGTTTTACGGCAAACGGATATAAAAAAATACGACTTTTATCAACGAATCTGTTGCCATACCAAAAAGTATCTTTTTTGCAGGAATTGCCCTATATGCCTGATGGCTGAATTTATGATGATGACATTTCGGGCTGGAGATCTCTTTGGGACCATTAGCGGTTTGCTTGCCACCCCTGTAGTTACACCACTGATAACCCATTTAATGGTAATTGGTAAGCGATCACTGCGGCCTATTCATTCAATAGAGGGATTCTTAAACAGGCCGCAACACACTTAGGCTCCTCTGATATTGGAGTATTTACCATTGCTATAATAAGACGCCTCGATGGTCTAGTGGTTTAAGTACTGGGCCAAGATCACGGGGTTCTGGGTTCAATTCCCGGGTCGAGCTAACTTTGTGTCGATTTTTTCGGACACAGCTCGGGTTTGTGATCACCAATCCGCATTTGGCAAGCGTGGTGATTAAGCTAATACCCATCATTGTAGCAATAACTTGATTTCAAGGATGGAGGCCTTTGCCCTGCAGTGGGACATTGATAGGCTGATACTTCACATAATTAGCTCAAGAAATTTCATATTTATTTTTCTCTAACCTCAGTCTTTCTTCTCTTTCCAGCGATAGGGAGGACGCTAATACCCCGCTACTTCCGCAGTATATACGAGGGGGGCGTCTCAGAACTGTACTACACTATGAGACAACCGAAGGAGTCTTTCCACAACACAAGCATCACGCTGGACTGCGACCATTGCACTATGGTCACGCACCACGGGAAGCCAATGTTCACGAAAGTAAGCAATGGATGGATAACAATTTTTAATAAATAAATAAATATCTCTGGACATTATCCACACAGCGCCATCTAGCCCCAAACTAAGCATAAGCTTGTACTATGGTTGCCAGACAACGGATAAACATTACTTATATACTTTTTTTTGTAAGTACATAGATATTATACATAGAAACACCCAGACCGATACAAACAGACATGTTCATGCACACAAATGTTTGTACCGTGCGGGGATCGAACCCGCGACCTCTGGTGTAATTCTCGACCATTACACCATATGGCTCGTCAAATGGTTTTATAACTCGTATCGTAAGACAGCCGAAGAAGTCTTTTCACAACACAAGCATAGCATCACGTTGGACTGTGACCATTGCACCATGGTTACGCACCACGGACAGCCAATGTTCGCGAAAGTAAGCAATGGATTCTCAAATATCCACCGAAGCTGGTGGTAGAGTAGAGTCCGTAACATTGATAATAATAATTATTGACAATTCATAAATGCAATTCTAAAACCTGCAATGAATAAAGAATGCATATTTTGATTTTAATGCTTACATTTAGTATTTAAATTTTCTGATGTTACATTTGTTTTTATTTGTTACGCCTCGATGGTCTAGTAGTTTAAGTACCGGGCCAAGATCTCGGGGTCCTGGGTTCAATTCCCGGGTCGAGCTAACTTTGTGTCGGTGTTTTCGGACACAGCTCGGGTTTGTGATCACCAACCCGCATTTGGCAAGCGTGGTGATTAAGCCAGTACCCATCATTGTAGCGATAACTTGATTTCAAGGATGGAGGCCTTTGCCCTGCAGTGGGACAATAATAGGCTGATACTTACTTACTTACATTTGTTTTTACAAATACCAAACTTGAGAAGTTGATGCATTTTCATGTCTTGTCACGATGTTCAAATGTTTTTTATCCTTAAATAAAGTTTGAACTAACAATGAAAACACCACTAATAAAGTCCCCAGGTTGGGCGCCACAATTAGACTCTTAATTCTGGCACCCAACGTGGGACGAACGTAACAGACTATTATTAAGTCGTTATTTAATAAGTTTAGTCATCTAAACTATTTAAAATTCCTTATCCCCTTCCACAGGTATGCACAGAAGGCCGTCTAATCCTCGAGTTCACGTTCGACGACCTGATGCGGATCAAGTCGTGGCACATGGCGGTCCGCGCGCACCGGGAACTGATCCCGCGACAAGCGGTGCACCCGCCCGACCACGCGGCCCTCGACCAGCTGTCCAAGAACATCACCCGCCAGGGGATTACTAACTCCACTCTGAACTACCTTAGGGTGAGCAGTTTACTAACAATATTGAAGAGAGCTCAAAAGAGTTCTTGGAGGTCGCACTTTTTTAGCTTTTTATAATGAGAGTGGTCATGCTTACAAGCCGCTCTAAATCTATTAAAACACTCGGAGGTCGCGGGTTCAATTCCCGTCTTGGGGCTGATTGATGAGGAGGGGAGTAAATGACTTTTCAGTTCCACTGACTACCACCCCCACCGAGGTGTGTTTCGGTAATATTAATGTTGGAGCCAGTACACTTGAAATCAAAGGCTTGAAGAGCCAAGTACAATATGGCAGTATTGAGCTACGCTTCCTCCTAACTTACCTAACGTTCGGCAATGGAATAAGCCGCAGTGATAGAGAAACCGAGTTCAAGGGGTAGTGGGACTAACGTCTTTAGTCCCGAGCCTGACTCAGAGCTGCAGGTCTTGCTAGCATTTTTTTACATTGTGATTTGCCTACTAAAATTTATCCAAACGTTATAATTAATAGTTACGTGTATATGTTTGCAGTTATGCGTGATCCTGGAGCCAATGCAGGAACTAATGTCGCGGCACAAAGCGTACGCGCTGTCGCCGCGAGACTGCCTCAAGACCACGCTCTTCCAGAAGTGGCAGCGGATGGTAGCGCCACCTGGTGAGTATCTTCTATTCCCATAGACAGATAAAATAGAAAAATAGGTCGACTTTGGTAAGCCCCACGTTGGGCGCCAATATTTTTTCATGATAATAACAATAAATATTGAATAACATCTCATATCTACATTGATCTGACCCCAAAGGAAGTAGAAGTAGTATTAATGTCCCATTGCAAGGCAAAGGCCTCCACCAATGAAATCAAGTCATAGTTACAATGATAGGTACTGAAGAATTCCCCACGCTTGCCAAGTGCGGTTTGTTGATCATATAAACCCGAGCTTTATCCGAAAAATCCGACACAAAGTTAGCTCGACACGGGAATTGAACTCAAGACCCCCAGATCACAGCCCGGTGCTTAAACCACTAGAACATCGAGGCGTTCCTAATAAAATACATATTCTATTAAAATAGATTAAGTAGTAACCTTTAGTGGCCCCACTTTGGGCGCCAATTTTTTTTTCATAATAAATATAACAATAAATGGAAGGCAATTTCGTGTATTATGGTCAAGAAGTCGGCTACTCTATCAGAGGTCGCGGGTTCGTTTCGTTCCCTGGTACAAGCATTTGTGTGTCGATTTGGGTGTTTCTATGTTTTTACAAAAATGTATGTAAATAATATCAATCGGTTGTCTAATTAGACATGTTTATGGACTTAGTCGTCAACTCGCGGACGCAAAACTCGCGGACGTCCGCGAGTTGGCACCTTTCGATTTTACCTACTTTTTATGTCGTCAACTCGCGGGTCTATATAAAGTACAGTCAAATAAAAACAGTTTGAAACCAAAAGATAATTTACAATGTACTAGGGCAACATGACCTTATTGGAGATGTATTAATTTTTTTAGGATTTTTTACGAGTTGATTACTAAAACGAACCAAGCGTATAGAAAAAAAAAAAGATTTATAGCTGCAGTATTTATAACCTTGATGAAAAAAAAAATGCATGACAAATAAATACATTTCCAATAAGGTTATGCTGCCCTAGTACAATAATACTAGTATCCGTATTATCAACCTTATTACTAAAGTAATATTACACATTATATACCTACATTAAGAAAAAGTATATATTACATATTTAGTTGGCCTTATTTTAATAAGGAATTTGTTGTAACGTTTTTGTAGCTGACTATACATTAATACGTCAGATTTCATGATCGCGCGAGTTGACGACGAAAAAAGTACGAATCGAAAGGTGCCAACTCGCGGATGTCCGCGAGTTTCACGTCCGCGAGTTGACGACTAAGTCTGTTTATGAATACAAATGTTTTTGCCGCAAGGGGATCGAACCCGCAAGTAATGTTAATCCGTTGTCTGGCATCCATCGTACTACAGGTACTGGCAATCTTTTTGAACATTAGTCAACGGACTCGACGGAGAGGGGGAAAGTTTGCGCATGACCAATAACGCGAGCGAATCTCCCGAACGCCCTCGCGCGCTATTGGTCAGAGGTATGCTACTGGCCAATAGCGTGCAGGCGTGTCAAAATTCGTGTTCTGCGTAATCCCCACCCGCTATCAAGAACTTTGCCGGTATCAATACTTAGTTTGGGGCTAGGTGACGTTTTCTGAATAATGTCGAAATATATTTATTTATTTTTATTTTGTAATTTTTACAAATGTCTGTCATTAATCTCAAGGTATGTGAAGTGATATCTGATATTAATGTATTGTTATTATTGTTGCAGAATCGCAGCGGCCGGCGAGCAAGCGGCGCAAGCGCAAGGGCAGCGCCGGCGCCAACGCCGCGCCGCCCGCGCCCGCCAAGAAGCGCTCGCCCGGACCCAACTTCAGCCTTGCCAGCCAGGTACACCGCTCACTCACTCAAACCTCACTCACCCACCTTTTCGCTCACTCACTGACAAGCCCACTCACACGCTGACTTAGGCCCTTCGTACACACACAAGGCTATGCAAAGATTCAAAGATTTATTTTTGCATAGAATAGGTGTTACAGTACAGGGTGTTACAAATAATGGTCGTGCTCCTGCTCTGCAAATCTTCGATACTCGACGATTTTAGTTTCCAAGCGACTACCGCCTTATAAATTCTTGAGGCTCGACGTACACTAGTTGCGTCGCTGACATTCGCCCCGCGACTAGCGTTTGTATGGCGGTAGTCGCTTGGAGACTAAAATCGTCGAGTATCGAAGATTTACGTAGCCTTGTGTACGAAGGGCCTTATTCGCTCACTAACATGATCACTTACTCGTTCACTCACTCGCTCACTTACACGCAAACTAAAAATGTAGTAGATACCAATGGCAGAGGCGGTCCGCCCCGGGAGGCAATTTTTAAGGACTGGCAATATTTTACAAAAAATAAAAAAAATTAAATGATTGAACTTACTATGTGACGATTTTACTTATTATGTGAGAGAATCCCTTTCTTTGAATGATATTTTGTAGCTACTGGCAACACCGTCTACAATTTCTCCGTTACGCCATTATTTCCTCACTCAGCATCCTCTAAATTGTTAAGTTTGGAACCTTTTACACGCAACGCACTCATTATCACTACTACTATTACGCTGGCTCAGCGATCCGAAATGGTTCTGGGTCTCCGACGTCAAACTCGCCATCTTCTTCGGTCCTGTGCTAATTCCGCCCAATCATGCACGTTTAGTGTCTTGAGGTCCTTGGCGACTTCGTCCCTCCAGCGATATCTCGGACGACCCACAGGACGGCGTCCTGTTGGTCGTCCCAGATAAGCTCTTTTAGCAGCTCGATCCTCTCCCATTCTCTCCACGTGTCCGAGCCAGCGTAGTCGTGACTCATTATCACGGTTTGACTTATTAAATTGTGGTTCTTTTTTGTTTTAGGACGTGATGGTGGTCGGCGAGCCGTCGCTAATGGGCGGCGAGTTCGGCGACGAGGACGAGCGGCTGATCACCCGGCTCGAGAACACGCAGTACGAGGGAGACGGCGTCGAGTGGAGCGCGCCGCCGCCCGCCTCGCCCGCCAAGACGCCGCCCGGCACGCACTGACCGCGGCCCGCCTCAGGGCAGACACCACTATAAATACATAAATATACGCCTTTACGGATAACTTACCATGTCTCGTTTTATTTATAACCTCAAAAGTTTATCAGATAAAAGCAAAATGGCGCCAAAAAAAGTACCCCAAAAAGTGGGGTTATTTTACCTATAAAAAGATGTTTCCCCGAAAAATCAGGTAATTTTCAACGAAAAGAGAAGTTTCCCTGAAAAACGGGGTAATTTTCCCCAGATTAAAGAATAATTTTCTTGAAATTTCTGACTGATGGGTAAATAACCTAAACTCGGGGAGATAGCTTTAAAACAATTTAAAACTATAGATTGCTGGGCCCTCATTAAACGAAAGTTTCTTTTAGAAAACACGGAAAAACCAGATAAATGCTCTGATTGTCTTTCGAAGTGAGAGATTGTTTGAAAATGTAGGTAACAAACTTGTTTACAAAATATGTATCAAGTTCTTGGATAATCTTGAGAACACGCAGTACGATACGAGGGAGACGGCGCGGCGTCGAGTGGAGCGCGCCGCGCCGCCCGCCTCGCCCGCCAAGACGTCGCCCGGCACGCACTGACCGCGGCCCACCTCAGGGAAGACACCACTATAAATACATAAATATACGCCTTTACGGATAACTTACCATGTCTCGTTTTATTTATAACCTCAAAAGTTTGTCAGGTGAACGGAAAATGGCGCCCAAAAAAGAAGTTTACCCCGAAAAGTGGGGTAATTTTCCCCGAAGAGAGACATTTCCCTGAAAAATCGGGTAATTTACCCCAGAACAGAGAAATGACCCTGAAAAACGGTAATTTCCCCATATTAAGGAATATTTTGTTCAAATTTTCGACGGCGCGTCGGTCGAGTGGAGCGCACCGACGCGCGCCGCCCGCCTCGCCCGCCAAGCATCATTAACTTCTGTTCTGTAACTGTACGGCCGTCCGCCGAACGCTAAACTCGCGCGGGCGCACGCTACTCGCGTGTCTTTAATGAAAAACAGTATGAGCAGCGCAGGCGCGTGCGACGGAGCGCGGGCGCGGGCGACGGATTGTCTGTCACACGCGCGGCGGACGGCGGGCGTCCGAGAGCTTTGTTTAGTTGTTTCTACAAATCAGTCCCGTGCCGCTGGATGCCTCGGTTACACCACACGCATCGGAGGCTAGGTACAACCATGAACATCGATACAACTGTACACGCTCGAGATATACTCTGTATCTTCTAACCTGTCTGTGCTCGAGATCAAAATAATACTAGCCAGCGATAAATGAGACGCGCCCGCGACGGGTGCCCGCTCGCGGGTTCGTCGTGGCCCGCGGCGGAGTCCGACGCGTGCACCCGCGTCCGCATCCGCTCGTGATTTTTTAGCGTTCGACCTACTTCTGCCTGTGGAAAAAAAAACATTTATTAAATATATCAGACCAAGAAGACCCCTATGAGACGACCTTCCACGTCCTTCCCGATTTGTCTCGATTTGCGAAACCGCTACAAAAATGGTAAAAGCTGTTGGTAACTTTGGTAAGGTCCATAATTATAAATTATTTTATGTTAATGATTATGACCAAGTCAGGTTTAAACAATGTCGTATGTTAATGACCTTATCAAGTCATACATAAGTACACAACACAATACGCGTGACAAAACATCTGAATAAATAATAAATTAAATATCTTTTGAGTAAAATATTAGTACAAGTGCTTTAGTAATCTAATCCCGTGTATTTTGTACCTATGTATTGATTTTTTAAAAGGAAAGGAGATCCTACCACGAATTATCTTCAGTTTATCAAAATGAGGGTAGGATAATTAATTTCTTTTAAGGATTTTTTATCGAAGGATTTTTTATAAAAAATTAACGTTTTATAGAACGCACCAATCCGATTTGACATTTTGGTCACACGTCACCGTCGACGTTTGAAATTGTATATTGAATATGACCGTTCGAAACCCGAAACCTTACAGGCTCGCTTCAATAAAGAAATTTTATTATATTTTTTTATTATTTTGTTTAATTATGTACTTGTATATATGCTCTAATTAAAATATTTATCTGTTTTATATTTTATGGAGTATAAGTAAGCTTATCATACAATTCTATTATTTTATTTAAAAAGCTACAAAAAAGTTTCTTGTTCATGCTTTCACTTAGTACTACTTTCTGAACATTACCTCTTTACGTGGACGGCGAGTGGCAAAAGTAACGAAAAATAAATTATTACGTTTATTTTAAGTCACAAATCGTAGAGTTAAGACTTCAAAATGGTCACAAAATACTTATTCTCCGTGATTGCGTTAGTTTCTATCAGCGGGGCTCTCGCTACCAGCTGCCAAAACCCTCAAGTTGAGGCCGCATCATTCACTACTTTAGATGCAACCGTAGTCACTCAAATAGCCTATATTACAGAGTTTACGCTGAAATGTGATAACCCTCTTCCTGAAAACTACGCTTTGTACGCCGAGGTTGAAGGAAAGTCCTTGACTGCTGCCCGCATCGGAGAAAACAAATATCAGGTTAGTATTTATTACATTTTTCAGTTTTTTATACATTTATGAATGAAAATCTATGATAAACGTTTAGGTTTTGCTTAAAAAGGATGAATATTTTCTTATTTACGTTTATATTTATCGAAACATGCAACATTTTGTATGAAAATAAACAGATGTTGCCCGCCTTTGTAAATAGAATCCCACCAAAAACATAAATGTGAAAAAGGAGAGCCAAGTTCAATACAAAAATTATGTTTGGCTGTGGGCTTCGCCGCAAAAAGAATGGAGATCTAATTGAGTGCCAAGTTCTATGATCTTAAAGTAGGTAAGATTTGACTTGGCCGTTAGGTTTTGCTACTATAAGTCAGTGAGTCAATACTAATTTTTACGACTTTTTGACCTTCATATCTTTATAACCGTTTAAGTTAGCTTCATGAAATTTGGGCTTCTAGGTGTCCTTATGGACCTTATTAAACTGACGTAGTTTCATGTGTTTACGTTAAATAGGTATTAAGTTATAGAAGGGTCAAAAGTGCCACCAAATGGTTTGTGTAAATATACACTTGGCGCTGGCTAGCCCGTTCCTTTCCTTTTTGCTTGAACTTGGCTTGACACGCTGCCGCGTGTCTAGATCTATTCTCAACTTCTCTCATTTTCTGATGCTGAAGATAGTGTTTTGTATACCTAAAGTCGTATTTCAAGTATTATTTATAATCAAAATCATAATAAATCTATCTTGTTCTCAGTAATAGTAG
Source organism: Mecyna flavalis (assembly GCA_949319885.1). Lineage (NCBI taxonomy): Eukaryota > Metazoa > Arthropoda > Insecta > Lepidoptera > Crambidae > Mecyna > Mecyna flavalis. The sequence continues at coordinate 2,395,174 of OX439422.1, forward strand.
TACTTAATAGGAATATTTTCTAATAGGTACTTACTAAATACCAATAAGACTTCACTAGTTTTAAGCTAATTGCCAAAGAAATACAAATTAACTCTTGTTTGGTCATGTGTTATACTTTCATGCCTAAACAAATTAACCATTTTCATGTGGCTGGCATAATATTATGTTTAATTAAAGATAATGCTGTTTTTTTTATCGGAGGATAATGCTCAGTTTCCACGGGATAACAGGAATAAAGTTGAAAGCTGAATAAAGATATTATTTAATAAAATTTATAATTATTTTCATACTGTAAAGACTTCTTGGGATTTCAAATCCAGACATATAGATAGATAGATAGATTTCTTTATTTGCATAAAACATGGTACATTTTAAGATCTTATAAAATACTAGTTTGGGCATGCATGTTTTACCGATTAACGATAAGCAAACATTTTGTCGTCATGCGATTAATCTACATTATCAGGTCACTTAACAAAATCATTAGATACAATTAAATTTTAACATTTACAATAATAATTCACATTTAATTGAATTCAGATTATATAAATAAAAAGTAGTCAGTCATTTTGGAAGTCAAAAGTATAGATTCTAGTATGTATAATGTCAACCTTAAAATTAAATTATAGAGAAGGGTCACTACTAAAATATGTTAAATATTTGCCATCAAATTATTATTAACGTGTAAATCAGTCTAATAACATATTGTTATCATTATAATCAACCCCATTGTCCACAGCTTGGATTAATAAAATAGACAATATTGTTATGTAATAGTAAATTTTCTATAATGTCATAATCACTGTCCTTCCAATCCGACCAACTAAACAGACCAAATTAAAACGGATCAACTATTTTTCTTTCTCAACGGTACAACTTTTCAGTTAGTCTGATTGGAATATTTTTTTTAATTCAAATTTATTCCCATCCACACAACTTAAAACGGATTAACTATTTTTCTTTCTCAACGATACAACTTTTTTGTTGGTCCGATAGGAATATTTTATTAATTCAAATTTATCAATCCCATTGTCCACAGCTTGGATTAATAAAATAGACAACATTGTTTTATAGTAGTTGTAGTAAATGATTCTATAATGTCAATGTAATTTTCCAGATATCCTGGACCGAGGAACCAGCGAAGGCCCGCTCTGGAGTGCACGAGATCCACGTGATGGACGAGGAAGGCTTCGCGTCCCTTCGCCGCGCTCGCCGCTCCGACCCTGCTGCTACCGTCGCTCCCTTACTGGCTATTCAGCTACAACACCCTGGCAGTGAGTATTTTCTCCAAGCACTTTTAGATGTCCATGGAACAGTGTCTGAGCGCATCAACCCAGAGCTCGTAAGTTGAATTCCAATATTGCGTCTGGTTGGTGGTAGGAATTTTTCAGAGTCCAATTGGCTAGCTACCATCCCCAAAGACTTGATTGATGCAACTTGATGATTTACAATATTTAATTTAATTGACGAGCCATTTGGTGTAATGGTCGAGAAGTCGGCTATTACACCAGATATCGCGGGTTCGATCGTACCGTGCGCACGGTACAAACATTTGTGTGCATGAAATTGTCTGTTTGTATCGGTCTGAGTGTTTCTGTGTATATGTATTTAAATAAGAAAAGTATTTAAGTAGGTAATGTTTATCCGTTGTCTGGCAACCATAGCTCAAGGTAATGCTTAGTTTAGGGCTAGATGACGCTGTGTGAATAATGTCCAGATCTCTGGATAAATATCTATTTATTATTTTATTTTTTAAATAAAATTCTTTTTACTTTTCCCCAGGTTACTCCGGCCCATGGGTGAACTCTGAAGTGCTGGCCACCGCTATGTCCATCCTGGTCGCGTACGTCGCTCTCCGCAACAAGAGCAAGATCTTAGCGTAGAACTAGTGTTAAATAGTGCTAGAAATTTTGTTAATTTATGAAATAAATCGATAATTTTATACAAAACAGGGAGTTCAATGTTTTTTATTTAAACAACGTATAAAAACAGCTGAACATGCTCTGTTTGGATTTTAAATGGTGGTATTTTTTTAAATAAAATGACTATTAAGGGGCGGGCAAATCCCTGAGTTTAATTAGGTTAATAATTTCTCTTCAATATTTCCTAGTAATTTCGACAAACATTTTACGAGCTTAGGCTGGTAACAAAATAAGTAATAAATAAGTATTACCTACTTATTCTATGGCTGGTAAATATAATTATAATTTATTGTTCATAATTTCTTCCATTCTTTGCCCACTTCTTCAGGATAAAATATTCTCGTGATATAAAAGAAACTTGGACAAAACACCCTTGATAAACGATCATGGTAATTAAATAAATTACGAGAAACATTTTACGAGCTTAGGCTGGTAACAAAATAAGTAATAAATAAGTATCACCTACTTATTCTATGGCTGGTAAACATAATTATAATTTATTGTTCATAATTTCTTCCATTCTTTGCCCACTTCTTCAGGATAAAATATTCTCGTGATATAAAAGAAAATTGGACAAAACACCCTTGATAAACGATCATGGTAATTAAACTTATAATTTATTTATTGTTTGTTTGTTTAAATTTTATCCATTCTCTGTGGAACGGAACTTCATTATAAACCAACTAAACTAAAAAGTACTTTATCTTCATTTGATGGCAAGGAAACCGTTCTAATTTCAAATAAAATACTTAATACGTCACTGAACAGCTGATATACTTGTCATGTCAGATTTATGTTTTAAGGTTATGATGTTGTGGAATTAATATTATAAAATAAATAATATTGATTTGAGACAAAATGACTATTAAACCTCGAGAGAGACCAGCTGACGATGACGGCGACCCCGTGGAGAATATGTTGAAGAAAACTGGCTGCATAGAACTACATTATAAAGTACAGGTAAAAATCGATATGATAATTTTTTATTCGTTTAAAAGCCTGAATGAATGTCCTTTTTTATACAATGGTTACTTAGAAATATTCATGTGGTCTACCTCCATAAATAAATTTTAAAATTAAATACTTGAAAAATACAATTTCAATCGTATTTATTTTCAACATTTACGAAGTTAGTTTAAAACAATTTTTTGTTATCCAATCTTTTTATCGAAAACATATTTTCAGGAATGCATAGCTACAACTAAAGATTGGAGGCAGTGTCAAACAGAAGTGAATGAGTTCCGTAGCTGTATCAGCAAGCACAAACAAGAAGAGATGGCTAGAAATAAAACTTAGAATTAATAAAACTAGTTTAAAGAAAATAAAAAAATAAATAAATAAATCAGTCTTTGAAATGTCTCCCCTCGTTCTTCCTCCGAGCGTTCTGTCTGTCCCGCCCGGCTTGTTTACACTGGTTTACACAACAATTAGGCCTCAATTATGGTCCACCCTTATCCGAAACTTTTATTTCGGTTACGGTTACGGATATTTTTTTTTATCGGATATGCGATAGTTTCGGTTACGGATTACGGAGCTTCCTAACTTAACAAAGGTAGTTGGAAATGGTTCGTTTAACACGCGTAACAATGCTTGTTCCTTTTTAGGGTTCCTTAAACAAAGAGACTCTATAAAACGGGACCCTATTAAAGATTCCGTTGTCCGTCCATCTATCTATTTGTCACCAGTGTCACCCTAAGAGACTGTTGGCACTTGACACTAGCAAATAATACTAAAAACAGTAAAGTAAATAAATTATATGCCATTTTCTGAATAATGGTAAGGAAGGAATCCTTTGTGAGCGAGTCCGACTCACGCTTGGTTGGCCACTTTTTTAAAACGGCTCGATTCCGACCACAGATCAGGGGCCTTACCATGAGCATTTAAGAAAACCATCCAATCGCAGTGCAGTTTTCGAGCAGGGCAGAAGCAGGCCTGCTTAAAATCATACTATGACCCCTTTAAAAGTGAACGACTATTGCACTGTTTGACATGAAGGTGAACGCTTTCTTTTGTCTCTGGTCTTTTTACCGTTCAATCGAATTCGTTCGAAAATCCATTGAAGATTTTATTTTCATTTTACCGGTTTTTTAATTTATATTTTATAATACGAATGCTCAAGTAAAACCGCGTTTTTATGGGTTTAAATTACTTTATCAGTATAATTTTCTGTATTTACAGTAGTTTTCAATAAGTGAAGCAATAACTATGAAAGAGCCGTGCGTGCCGATTATTCCTTGTAACCTACTTACATTTTTAAACGTTTCTGACACCAAAATAATACAAATGTCAAGTGTCAAATGCATTTTATTCTGAAATTCTGAAAAAGGCAAAAAAATTAACTTTTTCCGTGATTTAATACTGTTACGACGATGCCCGGCAACGGAGCTTGCACGCGAAAACGGACCTCACTCTTCTTCGCAATAAGGTTCATTCTCGCGCGCGCCCGCCTGCTCGTTTACCTGCGCGCGCCCGCCCCTGCTTGTTTACCTGAGCGCGCGTTTTCATGTAAAGAATAATCCTGTTAGACCGCGTGGGCACGCGAGGCTTCTCGTATGTTCGAAGAAATACTAGAGGGCCCGCGCCGGGTATAAATAGAGAGTGAGCGACGCTGCGAGCAGTATTCAGGATTCATTCTTCGGAAAGCGATCAGTGCGAACTATCCTGCGACGTTTGAAGTGAACAGCGTTTACCAGTGTTTGTTTTAACTTTGTCTACGTAAAGTGTGAAGTGTAATTGTGTTAAAGTGGTGTATCTCAGTTTAGTGGTTTTAATAAATAATTGTCTTTTCGTAACCGGCATTTAATTTGAATTGACGTACCCCGTACCCGCAACATTGGTGTCAGAAGCGGAATTCAAGATGCCACGAGAAGACAGCGAGGGACGTGTGACGAGGAGCCAAACTGCG